>CM060919.1:52027500-53294166 GCA_030737875.1 Allium sativum
AAAATCAGCACCCTGCATTACATATGCAACACACACACACATACACACACATATATATATATATGCATTTTGATGCAAATACCACAACAATTCATAATATTACGATATTCACAATACATTCAATGTAAACAAAATACATACTACAAACAACATATATACCTTCATAAAGTACAAACCGCATATCTTCATAAAGTACAAATTAATATTGCATACTACAAATCGCATACCTTCATAAAGTACAAATACTACATACCACAAACTACATAATTTAATAGTTCCTCCACCGTACGTAGTTAAATCGACGAACAAAACATAGTAAAACATGAATTCTGGAAAAAGCATAATGCACCATAGTTTAACAATTTTTGAAAAGAAAAGCATATTATAGTATATTAAGTATGTCATTCATAAATGGAGAAAACAAAAATTACTTGGATTCGGATGTTCAAGCATATCATAATTTTAAATGAAATAGATAGATAGCGACTCGTGTCCACTGAGCATAATGTAAGCATCGTGAAATAGTAAGTACAACAACCATTAACCTTTTTTTAAGCCTTCAGTAAACTAGCCATATTCTATAGTAAGTGCCTATAACTAGTTCAAGTATTTTAAATCTATTTTGCTTTCCTTTATCTTCTTAAATAAAAAAAGAATCTACCTGATAGAAAGTGACCTATAATTGTGATAACTTCCAAAAGCAGTCTAAAAACATAAACTTTCAAAACAAGCCTAAATCAGCAAAATTTCAATCAATTAAAGCACTGGTCAGGTGAAAGTGGAAGAATTTACCGTTTCAGAAAGAAAATAATTAGGTTTTCCACATGCCAATTTAGCATTCAGAGCAACAGTGTTTCATTTTTACAAAAGGGATACACATCTGGTAATGGCTCGAATTTTCGTACTAGATAGAAGAAGAATAGAAATAACAACACAGAATGTCACATCGCAGCAGAATAAAATATAACAGCTTTTGGAATACAAAATTTTACTGTATATATACATATACATACTATTTTCAGAGTACAATACAACACAACGGAAAATAAGCAGTAAATATCTAATGCTGAAAGCCTCCTGCTCCAAGCTCCGACAAATACCTGAACTACTTAACTGCCCGTACAAATTTAGGCACCCAAGAGTTTAGGATAAAACAAAACAAAATAAACTCTGGGTCAATCATGAGACTTGTGTGAGTAAACTCCAACCACTTGGTTTAACTTTTAAAAATCCTTTCTAAAATAAAAGATAATCGTAAGACCGATCCACACATAAACATGGATTGTTTTTACCTTATGATAACCCAAAAAATTTCCTTAAAATCAATATCATTCTGATATTATAATAGTGCCTAAGTCAAATAAATAGAAATATAATGGAACACTTTCATCTCACACTCCACATACATAATATACAATCAAAATGGCAGGCACTTATTGGGTAATGGATTTTCAACTATGACAAGGTATGAAACAACATTCTGATAGTGTATCTCTAGAGAGGAATACACTGGGTTCAACAAGACCCGACCATACATAACCGACCACTCATTTCGCTTGAGTGTATCCAATGTATATCACCAACAGTTTGGATCAGCAACCGTTTTCCCGAAAGGGACAACATCGAATAGAATAAAGAATGAAATTAATTTCTTTAAATAGATGATAATACACTCTAATTAGGAGCTACCCACTTAGCCATGTTGCCTGCCCGTTTTTTGTCATTTCCCAGTTGTTGAAGCCGGAGGCTACGATTACTTACTTTTCATTGATAGCACAATCACTTTGAATGTCACAATGTCAGTTCCGTTAACCATTATTTGATTTGCACAAATATAATCTAGATATTATGCTAAGAGAATAAATTCTTCGCCACCATATATATTTATAGAGACCAACATATGCGTTCATTGGAAATACCACTACAACAAAAACACCATATTACAACTTTAAATTTACAACGGTGCGTAAAGCACAGTTGTAATAAATGTTTTTTTTACAATAGTGCAAAACGCACTGTTGTAATAAATGTTTTTTACAACTGTGAAATAATCACTGTTGTAATAAACATATATATCACAAATTTTCATTTTATTGGTTGTAATAGAGATGCCTGGTGCAAATTTCATGTTTATATTACCTATATTTAATAACTAATTATATTGATATTTAATAATAATATTTAATAATAATAATTAATAATAAACTTGGGAATCAATAATATTTGTCAATTATTATTAAATAATTAATAGTTAATAAGTAGTAATTTTTTTAGTAGTTAATGTATGTTAACTAGCTACTTTATTAATTAATAGTAACATAAGCTTGTAATAAGTATTACTCTCGATTATAATTAACTAAGTAGAAAATAAGTAAAAAGTTAATTAATTAATAACTATTATTAATAAGTAATATTTGATTTGGTAGTAACTATTTCAGCAGTTTTAATAAATATAATTTTGGCATATTTGTTTGTTCAGTAGTTAACAACCGCGCTATCGTTTGTGCGCTTTTGATAGATTTTTCTTATTTGCATGTAAACTTAATGTTGTACGTAGTCCATGGCATTGCTTATGATCTACCGGCTTTTGACAATTTTAATTACAAAATAATATTTAATATTTGGCAATTAAATTATATAATAATTCATAAAAATATTGACAATAAATATACCATTTATATTAAATAATAAATATGATTTTAATAAACAATAAAAATTAAATACAAATATATAATAATTAATAACTAAGACTAAATAATAATTATTAATTTGAAATGTGGCACAATTCAAATCATAATGTAGAAAACGTTTTTTGAGAATAGTGGAACATAACTCAGCTCCAAACTGATTTCTCACCCCCCCCAACACTTAACAAAATTTCCATTGGTTCTTCAATTAATCTTCCCACTGTGTGGATGAAACGTTGTGCCTTTTGACATCGGTTCACAACATTTCTATCGTATTCCATCGTATTCCTTTTCCATCCGTTCACAACATTTCTTTTTCCATTCATAGTACATTTCCTTTTCCATCGTATTCCACCGCAAACCCTAATTCCCCTTTCGATAATCAGGCGGCATAGCGATCTCCTCCATTTCACATCGCCACTGCTCGATCGCCGCTGCTCAATCGCCACAGCTCTCAATTTCCGTCGTCCACTGCTCGATCGCCTACGTATCTTGCCTGCGTTCTCTCACTGGTAAATTTTTATTCGTTGTTTCAATTGCATGTGATTGTAATTTTACTATTTCCCTTCGCTATTGCATTCATGTAATTTTACTGTTTCCCTCTCGCTGATAATCATGAGAACGCTCCCCGTTAGTATTTCCCATATATTCAATCCCTTACACATGCAAAGCTTGACCAACTTTTTGGCTCATGCTACTATGTCATATTGATTGTAACAATGCTCCTTTTAGGTTGAACTTTGTATATAATTTGATGACAAACCTCAATAATGACCAAGAAACTGATGCAAGTTTATAGGGTATGTTGTATTATCACTTATTTTATTTATATTTATGCTAAGGAAAGCTGAGGAAGTCATATAGATGAATTAGTTGTTGACTGAATAACTATTATAAAGTTCAGATTTTAATGTAACATGTAAAAATTAATTGTGCTGAAACTGTTAGTTTCCATGTGAAATCATAACAATTCATTGTCATTAATACTGTACATTTCCTTCTTAATCTGTGTAACACCCCGTAATTCTGTTAATATTAATATTCACAAATTAAAGAATAACTAATCTCAGACGTGAGAATTGTGGGAAACGGGTTGCGCCATTGTGTTCGTCTCGGAATTCTGGTTGAAATAGAGTTCGAGTTTGCGTTATTTGGACTTCGTATGAAGGAGAAATGGCCATCGGAAGTTTCAAAAAATTCAAAATTCAAAATTCGAAGTCAAACAGGCCAGGCGGGAAATTTCCCGCCCAACACCCAGGTCGACTAGGGAGTTAAGTAATACTTAACCAGATAAACATGTGAAGTGGGACATGGGGGTTAAGTAGGTGCCTAGGGTGGCATGAGGAATCTAGTGGGTGCCTTTAGTGGCATTTTAAATACGATTAGTAAGACTTAACCAAACGCACATGTAAATGAACATGACTAAGAAGAGGGTTAAGTGGGATATACTAGTGGGGACAAGCTTAGGTGGATAGCTTGTGGTAAGTAATTGGGGGCCCATTTCAACCAGTAACCCAAACGTATCTTTGTGGGCTCGACCCAAGTCGAGGACGGGACACGCATACTGGGCTTGACTATAAGAGGCCAAACGGGTTAGCGGTGGCAACGCAAGTCCAACGGGTTTCATATGCGTGTGTGGAACCGGGCTGGTAGGTAAGACGTTGTTGCATCGTGTAGGTATAAGCCGTGCATCCTTAAGTTGTATCGGGTTGCCACTTTAGGGGAGTGATACACCCCACTGTGGGACCAGCACGGGTATCTACGAGTAGGGGCCGATCGCAAGTGGGTAGTGGGGTACACCTAGCGGAGATAGGGGAAGGCGGCACCTATGTAGTCAGCTAGGGGTACACAAAGCTATTTGTATGATTTCTAAGTGAAGCAAGTGGGATCAACCTTTAGGGTGACTGGTGTGGTGCAGTGTAGTAATTATTCGTTAGTAATTAGGTGTGCCTTTAACGTTATCTTCACCTGCTCTTCCATACCCAATAGTTCATAGACATTTCCTTATTTTCCAGCTTGTGCCTCGGTCTAATTATTTTGATAATAGTATTGTTAGAATTATCATACTCGCCAGACTTTATGTCTGATGCCCTCTATTTCTATCTTTTTCCCCCTCCAGGTCCTCAGGGTGGACCCAGCTCTAGTGGAGTCTGATTGAATTGCTTATTCTCTCTTTTGGATAGCTTGGACCGCTGAAGTAAAGTCCAGCTTGTTATCTTCTTTAATGGCTATTTATGTAATGAGATTATGTATTTTGTTTTATCAAGATGGATATTGTACTTGACTCTGATTTATGGTTTTATGATGTAACAAACATGTTTAATTTCCGCTGCAATGAAATAAAGTTTTAGATTTCCAAGTACTACTTATTATCTGTCTTGTTGTAATTTTTCTGTTCTATATTCACTTAAAACCTCCATGGAAGTTAATGCATTCCCTTTGTGAGTGACATTAATGGACGTGGGGTGTTACACGTGGTATCAGAGCTTAAGGTTACCAGAACAGATAATTTTTTTAGAAAAACTATTTTTCTAAAGTATTTTTGGAAGAAGTGTTTTCAAAAACATGTCTTAATGAGTTATTTTAAGAGGAAAGTTTTTATGAAAAACATAATCCCCAATAGCCATATCCTTATCTTTCGAATTCTCCATTTTGAATCTTTCCTTTTTCGTTTCAGCATGGCTGAAAATCTTAACCTCTTGGAGGGTGTAACGATACCAGGATGGTATAGGAGGTTATTAGAGGCTAGGGCCGCTGCAGGTCCAGCCAATGTTCCTCCACCACCAATTGCACCTGCTCCTCCTCCTCACCCTCCTCGCGTTGATACTTTTGCAAAGACATGCAAGGAATTTAAGGCTATGGGTGGAAAACCTTTTTAAGGGTCAGAAACGTTTGTGGAAGCTAGAGATTGGCTTAAGGAGGTGGAAGAATTGCTAGAAATCTTTGAAGTAGAAGAAGGGAGGAAAGTCAAATTAGCAGCTTGGTTAATGAAGGGAGAGGCCTCGTTTTGGTGGGAGGTCACTAATGGGGAGCGTCCTGTTGATTCTTGGGCGGATTTCAGACGTAGGTTTGAGGCAAAGTTTCTCTCAAGGGCAGAAGAGAATCTATACATGGAAAGGTTCTTGACATTGAAGCATGGAAATCTATCAGTGAAAGAGTACGTCAACAAATTTAACCAATTGGCAAGGTTTGGCTTAGATTTGGTGAACACGCAGGAGAAAAAGGCTCTGAGGTTCGTTAATGGCTTGAATGAGCCATTGCAGGGGTTGGCTATGACCCACATCCCTATGGGGGCCACCTTTGAGAAGCTAGTAGACATGGCACTCATGCACGAGGAGAAAGGCGCTAATGCTAATAAGGCACCCGAGAAGAAAGGGGATCAGAAGAAACCACAACAACAAAACAAGAAGGGTGGTAAAGACAATAATGGCAAAGGAAAGAAAAGATGCTTTAACTGTGGGACACCAGGCCATCTCAGCAAGGATTGCAGAAAGAAAAAGAAGACTGGCTGTTTTCACTGTGGTGAAGCGGGACATCTAGTGAAGGACTGCCCAAAGAAGGGGCAGAGGGCAGGGTCTACCTCGGGAGGACAGGTGCAGGCTCTTATGGCACCAGGGCAGACAAGGGGACAAGTTCAGGCTCTCGCGGTCCCACCGCTCCAAGAACGAGGTAGAACCATTTCTATTGAAAGCTTAGTTTTTCTGTTTGATCATCCTGTCCGTACCTTATTCGATTCGGGCGCATCGCATTCGTTTATCTCTACATCATTAGTTGAATCACTGCACTTAAACACCAGTTTAATAGAGGATCCCTTAGTTGTTTCGAATCCAATTGGGAGCTCAGCTTATTGGTCCATGATGTGTTTGGATTTGAAAATTTCTATACTTAGCATTGAGTTTAGATGTGATGCTTATGTTTTGGGCTTCACGGGCTATGGGCTAATTTTAGGAATGGATTGGTTATCCAGAAATGGGGCCGTTCTTGATTGTGAAAGGAGAGTAGTTAGGCTCATGACTTGCCTTGGCAACACTCTCGAAATCTTTTGTAATCCCATAAATTCCGTTATGCTAAGTTATCTAGAATCGCTTGACGCGTCTGTGGAGAATCTACGATCTGTTAGAGTGGTCCGAGAATACTCGGATGTGTTTGAGGAGGTGAAGGGCTTGCCTCCGAAGCAGGAGATAAATTTTCGAATATATCTTGTGGATAATGCAAAACCAGTATCTTTGCCAGTACGCCACATGGCTCCTCGTGAAAGGAGGGAACTCAATAAGCAAGTGAAGGAGTTGCTTGAGAAGGGGTTCATAAGACGTAGTATATCGGAGTGGGGTGCTCCAGTAGTGTTTGCCATGAAGGCGGATGGGTCCCTTAGACTTTGTGTGGATTATAGAGAACTGAATAAACTTACTAAGAAAAATAGACACCCACTGCCGAGGATTGACGATCTCTTCGATCAGTTAGTTGGCGCCTCAGTGTTTTCGCAGTTGGACTTAGCCACTGGTTTCCATCAGTTGAGAGTGGCTGAGGATAGCATTGACAAGACTGCCTTTAGGACTCCGGACGGTTTCTATGAATGGCTAGTGATGCCCTTCGGTTTGACAAACGCCCCCGCATACTTTGTTGATTTGATGAGTAGGGTGTTTAGGGAGTACCTTAATAAATTCGTGGTGGTCTTTGTAGACGACATCTTGATCTTTTCTAAGAATGAAGAAGAGCATGCCCTACATCTTAGGGAAGTGTTGGAGACTCTACGAGCGCATAACCTTAAAGCTAAATTTACTAAGTGTCATTTCTGGAGAGAGGAAGTGCGATTCTTAGGGCACGTGGTTTCCAAAGAAGGGATAGCTGTGGATCCCGTGAAGGAGGTGGCCATCCAAGATTGGAAGGTCTCTAAAAATGCTACCGAAGTGAGAAGTTTCTTGGGGTTGGATGGCTACTATAGGAAATTTATCAAAGACTTCGCAAAGATATCTGCTCCATTAACACGTTTGACGAAGAAAAACCTAGTCTTCGCGTGGGACGTAGATTGTGATGATGCGTTCCAACGTTTAAAGAGAGCTTTGACCACAGCCCAGTCTTAGTGTTGCCTGATGGGAGTAAGCCATTTACTATTTATACCGATGCTTGTGGGACAGGACTAGGCGCAGTCTTAATGCAGGAGGGAAGGGTAATAGCCTATGGGGGAAGACAGTTGGGAGCGCATGAGAAAAATTACCCTACACATGACCTAGAGTTGGCCGCTATTGTTTTCGCGCTTAAGTCTTGGCGCCATTATCTTCTTGGGGAGAAATTCGAATTGTTCACTGACCACAAATCGCTAAAATACTTGTTCTCTCAGAAGGACTTGAACGTAAGGCAGCAAAGGTGGATGGAGTTCTTAGCGTCCTACGATTTCGAAATGGCATATACCCTTGGCAAGGGTAACGTGGTGGCAGATGCCTTAAGTAGAAAAAGGTTGTCCTTGAGTCCGTTGTTTGTTGAGCGGCGAAGCTTAGAATTCATTTCGATGTTTGACTTTAGACCTTCCGTTGACTTTATACCTGGTTTGCTAGCATCCTTAGAGGTCAGACCTACACTTTTGGGACGGATTGGTGAGGCACAACGAGATGACCCACAGTTGGTTGAGTTAGTAGAAAAGCTCATAAGGGGGGAGTCGTCTAGCCATCTCAGTAGGTATAACCTAGATGATAAGGGTAGGTTACGTAGGGATGGTAGACTTTGTGTACCACAAGATGAGAGTTTGAGGAAGGCTATTCTTGATGATGCACATCGTCTGAAGATGACCATTCATCCCGGCGGGGATTAGATGTACAAAGACATGAAGCGAGTTTTATTTTGGGCCGGTATGAAGAGGGATGTGGCCGAGCATGTCGCTAGATGCTTGGTGTGCCAACAAGTAAAAGCGGAGCAAAAGAAACCCGGTGGGTTGCTTCACCCATTGGAGGTTCCACTATGGAAGTGGGAAAGTGTCTCGATGGACTTTGTGGATGGATTACCAAGATCAAGGAAGGGTAATACAGGGATTTGGGTTATAGTGGATAGACTTACTAAAAGCGCCCATTTTATTCCCGTGAAGAGTAAGAGGACTGCTCCATGGTTAGCTTCTGTATACGTCCGAGAGATAGTTCGTTTGCATGGTGTTCCTTCTAGCGTAGTAAGCGACCGCGATCCTATCTTCACTAGCGAATTTTGGAGGAGCTTACAAGAAGCGATAGGGACTCAGTTATGTTTGAGCACCGCATATCATCCTCAGACGGACGACCAAACCGAGAGGGTGAATCGTATTCTAGAGGACCTTTTGAGGCTATGTATCCTAGACTTTGGGGGTACATGGCAAGAGCATCTTCCATTGGTGGAGTTCGCATATAATAATAGCTTTCAGTCCAGCATTGGCATAGCACCTTTCGAAGCTCTTTATGGACGACCTTGTCGTTCACCTACATGTTGGTGGGAATCTACGGATAAGATCTTACTTGGGCCCGATATGATTAGAGAGACTTCGGAGAAGATTGACTTGATTCGAAGGAGGATGAAGATGGCGCAAGATAGGCAAAAATCTTATGCAGACAAAAGGAGGACAGATCTTGAGTTTGATGTTGGGGACATGGTCTTTATCAAAGTGTCTCCATTACGGAATGTTGTTCGCTTTGGGTCCGTTGGGAAATTAGCACCAAGGTTTGTAGGGCCGTTTCCTATTAAGGAGAAGATTGGACAGATGGCGTATAGAGTGGAGTTGCTTGAGAGACTTAGTGGTGTACACGACGTATTCCATGTGTCACATTTGAGGAAGTGCTTGCACGAGACCGCGGAAGTGGTAGAGCCGAGCTTGCTTAGAGAAGTGGAGATAGAGCGTGATGCGACGATTCGACGAGCTCCTACATGCATTCTTGGGTCGGAGATCAAGAAGTTGAGGAATCGAAAGGTCAGACTAGTCAAAGTGCAATGGGGAGATGATGAGAGCAACGCTAATTGGGAGACAGAAGCGAAGATGCATTCGTTGTACCCTTTTCGTTTTGAGGGTATGTCTTTTAATTTCTCCTTTATCGCTTAGCTTGTACTTGTCTTATCTTTAGTATGTCCTCTCGCTAGTATCTTTGACCTTTAGTTAGGATAATCCTATGGTTGAAACATGTGTTTGAGACATGTTATGTATGATGGATGCAAAGTGGATGCAAGTGTTTGCTAGTGGGTGCTCGTGGACGCATATACACACACTATTAGGCACTAGATTGGCTCAGTCACTTCATAATGCATATTGCATATATATGGATGTATTTAGTAAAATGGATGTATGAGGATTTTTTTTATCATATGGATGCTGCATTCAGATGATGATTGTGCACGCATATAGAGATAATATGTAGCATTATGGAACTTTTGCATACATAATGGACGCATGGCACTATCATGATTTGCATTAAGGAGGTCAACTGAATCAGTGGACCACCTGATTTTGCATTAGATATGGACATATACACACACTGTGCATTTAAACATGAAAGCATTAGAAGTCTATAAGGACAATGGATGCTTGTGTTTGATGGTTGAGTAGATGGACGATTGGATGTTAGGATATACATTCTTCTTGACGTGAAGATTTCGGGGTCGAAATCCTTTAAGGAGGGGAGAATGTAACACCCCGAAATTCTATTAATATTAATATTAATATTCACAAATTAAAGAATAACTAATATCAGACGTGAGAATTGTGGGAAACGGGTTGCGCCATTATGTTCGTCTCGGAATTCTGGTTGAAATAGAGTCCGAGTTTGCGTGATTTGGACTTCGTGTGAAGGAGATATGGCCGTCAGAAGTTTCAGAAAATTCAAAATTCAAAATTCGAAGTCAAACAGGCCAGGCGGGAAATTTCCCGCCCAGCACCCAGGTCGACTGGGGAGTCGACTGGGCAGTCGACACCCCCAGGACCAGGTCGACTGCGCAGTCGACTTGGGTGTCGACCTGGTCCAGTCGGCCAGGTTTTGGCAGAGCCCAATCTTGAGCTGCTGATGTGTCTTTAGGGCTGAGTTGGCTAATTTAACGGTTCAGGTTAGTTCTGAGTTGATCTGACGGTCTAAATAAATCCTAAACTCTATATATACCTAGGTAGTCTCTCACTCTAAATTCACATGAAAAATAGAATAGCCGCCGTCATGCCATCGCCATGGAACTCAGTGTAGCCGCCGCCAACTAAGAAGGAAGAAAGCTAATCAAAACTCTAATTCTACTCAACTCTAAAGCAAATCAAGACTCTCTTTCTTTTCTAATTGTGAGTATGATGATCTTAATAAGATTATTAGCAAACTATTTAGATTAAGATGTGATATGGATCATAAGAAAATGATGTGAATTGTCATATATGATGTTGTAAATCTTATGCTATCATGTATGTTGTAAATCCTATGTTATGTGATGATGATATCCTATATGTTGTAAATCATGCTATGATGATATTATATATGTTGCAAGTTTCTATGCTAAGTTGCGATGTTACAAAGCCATGATGTTATTATGTTGTAGTTAGCTTATGAATCATGATGTTTATTATATATATTTGGGCTATGATGATTCACATGATAAATCACATGTACCTATGCAAGTTTAGATTTATTAGTATGTATAATCTCACATATTGTATGACATCTATTTAGATCTAGAATTATGACATCTATTTAGATCTAGAATTATGCTATGACATGTGTGAGTTCTATGTGTTAGATGCTAGTTCACACCATCATTATGTTGCATAAACCACATATGCAAGTTTATACATGAACTTGGGTTATGATCATATTATGTAAGTTATGACATTTAACCAAACAAGTTGACACCTTTAGATCCATTACATGTGTAGTTTTATGCAAGTTTCACCCCTATTATGATTAGATCTATTTTATTTGTCTATATGTTGTGATAATTTATCTTTGTGCTATGAGTTAGACTATTCGAGTCTAACGTATATTTTGCGTTGAATAAGTGAACATATAACGTGGGGTAGGGGTAATATTAAGGATTTAATATTAAGAAATTGGGGTGCAATTGATATGATTTTTCATACCGTAAGTGGATGGCCATAATTGAGTCAATTATGGACATCATTAAAATTGGAATTAATTAATGATTTGAATAGTGATATATTTAAAACTGGGGTAAAAGATTATAAGTGTTAATCAATGCTTAGGACACGAGGTTGGACTCGTTTGTGACGTAAAACTGCCCGGACCCGCCCGATGAATCCAGTAGTCACAAATGTCAGCCCAATGTGAGAAGTCCTAGGCCCAAATTAAAGCATAACAGTTGTAAAGACACGAGGTTAGACTCTTTTATTGTGTAAGACTGCCCGAACCCGCCCGGCGAATCCAGCTGCCATAAATGCCAGTCTAATGTGAGAGGTCTTTATGAGGTTATGGCCTGAATGAATTAAGAAATACTTAACCAGATAAACATGTGAAGTGGGACATGGGGGTTAAGTAGGTGCCTTGGGTGGCATGAGGAATCTAGTGGGTGCCTTTAGTGGCATTTGAAATACGATTAGTTAGACTTAACCAAACGCTCATGTAAATGAACATGACTAAGAAGAGGGTTAAGTGGGATATACTAGTGGGGACAAGCTTAGGTGGATAGCTTGTGGTAAGTAATTGGGGGCCCATTTCAACCAGTAACCCAAACGTATCTTTGTGGGCTCGACCCAAGTCGAGGACGGGACACACATACTGGGCTTGACTATAAGAGGCCAAACGGGTTAGAGGTGGCAACGCAAGTCCAACGGGTTTCATATGCGTGTGTGGATCCGGGCTGGTAGGTAAGACGTTGTTGCATCGTGTAGGTATAAGCCGTGCATCCTTAAGTTGTATCGGGTTGCCACTTTAGGGGAGTGATACACCCCACTGTGGGACCAGCACGGGTATCTACGAGTAGGGGCCGATCGCAAGTGGGTAGTGGGGTACACCTAGCGGAGATAGGGGAAGGCGGCACCTATGTAGTCAGCTAGGGGTACACAAAGCTATTTGTATGATTTCTAAGTGAAGCAAGTGGGATCAACCTTTAGGGTGACTGGTGTGGTGCAGTGTAGTAATTATTCGTTAGTAATTAGGTGTGCCTTTAACGTTATCTTCACCTGCTCTTCCATACCCAATAGTTCATAGACATTTCCTTATTTTCTAGCTTGTGCCTCGGTCTAATTATTTTGATAATAGTATTGTTAGAATTATCATACTCGCCAGACTTTATGTCTGATGCCCTCTATTTCTATCTTTTTCCCCCTCCAGGTCCTCAGGGTGAACCCAGCTCTAGTGGAGTCTGATTGAATTGCTTATTCTCTCTTTTGGATAGCTTGGACCGCTGAAGTAAAGTCCAGCTTGTTATCTTCTTTAATGGCTATTTATGTAATGAGATTATGTATTTTGTTTTATCAAGATGGATATTGTACTTGACTCTGATTTATGGTTTTATGATGTAACAAACATGTTTAATTTCCGCTGCAATGAAATAAAGTTTTAGATTTCCAAGTACTACTTATTATCTGTCTTGTTGTAATTTTTCTATTCTATATTCACTTAAAACCTCAATGGAAGTTAATGCATTCCCTTTGTGAGTGACATTAATGGACGTGGGGTGTTACAATCTGTCCATTTCTTGACAAATTACAATGGAAAATATCTACATTTCCATTGCTGCTTATTTTTTCCTTCTTTACTACCCATTATGTTTCTTTGATCTCACCAAACCCTGTCATCCATTTATTATTTGTTTTTTTTCATCTCCATATTTCTTCATCCAACTATAATTCCTGTCAATTTGCAGTCACACTCATTTTGGACCTGAAATATAAAATTCGATCATATATATGCATATACACGTGCGCATAAGTATAAACATGTATTTGGTCATACGTTGAGTTTGTATATTTAGTTTATGATATTGACTTTTTGAATTTTATGGGTTTGGGTATTTGCCATAAATGACGAGTATGTTAGAATGACCAAAGTTTGTTCGCTTGCATTTCATACTTTGTACTGCGGTACCGACTTTATAGGCTGGAATATATATACATTATACCAGCATTATTTTTGTATATAGTCAGGATTAAGTTCAACCACAAAAAGCATGGGTTAATACTGGTTAATCATTTATTAAATATACACCTATACATATACGTATATATATGTAATTGGCGAGACCTTAAACCAGGTTCATATATGTAGATGCTGTTAAGACGGGGTAATATATGTATATATGTCACACTATATATGTAATTAGCGAGACCTTAAACCAGGTTGAAAACTGAATATATGTCACACTATATATTAGGTAGAAACTTGTAGGCATGTTAGTTTAGCATGTACCCCGCTGCCCTGGCATGTTAGTGGGAAGAATTAATAGGTTATTTCATTACTTGAAGTTGTCAAATGATGTTGAAGATCGTAATAGGTGGAGGCCTCTGAAGTTGACCCATGTACTATCCACTTAATGCAGAAATAGATTGCTTATTCGTGCACAGCTAAGCTATGGACAATGCCATAAAAGCTATTTAATTGCATAAATAGTCTGCTTATTGGCTCACACCTACCTATGGACGGCAACATGAAAGCTATTTACATAAAGAACGAACTGGAAAAATACATAATTTAAAGAAGAATTAATACAAATTTTCATTTGAATTAGTTAGATATTAAAATATGCAGCCTAGAAAAATAGTTCAAAGATTTAAGGAAATATGGCTAGATACAACAATGTAAATAGTAACTAAGTGATTTAATGAGACATGTTGAAGACATATCTGTTTTTGCCCAGTTTGGTTTTGCAAGTTTAGAACAAAGGAACATCCCTTACGATTGGGTTAATAGGATGCTCCATGCATCAACCTGAGTAGCCAGGTGAAACTTGAAAAAACATATGCAAGTATGATAATTTTAGTTACAGTTAAGATTTAATGATTTTTGTATTTGAGATGATAAAATGAATGTTGTAACATGCAATTCGGATAGAATAATTGAGGCAAAAAAATTGAAATGATTTGTATTATCGAATGGTACTCGTACAGCCTAAACAGACAAATATGTATAAACATTATTGGGCTTGATAAACAAATGCAAACGGCCCAAGTCCATGATAAACAAATGAATGTTGTAGGCATGTTAGTTGAAACTGAAAATACACCTGTAGCATAAGTATGCTTGTATATCCTTGGGGATAGTCATCTAGGTGGAGATAGGATGATCAATGGGTTGGTTGCCATGGAGTTATCTCTAGTATGTGATGTACGTTGCGTACACTTTCCAGTTATGTTAGTTATGGTCTACTGACAGGAGCTAGATTGATAATGAGAGAAATATAAATAAACATAAACCATGGAGAAAAACAACAGAGCAGTAAATAAGAAACTATCAACTTCATTACTAAGTTTGGAAACAATCGTTATTAAATTTGGAAATGAGATATGAAAGAGAGAGAGAGAGAATAAGGATATGGATGTATAAAACTATCAACTTCATTACTAAGTTTAACCAATTCATAAATGAACCGTTGAACCATATATGATCATTTCCAATAGGTCTGAAAATTAGAGGCGTTGTTTTATCAAGATGGGCAAAGCATGGGTCAATCTACCAAGGTTTCATCATTTTGGATATTACTTCCAAGTTATAAGTAGTGTGATGCTAAGGGCACATCATTTTTTTCTTACTAATACCACGAATAAAAATAATAAGTACAACAAATTTTATGTGCTTCCTAATACCATTATAAATAAATATAAGTATTTACGAATGAGTTTGGTGTTAGGAAGCGTGTAGTATAAATTTTTGGTATTAGCAAGAAGAAAACGAGGTGCCCTAGCATCAAACTATAAGTGTTTAAGAATGAGTATTAATACTTTTTTGTTTTGTAGAATGACAAGCGAATATAGGCAAGCTGTGAATTTTTTTGTATATGGGCATGCTGCGAGTGAAGGGAATCCAGAAAAAATTAGATGCCCATGTCATAATTGTAGGAATCTAATTTGGCAAACATCAAGGGAAGTTGTGTCACACTTGATTTGTTTTGGAATGGACCCAACCTATGACATATGGATTTTTCATGGAGAAAAACGGCGATCACAAAATAAAAGTGAGACTGATACTTATAGAATGTATGTTGATGCGCAAATCTATGATGAGGAGGTAGAAGCCAATGTTGAAGAAAGACATGGGGAAGGTATTAAGAAAATGATGGAGAATGCTGAAATTCCTTTGTATCCCGGTTGTGCAAGCCACACAAAGTTGTCTGCTACAATACCTCTTCTCAAGCACAAAGCGCAAAATGGTATATCAGACACGACTTTTACAGAGCTTCTTAAACTTTTAAAGGATATGTTGCCTAAAGAAAACATGCTTCCCGATTCTACATATGCAACAAAGAAGTTGCTTAAGTCATTTGGTTTAGGCTATAAGCAGATACATGCATGTGTAAATGATTGTTGTTTATTTAGAAAAGAGCTTGCAAATAGTGATTTCTATCCTAAGTGTGGTAAGTCTCGCTGGAAAAAAAACAAGACTACTAAAGATGGGAAGCAAACCAAAATACCTATGAAGGTTTTGAGATACTTCCCATTGATACCAAGACTGAAAAGAATGTTTGCATCCCTAGAAACATCAGAACAACTAAGATGGCATAACAGTCATAAGAGTGAAGATGGTAAATTGCGTCATCCAGCGGATTCTACTCAGTGGGCTACGATTGATAGAATGTATCATTCTTTTGATTCCGATCCACGAAATTTAAGACTTGGCTTTGCATTTGATGGCTTTAATCCTTTTGGTGATTGGAATTGTGGATATAGTTGTTGGCCAGTGTTTCTTGTTGCTTACAACTTTCCTCCGTGGCTTTGTATGCACAAAGATAATATGATGCTATCTTTGGTAATTCCTGGTCCACGACAACCGGAAATGACATTGACGTATACTTCTAACCACTTATTGAAGATTTGAAAAAATTGTGGGATAAAGGGGTGAAAGTGTACGACGCTTACAGTCGTAGTGAATTTAGATTACATGCTATTCTTATGTGGACAATGAATGATTTTTCAGCTTACAGAAATTTAGCTGGTTGCACTGTAAAAGGTAAGAGAGAATGTCCTGTTTGTGGTGTCAATACCTGCTCAATATGGCTACCATTTAGTAAAAAGTGTGCATACATGGGTCATAGACGATTCCTTGAACCTAACCATGAGTATCGTCAATGGAAAAACTTATTTGATGGAACTGTAGAAAATAGACAAAGGCCTCAGATACAAACTGGTGTTCAAATCTTTGATGATGTTCAAGATATTATTAATGATTGGGAGAAAAAATTAAAAAAGGAAGAGAAAGGTGAAAGGAAAAGGAAAAGGAAAATATGATGAAAAAAGGATGTAAAATGTGGAAGAAGAGGTCCATTTTCTTTGACTTGCCTTATTGGAAGGTAAAATTTAACTAGAAACATATTGGTTTTCATTTTCTATTCATGTTTGCTATTTAGTTCTTAATTATTTGTGTTTTGTCAATTTTTAGGCACTTCCTTTACGGCATAATCTAGATGTGATGCATATTGAGAAAAATACTGGTGAAAGTATTATTGGTACATTGCTTGATATCAAAGGAAAATCAAAAGATGTCCTCAAATCACGCCAAGATCTAGAAGCAATGGGCATTAGAAAAAAAATGCATCCTATAGACATGGGAAATAAAGTATTGCTCCCAGCCGCACCGTGCACCTTATCCAATCAAGAAAAAGAGATCTTTTATAGTAGAATAAAGAACTTGAAAGTGCCTGATGGATATAGCTCAAATATTGGAAAATGTTTTGCAAAAGAAGACAAGATATCAAACCTTAAGTCTCATGATTATCATGTATTGATACAACAACTATTGTCCGTTGCATTAAGAGGACTTCTACCTACAGGGATAAGGAATGCACTACCACGACTATGCTCATTTTATAATGACATATGCCAAAGAGTGCTTGATAGGGATAAACTAGAATTAATGGAGTATCAAGTTGCATTAACACTATGCGATCTAGAAAGGTTCTTTCCCCCTTCCTTTTTCGATATCATGATTCACTTAACAATACATTTAGGGAGAGAAGAAAGAATTTGTGGGCCGGTCCAATATCAATGGATGTATCCATTTGAGAAGTAATATTTATTATAAATAATTGACGCTTAAAAGTATGTATAGTTATGAAAGTAACTTGTTTATTCATTTTGGTTATAGATATATGAAAATATTAAAAGGATATTTTAAAATCAAGCACGACCTGAAGGGTGCATTGCTGAGCGCTATGTTGCCGAAGAATGTATGAAATATTGCTCTGGATATATTAAAGTTGCATTACAAATTGGAGAGAGGAAAAACCGAAATGAAGTGGAACAAAATGATTTTATACTTGAGGGGCGTCCTATTTCCAAAGGAAAACCTACTACAGTCGATGAGGAGGTGATTAATGCTGCTCATCGATACGTTTTGTTTAATACAGAAGAAGTAGAGTTGTATTTAGAGTAATTATAAGTCCAACTTAACTATGACATACAAAATAAATTAGATCCTTAATTACATTTATGTATGCAGAATGCACAAAGAGGAGCTAAAATGTTTGAATCCTCATCTTACACAAGACGATTTGGAACTGTCAAAATTGCAATCAGAGACTTTTAATTGTTGGTTTGGACAAAAGGTTGATAGTTGTATCTTAAAAAACTATTAACGATGAAAGTGATAGATCAACATAAATCTTTGTTAATGTATTGTATTTGCCCAGGTTAGAGAGGATAGATGTATATCCAATGTTAGCAACATAATAAAATGGCTTTCATACGGACCTCGTTCGCAAATAATTTCTTATTCTGGCTATATTGTTAATGGTCGACGTTTTCATACGAAAGACTATGAGAAGGCTACACAAAATAGTAGTGTTTCCATTGAGGCAAGTACTGTTTGTGTAGATGGGTCTATTGAAAAAGTAATATATTATGGGGTCTTGCGTGATATTTTCTTGTTGGATTATCGTCAATTTTGAGTTGCCTTGTTTAAATGTGATTGGGCAAATATGTATCATGGAGTCAAAGTTGAAGATGGATTTACATTGGTCAATTTGCATCAATTTCAAAATAAGTTTGAAAGCGACCCATTTATCTTAGCAACACAAGTGGTTCAAGTTTTCTTCTCTAGAGAAGGTAGTTCTTCAAATTGGTATGTTGTGTTGAGACCACCCTCTAGAGGGTTTCATGAATTGGAAAAATACGACGAGGATGAAGAATCAACTAGAAAACCATTGGATGAGTCACAACTTGATGATAGAGATGTAGATAATGGAGATGAAAGTTACATAAGGGAGGGTTGTAATGGTATTTTGGTATGTTATAAGCTTATTTTATTGATTTTATTTTATTTTATGCATGTTCATGTATACCATAAAATGTGTTGTTAGATGGTAAAAAAAAAATCTGATATAGATTGACATCTTAGCGTGTATCAAAATGATTTTATTTTCTATTGTACGTGTTCTTTGCATGTGTATTTTATTTTGTACATCGCTGTTACAAAGTAGTGCTATATTTAGTGTGATGTTCTAATCCTTTGTAAATCGTTATTTTTCTTTATAGGTCGACGAGAAAGATTGATCTTGTATTATCGACGAGGAAGATGGTGCTACACGATGTAGAGGTATTCAAGTTACATACGCATTTTTTACCACATGCTTTTTTTGCTTCAGCCTTATTTTGTTTCTTTTGGTACGTTGTGTTGAGGTATTCGACCATCGATGCACATACAATATTTAAAAAAAAACATTCACAGTATTAATTAAAAACGGAAAAAATTCCACTTTTTATTTCTCATGTTCCACTTGAATTGATTTTAGGTGTGAGAAAACAAGAAAAGCGAGAGTTTTCCTTGGTAAAAACGAGAGTTTATATTCGATTATTTTTGAATTACTTGGTAAAAGCGAGACTTTTCCTTGAATGTGTATAAATTTAAGTTTATACTAGATAATTTTTGAATAACTTGCAAAACTGTGTATTTTTTAAATAATTATAAAACATTTTTACTCATTCAGAAAATATGTTTACATACATTTATTTTGCAAATACCATTGAAATAGGTAAATTGCCTTTTAATTTTTCTAGGTGTGTTATTTTGATACACATGTATCTCTTCTTCATTACAAATTAATGCACCTTTGTATTTGTCTTTGATTCCCGTGCGAGACAATATATCCTAATTAATAATATTAATAAAAATACTTTTTTGATTTAATTATTAAATTTAAAATACAATTTTGGACTCAATTATCAAATGAAATATTTTATGTATAAATTTGAGAGACAGTTTGTGTAACAACCCGCAATTTATGTACCAATTTAAAATTTTATTTTAAGGAAATTTCATTAGAAAATGTATCAAAATATAAAAATTCCATTTATAAATTAAATTATTTTTACAAGTTTTATGATGTATTAAGGAATGATTTCCATTTTATTTCTAATAAACAATTTGCAATTAGATAAATGGTGATTTATAACAATTGAATTGTTTATGAATAAATTACATGAACGAATACTCAAAATAGTTAATTTTGATTTGACTGTATAAATCAGTTTATGATATTCATTTTGAGATTTAAAATATAAATTAAATTAAGGCGCAATGTAAAATAAATATTTATATTTGAGATTTTATTAATTCTTGAACAACAGGTGCACACCATTTCATAAATTTATAAACAAACGTGATTTGCATTACTAACCGATTTGAATATTTAGCATTAAAATTTCTTCGTTGTTTAAAAATGAATATTATGGAAAGAGTTGTACCGTCATAAGTTTAGAAATGAATTTAATGCTTATCATGCGACTTCATAAGAAGAAAATATATATTTGAAATCAATTTTTAATTTACGAGTTGAGATTTTTAATATTAATAGTAATAAATTTGTTTTGAGTAAACCATTAAAATCTAAATTTATTATAGTATTAATTGTGATAAAGTTAATGAGATTTTGATGTACAAACAGTGTCATTAAACTAAAAATATAACGCATATTTATATAAGCAATGCATTATTTTTGTCCTATTGTTTCATGCATGTGCATGCATTTTTTTGTGTGTAATCTTTGAAAACAAACTAATTAAAAGATATGCATGCATTGATGGGTCCCGCAACATAAATAAAATGTCTTCTATAAATTAAAATTGCAAATTTATTTCATTCTCAATTTGCCTTATCCGCTCTTTTGAATTGTTGCCAAAAACCATGTGAATTTAATTTCTATATTTTTCTTTTAATTTACAATTAATGTTTACCATTTAAGGTTTAACATTCATCCATTATATCATTTCTTTCCTTGAGCGTTCTCAAAATAAATAAAATAAAATTAAAACATTCATTGCTATTGGCCTCTTACCCTTTGTACAAACCGTTCAATTCTTCCCAAAACACACATGGTCCCTAGGAAATCTAATATAGACTACGTAGGTTTCTTCTTCTTCTTATATATCCATACATTAGCAAACCATATACGAAACTCTAATTCCTATGACTGAGCCGCCACTACAAACCTTCAATCGCCAATATCATTCCGAATTCAAACACTAAATTCCCTAAATCCATTCAAAATTAATTCAAATCCAAAAGCAAAAAAATCAAAGACCAATCTATGATCTTCCTTTCTATACGGTTAGATCGTGTATCATACAAGGAATTGAGAGAAATCGCAGCACCAAGTGGTGGGTTCCGAACCCGTTTCCAAGCAAGGTGGGACCCGCGAGATGTCTCCCCTTGGCGGCGCTGACGTGTTGCGCTCCGGCGTGCGAAGTGGCGAAGGCGGATCGGGATCCGATGGCTTCAAGGAGGCGGCGATTGTGGAGTTGGGTTCTGAACGAATTGGGTTCGGCTTCGTGTAGTTTGTAACGTAAAAGAAAGAGGATTAAAGATGGTTAAGTATGTAATTATCCAACTAATTAAAATTTAATTATCCATCAATGTAATGAAAGTTTAAACAAGCATATTTCTCTCATACGAGTTCAGCATCAGACAAAACAACTTGCGTTGGAATCGCAGAAACAAGATATACTCGATAGAACTGACTAGAATCAAAACGGAGCAGACCAGGTTTTGGATAAATTTCAGATCTGAATTATTCAGTGAGATTTATCTTTTTTTTTTAATTTAAAATAAAAAAAATTATATATACATATTATAATGATTCTGATTGTAATATTTTATATGTGGTTCAAAACTTAGATTGGTTGTTTGGCCTCTGTTGATTATTGTTTGTGATAAATTGTGGTGATGATTATTTGTTGAATGATATGTTTTTGTTCGAATTAAAATCTAATCTTGAATTGGTTAGATCATGTGTGTCAACATAAGATTATCACCTTGTTATAATTTGTCATGTTGGAAACAAAAATAACACTATCAGTAGAAAGGTTAACATTTGAAATGTTAAGCTAATATAAAAAAAATCATCATTCTTGTTAAGAAAAGTTATGTTAGAACAAGATTGGCATGTCATACATGTGCCATTAGAACAAGATTAGCATTTTTATCATATATGTGGTATTAGAACAAAAATTGGCATTGTCATACATGTGCTATCAGAATTAGAATATGATTAAATTAGAATGGCATTAAATTAGGATGTCATTAAATTAGAATGACATTAGAATTATAATTTTATTAAATTAGAATGACATTAAAGTAGAAGGTCATTAAATTAGAATGTCATCAGAATTCAGAAAAGAAAAAATGTGAATATATAAATTTACTTTTTATATTTCATTAGGGTACATAGAAAATTGATTACAATAAATGACCATTTATTTGTTATTTAAAATTTGGTTACAAATAAATATTCATTTATGTGACATTAGATTGAAAATTACATTTTATGTAAAAGATGATATTAGAATTATGTAAAATGTGATAATAAACAATAAAAATTACATTTTGTTGTAGTGTGAAACATCAGAAAAGGATGACAATAGAAATTGTTAACTTATGAAATATCATTTTTATATGACATTAGAAACCATAGGAAGTGTTAGCATATAAAATATCATTTTTATATGACATTAGAATTCATAGAAAAAGACCAACATATAAATTATAATTTTATACGCCATGAGAGTTCATGGAAAAAGATTAACATATAAATTATTCTTTATATGATATTAGAAAACATCGTTTTTAGAGAATGGCATGTTAATTAAAAACATCAATTTTATGAAGAAATGTCTTGATAGTGAAAAATAACATTTTAGTTATAAAATGTTAAGAAAGAGTAAAATAACATTTTAGTGATAAAATGTTAAGAAAGAGTAAAATAACATTTTAGTGATAAAATGTTAAGATAAAGTAAAATATCATTTTAGTGATAAACTGTTAAGATAGAGAAAAGTAACATTTTAGTGATAAAATGTTAAGATAAAGGAAAGTAACATTTTAGTTATAAAATGTTGAAGATGAACAAAAATAACATTTTAGTTATAAAATGTGGAGTTGACAAATATATCACTTTATATGTGTTTTGTTGAGTTAGAGTTGTCGACAAAACAAATATCTCACTTTTATATGTTTTTGTTGAAATAGAATTGTCAACAAAAACAAAGTTATCCTTTTTATTTGTTTTGTTGAAATGTTAGAATTGATTTAATTTCTAAAATATCCTTTTATGTTAATATGAAAGGTTAGGAATGTTTACATATAAAATACTCTTTTACATGATATTTGAAAACATAGAAAAATGTTAACATATAAAATATTCATTTATATGATATTAGAGTTTATGGAAAAATGTTAACACAAAAAATATTCATTTATATGACATTGGAAACATGATTATAAAGGTTGACATTTTTATTTATATTTTAGAGATAATAAAAACATGAATTGAAAAAGGATATTTTTATTTATATTTTAGATATAAATAAAAACATGAAAATAAATGGTACATTTTTATTCACATTTTAGATGTGAATATAAACTTGAATTAAAAAGGTGCATTTTTATTTACATTTTAGATGTAAATAAAAACACAGGAATAAAAAGAATACATTTGAAGTTATATTTTTTGTTCACATTCTAGTTGGAAACTAAAACATAGAAATGCAAGAAATATTTTTATTTACATAGTCTATGTAAATAAAAGACATGAATGAAAGAAATATTTTTATTTACATTATCCATGTTAATAAAAGACATGAGAAATAAAAGTCACATTTTTGCTTACCAGTTAGATGTAAAATGAAAACATAGAAATAAAAATTGCATTTT
The DNA here is from genome assembly GCA_030737875.1 of Allium sativum. NCBI lineage: Eukaryota > Viridiplantae > Streptophyta > Magnoliopsida > Asparagales > Amaryllidaceae > Allium > Allium sativum. The sequence goes on from CM060919.1 coordinate 52,051,478, forward strand.
TATTTACATTGTAGATGTAAGTAGAACATAGAATTAAAAAGTATATTTTTATTTACATTTTAGATGTCAATAAATGAATAGATAAAAAAGTTATATTCTTATTTACATTTTAGATGTAAATAAAAAGAATAGTTTTAAACGACATTTTTATTGACATTCTTTATTCAATAAAAATCTTAGAATTAAAAGAAGTATTTTTATTGTCATTCTAGGGACAATAAAAAGAGTAGAAATAAAAGGATTTACATTTTTCCATGTAGACCAAGGGAATTAAAGAATTTACATTTTTCAGTGTAAATAAAGGAAATAAAGGAATTTACATTTTCTATGTAAATAAAAGGGGGGTTTAATAGAAATTTACATTCAATATGTAAATGAAAGATTAAATAGAAATTTACATTTTATATGTAAATAAAGGATGAAATAAAAGTTACATTTTCAATATAATAATATATTGAAATGAACTGTTATATTTCCAACGTAAATGAACATTGAAATAGAAAGTTACATTTTCAATGTAAATATATATTGAAATAAGAGTTTTTTTTTTTAAATGTAGTATTGTATTGAAGTAAAACAATATACTTTGTGCAATAAATAAAGAAATTACATTTTTGTTTCAATTGTAATACAAAAATGATTAAAGATTACATTTTAATGTAATAACAAAAGAAAAGGAAAATTACATTTTGATGTAATATATGATTTCATATATATAACAGAAATAGATGTTGAAATAAATTAAAATATAACGAATCGCGCTGCTATAGTTCGCAATTTGAAATCGTAAATTCAAAAGATTATACCGAAAGATCCGACTGTCGGATTTTCCCAAAACTGGAACCGTTAGGACCGCTTTGGGAAGATCTTTCCGACGATATACACTTTGTTAAAATCCAACGGTTAGATTTCAAGAGAAGTGCAAATCAAGTTTGATTGAAAACAGCGCCAGGGCCGCCGGTCGACCCGAAGCGTCGTTAACTGAAAATAGTTATTTTCATAGCGATAAATATCCTACTAACAATATGGAATGACTTTAATATATATATATATGCGAAGATCATTTGAAAAGTCCGAGTCCAATCTCATTTCAAATGATCATACGTCAATCTAAGTCGAAGAGTTGAAGACGGTGATTGAAGACCAGCGATCTTCACATCGAATGGATGTGTTGCTACTGAGACCCATGATGGGAGTAGCTACCTTGAAAGTGCTTCAGTGGTAGCCGTTCAGTCGTACTTGTTTATTGTCGGATATGCGAGCACCTCACCTCTGTATTGGACATATGGGGGGCGGAATAAGGCAAATCCGGTTTCGTTCAGATCCAGAACGAACTTGTAAATGGATTGTTTGTCTGACGTTGTATTCCTTTATACGATATTCGTTGATCTCTACGAAATACATATCTGTTTGGTGTTTAACACCATTCTCTGAGACGTACGAGCTTAGAGGTTATATATTGGTAGGAATCAATGGTATGGTATGGATTGACAATGTGGCATGCTAAGATGCATGGATCAAGGCTTTTGTTGAAAAGCAGAGCCTTATGGTTGATGATCAAAGCATAGCCCGTTTAGGCATAGCTTTGTGTATAGCGTGACTTTGCGAGCCTCACACCCTGGTATGAGTCAAAAACGGGATATGGACTGTAGGGAGTGCACACGTTTCTTTCTAGCTAGGAGTAGTGTCAGTGCTTAAACTGGCTGGCATTTTACTTATGTGGATGATGGATTGAGGTACCTCGGATTTATAGGCCGGAAGTGGTCATATGGAGGTCCAAAAGGACCGGGAAGCGTGTGTTCAGGAATTGCCAATCCACTACCATTAGGTGGGGACCGGCCCTACCGCGTCCAAGGGTTGCCCATAGAAGTGATCCTGAGGCATTTGCTAGAGTGTCTCGAATCGGAGAGGACGATCCCAAGCCTCGATTTCATGATGGAAAACCAATTTCCAATACGTCACCATGAGGTTTTGATTGTAGAACTAGTATGGCGACATAGTAGGATGGGGTGCTATGCCGTCTATGATTGATACATTATGATTGAAATTGCTTTTGAAATATATATACACTAGCAATAATATCACATCGGTTTTATTGTATCAAGCATCTTTTGACCATTATAAGGTAAAACTCTATCCTCCGGTTTGCATTGCATTGTGTGATGGGACTTGAGTCTTATAATGGTTTCATTCTTCTAAAAAGCATTGCATTGTTTAACGATTTACTTTATTTTATGCACTGGCAAATCCGATGGAGTAAACCCGTTCCGCGTTAGCAGCGTGGTCCTGTGATTAGCCTTATTATCAGATAAGTTAAGTTAGATTTCTCATACCAGTTCCATGACTGACTTGTAGTTTGTTTCACTGGCAAACTCGGGTGCCCATATTTTCCACATGGGCAGTCGAGTAACTTGTTTTGCAAATATTTATCTCTTGAGCAGGATTTTGGATCGAAGCTTAAAGTTGTGTCCAGAGCATAGAAAGTCTTCCGCTGTGTATTGTATTAAATTTATTGTAATAAGTCTTTCGCTATATTTTATTTATCAATGTACTCTGATATTCTGTACTCTGATGTAACATTATTGTAATGTTTATAAAAGTCTACTGTTATTTGTTCTAATGTATTGTATTCCCAGAGTTAAAGTATTCGAAGATTGCCAACCTTTGGGTCAGACCTGTGTGGTTTAGGGTCGATTCAAAAGGGCGGGAATTTTCGGGTCTTTACAGTTTGGATAAGTTCTTTGTTAGGTTTCAAAATACATAAACCATCATTGTCGAAAAACATATGAATATTACGTCCATCTTTTTCGAAAATCATCATAAAAAACATTACATATAAACGTAAAATACTACCAAACTTCATAACTTAATTCATTTTAATTATAAACATCTATGTATTTATGTTAGAAAAGTATAAAAAAGCACAAAAATGAACAGAAAAATCAAGATTCAGCAAAACTTTTAGGAACAGATGCAGTTTGTTGAAAAATTGGAGACATTAACCTGATTATAGCAAAAATTTGCATATATTTACGTAATTTTTTCTAAATGCTTTAAAATTTCAAATTTAATATCGATATTTATTCATCATTGCATTATTGCAGAAAAATCATTAAAAACTTAACGTAAATTACATACAAATGACTTTTGAATAGGTATATGTCTTGTATAAAGTTTGATTTAAAAACAAGTCGCTTATCTTGACTTTACTAAAAACAAGTTCTTATGTGGAATTCTGTACAAAAAATAATACTGGATTATTACATTTAGTCAAGAAGGAATTTATGACATCTTAAAACAGAAAGGTTCTAGATAACTTTCTTTTTAATAATAATGCCGTTTAAGTCATATGCTTTGATCTATGCTATTTATTTGGCCAAAAAAATACTGCTAAGTTAATTTGAATAGTATAGCTCATTATGAGAATCGACCGAGTAGAATAAAACTCAGTCTTTGCTGGTAGTTTAAATTTCATGATTGGTCGAATAGAATATAACTATTGACTGTAAACTACTTGAGTGATAGAATTTTGTAACGTGGCTATATTGTTTGTCTTATTGACCGGTGAAACCATTTGGATATGAAATTTCGTAATAACTTGTTTATGCATCATTGTGGGTGCTAAGCTCCAAATTTGAATTTGTTTTTAGTTATGAATTAACATTTTTCTTTCTTTGTTTAATTGCAAAATATTACAATTTTTATAACTTGGTATTAAGGTTATTAATTTCTGTATTTTCCATATCAATACTAGTTTTTTGTCTTTCTTTATCAGAATTCAAGTTAATTTGTTGTCAAGTCATTTAGTAAGCCAGCATTTTGATATGATAAAAATTTACACTTTTTTTAAATAATTTCTAATTTCTCTTCTAAAATAGTTTTCTCATCTAATAACATTTCAATTTCTGATTATGCTCTATTTAATTTTCCATTATATTCTTTATTCGATAAATTTAATTCCAAGCATTGCCATAAAGTTCAATATTAATTTCTAAAACCTCATCGTAAGTAAGTTCAAGATGTATATCATCGATTTTTTCCATGAAACGAGCATTGGCTTGTTCAAAATCATTATCCTGTCACTTTTGAAAGACGAAGAGAAAGAATCATCTCAAATCACTTGAAAATCGTGTTCTTCATTTTTAAATTTTGAAACTTGCTATTCCTCTTGTTATCATTGAGCAATGGGCACTATTTATTTATATGCCTAAATTTACCATTTGCATAGAAGTTAATTGATGCTTGTTTTGAATTCCCCTCTTCTCATGACCAATAATTTTACTAAATTTTTTAAACTTCTGGTAGTTCTTTGCAGTGAGAACTATTTCATTTTTATCCAAGTTAAAGTGGCAGCATTTGTTTGAAATGTTATATTTATTTGGTCGGATCTTTGCTTGCCAATAAGTTAGCTTCATATGATATCAAATTGCAGTTTATTCTTAACTTTAAGTTGACAAAGATCTTTGGCTTCTTCAATTGCTAATATTTTTTTCTCAATTAGAAGTCAAAAATACAAAATTCTTGCAACTAAATCAAACCTAGTGAATTTGACTCCTAGTACAACGAGGTCATGTTGAATAGTTTGAACTCCTCCATAAATATTGGTGATAGAGAAATTTGTCTTCGGTTTGAATGATGAAAATTGACTTTGTAATTTGGAAATCATTGTCTGCCTAATAATAGTTGTATCTTCATGTGTAACTTGAAGTGTATACCAAATATCATAAGCTCTTCAACATAACATGTTTTATGAAAATTTATTTTTATCAAGTGAAAAAAGTAATACATTCATAACTCTGGCATTGTTAATGGCCTCGGTCTACCGTGCAAAGTCCTGCATTGATTAAAACTATAATCCAGTATTATTTTTCAATGTATATATATATATATTATATTTTAGATTATAGCTATAGCACCTATTTTAAGAATTCCTTATTTTTGTTTATTGATGTATTATAATTAGCGGGCATCCATTTGTATCTATTAATGTAGATGTTTGGTATCTAAAAATAACTTTTGATGTTGCCTATTTCATAATTCGAGTTGCCTATTTCATACTTCGAGTTAGATCAGCCTCTTTTATCGCTACTTATCTGTTTTTAAACACCACGGTTACAAAGGCTTAACTACTGAAGACTGACTTCAGATTTTTATTTTTTAGAGCTCAAAAGTAGCAAGCAAAAGAGCAAAAAAGCAAAAATTAGCTGCACTTGCAGCTACTAATGTTGATGCTGAGAGGATGGTTGGGATTAGAATCAGCGATCAACCAAATGGACCACTTCCGTTGCTTTGTGATTTACATATTGCTATAAGAAGATCTTCTCGAAAGCAAGTTGAATACCCAATACGCACTACTCCTCGTAAAACTAGAAGCAACCTTGGCCACACTACAAAACATATGCAGCCCTCTCCTCCTTCCAGTAGCATCTCCATCGACACTACAAACCCGATTCAACCCCCTCCTTCCAGTAATAGCCCCGTCGACACTACAAACCAGATTCAGCCCCCTCCTTCCAGTAACAGCCCCTTCAACAATACAAACCCAGAACAGTCCCCTGTCCGTCAACTGAACTTCCAGCAAACTACAGCCACCTCAGATTCCAGTCTAAACGAACTACAACTAGATTCTACTGAAGGTAATAAATCGACGCAAACTAGAAAAAAGACGGGCAGAACGATGTTGAAATCATTAGCTGTTATACCGGATGTGAAGCCGGAAGTTGAATTTAATGAACGTGGACAAGCAATAGGTACTAATTCCAAACTTTTATCGTCATATATTGGTACTCTAGCAAGGGAGATGGTGCCTTTTACCATTAGCTCATGGAGGAAAGTCGATGACGATTTGAGGGATGATCTGTGGACTTGTATACAGGTATTGATATTTGACTTGTATATACCAGCTGTTGGCGATAACATGAGCAAGTGAATAATAAATTATGGCTTTCAATTGTTTTTAATTTAACTGATTCTATATTATTTATTATAGTACCTATATGTCTCAACATTCAAAGCAAAATATTATATATCTGTTTTAGTTTTCTCTATGTGCAATATGCATTATGCACATGCCTATGCTACAACATTGTATTTTGCAATACTGTTAGAGACTAATCTACGTTTTTTTTGGGATGCAGTCAAGATTCCAGGTAGATATAGTGTATAAGGATTACTTGTTAATGATAATAGGACATCGATGGAAGGAGTCGAAATCAAGGTTAGTAGCAGCTATCAAAAAAGCATCTCAAAATCCCGACTCTACCAATACTTTAGCAGGCCTAAAACCGTTTAATATAGAGAGCGCTAACGAGTGGAATGCTTTTGTAAATGAAAAATTGTCAGAAAAGTTTGACGTGGTTATTTTTGTCTGATTGATTGTAACTGTTAAATATATTACATTTTCTTATATCATATTTATTTAATTGATCCTATAGGCAACAAGCCAAAGATTCAAAAGTATTAGAGAAAAGAATACACTTCCGCACACCATAAGCAGAAAAGGTTATGCAAGATTGGAAGAAGAAATGGTAAAAAAATATTGTTAAAGCAATTTTTATTTGTTATCATTTGTACATTGTAAGCTGTTAATTAAGCTATTTTTGCAGAAAAAGGAAAAGGCAACATCTAGTATCACTAGAGACGAATTGTGATGCAAAGGCCACACTAGAAAAGATGGAAAACCTCCGAATTCAGTTATTGCCGATTGCATAGTAAGAAAAAGTTCAAATATAAAATATACGAAACTGTTGCTATTGTTAATGTAGTTTTAATTTTAGTTTCTAAATATTGGTTGTTTTTGAATTTGTAGTCTAAGATAACAGAGCATCATAATGCCGCAAGTCAGGATTCTCAGGGAGGAACATCAGTTACTCAAGATGGCGCGTCGAAGATTTTTGGTCAGGAACATGGAGGACGTGTAAGAGGGCTTGGTTTTGGGGTTGTACCATCTCAGCTTCGTATTCGGGGTAACTCATCAGGTGAAGTACATACATTGCGAAACCAAGTTAGTGGCTTGGAGAACAAAGTACACGAGCTTACTTCAATGTTGATGGTAAGTGTTAATTAGAAATTTATTTTAACGGCGATTTTTCTTGTTTTCCTGTTAATTAGAAACCAAGTTATTGTCGCAAGCAGGTGTGGCTATTGCCCTCAGTTTGCTGCCAAATTCATTAGTTTTAAGATTAATTTTAAGATTTTTCCTGTTTTCCTTTAGTAAACCATCATCTGAAAGGGAAATGAACTGTTCTTAAATTTATGGCTTCCCACTCGTGCTAGTTTTATATGGCCATAATCATATTTATTTTGTGCTAATATTATATGACCTATGTATATACAACGAACCATACCCTGTATATAGCCTATATATTTTGGATCCTCCTTGCTCATTCAATCATTTTAAAATCCCTCATGAACTTTTTTGTATTTATATACCTCATATAGGCAATATGTTTAAAATCAAAGGAGTGATAAGAAATTTCCGGCCCTTTCAGAGCCAGTGGTCAAAACGAGCATTTTCGATGATCTGCATTAACTTGTGATTTTGAAGGATTAAAACTTTCGAAATAAACTAAACCATTTAGAAAAATTCCTAAGAACCGGTAAACTATTTAAAAATATGCGTTGATGCCAGGACACACACGAAGTCAATTATGAGGTGACGTAGCGGATATGTATTCATTATGGGTTCTTTTGAATTTATCTAACATGATAATTATGATATTTTAAGTTTACAATGATTAATATTTGATTTGAAGGTGGAATCCAATGCTATGATGCTTGTTGTGAACCAGCGACAAACCATCCACTTCATAAGCGTCGTTGTCAGTAGATGACGCTTATGTGATGGGAACAGAATGTATTCAATGAAGTAATTTATAGTTTAGGGGGACTTTTTTTTTATATAATTGAACTGATATATGTATTTATAGTTGAGTATAATTTATAGTCCATGCAATCTTTACAGGAGCTAAAAGAAATGCAAGCAACTAATGCGGGAAATCCAGCAACTCCTGATCCTAATACGCCTCAGGTACCCTTTTTTATTGGTATAATTGATAGAAAGCTGTAACATTTAATGATCTATGGAATTGGAATATTGTTGTTAAAATGCATCAACTTTTTTTTGACAACGCAAGTTTAATTCTTTGATGACATGTTTGGTGAATATTGAAATGCTTTTAACCGGGGCTGTGAAATTTTTGGGTGATTTTATGGACAGTAAATGGAGGGGGGTTGGGTAATGTTAAAAAGGTATTTTGACGGGGGTTGGTAAATTGAGAAATGGGTAAAATGAGCCCCTAATATGGCACTGTCTTATGTGGATACCAGATCTCCCTTAAATCTACAATGTTTGGAAAGAATTTCGAAACACTTTATTTTTACAGATTCAGAAACGCCAAGAAAGCACAACAAATTCAAGTTTTTTCATCCTCTTCTCCTTGCTTATGTCTTTCAACACTTTTGTTTTGAGATTACAAATTCAATGCTCTCATCTTTGCGATCAATTCAACAGATTGTTTGAATCAGTCTCCACAGTATTACCACAATTAATTAAGAAGAGTAATCCTCTTGACTTCATAGTAATTTGAAAGTCGATTTTCTTTAACTCGCAAGCAATTTGTTTGTTTAAATGATCCGTGAAAGCAAATAATGTGTTAAGCAAAATATTGTTGCTTTGCCACTTCATCATATATGTAAAGTCCACACCAACACATATGTGTTATATAATGATTGTAATAACCCGGAAATGCGAGCCAGTTTAAAATTTTTATTTTGACAATTTTAGTGAATTTTCAATATTTAAAATGATTTATTTTAAATAATATCAACGAGAAATTTATTTTGAATATAATTCAAACTAATATATTTATACACATCGTCGTTATAATATAAATAATTATTTATAATTATAATAGGAATTGAAAATGGCGCGGTAGTTCGATAATTCGATTTCAAACTTCAATTGAACTTACCGGGTGCAAAATAAACCGGATTTTAGTGAAACCAAAAATAATAGGATCTATTTGAGAATATCTTTCCAACGAACCCGAAAAATCGAAATTTCATAGCGGGGATCAAAAGATATGTCCAGTTGAAAATTCTGAATAGTCGCTATGCAATTCAGGCCCTTAAAAATGGGAATTTTGCAAACGACCTCGGGTTTCGACGAAACCACTTTTGTTGTATCCGTGATGTCAAATTATTGCTAGATTACAAATTTCATAATTTTTCGAATCAATAAGTGAGCGTGGCAAAGGAAAACGCGTTTGACAAGTTTCAGTTGATTTTAATCGACTGGAAAATGGCCATTTTTCTAACGGTCTCAGAATTCGATGAAACTAGTTTTGTTAGGACCGTATCGTCGATACGAAGCTAGAAAATATTTTTCTGGAATTTTTCGAGTTAGTATGTGACACCAGTAAATTGAAATGCGCGTTCAAATTCAATATATAGAGTTATATGTTGATTTTGACGAAAACCGATCGAAACGGTCGAATCAGCTTACGATACATATCCCATTGTGTTTGGAATAGGGGTAATTAGCTAGGGTGATAGTCGTTAGGTTCGATTTGGTGTTCGAATGAAAAGTCAACCACTTGGCAATTATTAAATATAATATAATATAATTTTAAATAAAACTCTAACCTAGCCCTCTCTCCCCTTTCTATTCTACCGTCAGAAGGAAAAAAAAACAAAAAAAAAAAACAAAACAAAAAAACAAATCGATACCCCCTCCCCTCCAAATCGATCCGACGCCCGTCGCCCTAACCCCCTCAACGCGCCACCAACCGCCGCTCGCCTGAGGAAGCTCCAGCGCCCCTCGCGCCTACACCCCCCCTCCAGCAAAACCGAGCTCGAGCCTTGGCCACGCCCCAATCGGTGACGCCTTGCTCCTCCAGCCAAGACCCGCGACCCCCAATCCAAACCCGCCGCCGCACCAGGGTCCCACCACCCCACCTGAGCTTGACCCCGACCACGCTGCACCCCCTCCTCGATTTCCGGCGAAGCCAATTTCCCCCCTCCTCTGAACAAGCAAATGTGAGTGTTTACTTATATTTCGTTTTGGTTTTGCATAGATTAAAACCCTGATTTTTATATATTGTATAGCAAAGTAAAAATTCGATTTTTATATATTGTATAGCAAAGTAAAAATTTGATTTTTATATATTGTATAGCAAAGTAAAAATTCGATTTTTATATATTGTACAACAAAGTAAAAATTCGATTTTTATATATTGTATAGCAAAGTAAAAATTCAATTTTTATATATTGTATAGCAAAGTAAAAATTCGATTTTTATATAGAAAGGAGCGTGATAAAAATATAATCTTTATTATATGAACACCAGTGTAAAAATAGAATTTTTATCTATATAGTAGCGATGTAAAAATAGAATTTTCATCCATATGGAGTGATTATAAAAAACATGATTTTTATATTCATAGCAACAATATAAAAATGTGATTTTTATAGATGTAGTGGCTACGGGCAACGAAAGTGACAAAAGGCGAGAACAGTGATGATTTCCTACAATAGAAGTGTCGTGGAGTTGGGATAGCTTTGGTGAGAACTTCTCACTCTAAATTTCCTTTTCTAGTTATATATATATATACTAGGTTGCAGACGGTGTTTAGTAGCACCCGACACCACTGTCCACAGACCATGGACTTGTTTGTTTGGTTGCATAGATTAGTTAGATTATTTGATTTAAAGTTGGTTGTTTGGTGAATTGTAATCGAATTGATTGATATGTGTATGGCGTGGGCCATCACTAGACCGGGGATAAGGCTAGGCCTTGTCCCGTTTCTAGTATCGTGCCGTTATGCCACCGAAATTTTCTAAAATAAGTTAGAAAAAAATAAAGATATCATTTTATTTAATAAATGAACCGAATAGAATATTCATAGGTTGAATAAAATAATCTGGTCGTTAAAAATATAATTTTTAACGTGAATGTGAATAAATATTCATTTACAAACCGGACGGTTTGTTTACGTACACCTATTTGAAGGACATTGATTGGGACGATAAATTTTACACATCGCCCAACTGCACAAATAAAAATCTGTGTTTGTTGATTTGAAACCCCACATGGGTATTGGGATAAAATACGACATACACTAATCCCAATAATTAGTTGTATGTCGATCGATTGATTGACAGGCTGTTATAAGCGTTAGATATCTATATTTGATGCTTATACAGTGTAGTGCACTTTGGATGAGGGTTGATTATGTATCGTTGCTATTATATACATGTTTTGTATGGAATCCATATAATTAACTTTGTATGGTAATTGATTGGGCCTCATTCCAATTAGGAAAATAAAGAATATTACAAAATAAAGGTTCATGTGTTGACAGTACTCACCCGTTGAGATTAGTCATGTGTTGAACGAAATATTTTAACGATGAAATTTACATCTTTATCATATATAAAATTAGAAACCAACTTCTTTATAAAATAAAGGTTCATGTGTTGACATTACTCATCCGTTGAGATTAGTCATGTGTTGAACGAAATATTTTAACAATAAAATTTACATCTTTATCATATATAAAATTAGAAACTAATTGGAAAATAGATAAGATGAGTGGTCTCCTGGATATTGATCTGATGTTGGTTTCAGCCTTCGGGGTTAATATTCAGGGAATCGTTCTCTTACTAGTTTACGGTTGGAGTCTGATTTAAATCAAACGATAGATACCATAATTTTTATAAAATATATTGAATAACAAAAATAGTCACACGTGGAAAGTACTCATTCGTTGAGATTAGTCATGTGTTGACAAAAGTATAGATTCACGTATTGAATAAAATAAATATTCATTTGTTGAATAGAATAACGGAATTATTGAAATATATAAAGCCATATTGATTAGAGATGCGCTATTTTGACGCGAACGATATTTATATCGATTATAAACGAATTTGAATTGGATTGAATAGAAAACGAATTTGAATTGAATTGAAAAGAAAACGAATTTGATTTGAATTGAAAAGAAAACGAATTTGAATTGAATTGAATAGAAAACGAATTTGAATTGAATTGAAAACGAATTTGAATTGGATTGAATAGAAAACGAATTTGAATTGAATTGAAAAGAAAACGAATTCGAATTGAATTGAATAGAAAACGAATTTGAAATGAATTGAATTGAAAACGAATTGAATTAGAATAAAAATCAATTTGAAATGAATTCAAATTGAATTGAAAATTTAATTGAATTGAAATGAATTCAAAACGAATTATATGGGATATTCAATTTTGATTCGAAATTGAATACAAAGTTGAATTTGTTTTGACAACGAATTTAAAACGATTTATAAAATTCGTTTTAAAAGAAAATCGACGAAATATATATTACATATATAATATAATGGCCTGAATAGAACACGCCGCGCCGCGGCAGTTCGTGAATTTCGACCATTGATTTCGAACGAACATTACGGGAGATCCGACCGTCGGATTCTCCTAAAACCGGAACCGTTGGGTTCGTATCGAAAAGAGCTTTCTAACGAATATTAGAAATTTGAAATCTAACGGTTGGATTTGGAGATACGTCCAGATCAAATTTGGAAAAGGTCGCTGTAAATGCAGTTCGATGGCCGTTGATGGAAATCGACTGTACGGGCCTTGATAAAATTATTAAAAATATCAATAATTTGTATAAAATCATAAGAAATGATTTGGGAAAAATTGGGATGAAAAACTCCATATTTGAAAAGTTAAAAATAGATTTTTATCAAAATGAACTAGTTTTGAACTAAAATTAAAACCCATTTATTTTTAAATAAATAAATTGAATTTTAAATGGGTTGTAAATAGAATTGATTTGTGGGTTTATCGTGAAGGGTGTTTTAAATGACACTTGTTCTTTAACCCGATAATTAATAGAATGTGATTTGGGTTTGTCGTGAACTATGTTTTAAATGACATTAGTTCTTTAACCCAGTAAAAGGAGATTTAATGAATCTGCAATTAGATTGAAATATGAATTGATAATTTAAATTATCAAATTTAGAAAGTGAGCGAAGATGGAGTATCACCAGTTTTGCTCCAAAACGATAGTCAAATCTTTAATTAGATTTGAACGTGAAATGGTAATTAATATTACCGATAACACCGTGGTGTTAGATATGGAGTATTACCAGTTTTGCTTCATGGGATGAATAAGTTGGGATTGGGAAATAAAATAAATAATTACTTCGGTGTGATTCGCTAATCCCGACTAGTTTGGAAAACCATAATTTGGTTTGAAATGACATCCAAAGGAAGATTAAAGAATAAATTTAAAGAATTTATCTTTGATAAAATTAATGGGAACCTTTCCCTAAGAATATGAAATTTAGAAACTATCTGTAGGTTAGCTAAGAAGAATGGTTTCCCGGGTATTGATCTGATGTTGGTTTCGGCCTTCGGGATTAATATTTGGGAAATTGTTCTCTTGTTGATTTACGGTTAGTGGCTGCTGAATTGGAATGAGGCGTATGTTGTGTTTGTGTAACATTTGTTTATAATATACGCGGGTTGTTCGGAAAGGCCGGGTTTATACCCATTCTGAATAACCGATTCGACGATATGTCGAAGATGAAGACGGTGGTTGAAGACCGGAAGTCTTCACATCGTTTGGGTGATTACTGATGATCTTGATTGGGCTGTACACCCAAGATGAGGGAATCAGTTGGTGGTCGTCCAGACGTACTTGGAGATCGATGGATATGCGAGGAAAGTGCCTCCGGTTTCGTTCAGACCCAGAACGAACTTGTAAATGGACTGTGTGTCTGACATGGGACTTTATTCTGGGTTGATTGATCTCCATTAAATATACATCTGTTTGGCGGCGGAGAATTTATTCTTTTGCTTAACGCCCTTCTCTGAGACGTACGAGCTCAGAGGTTGTATATCGATGGACATCAGTCGCATGGCATGAATTGCCTGTGTGGCACGCCTAAGTGGCAATTGATCAAGGCTTCTGTTGAAAAGCAAAGTCTTGTGGTTGATGATCAAAGCACGGCCTACGTGGCAGCTTTGTGTATAGCATGGATTTGCGAGCCTCTCACCTCGGTATGAGTTAAAAACGGGACAAGGACTGCAGGGAGAGCACAACGTTTCTTTCTAGCTTTGGTGGTGTCAGTGACTTACCGGCCCTGACATTTATATACTTTTCACCTATGTGGTTTTTGGATGAGGCGCCTCGATTTTAGGTCTGTAAGGATCGGGAAACGTGTGTTCAGGAATAATTAATCCTCAAACGTAAGAGAGGACCGACCCTGAAGATCCAAGGGTTGCCCAGAGTGTGTAATCCTAGGACATTTGCTAGAGTGTCTCGAAAGCGGAGAGGAGCTTTCCCCGTGCCTCGACTCATGACGGAAATCGAATTTCCAATACGTGTATCTCGGTTTTATTTGTAGAGCCTAGTATGGCGACATAGTGGGATGAGGCACTCATGCCGTCTATGATTTATATTTATGATTGAAGTTGTTTTGACACTATGCACTTACAATAGTATCAAATGATTTGTTTTAAACGTATCAAGCATGTTTGGCTATTATAAGGGAAAACCCTATCCTCCGGCTTACGTTGCATTGTGTGATGGGACCTGAGTCTTATAATAGCTTCATTTTTCGAAAAAGCATTGCGTTGTCTTTTCCATGCACTGGTATTCTTGGGAGGAAACCCGTTCCGTGTTATACAGCGTGGTCCCTTGAATTACTCTCTTTTAAAGTAAAGTTTTAAAGAACTATTTTAGTTCTCACACCAGTCAAATGACTGACCTGGAGTTTCTTATTTTAACATAAACTCTGGGTGCCCCTATTTTCGACACGGGCAGCAAGTAGTTTTGGTTTTGCAGATTTATATTCACAGGATCCTGATTTACAGCTGGAATGATATTCAGAAAGCTCTGTATTCGTATATCACCTTCAGTTGTGCTTTGTATTATTTTCCGCTGCTATGTAATTTATTGTAATCTCTGATATTTATCGAATGTAATTTATTCATTTATACTCTGTATATTCTTATATCTGATGGAATTGTTGTAATAACAGTGAAATGTTCTTCCGTCTGCGTTCTTTTGTGTGTTGTTCTCAAAGTATCCGCTCTTTCCTTCACGGGGAAGTTACGGGTTCTTACATTTGGTATCAGAGATTTGGTTTACAGAGCTCGATAACAAGACACATTAGAACCATACGAAAGAATTCATCAGATATTGGATTAGTAATATCCAATTAGAATGACTCGTTAGATATATGATCAGTAGTATCCTAGAACGAGTGTGAAGAGTATATTTTTCAAATGAAAACAATCTTGTTTTAAAAATTTAAATCGTTTTATACGTATTTGAATATTTATTTATTTTGAGTTTGGACAATCTAGTATATAAAGGTTTTGCATATACGCGTCATGAACGTATATTCGAAGTTTTAATATACTAGATAGATATAGAATCATATTCTAGTCGCCCGAGGATGATTCTGATGATCGCTATAGTACGTACATCATCAGAATTTATATTCGAGTGTCGAAGGTGTGATATCTATATATTTCCATTAGACTGGTGTGAGAACCAAAACTAATATAGATAGAATACATTGTTGTGATTTGGCATCAAAAACATGATTTTCTGTATATGTATCAAAATTTATGGATTTGAAACGTTAATTCACTAATTGATTGATATTTGTGTTGTTTGTTCATTTGTTTAATAATTTTGAACCATTTAGCCTAATTGAACCAAATATTGAATTATATTGAAAATTAGTCGCATTTGCTTGCATATACATGTACTTACATTGAACAGGTCATAGCAAGGAGGCTAGAGAAGAGAATAAAATTTGTTTGCCCGACAAATAGGTACATGTTTACCATAATTTACTGTTTTGTTTGGGTGATGATGATTTTATGAGCCGATTGGCTAGCCGCTTGGCTTTTTCTTTTTCTTTTTGAGATCAGAGGGCCTATATGGCAATTTCAGGATTTTCCCGTGCTCCCGGTGCAGGGGAGGTTATGGCGAAATTTTTCGAAAATTTAGGGTGTTAGCCAAATTTTTGGAAAATTCGAAAAGTTCTTAGAAACTGAAAGGTTGAAGAACTTAAGCCGTAATCAAAATACTGTAAGTTGAGTTGAATTGTTAAACAACTTTCGGCTTCGTTCCTTTTCGGGGACGAAAAGTTTTAAGTGGGGGAGATTGTAATAACCCGGAAATGCGAGCCAGTTTAAAATTTTTATTTTGGCAATTTTAGTGAATTTTCAATATTTAAAATGAATTATTTTAAATAATATCGACGAGAAATTTATTTTGAATATAATTCAAACTAATATATTTATACGCATCGTCGTTAGAATATAAATAATTATTTATAATTATAATAGGAATTCAAAATGGCACGGTAGTTTGCTAATTCGATTTCAAACTTCAATTGAACTTACCGGGTGCAAAATAAACCGAATTTTTAGTGAAACCAAAAATAATAGGATCTATTTGAGAATATCTTTCCAACGAATCCGAAAAATCGAAATTTCATAGCGGAGATCAAAAGATATGTCCAGTTGAAAATTCTGAATAGTCGCTATGGAATTCAGGCCCTTAAAAATGGGAATTTTGCAAACGACCTCGGATTTCGACGAAACCACTTTTGTTGGATCCGTGATGTCAAATTATTGCTATATACCAAATTTCATAATTTTTCAAATCAATATGTGAGCGTGGCAAAGGAAAACGCGTTTGACCAGTTTTAATTGATTTTAATCGACTGGAAAATGGCCATTTTTCTAACGGTCTCAGAATTTGATGAAACTAGTTTTGTTAGGACCGTATCGTCGATACGAAGCTAGAAAATATTTTTCTAGAATTTTTCGAGTTAGTATGTGACACCAGTAAATTGAAATGCGCGTTCAAATTCAATATATAGAGTTATATGTTGATTTTGACGAAAACCGATCGAAACGGTCGAATCAGCTTACGATACATATCCCATTGTATTCGGAATAGGGGTAATTAGCTAGGGCGACAGTCGTTAGGTTCGATTTGGTGTTCGAATGAAAAGTCAACCACTTGGCAATTATTAAATATAATATAATATAATTTTAAATAAAACTCAAACCTAGCCCTCTCTCCCCTTTCTATTCTAAGCCATCAGAAGGAAAAAAAAAAACAAAGCGATACCCCCCCAAATCGATCCAACGCCCGTCGCCCTAACCCCCTCAACGCGCCACCAACCGCCGCTCGCCTGAGGAAGCTCCAGCGCCCGTCGCGCCTACACCCCCCCTCCAGCAAAACTGAGCTCGAGCCTTGGCCACGCCCAAATCGGTGACGCCTTGCTCCTCCAGCCAAGACCCGCGACCCCCAATCCAAACCCGCCGCCGCACCAGGGTCCCACCACCCCACCTGAGCTCGACCCCGACCACGCTGCACCCCCTCCTCGATTTCCGGCGAAGCCAATTTCCCCCCTCCTCTGAACAAGCAAATGTGAGTGTTTACTTAAATTTCTTTTTGGTTTTGCATAGATTAAAACCCTGATTTTTATATATTGTATAGCAAAGTAAAAATTCAATTTTTATATATTGTATAGCAAAGTAAAAATTCGATTTTTATATATTGTATAGCAAAGTAAAAATTCGATTTTTATATATTGTATAGCAAAGTAAAAATTCGATTTTTATATATTGTATAGCAAAGTAAAAATTCGATTTTTATATATTGTATAGCAAAGTAAAAATTCGATTTTTATATAGAGAGGAGCATGATAAAAATATAATCTTTATTATATGAACACCAATGTAAAAATAGAATTTTTATCTATATAGTAGCGATGTAAAAATAGAATTTTCATCCATATGGAGTGATTATAAAAAACATGATTTTTATATTCATAGCAACAATATAAAAATGTGATTTTTATATATGTAGTGGCTACGGGCAACGAAAGTGACAAAAGGCGAGAACAGTGATGATTTCCTACAATAGAAGTGTCATGGAGTTGGGATAGCTTTGGTGAGAACTTCTCACTCTAAATTTCTTTTTCTAGTTATATATATATATATATATATATACTAGGATGCAAACAGTGTTTAGTAGCACCCAACACCACTGTCCACAGACCATGGACTTGTTTGTTTGGTTGCATAGATTAGTTAGATTATTTGATTTGAAGTTGGTTGTTTGGTGAATTGTAATCGAATTGATTGATATGTGTATGGCGTGGGCCATCACTAGACCGGGGATAAGGCTAGGCCTTGTCCCGTTTCTAGTATCATGCCGTTATGCCGCCGAAATTTTCTAAAATAAGTTAGAAAAAAAATAAAGATATCATTTCATTTAATAAATGAACCGAATAGAATATTCATAGGTTGAATAAAATAATTTGGTCGTTAAAAATATAATTTTTAACGTGAATGTGAATAAATATTCATTTACAAACCGGACGGTTTGTTTATGTACACCTACTTGAAGGACAATGATTGGGACGATAAATTTTACACATCGCCCAACTGCACAAATAAAAATCTGTGTTTGTTGATTTGAAACCCCACACGGGTATTGGGATAAAATACGACATACACTAATCCCAATAATTAGTTGTATGTCGATCGATTGATTGACAGGCTGTTATAATGTAATAACCCGGAAATCTGGGCCAGTTTAAAATTTTTATTTTGGCAAATTTAATGAATTTTGATTATTTAAAATGAATTATTTTAAATAATAACGACGGAAAATTTATTTTCGACGAAGTTAAAACGAATAATTTTATTTTAATTATATAACGAGCCTGAAATGGCCCTGTAGTTCGAAAATTCGATTTCAAATTTCAAATGAATATACAGAATTCGTTTTAAGTCGGAATTGAACGAAACAAGAAATATTTGAATCTGTTTAATCATATCTTTCTAACAAATCTAAGAAACTTAAATTTCACTTTAAAAGTTGAAAGATATATCCAGTTTAAAATTCAGAAAAGTCGCTGTGGAATTTATATATATTTTTAATATATATAAAGGCCTTGAAAATAGCCGTTTTGCAAACGACCTCGGTTTTCGATGAAACCACTTTTGTTGGATCCGGGATGTCAAATTATTGCTAGGTTTCAAAATTCATAATTTTCTGAATCAATATGTGAGCGTGGCGAAGTTAAACGTGTTTTGACCAGTTTTAATTGAATCGGGTCGACCAGAAAATGACAATTTTTCAAACGGTCTCAGAATCTGACGAAATTAGTTTTGTTAGGACCGTATCGTCAATACGAAACTAGAAATAATTTTTCTGGGATTTTTCGGGTTCGTATGTGGTCCCGGTAAATGAAAATGTGCATTTAAAATTGAATATATAAAGAATTATACTTTAAATTCAATGAAAACTGATTGTAACGGTCGAATTGGCCTGCGATACATATCCGTTGTGTTCGGAACGGGGGTAAAACGCGAGGGACGACAGTCGGCGGGTTTGATGTGGAGTTCATATGAAAGTCAACTTAGGAGAGAGAAAAATAAAATAATATAAAACTCTCCAATTAAATCCCTCTCCCCCTTTCTTTCTCTCTCCCCGTGGAAATCAGATGAAAAAAAAAGAGAGAAAAAAGGCAAAGCCCTAGCCGCCGTGATCGACTCCCGTGCCATCGTCGCCGCCCCCCCCTCTGTGCTCCGCCCCCTCCCTCATCCATCTCCTGCAACCGACCTCGCCTGAAACCCCCAAACCCCACCACCAATTCGAGCCCGCGTCTCTGTCGTGCGCCCCCTCTAACTGCGTACCTCCGCGCCCTTCGCCAGCAAGCCACCCACGACGCCGGAGCTCCTCCGCACCCCCACTGAAGAACGCAGCACCCCTCCGCCCTCCGACGCGCTATAGAACCCCTTCCCCCTTCCGTTTTTTTTTTCAACTGTAAGTTTCCTTTCCTTTTATTTATTATTTTTCTTTATTAGTTGAATGTAAATAGGTTTTAAAAGATACAAAAATCAGTTTTGTTTATTATTGATATGAAATCAAATTTTTATTGATAATAAAGTTTCAATTTTTATAGATAAAGGTTTAATTTTTAATTAGAGAGAAGGTTCGATCTTTAATTTCAAGAAAGGAGGGATTTTTAATAACATGAAAGATTTAGATTTTTAAAGGGAAAAGTTAAATTTTTATACATAAAAGGTTTAGATTTTTAACATGATAAAGGTCGGATTTTTAATGATATAAAGGTGTGATTTTTTTAATGAAGTAAGGACGAGATTTTTAACTAAGTTAAAAATATAATTTTTATATAATCAAGAAGTTAAAAATATAATTTTTATACTAGTGGCATATTAAAAATATGATTTTTACTTAGGTAGAGTATTAAAAATATGGTTTTTGTTAAAGTAGAAATATAAAAATCTAATTTTTATATAGTTATGATAATAAAAATTAAATCTTTAACATCGAAAAGACGAAAACTTTAACATTGAAAAGGCGAAATCTTTAACATTGAAAAGGCGAAATCTTTAATATAAGGAAAGACGTTATTTTTATATATATAAAGTAGCGATAAAAATTCGATTTTTATTATATATGAAGTGAAATTAAGATTCAATCTTTATATAAGGAGTAGAAATATAAAAATATAATTTTTATATAGAAAGAAGCGTTGTAAATATATGAAGTGAAATAAAAATATGTACTTTATTTTATCGTAAAGTAGAGATAATATAAAAATGTGATTTTTATATATGTAGTGAATACGGGCAACGAAAGTGACGAAAGACGAAAAGGCGAAGATTTCTACATAAGAAGAGTCATGGCGTTGGATTAGCTATTTTGTGAGAACTTCTCACCTTTTAATTTAATTTTTCTAGTTATAAATATATACTAGGATGCAGACGGTGTTTAGTAGACCCGACACCCGTCGTCCACAGACCATGGACGGCTTGTATGCTTGTTTGATTTTGTTGTGTAGTTGATTGTGTGATGTGAAATGAAATAAAATATTTATATAGCTAAAAATATTTTATAGTTAAAAATAGAAATTTTAACGTGTATATGAAAAGAAATAAAAATAAATAAATCGGACGATTTGTTTATATACACACATTTGACTGACATTGATTGGGACGATAAATTTTACACATCGCCCAACTGCATAAAAATAATCTGTGTTTGATTGTTTGAAACCCCACGCGGGTATTGGGAAGATATATGACGTACACTAATCCCGATTGTTTAGTTGTATGTCGATCGTTTGATTGACAGACTGTTATAAGCGTTGAATATTCATATTTGATGCTTATACAGTGTAGAATGCACTTTGGATGATGGTTGATTATTCATCGTTGTTATTGTATACATGTATTGTAGAAAATCCATATAATTAACATTATATGGTAATCGAGTGGGCCTCATTCCTGTTTTGAAAAAGAAACATTTGCATAGAAATATTTGAAAAAGAAATATTTGAATAGAAATATTTGAAAAAGAAATATTCGAAATAGAATATTTGAAAATAGAAATATATGAAGCCGTATTGATTAGATTGACGCCATTTTGACGTGAACGATATTTATATCGATTTTATTCATTTTATAATGAATATCGAAAGTGATTTCAAAATCTGAAATTTTGAAAAGAATTGAAATTCGAATTAAATTGAATAGAAATGAATTCAAATTGAAATTGAATAGAAGTGAATTCGAATTGAAATTGAATAGAAATGAATTCAAATTGAAATTGAATAGAATTGAATTCGAATTGAAATCGAAAGGAATTGCATTCGAATTAAATTGAAATTGAATTGAAATCAATTTGAAATGAATTTAACACGAATATATATTGGAATATTCAATTTTGATTTGAAATTGAATATGAAGTTGAAACCATTTTGAAAATGAATTTAAAACGATTATAAAGCACGTTTTGAATTGAAATCGATGAAGTATATATTATATATATAATAAAATGGCTTGAATAGAACGCGCCGCGCCGCGGCAGTTCACGAATTTCGACCATTGACTTCGAACGGATATTGCGGGAGATCCGACCGTCGGATTCTCCTAAAACCGGAACCGTTGGGTTCGTATCGAAAAGAGCTTTCTAATGAATATTAGAAATTTGAAATCTAGCGGCTGGATTTGGAATTATGTCCAAATCAAATTTGAAAAAGGTCGCTGTAAGCGCAGTTCGATGGCCATTGATGGAAATCGACTGTACGGGCCTTGATAAAATTATTAAAAATAGTAATAATTTGTGTAAAATCATAAGAAATGATTTGTGAAGAATTAGGATGAAAAATTCCATATTTGAAAAGATAAAAATAGATTTTTATCGAAATGAACTAGTTTTGAACTAGAATTAAAATTCTATTTGTTTTCAAATAAATAAATTGAATTTGAAAAAGGGTTTAAAAAATAACCAGAATTTCCAATGATTGGATTGTAATGGATTTGAATCGAAATTTTCTTCGGAATACTTCGATGTTGGATTTCGTGATTATACAAATGTTGTTATGGAAATTTGAAAGATATAGATATATATATCGTTATTTCCAATACGATATCTGTTGGTCGTAGAATTTGAAATTGAATATAAGCCGATATATTTTCTATTCAGAGCCTTGTATTTAATATCAAATGTGATTTGGGTTTGTCGTGATTGGTGTCTTGACTAACACTGTTCTTGAACCCAATTGAGAAAAAGACTAAATATTTTTATTTAGATTTAATGAAGTGTACCAATTAAATAATATTTAATTGGAATTGAATTGATATTGATTTTTGGGTTTATCGTGGACAGTGTTTTAAATAACACTCGTTCTTTAACCCGATAATTAATGGAATGTGATTTTGGGTTTATCGTGAACCGTGTTTTTAATGACACTGATTCTTTAACCCAGTTAACGATTAAAACTAAGTGGAGTTTTAATGAATCTTTAATTAGATAGAAAATATCGAGAATGGAGTATCACCAGTTTTGCTCCAGGCGATAGTTAAATCTTTAATTAGATTTAAACGTGAAATGGTAATTGAATTTACCGATAACACCGTGGTGTTAGATGTGAAGTATTACTAGTTTTACTTCATGGGATGAATAGGTGGGGATTGGGAAATAAAATAAATGATTATTCCGGTGTGATTCGCTAATCCCGACTAGTTTGATTTGATATTCAAAAAGGAGATTAAAGAATAAATTTAAAGAATTTATCTTTGATAAAATTAATGGGAACCTTTCCCAAAATATAAGAATATTTGAATAAAAGAATATTCTGAATTGGAATGAGGCATATGTTGTGTTTGTGTAACACGTGTTTATTATATATATACGCGAGTTATTCGGGAAGACCGGGTTTATCCCATTCTGAATACATGATACGACGATAAGTCGACGGTGAAGACGGTGGTTGAAGACCGGAGGTCTTCACGTCGTTTGGATAATTACTGATGATCTTGATTGGGCCGTACACCCAAGAAGATGGAAACAGTTGGTGATCGTCCAGACGTACTTGGAGATCGATGGATATGCGGGGTACAAGGTGCCTCCGGTTTCGTTCAGACCCAGAACGGACTTGTAAATGGACTGTGTGTCTGACATTGGATTTCAGTCTGTGTGTTTGATTTCTATTAAATATATATCTGTTTGGCGGCGGAGAGTTTATTCTCTTGCTTAACGCCCTTCTCTGAGACGTACGAGCTAAGGGGTTATATACTGATGGATATCAAACGCATAGAGTGAATTGCCTATGTGGCATGCCTAAGTGGCAAATGGATCAAGGCTTCTGTTGAAAAGCAAAGTCTTGTGGTTGATGATCAAAGCACGACCTGTGTGGCGTAGCATTGTGTAACGTTGATTCGCGAGCTTCACACCCGGTATGAACCAAAAACGGGAGAAGGACCTCAGGGAGGGCATGCGTTTCTTTCTAGTTAGAAGTGGCGTTAGTGGTTTTACACGCCCTGACGAGTTTGACTTATGTGGTTGTTGCTGTTGCGAGGCGCCTCGGTTTGATCGGACGATCCAGGTCCGATGGAGTCATTCGTTGGCTCATTTATGCCCCATAGTGCGGGGGAACGCATGTTCAGGGTTTAAGTTTAATCCACATCGGTGGACCGGCCCTATCGCTCCAAGGTCACTCGAGCTCTGACTTGAGGCTCGGGCTAGAGAGTCTCGAATCGGTTGAGGACTATCTTTTGCCTCAGTTCATAGATGGAAATCCAATTTCCAAATACGTGACTTTGCGGTTTTATTTGTAAACCTATATATGGCGACATAGTGGCATAGGACGCTCATGCCGCCTATGAATGATACTTATGATTTGAAATTGTTTTATACACTATGCACTTATAATAGTATCAAATGATTTGTTTTAAACGTATCAAGCATTCTTGGCTATTATAAGGAAAAAACCCTATCCCCCGGCTTGCGTTGCATTATGTGATAGGACCTGGGTCTTATAATAGCTTCATTTTTCTTTATTTAGCATTGGACTGTTGTTATATGCACTGGTATTCTTGGGAGGAAACCCGTTCCGTGTTATACGGCGTGGTCCCTTGATTTACCTAACTTTAAAATAAAGATTAATAACTGTTTTAGTTTTCACACCAGTCCCATGACTGACCTGGAGTTTATTGTTTTAACCTAAACTCTGGGTGCCCCTATTTTGACACGGGCAGCTAGTAGTTTTGGTTTTGCAGATTTATATTCACAGGATCCTGGTTTACAGCTGGAACGATATCCGGAAAGCTTTGTATCCGTATATCTCTTATAATTGTGTATTGTATTATTTTCCGCTGCTATGTATTTAAATGTAATTTAAATCTCTGATATTTCTGTGTAATATTCATTTATACTCTGTATATTCTTGTATTCTGATGGAATTGTTGTAATAAGCAATGAAATGTTCTTCCGTCTGCATTCTATTTAGTCGTGTTCTCGAAACAATCAGGCGTTTTGAACGGTCTAGATCGGTTTAGCGACTGATTCGGATCGAGCGAAATTCCCAGTTGTCACATTTGGTATCAGAGCTTTGGTTTACAAAGCTCAGAGAACAAGACACATTAGAACCATATGAAAGAATTCATCAGATGTTGGATTAGTAATATCCAATGGGAATGACTCGTTAGAGATGGGATCAGTAGTATCCTAGAACGAGTGTGTAGAGTAAATTTTTAAAGTGAAAACAAGTTTTGTTTTGAAAATTTAAATCAATTACTCGTATTTGATTATTTATTTTATATTGATTTGGACAATGCAATATATAAAGATTTTGCGTGTAATGACCCGCATTGGCAGAGGTATTATGATTTATTTATTTAATTATATCAATGGTGGTATAGTGAATTAAATGATCGTGGAATTAAATAATAGTGAAAATTTAATTAAAATAATAAATTAAATAATATATTTAATTCTGAAATAATCAGAATTGGCTGAAATGGCGATATGGTGTGAACTGGATCATCAGTGATATTTAATTCAGCTTGGAATTGAATTTGAATAACGAATATATTATATAAACGACAGTTTGAACGTATAATTATATTATAATCAAAAACGAGCTCGAAATGACGTTGTAGTTCGTAAATTGGCGATTCGAACTTCAACCGAATGTACAAGATTCATTTTAAACCGGATTTCTGTGAAACAAGAAACGTGTGGAGCTGGTGGAGTATATCTTTCTAGTGGAAGAGAAAAATCAGGATTTCGTCGTGTAGATTTTGAGATATGTCCAAATCAAATATTAAAATAGTCGCTATGGAATCGTTTATCGACCGTAACGGATTATTCGATATAACTAAAGATCGGGTTTGAATTTAGACAAGGTTCTTTTGGGACGTAACGATAATTTAATTTTAAGAAATTTTCTGTAATTTTTAATTAATTAAATGAGCGACTTTTTATTTGGAGTATTTTGCACCCTGTAATCAACATTTTGAGGTTTCAAAATATGAGTTAACCTACCACTATTTTTATATTTTTGGGATCACGGCACATTATTCGATTTGATGATATTTTTATATCAGTCCATAAACAAACGAAGACTTATGCAAGTGGATACCTTAACAAATTTACCAATACAAATATATTACTGTACAGTGTTACTGATACATTACTAGGCTTAGTTTCTTCCACGTATTCATCAGGCCATAAGGACGATTCTTTTAACTACTATATAGAACTGGCCAAATGGAGAATGACCAAGCAACAATTTAAAAGTGCAGTAACAAGCAATGGAAAAGAGGTAGTCCACGTTTCATTCTTCTCAAAACCACTCGTTTTCTTTGGTCCCAAAACAACAGACGTGGCCCTTCCTTCACAAAGCAAACTAAAAACTATAAATACCCCCTTAAATCTCTTATAACCTAATCCTTCATTGTTCTGTAAATCAAAAGTAAGCCGCCTTCTTGAAATCCTTCATCAATTCAAATATCCTCCATTACTCAATGGAACTCACCAATGATTGATCCACTGAGCTCGACAGGGCTTAAGCTTTACGTTAGTACCCACAGTTTTTCGGGCGCACCATTTTTGGGAGGCTTTACTTTCTCTTTTCAGTAAAGAAAACCAGGGGCCACGATGACCTATGGGGAGTCGAAGGCTAGTTTAAGGGCGGTTCTGAACTCGAGACAACATGAGAAGTTGAACGGAGGGTGGTTGGTAATGAACGAAGTGGCAAGGCAAAATACGACCACGGAAGTGGTCGTGACTGGCTACAGGTCGCGAACTTATAGGGGAGTCGGGTTTTATTCGAAGGTGGCGACTCGGCTGAGGATGACGCAGGCAGTTGGTCGACGAAGGCGGAGTGTCGAATCGTGGCTTAGTGAAGGAGAGACGACGCGTTATGTTGTCCAATCTCGAGTTGAAGGATTTTGGTATTTTCGGTTAGAGATTTTAATGAGGATGGGAATGATGATTTCTGTGGGAATTGAAAGGAAGAGAAGTAGGGGCCATGAGAGATGAGAAGTTCGGTCATGGTGTTTTACTGGGGTTCGAATTGAGTTAAGGGAAAATGGAGGTAGGAGATGATACAGCAGGGTTGGTAAAAGGGGGATACAGGAAAACGAGAAGAGAGACT
Organism: Allium sativum; assembly: GCA_030737875.1. Lineage (NCBI taxonomy): Eukaryota > Viridiplantae > Streptophyta > Magnoliopsida > Asparagales > Amaryllidaceae > Allium > Allium sativum. The sequence goes on from CM060919.1 coordinate 52,078,502, forward strand.
AATGTGGCATTCGGGTGGTAGGGCCAATGGGCCGACGTTTTGTGGGGTGAGCCCATTTTGTATTTAATGGATTTAATAATATAAATGCTTATTTAAAACTTGTTAAACATAATAATTTTTCCATACGATATCAGAATTCCGAGCGATCTGATCCGTCGAGACCATATGGACAGGAACAACAGTCTGGAACTGGTTTGGAATGGTTTGGAGGTAGTTACGAATTACGACAAAATATAACGTCCGTCAGAATCGACCGACCGAAATCGTATTTGACGATTAACGGACAATGTGAGTAAATCTCACTAACTCTGAACAGTTTATAATTTCATATTGTATTTTTAGAACTGTTAAATATTGGATGTTTGACTGTGTGTTGACTGTTTGATTGAACTGCTAGTCAGTTAGTTGAATTTCTATACTGATTATGTTTAACAGAATATATCATATGGAACTGAAAGTGATGTTATCTATATTGTTTAACATCTGTGATGCAGGGAAACAGGTTGGAGGAATCCGACTGGATTCCTCAACATATATTTTACTGTTTTTCATATATTGTGATATATGATGTGATATATAATCTGTTGTCGATTATATGTGTTTGGACGATACTGATCATCGTGATTTGATATGTTGAATACCATAACATACCGAATGTTGATAAAGGAATATTTTCAAAGTGTATTTTGAAAATGAATTATTTATATAAAATCGATGGATTTTATATAGAAAAGGAAAAGGATTTTTACAAAAGAAATATTTATAAACTCAAAGGATAAGTTAGAATAAAAGGAAATCATTTGTAAAGTGAAGAACCGTTATTAAAAGTAAATCTTTGTAAATGAATAATTTATTCGAAAAGGAGTTAATCGATGTTAGTTTAATCGATTAGAGTTAAAGCAAAGGAGTTAATCGATGTTAGTTTAATCGATTAGAGTTAAAGCAAAGGAGTTAATCGATGTTAGTTTAATCGATTAGAGTTAAAGCAAAGGAATTAATCGATGTTAGTTTAATCGATTAGAGTTAAAGAAAAGGAGTTAATCGATGTTACTTTAATCGATTAGAGTTAAATCAAAGGAGTTAATCGATGTTAGTTTAATCGATTAGAGTTAAGCAAAGGAGATAATCAATGTTAGTTTAATCGATTAGAGTTAAAGCAAAGGAGTTAATCGATGTTAGTTTAATCGATAAGAGTTAGAGCAAAGGAGTTAATCGATGTTAGTTTAATCGATTAGAGTTAAAGATAAGGAGTTAATCGGATATAGTTTATTCGAATAGAAGCAAATGAGTTAATCGGATATAGTTTATTCGAATAGAAGCAAATGAGTTAATCGAATATAGTTTATTCGAAGAAGGTAAAAGGAATTATCGAATATATTTTATTCGAAAGGAGTTAAGCGAAATGAGTAAATCAATAGCGTTAGTCAAATAGAGTTAATCCAATAGTGTTAGTCCAATAGAGTTAATTGATAAGAGTTAATCGAATATAGTTTATTCGAAGAAGGTAAAAGGAATTATCGAATATAGTTTATTCGAAAGGAGTTAAGCGAATAGAGTTAATCCAATAGTGTTAGTCCAATAGAGTTAATTGATAAGGGTTAATCGAATAGAGTTAAGTGAAAAGAGTCAATCGAATATAGCTATTCGAAGAGGGTTAAGTAAGGAAGTTAGTAAAAGGAATAAAGTGAACTTTGCTAATTTCAAAGTTAGAAACGTTGTTCAGTTAAGGTCTGAGAGGTAGTTCTACCCCAACTTGATTGGCTTCGTTTTAACTAAGGAATAGTTAAGGTTCGGCAGTAAAGGAAATGGTTTGAGTTGGCATCGCGATGGTTTGTTTAAAACATCTGTCTAAGTCCAATGAAGAGGCTTTGGAAATGTTTTCCAAATAAGAAACCAGAAATGTTTTCTAATAAAGAAAACAAGAAATGGAAATGTTTTCCATTGTTAATATTGTATATTTTCCAAATTTAGAAAATAAGAAATATTTAATATAGGGAAGACAGGAGATAAGTAAATTTATGAAATAAGGAGATGAATGTTAAATGATGTTTGATCGATATAATTTCCATCTGGAAATAATATCGTTGTTTGCACATCTATTTTTATTCGATAGTTAAATCACAGACTATCGAAGTTTTGACCATTTTAACGTTGTTAATATGGAGAGACCGGTTAGAATATTATCCAAAGAACCACTCTGTATTGGCATAAGCGTTGCGAATCATATATGCCAAAGGAGATTGAAGACGGAGTTATGCAAGGGCTATCCTGTTCACAGAATAGTGCCTTCGGTTCATCCTGTTCCTGGATGACTTGTATGGACGGATGTCTGACAGAATATTTCCAGACAATCACATATATTGATTTCCCCAACTGTACCAAGAGTGGAAGCGGAGAAGGAAACTTCTTTAGCTGACACATAATGTATTGTTGAGGACGTCAATCGGTGATTTGATGGATTTGACGATGTGGCATTCAAAGTGAATCTGGTATGATAATAAAGCGTAGCTTCTAGCCTCATCATCCGGTAAATGACAGAAATCGGGCAGGCAGCATGGCTAAGTCGGTCGCACCGAAGAAGGGTGTATAATCACCTGATCTAGAGTTTCATTTACTTCTAAAAATCTATTGTTGATGTTGTCCTATTCGGGAAACGGATGCTGATCCCAACCGTTGGTGATATACATTCGATACGCTCAAGCGAAATGAGTGGTCGGTCATGTGTGGCCGGGTTGCAAGATGTTCTTGTTGAACCCAGTGTATTCCTCTCTAGAGGTACACGAGCGAAAGGTGGTTCCATACCTTGTCATAGTTGGAAATCCATTACCCAATACGTGCTTGCGGTTTTGATTTTATACTATATATGTAGAACGTGAGATGAAAGCGTTTCTGCTAGATGATTATTATAGTTGTGGTTGATAGACATTATTATAATATCAAAAGGTTTTTGATATAAAGATATTTTAGATTCTCATAAGGAAAAAAACCCATTCCGTTATACGACGTGGTCTTATGAGATATCGTTTACTTGTTGGAATTGTTTTAAACTGTTTTACTCATACCAGTCCCATGACTGACCCGGAGTTTATTTTGTTTTGTTTGCCCTAAACTCTTGGGTGCCTAAATTTGTACGGGCAGTCAAGTAGTCGGGATTTACAGATATACTTGAAGAGCTGGAGCAGGAGGCTTCATGATTATAGCTATAGTTATTTCCGTTGTGTTGTAAGTGTTGTACTTTGATAATGATATGTATATTCAAGTACAGATTTGTATTTCAAAGTTATGTTATGAAATATATTTATTCGTTCCGCTGTGAGATTCGTGTTACTCTGATATTGTGTTCTTCTTCTTCTTCTATTCTAATTTTCTATCTTATCTTTCCTCACCCTCTAATTTCTTTCACTAATTACCAGGATTTTTCGATGTTTTGGTTATCGACATCGTGTTTATGTCGATAACCAAAGTCGCTAAAAATCCGGGTCGTTACAGTTGGTATCAGAGCTTAAGTTCAGAATTACGTTGGCTCTGTGGCGTGACTCGGTAGAGATAGGGTTAGTAATACCCTAGATTGAGTTGAGTGTATATATACGAGTGACCGTATTTGTTATTGATAAAAAAAAAATTTGTTTATATTGTGGAGATTCATTGGTTGAGTTGTTTATGAGTTCTGGTCGATCAGTTTGATCCATTGTATCGGTAGGGATTTTGTAAACACTTGAATACGATGAACCATCATGGTATGTTTTGAAAAGAGGGTAAACAAAATAATTTTACCCAAATTATATTTTGAATATATTGGATATATTGGTTGTGATTATAATCGAGTAAGAATATAAATTGAATGGTTATGTAAATAACCAATCAGAATTCATATAAGTGAAATACGTGAAATCAGACAAGTTAAATCTGAAATTTAAACCAGAATTGAATTAAAACTGTGGAAAATTGGATAAGTGTTTGTAAATGGATTTGGATTAAAAATAAGGAAAATTTAAGATCCTGGGAGATTTTAAATTGTTTTACAAGCAGTGTGAATTATATTTTGAAATGAATTTCAAAGTGGAAATGTTTAGAAATGGTTTTATAGTATTGAACTCACTTCGATCGCTGGAAAATAGATTCTGATGATGACAACTGCATCATCAGTATTCATTTTCGAGTTGTAAGTGACGAATTACTACCAGAGATACTGTTTTGAATTTGTTTGGGGAAAGACAAGTTGTGTTGAATTTCAAATAGGGTTTCAAATATAGAATTTGAATTTTGAAATAGATTCGAAATATTAACTTGTTTAAAAGAAATAAAACGAGAAGTTCCTTTATAAACGAAGTTTATAAATAGTTCTTTTATAAACGAAGTATATAAATGAAGTGAAAAGAATTATCATTGGATAATTCAGAAAAAAAAATACAAATGTGAAATTGAAAGGGAAATCTATTTTCCAAAGGTAGAAATATCGATTTCAAAAGGAATTGAAATCGAGACTTACTTAAAGAAAGAATAAAGACAGTTTGAAAAGGAATTTGAATAAAGGAAGTTCAAACATAGAATTTGAATATAGAAAATTCAAAGGGAGTTTGAATATAGAAATTCAAATGGAATTCAAATATAGAATTTGAATATAGAAAATATAAAGGAATTCAAATATAGGATTTGAATATCGAAGGTGAAATGGAATTTGAATATAGAATTGAAATGAAATTCAAATATAGAATTTGAATAAGGAAATTGAAACGAAATTCAATTATAAAATTTGAATAAGAGATTTGAAATGAAATTCAAGTATAGAATTTGAATAAGAGAATTGAGATGGAATTTGAATATAGGAAATTCAAATATAATTGAAAAGGAATTCAATTAGTTGATAAACAAGTTAAAATATATTTGAACATGTTATACTCAAATATGAAGGTGAAATGGGCAAACCAGTAATTTGAAAATCACTTAACGAACTAAGTTAAAATGATTGGATTAAGTTGGAATGAATTAGAAATGTATGGATATACATGAGATAAGTATGGATAAGGTATGAAGTTATATAAATAGAATGCTCGACAAAAAGGTATGTATTTAATTCATATATGAGATTTTATGCGCCGAATCGGCTAGCCGCTTGGCTTTTTCTTTTTCTTTTGGATTGGTGAGGGCCATGGGAGGCTATTTGAAATATCCCGATGCTCCTAGTACAAAGGAGGTTATGGCGAATTTTTCCGGAAATTTAAGGAGTTAGAATATTTTTAAGATAATTTGATAGTTAAAAATCAACGTATCGATATATATAGAAGTCGATAAGGAAACGAACTTAGAAATAGAATAGTATAATCAAAAGGGAAGACTAGGAGTAAAATCTAGTAAGAATAGAAAGAGAAAGTGTATGCGTGTTTAAAAGTGAATAAGTAGTTGCATGGTATTGATTATTCGAGTAAGAAGTCATATCTGTTTTGACGTTATAAATGTTATTCAGTCAAGGTCTGAGAGGTAATTATACCCCAACTTGATTGATTTCATTATTAATAAATAAATAGTAAGATTTCAGGCTCAAATATCAATGTTGAATAAGAGTTAGTTGAATATAGTATTTGGGTTGTCGTAACAATGTTTTACACAACATCCGTTTTAACCTAAATAAATGTAAACTTGGAAATAGAATAAAGAATATTTCCTAAGTATAGAAATACACCAGATCGGAAAAGAGATAAGTAATTGGAATATTTTCCAATTATAAATAGCATATATTTTCTAAAAGTTTAGAAAATAAAGGAAGGCGATGTTCGGAAATGTTTTCCAAATAACATAAAAGGCCAATATGGTTATTGAAAATATTTGGTTAACAAATATTGATAAAGAAATAGAGAAGTGATTTAACTAATGGAATATAAATTGAGGGCTCAGTGACATGTTCAAAAGGAAAATTTTGATTTTTGAAAAAGTAAACTGTTTAAAATTCCCAGGGAAAGACTGTTTGAATTAAAAACAAATTTTACAGAAATTTGTGAAAGCAAAATTGAATTAAAGTAAAGACGGTAAAGTGGTAACTGAGATTGAATTAGAATGATATCAAGACAAATTGGATTATGAGATTCAAATTTGAAGTGTAATGGATAATCAAGTTAAGAGTTGGGAATCGAGAAGAAACTCGAGTTAAAGTGATATTTGGCTTGGTAAAAAAAAGCAACTGGGTGTGTTGGAGAGGAAAGTGATTTCAGAATTTGATTGGGATAACATTGGTATATGCTGAGTTGATAGCATATGGAAATAATAGAGTTGATTTGCCCAACAAAAAGGTACAAGTTTATATTTCATATGATATGAGATTTTGATGAGCCGAATTGGCAAGCCGCTTGGCTGTTCGATTATCTTTTGGAATGAAGATGGCCCAGAGAGGCGAGTTGGAGTTTGACGTATTGACCAGTACAAAGGAGGTGTTGGCGAAATTTTTCAAAAGGTTAAGGCGTTAGAAATTTTTTAGGATTTTTGAAATTTTTTGTTGATAAGAATTAATTAATATTTAATTGAAATTGAATTGGTTCAGCTGAAACTGAAAGTAAGAAGTGAACAAATATGTTCTAACCCGTCGATGGGGTCGTCCCCTACTTTTTAGCAATTTCGAGGACGAAATTATTTTAAGTGGGAAAGATTGTAATGACCCGCATTGGCAGAGGTATTATGATTTATTTATTTAATTATATCAATGGTGTTATAGTGAATTAAATGATCGTGGAATTAAATAATAGTGAATATTTAATTAAAATAATAAATTAAATAATATATTTAATTCTGAAATAATCAGAATTGGCTGAAATGGCGATATGGTGTGAACTGGATCATCAGTGATATTTAATTCAGCTTGGAATTGAATTTGAATAACGAATATATTATATAAACGATAGTTTGAACGTATAATTATATTATTATCAAAAACGAGCTCGAAATGACGCTGCAGTTCGTAAATTGGCGATTCGACTTTCAACTGAATGTACAGGATTCGTTTTAAACCGGATTTCTATGAAACAAGAAATGTGTGGAGCTGGTGGAGTATATCTTTCTAGTGGAAGAGAAAAATCAGGATTTCATCGTGTAGATTTTGAGATATGTCCAAATCAAATATTAAAATAGTCGCTATGGAATCGTTTATCGACCGTAACGGATTATTCGATATAATTAAAGATCGGGTTTGAATTTAGACAAGGTTCTTTTGGGACGTAACAATAATTTAATTTTTAGAAATTTTCTGTAATTTTTAATTAATTAAATGAGCGACTTTTTATTTGGAGTATTTTGCACCCTGTAATCAACATTTTGAGGTTTCAAAATATGAGTTAACCTACCGCTATTTTTATATTTTTGGGATCACGGCACATTATTCGATTTGATGATATTTTTATATCAGTCCATAAACAAACGAAGACTTATGCAAGTGAGTACCTTAACAAATTTACCAATACAAATACATTACTTTACAGCGTTACTGATACATTACTAGGCTTAGTTTCTTCCACGTATTCATTAGGCCATAAGGACAATTCTTTTAACTACTATAGAGAACTGGCCAAACGGAGAATGACCAAGCAACAATTTAAAAGTGCAGTAACAAGCAATGGAAAAGAGGTAGTCCACGTTTCATTCTTCTCAAAACCACTCGTTTTCTTTGGTCCCAAAACAACAGACGTGGCCCTTCCTTCACAAAGCAAACTAAAAACTATAAATACCCCCTTAAATCTCTTATAACCTAATCCTTCATTGTTCTGTAAATCAAAAGTAAGCATCCTTCTTGAAATCCTTCATCAATTCAAATATCCTCCATTACTCAATGGAACTCACCAATGATTGATCCACTGAGCTCGACTGGGCTTAAGCTTTACGTTAGTACCCACAGTTTTTCGGGCGCACCATTTTTGGGAGGCTTTACTTTCTCTTTTCAGTAAAGAAAACCAGGGGCCGCGATGACCTACGGCGAGTCGAAGGCTAGTTTAAGGGCGGTTCTGAACTCGAGACAGCATGAGAAGTTGAACGGAGGGTGGTTGGTGATGAACGAAGTGGCAAGGCAAAATACGACCACGGAAGTGGTCATGACTGGCTACAGGTCGCGAACTTATAGGGGAGTCGGGTTTTGTTCGAAGGTGGCGACTCGGCTGAGGATGACGCAGGCAGTTGGTCGACGAAGGCGGAGTGTCGAATCGTGGCTTAGTGAAGGAGAGACGACGCGTTATGCTGTCTGATCTCGAGTTGAAGGATTTTAGTATTTTCGGTTAGAGATTTTAATGAGGATGGGAATGATGATTTCTGTGGGAATTGAAAGGAAGAGAAGTAGGGGCCATGAGAGATGAGAAGTTCGGTCATGGTGTTTTACTGGGGTTCGAATTGAGTTAAGGGAAAATGGAGGTAGGAGATGATACAGCAGGGTTGGTAAAAGGGGGATACTGGAAAACGAGAAGAGAGACTAATGTGGCATTCGGGTGGTAGGGCCAATGGGCCAACGTTTTGTGGGGTGAGCCCATTTTGTATTTAATGGATTTAATAATATAAATGCTTATTTAAAACTTTTTAAACATAATAATTTTTCCGTACGATATCAGAATTCCGAGCGATCTGATCCGTCGAGATCTTATGGACAGGAACAACAGTCTGGAACTGGTTTGGAATGGTTTGGAGGTAGTTATGAATTACGACAAAATATAACGTCCATCAGAATCGACCGACCGTAATCGTATTTGACGATTAACGGACAATGTGAGTAAATCTCACTAAGTCTGAACAGTTTATAATTTCATATTGTATTTTTAGAACTGTTTAATATTGGATGTTTGACTGTGTGTTGACTGTTTGATTGAACTGCTAGTCAGTTAGTTGAATTTCTATATTGATTCTGTTTAACAGAATATATCATATGGAACTGAAAGTGATGTTATCTATATTGTTTAACATCTGTGATGCAGGGAAACAGGTTGGAGGAATCCGATTGGATTCCTCAACATTTATTTTACTGTTTTTCATATATTGTGATATATGATGTGATATATAATCTGTTGTCGATTATATGTGTTTGGACGATACTGATCATCGTGATTTGATATGTTGAATACCATAACATACCGAATGTTGATAAAGGAATATTTTCAAAGTGTATTTTGAAAATGAATTATTTATATAAAATCGATGGATTTTATATAGAAAAGGAAAAGGATTTTTACAAAAGAAATATTTATAAAATCAAAGGATAAGTTAGAATAAAAGGAAATCATTTGTAAAGTGAAGAACCGTTATTAAAAGTAAATCTTTATAAATGAATAGTTTATTCGAAAAGGAGTTAATCATTGTTAGTTTAATCGATTAGAGTTAAAGCAAAGGAGTTAATCGATGTTAGTTTAATCGATTAGAGTTAAAGCAAAGGAGTTAACCGATGTTAGTTTAATCGATTAGAGTTAAAGCAAAGGAGTTAATCGATGTTAGTTTAATCGATTAGAGTTAAAGCAAAGGAGTTAATCGATGTTAGTTTAATCGATTAGAGTTAAAGCAAAGGAGTTAATCGATGTTAGTTTAATCGATTAGAGTTAAGCAAAGGAGTTAATCGATGTTAGTTTAATCGATTAGAGTTAAAGCAAAGGAGTTAATCGATGTTAGTTTAATCGATTAGAGTTAGAGCAAAGGAGTTAATCGATGTTAGTTTAATCAATTAGAGTTAAAGAAAAGGAGTTAATCGGATATAGTTTATTCGAATAGAAGCAAATGAGTTAATCGGATATAGTTTATTCGAATAGAAGCAAATGAGTTAATCGAATATAGTTTATTCGAAGAAGGTAAAAGGAATTATCGAATATAGTTTATTCGAAAGGAGTTAAGCGAAATGAGTAAATCAATAGAGTTAGTCAAATAGAGTTAATCCAATAGTGTTAGTCCAATAGAGTTAATTGATAAGAGTTAATCGAATATAATTTATTCGAAGAAGGTAAAAGGAATTATCGAATATAGTTTATTCGAAAGGAGTTAAGCGAATAGAGTTAATCCAATAGTGTTAGTCCAATAGAGTTAATTGATAAGGGTTAATCGAATAGAGTTAAGTGAAAAGAGTCAATCGAATATAGCTATTCGAAGAGGGTTAAGTAAGGAAGTTAGTAAAAGGAATAAAGTGAACTTTGCTAATTTCAAAGTTAGAAACGTTGTTCAGTTAAGGTATGAGAGGTTGTTCTACCCCAACTTGATTGGCTTCGTTTTAACTAGGGAATAGTTAAGATTCGGCAGTAAAGGAAATGGTTTGAGTTGGCATCGCGATGGTTTGTTTAAAATATCTGTCTAAGTCCAATGAAGAGGCTTTGGAAATGTTTTCCAAATAAGAAACCAGAAATGTTTTCTAATAAAGAAAACAAGAAATGGAAATGTTTTCAATTGTTAATAACGTATATTTTCCAAATTTAGAAAATAAGAAATATTTAATATAGGGAAGACAGGAGATAAGTAAATTTATGAAATAAGGAGATGAATGTTAAATGATGTTTGATCGATATAATTTCCATCTGGAAATAATATCGTTGTTTGCACATCTGTTTTTATTCGATAGTTAAATCACAGACTATCGAAGTTTTGACCATTTTAACGTTGTTAATATGGAGAGACCGGTTGGATTATTATCCAAAGAACCACTCTGTATTGGCATAAGCGTTGCGAATCATATATGCCAAAGGAAATTGAAGACGGAGTTATGCAATAGCTATCCTGTTCACAGAATAGTGCCTTCGGTTCATCCTGTTCCTGGATGACTTGTATGGACGGATGTCTGACAGAATATTTTCAGACAATCACATATATTGATTTCCCCAACCGTACCAAGAGTGGAAGCGGAGAAGGAAACTTCTTTAGCTGACACATAATGTATTGTTGAGGACGTCAATCGGTGATTTGATGGATTTGACGATGTGGCATTCAAAGTGAATCTGGTATGATGATAAAGCGTAGCTTCTAGCCTCATCATCCGGTAAATGACAGAAATCGGGCAGGCAGCATGGCTAAGTCGGTCGCACCGAAGAAGGGTGTATAATCACCTGATCTAGAGTTTCATTTACTTCTAAAAATCTATTGTTGATGCTGTCCCATTCGGGAAATGGATGCTGATCCCAACCGTTGGTGATATACATTCGATACGCTCAAGCGAAATGAGTGGTCGGTCATGTGTGGCCGGGTTGCAAGATGTTCTTGTTGAACCCAGTGTATTCCTCTCTAGAGGTACACGAGCGAAAGGTGGTTCCATACCTTGTCATAGTTGGAAATCCATTACCCAATACGTGCTTGCGGTTTTAATTTTATACTATATATGTAGAACGTGAGATGAAAGCGTTTCTGCTAGATGATTATTATAGTTGTGGTTGATAGACATTATTATAATATCAAAAGGTTTTTGATATAAAGATATTTTAGATTCTCATAAGGAAAAAAACCCGTTCCGTTATACGACATGGTCTTATGAGATATCGTTTACTTGTTGGAATTGTTTTAAACTGTTTTACTCATACCAGTCCCATGACTGACCCGGAGTTTATTTTGTTTTGTTTTCCCTAAACTCTTGGGTGCCTAAATTTGTACGGGCAGTCAAGTAGTCGGGATTTACAGATATACTTGAAGAGCTAGAGCAGGAGGCTTCAGGATTATAGCTATAGTTATTTCCGTTGTGTTGTAAGTGTTGTACTTTGATAATGATATGTATATTCAAGTACAGATTTGTATTTCAAAGTTATGTTATGAAATATATTTATTCGTTCCGCTGTGAGATTCGTGTTACTCTGATATTGTGTTCTTCTTCTTCTTCTATTCTAATTTTCTATCTTATCTTTCCTCACCCTCAAATTTCTTTCACTAATTACCAGGATTTTTTGATGTTTTGGTTATCGACATCGTGTTTATGTCGATAACCAAAGTCGCTAAAAATCCGGGTCGTTACATTGCGTATACGTCTGATCCGCGTGTATTCAAAGTTTTAATATACTGGATAGATATAGAATCACACTCTAGTCGCCCGGGGATGATACTGATAATTGTGATCACATTACCAGTATTTATATTCGAGTGACGAAAGTGGGCTTTCTATATATTTCTTATTGACTGGTGTGAGAACCAAAATTAGATAAGGCCTATTGTTGTGATTTGGCATCAAAAATCTGATTTTTGACTATATATCAAACTTATGAATTTGAAATGATAATTCACTAATTGATTGCTGATTGTGTTGATTGATTATTGTTAGATTGATTAAATTTGAACCATATAGCCAATTTGAACCAATAGGTGAATTGTATTGAAATTTGGTCGCATTTGCTTGCATATACATGTACTTACATTGAACAGGTCATTGCAAAGAGGCTAGAGCAGAAGAATAAAATTGTTTGCCCGACAAATAGGTACATGTTTACTATAATTTACTGTTTTGTTTGGGTGATGATGATTTTATGAGCCGATTGGCTAGCCGCTTGGCTTTTTCATTTTCTTTTTGAGATCAGAAGGCCTATATGGCAATTTCGGGATTTTCCCGTGCTCCCGGTGCAGGGGAGGTTATGGCGAAATTTTTCGAAAATTTAGGGTGTTAGCCAAATTTTTGAAAAAACTGAAAAGTTCTTAGAAACTGAAAAGTTGAAGAACTTAAGCCGTAATCAAAACAATGAAAGTTGAGTTGATTAGTTGAACAACTTTCGGCTTCGTTCCTTTTCGGGGATGAAAAGTTTTAAGTGGGGGAGATTGTAATAACCCGGAAATCGGGGCCAGTTTAAAAAATTTATTTTGGAAAATTTAATGGATTTTGATTATTTAAAATGAATTATTTTAAATAATAACGACGGAAAATTTATTTTCGACGAAGTTAAAACGAATAATTTTATTTTAATTATATAACGAGCCTGAAATGGCCCTGCAGTTCGAAAATTCGATTTCAAATTTCAAATGAATATACAGAATTCGTTTTAAGTCGGAATTGAACGAAACAAGAAATATTTGAATCTGTTTAATCATATCTTTCTAACGAATCTAAGAAACTTAAATTTCACTTTAAAAGTTGAAAGATATATCCAGTTTAAAATTCAGAAAAGTCGCTGTGGAATTTATATATATTTTTAATATATATATAAAGACCTTGAAAATAGCCATTTTGCAAACGACCTCGGTTTTCGATGAAACCACTTTTGTTGGTTCCGGGATGTCAAATTATTGCTAGGTTTCAAAATTCATAATTTTCTGAATCAATATGTGAGCGTGGCGAAGTTAAACGTGTTTTGACCAGTTTTAATTGAATCGGGTCGACCAGAAAATGACCATTTTTCAAACGATCTCAGAATCTGACGAAATTAGTTTTGTTAGGATCGTATCGTCAATACAAAACTAAAAATAATTTTTCTGGGATTTTTCGGGTCCGTATGTGGTCCCGGTAAATGAAAATGTGCATTTAAATTTGAATATATATAAAGAATTATACTTTAAATTCAACGGAAACTGATTGTAACGGTCGAATTGGCCTGCGATAGATATCCCATTATGTTCGGAACGGGGGTAAAACGCTAGGGACGACAGTCGGCGGGTTTGATGTGGAGTTCATATGAAAAGTCAACTTAGGAGAGAGAAAAATAAAATAAAATAATATAAAACTCTCCACTTAAATCCCTCTCCCCCTTTCTTTCTCTCTCCTCGTGGAAATCAGATGAAAAAAGAGAGAAAAAGGGCGAAGCCCTAGCCGCCGTGATCGACTCCCGTGCCATCGCCGCCGCCCCCCCTCTGTGCTCCGCCTCCTCCCTCTTCCATCTCCTACAACCGACCTCGCCTGAAACCCCCAAACCCCACCACCAATTCGAGCCCGCGTCCCTGTCGTGCGCCCCCTCCAACTGCGCACCTCCGCGCCCTTCGCCAGCAAGCCAGCCACGATGTCGGAGCTCCTCCGCACCCCCACTGATGAACGCAGCACCCCTCCGCCCTCCGACGCGCTGACGAACCCCTTCCCCCTTCTGTTTTTTTTTCAACTGTAAGTTTCCTTTCCTTTTATTTATTATTTTTCTTTATTAGTTGAACGTAAATAGGTTTTAAAAGATACAAAAATCAGTTTTGTTTATTATGGATATGAAATCAAATTTTTATTGATAATAAAGTTTCAATTTTTATAGATAAAGGTTTAATTTTTAATTAGAGAGAAGGTTCGATCTTTAAGTTCAAGAAAGGAGGGATTTTTAATAACATGAAAGCTTAGATTTTTAAAGGGAAAAGTTAAATGTTTATACATAAAAGGTTTAGATTTTTAACATGATAAAGGTCGGATTTTTAATGATATAAAGGTGTGATTTTTTTTAATGAAGTAAGGACGAGATTTTTAACTAAGTTAAAAATATAATTTTTATATAATCAAGAAGTTAAAAATATAATTTTTATACTAGTGGCATATTAAAAATATGATTTTACTTAGGTAGAGTATTAAAAATATGGTTTTTGTTAAAGTAGAAATATAAAAATCTAATTTTTATATAGTTATGATAATAAAAATTAAATCTTTAACATTGAAAAGGCGAAATCTTTAACATTGAAAAGGCGAAATCTTTAATATAAGGAAAGACATTATTTTCATATATATAAAGTAGCGATAAAAATTCGATTTTTATTATATATGAAGTGAAATAAAAATTCAATCTTTATATAAGGAGTAAAAATATAAAAATATAATTTGTATATAGAAAGAAGCGTTGTAAATATATGAAGTGAAATAAAAATCTGAACTTTATTTTATCGTGAAGTAGAGAGAATATAAAAATGTGATTTTTATATATGTAGTGAATACGGGCAACGAAAGTGACGAAAGACGAAAAGGCGAAGATTTCTACATAAGAAGAGTCATGGCGTTGGATTAGCTATTCTGTGAGAACTTCTCACCTTTTAATTTAATTTTTCTAGTTATAAATATATACTAGGATGCAGACGGTGTTTAGTAGCACCCGACACCCGTCGTCCACAGACCATGAACGGCTTGTATGCTTGTTTGTTTGATTTTGTTGTGTAGTTGATTGTGTTATGTGAAATAAAATAAAATATTTATATAGCTAAAAATATTTTATAGTTAAAAATAGAAATTTTAACGTGGATATGAAAAGAAATAAAAATAAACAAATCGGACGATTTGTTTATATACACGCATTTGACTGACATTGATTGGGACGATAAATTTTACACATCGCCCAACTGCACAAATAAAATCTGTGTTTGATTGTTTGAAACCCCACACGGGTATTGGGAAGATATTTGACGTACACTAATCCCGATTGTTTAGTTGTATGTCGATCGTTTGATTGACAGACTGTTATAAGCGTTGAATATTCATATTTGATGCTTATACAGTGTAGAATGCACTTTGGATGATGGTTGATTATTCAACGTTGTTATTGTATACATGTATTGTAGAAAATCCATTTAATTAACATTATATGGTAATCGAATGGGCCCCATTCCAGTTTTGAAAAAGAAATATTTGCATAGAAATATTTGAAATAGAAATATTCGAAATAGAATATTTGAAAATAGAAATATATGAAGCCGTATTGATTAGATTGACGCCATTTTGACGTGAACGATATTTATATCGATTTTTTTCATTTTATAACGAATATCGAAACTGATTTCAAAATCTGAAATTTTGAAAAGAATTGAATTCGAATTAAATTGAATAGAAATGAATTCAAATTGAAATTGAATAGAAGTGAATTCGAATTGAAATTGAATAGAAATGAATTCGAATTGAAATTTAATAGAATTGAATTCGAATTGAAATCGAAAGGAATTGCATTCGAATTAAATTGAAAATGAATTGAAATCAATTTGAAATGAATTTAACACGAATTTATATTGGAATATTCAATTTTGATTTGAAATTGAATATGAAGTTGAAACCGTTTTGAAAATGAATTTAAAACGATTATAAAGCACGTTTTGAATTGAAATCGATGAAGTATATATTATATATATTATATATATAATAAAATGGCTTCAATAGAACGCGCCGAGGCAGTTCGCGAATTTCGACCATTGACTTCGAACGGATATTGCGGGAGATCCGACCATCGGATTCTCCTAAAACTGGAACCGTTGGGTTCGTATCGAAAAGAGCTTTCTAATGAATATTAGAAAATTGAAATTTAACGGTTGGATTTGGAATTTGTCCAAATCAAATTTGAAAAAGGTCGCTGTAAGTGCAGTTCGATGGCCATTGATGGAAATCGACTGTACGGGCCTTGATAAAATTATTAAAAATAGTAATAATTTGTGTAAAATCATAAGAAATGATTTGTGAAGAATTGGGATGAAAAATTCCATATTTGAAAAGATAAAAATAGATTTTTATCGAAATGAACTAGTTTTGAACAAGAATTAAAATTCTATTTGTTTTTAAATAAAAAAATTGAATTTGAAAAAGGGTTTTAAAAATAACCAGAATTTCCAATGATTGCATTGTAATGGATTTGAATCGAAATTGTCTTCGGAATATTTCGATGTTGGATTTCGTGATTATACAGATGTTGTTATGGAAATTTGAAAGATATAGATATATATATCGTTATTTCCAATATGATATCTGTTGGTCGTAAAATTTGATATTGAATATAAGCCGATATATTTTCTATTCAGAGCCTTGTATTTAATATCAAATGTGATTTGGGTTTGTCGTGAATGGTGTCTTGACAACACTGTTCTTGAACCCAATTGAGAAAAAGACTAAATATTTTTATTTAGATTTAATGAAGTGTACCAATTAAATAATATTTAATTGGAATTGAATTGATATTGATTTTTGGGTTTATCATGGACAGTGTTTTAAATAACACTCGTTCTTTAACCCGATAATTAATGGAATGTGATTTTGGGTTTATCGTGAACCGTGTTTTAAATGACACTGATTCTTTAACCCAGTTAACGATTAAAACTAAGTGGAGTTTTAATGAATCTTTAATTAGATAGAAAAGATCGAGAATGGAGTATCACCAGTTTTGCTCCAGGCGATAGTTAAATCTTTAATTAGATTTAAACGTGAAATGGTAATTGAATTCACCGATAACACCGTGGTGTTAGATGTGAAGTATTACCAGTTTTACTTCATGGGATGAATAGGTGGGGATTGGGAAATAAAATAAATGATTATTCCGGTGTGATTCGCTAATCCCGACTAGTTTGAATTGATATCCAAAAAGGAGATTAAAGAATAAATTTAAAGAATTATCTTTGATAAAATTAATGGAACCTTTCCCAAAATATTAGAATATTTGAATAAAAGAATATTCTGAATTGGAATGAGGCGTATGTTGTGTTTGTGTAACACGTGTTTATTATATATATACGCGAGTTATTCGGGAAGACCGGGTTTATCCCATTCTGAATACATGATACGACGATAAGTCGAAGGTGAAGACGGTGGTTGAAGACCGGAGGTCTTCACGTCGTTTGGATAATTACTGATGATCTTGATTGGGCCGTACACCCAAGAAGATGGAAACAGTTGGTGATCGTCCAGACGTACTTGGAGATCGATGGATATGCGGGGTACAAGGTGCCTCCGGTTTCGTTCAGACCCAGAACGGACTTGTAAATGGACTGTGTGTCTGACATTGGATTTCAGTCTGTGTGTTTGATTTCTATTAAATATATATCTGTTTGGCGGAGGAGAGTTTATTCTCTTGCTAAACGCCCTTCTCTGAGACGTACGAGCTAAGGGGTTATATACTGATGGATATCAAACGCATAGAGTGAATTGCCTGTGTGGCATGCCTAAGTGGCAAATGGATCAAGGCTTCTGTTGAAAAGCAAAGTCTTGTGGTTGATGATCAAAGCACGACCTGTGTGGCGTAGCTTTGTGTAACGTTGATTCGCGAGCTTCACACCCGGTATGAACCAAAAACGAGAGAAGGACCTCAGGGAGTGCATGCGTTTCTTTCTAGTTAGAAGTGGCGTCAGTGGTTTTACACGCCCTGAAGAGTTTGACTTATGTGGTTGTTGCTGTTGCGAGGCGCCTCGGTTTGATCGGACGATCCGGGTCCGATGGAGTCATTCGTTGGCTCATTTACGCCCTATAGGGCGGGGGAACGCATGTTCAGGGTTTAAGTTTAATCCACATCGGTGGACCGGCCCTGTCGCTCCAAGGTCACTCGAGCTCTGACCTGAGGCTCGGGCTAGAGAGTCTCGAATCAGTTGAGGACTATCTTTTGCCTCGGTTCATAGATGGAAATCCAATTTCCAAATACGTGACTTTGCGGTTTTATTTGTAAACCTATATATGGCGACATAGTGGCATGGGACGCTCATGCCGCCTATGATTGATACTTATGATTTGAAATTGTTTTATACACTATGCACTTATAATAGTATCAAATGATTTGTTTTAAACGTATCAAGCATTCTTGGCTATTATAAGGAAAAAACCCTATCCCCCGGCTTGCGTTGCATTGTGTGATAGGACCTGGGTCTTATAATAGCTTCATTTTTCTTTATTTAGCATTGCGCTATTGTTATATGCCCTGATATTCTTGGGAGGAAACCCGTTCCGTGTTATACGGCGTGGTCCCTTGATTTACCTAACTTTAAAATAAAGATTAATAACTGTTTTAGTTCTCACACCAGTCCCATGACTGACCTGGAGTTTATTGTTTTAACCTAAACTCTGGGTGCCCCTATTTTGACACGGGCAGCTAGTAGTTTTGGTTTTGCAGATTTATATTCACAGGATCCTGGTTTACAGCTGGAACGATATCCGGAAAGCTTTGTATCCGTATATCTCTTCTAGTTGTGTATTGTATTATTTTCCGCTGCTATGTATTTAAATGTAATTTAAATCTCTGATATTTCTGTGTAATATTCATTTATACTCTGTATATTCTTGTATTCTGATGGAATTGTTGAAATAAGCAATGAAATGTTCTTCCGTCTACATTCTATTTTGTCGTGTTCTCGAAATAATCAGGCGTTTCGAACGGTCTAGATCGGTTTAGCGACTGATTCGGATCGAGCGAAATTCCCGGTTGTCACATATTAGCGTTAGATATCTATATTTGATGCTCATACAGTGTAGTGCACTTCGGATGAGGGTTGATTATGTATCGTTGCTATTATATACATGTGTTGTATGGTAATTGATTGGGCCTCATTCCAATTAGAAAAATAAAGAATATTACAAAATAAAGGTTCATGTGTTGACAGTACTCACCCGTTGAGATTAGTCATGTGTTGAACGAAATGTTTTAACGATAAAATTTACATCTTTATCATATATAAAATTAGAAACCAACTTCTTTATAAAATAAAGGTTCATGTGTTGATAGTACTCATCCGTTGAGATTAGTCATGTGTTGAACGAAATATTTTAACAATAAAATTTACATCTTTATCATATATAAAATTAGAAACTAATTGGAAAATAGATAAGATGAGTGGTCTCCTGGATATTGATCTGATGTTGGTTTCGGCCTTCAGGGTTAATATTCAGGGAATCGTTCTCTTACTAGTTTACGGTTGGAGTCTGATTTAAATCAAACGATAGATACCATAATTTTTATAAAATATATTGAATAACAAAAATAGTCACACGTGGACAGTACTCATTCATTGAGATTAGTCATGTGTTGACAAAAGTATAGATTCACGTATTGAATAAAATAAATATTCATTTGTTGAATAGAATAACGGAATTATTGAAATATATAAAGCCGTATTGATTAGAGATGCGCTATTTTGACGCGAACGAAATTTATATCAATTATAAACGAATTTGAATTGGATTGAATAGAAAACGAATTTGAATTGAATTGAAAAGAAAACGAATTTGATTTGAATTGAAAAGAAAACGAATTTGAATTGAATTGAATAGAAAACGAATTTGAATTGAATTGAATAGAAAACAAATTTGAATTGGATTGAATAGAAAACGAATTTGAATTGAATTGAAAAGAAAACGAATTCGAATTGAATTGAATAGAAAACGAATTCGAAATGAATTGAATTGAAAACGAATTGAATTAGAATAAAAATCAATTTGAAATGAATTCAAATTGAATTGAAAATTTAATTGAATTAAAATGAATTCAAAACGAATTATATGGGATATTCAATTTTGATTCGAAATTGAATACGAAGTTGAATTTGTTTTGACAACGAATTTAAAACGATTTATAAAATTCGTTTTAAAAGAAAATCGACGAAATATATATTATATATATTATATATATAATATAATGGCCTGAATAGAACGCTCCGCGCCGCGACAGTTCGTGAATTTCAACCATTGATTTTGAACGGACATTACGGGAGATTCGACCGTCGGATTCTCCTAAAACCGGAACCGTTGGGTTCGTATCGAAAAGAGCTTTCTAATGAATATTAGAAATTTGAAATCTAACGGTTGTATTTGGAGATACGTCCAGATCAAATTTGGAAAAGGTCGTTGTAAATGCAGTTCGATGGCCGTTGATGGAAATCGACTATACGGGCCTTGATAAAATTATTAAAAATATCAATAATTTGTATAAAATCATAAGAAATGATTTGGGAAAAACTGGTATGAAAAGCTCCATATTTGAAAAGTTAAAAATAGATTTTTATCGAAATGAACTAGTTTTGAACTAAAATTAAAACCCATTTATTTATAAATAAATAAATTGAATTTTAAATGGGTTGTAAATAGAATTGATTTGTGGGTTTATCGTGAAGGGTGTTTTAAATGACACTTGTTCTTTAACCCGATAATAAATAGAATGTGATTTGGGTTTGTCGTGAACTGTGTTTTAAATGACATTAGTTCTTTAACTCAGTAAAAGGAGTTTTAATGAATCTGCAATTAGATTGAAATATGAATTGATAATTTAAATTATCAAATTTAGAAAGTGAGCGAGGATGGAGTATCACCAGTTTTGCTCCAAAACGATAGTCAAATCTTTATTTAGATTTGAACGTGAAATGGTAATTAATTTTACCGATAACACCGTGGTGTTAGATATGGAGTATTACCAGTTTTGCTTCATGGGATGAATAGGTTGGGATTGGGAAATAAAATAAATAATTACTTCGGTGTGATTCGCTAATCCCGACTAGTTTGGAAAACCATAATTTGGTTTGAAATGAAATCCAAAGGAAGATTAAAGAATAAATTTAAAGAATTTATCTTTGATAAAATTAATGGGAACCTTTCCCTAAGAATATGAAATTTAGAAACTAGTTGTAGGTTAGCTAAGAAGAATGGTTTCCCGGGTATTGATCTGATGTTGGTTTCGGCCTTCTTGATTAATATTTGGGAAATTGTTCTCTTGTTGATTTACGGTTAGTGGCTGCTGAATTGGAATGAGGCGTATGTTGTGTTTGTGTAACATTTGTTTATAATATACGCGGGTTGTTCGGAAAGGCCGGGTTTATACCCATTCTGAATAACTGATTCGACGATATGTCGAAGATGAAGACGGTGGTTGAAGACCAGAAGTCTTCACATTGTTTGGGTGATTACTGATGATCTTGATTGGGCTGTACACCCAAGATGAGGGAATCAGTTGGTGGTCGTCCAGACGTACTTCGAGATCGATGGATATGCGAGGAAAGTGCCTCCGGTTTCGTTCAGACCCAGAACGAACTTGTAAATGGACCGTGTGTCTGACATGGGACTTTATTCTGTGTTGATTGATCTCCATCAAATATACATCTGTTTGGCAGCGGAGAATTTATTCTTTTGCTTAACGCCCTTCTCTGAGACGTACGAGCTCAGAGGTTGTATATCGATGGACATCAGTCGCATGGCATGAATTGCCTGTGTGGCACGCCTAAGTGGAAATTGATCAAGGCTTCTATTGAAAAGCAAAGTCTTGTGGTTGATGATCAAAGCACGGCCTACGTGGCAGCTTTGTGTATAGCGTCGATTCGCGAGCCTCACACCTCGGTATGAGTTAAAAACGGGATAAGGACTGCAGGGAGGGCACGACGTTTCTTTCTAACTTTGGTGGTGTCAATGACTTACCAGCCCTGACATTTATATACTTTTCACCTATGTGGTTTTTGGATGAGGCGCCTCGATTTTAGGTCTGTAAGGATCGGGAAACGTGTGTTCAGGAATAATTAATCCTCAAACATAAGAGAGGACCAACCCTGAAGATCCAAGGGTTGCCCAGAGTGTGTAATCCTAGGACATTTGCTAGAGTGTCTCGAAAGCGGAGAGGAGCTTTCCCCTTGCCTCGACTCATGACGGATATCGAATTTCCAATACGTGTATCTCGGTTTTATTTGTAGAGCCTAGTATGGCGACATAGTGGGATGAGGCACTCATGCCGTCTATGATTTATATTTATGATTGAAGTTGTTTTGACACTATGCACTTACAATAGTATCAAATGATTTGTTTTAAACGTATCAAGCATGTTTGGCTATTATAAGGGAAAACCCTATCCTCCGGCTTACGTTGCATTGTGTGATGGGACCTGGGTCTTATAATAGCTTCATTTTTCGAAAAAGCATTGCGTTGTCTTTTCCATGCACTGGTATTCTTGGGAGGAAACCCGTTCCGTGTTATACAGCGTGGTCCCTTGAATTACTCTCTTTTAAAGTAAAGTTTTAAAGAACTATTTTAGTTCTCACACCAGTCAAATGACTGACCTGGAGTTTCTTATTTTAACATAAACTCTGGGTGCCCCTATTTTCGACACGGGCAGCAAGTAGTTTTGGTTTTGCAGATTTATATTCACAGGATCCTGATTTACAGCTGGAATGATATCCAGAAAGCTCTGTATTCGTATATCACCTTCAGTTGTGCTTTGTATTATTTTCCGCTGCTATGTAATTTATTGTAATCTCTGATATTTATCGAATGTAATTTATTCATTTATACTCTATATATTCTTATATCTGATGGAATTGTTGTAATAACAGTGAAATGTTCTTCCGTCTGCGTTCTTATGTGTGTTGTTCTCAAAGTATCCGCTCTTTCCTTCACGGGGAAGTTACGGGTTCTTACAATGATCCAGAATTGGACTGGCTTAGGTAGATTTTTTTTAAAATAATAATGGAAATGGAGTAAAATTACACTACAAGCAGGTTTTTATTTTTATGGAGAAAAAGGGGAGAAAGGGATGCAACACGCTACATGCACACAGTGCTTTCCCAGTTTTCTCAACCTTGTATATCTTGACCTTCTGTTGATCATTTAAATGACCTCTTATGGTTTTTTTGAGAATATATAAGACCTGAATTGCTCCTGTCTGCTTCTCCTCCTCTTGAATTCACTTGTCTTCAGCGATTTTGTTAGTGAGTTACATCGCTGAGTGACAGCACTGGGTAAATAATGGAATACAAATACATTTCATTTACCTGTGAAGTAAATACATTTTAACCAAATCTGTTAATTATTCTTAACTGTTTCATTTCGGGGTTTGTAGTACAAGTCTTGTTCTCTTCAGTTCCCGAAAATAAGTCAAGAGTTGGATCCAAATCTGTTAATTTAACCAGTAACCATTAATATACTGCTTGTGTTCAAATATTTATATGCTAAAACAAAAGAGAAAAGAATAAAAGGGGAGTTTTGCACTGAGTTTAATATACTGCTTGTGTTGAAATTTGTTAATTAATATACTGCTTAATATACTGCTTAAGTTTAATACACTGCTTGAGTTTAACTAACAGAAGAGAAAATCTGTTAATTAATATACTGCTTGTGTTCAAATTTTTATCTGCTAAACCAGTAACCAGTAATCATTAATACTTACCACTTTGTTCAATTAGTTTTGCACTGATTTTTGCACTGGGTAAAGGGAGGAGTCATTTTTCAGTTCATTCACAATATTGTTATACTGAACTTATTATTATTATTATTATTATTATTTTTGCAGTCACACCATGGAAGTAATAACTTGACAGCTCAACAGAAACAAATTGCACAGCAAGCAACTGAAAATGAAATGCAAGTAGTTGAAAATGAAGCCAGCAAAACCGCTCGACAAACCAGACAAAGTGGAAAGATGTAATAACCCGGAAATTCAGAGCCAGTTTAAAATTTTTGTTTTGGCAACTTCGACGAATTTTGAAAATTTAAAATGGATTATTTTAAATAATATCGGCGAGAAATTTATTTTGAATATATTTAGAACGTATATATTATATACGTCGTCGTTAGAATATAAATAATTATATATAATTATAGAAGTAATTGAAAATGGCGCGGTAGTTCGATAATTCGATTTCAAATTTCAATTGAATGTACCGGGTGCAAAATAAACCGGATTTTAGTGAAACCAAAAATAATGGAATCTAATAGAGAATATCTTTCCAACGAACCCGAAAAATTGAAATTTCATAGCGGGAATCAAAAGATATGTCAAGTTGAAAATTCTGAATAGTCGCTATGGAATTCAGGCCCTTAAAAATAGCCATTTTGCAAACGACCTCGGATTTCGACGAAACCACTTTTGTTGGATCCGGGATGTAAAGTTATTGCTAGGTTTCAAATTTCATAATTTTTCGAATCAATATGTGAGCGTGGCAAAGGAAAACGCGTTTGACCAGTTTCAGTTGATTTTAATCGACTGGAAAATGGCCATTTTTCATACGGTCTCAGAATTTGACGAAACTAGTTTTGTTAGGACCGTATCGTCAATACGAAGCTAGAAAATATTTTTCTAGAATTTTTCGAGTTAGTATGTGGCCCCAGTAAATTGAATTGTGCATTCAAATTCAATATATAGAGTTATATGTTGATTTTGACGAGAACTAATCGAAATAGTCGAATCAGCATGCGATACATATGCCATTGTGTTCGGAATGGGGGTGAAACGCTATGGACGACAGGCGGTGGGCCTCGTTTAGAGGTCGTATGAAAAAGTCAACTTTCAGAAATTAAATAATTAAAATAATTAAAAATAAAACCCCATTTCCCTCTATTATACCTTGGCCCCCCGTTTCATCATTCAGAAAAGAAAGAAAAAAAACCCTAAACTAATCGCGCTGCCCCCCCATCAGCGACGCCACCGCGTCGATCGACCCCCCTCCTCCATCTGCCGCCCGCGCGACCCCCCTCCTCCATCTGCCGCCTGCGAAACCCCCCCCTCTCTGTTGCGATGCGCGACCCCCTTGGCCACCTCCCCCGCTCCGACGACTTCCCCCTCCGCCTGCAACACTCCGGCGCGCCCTTCCTCAGTTCGATTCCGACAGTGAACCCCCTCCAAACGAAAAACAGAAAGTGTGTTTTTAATTTAATTTATCTATTTTATATGAAATTTTCTTTAAAAATCTGAAATGATATAAATGCATAGATTTGAAAATAAAATCGTGATTTTTAAAGTGTATTCATATAAATAAAGATGCGATTTTTATACGGTGTTCATATGGACGAAAGATTAGATTTTTATTTTATATATGAAGCGAAAGATTAGATTTTTATTTTATATATGAAGTGAAAGATTATATTTTTCTATATAAAAAGATTACATTTTTATAAAAGAAAAGATTAGATTTTTATTCATATGAACGGTTTGTAAAAATTAGATCTTTATTCATTAAGAAAAAAATTCGATTTTTATATATTGAATAGCGAAGTAAAAATTCGATTTTTATATATTGAATAGCGAAGTAAAAGTTCGATTTTTATATATTGAATAGCGAAGTAAAAAATTCGATTTTTATATATTGAATAGCAAAGTAAAAATGTGATTTTTATATATGTAGAGAATACGGGCAGTGAAAATTGACAAGAGGCAAGAACGACGAAGATTTCTACATAAGAAGAGTCGTGGGATTGGATTAGCAAATCGGTGAGAACTTCTCACCTTTTAATTTTATTTTTCTAGTTATAAATATATACTAGGATGCAGACGGTGTTTAGTAGCATCCGACACCCGTCGTCCACAGACCATGGACGGCTTGTATGCTTGTTTGTTTGATTTTGATGTGTAGTTGATTGTGTGATGTGATGTGAAATGAAATAAAATATTTATATAGTTAAAATATTTTATATAGTAGAAAATAGAATTTTAACGTGTATATGAAATGAAATAAAATAAACAAATCGGACGATTTGTTTATATACACACATTTGACTGATATTGATTGGGACGATAAATTTTACACATCGCCCAACTGCACAAATAAAATCTTTGTTTGATTGTTTGAAACCCCACACGGGTATTGGGATGATATTTGACGTACACTAATCCCGATTGTTTAGTTGTATGTCGATCGATCGATTGACAGACTGTTATAAGCGTTGAATATCTATATTTGATGCTTATACAGTGTAGAATGCACATTGGATGATGGTTGATTATTCATCGTTGTTATTGTATACATGTGTTGTAGAAAATCCATATAATTAACATTATATGGTAATTGATTGGGCCTCATTCCAGTTTGAAAATAGAAAAATTTGAAATAGAAATATTGAAATAGAAATATTGGAAAAAGAAATATTTGAAAAGAAATATTTGAAATAGAAAAATTTGAAATAGAATATTTGAAAATAGAAATATATGCAGCCATGTTGATTAGATTGACGCCATTTTGACGTGAACGATATTTATATCTATTTTATTCATTTTATAATGAATATCGAAAGTGATTTCAAAATCTGATATTTTGAAAAGAATTGAAATTCGAATTAAATTGAATAGAAATGAATTCGAATTGAAATTGAATATAAATGAATTCGAATTGAAATTGAATATAAATGAATTCGAATTTGAAATTGAATTGAATTGAATTGAATTGAATTGAAAACGAACTGAAATTGAATTAGAAATCAATTTGAATTGAAATCGATTTGAAATGAATTTAAAACGAATTTATATTGGAATATTCAATTTTGATTTGAAATTGAATATGAAGTTGAAACCGTTTTGAAAATGAATTTAAAACGATTCATAAAATTCGTTTCGAAAGGAAATCGACGAAGTATATATTATATATATAATATAATGGCCTGAATAGAACGCGTCGCGCTGCGGCAGTTCGCGAATTTTGACCATTGACTTCGAATGGATATTGCGGGAGATCCGACCGTCGGATTCTCCTAAAACCAGAACCGTTGGGTTCGTATCGAAAAGAGCTTTCTGATGAATATTAGAAATTTAAAATCTAACGGTTGGATTTGGAGTAACGTCCAAATCAAATTTGGAAAAGGTCGCTGTAAGTGCAGTTCGATGGCCATTGATGGAAATCGACTGTACGGGCCTTGATAAAATTATTAATAATATTAATAATTTGTGTAAAATCATCGAAAATGATATGTGAAGAATTGGGATGAAAAACTCCATATTTGAAAAGATAAAAATAGATTTTTATCGAATTGAACTAGTTTTGAACTAGAATTAAAATTCTATTTGTTTTTAAATAAATTGAATTTAAAAAGGGTTTTAAAAATAACCAGAATTTCCAATAATTGAATTGGAATAGATTTGAATCGAAATTGTCTTCGGAATATTTCGATGTTGGATTTCGTGATGATACAGATATGGTTATGGGAATTTGAAAGATATATTTATATCGTTATTTCCAATACGATATTGTTAGTCGTAGAGTTTGATATGGAATATAAGCCGATATAATTTCTATTCAGAGCCTTGTATTTAATATCAAATGTGATTTGGGTTTGTCGTGAATGGTGTCTTGACTAACACTGTTCTTAAGCCCAGTTGAGAAAAGATTAAATATTTTTATTTAGATTTAATGAAGTGTACCAATTAAATAATATTTAATTGCATTGATATTGATTTTCGGGTTTATCGTGAACAGTGTTTTAAATAACACTCGTTCTTTAACCCGATAATTAATGGAATGTGATTTTGGGTTTATCGTGAACCGTGTTTTAAATGACACTGATTCTTTAACTCAGTTGACGATTAAAAGTAAGTGGAGTTTTAATGAATCTTTAATTAGATTGAAAAGATCGAGAATGGAGTATCACCAGTTTTGCTCCTTGCGATAGTTAAATCTTTAATTAGATTTGAACGTGAAATGGTAATTGAATTTACCGATAACACCGTGGTGTTAGATAGGAAGTATGACCAGTTTTACTTCATGGGATGAATAGGTTGGGATTGGGAACTTAAAATAAATGATTACTTCGGTGTGGTTCGCTAATCCCGACTAGTTTGAATTGATATTCAAAGGAGATTAAAGAATAAATTTAAAGAATTTATCTTTGATAAAATGTGACGAAAAGGAATTTTGCTCAGTCCGAACCAGTCGCTAAACTGACCCAGACCGTTCGAAACGCACTATCGTTTGAGAACACGACAAATCAGAACGCAGACGGAAGAACGTTTCATTGTATATTACAACAATTGCATCAGATTACAAGAATATACAGAGTATAAATGAATATTACACAGAAATATCAGAGATTTAAATTACATTTAAATACATAGCAGCGGAAAATAATAAAATACACAACTAGAAGTAGATATACGGATACAAAGCTTTCCGGATATCGTTCCAGCTGTAAACCAGGATCCTGTGAATATAAATCTGCAAAACCAAAACTACTAGCTGCCCGTGTCGAAATAAGGGCACCCAGAGTTTAGGTCAAAACAATAAACTCCAGGTCAGTCATGTGACTGGTGTGAGAACTAAAACAGTTAATCTTTATTTTTAAAGCTAGGTAAATCAAGGGACCACGCCGTATAACACGGAACGGGTTTCCTCCCAAGAATACCAGTGCATAAAACAATAGCGCAATGCTAAATAAAGAAAAGTGAAGCTATTATAAGACCCAGGTCCTATCACACAATGCAACGCAAGCCGGGGGATAGGGTTTTTACCTTATAATAGCCAAGAATGCTTGATACGTTGAAAACAAATCATTTGATACTATTATAAGTGCATAGTGTATAAAACAACTTCAAATCATAAGTATCAATCATAGGCGGCATGAATGCCCCATAACACTATGTCGCCATATATAGGTTATACAATCAAAATCGCAAAGTCGCGTATTTGGAAATTGGATTTCCGTCTGTGAACCGAGGCAAAAGATAGTCCTCAACCGATTCGAGACGCTCTAGCCCGCCCCTCAGGCAAGTACTCTGTCAAGCCTTTGGATCGTCAGGGCCGGTCCACCGATGTGGATTAAAATTCCTGAACACTGCGTTTCCCCGCCCTTTGGGGGCGTAGATGTGACGGCAAGGAATTTCGCTCGGTCCGAACCAGTCGCTAAACCGATCCAGGCCGCTCGAAACGCCCTATCGTTTGAGAACACGACAAAACAGAACGCATACAGAAGAACATTTCATTGTATATTACAACAATGCATCAGATTACAAGAATATACAGAGTAAAAATGAATATTACACAGGAATATCAGAGATTTAAATTACATTTAAATACATAGCAGCGGAAAATAATACAATACACAACTAGAAAGAGATATACGGATACAAAGCTTTCCGGATATCGTTCCAGCTGTAAACCAGGATCCTGTGAATATAAATCTGCAAAACCAAAACTACTAGCTGCCCGTGTCAAAATAAGGGCACCCAGAGTTTAGGTTAAAACAATAAACCCCAGGTCAGTCATGTGACTGGTGTGAGAACTAAAACAGTTATTAATCTTTATTTTTAAAGCTAGGTAAATCAAGGGACCACGCCGTATAACACGGAACGGGTTTCCTCCCAAGAATACCAGTGCATAAAACCAGCAGCGCAATGCTAAATAAAGAAAAATGAAGCTGTTATAAGACCCAGGTCCCATCACACAATGCAACGCAGTCCAGGATAGGGTTTTCCCTTATAACAGCCAAACATGCTTGATACGTTTAAAACAAATCATTTGATACTATAATAAGTGTATAGTGTCAAAACAACTTCAATCATAAATATAAATCATAGACGGCATGAGTGCCCCATCCCACTATGTCGCCATACTAGGCTCTACAAATAAAGCCGAAATACACGTATCGGAAATTGGATTTCCATCATGGTGGCTCCTGATTCGAAAGATCGCTCGCGTAGTACAAATCACCGCGGCTTACGTCTCAGCGAGAGAAAACACCGCTATGCACATCCGCACTTTTGGGGACTCAAGTATCACCGCGGCTTACGTCCCAGCAAGAGAAAACACCGCTTACTCTATCCCTCCGAGCACGAAGCTCAATATCGGTCGACCGAATCCACTACACTAAAAAAAATGTATACTGATCAAACCATCAGTTTACCACCATCCCGGGCTGTGAGGCTCGCGGATCAACGCTATACAAAAAGCCATGCTATATCAGCTGCGCTTTGATCATCAACCACCAAACTTTGCTTTTCAACAAAAGTTTGGATCATTGCATCTCAGTATGCCACACTATCAATCCATATCGTACCACTGATTTCTGCCAATATATAACCTCTGAGCTCATATGTCTCAGAGAAGGGCGTTAAGCAAGAGAATGAATTCTCCGCCGCCAAACAGATATATATTTAGCAGAGATCAACAAATACAATATAAAGGAATACAATGTCAGACACACCATCCATTTACAAGTCCGTTCTAGGTCTGAACGAAACCGGAGGCACCTAGTACCCCGCATATCCATCGATCTCCAAGTACGTCTGGACGATCACTAACTGTTTCCATCTTCTTGGGTGTACAGCCCAATCAAGATCATCAGTCATTACCCAAACGACGTGAAGACTTCCGGTCTTCGACCATCGTCTTCATCTACGACTTATCGTCGTATCAGTTATTCAGAATGGGAAAAACCCGGTCTTTCCGAATAACTCGCGTATATATTATAAAAGTGTTACACAAACACAACATACGCCTCATTCCAATTCATTAGTCACTAACCGTAAATTAATCAAGAGAATAATTCCCCAAATATTAACCCCGAAGGCCGAAACCAACATCAGATCAATATCCAGAAAACCATTCTGCTTGGCCAACCGACAGTTAGTTTCTAAATTTCACATTCATAGGGAAAGATTCCCATTAATTTTATCCAAGATAAATTCCTTGAATTTATTCTTTAATCCATTTTTGAATATCAATTCGAACTAGTCGGGATTAGCGAACCTTACCGAAGTAATCATTTGTTTTAATTTCCCAATCCCAACCTATTCATCCCATGAAGTAAAACTGGTAATACTTCATATCTAACACCACAGTGTTATCGGTAAATTCAATTACCATTTCACGTTCAAATCTAATTAAAGATTTAACTATCGCCTGGAGCAAAACTGGTGATACTCCATTTCGATTATTTCAATCTAATTAAAGATTCATTAAAACTCCACTTAGTTTTAATCTTTGACTGGGTTAAAGAATCAGTGTCATTTAAAAACACGGTTCACGATAAACCCAAAATCACATTCATTAATCATAGGGTTAAAGAACGAGTGTTATTTAAAACACTGTCCACGATAAACCCAAAAAATCAATATCGATTCAATTCCAATTGAATGTTTATTTAATTGGTACACTTCATTAAATCTAAATAAAAAGATTTAATCTTTTCTCAACTGGGTTCAAGAACAGTGTTAGTGAAGACACCATTCACGACAAACCCAAATCACATTCGATATTCAATACAAGGCTCTGAATAGAAAATATATCGGCTTATATTCAATATCAAATTCTACGACTAACAAATGTCGTATTGGAAATAACGATATAAATATATATCTTTCAAATTTCCATAACAACACCTGTATAATCACGAATTCCAACATCGAAATATTCCAAAGACAATTTCGATTCAAATCCACTCCAATGCAATCATTGGAAATTTTGGTTATTTTTAAAACCCTTTCAAATTCAATTTATTTATTTAAAAATAAATAGAATTATAATTCTAGTTCAAAAACTAGTTCATTTCGATAAAAGTCTATTTTTATCTTTTCAAATATGGAGTTTTTCATCCCAATTCTTTCTAAATCATTTCTTATGATTTTACACAAATTATTACCATTTTTAATAATTTTATCAAGGCCCGTACAGTCGATTTCCACCAATGGCCATCGAACTGCACGTATAGCGACATTTTTCCAATTTGATTTGGACATAATTCCAAATCCAACTGTTAGATTTCTAATTTATCACATTCGTTAGAAAGCTCTTTTCGATACGAACCCAACGGTTCCGGTTTTAGGAGAATCCGACGGTCGGATCTCCCGTAATGTCCGTTTGAAATAAAAGGTCGAAATTCACGAACTGCCGCGGCGCGGCGCGTTCTATTCAGGCCATTATATTATATATATAATATATATAATATATATTTCGTCGATTCCTATTTAAAACGAATTATATAAATAGTTTTAAATTCGTTTCAAAAGCAATTTCAACTTCCTTTTCAATTTAAATCCAAAATTGAATTCTTCTTTATAAATTCGTTTTAAAATTCATTTCTATTCACTTCAAATTTCAATTCAATTTGAATTCATTTCAATTCAATTCATTTCGAAATCGTTTTCAATTCATTTCTATTCGAAATCGTTTTCAATTCATTTCTATTCGAAATCGTTTTCAATTCAATTCATTTCGAAATCGTTTTCTATTCAATTCATTTCGAAATCGTTTTCTATTCAATTCATTTCGAAATCGTTTTCAATTCAATTCATTTCGAAATCGTTTTCTATTCAATTCATTTCGAAATCGTTTTCTATTCAATTCATTTCGAAATCGTTTTCAATTCAATTCATTTCGAAATCGTTTTCAATTCAATTTGAATTCGTTTTCAATTCAATTCATTTCGAAATCGTTTTCAATTCAATTCATTTCGAAATCGTTTTCAATTCAATTCATTTCGAAATCGTATAAAGTCGATATAAATATCGTTCACGTCAAAATGGCGTCAATCTAATCAACACGGCTTCATATATTGATATTTTCAAATATTCCATTTCGAATATTTCTATTTCAAATATTTCTATTTTAAAACTGGAATGAGGCCCAATCAATTACCATATAAAGTTAATTATATGGATTTTCATACAACACATGTATATAATAGCATGGAAAAATAATCAACCATCAACCAAAGTGCACTACACTGTATAAGCATCAAATATAGATATCCAACGCTTAAAACAGCCTGTCAATCAAACGATCGACATATTCAATCAATCGGGATGAGTGAACTTCAAATTTCATCCCAACACCCGTGTGGGGTTTCAAACAATCAAACACATATTTTATTTGTGCTGTTGGGCGATGTGTAAAATTTATCGACCCAATCAATGTCCTTCAAATAGGTGTACATAAACAAACCGTCTGGTTTGTAAATGAATATTCTATTTTATTCACTTTCACGTTAAAAATTATATTTTTAACGATAAAACATTTTATTCCAACATATGAATTTCTATTCAATTCAATTATTCAATAAAAATCATATTTTTATTTTTCTAACATATTTTAGAAAATTTCGGCGGTATAACGGCACGATACTAGAAACGGGACGAGGCCTAGCCTTGTCCCCGGTCTAGTGAAGGCCCACGCCATTCACACATCAATCAAAATCACCAAACAACCAAATTCAAATCAAATCATATAACTAATCTATGCAACCAAACAAACAAGTCCATGGTCTGTGGACGATTGTGTCGGGTGCTACTAAGCACCGTCTGCATCCTAGTATATATATATAACTAGAAAAATAAATTGAAAGGTGAGAAATTCTCACCTATAGCTATCCTAGCTCCACGGCTCTTCCTTTGCAGAAGTCTTCGTCGTTTCGCCTTTTTGTCACCTTCGTTGTCCGCTTTCACTACATATGTAAAAATCGAGTTTTTACTTCGCTATTCAATATATAAAAATCGAATTTTTAGTTTGCTATTCAATATATAAAAATCCTATTTTTCTATGGAAGTTCAATATATAAAAATTCTATTTTTCTATGGAAGTTCAATATATAAAAATTCCTATTTTTCTATGGAAGTTCAATATATAAAAATTCCTATTTTTCTATGGAAGTTCAATATATAAAAATTCTATTTTTCTATGGAAGTTCAATATATAAAAATTCTATTTTTAATTGAATAAAAATCTAGTCTTTATAGAAATAACAATCTAATCTTTTCTAAATCAAAAATCTAATTTTTTCCTAAATCAAAACTACGATCTTTTTCTAAACAAAAATATGAACTTTTTCTTAGATAAAAATCCTATCTTTATTCTCTAATCATAAAAAAAAAGTCAAATCTTTTATATCTCAAAAATCACATCTTTTATAACTCAAAATAAAATTAGTTTTTAAATTATGACAAAATCAGTTTTCTAAATTATGTTAAAATCAGTTTTCTAAAATATGTTAAAATCAGTTTTTAAAATATGTTAAAATCAGTTTTTAAAATATGTTAAAATCAGTTTTTCTAAATATGTTAAAATCAGTTTTTCTAAATATGTTAAAATCAGTTTTCTAAATATGTTAAAATCAGTTTTCTAAATATGTTAAAATCAGTTTTCTAAATATGTTAAAATCAGTTTTTCTAAATATTTAAAAATCATCAGTATACTGAATTTAAAAATAAAAGAAAAAAATAAAATCACTTACAGCTCTGCGAAGAGGGGGGGAAAGAAGGCGTCGGCGGCACTTCAGGGGGGGGGTCGGCGGGCGTCGCGAACTAGGGGGGGCTTCGGTGGGGCTCGTGCGATCTGGGGGGCTTCGATGAGGCTCGTTGTACGAGGGAGGGGGCGGTGATGGGCGGCGGCGCTTCAGGGGGGGGGGGGGGTCGGCGGGCGCCGCGAACTAGGGTTTTTTTCTTTTTTTTTTATACTGTTGAATCTGAAACTAAACGGGGGGGGGGGGGCAGAGTATAACGGAGGAGAGAAGATATTTTTTTTTATTATTATTTATTTTACAATTAATTCAAAAAGGTAACCTTTAAATTCGAACCCCAAACGAAACCCACCGCCTGTCGTCCCTAACGTTTTGCCTCCATTCCGAACACAACGGGATATGCCACGTAGGCTGATTCGACTATTTGAATCAGTTTCTGTTAAATTTACACTTAAATCGCTATACTGAATTTTAAACGTACATTTCAAATTACCGGGGTCACATACTAACCCTAAAAATTCCCGAAAAATATTTTCTAGCTTCGTATTGACGATACGGTCCTAACAAGACTAGTTTCGTCGAATTCTGAGACCGTTAGAAAAATGGCCAATTTTCAGTCGATTAAAATCAACTGAAACTGGTCAAACGCGTTTTCCTTTGCCACGCTCACATATTGATTCGAAAAATTATGAAACTTGAAATCTAGCAATAACTTGACACCACGGACCCAACAAAACTGGTTTCGTCGAAATCCGAGGTCGTTTGCAAAACGGCTATTTTTAAGGGCTATATATTATATAAAATATATATAAATTCCACAGCGACTATTCTGAATTTTCTACTGGACATATCTTATCATTTCTAAAGTGAAATCTCAGTTTGTCAACTTCGTTACAAAGATATAGTTATACAGATTCAAACATTTCTTGTTTCGTTCAATTCTGACTTATATTGAATTCTGTATATTCATTTGAAATTAGAAATCGAATTTTCGAACTACCGCGCCATTTTCAATTCCTTTTATAATTATATATAAATTTTTATATTCTAACGACGATGCGTATAAATATATACGTTCGAATTATATTCAAAATAAATTTCTCGTCGATATTATTTAAAATAATCTATTTTAAATAATTAAAATTCGCTAAAATGGCCAAAATAAAAATTTTAAACTGGCCCAGATTTTCCGGGTTGTTACAATCTCCCCCACTTAAAACTTTTCGTCCCCGAAAAGGAACAAAGTCGAAAGTGGTTTGATTAATCAACCCTACGCTCGATCTGGCTTCCATTCTCCAACTTTTCAGTTTCTGAGAATTTTCAAATTTTCAAAAATTTGGCTAACACCCTAAATTTTCGAAAAATTTCGCCATAACCTCCCCTGCACCGGGAGCATCGGGGAATTTCAAATAGCTTCCCCGGTCCTTCAGATCTCAAAAAGAAAAAGAAAAAGCCAAGCGGCTAGCCAATAGGCTCACAAAATCATCATCACCCAAACAAAACAG
This sequence comes from Allium sativum, assembly GCA_030737875.1. Taxonomy (NCBI): domain Eukaryota; kingdom Viridiplantae; phylum Streptophyta; class Magnoliopsida; order Asparagales; family Amaryllidaceae; genus Allium; species Allium sativum. The sequence goes on from CM060919.1 coordinate 52,114,496, forward strand.
GAAATTATGTAGTAAACATGTACCTATTTGTCGGGCAAACAAATTTTATTCTCTGGCTCTAGCCTCCTTGCTATGACCTGTTCAATGATATATATGTATATGCAAACAGATGCAACCAATTTTCAATATAATTCAATATTTGGTTCTGTTAGGCTAAATGGCTAAAAATTAGCAAACAAATAAACAAACAACACAAACATCAATCAATTAGTTGATTAGCTTTTCAAATTCATAATTTTAATACATATACAAAAATCATGTTTTTAATGCCAAATCACAACAATGTATTCTAGCTATATTAGTCTTGGTTCTCACACCAGTCAATAGGAAATATATAGATATCACACCTTCGAAACACGAAAATAAATACTGGTAACGCTGCAGCATTATCAGAATCATCCCCGGGTAACTAGAATGTGATTCTATATCTACCCAATATATTAAAACTTTGAATATACGTTTGCAAGGCGTATATGCAAATTCTTTATATACTGAATTGTCCAAAATCAATATAAATAACTAATCAAATACGAATAATTGATTTAAATTTTCAAAACAAAATTTGTTTTCATTTTAAAAATATACTCTTCACACTCGTTCTAGGATACTACTGATCCCATCTCTAACGAGTCATTCTAATTGGATTTTACTAATCCAATATCTGATGAATTCTTTCGTATGTTTCTAATGTGTCTTGTTCTCTAGCTTTGTAAACCAAAGCTCTGATACCAAATGTGACGGCAACGCGAAATCCGGTAGGCTTTGCAACCATCCCTTCCTCCTCCATTGCAGTAGGTAAAACCCACCGCGGCTCACAAGTGGTCCCCCAGTCCCATGTTTTACGGCGACCCTCTCGAGTCTCGCGCCTATTGGCGAACCAACGCCCTCCCCGGCGCCATGTAGGGGTAAGAGTCTCCCGTTCGCCACCAAACCGCGAAGCGAGAACCCCCTATCATGTGTACCCGGCCTACTCAGGGCCAGCAACAAGAACTGGTGATACTCCATTTCGATTATTTCAATCTAATTAAAGATTCATTAAAACTCCACTTAGTTTTAATCTTTGACTGGGTTAAAGAATCAGTGTCATTTAAAAACACGGTTCACGATAAACCCAAAATCACATTCATTAATCATCGGGTTAAAGAACGAGTGTTATTTAAAACACTGTCCACGATAAACCCAAAAAATCAATATCGATTCAATTCCAATTGAATGTTTATTTAATTGGTACACTTCATTAAATCTAAATAAAAAGATTTAATCTTTTCTCAACTGGGTTCAAGAACAGTGTTAGTGAAGACACCATTCACGACAAACCCAAATCACATTCGATATTCAATACAAGGCTCTGAATAGAAAATATATCGGCTTATATTCAATATCAAATTCTACGACTAACAAATGTCGTATTGGAAATAACGATATAAATATATATCTTTCAAATTTCCATAACAACACCTGTATAATCACGAATTCCAACATCGAAATATTCCAAAGACAATTTCGATTCAAATCCACTCCAATGCAATCATTGGAAATTTTGGTTATTTTTAAAACCCTTTCAAATTCAATTTATTTATTTAAAAATAAATAGAATTATAATTCTAGTTCAAAAACTAGTTCATTTCGATAAAAGTCTATTTTTATCTTTTCAAATATGGAGTTTTTCATCCCAATTCTTTCTAAATCATTTCTTATGATTTTACACAAATTATTACCATTTTTAATAATTTTATCAAGGCCCGTACAGTCGATTTCCACCAATGGCCATCGAACTGCACGTATAGCGACATTTTTCCAATTTGATTTGGACATAATTCCAAATCCAACCGTTAGATTTCTAATTTATCACATTCGTTAGAAAGCTCTTTTCGATACGAACCCAACGGTTCCGGTTTTAGGAGAATCCGACGGTCGGATCTCCCGTAATGTCCGTTTGAAATAAAAGGTCGAAATTCACGAACTGCCGCGGCGCGGCGCGTTCTATTCAGGCCATTATATTATATATATAATATATATAATATATATTTCGTCGATTCCTATTTAAAACGAATTATATAAATAGTTTTAAATTCGTTTCAAAAGCAATTTCAACTTCCTTTTCAATTTAAATCCAAGATTGAATTCTTCTTTATAAATTCGTTTTAAAATTCATTTCTATTCACTTCAAATTTCAATTCAATTTGAATTCATTTCAATTCAATTCATTTCGAAATCGTTTTCAATTCATTTCTATTCGAAATCGTTTTCAATTCATTTCTATTCGAAATCGTTTTCAATTCAATTCATTTCGAAATCGTTTTCTATTCAATTCATTTCGAAATCGTTTTCTATTCAATTCATTTCGAAATCGTTTTCAATTCAATTCATTTCGAAATCGTTTTCTATTCAATTCATTTCGAAATCGTTTTCTATTCAATTCATTTCGAAATCGTTTTCAATTCAATTCATTTCGAAATCGTTTTCAATTCAATTTGAATTCGTTTTCAATTCAATTCATTTCGAAATCGTTTTCAATTCAATTCATTTCGAAATCGTTTTCAATTCAATTCATTTCGAAATCGTATAAAGTCGATATAAATATCGTTCACGTCAAAATGGCGTCAATCTAATCAACACGGCTTCATATATTGATATTTTCAAATATTCCATTTCGAATATTTCTATTTCAAATATTTCTATTTTAAAACTGGAATGAGGCCCAATCAATTACCATATAAAGTTAATTATATGGATTTTCATACAACACATGTATATAATAGCATGGAAAAATAATCAACCATCAACCAAAGTGCACTACACTGTATAAGCATCAAATATAGATATCCAACGCTTAAAACAGCCTGTCAATCAAACGATCGACATATTCAATCAATCGGGATGAGTGAACTTCAAATTTCATCCCAACACCCGTGTGGGGTTTCAAACAATCAAACACATATTTTATTTGTGCTGTTGGGCGATGTGTAAAATTTATCGACCCAATCAATGTCCTTCAAATAGGTGTACATAAACAAACCGTCTGGTTTGTAAATGAATATTCTATTTTATTCACTTTCACGTTAAAAATTATATTTTTAACGATAAAACATTTTATTCCAACATATGAATTTCTATTCAATTCAATTATTCAATAAAAATCATATTTTTATTTTTCTAACATATTTTAGAAAATTTCGGCGGTATAACGGCACGATACTAGAAACGGGACGAGGCCTAGCCTTGTCCCCGGTCTAGTGAAGGCCCACGCCATTCACACATCAATCAAAATCACCAAACAACCAAATTCAAATCAAATCATATAACTAATCTATGCAACCAAACAAACAAGTCCATGGTCTGTGGACGATTGTGTCGGGTGCTACTAAGCACCGTCTGCATCCTAGTATATATATATAACTAGAAAAATAAATTGAAAGGTGAGAAATTCTCACCTATAGCTATCCTAGCTCCACGGCTCTTCCTTTGCAGAAGTCTTCGTCGTTTCGCCTTTTTGTCACCTTCGTTGTCCGCTTTCACTACATATGTAAAAATCGAGTTTTTACTTCGCTATTCAATATATAAAAATCGAATTTTTAGTTTGCTATTCAATATATAAAAATCCTATTTTTCTATGGAAGTTCAATATATAAAAATTCTATTTTTCTATGGAAGTTCAATATATAAAAATTCCTATTTTTCTATGGAAGTTCAATATATAAAAATTCCTATTTTTCTATGGAAGTTCAATATATAAAAATTCTATTTTTCTATGGAAGTTCAATATATAAAAATTCTATTTTTAATTGAATAAAAATCTAGTCTTTATAGAAATAACAATCTAATCTTTTCTAAATCAAAAATCTAATTTTTTCCTAAATCAAAACTACGATCTTTTTCTAAACAAAAATATGAACTTTTTCTTAGATAAAAATCCTATCTTTATTCTCTAATCATAAAAAAAAAAGTCAAATCTTTTATATCTCAAAAATCACATCTTTTATAACTCAAAATAAAATTAGTTTTTAAATTATGACAAAATCAGTTTTCTAAATTATGTTAAAATCAGTTTTCTAAAATATGTTAAAATCAGTTTTTAAAATATGTTAAAATCAGTTTTTAAAATATGTTAAAATCAGTTTTTCTAAATATGTTAAAATCAGTTTTTCTAAATATGTTAAAATCAGTTTTCTAAATATGTTAAAATCAGTTTTCTAAATATGTTAAAATCAGTTTTCTAAATATGTTAAAATCAGTTTTTCTAAATATTTAAAAATCATCAGTATACTGAATTTAAAAATAAAAGAAAAAAATAAAATCACTTACAGCTCTGCGAAGAGGGGGGGGGGGGGGAAAGAAGGCGTCGGCGGCACTTCAGGGGGGGGGTCGGCGGGCGTCGCGAACTAGGGGGGCTTCGGTGGGGCTCGTGCGATCTGGGGGGCTTCGATGGGGCTCGTTGTACGAGGGAGGGGGCGGTGATGGGCGGCGGCGCTTCAGGGGGGGGGGGTCGGCGGGCGCCGCGAACTAGGGTTTTTTTCTTTTTTTTTTTATACTGTTGAATCTGAAACTAAACGGGGGGGGGGGGCCAGAGTATAACGGAGGAGAGAAGATATTTTTTATTATTATTATTATTTATTTTACAATTAATTCAAAAAGGTAACCTTTAAATTCGAACCCCAAACGAAACCCACCGCCTGTCGTCCCTAACGTTTTGCCCCCATTCCGAACACAACGGGATATGCCACGTAGGCTGATTCGACTATTTGAATCAGTTTCTGTTAAATTTACACTTAAATCGCTATACTGAATTTTAAACGTACATTTCAAATTACCGGGGTCACATACTAACCCTAAAAATTCCCGAAAAATATTTTCTAGCTTCGTATTGACGATACGGTCCTAACAAGACTAGTTTCGTCGAATTCTGAGACCGTTAGAAAAATGGCCAATTTTCAGTCGATTAAAATCAACTGAAACTGGTCAAACGCGTTTTCCTTTGCCACGCTCACATATTGATTCGAAAAATTATGAAACTTGAAATCTAGCAATAACTTGACACCACGGACCCAACAAAACTGGTTTCGTCGAAATCCGAGGTCGTTTGCAAAACGGCTATTTTTAAGGGCTATATATTATATAAAATATATATAAATTCCACAGCGACTATTCTGAATTTTCTACTGGACATATCTTATCATTTCTAAAGTGAAATCTCAGTTTGTCAACTTCGTTACAAAGATATAGTTATACAGATTCAAACATTTCTTGTTTCGTTCAATTCTGACTTATATTGAATTCTGTATATTCATTTGAAATTAGAAATCGAATTTTCGAACTACCGCGCCATTTTCAATTCCTTTTATAATTATATATAAATTTTTATATTCTAACGACGACGCGTATAAATATATACGTTCGAATTATATTCAAAATAAATTTCTCGTCGATATTATTTAAAATAATCTATTTTAAATAATTAAAATTCGCTAAAATGGCCAAAATAAAAATTTTAAACTGGCCCAGATTTTCCGGGTTGTTACAGTAGATGAGCCAACGAATGACTCCATCGGACCCGGATCGTCCGATCAAACCGAGGCGCCTCGCAACAGCAACAACCACACAGGTGAAAAGTATATAAATGTCAGGGCTGGTAGGTCACTGACACCACCCTAGCTAGAAAGAAACGCATGCCCTCCCTGAGGTCCGTCTCCCGTTTTTGGTTCACAACCGGGGTGCGAAACTCGCGAAGTAAACGTTACACAAAGCTACGCCACAAAGGCCGTGCTTTGATCATCACCACAAGACTTTGCTTTTCAACAGAAGCCTCGATCAATTGCCACTTAGGCATGCCACACAGGCAATTCACTCCATGCGATTGATATCCATCAATATATAACCCCTGAGCTCGTACGTCTCAGAGAAGGGCATTAAGCAAGAGAATAAATTCTCCGCCGCCAAACAGATATATACTTAATAGAGATCAATCACATGGACTAAAATCCAATGTCAGACACACAGTCCATTTACAAGTTCGTTCTGGGTCTGAACGAAACCGGAGGCACCTAGTACCCCGCATATCCATCGATCTCCAAGTACGTCTGGACGATCACCAACTGTTTCCATCTTCTTGGGTGTACAGCCCAATCAAGATCATCAGTAATCACCCAAACGACGTGAAGACTTCCGGTCTTCGACCATCGTCTTCATCTTCGACTTATCGTCGTATCAGTTATTCAGAATGGGATAAACCCGGTCTTTCTGAATAACTCGCGTATATTTTAAATAAGTGTTACACAAACACAACATACGCCTCATTCCAATTCATCAGTCACTAACCGTAAATTAATCAAGAGAATAATTCCCCAAATATTAACCCCGAAGGCCGAAACCAACATCAGATCAATATCCAGAAAACCGTTCTGCTTAGCTAACCGACAGTTAGTTTCTGATTTCACATTCATAGGGAAAGGTTCCCATAAATTTTATCCAAGATAAATTCCTTGAATTTATTCTCTAATCTTCTTTTGAATTTCGATTCAACTAGTCGGAATTAGCGAACCTTACCGAAGTAATCATTGGTTTTAATTTCCCAATCCCAACCTATTCATCCCATGAAGTAAAACTGGTAATACTTCATATCTAACACCACAGTGTTATCGGTAAATTCAATTACCATTTCACGTTCAAATCTAATTAAAGATTTAACTATCGCCTGGAGCAAAACTGGTGATACTCCATTCTCGATCATTTCAATCTAATTAAAGATTCATTAAAACTCCACTTAGTTTTAATCTGTGACTGGGTTAAAGAATCAGTGTCATTTAAAACACAGTTCACGATAAACCCAAACTCACATCACATTAATTATCGGGTTAAAGAACAAGTGTTATCTAAAACACTGTCCACGATAAACCCAAAAATCAATATCAATTCAATTCCAATTAAATATTATTTAATTGGTACACTTCATTAAATCTAAATAAAAAGATTTAATCTTTTCTCAACGGGGTTCAAGAACAGTGTTAATGAAGACACCATTCATGACAAACCCAAATCACATTTGATATTCAATACAAGGCTCTGAATAGAAAATATATCGGCTTATATTCAATATCAAATTCTACGATTAACAAATGTCGTATTGAAAATAACGATATAAATATATATCTTTCAAATTTCCATAACAACATCCGTATAATCACGAATTCCAACATCGAAATATTCCGAAGACAATTTCGATTCAAATCCACTCCAATGCAATCATTGGAAATTCTGGTTATTTTTAAAACCCTTTTCAAATTCAATTTATTTATTTAAAAATAAATAGAATTATAGTTCTAGTTCAAAACTAGTTCATTTCGATAAAAATCTATTTTTATCTTTTCAAATATGGAGTTTTTCATCCCGATACTTTCTAAATCATTTCTTATGATTTTACACAAATTATTACTATTTTTAATAATTTTATCAAGGCCCGTACAGTCGATTTCCACCAATGGCCATCGAACTGCACGTATTGCTACCTTTTTTCAAATTTGATTTGGACATAATTCCAAATCCAACCGTTAGATTTTTAATTTATCACATTCGTTAGAAAGCTCTTTTCGATACGAACCCAACGGTTCCGGTTTTAGGAGAATCCGACGGTCGGATCTCCCGTAATGTCCGTTTGAAATAAATGGTCGAAATTCACGAACTGCCGCGGCGCGTTCTATTCAGGCCATTATATTATATATATAATATATATAATATATATTTTGTCGATTTCTATTTAAAACGAATTTTATAAATCGTTTTAATTTCGTTTCAAAAGCAATTTCAACTTCCATTTCAATTCAAGTCAAAATTGAATTCTTCTTTATAAATTCGTTTTAAAATTCATTTCTATTCAATTCAAATTTCAATTCAATTTGAATTCCTTTCAATTCGCTTTCAATTCAATTTGAATTCGTTTTCAATTCAATTCATTTCGAAATCGTTTTCAATTTAATTTGAATTCGTTTTCAATTCAATTTGAATTCGTTTTCAATTCAATTTGAATTCGTTTTCAATTCAATTCATTTCGAAATCGTTTTCAATTCAATTCATTTCGAAATCGTTTTCAATTCAATTCATTTCAAAATGAATAAAATCGATATAAATATCGTTCACGTCAAAATGGCGTCAATCTAATCAACACGGCTTCATAAATTTCTATTTTCAAATATTCTATTTCAAATATTTCTTTTTCAAAATAGTTGTTATTATCAAAATATTTCGTTCAACACATGACCAATCTCAATGGATGAGTACTGTCAACACATGAACCTTTATTTTATATTATCCTTTATTTTCTAAATTGGAATGAGGCCCAATCAATTACCATATAAAGTTAATTATATGGATTTCCATACATCACACGCATATAATAGCATTGAAAAATAATCAACCATCAACCAAAGTGCACTACACTGTATAAGCATCAAATATAGATATCTAACGCTTATAACAACCTGTCAATCAATCGATCGACGTATTTAATCAATCAGGATGAGTGAACTTCAAATTTCATCCCAACACCCGTGTGGGGTTTCAAACAATCAAACACATATTTTATTTGTGCTGTTGGGCGATGTGTAAAATTTATCGCCCCAATCAATGTCCTTCAAATAGGTGTACATAAACAAACCGTCCGGTTTGTAAATGAATATTTTATTTTATTCACTTTCACTATATTCATATTCACGTTAAAAATTATATTTTTAACGATAAAACATTTTATTCCAACATATGAATTTCTATTATTCATTTACACAATAAAATGATATTTTTATTTTCTAACATATTTTAGAAAATATCGGCGGCATAACGGCACGATACTAGAAACGGGACGAGGCCTAGCCTTATCCCCGGTCTAGTGAAGGCCCACGCCATTCACACATCAATCAAAATCACCAAACAACCAAATTCAAATCAAATCATATAACTAATCTATGCAACCAAACAAACAAGTCCATGGTCTGTGGACGATTGTGTCGGGTGCTACTAAGCACCGTCTGCATCCTAGTATATATATATAATTAGAAAAGAAATTGAAGGGTGAGAAATTCTCACCGAAAGCTATCTTAACTTCACGGCTCTTTTTTTGATAGAAATCTTCTTCGTTCTCGCCTTTTTGTTACCTTCGTTGCCCGCTTTCACTACCTATGTAAAAATCGAATTTTTACTTCGCTATTCAATATATAAAAATCATATTTTTATTTCGATGTTCAATATATAAAAAACATATTTTTATTTCGAAGTTCAACATATAAAAATCATATTTTTATTTCGAAGTTCAACATATAAAAATCATATTTTTATTTCGAAGTTCAACATATAAAAATCATATTTTTATTTCGAAGTTCAACATATAAAAATCATATTTTTATTTCGAAGTTCAACATATAAAAATCATATTTTTATTTCGAAGTTCAACATATAAAAATCATATTTTTATTTCGAAGTTCAACATATAAAAATCATATTTTTATTTCGAAGTTCAACATATAAAAATCATATTTTTATTTCGCAAATGAACGAACAAAAATTCTTCTTTTACTTTGCCACATATTCAAAAATCATGTTTTTTTTTCTTTTAATCCTTAACGCATATAAAGATCCTACTTTTAGTCACATACATGTATAAAAATCAGACCTTTAAGTTACATGAATAATTGAAAACGAAATTAAAACTCACGGTGGAGTTTAAAGTGGAGATGACGGCTTCGGAGACTGACGGGGCTAGAGGAGCTGCGCCTGTGGTCGGGGATGGAGCTGAGGAGGCTCGGCGGCGTTAGAGGATGTCGAAGAGGGCTCGGTGGCGCTTAGGGTTTGTGGGCCTTCAATGCACCGAGGAGAGAGAGGATCAAGAGGAAGAGGGGGGGCGCCTGGGCGGATGCGGGGTGGCGACGCGGAGGGGCACCGACAGGAGCAGCGCGCGATGGCGCTTCTTCTTTTTTTTTCTTCGAAATGAATTTTCAACGGGGGGGGGGGGGGGGGGGGGGCAGATGAGTTATAGAGGGGAGAGAAGGAATTTTAATTATTTTATTTAATTATTTTAATTCCTAAAAAGTTGACTTTTACATACGACCTCTAAACGAGGTCCACCGCCTGTCGTCCATAGCGTTTTACCCCCATTCCGAACACAATGGGATATGTATCGCAAGCTGATTCGATCGTTTGAATCGGTTTCCGTTAAATTTACATTTAAATCACTATATTGAATTTTAAACGTACATTTCAAATTACCGGGGTCACATACTAACTTGAAAAATTCCAGAAAAATATTTTCTAGCTTCGTATTGACGATACGGTCCTAACAAAACTAGTTTCGTTGAATTCTGAGACCGTTGGAAAAATGGCCAATTTCCAGTCGATTAAAATCAACTGAAACCGGTCAAACGCGTTTTCCTTTGCCACGCTCACATATTGATTCGAAAAATCATGAAATTTGAAACCTAGCAATATCTTAACATCACGGACCCAACAAAACTGGTTTCGTTGAAATCCGAGGTCGTTTGCAAAATGTCCATTTTTAAGGGCCTGAATTCCATAGCGACTATTCAGAATTTTCAACTGGACATATCTTTTGATTCCCGCTATGAAATTTCGATTATTCGGATTCGTTGGAAAGACATTGTCAATTAGATTCTAATGTTTTTGGTTTCACTAAAATCCGGATTGTTTTGCACCCGGTACATTCAATTGAAGTTTGAAATCGAATTATCGAACTACCGCGCCATTTTCAATTCTATTTATAATTATATATAATTATTATATATTCTAACGACGACGTATATAATATATACGTTCTAATGCTATTGAAAATAAATTTCTCGTAGATATTATTTAAAATAATTCATTTTAAATAATCAAAATTCGCTAAAATGGCCAAAATAAAAATTTTAAACTGGCCCAGATTTTCGGGTTGTTACATAAAATTAATGGGAACCTTTCCCAAAATATAAGAATATTTGAATAAAAGAATATTCTGAATTGGAATGAGGCGTATGTTGTGTTTGTATAACACGTGTTTATTAGATATATACGCGAGTTGTTCAGAAAGACTGGGTTTATCCCATTCTGAATAACTGATTCGACGTGGTGTCGAAGATGAAGACGGTGGTCGAAGACCGGAGGTCTTCACGTCGTTTGGGTGATTACTGATGATCTTGATTGGTTTGTACACCCAAGAGGAGGGAATCAGTTGGTGATCGTCCAGACGTACTTGGAGATCGATGGATATGCGGGTACTAGGTGCCTCTGGTTTCGTTCAGACCCAGAACGGACTTGTAAATGGACTGTGTGTCTGACATTGGATTTTAGTCTGTGTGATTGATTTCTATTAAATATAAATCTGTTTGGCAGTGGAGAATTTATTCTCTTGCTTAACGCCCTTCTCTGAGACGTACGAGCTCAGGGGTTATATACAGATGGATATCAAACGCATAGAGTGAATTGCCTGTGTGGCATGCCTAAGTGGCAAATGATCAAGGCTTCTGTTGAAAAGCAAAGTCTTGTGGTTGATGATCAAAGCACCGCCTATGTGGCATAGCTTTGTGTAACATGAATTCGCGAGCCTCACACCCCGGTTGTGAACCAGAAACGGGAGAGGACCTCAGGGAGGACATGCATTTCTTTCTAGCTAGGGTGGTGTCAGTGACCTACCAGCCCTGACATTTATATATTTTTCACCTGTGTGGTTGTTGCTGTTGCGAGGCGCCTCGGTTAGATCGGACGATCCGGGTCCAATGGAGCCATTCGTTGGTTCATTTACGCCCCAAAGGGCGGGGAAACGCAGTGTTCAGGCATTATAATCCACATCGGTGGACCGACCCTGTCGCTCCAAGGGGCAGTTGCGGCTGTTCCGGAGACATGGTCTAGATTGTCTCGAATCGGTAGAGGACGATCCCTGGCCTCGGTTCATTGACGGAAATCCAATTTCCAAATACGTGACTTTGCGGTTTTATTTGTAAACCTATATATGGCGACATAGTGGCATGGGACGCTCATGTCGCCTATGATTGATATTTATGATTTGAAGTCGTTTTATATACTATGCACTTATAATAATATCAAATGATTTGTTTTAAACGTATCAAGCATTCTTGGCTGTTATAAGGTAAAAACCCTATCCCCCGGCTTGCGTTGCATTGTGTGATAGGAACTGGGTCTTATAATAGCTTCATTTTTCTTTATTTAGCATTGCGTTGTTGTTTTATGCACTGGTATTCTTGGGAGGAAACCCGTTCCGTGTTATACGGCGTGGTCCCTTGATTTACCTAGCTTTAAAAATAAAGATTAATAACTGTTTTAGTTCTCACACCAGTCCCATGACTGACCTGGAGTTTATTGTTCTAACCTAAACTTTGGGTGCCCTTATTTTGACACGGGCAGCTAGTAGTTTTGGTTTTGCAGATTTATATTCACAGGATCCTGGTTTACAGCTGGAACGATATTCGGAAAGCTTTGTATCTGTATATCTCCTTCTAGTTGTGTTTTGTATTATTTCCGTTGCGATGTATTTAAATGTAATTTAAATCTCTGATATTTCTGTGTAATATTAATTCATTTATACTCTGTATATTCTTGTATTCTGATGGAATTGTTGTAATTAACAATGAAATGTTCTTCCGTCTGCGTTCTGATGTGGCTTGTTCTCGAACTATCCGCGCATTCCTTCACGGGGAAGTTACGGGTTTTTACAAAAGAAAGTTGAAAATGAAATGCAAGCAGTTGAAAATGAGGCCAGCAAAACCGCTCGACAGACCAGACAAAGTGGAAAGAAAGCTGAAAATGAACAGGGTAGAAGACCAGTTCAGCAGTATACACAACTTGGAAATCACGCTGAAAACAATCACGCTAAAGAAAATGAGGGCAGAAAATATAAAATACTGAATTGGGACAAACAAGTAGTTGTTGAAGGAAGATTGGCATCCACTGATTCAGAAGCTTTGGTGAACTTTAAAAAAATTGGAATGCAAGGTTGGAAAATTTGGATTGATGTGGCGGTGGATGCAGAAGCTTTCTTGTGGAGTCTGACTCCCGAAATGACTACTATTGGAGAAGCTGTTAGATCGACTGTGGCCTGGAATAAAAATTATGTTGCCTTCAGCTAGAGTGCTTTCGTAGGGTATGCAACCTTTTGTAGATAAAATTTCATCTTTCTTATGTATATTTTGGGTTATATCATATGTATTTTGAAACGGTTATGTGTTTGGTGACGGGTTCTGTTGGTGATGCATGTACTACGTACGTTTGTTTTATGTTGATCGAATATTATGTCAAGTAATATATATGAATGATTCCATGTAGTAATTTTTGTTGCATTGAAATGTGAATCATATTATTATTAATATACATGAATTTGTTTTACTTGTCAGGTTTATATAAATTACAACAGAAAAAAAAGTTGTAATAAGCCATGTTACAATGGTACAACGATGTAAAAATGTTATTATATCTATGATTTAAAGATATTACAATATCTACAACAACGGGGATAAAAGTTGTAATATAGCTTATTACAACGGTGCAAAAATGTTGTTATATCTATGATCTCACAGTATTACAATATATACAACAACGGGGATAAAAGTTGTAATACATTTTATTACAATGGTGGCAAAAGTTGTTATACGTATGCTCTTACTTTACTACAACATATACAACAACGGAGAACTAGACTTGTAATAAAATTTATTACAAGGTAAATAACTATTGTTAAATATCCCTATTACAACGGTGTTGTAACGGTGCAGAAAAGTTGTAACAGATTTGAATATATTACAACTTCTGCATACACAACGATGGAGGCACTGTTGTAAAATGATATTACAACGGTTTTGCACCGTTGTTATAGGGTGAATTTGTTGTAGTGTACACTGTCATACATTCGTCTATACAACTTCGTTTTGGGATTGAACGAAATCGAGGGCACAATTTCCATTAATCCATCTTAGGCTATTTCTACCTAGTATTAGTAGAAAAAGCCCTTGCACTTTACTACGTCTTCGATTGTCTTCATATAATCTGATTTGCAACGCTACTGCCAATACGGATGGTTCTCGGATAATAATCCAACCGGACTCTCCATCTTAACAACGATATTGGCTAATACTTCGATATTCGGTTATTTAACTATCGAAGAAAACAAACATTCATCCAAAGCATCAAACAATCACTATGCCCTTAATTAATATTTCATTAATTAAATCACCACTCCATTTCCTTATCGATATTTGTTAACCTAATATTTTGAACAATCATCTTGCCCTCTTATACTATTGGCAAACATTTTTATATATCACCTTCTTTTAATTTCTATACTTAGAAAATAGTTTCTATTTATAATTGGAAAACATTCCAATTAATTATCTCTTTCACGGCAATTAATTTCTATACTTAGGAAATATTTATTTTCATATTTCCAAAATTCAACTTACTTGGGTTAAAATGAATTCTATTTATCGATTAATAAAGAAATCAATCAAGTTGGGGTATAACTACCTCTCAGACCTTGACTGAATAACATCCCGAACTTCGAAACAGAAAAGACCATTATTTCGGAATAATCAACATCATATAAAACCAATTATTCATTTTTAAACCCATATACATTTCTCTTTCTACTTTTGCCAGATTTATTTATAGATTTCCATTTTGTTTATAATATTCTATTTTAAGTTCGTTTCCTTATCGAATTCTCTATCTATTGATATCAATTTTTCTTAAAAATATTCTAACTCCTTGAATTTCTGAAAAATTTCACCAGCACCTCCTTTGTACCGGTCAAAAGCTCAAATATCCACTCGCCTCTCTAGGACCTTTCCATTCAAAAAGAAAATAAAAAAGCCAAGCGGCATGCCGATTCTGTGCATAAAAACTCATATGGAATTTAAACGTGTACCTTTTTGTCGGGCGCTTAAATTATAATCTTCATACACTTCTTTCCAATCTTGGTTAACATATGTATCTAACCATTTTTAATTTATTCCAAATCCATCCAATCATTTTTAACTCAGTTCGCTAATTTATTCGTTAAGTAGCTTTTTTGCGTATTCCACTTTTTACTTGAACATACCACGCTCAAGTATTTTTAATTTGCTTATTAACCCATTTTCAATTCAAGTTTCATATCTGATTTCGAATATGAATTCACCCGTTCAATTTACTTAACCAAAACCAAATTTCGTATCAGAACTCGATTAAATAATTATTCTTCAAATTAGTTAATCCTATTTAATAATAATAATTAAAAAATCAGATTTTTGTTTCAAAAATCAGTTCACTTACTCTACTTGAGATCATATTTATTTTATAACTCAAATCTGGATTTTTCTAATGGAAATTCGGAATTTATACTTGAAACCCTTTTATTTATCTAAATAAACCGTTATGGTTTTTAAACGATTATGACGCTGTTTTTCTAAAAATTTGATTTTGACATAACTTAAAATCTATAAGATGAAATCCAGAATTTTCTCTTCCATTAGAAAGCTATTATCAAATCGGTCCTAAAGGTTTTGTTTCAAAGAATTCCACCTTAAATTGAGTTCTATATACTCAATTGAAGTTCGAAGCGCCAATTTACGAACTACCGCATCGCGGTGAGCTCGTTTTAATTATATTTAAATATAAACATTAAACTTCATTTAATTTAAATTTCAATCTCTTTCTAATATATATTTTATTAAATCCAGTTTTCAAATCCAACTTAATATTTTCGATTTTGTCTAATTGTTAATTTTTCATTACTCGGTTATAAATTTATTTATAACTCAATTTTCTATATTAAATTCCAATTCCTTTTATAAGTAAATTATTTACAAAATTCGATATAATCGAATTCTAATTATAAATTCTTAGATTTATCTTAATTCCATTTTTATTTCGAATTCTAAAATAACATTCATCATTCCATTTTCGACACGATTTCTAGTTCACTTTTAAATTCATATTTGAATTCAAAATGCCAAATTATCCCATAATAATTATCAAATTTTATTTATAGCATCGTTTCTAATTTTATTGCCTTGTTTTAGATATTAAAACAAGTTCCATTTCAAAATCTATTTGAAACCCGATTCTTATATTTGGAATATTTTATTTTTATAACTTTCATATATAATTGTATAATCAATTTTCATATTTAATTTTAGTTTCCATTTAATACAATTTAAATATCCTTTTTGGATATAGTTTATTCTTATAAATTCGACATAGTCGAATTCCAATCATAAATCCATTTGGATTTATTTTAAATTCAATTTATATTCCGAACACTGGAATAGATTTCTTTATTTCCCTTTTTAACACGATTCCCAATTCTTATTTTAATTTCGTATTTGAATTTAAATATTTAAATTATCCAAATGATAAATTTTCACCTTTCTTTATAAACATCATTTATTTACTTGTTTATATATTTAAACAAGTCTCGATTTTAAATCCATTTTGAAATTAAATTTCTACTTTGGAAAAATAAATTTCCCCTTTCAAATTCACACTTGTCTTTATATATCCCGAATTATCCAATGATAATTCATTTCACTTCATTTATAAACATCATTTATAAATGAACTGCTTGTTTTTATTGTTCAAAACAAGTTTACAGTTCGAAAATCTTCTATTTTAAAAAAAATAGATTTTTCCCTTTTTATCTCAAAATCCCTTTTTACGATATTTTTATATATAAATATTTAGGGCTGGTGACATTTAACCAATCAAAAACACCAAATTATCAACCATAGATTTTCTAATACATCATATATGATAATATATATGAAAACAAACAAATAATAATATTTTTGAGGAATCCAGTTGGATCCCTCCAACCTACTTTTCTGCATCCACTGACGTTAGCCAACATAAATAATACCCATCCTTCTTCGAGGCAGGATATCATGGTATAGAAGGTCATCCACTATCATATTGTGGGGCACATAGGGATAGAGTCATCCGCTAATGGTACTGTTGGTATCCTCTAATGATATTGCGGTATAACCAACCACCAATATATATATATATATATATATGTATGTATGTATAATAGCCATAATCACCAAGCCTAAAATACTAATATATTTATAATCGCCACAAAAATAGTTAAATGCATCCAAAAAACCAACAAACTGGATATACAAATTATTTAAAATAGAAATTCACTTATAACAAAATTATTAACGAACCAAAGAGTGAGTTTACTCACCGTGATTTTATTTTATTTGCAGTTGTATCAATTTCAGTTTCTTTTCATCGATTTCCGATTCTTCGAACTCCACATGAATGGATCCATTCAATTTATCCTAGCACAAGAAAAATCTGAATTTTATAATTAAGCCATTTAATTTACCTAACAATTCTCCTATTTAAAATATACTACTATTTAATTTTTTTCATTTTCAGTTTCCAATTTCTAGATTAGCAACTAATTTCAGTTTCCATTTAATAGTTTATTAATTTCAGTTTTAACTAATGTACTAATTCAATAAGAATAAATTCAAATTCAAAAATTAGAATTCACCTCCTGATTCTGCCAATATCGCAAAAAGGCCTACCCTAATCCCACGGGTACACACTGAAAGCCCTGTGCTCAGACCCTCCCTTATGAATGCAACTCCACTCAGCAACCACCAGAAAAAGTGTGGACCCTTCTATGCACCATTCCCTCAACTTGCAGCGCCCCTGAGCTTCATCCCGGAAACCGCGACTCCGACTTCTACATGGGCTAAGATGCGACATCTTAGATGTATTAAACCACCCCATATCCCCTTTATCACCTCCGCAAGAATCATAGTCTCGTTGTTGACCAACTTGGCTTCATCGCACCACCCAATCTTCCTCAATTCCACCAGGCAGCAGGATAGGATTTTCGAGCTTCAGGTATATCATTCGAAATCAAAACTGGGTATACAGTTTCATAAGGTGTCGGATAGGAGTGGAGGATCCAGTTCAGAAACTTCAATTGATTTGTAACTGGGTTTTATGATTTTTGAATCTTTTTTTTATACGAAGCAGTGGCTTCGATTTTGCATTAAAAACGGAAAGGCATTTTCGTTTGCCTAATTTGAAGAGCAATGGCTTAATCATAAAAGATCGGTTACTTCCATTTTTTTGGCTACGAACTCATTTTTATTGAATATTTGATGGGGCAATCATTTAAATATGAAGCTTTCGAACCTGGATTTTTTTTTCTATCTAAGGAACAGAAATGCAAGAATCAGAAGAGAAGAGAAGAGAAAGGGTTTGCATATATTTATAAATAGAATAGGGAAACACAACGTACATGAGTTTTAATTAGAGGTTGGCTAAAGTACAGACATGATTTGATTTTATTATTAATACGATGTGATATAAAGAGATTTTTAGTTTATTTAAAGCGATATCGATTTGATTTTAAGCTTATCCGCTAATAATATCTCAGGGTCCATAGCTTGAACTTACGAATCACTACAGAATGACTGGCGTTTTAATGTTATAACGCTACTCTAAACTCAATTGAATATATTCTGAAATTTAATTTGAACGTATATATAAAATAACCATACTAAATCAATATAATTTAAACTCAGAAATAATAAATTCCTCGAAAATAAAATATTTATTGTTATCGTTCATATTCAAATTGAATTTCTATTAACCATTTGAATTATTTTGACTCCGTTTAAATTTCGAATTGAATTATTTCAGATCCTCGTATTACGATAATTATATATATTCGAAATAAATCGTATTTTGATTATTAAACCGATAACTCAATATAAAAATTGATTATATTATCAACTCGATATTTAAAACCATATTAAATATTTAAAATTAATCGACCAAAAATCTGGATCGTTACATTCTTCCCCCCTTAAAAGAATTTTGTCCCGGAATTTACTAAGGTAGGAAAAATGTTTTAAACCTATTTACTTTTCAAAATCCACTTATGTTGAAATTCAACATGTCATACTTCTACAATTTTAGTTCTACCAAAACTTTTGATTTCCATTCATTTAATCTGAATGGTTTACTTCTAATATATTCCCATTCAATTCATTTAACTTGCTTAAGTTAAATTTAAATTTCAGAATTCAAATTCACGGGTTTTTATTTTGAATCCTTTTAAAGCCACATAAATATACATAAATATTTACTTACATCACAAATTCAAAACATTTGAATTTTTCAACCAACTTGTTTTATATTAAACAAATTTTCTTGAAAAACTTTTCTAAGGTAGCAATCCATCACTTAGAAACTCGAAAATGAACATTGATGATGCTGCATTCATTATCTGAATTATTTTCCAGCCACCAAAGTGAGTTTAATGCTTTAACAATTTTAAAATCCATTTCAAGATGATTTTTATTTGAAAATCCTTTCAAACCAAAGCTATATTATTTTAATATACTTCAGAAAATATTTTCCAAATCTCCCTGGATTTAAATTCCAATTTCAGGTTTGAATTCAATTTTAACTCATCTCATTTGTATATTTTATTCATATATAAATTCTATTTGGTTATATATAACCATTCAAATTTCATAATATTATCTGATTACAATATTATCAACCAACTCATCCATATGTGATAATAATTTCAAAAATTACTCTATCAAAATAGAATTTTAGGTAAAATTATTTCATTCACCCTCTTTAAAATAATATTATGTCCAACCTTCTGTTTAAGTGTTCAGAAATTCCTATCGACTTCGTGGCATCCCAAGATTCGATCAGAATTCATAAGCCACTCAAGGGACTTACCAAAACAATATAAAACCACTTTCATATTAATTTACAAATAGTCGCTCTCGCATATAAATAATCAACTCATTCTAGGGTACTACTGACCCTATCTATAATGAGTAACCCCACCAAAGCCTAGTTATTCGCTCAACCTAAGCTCTGATACCAACCGTAATGGCCAAAATTTCTGTACTATATGAGTTGACTAATGACACCATACGTCCAACCCAAATTACACAGAAATACGAATTATATGAATAAAGATGAAAAAGATGGAAGAAGAACATAAATAACAAAATAGAATTTCACATCGCAGCGGAATAAAATATAACATATACAACAGCTTTGGGATACAGAATTTTACTGTATATAAATATACATACTATTTTCAGAGTACAATACATCACAACGGAAAATAAACAGTAAATATCTAACGTTGAAGCCTCCTGCTCTAAGCTTCTCCAGGTATTTGTAAATACCTGAACTACTTGACTTCCCGTACAAATTTGGGTACCCAAGAGTTTAGGGTAAAACAAAGCAAAATAAAATCTGGGTCAATCATGAGACTGGTGTGAGTAAACTCCAACCACTTGGTTTAACTTTTAAAAATTCCTTTTTAATAGAAAAGGTAATTGTAAGACCTACCCATACTTAGACATGGATGGTTTTTACCTTACGATAACCCAAAACATTTCTTTAACTTCAATATCTTTCTGATATTATAATAGTGTCTAAATCAAATAAATAGAAATTTAGTGGAACGCTTGCATCTTACACTCCACATATATAATATACAATCAAAACAGCCAGAACTTATTGGGTAATGGATTTCCAACTATGACAAGATATGGAACCACCTTCCGATAGTGTATCTCTAGAGAGGAATACACTGGGTTCAACAAGAACATCTTGTAACACGACCACACATGACCGACCACCCATTTCGCTTAAGTGTATCGAATGTATATCACCAACGGTTGGGATCATCAACCGTTTTCCCGAAAGGGACAACATCGAATAGAATAAAGAGTGAAATGGATTTCTCTAGAACGGTGATAATGCAACCTAATTGGGAGCTACCCACTTAGCCATGTTGCCTGCCCAATTTTTGTCATTTCTCGGTTGTTGAGGCCTAAGGCTATGATTACTTACTTTTCATTGATAGCACAATCACTTTGAATTCCACATTGTTAGTTTCGTTAACCATTATTTGATTTGCATAAATATAATCTAGTTATTATGCTAAGAGAATAAATTCTCTGCCACCATATATATTTACACACTACACCAGAAAAGACCTTTGGCAGTGTTTGAAAAATGCTACCAAAGCTTTTGTTAGCGTTTTAATAAACGCTACTATAGGTCCCGCAACTAAAGTCTAAATTTTTTGGTTGCGTTTTGATAAACGCTACCATATGGTTAGCGTAGTCGCTTTTTCCTAACGCTACTGAAGGTCTGTACGTGGGCCACTTTTTTCTTTTCTGTAGCGTTTATTTTATGCAACTATAAACTTTTCGTTGCATTTATTTTATGCCACTATAAAGTCATATGGTGTGCATAGTTGCGTTTTCCAAATGCTACCGAAGGTCCATGCATGGGTCAATTTTTGCTTTTCTACAGCGTTTAATTTGCACCACTAAAAATTCAACTGGTACGTTCATTTGTTTCTGTAGCATTTTTAAAACGCCACTAAAAGGTATTGATTGTTTTGTAACATATTTTAAATGCTACTATAAACCGTTAATGGCTTATATTATGTCCAGCAACTAATTATATAATAATAGTCATATTAAAACCAACAATGATCATATAAAAGTTTGATTTAAGACAACAATCAATCATTCGTATAATCATCATATTTAAATAATTGAGAACACATAAGTCACATAAGTTTTTTTTCTATAACCATTTAGACAACGGTTCTTTGACAAAATCACCAAATTCGCATACCACAAATATTCAAAAACAAATTTACACAATAAGTACTAAGAAATACCATAATACGTACACAATTAAAGTCATGTCCATTGTTACTGGTAGTCTTCACTCTAGAAAAGCAAATTACCTATAGATAATATTAATTAGTTATTATTAAAACAAGCACATAAACAATATTAATAGAACTTGACCATGATCAATTCATTCCACTGCAAAATTCAGATCATCACATAAACAATATTAACTTTGCGCTCCTTTAACTTCACACAAACTCAGCCTACACTGTTAAATCAATGAAATAATTGACATATGCAAATTTAAGGTCTAAACTTGTTGGTTTTGTTTGAATCGTAAAATAATTGATATATGCAATGTGCTTTGTTCATAAAAAGTAATATGTTTTCTCACATAAAATTTTGACAACATATAATGTCTTACACGTGTTTATTAAAATGTATCAAACTAAAATGTTGATGCCAAGTCAAAGTCATATGTTATTTTCAAGGTGATATGTTCTCATGATACTAAAATAAAATTATTATAATGGTTAATGTGACAAAGAAAATTGTATTGTAAAGTGCTACTCACACAATGCCTTATTGCTTTGTGCCTGTAATGGTTATAATGGTTATATATATAAAATGCGTTTCAATCTAAATTAGACGAGGATAAACAGACTTGTTTAAGTAACAGTCTTATATTTGGTCCTCCCAACAGTTAATATTATCTTTCGTTTCTTAAGTCAACTCAATATAGTAATATGCAATGTTTATTCCAAAAGAGTATTGAAAGGATAAATTTACAGTTACAAGTTTTAACTCTCACAATTTTTTATCTCTACCCGTTTTACTTACATGTTTTAACAATTCAGATTTAGCTTTCTTAGGTTGATTAAATAAAATTCACCATGACTTCTTCTCATAACAATGGTACTCTGCTTGACGTAGCAAATGCATACCCTTCTAACTTCCAACTTCGTTTAAATACTTTGTTAAAATAATATGGTTACAATTAGACAAAAACGCACCCTTATATCATACACACTTCAAGCAACCTGCTCCGCGTTTGCCATTTCATTCACCAAATAACCTACACCAATTCCATATCCCCACAAACCAAAAAACAAACTACCTTTCTTGTCTCTTCAAATTTCCTAGGACCAACTGTCTTTACCGACATCAAGTTGTCACTCGTTTTCCGTTCTCTAAATTGAAAGGATAAACAATAAACTTGTGCACATAACGATACATAACAGAAATGGTGTAACAGCATGAACAAGGAAGATTATTGCGCTAGGGAAAGTCCTAACACAGATAATTTTGTTGTTATTTATTGCATGTGCCTTGTATTTTGGATAAACGGTGTATCTTCTCATGATAATTTTTTTAAGAGTAGGTGATTCTAATATATGTAGGTACCTTTTGTTTGCAACAAGCATTTAATGCCACCATCCTAAAAGATGCTACCATATGTAAATTGTACATTTTCGTAGTAATTCTCCTTAGATTAGTCATGGAATTCACAGTTGAAGTTGAAGCAGCTAGGCATCCGACTCTCACTTTATTTCCTAACTTAAATTCGCTTGCATTGTTCACAACCTTTATGACTACACCAGTTATTTCAGAGCTACAGTAAACAATGGAAGTGAACTGTTAATACAGTTTCTATACATTATTACCATATTTGTGAAACTCTAACAAGTTTATACAACTTCTTAATCAATTCATTAAGCATCCATGTTAATTTAAATATTAGATTATAATAAAACGTAGCATTGGAAAACAAAAATAAAAGAATAATAAAACTATGAAGTAATATCTCACTGCTTAGGAAAACAAGTTTGTACAGGTAACGAAATAACATGTTTATAAAGAACATAAGCAACAACAATAACTGTAACACCCCGTATTTTCTGTTAACGTTATAATAACGAATAAAACAATACTTAATTTCAAATGTGAGAATTAAGGGAAAGGGTTACATCATTGCGTTCGTCTCGGAATTCTGCTTGAGATAGAGTCGAGTTTGCATGAATTGGACTTCGTATGAAGAAGTTATGGCCTTCAGAAGTTTCAGAAATTCAAATAAATTCAAACAGCTCGAAACCGGATTCAAAATTCAAAACAGAAGTCAGAAACGGGCCCAGGACCCAGGTCGACCAGGGGGTCGACCCTAGTGTTGACCTCCCCCTACAGGTCGACCTGGGGGTCGACCTAGGGGTCGACCTGGGGGTCGACCTGCCCCCTCCCCCCCGGCCAGATCTGAATTTTGACGACTTATGACTTATTGCTGAGTCACTAGGGTTTCTGGATAGTTCTGATCTGGTCTGAATGGTTGTGGTTAACTCTAGGTTCATCCGATGGCTCTAATTAAATTGAAATTCTATATACACAACCTAATACTCAACCTAAAATCACACAAAAATAATCTTGGAACTGTCATGCCGTCAATAGAGAACTTGGAGTAGCCGTCACCGCTTTCAATTCAAAGACGAGATAAAAGCCTACATCAAAATCAAATTAAAACTAATCTAATTCAACGAACTACATCAAAGGCGAGCATTTCAACTTCAGAATTCAGATTCCAAAGATCAAGAATTCCTTTTAGTTTGTAAGTTGGTTATTACGTAGATTTAAACATTCGTTTAAATGAAATCATGACATGTTGTGACTCGAATATAGAATGATGCTTGTATATGAGATAAATAAAGTATGATTCCCATTTATCTTAAATTACCGTTGTGATTGATCATTGCCTATATGTTTGTGGTGATGAACGTACCATATTGTATGTTATTGGAATCTATTATGATTGGGTAATGAACTTATTATGCCAACTTAGTGATGAACATATCATGTTATAATTTGGTGATTACTTGCAATTTTATGATCTAAATCACATGTCTACATGTTAGATCAACATTTATGTATAGTTAGAACTATGTTAAGTTGAACCTATTTATGTTGCTAGATTAAATTTGTGGCCCTCTTATGTTTTAAAACACATAAGTTATCATGCTAAGTTGTGATTTAAATATGTTTATAGTAGCTTTCTTATGTTTTCACATACATAAGTTAATATGCTAAGTTGTGGTTTAAAATTGTGTTTATATGTTAAACCTCCATGTTAGACCTATATCAAGTTTACATGATAATTAGTTCCAACATAGTCACAAGTTCACCCTTACCTGTTTAATTAAGTTAGTGATACTTCTATGCCAAGTTACACATGATAAGTTAAAAGTATGTTATCGTATGCTTATTTCATGCCCCTTGTTTGTTACCCTTTTTGTTTATGGGTTTGGGCTAATTTACTAGCCCATCATTTTATGTAATTTATGCGAACTTACCACGGGGGTAGCGTTGGAAAAACATGAAAATTTCATGGCATAGATTGGTTCATGAAATGGTATATTTGGTATACCATTTATTGTGAGCATAATCAAAAGCATTATTATGGCATGATTAAATTAAGATTAATTTACATATAAAATTAGACATATATAGAAAATATGTGAATTTAGAAAAGACGAATATGCCTAACTCGAGGTTAGACTGAGTTGTGGTATAAAATTGCCCGGAACCGACCGGCACATCCAGTGACCACAACAAGACCTGTCTAATGTGGGTGGTTAGTGCATCAAGCCCAGAAAGGACCCGAGGTTAGACTGAGTTGTGGTGTAAAACTGCACGGAACCAACCGGCACATCCAGTGACCCCAACAAGACCTGTCTAATGTGAGTGGTTGGTGCTTTAATGAATAAATTAAAGCTAAGTCAAGATTGGTAGGGTAAGTCAATTAAGGAAACACTTAACCGATTCAACATGATAACTAAACTGATGGGTGGGGTTAGGTAAACTTGGACACTTAACCAAATAAACATGTTGATTAGAAAACTCTAGTAACGGGTACCTATTTCATTAGTAACCCACATAGATGTATCATTGTACCCTAAACGAGGCAAGGTGGGGCACGATTACTGGGCTGATTATAAGCGGACAAAAACGTCGGCGGTTGCTGCGTCAATGTAGGTTCCGACGGAGTACGGGCGTGCACGTACTCCAGAGTTGAAAAAGCAGGTAATGGGCATCAGTAGTGTACACTGTGCATCTTGAATCGTGTCAGATTGACACCAGAGGGACTGATACACCCCATGGTGGGACCAGCACAGGTATCTACAGTCAAGCGGGGCCGAATAACACAGGATATGAATGCACGCGAGTAGGAGCCGATCATTAAGGGGATCGTTCGTTATGAACACGTGAGGCTGGTTGAACCAATGGTTAGTAGGTGCAGAAACTATAGTAATGGGTGCGATCACATGTTCATCTTATCTTATATTTGGGTGTTGTCCTATGTTTTGTTATTACTATCATGATCCCTTTCCTTGTTTAAATACTAGTAATCACTGAACTTACTAGACTTATTGTCTGACCTATTTTCTTTCATCCTCTTTTCTTCCGCCCCCTAGGTCCTCAGGGAGGGAATACTCCAGCTTAGTTGGACTCTTTGCAAGCTTCAAGAAAGTAGATGTATGATTGGGACTCTCTTACCTTGGCTATGGCTTTTGGACACTACACTTGGGGATTTATGTAGTTTTATTTATGGTTTATGCTTCTTTATTAAATAATCAAGACAGAAATTATGATGTAATGTTTTGGAAGTTATTTTGAGACAATTTGCTGTAATGCTTTTGTATTGAACCACGTATGCAATAAATGTTTGATTTCCGCTGCTTATACTTATCTGTCTTGTAAATTTTTCTGTGTCTTGTACCTATAACCCTCCACCAAAGTTAAGTCATTCCCTTTTTGAGTGACCTTAACGGAGGTAGGGTGTTTCACTTGGTATCAGAGAAAAGGTTTACCAAATCGGATAAGAGTTTTTGAAAAGTATTTTCAAAAGAAATATAAAGAAGCATTTTACAAGTAAAAGTGTTTTTTTATTTTAAAGGAATAATCCTCCAAAGCCATATGCCCTATCTTTCTATCCTTTGTTTTGAATCTTTTCTTTTTCATTTCAGCATGTCTGGGAATCTTAACCTTCCAGAGGGTGTGCCGATACCTGGTTGGTTCAAGAGGTACTTAGAGGCTAGGGCCAACGATGCGGGCCGAGCAGAGATTCCTCCTCCTCCTCCTCCTTCTCGTGCAAATTCTTTCTCAAAGATTTGTAGAGACTTTAGGGCCATGGGTGGAAAGGATTTCAAGGGAACTGAATCATTCGTAGAAGCAAGGAACTGGCTCAAAGAAACTAAGGATCTATTCGTTATCTTCGAGATGGACGATACGCAGAAGATACAATTGGCTATATGGTTGCTCAAAGACGAAGCTTCCTATTGGTGGGAATTCACTAACGCTGAAAGACCAGTTGAAACATGGATGGATTTCAGAATGAGGTTTGAGATGAAATTCCTCTCACAAGCTGAACGAAGCTTACAAGTGGAGAAGTTCTTATCTCTTAAGCAAGGAAGTATGACGGTCAAGGAGTACGTGAACCAGTTCAATCAACTGGCCCGATTTGGACTGGACTTAGTGAATACTCCTCATAAGAAGGCTCTCCGTTTTGTCAAGGGATTGAATGAGCCACTTCATAGCTTGGCTATGACCCATGTACCTATAGGGGCTACTTACGAGAGGTTAGTGGACATGGCACTCTTACGTGAGGAAGATAAGGGTAAGAAAGAGGCAAAAGTGGAAGTGCCTCAAGATAAGAAGGTGGAGGGGTGAAAGAACAAGAAGGCTGATTCAAAGAAAGGCATGAAGAACAGCAAACCCCGTGACAAGAGAAAGTGTAATTTTTGTGGCATTCCAGAACATCCGGTCAAAGACTGCAGGAAGAAGAAAAGGAAGATGGGTGGTTGTTTCCATTGTGGAGAAACAGGACACATGGCTAAGGACTGCCCAAGGAAGCAAGGGCAGAGAGCTGGACCTTCTTCTGTAGGACAAGTTCATGCTCTCACGGCACCTCCACAAGAACGGGGTAGAAATATTTCTGTTGAGAGTTTAGTTTATTTGTTTGATCATCCTATTCATACACTATTTGATTCTGGCACATCGCACTCATTTATATTTAGTGCCTTAGTTGAATCTCTGCATCTAGACACCAGTATAGTAGAGGATCCCTTGGTTGTTTCAAATCTAATTGGGGGCTCAGCTTATTTGTCAATGGTTTGTTTGGATTTGGAAATTTCTATTCTAAGCGTTGGGTTTAGATGTAATGCCTTTGTTTTGGGCTTCACGAGCAATGGGTTGATTCTAGGCATGGACTGGCTATCCAGTAATGGTGCCGTCCTCGATTGTGAAAAGAGAGTGGTCAGACTCATGACACTCCTCGGTAACACTCTCGAAATCTCTTGTAATCCCATGAATTCTGTTATGCTAAGTTATCTAGAATCTCTTGATGCATCTGTTCAGAACTTGCAGTCTGTAAAGGTAGTCCGTGAATACTCAGATGTGTTTGAAGAGGTAAGGGGCTTACCTCCGAAGCATGAGATAGACTTCCGCATATACCTCGTTGATAATGCCAAACCCGTTGCCTTACCCGTTAGGCACATGGCTCCAAGGGAGCGGAAAGAGCTCAGTAAGCAAGTTAAAGAGCTCCTAGAAAAGGGGCTTATAAGGCGGAGTATTTCTGAATGGGGTGCTCCAGTAGTGTTCGCAACTAAAGCGGATGGTTCACTTCGCCTGTGCATTGATTATAGGGCGCTAAACAAGCTGACCAAGAAGAATAGGCACCCATTTCTGAGAATAAATGATTTGTTCGATCAGCTTGTAGGTGCATCGGTTTTCTCCCAATTAGATTTAGCTACCGGGTTTCATCAGCTAAGAGTGGCTGAAGACATCATTGATAAGACCGCATTCAGAACTCCGGATGGTTTCTTCGAGTGGCTTTTCATGCCTTTTGGCTTGACAAATGCACCTGCTTACTTCGTTGATTTGATGAGCAGAGTGTTCAGGGAGTTCCTCAATAAGTTTGTGGTGGTCTTCGTGGAAGATATTTTGATCTTCTCAAAGAGTGAGGAAGAGCATGCTCAACACTTAAGGGAAGTCATGGATACTCTCCGTGCACATCAGTTGAAAGCCAAATTCTCCAAATGCCATTTATGGAGAGAAGAAGTTAGGTTCCTTGGACATGTGGTGTCCAAAGAGGGGTTAGCTGTGGATCCCACAAAAGTGGTTGCTGTGCAAGATTGGAAGCTTCCGCGGAACGCAACCGAAGTCCGAAGCTTTCTCAGGCTAGCAGGCTTTTATCGAAAATTCATCAAAGATTTAGCGAAAATCTCAGCTCCACTTACAAGGTTGACAAAGAAGAACCTATTTTTCGCTTGGGATTTGGATTGCGATATTGCTTTCCAACGTTTGAAAAGGGCTCTAACAACAGCCCCAGTTCTAACATTGCCTGATGGAAGCAAGATGTTTACAGTATACACAGATGCATGTGGCACGGGATTAGGCGCTGTTCTGATGCAAGAAGGGAAGGTAGTGGCTTATGGTGGAAGGAAGTTGAAAGTACATGAGAAAAACTATCCAACTCACGATCTAGAGTTGGCAGCCATCGTTTTTGCGCTTAAGTCTTGGCGCCATTATCTCCTAGGTGAGAAGTTTGAATTGTTTACTGACCATAAATCGTTGAAATACCATTTCTCGTAGAAAGATCTCAACTTGAGGCAGCAAAGATGGATGGAGTTTCTTGCCTCGTATGATTTCGAGATTTCCTACACCCCTGGCAAGGGCAATGCAGTAGCAGACGCCTTGAGTAAAAAGAAACTGACCTTAAGCCCTCTCTTTGTAGAAAGGCAAAGCTTGGAGTACATAGCCAACTTTGACTTTAGGCCCTCCTCTGAATTTGTACCTGTCCTATTAGCAACATTGGAAGTGCGGCCTATGCTTTTGGACTCAATAGGGACTGCGCAACGTGAAGACCCTCAGCTAGTTGATATGATAGATAAGCTGATTAGGGGTGAGACTTCGAGTCACCTCAATAGATACTCCATCGATGATAAGGGATGGTTGAGACGGGATGGTAGACTATGCATCCCACAAGGAAGGGATTTGGTGAAGAAGGTTCTCGAAGAGGCACACCATTCCAAGTTGACCATACACCTTGGTGGAGACAAAATATACAAAGACATAAAAAGGGTTTTCTTTTGGAGTGGCATGAAAAGAGATGTAGCTGAATTCGTCTCCAAGTGCGTTATATGCCAGCAAGTCAAGGCAGAACAGAAGAAGCCTGGAGGTTTGCTTCATCCTCTAGAGGTCCCACAGTGGAAATGGGATAGCATTTCAATGGACTTTGTTGATGGGTTGCCTAGGTCAAGGAGGGGCAATACCAGTATTTGGGTAATTGTGGACATGCTCACAAAAAGCGCCCACTTTATACCCGTCAAGAGTAGAAGGGCTGCCTCATCTCTAGCATCTATATATCTTAAAGAGATAGTTCGACTCCATGGGATACCCTCCAGCATAGTGAGTGATCGAGATCCTATCTTCACGAGCGAGTTTTGGAAGAGTTTACAAGAGGCTGTAGGCACACAGCTATGTTTAAGCACGTCCTATTACCCACAAACCGATGGTCAGACGGAAAGGGTGAACAAAGTACTAGAAGACCTCTTAAGACTGTGCATTCTTGACTTTGGAGGTACATGGGAAGATCATTTACCTTTGGTGGATTTCGCTTACAACAATAGTTACCAAGCCACCATAGGCATGGCACCCTTCGAAGCTTTATATGGAAGACCGCGCTGGTCACCAACTTGCTGGTGGGAGTCCACAGACAAGCTCATATTTGGACCAGACATGATTAGAGAAACTTCAGAGAAAGTGGACTTGATACGAAGAAGAATGAAGACTGCCCAAGATAGACAAAAGTCCTACGCAGACAAAGGAAGAACCGACCTTGAGTTCAAAGTTGGGGACAAGGTGTTCCTTAAAGTATCTCCTTTGAGAAACGCCATTCGCTTTGGATCCGCAGGAAAGTTAGCACCAAGATTTGTGGGGCCGTTTCCTATCATTGAGAAGATTCGGAAGATGGCTTATAGGGTACAACTGCCCGAAATATTGGTTGGGGTTCATAATGTCTTTCATGTCTCGCACCTACGGAAGTGCTTACATGAGTCTGCGGAAGTGGTGGAACCAAGCATGCTAGAGGAAGTAGAAGTTGAACGAGAAGCAACTGTGAGGAGAGTTCCATCCTGTATCTTGGGAATAGAAGTCAAAAAGCTACGCAATCGTGAAGTCAAGCTTGTCAAAGTTCATTTGTGCGATGTCGAGGAAGAAGCGACTTGGGAAACTGAGGATAAAATACGTGATGCCTACCCTTTTCTTTTTAAGGGTACATCTTTGACCTCTTTTTCCTTAATTTTATGCTTGTATCTATCTTTTTAGGTATATCTCCTCGATCTTATCCTTATCCTTATCCTTTGGTAGAAACCTATTTGGATGTAAACATGTAATTGAAACATGTTATGGTTGATGGTTGCAAGTGTTGGATCTAGATTAACCCTAGAGGGGGGGAGGGGGGTGAATAGGGTTTATCACAGTTTTTAACTGAATTTAAAATCTAACAAGATATATAATAGTAAACAGATCACAAAATATAGCAGAAACAAAAGTGCAGAAAATAAATCACACACAGATGTATCCAGCTTCGGCAAAACCCTACCTACTGCTGCATTTCTAAGGTTTCTACTAGGTGATAGAACAGATCCCGCATACAAGACCATGTACACTTGCAAACCCTGCTCCTATTCTAACCCTACGCTCAAAACACTAGACTGGTCGATATCCCCTCGATCAGATTTTCCTGAATTACAACCCCGTAATCCGTAACCCAGATTTTACAGACTTTGAAACTGATAGTCAACACCCTGACCGATTCACACTAGATTTTACAGACCTAGAACTGATTCGGTTTGATTTACAAAACAAAATTAAAATACAACAAAAATAAAACAAAAAAAACCCTTGTGAAATTGAATAAAGGAGTTTAAATATAAGGGGTCATCCCCTTTTTTAAAAAACAAATCCAAAGCCCCTTTTCATTTTTTTGGCCGGCCTGCTCACAAATTGGTTGTCCCCTTATGACCCGATCACTTTGTCCCTAAGAATTAAAAATGGCGGCTGCGATTTCTAGGGTTCCACTGAGTCTTCCCCAAATCGATTTCAACTTGGATAGCTTTCTGGAATTGATGGAATAGTTTCTTTGATGCTTGATTCTTTTTGGCTTTGCTCGTCCGATTTGAGATTGCTTTCTGGTTCGATCGAAAATGTGAGTTTTCTGAAATTTCTTGCTTTAAAAAAATTGCTTGAATTGAGTTTGTGGGTTTCGATATATGGCCGATGATGAAAATGGTAGTCTATGTATAGGGTAATTTGAAACCCTTAATTAGTTCTCTAATTTCACTATAATGACTTGGTCTGAATTTGTGGTTCCCTCTTTGATTGCAGCTTGAGTGAATGAATCTGGACATGATTTTTGTCCCCTGATGAATCTGTAGAAATAGTCCCTTGCGTGAATAACTTTATTGATAAAATTTTCGAGAATTCATTTCTGATTTATGAAAGGAATTTGAACCATGAATTTATTTACTTTATAAAGCATTCCCTTGGTATTTCTAAAAACACTTAAAACCTTGCCATATATGTTTGTCTGCAAATAGAAACTCTTGCCAAAAAATATTTCTATGTATTTGTTTCTCTCTGAAATTGAATTTGAGATTTTTTGGAAATACTTTATTGGATGCCAAAGATGGATTTTCTAATTTCTGGAAGCATGTTGAACTCTTGCCATATTTGTATATTGAAAAGCTGGAAACAATTTCTTGTCTGAAATTCTTGATTACTGGAATGACACACATGCACATTAAAACATTCCTGTTTATAAAATTGCTCACTATATTCTTGAACCCTTTAATGTCCTTGCCGAAACTGATCACTGAAATCTTGAAATTAATTAATTGCTCACATCATGTTGTTGATTCCATGACTTGTTTCTTGCCCAAAATCAGTTCTTGATAAAAACTGGAAATTATTCTTGCTGAGATTTATTTCCACATCTTGACCAAGTATTAAATAACCATGCTGAACTTGATCTTGCATACATGACCACATCGCTATTTTGCTTAACCCATGTATAGTTGTACCATGCTGAATTGAATTGACTTAAACTTCTTGTAGCCATGTTAATCTGACAATGAGTTTGATGCATGCTTTTGCTGTTTAAACATGAATTTGTATGTTGCTGCACAAACTTGAAAATGTCTTGCCCATTTGCTTGACCTCTTACATTGATCTGCCACCCTGTTGAGGCATGAACAATATGATGATTATTTGCGGTACTTGAATTTCATGTGATATTAACTGCTCATGTAAATGAACTGATCTGAGCTCCATATATTGTTATTGTTTACTGCTGTACATTTTGGCCATCCACACTGATTTGCTTTGTGCTTTCATGTTGCATTGAAACCAATCTTTGAAAGAATTTAAGCCGTTTCATTGTGAATTGACCTTGTGTGTGCTTGCACAATCATTTGCTATATGACCCTGCCTTGTTCTTGTATATGTTGTAGCCTTGTTAGTGCCTTCAGCTTGTCCCTTTTCAATCAGCATTGCTTTGTATTTTTGAACTTGAAGCTTTGTGTTGCTTTGTTTTGATCACCTGTCTCTTGCCTGAATGTTATGTAGTCTTGAGATTTGAGCATGTATCATGCACTCACTATTTTGACCATTTTGTATTCATGCAACACTAGTTCGCATATGACTTATGCACACTGTCATGCTTCATGTTGACTTCACCACATGATCACCATGTTACACTGCTGCTCTGCTTTGATCTGATTGAACTGAACCATGCAAAACACTTGATTTTTCCATGTCACATGTATTTGCTTTGAACTTTGTACTCGACTATTTTGAATTTGTTGTTGACTTTTGAGCGTTGCACTGAGTCGAGAAGGTCCACGTGGCTACTCCTCAGTTGCACACTGAATTGGCGTGGCAATGCACACATGTATATATATACACGTG
Organism: Allium sativum; assembly: GCA_030737875.1. Classification (NCBI taxonomy): domain Eukaryota; kingdom Viridiplantae; phylum Streptophyta; class Magnoliopsida; order Asparagales; family Amaryllidaceae; genus Allium; species Allium sativum. Next base: position 52,148,191 of record CM060919.1, read on the forward strand.
TGTATATGCAGCCATTCAGAAAATTTCATGTCCCTGTACATATACAAACTGTCTGGACACAGAAAAATCAGATCAAGTCATGAAAAATGATGAGAAACACACCAGAAATCTGAGGCAAATAAAATTTCAAAAATAAAATTCAAATCTGCATGTATTCTGTTTTTATTTCTATTGCAGTGTACTCTGTGTGTGTGTTTCATGTGACAGGTAAGCAGATGATGACTGGACTGATAGTGAAGGTGCTGTGAAGACAGAAGCAGAAGACAGAAGACAAGTATATTGCAGTGTCAGTGTGTATAACAGTAGTGAACAAATGTATATAGTAAAATGAGTTATTGTATATATGTATGAGATATACAGACAGAGTGTTATAGTGAGGAGCTGTGTAACACCAGAATTGTACTGATGTTTGTATTAAACAAATTTATCTGAAATAAAATATTATTTTTATTGCGTTCAAATAAATTTGTCTAACGTATTCAGTTTATATACAGGTACAATATCATGTGTAATATCCGTGAATGTGTACAAATAGTGGAGTCATATAATTTGTACTATTTAAATGTTGAAATAAAAAATTATATTTAAATAAAATACTGTGTGAATATTTAAATTTCTGTACAGTTGTATTTTATTTAAATATTATATTATATTACTGTCTGTGATGTAGATATGAAACAGTACAGCAACAAACACATTAAAGTAATATTTATTTATTTGTTATCATCAAACAAAAATCATATAATTCTGTATACAACTAAGTTATATACAACAATCTCCCCCTTTTGATGATGATAAACAAATAAAACATTTTAAGCACAATAAATGTGTTTGATAGTGAATGTAACGACCCAGAAAATCTGAACCAATTTAAAAATTTTAAATTGGCTAAAATAATGGATTTTAAATATTTAAAATAAATATTTTAAATAATAGCGATGAAAAGTGAGTTTGAATCGATAATTGAAAACGAATATAATTAATTCTAATTATAAACAAGGCCTGAAATGGCGCGGCAATTTCAAATTTTGAATTCAAACTTTGTCGGACTGTACCAGGTGCAAAACAAAACGGATTTTAGTGAAACCAAAAATATTTAAATCTTTTAGTGAATACCTTTCTAACGAATCTAAAAAATTGAATTTTCATAGCGGAAAGCAAAAGTTATGGCCAAATGAATTTTCAGAAAGGTCGCTGTGGAATTTATATAGCCCGTGAAATTGGCCATTTTGCATACGACCTCGGAATTCGATGAAACCACTTTTGTTGGATCCGGGATGTGAAGTTATTGCTAGGTTTCAAATTTCATAATTTTTGAAGCTAGTATGTGAGCGTGGCAAAGGAAAACGTGTTTTGGTCAATTGCAGTTAAATTGGATTGACTAGAAATGGGCTTTTTTTCAAACGGTCTCAGAATTCGACGAAACTAGTTTTGTTGGGACCATATCGTTAAAACATAGCTAGAATTATTTTTCTGGAATTTTTCGAATCAGTTTGTGGCCCTGGCAAATTGAAATGTACGTTCAAATCGAATATTGAATGTTATATATTTTAAATTGAATGGAAACTGACTGAAACAGTCGAATGGGCCTATGAAACGTATCCATTGTGTTAGGAATGGGGGTAAAATGCTAAGGACGACAGTCGTTGGGTTTAGATTGGTGGTCGTGTCAGAAAACCCCTTTAAAACCCACCGGCCAATCATAATTTTTTTTAAAAAAAGGGAAAATTCTCTCTCCTCCCCCCGATAAACGGCGGAAGCTGCTCAAATCTTCCTGACCAGATCGCCGCCGCCTCGCTCCACGATATGCCGCGCCACCACCAAAAAACGAAGCGCCTCTCCTCCCTCTTCAAATCCGACCAATCACCACCCTCCATCGTCGCCGCCTCGACGAGCACGAGCCCCGAGAAGTCAGCAACTTCACCGGCGTCGATCTCTTTCCTCCGACCACCGAACAGGCTGCGACCACCACCCCTTGGAGCGCCTCTCGAAGCTCTTTCACGTGGCATAGCCCGATCACCTTATCACTTCAAGGATTCGCCGAAAACCTTAAACCTAGGTTTGAACGAAATAGGAAGGTAACGGGTGAATATAATATAAACTATATTATAGCAGTTCTAAGCGCTACCATTTATGATTTCACTGTAAAAATCATATCTTTTTCGTTTGTTGACGAAATTCAGTGAAACAAGAGACAGTGGACTCGTGAGGACGTCTTCTACATTTTAGAAGAGACCGCATATTTTTCTGAGCCTTTTGCTATTTTTGGTGGAGTGGAACCCAATGTGAGATTTCTAATTTATAAACGATATGGAAAACGACGATGTATAAATTATATAGTCGATGTATGGGTTATATAAGCGTTGTACACCTCATGTATAAGCGTTGTATAAGTTGTACGTTCGATGTATAAGTTATATATGCGTTGTAAAAATTATATATGGGTTGAAATAGAAGTGAATTGCTATATATAAATATACATATATATATAATATATACGCCCCTCGTCCACAAATCATGGACGATATTTATTGGTTGTGATTGGTGTGAAAATTGGTTGTTAGCGAATGGTTGATTGGAATTGTTTGTGGTTGATATTGATTGATTGTGGTTGAAAAATACCCATTTGTGGTTGAGAAATATTTGGTTGAAATCACATAGGATTAGTTTGTGGAAATGAAATAAATATACACGCCACCTGCGTGCGAACTAGATGCATGATTCCCCATTGTCAAAAACCGCGAGGTTTTAAGGTAGAGCGAGGAGCCGTACTAGGGACGATCCCGGTTTTAACTACCCTGCCGTTGTGCTGCCGAAATTTTGAATAATATTCATGTGTTTTAATTATTTTCATTTGTTGAAACTATATTTATTCGTTGAATAGAAAACCTTCATGTGTTGAGTCGATATTCATTCGTTGGATAGAAATTCATGTGTTGAACGGTATTTGTGTTTTAAATATAAAAATCACATTTTTTTTATCTATATATAGAAACTATAGAAAACCTTCATGTGTTGAATCGATATTCATTCGTTGAATTGAAATTCATGTGTTGAATGGTATTCGTGTTTTAAATATAAAAATCACATTTTTATCTATATATAGAAACTATAGAAAACTTTCATGTGTTGAATCGATATTCATTCGTTGAATTGAAATTCATGTGTTGAATGGTATTCGTGTTTTAAATATAAAAATCACCTTTTTATCGATTTATATAAACTATAGAAAACCTTCATGTGTTGAATCGAAATTCATTCGTTGAATTGAAATTCATGTGTTGAATGGTATTCATATTTTGAAATAAATTGTTTTATAATAAAAATCACATTTTTATCATCTATATGAACTATATAAAATAATCTCCTTTTGAAATAAATTGTTTTATAATAAAAATCCTATTTTTATTACCTATATGAACTATATAAAATAATAGTGTCTTGAAATGAATTGTTTTACAATAAAAATCACATTTTTATTATATACATGAATTGTTAAATATAGTGAAGTGTTGAAATAGAAGACAGTTAGATAAAAATATCATTTTTATCAAATGTATGAAAAGAATGTAGCTTTGAAATCGAAGAATCGATATATATATATATATAGAAATAGAGTTAAAATATATCGAATAACGACGCTGCAGTTCGTATTTTGAAACCGTGATTTCAAACGATTAAACCGGGAGATCCGACCACCGGATTTTCCTGAAATTGCAACCGTTGGGTTCGCTTTGGAAAAATCTTTCCAACGGCACCAACTTTGTAAAAATCCAACAGTTGGATTGTCTGGAATGTTTAATTCAAATCTAAAGAAAAACAGCGCCAGAATCGATTATATTTATATTTATATATATATATATATATAATTATATTTAATCGAATAACGACGCTGCAGTTCGTATTTTGAAATCGAAACTTCAAACGATTATACCGGGAGATCCGACCGTCGGATTTTCCCGAAACTGGAACCGTTGGATTCATTTTGAAAAGATCTTTCTAATGATGTAAATTTTGTAAAGATCCAACGGTTAGATTTTCAGATATGTGTAAATCAAATTTGAAGAAAAACAGCGCCACGACCGCGTTATGGCCCGAAGCGTCGTTTTGAATAAATTGGCTATTTTAAAATAAATAAAAATAGCGATAAATCGTTATAAAATATTATAAACGATATGGATGTGAAATTTAGAAATTAACTGAAGGTTGGCTAAGTCGAATGGTTTCCTGGGTGTTGATCTGATGTTGGTTTCGGCCTTCGAGGTTAATATTTGGGAAATCGTTCTCTTACTGATTGACGGTTAGTGACTAATGAATTGAAATGATGCGTGTGTATGTTAGTGTTGCACTTGTTTATTATATACGTGAGTTGCTCAGAAAGACCGGGTTTATCCCATTCTGAATAACTGAATCGACGATAAGAAATCGAAGATGAAGACGGTGGTCGAAGACCGGAGATCTTCACCTCGTTTGGATACTAACCGAGGTCCTGATTGGGAGGCATCCCGAAATATGGATAATGAGTGGTGATCGTCCAGACGTACGTGGTGATCGATGGGTTTGCGAGGTATATAGTGCCTCCGGTTTCGTTCAGACCCAGAACGGACTTGCAAATGGACAGTGTGTCTGACATTGGAATTTATTCTATGTGATTGATAGCCATTAGTTGCACGGTGTGAATTGCCTGTGTGGCATGCTAAGATGTAGTGACTAGGGCTTCTTTTGAAAAGCAAAGTCTTGTGGTGATGATCAAAGCACCGCCTGTGTGGCGTAGCTTTGTGTATAACGTGAAATCGCGAGCCTCACACCCCGGTATGAACCAGAAACGGGAGAAAGGACCTCAGGGAGGGCCTGCGTTTCCTCCTAGCTAGAAGTGGCGTCAGTGGTTTTACACGCCCTGACGAGTTTGACTTATGTGGTTGTTGCTGTTGCGAGGCGCCTCTGTTAGATCGGACGTTCCGGGTCCGATGGAGTCATTTGTTGGCTCGCTTACGCCCCAAAGGGCGGCGAAACGTAGTGCTCAGGCATTTTAATCCACTCCGTGTGGACCGGCCCTGTCGCTGCAAGGGTCGATGCGTTCTGATCCTAAGACTCGGGCTAGGCAGTCTCGAATTCGGTAAGGACTATCTTTTGCCTTGGTTCATGACGGAAATCCAATTTCCAAATATGTGACCGTGCGGTTTTGATTGTATATATATATATGGCGACATGATATATGGTACCCAAGCCGTCTATGATTGATAATTATGATTCGAAGTTGTTTTGAAACATGTAAACACTAGTAATAATATCAAGTGCTTTTTTTATTCGTATCAACCATATTTTGGCCATTATAAGGTAAAACTTTATCCTCCGGTTTGCGTTGCATTGTGTGATGGGAACTGAGTCTTATAATGGCTTAATTTTTATAAAAAGCATTGCGTTGTTTAAAAGAATGATTTGTTTTAAAGCACTGGCAATCCAATGGAGTAAACCCGTTCCACGAAAGTGGCGTGGTCCTGTGATTAGCCATATTATAAATGTGTTGAGTAGATTTCTCATACCAGTCCCATGACTGACTCGTACTTTGTTTAACTTTCAAACTCGGGTGCCCCTTTTTCTACACGGGCAGCCCTGTATTCAGGTTTAGCTGGCTCTTTCTGGATAGCTGGAGCTGAAGATGGATTCTATCATTTATCTATTTTATGTTGTTCAACTCCTATTGTACATATTTTGTTTGTTTTCCGCTGTAGACATGTATAGCTGAACTATATTTGTACTAAGTATGATCCTGTATACTGTGTAACTCTGATGATTACGTTTGTCCAGTGTATTCTGTTGTACATTATCTGGTGTATTTATTTAATTCTGTTATGCTATTATCTGTTTCTGTGTTATATTCCAAGGATTACCCTTGCCGCCGTCAGTACGGGGTTTGGGGTCGTCTCATTTGGTATCAGAGCTTTGGTTAAGCTTAGTTCTGGAATATAACATATTAACGAACTCGTAAGAAATAGAACCAGTAGTGTTCTAGGATGGGTAACTCTATACAGATAGGATCAGTAATATCCTAGTATGAGTAAAGTAGAATGAAATTACACCTCGATAGACACATTTACATTTGAAGTATTTGTTTCTAAATTTGAAAATATCTTTTCTGTGACCTGACACTTGATCTGCTATTTGCAGAAGTACTAGAAAATGAGTGTCAGAAACAGAAGGAATGCAGAACCGGATATTCAGGCCCTATTAATCAAATATCGAAATATGGGTGGAATACTTCTCTGGTAAAGAATCTATTATGAAGACACAGGCTTGTATTCGCTCTGTTGAGAAAATCTTTGATGGTTTAAAGCTGAGGGATGACCAGAAAAGATTACTGGCATCCTGGGCACTCAAAGATGAGGCTTTGTTCTGGTGGGATTCGGTAATTGAGAATAATCCAGAAGGTGATATCGCCTGGGACAAATTCAAAGTGACTTTCCTAGAAAGATATTTTCCTCCCGAAGCGACTGAGCGATTATGCGACGAATTTTCTTATCTGATACAAGGTGATATGACCATCCCAGAATATCATAAGAAATTCAACGAACTTTCTCACTTTGCTCCTCATCTGATTAAAGACCCAAAGAGGAAGAATTTGAGATTTATTCATGGCCTGCAAAGAAAATATCAGAACAGTTTAATGAGGAATGTGAAGCTTCCTTTTTCAGAAATGATTTATATGGCTTATCAATATGAAGATCTCCATAAGAAAGGCATGTTGTGCGACGATGAGGAAGTCAGCTCGAGTGATAAAATTGAGTCTGAAACTGATCGTCCTGAGGCCAGTACGATGTCTGAGATCAGTAATAAGCCCAGTGCCAAGAAGAAAAGGGCTAATCTAAGAAGGAACCAGTAACAACTGCCACATGCTCTAACTGCAATAAACAGGGGCATCTGACCAAGAAGTGTAAAACCTCGAAGAAACGAAAGAAGGGGTTTAAACCCGATAACCAGTTTCGAGAGAATAGAAAGTGCGTTCAATGCTGTCGGACTGGCCATCTTGAAAAGGACTGCAGGCAATTTAAGAAATCCAAAGCAGCGCATGTAAATGAAGTGGTAGAAGTACCTCCATCTTCGTCTGCTCAGGAAAGGTCTGATGTTTTAGAAGGCACGCTCAATGTCAAGAACATTCCAGTTAAAGTACTATTTGACACAGGCGCGTCACGAAGCTTTATTTCAAAGAGTGCAGTCAAGAAGTTGGATTTGAAATTGAAAAAGCTCAAAGCACCAATGACTGTCCAAAATCCAGTTGGGGGTTCCATCGATCTCAGTTGGGATTGTGGGGGTGCCTGTCTCTTTTTCCTGTTATAAATTCCCTATTATCTCTATCGTCATGAATTTTAATGAATTCGATCTTATTCTGGGATTGGATTGGCTAACCAATTATGAAGCAGAGGTTAGATGTGCCGAGAGAGTTGTTAAGGCGAAGGCCCAATCAGGGAATTATATAACCATACCATGTGAAGGCCCGAATTCAAATAGAAAGGACTTCTGGGCAGCTTTGGATGTTTCTCCAGCTCAAATAGAAAATATCCCAGAAGTCACAGAGAATGTTCCTGACCTCATCAAATATATTCCTGTCGTCAAAAATTACGCGGATGTGTTTGAAGAAGTTGTTCGCTTACCTCCGCAGAGAGAAATCGATTTCAAGATTGCTTTGATTCCGCATGCAAGGTCGGTAGTTCACGCTATTCGAAGAATGTCCTTGAAAGAGAAGGAGGAATTAGACAATCAAACACGACAGCTCGTATGGAAAGGTCTGATCAGGCCCAGTTTCTCTGATTGGGGAGCAGCAGTGGTGTTTGTCCCAAAATCTGACGGTACTCTACGGCTATGTGTGGATTATCGTGATTTGAACAAGCAGACCATAAAGAACAAATATCCATTGCCGCGAATAGATGATTTGTTGGATCGATTAAATGGAGCACAGGTATTATCAAAGATGGACCTAGCTACAAGCTTCCATCAGCTTCGTATCGCCGAGGAATGTGTTCCTATGATAGCATTCAGAGGTCCCGACTTATTCTATGAGTGGTTAGTAATGCCCTTCGGCTTATGTAACGCTCCAGCATACTTCGTCGGTTTGATGAATAGAGTGTTCAGAGGCGTTTTGAATAAATTTGTTCTGGTTTTTATTGACGATATTCTAATCTTCTCTAAATCAAAGGCCGAACATGAAAAACATTTGGAACAGGTTCTGGAAATCCTCAGAAGGAATGTGTTAAAAGCCAAACTATCCAAATGTATATTCTGGCAGGATGAAGTGAAATTTCTAGGCCACGTCGTATCTAAAGAAGGAATTGCTGTGGATCCAAGTAAAATCACGGCTATTCAAAATTGGAAACAACCCAGTACTCCTACGGAAGTCCGCAGTTTTCTCGGATTGGCTAGTTATTACCGGAAGTTCGTTAAAAACTTTTCGAAGATATCTGGTCACTTAACGAAGCTTACAAAGAAGCATTCAAAGTTCAAATGGACTCCCGAAAGTAAAGAGGCTTTTGAAGAGCTAAAGTTAAGATTAACGACAACTCCAGTGTTAACCATCATCGAGGGCAATCAGGATTTAAATATCTGGACAGACGCTTCTAGAGAAGGCCTTGGCGCAGTATTAATGCAAAGGGGTCAAGTGATTGCTTATGCTAGCCGTCAGCTGAAGCCGCACGAGAAAAACTACGTCACTCATGATCTTGAGTTATTGGCGATAGTATTCGCTTTGAAAATATGGAGGCACTATCTTCTGGGTGAGAGATTTGAACTGTTTACAGATCACCAGTCGTTAAAGTATCTGTTCACCCTGAAGGACTTGAATATGAGGCAGCAACGTTGGCTGGAGTTTCTTGCAGCATACGATTTTGAAATTATATACACTCCAAGGAAAGCCAATGTCGTGGCCGATGCGTTAAGCCGGAAAAATGAAACGATCGCCAGTTTTATTATCACGACTTCAATGATAGATAAAATATCTGCTCTTCAGAAGGAGGACCACTTCATTCAGAAGATCAAAGAGATAATTCAGAAGGGCGAACCCTCGATTTTTCAGGTTTATAATGAGGGGATTATAAGGCTGAAAGGTCGAATCTGTGTTCCTAACATTGCTGAGCTCCGAAAGGAAGTTCTAGATGAATGCCACAAGTCAAAACTTAGTATCCATCCGGGAGTAAGAAAAATGTATAATGACATCAAACGCACTTTCTGGTGGAAGTCGATGAAGAGGGACGTTTCTTTATATGTTAGCCGATGCCCTACTTGCCAGCTAGTCAAAAGCGACCAATAGAAACTGGCTGGATTGTTACAACCGTTGGACGTTCCTGGTTGGAAGTGGGAACATATTTCCATGGACTTCATTGACAGTTTGCCCAGAACTAGAAAAGGGAATGGCATTATTTGGGTGATCGTAGATCGCTTCACGAAGACCGCCCATTTCATACCTGTCCGATCAAACAGAACTACTCAGAGTATGGCGCAGATATATTTCAAGGAAATAGTTAGACTACATGGAGTGTCGCTCAGTATAGTCAATGATAGAGATACAATATTTACTAGAAAATTCTAGGAGGCATTTCAAGTAGAGCTAGGAACGAAGCTGAATCTAAGCACCGATTATCATCCTCAGACAGATGGTCAAACTGAGAGGGTGAACCATATACTAGAAGATCTATTGCGGGCTTGTGTTTTAGATTTTGGTGGATCATGGGAAGACCATCTGCATTTGGCTGAATTCTCATATAACAACAGCTACCAAGCGAGTCTGACAATGTCACCATTTGAAGCATTGTATGGTAGACCGTGCTGATCTCCTGCTTGTTGGGTCGAACCCGGTAATAGACTTGTGTTGGGGCCAGACATGATCCGAGAAGCCGCCGACAAAGTCGATTTTATTAAGAAACGATTACTCGCCGCTCGAAGCCGACAAAAGAGCTATGCCGATAGGAGAAGAAGAGATACATCCTTTGCTGTTGGCGACTATGTATATTTGAAAGTATCGCCGATGAGAGGAGTTATCCGGTTCGGTAAAACTAGAAAGTTGGCACCCAAATTCATTGGTCCGTTTCCTATTCTGGAATGGGTCGGAACGCTCGCTTATAGGGTTAAATTGCCTGATTGGTTGCCTGGGGTGCATGACGTATTTCATATATCTCAACTTCGAAAGCATGTTCATGATCCATACTTGATCGTGGAAGAAGCAGCTCAACATGATATTGTAATTACTCCAGAATTAGCTGTGAGACGAGAGCCGCTAAAGATCATTGACAAAGAGACCAAAGAACTGAGGAACAAGAAGGTTCACTTAGTCAAAGTGCAATGGAGTGGAGATCCGCGAGATTGTACTTGGGAAACTGAGGAGAGCATTCAGAAAGCTTATCCTAGATGCCGAGTGGATATCTCTGTTTGACTCCGGTGCAAGGTACATTTACCATACTTTGCATTACCAATTAGTTCTCTACTCTGTTGTTATTTTCTTTTCATGGATGTGCACTTTTAACTCTATAGTCTGAATGATTTTAAAAGGAGTATAGAAATTAATTAGTATGTTTTTTAAAAGTTAAAAACAATTTGATTGTTGTTTGTGTTGTGTGATTGTAGATTTGATTAATTAAAGTTATTGAAACGATAGTTAATTTAATCAATAATAGGATAATGGTAGAATTTATTCATTTAAATCACACATTGAACTGATTTAAAAATAGATAGAAATATATATACTTGTGCATTATATATGTTTGAACAGGTAAATGGATAGCTGTTGAGTAAAGATTTATTTGTGTGCCCGACAAATAGGTAAACCTTAATGAGTTGGATGCGAAATATTATTATATCAACTCCTGTGAATGCCATTGGATGCGGAGTGCTGGTTGTTCTGTGTGAAATAATAAATATCGCCATAGGATAGTAACAATTAATTTTGAACTACACTGCATGGCATACTTCTGAAGATAGGCATACTTCATCATATACCACATAAGCATTTGGAGCTTGTGCGACGAGGTGGAAGATTTACCATACGAGCGAGAGGCTTGTATGGCGATGACTATATTTTACAGGTTGAACTGATGACTGATATGGACTATTTAAATTGTAACGATAAAATTGCCAGATTAATAAAAACCCCACACGGGTCTGGAGTTTACAATAATCACGTCTCTCTAGTTATTAGATACGGCACATGGACTATTTATTTCCCACACGGGACGAGGTGACGAGGATTTATCCTCTGGAGCATTTAAAATACACACTCCCTCAGGCTTTGACAGGGTGACGAGAGTTTATTCTCTGGAGTTATTATCAGTACACGCTCCCCTGTAAACACCAGAATATATCACTATAAATATGTGTATGCTTATTAGGATTTATTGGGTACCAAATATGGCCCAATAAATTTCCAAACCTCTCTCCGTACAAAGGAGGTTATGGCGAAATTTTTCGAAAATTTCGGGTGTTAGCCAAATTTTTGAAGAATTTGAAAATTCTCAGAAACTGAAAAGTTGGAGAATGGAAGCCAGATCGAATGTAGAATTGATTAATCAAACCACTTTCGACCTTTTTCCTTTTCGAGGACGAAATTTTTTAAGTGGGGGAGATTGTAACGACCCAGAAAATTTGAACCAATTTAAATTTTTTTAATTGGCTAAAATAATGGATTTTAAATATTTAAAATAAATATTTTAAATAATAGCGATGAAAAGTGAGTTTGAATCGACAATTGAAAACAAATATAATTAATTCTAATTATAAACAAGGCCTGAAATGGCGCGGTAGTTTCAAATTTTGAATTCAAACTTTGTCGGACTGTACCGGGTGCAAAACAAAACGGATTTGAGTGAAACCAAAAACATTTAAATATGTTAGTGAATACCTTTCTAACGAATCTGAAAAATCGAATTTTCATAGCGGAAAGCAAAAGTTATGGCCAAATGAATTTTCAGAAAGGTCGCTATGGAATTTATATAGCCCATGAAATTGGCCATTTTGCATACGACCTCGGAATTCGACGAAACCACTTTTGTTGGATCCGAGATGTAAAGTTATTGCTAGGTTTCAAATTTCATAATTTTTGAAGCTAGTATGTGAGCGTGGAAAAGGAAAACGTGTTTTGGTCAATTGCAGTTAAATTGGATCGACCAGAAATGGGCTTTTTTTCAAACGGTCTCAGAATTCGACGAAACTATTTTTGTTGGGACCGTATCGTCAAAACATAGCAAGAATTATTTTTCTGGAATTTTTCGAATCAGTTTGTGGCCCTGGCAAATTGAAATGTACGTTCAAATCGAATATTGAATGTTATATATTTTAAATTGAATGGAAACTGACTGAAATAGTCGAATGGGCCTTCGAAACATATCCCATTGTGTTTGGAATGGGGGTAAAACACTAGGGACGACAGTCGTTGGGTTTAGATTGGTGGTCGTGTCAGAAAACCCCTTTAAAACTCACCGGCCAATCATAATTTTTTTTTTAAAAAAGGGAAAATTCTCTCTCCTTCCCCCGATAAACGGCGGAAGCTGCTCAAATCTTCCTGACCAGATCGTCGCCGCCTCGCTCCACGATAGGCCGCGCCACCACCCGAAAACGAAGCGCCTCTCCTCCCTCTTCAAATCCGACCAATCACCACCCTCCATCGTCGCCGCCTCGACGAGCACGAGCCCCGAGAAGTCAGCAACTTCACCGCCGTCGATCTCTTTCCTCCGACCACCGAACAGGCTGCGAACACCACCCCCTGGAGCGCCTCTCGAAGCTCTTTCACGTGGTGTAGCCCGATCACTTTCTCGCTTCAAGGATTCGCCGAAAACCTTAAACCTAGGTTTGAACGAAATAGGAAGGTAACAGCTGAATATAATATAAACTATATTATAGCAGTTCTAAGAGCTACCGTTTATGATTTCACTGTAAAAATCATATCTTTTTTGTTTGTTGATGAAATTCAGTGAAACAAGAGACAGTGGACTCGTGAGGACGTCTTCTATATTTTAGAAGAGACCGCATATTTTTTTGAGCCTTCTGCTATTTTTGGTGGAGTGGAACCCAATGTGAGATTTCTAATTTATAAACGATATGGAAAACGACGATGTATAAATTATATAGTCGATGTATGGGTTATATAAGCGTTGTACACCTCATGTATAAGCGTTGTATAAGTTGTACGTTCGATGTATAAGTTATATATGCATTGTAAAAATTATATATGTGTTCAAATAGAAGTGAATTGCTATATATATATAAATATATAAATAAATATATATATACGCCCCTCGTCCATAAACCATGGACGATATTTATTGGTTGTGATTGGTGTGAAAATTGATTGATAGCGAATGGTTGATTGGAATTGTTTGTGGTTGATATTGATTGATTGTGGTTGAAAAATACCCATTTGTGGTTGAGAAATATTTGGTTGAAACCACATAGGATTAGTTTGTGGAAATGAAATAAATATACATGCCGTCTGCGTGCGAACTAGATGCATGATTCCTCATTGTCAAAAACCGCGAGGTTTTAAGGTAGAGCGAGGAGCCGTACTAGGGACGGTCCCGGTTTTAACTACCCTGCCGTTATGCTGCCGAAATTTTGAATAATATTCATGTGTTTTAATTATTTTCATTTGTTGAAACTATATTTATTCGTTGAATAGAAAACCTTCATGTGTTGAGTCGATATTCATTCGTTGGATAGAAATTCATGTGCTGAACGGTATTCGTGTTTTAAATATAAAAATCACATTTTTATCTATATATAGAAACTATAGAAAACCTTCATGTGTTGAATCGATATTCATACGTTGAATTGAAATTCATGTGTTGAATGGTATTCGTGTTTTAAATATAAAAATCACATTTTTATCTATATATAGAAACTATAGAAAACCTTCATGTGTTGAATCGATATTCATTCGTTGAATTGAAATTCATGTGTTGAATGGTATTCGTGTTTTAAATATAAAAATCACCTTTTTATCGATTTATATAAACTATAGAAAACCTTCATGTGTTGAATCGAAATTCATTCGTTGAATTGAAATTCATGTGTTGAATGGTATTCATATTTTGAAATAAATTGTTTTATAATAAAAATCACATTTTTATCATCTATATGAACTATATAAAATAATCTCCTTTTGAAATAAATTGTTTTATAATAAAAATCCTATTTTTATTACCTATATGAACTATATAAAATAATAGTGTTTTGAAATGAATTGTTTTACAATAAAAATCACATTTTTATTATATACATGAATTGTTAAATATAGTGAAGTGTTGAAATAGAAGGCAGTTAGATAAAAATATCATTTTTATCAAATGTATGAAAAGAATACAGCTTTGAAATCGAAGAATCGATATATATATATATATATATATATAGAAATAGAGTTAAAATATATCGAATAACGACGCTGCAGTTCGTATTTTGAAACCGTGATTTCAAACGATTATACCGGGAGATCCGACCATCGGATTTTCCTGAAATCGCAACCGTTGGGTTCGCTTTGGAAAAATCTTTCCAATGGCACCAACTTTGTAAAAATCCAACGGTTGGATAGTCTGGAATGTTTAATTCAAATATGAAAAAAAACAGCGCCAGAATCGATTATATTTATATATATATATAAATATAATTATATTTAATCGAATAATGACGCTGCAGTTCGTATTTTGAAATCGAAACTTCAAACGATTATACTGGGAGATCTGACCGGCGGATTTTCCCAAAACTGGAACCGTTGGATTCATTTTGAAAAGATCTTTCTAATGATGTAAATTTTGTAAAGATCCAACGGTTAGATTTTCAGATATGTGTAAATCAAATTTGAAGAAAAATAGCGCCACGGCCGCGTTATGGCCCGAAGCGTCGTTTTGAATAAATTGGCTATTTTAAAATAAATAAAAATAGTGATAAATCGTTATAAAATATTATAAATGGTATGGATGTGATATTTAGAAATTAACTGAAGGTTGGCTAAGTCGAATGGTTTCCTGGGTGTTGATCTGATGTTGGTTTCGGCCTTCAGGGTTAATATTTGGGAAATCGTTCTCTTACTGATTGACGGTTAGTGACTAATGAATTGAAATGATGCGTGTGTATGTTAGTGTTGCACTTGTTTATTATATACGTGAGTTGCTCAGAAAGACCATGTTTATCCCATTCTGAATAACTGAATCGGCGATAAGAAATCGAAGATGAAGACGGTGGTCGATGACCGGAGATCTTCACCTCGTTTGGATGGTAACCGAGGTCCTGATTGGGAGGCATCCCGAAATATGGATAATGAGTGGTGATCGTCCAAACGAACGTGGTGATCGATGGGTTTGTGAGGTATATAGTGCCTCCGGTTTCGTTCAGACCCAGAACGGACTTGCAAATGGACAGTGTGTCTGACATTGGAATTTATTCTATGTGAATGATAGCCATCAGTTGCACGGTGTGAATTGCCTGTGTGGCATGCTAAGATGCAGTGATCAGGGCTTCTGTTGAAAAGCAAAGTCTTGTGGTGATGATCAAAGCACCGCCTGTGTGGCGTAGCTTTGTGTATAACGTGAAATCGCGAGCCTCACACCCCGGTATGAACTAGAAACGGGAGAAAGGACCTCAGGGAGGGCCTGCGTTTCATCCTAGCTAGAAGTGGCGTCAGTGGTTTTATACGCCATGACGAGTTCGACTTATGTGGTTGTTGTTGTTGCGAGGCACCTCGGTTAGATCGGACGATCCGGGTCCGATGGAGTCATTTGTTGGCTCGCTTACGCCCCAAAGGGCGGCGAAACATAGTGCTCAGGCATTTTAATCCACTCCGTGTGGACCGGCCCTGTCGCTCCAAGGGTCGATGCGTTCTGATCCTGAGACTCGGGCTAGGCAGTCTCGAATTCGGTAAGGAATATCTTTTGCCTTGGTTCATGATGGAAATCCAATTTCCAAATACGTGACCGTGCGGTTTTGATTGTACATAGATATGGCGAAATGATATATGGTACCCATGCCGTCTATGATTGATAATTATGATTCGAAGTTGTTTTGAAACATGTAAACACTAGTAATAATATCAAGTGCTTTTGTTTTATTCGTATCAACCATATTTTGGCCATTATAAGGTAACACTCTATCCTCCGGTTTGCATTGTATTGTGTGATGGGAACTGAGTCTTATAATGGCTTCATTTTTATAAAAAGCATTGTGTTGTTAAAAGAATGATTTGTTTTAAAGCACTGGCAATCCAATGGAGTAAACCCGTTCCATGAAAGTGGCGTGGTCCTGTGATTAGCCATATTATAAATGTGTTGAGTAGATTTCTCATACCAGTCCCATGACTGACTCGTAGTTCGTTTCACTTTCAAACTTGGGTGCCCCTTTTTCTACACGGGCAGCCTTGTATTCAGGTTTAGCTGTCTCTTTCTGGATAGCTGGAGATGAAGATGGATTCTGTCATTTATCTATTTTATGATGTTCAGCTCCTATTGCACATATTTTGTTTATTTTCCGCTGTAGACATTTATGTATAGCTGAACTATATTTGTACTAAGTATGATCCTGTATACTGTGTAACTCTGATGATTACGTTTGTCCAGTGTATTCTATTGTACATTATCTGGTGTATTTATTTAATTCTGTTCTGCTATTATCTGTTTCTGTGTTATATTCCAAGGATTGCCCTTGCCGCCGTCAGTACGGGGTTTGGGGTCGTCTCAGTGAATATTGAACTCCCCCTATTTACTAGCTCCCCCTACAACACACAACTCCCCCTATAACTGTGCATGAGGGAAATGAATGAATAATATTGAATTTTCAAAATTAAAAATATTTATAAAATATTCACTCATAAATCAAAATCTCAACCCATTCTCCCCTTTTTTATCATCAAAAGGATTCAGAAATTAAAATATAGATGAAAAATGACTAAAATATAATCTCAGCTTAAGAGGAAGAACGATCATCTCAATCAGTCAAACAAAAATCATAATATTTTGAGAACAGGTGACATATTTCACATTGTAGATAATGACGGATTTACGATGAATTTTATATAAAATGGGGAGAGCTAAAAAATGAGTTCCAATTATTTTCCAAAGAATTTTTATAAAAATGAGGTTCAAAAACAGTGATGGAATTTGGACTATAATTAATAATTCAATTTAAGTGACAAAATCGAATATTCTCAAATCCCAATAGCTATCAATCAACAAATCATAATACATCATAAAATTTCAACATATTTCACAGAATAGAATATGGATTGATAGACTGGTTTTTACACACCAAGGAGAATTTCAAATTAATTTCTATTTAGCACATTTTTCTTTTTATTTTATTTAAGAGCACACTGACCACACATAACCAGAGCTCTGATTTTTAAATGAGGTCAGTCGTAGCTTAAATTATAAGTTGTCTCATAACCATGCATGACCAGAGCTTGGATTTTTAAATGAGGTTAGAGACACACTTATGTATGAATTATATTTATTATTTTCAGCTTCAAAATAGAAAAACTCCTTAGTATATAATACTAGTATGAATGATAGAAATGCGGTAGGTACAGAAATGGACTGTGAAATAAATTTCTAAATTAATAATATTATGAAATATGATCAACTGTACCGAGATCATTGAAAAAATTTCAATTTTCACTAATTCTGAATAATAACATAACCACAATTCCATTACAAATATTTTACGTGTTTTATTCAAAAAGATATATATATATATATTTAAATAAACCCTCCACATTAATATAAAAAAAATGATGGATGGAAGAATAATGGTAGAGAATGAAGATAGTCGTGAAATAATTGCCAGTTCAAAGATATTATAATATATGTTCAACCATCATGAAAATCTAAATAAAATCTCCTCTTGTTGTAAAATATACTGCAGTCACAATTCATCACAATTTCAAATTCTAATAATAATTTTAATGAATTATAAATACAGTTCAATTTGGATATTGATTTCAATTTCTGAATGAATAATCAATAAATAATTTTAAAATTGAAAAACAATTACAAGAGGAATATGAAGATCTATACATGGTGAAGATTTGAATCTAAGTACAGATGTGTGAGACAAATAAAAGGCACTTCTGCTACCACTTGGTGTCCCTATTAATGAGGATTATAATCACACTGGAGATAAACTAGGATTTCACGGACAAATAGAAAATCGATCACAAGGCCCAAGAAGACAAGATTAGCAAATAAATTTCATCTACCATAGAAGCAGTCAAAAACAGGCAGATTTTTGAAAACATTTTTCAGATAACAGTATCAGAGCAGCATAGAAAAAACAATAGCACAGCAGACTCATCAGAAGATGATGGTCATGTAAAGATCATTCATGATCCAAGATAAGAAATATCATTTATTTGAAATCATTTGAGGAATATGAAAAACTCTAGATTCAATAAACCAATAATTTCAAATGATTTTAAGCAAAAAAAATATTTAAATCAAATAACCATGAAATAATAGAGAGATTTAAGACCATTTTTTTAAAGAATTTTCAAAGTTATCTCTGACAAGTATAAGAGAAATATCATATCATTTACATCAAGTTTTGAAGATAATTCATGATTCAAAAAGTAAGAATTTATCTATTAGAAATCACTTGAATCAGTGTCAAGTTTTGAGATATAATGAATCAGTCACACAAGATTAGTAATTTCAAATTTAAGTGGTGTGTGAAATTCAAAATACCAGGAATTTCAGTTGATTTCAAACAAACAAATTCCAGATAAAATTATCATGAATATAAGATGAATTCCAAGATGTAAACAAGGTAATTCAAGACAAAAACGGAATATCCAAGCCAATCTAAAAATCAATTAAATTATCACAATTGATAAGCAACAGTGTGTTGTAATGATTATGATATTTAAAGCGTTTCCAAAAATGAATTGGAAGAACCTCAGAACAGCAGAGATGTGTGAAATTTCAATTGTTTTTTAGATCTTCAAATATTTTAGAATTCATATTAACAGTGTTCAAGATATAACAAAAATACTTCAACATTGTTAGGAATTCAGAGAATAGAAAATGAACTTCAAAAAAATTGCAGATATTTACAAGATTAAATTCAAGATATGGAAATGATTAAAGACATTAGAGTTTTATTCAAGAGAAGCATATTTCCAGAAAAACATGACTTCTTCAATTTGAAGTTAATGAAGCCCATAAAGAAACAAAAAAATGGCAATGATAAATAATAATAAAAACTGAAGAAAAACAAAAGGGACAGAGGAAGGAATAAACGCAAAAAATAGAAATAGAGAGAATATACAAAGGTGAGTTTAGTGACCATACCAGAATCCAATGTAAAACAAAATCTCTAACTCAACAGATCTTGGCTAAAGGAACTGTAAATGAAACAGAATTATAAACCAACTTGATTTCAAATTTCCTTTCAGCACAGCAGTTCCTCAGCCTCCTCTGGTACCTAACTGTATAAAGTATTGAGTGGTCTAACAAAAGAAGTAAAACCACTCACAGTTATACTCATACATTTTGGTACCCAAACCTGTTTGTATAATAATCCATTCGAATCTATCTTCGTACCCTTTGGAACCCAAATCTATTTGAATTTAATGAAGTTTGTTTTATTTCTTTTTGGGATCCAGAATTGTTCAACTGGATCATTATAAAACAAATTCACATCACGTTTATGATTCAAAAATCCTTTGCGATTATTAGAGTTTGAATTTTCATATCGATTCTTTCCAAAGCAGTTTAAAGGATTTTTAAAATCATTTGAGTCCTGATTTTCAAAAACATTATTTTTTTCAAATCCGAGTCCACAAATATTTCTAGTAGAAAATTGGTTTTTCAACAACATATTTAAAGATTTTTCTCCATCAGAAAATTTAACCAAAGTTGACTCTAGTTGTTGAATTTTGAATTTAAGATCACTTTTCTCTTTTATTAAATCTGAACATCGGTTATTAATGATCTTCCTTTCAGTGTCATATTGTTTCAAAACCAAATTTTCAGATTCAAGTAATTCAATTCAGGCTTGGGACTCAGAAATTTCAGATTCAAATCGTCTTTGTTTTTCAAAACCAAATTTCTTGGATTTTTCAATCTCGTTTTCAAGTTCTTTCAAAATCAACTCAGATTTCAACACATTCTCCTTTTCAGCAATTTCAAATTTGGAATATATATTAGTCTTGAAAATTTCAACTTCCTTTTGTGGAAAATTGTTCAAACTTGACAACTCAATCTTGTTTTCTTTTAAGAACAGAATTTCCTATTCAAACATTTGAATATTTTTAATGAATGAACAAGATTGGTTTTCAATTTCAAACAATTTTTGCAATCTGAATTTGAAGAATTTTTAAAATGTTCTAGTTGTAATTCCAAATCATCCATTTTGCTGGTTAACTTAGAATTCTTAGATTTCAGAGATTTGTTTTTAGATTGGAGTTTATCTACAGATTTAGTCAAATCAACGCACATATAAACTAAATCTTCGTATGAGAAATTTTCTGTTTCGGCATCTGTTGATTCTCCATCCTCTGATCCTTCTGAATTTTCATTTGTAAATCCTGTTAAACAGAAATCTGAATCTGAGTTGACTTTCTCGGGTTTTGAGCTACCATTGTCAGATCTTCCATACTTCGTTTTGAGAGTATCCCAGATTTCCTGTGCAGATAAACAATGGCAGATAAGATTAAAATGTTCAGTACTAAGATAATCAGATATAATATTCATAGCACGGGTATTGAAAGTAATATCTACACTATCAAATCCATTGATAACAACATCCCAATATTTAATATTAACAGATTTTAAATAAAATTCCATTTTGGATTTCCAGTTTAAAAAATCTGTTCCATTGAAAATAGATGGAGATGAAATGGACTGACTTTCTATCGACTGACAACTAGGAATCACCATTACTCTAGAGTTAACAGAATACCTGCTCTGATACCACTTGTTGGATCTAGATTAACCCTAGAGGGGGGGTGAATATGGTTTATCACAGTTTTTAACTGAATTAAAAATCTAACGAGATATATAATAGTAAACAGATCACAAAATATAGCAGAAACAAAAGTGCAGAAAATAAATCACACACAGATGTACCCAGCTTCGGCGAAATCCTGCCTACTGCTGCATTTCTAAGGTTTTTACTAGGTGATAGAACAGATCCCGCATACAAGATCATGTACACTTGCAAACCATGCTCCTATTCAAACCCTACGCTCAAAACCCTAGACTGGTCGACATCCCCTCAATCAGATTTTCCCGAATTACAACCCCGTAATGCGTAACCCAGACAGACTCTGAAACTGATAGTCAACACCCTGACTGATTCACACTAGATTTTACAGACCTAGAACTGATTCGGTTCGATTTACAAAACAAAATTAAAATACAACAAAAATAAAACAAAAAAAAACCTTGTGAAATTGAATAAAGGAGTTTAAATATAAGGGGTCATCCCCTTTTTTAAAAAACAAATCCAAAGCCCATTTTCATTTTTTTGGCCGGCCTGCTCACAAATTGGTTTCCCCATTATGACCCGATCACTTTGTCCCTGAGAATTAAAAATGGCGGCTGCGATTTCTAGGGTTCCACTGAGTCTTCCCCAAATCGATTTCAACTTCGATGGCTTTCTGGAATTGATGGAATAGTTTCTCTGATGCTTGATTCTTTGTGGCTTTGCTCGTCCGATTTGAGATTGCTTTCTGGTTCGATCGAAAATGTGAGTTTTCTGAAATTTCTTGCTTTAAAAAAATTGCTTGAATTGAGTTTGTGGGTTTCGATATATGGCCGATGATGAAAATGGTAGTCTATGTACAGGAGAATTTGAAACACTTAATTAGTTCTCTGATTTCACTATAATGACTTGGTCTGAATTTGTGGTTCCCTCTTTGATTTGCGGCTTGATTGAATGAATCTGGACATGATTTTTGTCCCCTGATGAATCTGTAGAAATAGTCCCTTGCGTGAATAACTTTATTGATAAAATTTTCAAGAATTCATTTTTGATTTATGGAAGGAATTTGAACCATGAATTTATTTACTTCATAAAGCATTCCCTTGGTATTTCTGAAAACACTTAAAACCTTGCCATATATGTTTGTCTGCAAATAGAAACTCTTGCCAAAAAATATTTCCATGTATTTGTTTCTCTCTGAAATTGAATTTGAGATTTTCTGGGAATACTTTATTGGATGCCAAAGATGGATTTTCTGATTTCTGGAAGCATGTTGAACTCTTGCCATATTTGTATATCGAAAAGCTGGAAACAATTTCTTGTCTGAAATTCTTGATTACTGGAATGACACACATGCACATTAAAACATTGCTGTTTATAAAATTGCTCACTATATTCTTGAACCCTTTAATGTCCTTGCCGAAACAGATCATTGAAATCTTGAAATTGATTAATTTCTCACATCATGTTGTTGATTCCATGACTTGTTTCTTGCCTTGCCCAAAATCAGTTCATGATAAAAACTGGAAATTATTCTTGCTGAGATTTATTTCCACATCTTGACCAAGTATTAAATAACCATGCTGAACTTGATCTTGCATACATGACCACATCGCTATTTTGCTTAACCCATGTATAGTTGTACCATGCTGAATTGAACTGACTTAAACTTCTTGTAGGCATGTTAATCTGACAATGAGTTTGTTGCATGCTTTTGCTGTTTAAACATGAATTTTTATGTTGCTGCACAGACTTGAAAATGTCTTTCCCATTTGCTTGACCACTTACATTGATCTGCCACCCTGTTGAGGCATGAACAATATGATGATTATTTGCAGTACTTGAATTTCATGTGATATTAACTGCTCGTGTAAATGAACTGATCTGAGCTCCATATATTGTTATTGTTTACTACTGTACATTTTGTTCTGGCCATCCACACTGATTTGCTTTGTGCTTTCATGTTGCATTGAAACCAATCTTTGAAAGAATTTAAGCCGTTTCATTGTGAATTGACCTTGTGTATGCTTGCACAATCATTTGCTATATGACCCTGCCTTGTTCTTGTAAATGCTGTAGCCTTGTTAGTGCCTTCTGCATGTCCCTTTTCAATCAGCATTGCTTTGTATTTTTGAACTTGAAGCTTTGTGTTGCTTTGTTTTGATCACCTGTCTCTTGCCTGAATGTTATGTAGTCTTGAGATTTGAGCATGTATCATGCACTCGCTGTTTTGACCATTTTGTATTCATGCAACACTAGTTTGCATAGGACTTATGCACATTGTCATGCTTCATGTTGACTTCACCATATGACCACCATGTTACACTACTGCTCTGCTTTGATCTGATTGAACTGAACCATGCAAAACACTTGATTTTTCCATGTCACATATATTTGCTTTGAACTTTGTACTCAACTATTTTGAATTTGTTGTTGACTTTTGAGTGTTGCACTGAGTCGAGAAGGTCCACGTGGCTACTCCTCAGTTGCACACTGAATTGGCATGGCAATGCACACATGTATATATATACACGTGTGTATATGCAGCCATTCAGAAAATTTCCTGTCCATGTACATAAAAAAACTGTCTGGACATAGATAAATCAGATCAAGTCATGAAAAATGATGAGAAACACAGCAGAAATCTGAGGCAAATAAAATTTCAAAAATAAAATTCAAATCTGCATGTATTCAGTTTTTATTTCTATTGCAGTGTACTCTGTGTGTGTGTTTCATGTGACAGGTAAGCAGATGATGACTGGACTGACAGTGAAGGTGCTGTGAAGACAGAAGCAGAAGATAGAAGACAAGTATATTGCAGTGTCAGTGTGTATATCAGTCGTGAACGAATGTATATAGTAAAATGAGTGATTGTATATATGTATGAGATATACAGACAAAGTGTTATAGTGAGGAGCTGTGTAACACCAGAATTGTATTGATGTTTGTATTAAACAAATTTATCTGAAATAAAATATTATTTTTATTGCATTCAAACAAATTTGTCTAACTTATTCAGTTTATATACAAGTACAATATCATGTGTAATATCTGTGAATGTGTACAAATAGTGGAGTCACATAATTTGTATTGTTTGAATGTTGAAATAAAATATTATATTTAAATAAAATACTGTGTGAATATTTAAATTTCTGTACAGTTGTGTTTTATTTGAATATTATATTATATTCCTGTCTGTGATGTAGATATGAAACAATACAGCAACAAACACGTTTAAAATAATATTTAATTGTTTGTTATCATCAAACAAAAATCATATAATTGTGTATACAACTACGTTATATACAACAGCAAGTGGATTGCTAGTGGTTGCTCGTGGATGGACATACACACATTAGGTATTAGATCGGCTCAGTCACTTTCATATTGCATATGCATATATGTATTTGTATATGGATTGAAACTTGATGTGTTATCATATGGACGTTGCATTTGTATGAATGATGTGCTCTCACGTAGGAAATTTTGAGTAGGAAAAATTGCATACATAATGGACTCATGGCGCTGACATAATTTGCATTAAGGAGGTCAACTGAATCAGTAGACCGCCTGATTTTGCATTAGATAAGGACATGTACACACACTATGCATATGATCATAAAGCATTAGAAGTCTTTTAAGGACAATGGACGCCTGTGTTTGATGGTTAGTAGATGGGTGATTGGATGGTAGGATATAATTTCTTCTCTACTTGAAGATTTCGGGGACGAAATCCTAAAAGGAGGGGAGAATGTAACACCCCGTATTTTCTATTAACGTTATAATAATTAATTAAACAATACTGAGAATTAAGGGAAACGGGTTACGCCATTGTATTCATCTCGGAATTATGCTTGAGATAGAGTCCGAGTTTGCGTGAATTGGGCTTCGTATGAAGAAGTTATAGCCTTCAGAAGTTTCAGAAATTCAAATAAATTCAAACAGCTCGAAACCGGATACAAAATTCAAAACGGAAGTCAAAAGTGGGCTGGGCGGGAAAATTCCTGACCAGAGGGTCGACCCTAGTGTCGACCTCCCCCCTACAGGTCGACCTGGGGGTCAACCTAGGGGTCGACTTGGGGGTCGACCTGCCCCCCGCCCGGCCAGATCTGAATTTTGACGACTTATGACTTGTTGCAAAGTCACTAGGGTTTTTGGATATCTGGTCTGAAAGGTTGTGGTTAACTCTAGGTTCATCCGACGGCTCTAATTAAATTGAAATTCTATATAAACAACCTAATACTCAACCTAAAATCACACAAAAATAATCTTGGAACTGTCATGCCGTCAATAGAGAACTTTGAGTAGCCGTCACCGCTTTCAATTCAAAGACGAGATAAAAGCCTACATCAAAATAAAACAAAAACTAATCTAATTCAACGATCTACATCAAAGGCGAGCATTTTAACTTCAGAATTCAGATTCTAGAAATCAAGAATTCCTTTTAGTTTGTAAGTTGGTTATTATGGAGATTTAAACGTTCTTTTAAATGAAATCATGACATGTTGTGACTCGAATATAGAATGATGCTTGTGTATAAGATAAATAAAGTATGATTCTCATTTATCTTAAATTACCGTTGCGATTGATCATGCCTATATGTTTGTGGTGATGAACGTACCATACTGTATGTTATTGGAATCTATTATGATTGGGTAATGAACTTATTATGCCAACTTAGTGATGAACATGTCATGTTATAATTTGGTGATTACTTGCAATTTTATGATCTAAATCACATGCCTACATGTTAGATCAACATTTATATATATTTAGAACTATGTTAAGTTGAACCTATTTATGTTGCTAGATTGGATTTGTGGCCCTCTTATGTTTTAACACACATAAGTTATCATGCTAAGTTGTGATTTAAATATGTTTATAGTAGCTTTCTTATGTTTTCACATACATAAGTTAATATGCTAAGTTGTGGTTTAAAATTGTGTTTATATGTTAAACCTCCATGTTAGACCTATATCAAGTTTACATGATAATTAGATCCAACTTAGTCACAAGTTCACCCTTACCTGTTTAATTAAGTTAGTGATGCTTCTATGCCAATTTACACATGATATGTTTAAAGTATGTTATTGTATGCTTATTTCATGTCCCTTGTTTGTTACCCTTTTTGTTTATGGGTTTGGGCTAATTTACTAGCCCAACATTTTATGTAATTTATGTGAACTTACCACGGGGGTAGCGTTGGGAAAACATGAAAATTTCATGGCATAGATTGGTTCATGAAATGGCTTATTTGGTATACCATTTATTGTGAGCATAATCAAAAGGATAATTATATCATGATTAAATTAAGATTAATTTACATATAAAATTAGACATGTATAGAAAATATGTGAATTTAGAAAAGACGAATATGCCTAACCCGAGGTTAAACTGAGTTGTGGTGTAAAACTGCCCGGAACCGACCGGCACATCCAGTGACCACAACAAGACCTGTCTAATGTGGGTGGTTAGTGCATCAAGCCCAAAAAGGACCCGAGGTTAGATTGAATTGTGGTGTAAAACTGCCCGGAACCAACTGGCACATCTAGTGACCACAACAAGACCTGTCTAATGTGACTCGTTGATGCTTTAACGAATAAATTAAAGCTAAGTCAAGATTGGCAGGGTTAAGTCAATTAAGGAAACACTTAACCGATTCAACATGTTAACTAAACTGATGGGTGGGGTTAGGTAAACTTAGACACTTAACCAAATAAACATGTTGATTAGAAAACCCTAGTAACGGGGACCCATTTCAGTAGTAACCCACATAGATGTATCATGGTACCCTGAACTAGGCAGGGTGGGGCACGATTACTGGGATGATTATAAGCGGTCAAAAACGTTGGTGGTTGTTGCATCAGTGTAGGTTACGATGGAGTATGGGTGTGCACGTACTCCGCAGTGGAAAAAGCAGGCACTGGGCATCAGTAGTATACAATGTGCATCTTGAATCGTGTCGGGTTGCCACCAGAGGGACTGATACACCCCATGGTGGGCCCAACACAGGTATCTACAGTCAAGCGGGGCCGCATGACATAGGATATGAATGCATGCGAGTAGGAGCCGATCATTAAGGGGATCGTTCGTTATGAACACGTGAGGCTGGTTAAACCAATGGTTAGTAGGTGCAGAGACTATAGTAATAGGTGCGATCACATGTTCATCATATCTTATATTAGGGTGTTGTCCTATGTTCTGTTATTACTGTCATGATCCCTTTCCTTGTTTAAATACTAGTAATCACTAAACTTATCAGACTTATTGTCTGACCTATTTTCTTTCGTCCTGTTTTCTTTCGTTCCCCCCTCCCCCCAGGTCCTCAGGGAGGGAATACTCCAGCTTAGTCAGACTCTTTGCAAGCTTCAAGAAAGTAGATGTATGATTGGGACTCTCTTACCTTGGCTATGGCTTTTGGACACTATACTTGGGGATTTATGCAGTTTTATTTATGGTTTATGCTTCTTTATTAAATAATCAAGACAGAAATTATGATGTAATGTTTTGGAAGTTATTTTGAGACAATTTACTGTAATGCTTTTGTATTGAACCACGTATGCAATAAATGTTTGATTTCTGCTGCTTATATTTATCTATCTTGTAAATTTTTCTGTGTCTTGTACCTATAACCCTCCACCAAAGCTAAGGCATTCCCTTTGTGACTGACCTTAACGGAGGTGGGGTGTTTCAATAACATTTGTTCAAATTTCCATTGAGGTTTTTGTACAAGCAGAATGCTTGAGGCAAAAATGCTCAATAACTGCTTATAAGTAACCTTGGCCTCCGGCTCTTTGCATCGAGCCCGAGAAATCACCAAACAAGTTAAGGGTGCATTCGGTTCACCCATTTTAGTTTTTCATTTTTACTATAACAAAATTGTAAACGACATGCATAAACCGTGAAAAATAACCGTTTTAGAGAACGAATTTAATATATGAAACGGAAAACAACTTTTTTTTATTTTCATGTTTTGAAAAATAATTGATGGATGAGACACAATTCATCATTCCATTGTCCCTTCAACCTTCTCATCTTCACCTCTGTCTTCCTTCCATCCCCTCCGTCGTCTGTTCACTCTATCAATTTTTTGTAGTTAATGTTGCTAACTCAAAATAAAAAATAAAAAATAAATCAAGCATCACCTAAATTTCGTAGCATCATCTCTAAGCTCCAAAGTATATACCTTCATCATCTCATGTTTCAAAATAAAATAATGATGGATGGCAAGCATACAAATGAAATATTTGCAAATAAATAGAGGACAAGAAAATGGTTAAAATAAAAATAAATAAATAAATAATAGCATACCTGCGGTGAAAATAAGTAGAAGTAATAATATCTTAATTTGTTTAGATATTATAAGGCACCTGCAAACTGATGTACCCTAGATGTAAAGGTCAGGTTGCTGTAATTACTTTGAGTGCATTTTCCTTTTTATTTTCACTTTTTTCACTATGAGAGCAAACACTGACTTACATATCACATTTATATTCCTCTGCACTTAAAGTTCTGTTATTTCCACCAACTAGACACCATCTTTTATTTAATGAACTTACATTATTATCAATAATTAATAAATGTAATATCAAATCGAGGTAGAATATGCATAACTAGACTCCAGTAACCAGTTATTAAGTGTTCAACTTAAGATACAATTTTCCTATTTAATGAGAGAAATTATGTGGCTGAAAAAACTACAAAAATAATATTGCCACTATACCCTCTAACAATCTAGAAAATGAACACTGTTTCCGGGGACAAAAATACAAACAAGATGCAAAAAAGAAGCCAAACCTGTGAGACCGCTTCCCATGTTTCTGCAGATGTAACAACACGCCAAGAATCACCGAGTTCTTTTCTAATTTCTTCTACCTGCCTCGCAGAATTTTCTATTGCTTTATCTTTTTTAAGTGCCAAACTACGAACAAGGCCTCCCTCTTCTTGTAGTTCATTATTAGCTTCCATCGAATCTCTCTAGACATTAAGACAATATTGAGACAGTAAATATAAATGATGGTGCTAGCATGTGCAATTGTAATACATTCAATCGACATGGTTATAAGTACAAGCATAATATCATAATAAATAAGTCAGGCACTGAAATGAAACATATTATACATGAATGAAGAACGAAATAACATATAAAAGCTAAATTATGCACAAAGGACATCTGCGCGACAATCATACATGATTTAATAAGAAGCATTGTCCTGGTTATTTAATTTTACGAAACTTTGACACCAAAAAAAAAAAGATCTTGAAAAATAAAGATAACACAGTATGAAATGCATTAATTTGGCTATCTATGGAATTTTTCATGCAATAACCAATCTGTTCGGGCTGAAGAACACAATTTTCAGTTCTAATAGTGCGATCAATCATTGAAATGGGTATCATATCTACTGCAAATTTGCATGAAAAATAAAAGGAAATAGATATAGAATCTTCGGAAGATCGGATGAATCATACCTCGACTCATTTTAAATACTCTTTATGCTTTCTTCTTTCATTTTCTCTTGCGTTCTGAAGAAATGAGCATATAATAAAATATGATATTCCATACTGTGTTAGCTTTGTGCTTTAAGATACTCATGGTGAAATGCAATAAGTATACCTCACGAATCTTCTCTGCATTCTGAATAGTGTCCAAACTTGACTGTAAAATATGAAAACAGTTATGCACACATATACACAAGTATTTACATATAAATAAAAGAGTAGTGAACATAACTTTGCTATTTTCAGGAGTATAGCTGTATTCTAGCATTAAACTATATAAAAGGTCATCAGACTAAATTGATCAGGGAAAAAAAAGCAAATGTTACAACCAAAGTTCGAGAAATCATTTTCGTTCATATGAAATTTTCCCAGTTTTGGACAACTTCGCAAATTTTGAAAGTTTTGATTTCGACTTCGATTTCAGTTTTCAAATGTTGGTTAATGAAAATGTAGTAATGATCAATGTAAATAGAGTTTAGCCCAATATATTTATATTGAATTAAATAAATTTAAATTAGAATAAGAATTACTTACTCTACACTAAATTAAATCAAATAAATAGCTCAAACCAATATGTTTCGTTACATTCAGCACTAACTGAATAACATTAAGTGATATTTAGTTTAATTCATTTCAAAACTCAAGCTTTATCTATGTTTCAGTCAGCCATGTTTCCCTTCAGCCCTACTTAACAGAACCTTCTCAATTAAATTCTTTCCCTTCAACTGTCGACCTCTACCCCTTCCATCAACTCTTCATGTATTTCCCTCCATTCAACATTAAATCGACATTTCCACTTTAACCTTAAATCGACATCTTCCCTTCAACCCTAAATCAACCACAACAACAGTTGGTGCTTTAAAAATAACGATGACAACTGCTGCTATGATATTGACGACAACGATACTCACAAGAATTTGCATATCAGATTCGATCAGTTATTTATCAATTTTTTTCTTCTTCTTTTTCCTGATTTTTTTAATTGCAACTTGATGGAACGGGATATTTACATGATGCCGTCCCGCCATCGGGCATAATCTCGGAAATTTTATCTAGTATAATCTAATTTAAAAATTTTATTCCAAGCAAAGAGATGCGGTAGGTCTTATTTCTTTAGAACACAAATGACTCAAATGAGTGAATGACCAGTTTCATGAAAAGGAATATTCAGAGGTAGATGACGAGTTGGTTTTGAGAATGATACACTGACTTGAGGATGTATCACGGATGTCGGAAGCTGGAGAAACAATACACAAGATGTAATAACCCGGAAATCCGAGCCAATTTAAAAAATTTATTTTGGAAATTTTAGTGAATTTTGAATATTTAAAATGAATTATTTTAAATAATAATGACGAGAAATTTATTTTGAATAGAATTTGAACGTATGTATTTATTTGAATCGTCGTTAGAATATAAATATTTATTAATAATTATAAAAGGAATTGAAAATGGTGCGGTAGTTTGAAAATTCGATTTCAAAGTTCAAATGAATGTATAGGATTCAAAATAAACCGGATTTTAGCGAAACCAAAAATATTTGAATCTAAATGAAAATATCATTCCAAGGAATCCGAAAAATTGAAATTTCATAGCGTGAATCAAAAGATGAGTCCAGTTAAAAATTCAGAATAGTCGCTATGGAATTTGGGCCCTTAAAAATGAAAATTTTGCAAACGACCTCGATTTTCGATGAAACCACTTTTTTTGAATCCGTGA
Organism: Allium sativum; assembly: GCA_030737875.1. Taxonomy (NCBI): domain Eukaryota; kingdom Viridiplantae; phylum Streptophyta; class Magnoliopsida; order Asparagales; family Amaryllidaceae; genus Allium; species Allium sativum. The sequence continues at coordinate 52,179,352 of CM060919.1, forward strand.
TGTCAAGTTATTGCTAGGTTTCAAAATTCGTAATTTTCTGAATTAATATGTGAGCGTGGCAAAGGAAAACGCGTTTGACCAGTTTAAGTTGATTTTAGTCGACTGGAAAATGGCCATTTTTCTAACAGTCTCAGAATTTGACAAAATTTGTTTTGTTAGGACCATATCGGCAATATGAAGTTAGAAATAATTTTTATAGAATTTTTAAAGTCCGTATGTGACCCCAGTAAATTGAAATGTGCGTTCAAATTCAATATATACTAATTTATATTTTGAATTTGATGGAAACTGATCGAAACGATCAAATTGGCCTATGAAACATATCCCATTGTGTTCAGAATGGGGGTAATTAGCTAGCGGCGACAGACTTTAGGTTCGATTCGGAGTTGATAGCAACGAACAAATATTTTTCAAATTTAAAGAATTAAATAAATATATATATAACTAAACCCTAAAATTTTATTGGTCCAACTCACTTCTGCGGTCAACACAAAGAAACCCACCTCTTTCAATACACACGGCGATAATTGCTCGATTGTTTCTCCCCCTTTTTCTTCTGATCCTTAGATGGATTTACAAAATTAAAAATGTGAAGATCGAAGACCTCACTGAGATCTACAAGACCTACGGCCACGATCTGATGTTGTTGAGGAATTTGGCCAAAAACCGTTCACAAACTACCGTCGGTCGCAGGGGTTTTTGGCGAGATTGGGTGCATCGGTTTCCGTGCTGATTTGGGTGGAGAAGCGGTCTTCGTAGGCGGTGGATGGAGTGATCTCATATCGGAGCAAAGATGCTCCAGGCGGCGGCGCATGTAAACCCTAGCTGTTGAAAGGGTTCGAAGTCGTCCTGGCGATGGCAATGAAAATGGTAAGGATTTTAAACTCAGTTTTAATAAATATAACAGTGTTTTAAATCTCAGATTTTAATAAATACACATACATGATTTCTGAAAATATACATACATTATCCCTGAAAATATACATACATTATCCCTGAAAATATACATACATTATCTTTGAAAATATATACATACATTATCCCTGAAAATATACATACATTATCCCTGAAATTATATACATACATTATCTTTGAAAATATATACATACATTATCTTTGAAAATATATACATACATTATCTTTGAAATTATGTACATACATTATCTTTGAAAATATATACATACATTATCTTTGAAAATATATACATACATTATCTTTGAAATTATATACATACATTATCTTTGAAATTATATACATACATTATCTTTGAAATTATATACATACATTATCTTTGAAAATATATATATAAAATATACCTTTGTTTTAAAAATATAAATATACACTGTTTTAAAGAAGTAAAATATATGAATGTCATTGTTCTAGAATAAGTAAAATGTAATTGCTTTGAAAATTTAAATGGTATTGTTTTGAAAAAAAATACGAACTAGAATTTGTTTTTGAAATATACGAACTAGAACTTGTTTTTGAAAAGTAAGAACTAGAATTTGATTTTTATCTTTATAAAGTTATTAATATTATTTAGGTATATATATGATTTTTTAGAATGTAAAGTTTTGATTTTTATAGATTAAAAATACGATTTTTATATAGTAGAGATAATAAAAATATGATTTTTATATTATAGAAAGAATAAAAATATGATATTTTAAATTGGTAGAGTATTAAAAATATGATTTTTAATATATAGAACATCACATTAAAAATGTGATTTTTAATATGAACAGCGTGAAAAGGATGGCGTAGGAATTTCAGGCAAATCAAATCGATCAGAAATTCAGAATAGAATGGTGGAGTGGAACCTAAAGGTTAGAACTCCTCACTTTTATTTTATTTTCTAGTTTGAAATATATACTAGGATGCAAACGGTGCTTAGTAGCACCCGACACCCGTCGTCCACAGACCATGGACGACTTGTATGCTTGTGTGATTGTTTGTGTTGTGAAGTAAAATATATATTCATGTGTTGAAATAAAAATATATATTCATGTGTTGAAATAAAATATATAATCATGTGTTGAAATAAAATAAATATTCATTTACAAATCGAACGATTTGTTTATGTACACCGATTTGACTGATATTGATTGGGACGATAAATTTTACACATCACCCAACTGCACAAATAAAAAAATGTGTTTGTTGATGTGAAACCCCACACGGGTATTGGGATGATATTTGACGTACACTAATCCCGATTGTTTAATTGTATGTCAATCGATGGGTTGACAGACTGTGTAAGCGTTAATTATTTATATTTAATGCTTATGTTGTGTGGTGCACTCTGGATGATGGTTGATGATTTATCGTTGCTATTATATACATGTGTTATAGAAAATCCATATAATTAACCTTATATGGTAATTGATTGTGCCTCATTCCGATTTGGAAAATAAGGAATATTATAAAAATAAATTCATGTGTCGAATAGAATAAATATTCATGTGTTGAATAGAAAATAAATTCATGTGTTGAATAGAATAAATATTCATGTGTTGAATAGAAAATAAATTCATGAGTTGAATAGAATAAAAATTCATGTGTTGAATAGAATAAATATTCATGTGTTGAATAGAATAAATATTCATGTGTTGAATAGAATAAACATTCATGTGTTGAATAAAAGCCGTAATGCCATTTTGACATGAACGATATTTATATCGATTTTATTCATTTTTATATTGAATATAAGAAAGAAAGTGATTTTAAAATATAACGTTTTGAAAATATTATCATTTGTATATCGATGATGTGGAATATTCAATTTTGATTCGAAATTGAATATGAAGTTGAAATCGTTTCGAAAACAAATTTAAAACGATTTATAAAATACGTTTTGAAAGGAAATCGACGAAATATACATAATATATATATTATATATATAATGGCCTGAATAGAACGCGCAGCGCCGCAACAGTTCGCGAATTTCGACTATTGCCTTCGAATGGACGTTACGGGAGATCCGACCGACGGATTCTCCTAAAACCAGAACAGTTGGGTTCGTATCGAAAAGAGATTTCTAACGAATATTAGAAATTAGAAATTTAACGGTTGGATTTGAAATTATGTCTAAATCAAATTTGGAAAAGGTCGCTGTAAGTGCAATTCGATGGCCGTTGATGGAAATCGACTGTACAGACCTTGATAAAATTATTAAAAATAGTAATAATTTGTGTAACATCATAAGAAATGATTTGGAAAGAATTGGGATGAAAAACTCCATATTTGAAAAGATAAAAATAGATTTTTATCGAAATTAACTAGTTTTGAACTAGAACGGTAATTTATTTATTTTTGAAATAAATAAATTGGATTTGAAAGGGTTTTAAAAGTAACCAGAGGTTTCAATAATTGAATTGGGATGGAATGTGATTTTGGGTTTATAGTGAACCGTGTTTTAAATGACATTGGTTCTTTAACCCAGTTAAAGACAGGATAGTGATTTTTGGGAAGATTAAAACCAAGTGGAGTTTTAATCAATCTTTAATTAGATTGAAATGATCAAGAATGGAGTATCACCAATTTTGCTCCAGGCGATAGTTAAATCTTTAATTAGCTTTGAACGAGAAGTGGTAATTGAATTTACCGATAACACCGTGGTGTTAGATATGAAGTATTGCCAGTTTTACTTTATGGGATGAATAGGTTGGGATTGGGAAATAAAATAAATGATTACTTCGGTGTGGTTCGCTAATCCCGACTAGTTTGAATTGATATTCAAAAGAAGATTAAAGAATGAATTTAAAGGATTTATCTTTGATAAAATTAATGGGAACCTTTCCCAAGGCGTAAGAATATTCTGAATTGGAATGAGGCATATGTTGTGTTTGTGTAACACTTGTTTATTATATATGCGAGTTATTCAGAAAGACCGGGTTTATCCCAATCTGGATAACTGATTCGACGTGGTGTCGAGGATGAAGACGGTGGTCGAAGACCGGAGGTCTTCACATCATTTGGGTGATTGTTGATGATCTTGATTGGGCTGTACACCCAAGAGGAGGGAATCAGTTGGTGATTGTCCAGGCGTACTTGGAGATCGATGGATATGCGAGGTACAAGGTGCCCCCGGTTTCGTTCAGACCCAGAACGAACTTGTAAATGGACTGTGTGTCAGACATTGGATTTTACTCTGTGTGATTGATTTCTATTAAATATATATCTGTTTGGCGGCGGAGAATTTATTCTCTTGCTTAACGCCCTTCTCTGAGACGTACGAGCTTAGAGGTTATATATTGATGGATATCAATCGTATGGAGTGAATTGCTTGTGTGGCATGCCTAAGTGGCAAATGATCAAGGATTCTGTTGAAAAGCAAAGTCTTGTGGTTGATGATCAAAGCACAGCCTGTGTGGCACAGCTTTGTGTAGCGTTGATTCGCGAGCCTCACACCCCGATTGTGAACCAGAAACAGGAGAGGACCTCAGGGAGGGCAAGCGTTTCCTTCTAGCTAGAAGTGGCGTCAGTGGTTTTACACGCCCTGACGAGTTTGACTTATGTGATTGTTGCTGTTGCGAGGCGCCTCGGATATATCGGTGACTACGTGGAGCCGATGGAGTCATAGGACTCATTTACGCCCCAAAGGGCGGGGAAACGCAGTGTTCAGGCATTTTAATCCACATCGGTGGACCGACCCTGACGATCCAAAGGCTTGACTGAGTACTTGCCTGAGACATGGGCTAGATTGTCTCGAATTCGTGGAGACTGTAATACCCCGTAATTTTCAATATTAATGTTCACAAATAAAATAATAACTAATCTCAGGTGTGAGAATTAAGGGAAATGGGTTGCGCCATTGTGTTTGTCTCGGAATTCTGGTTGAGATAGAGTCTGAGTTTGCGTGAATTGGACTTCGTATGAAGAAGTTATGGCCATCGGAAGTTTCAGAAAATTCAAAATAGATTTCAAAAATTCAAAATTTCAGAGTCAAATGGGCTAGGTGGGAAATTTCCCGCCAGGGCCAGGTCGACCATAGGGTCGACCTGGGGGTCGACCTACCCTCACCAGGTCGACCATAGGGTCGACCTAGGGGTCGACCTGCCCCCCCCCCCCCCCCGGGCAGATTTGATTGATGACCTGTTTATGACTGTATGCTGAGTCATTAGGGTTTCTGATCTGCTCTGATTGGCTGGGATTAAATCTGGGTTGATCGGACGGCCTAAACTAATCCTAAACTCTATAAAAAGACATGTGGACTGAAACCCTAAAATCAAATTAAAATTAGATTCATGGCCTCCATGCCGTCACCTCGCAACCTAGAATAGCCGCCACCAATTAGAGAGGAAGAAAAGCTAATCAATTCAATTCTAATCTAAATCACAACAACGAATCTACTTCAAAGGAAAGCTTATTCAACTTCAGAACTCAGATTTCAGAACTCAAGACCTTCTTTGAGTTGTGAGTTCGATTTCTTTAATAAAATAATTAACAATTTAATTGGATTGAGATATGATGTGGATCATATGGTTATGTTGTGAATTATTGACCACATTTTATTATTTATGTTGTAAATTCTATGATGTTATCATGTATGTTGTAAAGTTGTGATGTTATCGTCTATGTTGTAGTTTTATGATTGGCTTATGTATAATCAATTCATAATGATGTTTCATATGCTAGTTTGGTTATGTTGTTGGAACTAATTCATATGTTAAATCATATGTATATATGTATGCAAGTCTAGGTGTTAGTTTAGATCTGGATCATATGCAAGTTAATGAAATTATGAACAACCTTACATGTTTCATGACCCTTATTTTATGTGTGTAAATTGGATCTAAAGTTAGGCTATGACATGTGTGAGTTAAATGCTACTATACAAAATTCTACATGCAAGTATACACCATCGTTATGTTGCATAAGTCACATATGCAAGTGTATATACATATGTTTGGAGTATGAATCATGCCTATGCAAGTTTACCCCTTATGGTTACATCCATGACATACATGGCTTATGCAAGTTTGTGACTATTACCTAAACAAGTTTACACCTTTAGATTTAGATCTATGACGTATGTAGTTTTATGCAATTTGTGACTTTGGCCTATGCAAGTTTTAGATGTAGAACCTCATTCACACATGCAGGTTCACCCCTTATGTTTAGATCTAGTTTTATTTCTATGTATGTTGTGATGTTTTCTCTTTATTCCATGAGTTAGACTATTCGAGTCTAATGTATATTTTACGTTAAACGAACGAACGTACAACGTGGGGCCATGGGATAATATTAAAAGATTTAATATTGAGAATTGGCATGAATGCCTTAAATGGCATAAAATAAATTTGTGATGAAATTGGTAGGATTTTGCATATCATAAATAGATGGACATAACTGAGTCAATTATGCCCATAATTAAATTTGGAATTGATTGATAATTTGAATAGGGAAATTAATTCAAAATTGGGGAATAATTAATTTTGTGTAATTAATCGTCTAAGACACGAGATTAGGCTCTTTTGTGGTGTAAGACTGCCCGGACCCGTCCGGCAAATTTAGCTTCCACAAATGCCAATCTAATGTAGGAGGTCTTAGGCACAAATTAAATGCGTATAAATTGTAAAGACACGAAGTTAGGTTCTTTTGTGGTGTAAGACTGCCCGGACCCGCCCAGCAAATCCAGCTGCCACAAATGCCAGTCTAATGAGGGAGGTATTTAGAAGGTTACGGTCTTAATAAATTAAGAAACACTTAACCAGATAAACATGTAGTGGGACATGTGGGGGTTAAGTGGGTGCCTTGGGTGGCATGTGGAATTAAGTGGGTGGCATTTGAAATACGATTAGAGACACTTAACCCAAATTGAAAATGTAAGTGAACATGAATAAGAAGAGGGTTAAGTGGGATGTACTAGAGGGGACCAAGCTTAGGTGGATAGCTTGTGTCAAGTAATGGGGGCCCGTTTCAACCAGTAACCCATACGTATCTTTGTGGTCTCGACCCAAGTCGAGGACGGGACACGCATACTGGGCTTGACTGTAAGAGGCCAAAACGGGTTAGCGGTGGCAACGCAAGTCCAACAGGTTCATGTGCGTGTGTGGGCCCGGGCCTGTAGGTATGACGTTGTTGAATCGTGTAGGTATAAGCCGTGCATTATTGGTGGTATCGGGTTGCCACTTTAGGGAGTGATACACACCACTGTGGGGCCAGCACGGGTATCTACGAGTTAGGGAGCCGATTGCATGGGGGTAGTGGGTACACCTAGTGGAGATAGGGGCGGGCGGCACCTATGAAGGCAACTAGGGGTGCACGAAACTACCATTATCATTATTAAGTTCTGTAGGCGGGATCAACCTTAGGGTGACTAGTGGTCGTGCAGTGTAGTAATTATCTTATAGTGGTTTAGGTGCGCCTTTAACGTTATCTTTATTCATCTTATTTCCTTTTTTACTCTGCCATACTCAATTGTTCACAGTCATTTCCTTATTTTCCAACTTATGCCTTAGCCTAGTTATTTTGTTAATTATATTGTTAAAGTTATCGCACTCGCCAGACTTTATGTCTGACCCCCTTTGTTTCCACCTCTTTTCTTCCTTCCCCCCCTTAGGTGCTCAGGGTGGAACTAGCACCAGTGGAGCTTGATTTTGAATAGCTGTATCTCTTGCTTTTAGAAGTTGCTTGGATCGCTGAAGTAACAGTTCAGCCTATCTTACTTATGGCTCTTTTGTATTGGGGTTATGTCTTTCAATTTATGTACTCTGATTTATTCAAGATGGATATTATGTACTTTGACTCTGGTTTTTGATGATGTAATCAAACTTATGTGTTTACCGCTGCAATGAATAAATTTTAAATTTTTAAGTACGGTTTATATCTGTCTTGTTGTTAAGTTTTTGTTCTATACACACTTAAAACGCTCCATAGAAGTTAATGCATTCCCTTTGTGAGTGACATTAATGGACGTGGGGTGTTACACGTGGTATCAGAGCTAAAGGTTACCAAAACAGATATGAATTTTGAAAAACTGTTTTTCAAAAACACATTTATAAAGAAATACCTTCAAAAGTATGTTTTAAGGAAAGTATTTTCAAGAGAAAAGCTTATTTTAGAAAGCATAACCACAAGAGCCGTATATCTATCCTTCGGTCCTTTTGTATTGAATCTTTCCTTTTTTTTGTTTCAGCATGTCTGGAATTCCCGAGATACCCGAGGGAATACCGATACCAGGATGGTTTAGGAGGTATTTGGAGACTAGGGCCACCACCGCAGGTCCAGTAAATGCTCCTCCTCCCCCTCCTCCTCCTCCTCGTGTCGATACTTTTGCAAAGATATGTAAGGATTTTCGGGCAATGGGTGGAAAACCTTTTCATAGGATGGAGACATTTATTGAAGCTCGAAATTGGCTAAAGGAGGTGGAAGAATTGTTTGGGATCTTTGATGTGGAAGATGGAAGAAAGGTCCAGTTAGCTGCCTGGCTAATGAAGGATGAGACCTCGTTTTGGTGGGAGGTCACTAATGGAGAACGTCCAGCCGATACATGGCCAGATTTTAGGCGGAGGTTTGAGGCGAAGTTTCTCTCACCCGCTGAAGAGAATCTATACATGGAAAGGTTTCTAGCATTGAAGCAGGGGAATCTATCGGTGAAAGAATATGTCAACAAATACAATCAGTTGGCGAGATTTGGCTTGGACTTGGTGAATACACTAGAAAAGAAGGCCCTGGGATTTGTTAAGGGTTTGAACGAGCCGCTTCATGGGTTAGTTATGACCCACATCCCCATGGGGGCTACCTTTGAGAGACTAGTTGACATGGCGCTTATGCATGAAGAGGGGAAGGGCGCCACTGCTAATAAGGAACCCGAGAAGAAAGGGGGTCAAAAGAAACCGCAACAACAACAACAGAACAAGAAAGGTGGTAAAGGCGACAATGGTAAGGGAAAGAAAAGATGCTTTAACTGTGGGACACCAGGCCATCTAAGCAAAGATTGTAGGAAGAAAAAGAAGACTGGCTGTTTCCACTGTGGCAAAGCGGGACATCTGATTAAGGACTGCCCAAGGAAAGGGAAGAGGGCAGGGTCTACCTCGGGAGGACAGGTGCAGGCTCTTATAGCACCAGGGCAGGCAAGGGGGCAAGTTCAGGCACTTGTGGTCCCACCGCTGCAAGAACGAGGTAGAGCAATTTCCGTTGAAAGTTTAGTTTTTCTGTTTGATCATCATGTCCGTACTTTATCCGATTCTGGCGCATCACATTCGTTTATCTCTACATCATTAGTTGAAACACTGCACCTAGATACTAGTCTAGTTACAGATCCCTTAGTAGTCTCAAATCTTATTGGTGGTTCGGCTCATCTTTCTATGATCTGTCGAGATTTGATAGTGTCTATCTTGGGCGTGGGGTTTGAATGCAACACCTTTGTTCTTGGTTTCATGGGCTATGGCTTGATTCTAGGTATGGATTGGCTAACAAGATATGGGGTCATCCTAGATTGTGAAAGAAGGGTAGTTAGATTGTTGACTCGTTATGGAAAGACCCTTGATATTTCTTGTGACTCTAGAGGTTCAGTAATGCTTAGCTACTTAGAATCCCTTGACGCATCCGATGATGATTCACAATCTGTTAGCATAGTCCATGAATATGTTGATGTCTTCGATGAGGTGAGGGGTTTACCCCCAAAACATGAGATAGACTTTCGAATATATCTAGTAGATAATGCAAAGCCAGTTGCATTGCCAGTGCGCCACATAGCTCCAAGAGAGAGAAGAGAACTCAGTAAGCAAGCGAAAGAATTGCTTGAGAAGGGGTTCATCAGACGTAGTATATCGGAGTGGGGTGCTCCACTAGTATTTTCCACGAAGGCAGATGGGTCCCTTAGACTTTGTGTGGACTATAGAGAAATTAATAAGCTTACAAAGAAGAATAGGCACCCACTGCCAAGGATTGACGATCTCTTCGATCAGTTAGTTGGTGCCTCAGTGTTTTCGCAGCTGGACTTAGCCACAGGTTTCCATCAGTTGAGAGTGGGTGAGGATAGCATAGATAAGACTGCCTTTAGGACTCTAGACGGCTTCTTCGAGTGGCTTGTGATGCCCTTCGGTTTGACAAATGCCCCTGCATACTTTGTTGACTTGATGAGTAGGGTGTTTAGGGAGTACCTTAATAAATTCGTGGTAGTCTTTGTGGACGACATCTTGATCTTTTCTAAAAGCGAGGAAGAGCATGCCCTACATCTTAGGGAAGTGTTGCAGACCCTTCGAGCACATTGCCTTAAAGCTAAATTTTCTAAATGTCACTTTTGGAGGAAGGAAGTGCGATTCTTAGGGCACGTGGTTTCCAAGGAAGGGATAGCTGTGGATCCCGCGAAGGTAGTGGCCATCCAAGATTGGAAGGTCCCTAAAAATGCTACCGAGGTGAGGAGTTTCTTAGGGTTGGCTGGCTACTATAGGAAGTTTATCAAAGACTTCGCAAAAATATCAGCCCCGTTAACACGCTTGACGAAGAAGAACCTAGTTTTCACATGGGACGTAGATTGTGATGATGCGTTCCAACGCTTAAAGAGAGCTTTGACCACAGCCCAAGTCTTAGTGTTGCCAGATGGGAGTAAGCCATTTACCGTTTATACCGATGCTTGTGGGACAGGACTATGCGCAGTCTTAATGCAAGAGGGAAGGGTAATAGCCTATGGTGGAAGGCAGTTGAGAGGGCATGAGAGAAATTACCCTACACATGACCTAGAGTTGGCCGCTATTGTTTTCGCGCTTAAGTCTTGGCGCCATTATCTTCTTGGCGAGAAATTCGAATTGTTCGCTGACCAAAAATCGCTAAAATACTTGTTCTCTCAGAAGGAATTGAACTTAAAGCAATAAAGGTGGATGGAATTCCTAGCGTCCTACGATTTCGAGATAGCATATACCCCTGGTAAGGGTAACGTGGTGGCAGACGCCTTAAGTAGGAAAATGTTGTCCTTGAGTCTGTTGTTTGTTGAGCGGCGAAGCTTAGAGTTCATCTCTACATTTGACTTTAGACCTTCCGTTGACTTTGTACCCGGTTTGCTAGCATCCTTAGAGGTCAGATCTACGCTGTTGGGACGGATTGATGAGGCACAGCGAGATGACACACAGTTGGTTGAGTTAGTAGAAAAGCTCAAAAGGGGGGAGTCATCAAGCCATCTCTGTAGGTATACCCTAGACGATAAGGGTTGGTTATGTAGGGATGGTAGACTTTGTGTACCACGGGACGAGAATTTGAGGAAGACCATTCTTGATGATGCACATCGTTCGTAGATGACCATCCATCCCGACGGGGACAAGATGTACATGGACATGAGATGAGTTTACTTTTGGGCCAGCATGAAGAGGGATGTGGCTGAGTTTGTCGCTAGATGCTTGGTGTGTCAACAAGTAAAAGCAGAGCAAAAGAAACCCGGTGGGTTGCTTCACCCATTGGAGGTCCCACAATGGAAGTGGGAAAGTGTCTCAATGGACTTTATTGATAGGTTACTGAGATAGAGGAAGGGTAATACGAGGATTCGGGTCGTGGTAGACAGACTTACTAAGAGCGCCCATTTCATTCCCGTGAAGTGTAAGAGGACTGCTCCATGGTTAGCCTCCGTATATATTCGAGAGATAGTTCGTTTGCACGGTGTTCCTTCTAGCATAGTGAGTGACCGCGATCCTATCTTTACTAGCGAGTTTTGGAAGAGCTTGCAAGAGGCTGTAGGGACTCAGTTATGTTTGAGCACCGCATATCATCCTCAGACGGATGACCAGACCGAGAGGGTGAATCGTATTCTAGAAGACCTATTGAGGTTGTGTCTTAGACTTCGGAGGTACATGGGAGGAGCATCTTCCGTTGGTGGAGTTCGCATATAATAATAGCTTTCAGTCTAGCATTGGCATGGCACCATTCGAGGCTCTTTATGGACGTCCGTGTCGTTCGCCTGCATGTTGGTAGGAATCTACAGATAAGATCTTGCTTGGGCCCGATATGATTAGAGAGACTTCAGAAAAGATCGATTTGATTTGAAGGAGGATGAAGGCGGCGCAAGATAGGCAGAAATCTTATGCGGAAAAGAGGAGGTCAGATCTTGAGTTTGATATTGGGGACATGGTCTTTGTCAAGATGTCTCCATTATGGAATGTCGTTCGCTTTGGGTCCATTGGGAAGTTAGCACCAAGGTTCGTAGGGCCGTTTCCTATTAAGGAGAGGATTGGACATATGGCGTATAGAGTGGAGTTGCCCGAGAGGCTTAGTGGTGTACACGATGTATTCCATGTATCACATTTGAGGAAGTGCTTGCATGAGACCGCGGAAGTGGTAGAGCCGGGCTTGCTTAGATAGGTGGAGATAGAGCGCGATGCGACGAGCTCCTACGTGCATTCTTGGGTCTGAGATTAAGAAGTTGAGGAATCGAGAAGTCGAGCTGGTCAAAATGCAATGGGGAGATGATGAGAGCAACACTACTTGGGAGACGGAAGAGAAGATGCGTTCATTGTACCCTTTTCTTTTCGAGGGTATGTCTTTTATTGTCTCCTTTATCGCTTGGCTTGTACTTGTTTTATCTTTAGTATGTCCTCTCGCTAGTATCTTTGACCTTTAGATAGGGTAGTCCTATGGTTGAAACATGTGTTTGAGACATGTTATGTATGATGGATGCATGTGGATGCAAGAGGTTGCTAGTGGTTGCTCGTGGATGCATATACACACACTTTAGGCACTAGATCGGCTCAGTCACTTCATATTGCATATAAATGTGTGTACATATTTAAGTTAATGGATGTATAATGGTTGTGTTATCATATGGATGCTGCATTTTGGTGAATGGTCGTGCATACATGTAGAAATAATATGTATCGATAGGATTCTTTCGCATACATAATGGATGCATGGCACTATCATGGTTTGCATTTAGGAGGTCAACTGAATCAGTAGACCGCCTGATTTTGCATTAGATAAAGAACATATACACACACTTCTTGCATATGTTCATACAACATTAGGAATTTTATAAGGACAATGGATGCCTGTGTTTGATGGTTGAGTAGATGGTCGATTGGATGTTAGGATATGCATTCTCCTTAACTTGGAGATTTCGGGGGCGAAATCCTTTAAGGAGGGGAGAATGTAACACCCCGTAATTTTCAATATTAATGTTCACAAATTAAAGAATAACTAATCTCAGATGTGAGAATTAAGGGAAACAGGTTGCGCCAATGTGTTCGTCTCAGAATTCTGGTTGAGATAGAGTCTGAGTTTGCGTGAATTGGACTTCGTATGAAGAAGTTATGGCCATCGGAAAAATTCAAAATTTCAGAGTCAGATGGGCTAGGCGGGAAATTTCCCGCCAGGGCCAGGTAGACCTGGGGGTCGACCTACCCTCACCAGGTCGACCATAGGGTCGACCTGGGGGTCGACCTGCCCCTCCGGGCAGATTTGATTGATGACCTGTTTATGAAAGTATGCTGAGTCATTAGGGTTTCTGATCTGCTTTGATTGGATGGGTCTAATTCTGGGTTGATCGGATGGCCTAAACTAATCCTAAACTCTATAAAAAGACATGTAGACTCAAATCCTAAAATCAAATTAAATTTAGATTCATGGCCTCCATGCCATCACCTCGCAACCTAGAACAGCAGCCCCCAATTAGAGAGGAAGAAAAGCTAATCAATTCAATTCTAATTTAAACCGCAACAACGAATCTACTATAAAGGAAAGCTAATTCAACTTCAGAACTCAGATTTCAGAACTCAAGACCTTCTTTGAGTTGTGAGTTCGATTTCTTTAATAAAATAATTAACAATTTAATTGGATTGAGATATGATATGGATCATATGGTTATGTTGTGAATTATTGACCGCATGTTATTATTTATGTTGTAAATTCTATGATGTTATCATGTATGTTGTAAAGTTGCGATGTTATCATCTATGTTGTAATTTTATGATTGGCTTATGTATAATCATTTCATAATGATGTTTCATATGCTAGTTTGGTTATGTTGTTGGAACTAATTCATATGTTAAATCATATGTATATATGTATGCAAGTCTAGGTGTTAGTTTAGATCTGGATCATATGCAAGTTAATGAAATTATGAATAACCTTACTTGTTTCATGACCCCTATTTTATGTGTGTAAATTGGATCTAAAGTTAGGACATGACATGTGTGAGTTATATGCTAGTATACAAAATTCTACATGCTAGTTTACATGTTTAGATGCAAGTTTACACCATCGTTATGTTGCATAAATCACATTGCAAGTATATATACATATGTTTGGAGTATGAATCATGCCTATGCAAGTTTACCCCTTATGGTTAGATCCATGACATACATGGCTTTTGCAAGTTTGTGACTATTACCTAAACAAGTTTACACCTTTAGATTTAGATCTATGACATATGTAGTTTTATGCAAGTTGTGACTTTGGCCTATGCAATTTTTTGATGTAGAACCTCATTCACACATGCAAGTTCGCCCCTTATGTTTAGATCTAGTTTTATTTCTATGTATGTTGTGATGTTTTCTCTTTATTCCATGAGTTAGACTATTCGAGTCTAATGTATATTTTACATTAAACAAATGAACGTACAACGTGGGATAATATTAAAAGATTTAATATTGAGAATTGGCATAAATGCCTTAAACGGCATAAAATAAATTTATGATGAAATTGGTAGGATTTTGCATACCATAAATAGATGGACATAATTGAGTCAATTATGACCATTATTAAATTTGGAATTGATTGATAATTTGAATAGGGAAATTAATTCAATATTGTGGGAATTATTAATTTTGTGTAATTAATCGTCTAAGACACGAGGTTAGGATCATTTATGGTGTAAGACTGCCCGGACCCGCCTGGCAAATCCAGCTGCCGCAAATGCCAGTCTAATGTGGGAGGTCTTAGGCATAAATTAAATGCGTAACAATTGTAAAGACACGAAGTTAGGCTCTTTTTTGGTGTAAGATTGTCGGGACCCGCCCGGCAAATCCAGCTGCCACAAATGCCAGTCTAATGTGGGAGGTCTTTATAAGGTTACAGTCTTAATAAATTAAGAAACACTTAACCAGATAAACATGTAGTGGGACATGAGAGGGTTAAGTGGGTGCCTTGGGTGGCATGTGGAATTAAGTGGGTGCCTTGGGTGGCATTTGAAATACGATTAGAAACACTTAACCAAAATTGAAATATGTAAGTGAACATGAATAAGAAGAGGGTTAAGTGGGATGTACTAGAGGGGACCAAGCTTAGGTGGATAGCTTGTGTCAAGTAATGGGGGCCCGTTTCAACCCGTAACCCATACGTATCTTTGTGGGCTCGACCCAAGTCGATGACGGGACATGCATACTGGGCTTGACTGTAAGAGGGCAAAACGGGTTAGCGGTGGCAATGCAAGTCCAACGGGTTCATGTGCGTGTGTGGGCCCGGGCTGGTGGGTAAGATGTTGTTGCATCGTGTATGTATAAACCGTGCATTATTGGTGGTATCGGGTTGCCACTTTGGGGAATGATACACCCCACTGTTGGGCCAGCATGGGTGTCTACGATTTAGGGAGCCGATCGCATGGGGGTAGTGGGTACACCTAGTGGAGATAGGGGTAGGCGACACCTATGAAGGCAACTAGGGGTGCACGTAACTACCATTATCATTATTAAGTTCTGTAGGCGGGATCAACCTTAGGGTGACTAGTGGTGGTGCAGTGTAGTAATTATCTCATAGTGGTTTAGGTGCGCCTTTAATGTTATCTTTGTTCATCTTATTTCCTTGTTTACTCTGCCATACTCAATTGTTCACAGTTATTTCCTTATTTTCCAACTTATGCCTTAGCCTAGTTATTTTGGTAATTATATTGTTAAAGTTATCGCACTCACCAGACTTTATGTCTAACCCCCTTTGTTTCCACCTCTTTTGTTCCTTCCTCCCCCTCCACCCCACCCAGGTGCTCAGGGTGGAACTAGCACCAGTGGAGCTTGATTTTTGGACAGTTGTATCTCTTGCTTTTAGAAGTTGCTTGGATTGCTGAAGTAAAAGTTCAGCTTATCTTACTTATGGCTATTTTGTATTGGGGTTATGTCTTTCAATTTATGTACTCTTATTTATTCAAGATGGATATTATGTACTTTGACTCTGGTTTTTGATGATGTAATCAAACTTATGTGTTTACCGCTGCAATGAATAAAGTTTTAAATTTTTAATATCTGTCTTGTTGTTAAGTTTAAGTTCTATACACACTTAAAACGCTCTATAGAAGTTACTGCATTCCCTTTGTGAGTGACATTAATGGACGTGTGGTGTTACTAGGATGATCCCTTGCCTCGGTTCACAGACGAAAATCCAATTTCCAATACGTGATTTTGCGGTTTTGATTGTAAACCTATATATGGCGACATAGTGGTATGGGGCACTTATGTCGTCTATGATTGATATTTATGATTGAAATTGTTTTGACACTATATACTTATAGTAATAAAAGATGAAATTTAGCGTACCAAGCATGTTTGGCTATTATAAGGTAAAAAACCCTATCCTGCGGCTTGCGTTGCATTGTGTGATGGGACTTGGGTCTTATAATAGCTTCATTTTTCTTTATTTAGCATTGCGCTGTTGTTTTATGCACTGGTATTCTTGGGAGGAAACCCGTTCCGTGTTATACGGCGTGGTCCCTTGATTTACCTAACTTTAAAATAAAGATTAATAACTGTTTTAGTTCTCACACCAGTCACAGGACTGACCTGGAGTTTATTGTTTTAACCTAAACTCTGGGTGCCCTTATTTTGACATGAGCAGCTAGTAGTTTTGGGTTTGCAGATTCATATTCACAGGATCCTGATTTACAGCTGGAATGATATCCGGAAAGCTCTGTATCCGTATATCCCCTTCAGTTGTGTATTGTATTATTTTTCCGCTGCTATGTAATGTATTGTAACCTCTGATAATCTGTTGTGTAATATTTATTTATACTCTGTATATTCTTGTATTCTGATGGAAATTGTTGTAATAAGCAATGAAATGTTCTTCTGTTTGCGTTCTGATTCGTCTTGTCCTCAAAGTAATTCGTTCTTCCTCTTCTCTTCGGAGACTGGGGAAGTTCGGGTCGCTCCATTTGGTATCAGAGCTTTGGTTTACAGAGCTCGTAGAACAAGACACATTAGAACCAAACGAAAGAATTCATCAGAAATTGGATTAGTAATATCTAATGAGGATGACTCGTTAGAGATGGGATCAGTAGTATCCTAGAACGAGTGTAAAGAGTGTTGTTTTGAAAAATAAAAATTGAAAACACGTTTTGTTTTGAAAATTTAAATCAATTATTCGTATTTGAATATTTATTTGTATTGATTTGGACAATCAAGTATATAGAGATTTTAGTATACGTCTGATCCACGTGTATTGAAGCCTCAAATATATTCGATAGATATAGAATCACACCCTAGTTACCCGGGTCTGATTCTGATGATGGCGCGCCATCATCAGTGTTTATATTCGAGCAACGAAAGTGGGATTTCTGTATATTTCCAATTGACTGGTGTGAGAATCAAAACCAGATAGGGCTTATTATTGTGATTTGGCACCTAAAATGTGATTTTTGACTATGTATCAAAATTATGAGTTTGAAACGTTAATCAACTAATTGATTGATGGTTGTGTTGTTTGATTATTGGTTGGTTAATTAAAATTTGAACCTTTAGCCAAATTGAACCAAATAGTGAGTTGTACTGAAAATTTATCGCATATGCATGCATGTACATGTACTTACATTGAACAGTCATAGCAAGGAGGCTAGAACAGAAGAATAAAATTGTTTGCCCGACAAATAGGTACATGTTTACAAATTTCTTTGGGTTTGGATGATTTTATGAGCCGATTGGCTGTTTCTTTTTCTTTTTGGATTGGTGAGGGCCATGGGAGGCTATTTGAAATATCCCAAAGCTCCCGGTGCAGGGGAGGTTATGGCGAAATTTTTCGAAAATTTAGGTTGTTAGCCAAATTTTTGAAAAATTTGAAAAGTTCTTAGAAACTGAAAAGTTGAAGAACTTAAGCCATAAAGAAAATAATGGAAGTTGAGTTGGTTTGTTAAACAACATTCGGCTTCCTTACTTTTCGGGGACGAAAAGTTTTAAGTGGGGGAGATTGTAATAACCTGGAAATCCGAGCCAATTTAAAAATTTTATTTTAGTAATTTTAGTGAATTTTGAATATTTAAAATGAATTATTTTAAATAATAATGACGAGAAATTTATTTTGAATAGATTTAGAGCGTATGTATTTATTTGAATCGTCGATAGAATATAAATATTTATTTATAATTATAAAAGGAATTGAAAATGGCGCGGTAGTTTGAAAATTCAATTTCAAAGTTCAAATGAATGTATAGGATTCAAAATAAACCGGATTTTAGCGAAACCAAAAATATTTGAATCCAAATTAGAATATCTTTCCAACGAATCCGAAAAATTGAAATTTGATAGCGGGAATCAAAAGATACGTCCGGTTGAAAATTCAGAATAGTCGCTATGGAATTTGGGCCCTTAAAAATGGAAATTTTGCAAACGACCTCAGTTTTTGACGAAATCACTTTTGTTGGATCCGTGATGTCAAGTTATTGCTAGGTTTCAAAATTTGTGATTTTCTGAATTAATATGTGAGCGTGGCAAAGGAAAATGCGTTTGACCAGTTTCAATTGATTTTAATCGACTGGAAAATGGCCATTTTTCTAACGGTCTCAGAATTTGACGAAATTAGTTTTGTTAGGACCGTATCGTCAATACGAAACTAGAAATATTTTTTCTAGTATTTTAAAGTCTGTATGTGACCTCAGTAAATTGAAATGTACATTCAAATTCAATATATACTAATTTATATTTTGAATTTGATGGAAACTGATCGAAACGATCGAATTGGCCTATGAAACATATCCCATTGTGTTCAGAATAGTGGTAATTAGCTGGCGATGATAGACGTCGGGTTCGATTTGGAGTTGATAGGAACAAACAAATATTTTTCAAATTTAAGGAATTAAATAAATAAATATACATAACTAAACCCTAAAATTTTATTGGTCCAACTCACTTCTGCGGTCAACACAAAGAAACCCGCCTCCTTCACTACACACGGCGATAGTTGCTCGATTGTTTCTCCCCCGTTTTCTTCTGATCCTTACATGGATTTACAAAATTAAAAATGTGAAGATCGAAGACCTCACCGAGATCTACCAGCCCAACGACCACGATCTGATGTTGTTGAGGAATTTGGCCAAAAACCGTTGACGAACTACCGTCGGTAGCAGGGGTTTTTGGCGAGATTGGTTGCATCAGTTTCCGTGCTGTTTTGGGTGGAGGAGCGGTCTTCGTAGGCGGTGTGTGGAGTGGTCTCAGATCGGAGCAAGGATGCTCCAGGCGGCGGTGCTTGTAAACCTAGCTGTTGAAAGGGTTCGAAGTCGTCCTGGCGATGGCAATGAAAATGGTAAGGATTTTAAACTCAGTTTTAATAAATATAACAGTGTTTTAAATATCAAATTTTAATAAATACACATACACGATTTCTGAAAATATACATACATGATTTCTGAAAATATACATACATGATTTCTGAAAATATACATACATGATTTCTTAAAATATACATACATTATCCCTGAAAATATACATACATCATCCCTAAAAATATACATACATTATCTTTGAAAATATATACATACATTATCCCTGAAAATATACATACATTATCCCTGAAATTATATACATACATTATCTTTGAAAATATATACATACATTTTCTTTGAAAATATATACATACATTATCTTTGAAATTATATACATACATTATCTTTGAAAATATATACATACATTATCTTTGAAATTATACACATACATTATCTTTGAAATTATATACATACATTATCTTTGAAATTATATACATACATTATCTTTGAAAATATATATATATAAAATATACCTTTGTTTTAAAAATATAAATATACACTGTTTTAAAGAAGTAAAATATATGAATGTCATTGTTCTAGAATAAGTAAAATGTAATTGCTTTGAAAATTTAAATGGTATTGTTTTGAAAAAAAATACGAACTAGAATTTGTTTTTGAAATATAAGAACTAGAACTTATTTTTGAAAAGTAAGAACTAGAATTTTATTTTTATCTCTATAAAGTTATGAATTTTATTTAGGTATATATATGATTTTTTAGAATGTAAAGTTTTGATTTTTATAGATTAAAAATATGATTTTTATATAGTAGAGATAATAAAAATATGATTTTTATATTATAGAAAGAATAAAAATATGATTTTTATATTGGTAGAGTTTTAAAAATATGATTTTTAATATATAGAACATCACATTAAAAATATGATTTTTAATATGAACAACGTGAAAAGGATGGCATAGGAATTTCGGGCAAATCAAATCGATCAGAAATTCAGAATAGAATGGTGGAGTGGAACCCAAAGGTGAGAACTCCTCACTTTTATTTTATTTTCTAGTTTGAAATATATACTAGGATGCAGACGGTGCTTAGTAACACCCGACACCCATCGTCCACAGACCATGGACGACTTGTATGCTTGTGTGATTGTTTGTGTTGTGAAGTAAAATATATATTCATGTGTTGAAATAAAAATATATTCATGTGTTGAAATAAAATATATATCCATGTGTTGAAATAAAATAAATATTCATTTACAAATCGAATGATTTGTTTATGTATATCGATTTGACTGATATTGATTGGGGCGATAAATTTTACACATCGCCCAACTGCACAAATAAAAATCTGTGTTTTTGATGTGAAACCCCACACGGGTATTGGGATGATATTTGACGTACACCAATCCCGATTGTTTAGTTGTATGTCAATCGATGGGTTGACAGACTGTGTAAGCATTAAATACTTATATTAATTGCTTATGCAGTTGTGTGGTGCACTCTGGATGATGGTTGATGATTTATCGTTGCTATTATATACATGTGTTGCAGAAAATCCATATAATTAACCTTATATGGTAATTGATTGGGCCTCATTCCGATTTGGAAAATAAGGAATATTATAAAAATAAATTTATGTGTTGAATAGAAAATAAATTCATGCGTTGAATAGAATAAATATTCACATGTTGAATTGAAAATAAATTCATTTATTGAATAGAATAAAAATTCGTGTGTTGAATGGAATAAATATTCATGTGTTGAATAGAATAAATATTCATGTGTTGAATAGAATAAACATTCATGTGTTGAATAAAAGCCGTGTTGATTAGATTGACGCCATTTTGACGTGAACGATATTTATATCAATTTTATTAATTTTTATAATGAATATAAGAAAGAAAGTGATTTCAAAATATAACGTTTTGAAAATATTATCATTTGTATATCGATGATGTGGAATATTCAATTTTGATTCGAAATTGAATATGAAGTTGAAATCGTTTCGAAAACGAATTTAAAACGATTTATAAAATACGTTTTAAAAGGAAATCGATGAAATATATATAATATATACATTATATATATATATATATATAATGGCCTGAATAGAACGCGCCACGCCGCAGCAGTTCGCGAATTTCGACCATTGACTTCGAATGGACGTTACGGGAGATCCGACCGTCGGATTCTCTTAAAACCGGAACCGTTGGGTTCGTATTGAAAAGAGCTTTCTAATGAATATTTTAAATTAGGAATCTAATGGTTGGATTTGGAATTATGTCCAAATCAAATTTGGAAAAGGTCGTTGTAAGTGCAGTTCAATGGCCGTTGATGGAAATCGACTGTACGTGCCTTGATAAAATTATTAAAAATAGTAATAATTTGTGTAAAATCGTAAGAAATGATTTGGAAAGAATTAGGATGAAAAACTCCATATTTGAAAAGATAAAAATAGATTTTTATCGAAATTAACTAGTTTTGAACTTGAATAGTAATTTATTTATTTTTGAAATAAATAAATTGGATTTGAAAGGGTTTTAAAAGTAACCAGAGGTTTCAATAATTGAATTGGAATGGAATGTGATTTTGGGTTTATAGTGAACCATGTATTAAATGACATTGGTTCTTTAACCCGGTTAAAGACAGGATAGTGAATTTTTGGGAAGATTAAAACCAAGTGGAGTTTTAATGAATCTTTAATTAGATTGAAATGATCGAGAATGGAGTATCACCAGTTTTGCTCCAGGCGATAGTTAAATCTTTAATTAGATTTGGAAATGGTAATTGAGTTTATCGATAACACCGTGGTGTTAGATATGAAGTATTACCAGTTTTACTTCATGGGATGAATAAGTTGGGATTGGGTAATAAAATAAATGATTACTTTGGTGTGGTTCGTTAATCTCGACTAGTTTGAATTGATATTCAAAAGAAGATTAAAAAATAAATTTAAAAGATTTATCTTTAATAAAATTAACCGTAACCTTTCCCAAGGTGTAAGAATATTTGAATAAAAGAATATTCTGAATTGGAATGAGGCGTATGTTGTGTTTGTGTAACACTTGTTTATTATATACACGAGTTATTCAGAAAGACCGGGTTTATCCCATTTTGGATAACTGATTCGACGTGGTGTCGAGGATGAAGACGGTGGTCGAAGACCGGAGGTCTTCACATCGTTTGGGTGATTGCTTATGATCTTGATTGGGCTGTACACCCAAGAGGAGTGAATCAGTTGGTGATCGTCCAGAGGTACTTGGAGATCGACGGATATGCGAGGTACAAGGTGCCTCCGGTTTCGTTCAGACCCAGAACGAACTTGTAAATGGACTGTGTGTCTAACATTAGATTTTATTCTGTGTGATAGATTTCTATTTAATATATATCTGTTTGGCGGTGGAGAATTTATTCTCTTGCTTAACGCCCTTCTCTGAGACATACGAGCTCAGAGGTTATATTGATGGATATCAATCGCATGGAGTGAATTGCCTATGTGGCATGCCTAAGTGGCAAATAATCAAGGCTTCTATTGAAAAGCAAATTCTTGTGGTTGATGATCAAAGCACAGCCTGTGTGTCACATCTTTGTGTAGCGTTGATTCGTGAGCCTCACACCCCGGTTGTGAACCAGAAACGGGAGAGGACCTCGGGGAGGGCATGTGTTTCCTTCTAGCTAGAAGTGGCGTCAGTGGTTTTACATGCCCTGACGAGTTTGACTTATGTGGTTGTTGCTGTTGCGAGGTGCCTTGGATATATCGGTGACTGTGTGGAGCCGATGGAGTCATAGGACTCATTTATGCCCCCAAAGGGCGGGGAAACGCAGTGTTCAGGCATTTTAATCCACATCGGTGGACCGGCCCTGACGATCCAAAGGCTTGACTGAGTACTTGCCTGAGACATGGGCTAGATTGTCTCGAATTCGGTGGAGGACGATCCCTTGCCTCGGTTCACAGATGGAAATCCAATTTCCAATACGTGACTTTGCGGTTTTGATTGTAAACCTATATATGGCGACATAGTGGTATGGGGCACTTATGCCGTCTATGATCGATATTTATGATTGAAATTGTTTTGACACTATACACTTATAGTAATAAAAGATGAAATTTAGCGTACCAAGCATATTTGGCTGTTATAAGGTAAAAAAAACCTATCCTCCGGCTTGCGTTGCATTGTGTGATGGGACCTGGGTCTTATAATAGCTTCATTTTTCTTTATTTAACACTGCCCTGTTGTTTTATGCACTGGTATTCTTGGGAGGAAACCCGTTCCGTGTTATACGGCGTGGTCCCTTGATTTACCTAACTTTAAAATAAAGATTAATAACTATTTTAGTTCTCACACCAGTCACATGACTGACCTGGAGTTTATTGTTTTAACCTAAACTCTGGGTGCCCTTATTTTGACACGAGCAGCTAGTAGTTTTGGGTTTGCAGATTCATATTCACAGGATCCTGATTTACAGCTGGAATGATATCCGGAAAGCTCTGTATCTGTATATCTCCTTCAGTTGTGTATTGTATTATTTTTCCGCTGCTATGTAATGTATTGTAACCACTGATAATCTGTTGTGTAATATTTGTTTATACTCTGTATATTCTTGTATTCTGATGGAAATTGTTGTAATAAGCAATGAAATGTTCTTCTGTTTGCATTCTGATTCGTCTTGTCCTCAAAGTAATTCGTTCTTTCTCTTCTCTTCGGAGACCGGGGAAGTTCGGGTCGCTTCACAAGACCTAGACAACATGAAACTAAATTGAAAAGAAAAGAAAAGGCTTTAGCTTCTGGTTTAACACTATGTTTGTTGATGAAGAAGACGCTAACTTTGAAGGTGATTCGAGGAATACAACGTGCACTGTGACTTGAAAGAAGAAGAAGAAATGTAAGATGATTTGGATAATGATGATAGTTGAAATTTGGATGACATTAGTGATTAGGCGTTGAATATTACAACTATAATATACTTTCTAAGTTTTGTTACCGTGGACTTGAATCATGTTTGAAGTAGTTTATTTAAATATTCTAGTTGTAAACTTTATTGTATATTTGACGTACCTTTGACACTCAACCAAGAAACGTTATCAACGAAAGAAGTATTTTGGCTATAAACGTCTTTCTAGTTACACATCAGTTTCCAGTTCAAATCATGGTTGACTGATGGACTCTGTAGATTTTCACCATGTTGCCTCAAACATTAAAAACCTTCCTATATATTCAGATTCTGATGGAACTGATGAGATACTCATCGGTGATGGATCAACGGAAGAAGTATTCTAATGGAACTGATGAGAGACTCAGATTCAGTTTCTAGATACATCGAACACTCAAATATGTAAACTATGCACTTTTACTGTTTATACTCTCAAGAACTTACCAATTATATAAGTATGAAAATAAAATCATAGCTGCTAAAAAATGAAGCAAAACAGAGAAACTATCCAAAGATGAGAATAGCGGCAAAAGCTCAATTATCTAAAGCACATAAGTTAGCATGCATCAGTTTTCGTAATAGCAGACCTCACAGACTCTCATACATGCACATATATAAGAATGGAAAAGGATTAGTAACCTCCTTTATATAACATTTTGATTTCAGAAGCTCATTTCGAATTAAATAACAATAATTTCTCAATCATGTCTCCCTATATTATTGCTTAAATCGCAGTTTGAAGCTGAAATCAGAAGGCTTTGCTGAGGGGTGGATAAAGGAGGCAAACACTCATGAACAACACATGCATGAAAATGCTCACCTTCGGGCAACACATGCAGGCAACCACTCAATTGTTTAATTGTTCTGAACTGCTCCTACATACTTCAATAGTGATTTTAAAAAAATTGTTCAAAATACGGAGCTTTTTCAAAAAAATAATTCCACAAAACGAATGTTGAATGCACCGCTCTATCTTTTTGTGTGTCTCGGCTCTGCTTTGACTAATCTTGCTACATATTCATTGTGAAGCCATGTTACTATAAATATACTTTTAGAGCAGTTAATAGTCACTAGTACTTGTTGGCATAATTAAATAGAAACACACTCATAACCGTTGAAACTTACTGTATTTTAGCATGTAGCGTGTCTATTATTTTTTCAACTGTTTTATTCTACCATTGTTTTCTAACATTTGTAGTTTTTAACAAGAAACCGGTTAATACCCAGAATTCACATATTTGTGCTACAAGTATGTTGGAACTTAAATATTCAATCTGCAAATAATAACACTAAACTCAATTTTTTTGGTTCTTTAAAAAGCAAAAGTACTGAAATATTATATACATAAAACAACAGCTCTAAATTTAAGTATAACTAAGGCAACTATTATAACATTAGTTTTACTGTCACTTCACATGATAATTAGTAATTTCATTTTGGAAATAATATCGATAGATCAACAGAAAAGTGTTAGCTTGTTACCGACAAAATTGACACATATCCATTTCAACCAACCATACATTATACTTGCAATTACCACATACCTGTTAGCTTGTTGTCGGCAAGATTGACCACAGTAAGATTGGTAATCCTACAAAAATTACCAGGAATGGCGCTAGTGAGCTGATTCCCAGCAAGGGAAAGATGGCGCAAAAACGGTGGAATGGAATCGTACCAGTACTCAGCTAATAATCTACAAGAATAAGTGAAGAAAGATGCGACAACTGACAGATTCCTGGAGAGATTTGTCCAGTCATTAGCCCAGACCGGCCTGCCATGTTGACACAACGATCAACTAGTTCACTATGAAGCGACAGAACAGCAACAGGGCTTGTGTTGTGGTCATAAGTCACGTCAGTTCTTAAAATTATTATCAACTATATAATCTCAAGTTATTATAGTTAAAATGCCAGTTAATTGGAGATAAGCTAATTTGTTGTGTTCTAACATATTAGTAAATGCGGAGATGTACAATCTTGTGAAAAGAAAAGTGTGATATTAAGTACAACCTAAAACCAACCCATACTTGAAAGGTATCCTTGACTTTTGTTTTCAAATGTTCACAATAGAACTCAGAAGTATCCATTGCTGATTTCCAAAGTAAATTGAACAAAGGCTTGCTAATTTCATAAACATATGGGTTTCTCATTTCAGGTTCATTGGTATAAAACATGGGCACAACTAGCTCTTTTTTATTCTTTTCCCCTCTTCCCTTAATGACACATCATACATAAACAAAAATTCCAAT
Source organism: Allium sativum (assembly GCA_030737875.1). NCBI lineage: Eukaryota > Viridiplantae > Streptophyta > Magnoliopsida > Asparagales > Amaryllidaceae > Allium > Allium sativum. The sequence goes on from CM060919.1 coordinate 52,205,933, forward strand.
TCAGCCTAATCTATTATTCCTATCTATAGAACTAATATAAAATGTAGTTATAACTCTCATTTGTTAAGACCAATTTAGTACATATGAATGCTGCAAAACCTTGATTGGTTTATATCACGTTAACTTATCTTACAAACACTTTAGTGCAAAAATCTGGCCAACATAACAGCCCCACCTATAGGCATGTTAAATAACTATCTAAACCAAACTGTTAATTACAATTATAACCATTGACTGTTATTATAATTAGTGATATTTTCTTAGCATACAATTATGAATATTGACTACTATCACAAATATTTCACCAACTTATTGGACATATTTTGATCTCCAAAAGGAAAAAGGAGTCAGTACATCGATCTTCTTTAAGACCATTTCCAAATTAAAGTGCTTTGAGAAATAGTTACTTTAACCAGTTTTACCATAATGATACAAGACTGGACAAATTCCTCAGAAAAATATTAATCATACATTAGAAAATTAAAATGCAAGCTAGCTTCATAGAGAGGAACTAATAAATGAAAGCACATCATTTAGTGTGAACCAATACGGTATAGAAAACATAAGATGAAAATTATAACTAATTCTTGTATTTATTATGAAATTATGAAGCCTAATCACAAAACCTAATAGTAACAAACTTAAAAGCATATTACTACTACTAAGCAACTAGTACTCCTATCAAATAAAAAGTCCCTAGCTTTTCGGTAACGGAGCTGGCATATTGCTTGAACTTACATTCCTTAGGGGCAGTGGTGATTAGATTGTCAATGGCACGAAACTCAGCTTCCTACAAGTCCAAACAAGCCAACGGTATTTTTTCTCTTACCTTCAAACTTGTATATTTAACCATTTTTAAATTGTTGTACAACAACAGTAAAAAGAAAGAGAGAGGGAGGCACTTCCGGATTGAAAGATGATTTTGGGATTTTGGATGAGGAAGAGAGGGATTTCGAGGGCGAAGATGAAGGTTGTGAGGGATTGAAACAGTAAAAAGAGAGAGGAGTTCTGGATTGGATTCTGAGCACACGGAAATAGGATTTCGGGGACAAAGACGAAAGCTTACTTCTCCCATTGAACATTCTCAGAGGAAGGAAAAATTGAAGTGTAAAGAAAATTGACCGGCCACCAAAAATTTTAGCGAAAATTGGATGGAATCAACTAGCAACGTTTTTGGGTTTAATTTTCTACTTTAAAATGATGAATGGGCGCATATGACCTTTAAACGCAACCAATTAGTGTAACCAAAGGCAAGTTTTGTTGTAGTGATATAGACTAACATACGCGATCACTGGAAATACTCTGTCAGACATTCGTCCATACAACTTCGTTTTGGGACTGAATGAACCCGAAGGCATAATTTACATTGTTCCATCTTAGGCAATTTCTGCCTAGGATTAATAGAAAATGCCCATGCACTTTACTCCGTCTTCGATTATCTTCATATAATCCGGTTCGCAGCGCTATTGCCAATATGGAGTGGTTCTCGAATAATAATCCAATCGGTCTCTCCGTCTTAACCACGATATTAACTAATACTTCGATAATCGGTTATTTAACTATCGAAGAAAACAAACATTCTTCCAAATCATCAAACAATCACTGGGCCCTTAATTAATATTTCATTAATTAAATCACCTCTCCATTTCCATATCGATATTTGTTAACCCAATATTTTGAACAATCATTTTGCCCTCTTATACTATTGGAAAATATTTTTATATATCACCTTCTTTTAATTTCTATACTAAGAAAATATTTTCTATTTATAATTGGAAAACATTCCAATTACTTATCTCTTTCACACCCATTAATTTCTATAGTTAGGAAATATTTATTTTCATATTTCCAAAATTCAACTTACTTGGGTTAAAACGAATGTTGTGTAAAACATTGTTGCAACAACCCAAAATACTGCATTCCACTAAATTTCTTTAAACATTGATCTTCAAGACTGAATCTTCCTATTTATCGATTAATAATGATATCAATCAAGTTGGGGTATAACTACCTCTCAGACCTTGACTGAATAACATCTCGAACTTCAAAACAAACAAGACCACTATTCCCGAAAAATCAACATCATATAAAACCATTTATTCATTTTTAAACCCATATACGTTTCTCTTTCTAAATTTTACTAGATTTAATTATAGATTTCATTTTTGTTTATAATACTCTATTTTAAGTTCGTTTCCTTATCGAATTCTAAATCTATTGATATATTAATTTCTAATTATTAATTTTCCTTAAAAATATTCTAACTCCTTGAATTTTCGAAAAATTTCACCAGCGCCTCCTTTGTACCGGTTAAAAGCTCAAACCTCAACTCGCCTCTCTAGGCTCTTCCATTCAAAAAGAAAATTAAAAAGCCAATCGACTTGCCGATTCAGCGCATAAAAACTTATACAGAATCTAAACGTGTACCTTTTTGTCGGGCACTTAAATTATAATCTTCATACACTTCATTCCAATCCTTCTTAACATATATGTCTAATCATTTTTAATTTATTCCAACTCCATCCAATCATTTTTAACTCAGTTCGCTAATTTATTCGTTAAGTAGCTCTTTTGCCTATTCCACTTTTTATTTGAGCATATCACGCTCAAATATTTTTTAGTTTGCTTATTAACCAATCAAATTCCATTTTCAATTCAAGTTTCATATTCGATTTCGAATATGAATTCACCAGTTCAGTTTACTTAACGAAAACCCAATTTCGTATCAAAACTCCATTAACTAATTATTCTTCAAATTAGTTAATCATATTTAATAATAATTAAAAAAATTATTTTTTTTATAAATTAGTTCACTTACTCATTACTTGATTCATATTTATTTTATAATTCAAATATGGATTTTTCTAATGAAAATTCGAATTTTATTTATTTAAATAACCCGTTATTGTTTTTAAACGATTATGGTTGTTTTTTGAAAATTTGATTTTGACACAACTCAAAATCTTTAGGACGAAATCCAGAATTTTCTCTTTCATTAGAAATCTATTATCAAATCGGTCCTGACTGTAATGACCCGGATCCTTATGGGTTAATTTTAAATATTTAATATGGATTTAAATATTGGGGAGGATAATATAAATGGAATTTTATATTATGTTATTAGTTTAATAATCAATTTCGATTTATTTTCGAATATATTAAAATAACAGAATACGAAAATGGATTTAGTTGAATTCAAATTTTTATTTGAATTAAATACAGTTCAAATAATTAATAAGAAATTTTATTTGAATTTATAACGATAATAATATTAATTTATTTTCGAGGAGAATAAATTGTCTGAAATTAATTTATATTGATTTAAATTAATATCTCCTTCAGATGATCGAATTTGACTTCGTGACCTATCCCAGTGTGTCCGGAAGAGGGGTATTACCCTAGAATTGTCAGCCGTTGGGTCCAGAAAGGAGTTCAGAATCAGGATATATTTTAAATTAAAGGGTATGAGTTTAATTAAAATAAAATATAAATAAAAGAAATAAAATTTGTTTGTTTTGTGTGTGGACTAAAACAAAAACACGGGTTCTTCTTCCCTCCACAAAAAGGGGCCTCGCTGTTCAAGTATACGCCGTTCCCTTCCTTTATTAAATGACCATTCCCTTCAATCAAATAACCATACCGTGCCTTTTATTACTTCTCCAAATCGAAGCTCCTCAAAACAAATAATGGCCGCGATGTTTTCATCTCCTCAACCAAATCAAAAACCGTCGGGACTCGAATGGTCGATTTAGGGTTGACGCGATAGCCGATGGTGATGGAAGGAAGGGCTCGCGAGTTAAGTACTGCAAATCGCGACGGGATACGGGCCGAGGTGATTGACGGAGCGGAGTTCTGGGCTTGGCGTGGCGTTTGTAGTGGTAAGGAGCGTCAACTGCAACTAGTTTGAGAGGGTTCGGTTGTTGATTTATTGGGATCGACGGTGAATATGGTGTCAGATCTTTCGCAAGCTGTAAAGGAGGGTTTGGGTTCACGAGGTCACGCTGGGTTTTTCTCGAGGCTGCAGGAACCTCGACGTCAACATCAGGAGGATGGCGAAATGTTCAAATGGGATATGGTGATGCTGTGAAGTACTGGCCTGGATCTTGTTCGGATTTTGCATAGTTACTGCTGATTCGAGGCAGTGGAGTTCGAATGACAGTGGATGGAGTTCGGAGAGGTGAGAGATGTTAATGACCGCATGATGTTCGACGGAATGCCATAGCAAATGGATTAAGGTAAATTAAGTTATCCATTTAAATTTAATTAACAAGTTATTAAATTAATTAGTGTTCACATGTTCAATAATAAATAGATTTCGTACAAATCAATTTCATTACTCGCATCATAACAGATTTTGACAAACCAACGTGTGTGGAGTCACGTTAAAGATAACATCAAAATCAGATTCAAGCAAACGAGATTTGTCTTGTTGAAGTCGTGTTGTCGTCTCCTACAAGGGAAACAATTTGGATTAGATCACGATAAATATCACGGTGAGTAAACCTCACTCACCACTTAATTAGAATTATTTCTAGTTGTTAAAAATAATTGTTATGCTTGTTTGAATGCTGTTTGGTTGATTTAAATATATATATAGTTATTTAGGATTGGTTGACTATTATATATATATTGGGTTGATGATTGGTTGGATTCCCGCAGTTTCATTAGCGGATGCCCGCGGTACCATAGCGGATGATTACCCTATACGCCCCACGCTATGATTAGTGGATGACCTTCATACCGCGATATCCTGCCTCGAAGCAGGATAGGTATTATTTATGTGCTAACATCTGTGGATGCAGGAAAACAGGTTGGAGGAATCCAACTGGATTCCTCAAAAATATATTATCTGTTTGTTGGTTGTTTGATTTCATATATATTCATATATGATGTGTAGAAAATCAAATGATTGAAAATTGGTTGGTTTGATTGTTTAAAATATCAATGGGGCTTGAATATTGATATTGAAAAGGGTATTTGAAATTTAAAAGGGGAATTCTATTTTTATAAATAGAATTTGAATTTTAAATGAACTATAGAAAACATTAACTTGTTTGAATATATATGAACGAATATGGAATTTATAAACTTTGTTTATAAATGTAAAGGAGGGTTTTGAATCGAATTTATAAACTTTGTTTATAAATGAAAAGATGGAATTTGAATTGAATTCATAAACGTTGTTTATAAATGGAAAGGTCGGATTTGAATTGAATTTATAAACGTTGTTTATAAATAATGCCGAGAATTCAAATGGACTTTGAATATAAGGAATTGAACTATAGATTTGAATATAGAAATTCAAATAGACTTTAAACTATAGATTTGAATATAGAAATTCAAAGGGACTTTAAACGATTTGAATATAGAAATTCAAATGGACTTTAACTATAGAATTTGAATATAGAATTCGAATGGACTTTAAACTATAGAATTTGAAAATAGAATTCAAATGAAGTTTAAATAAAGAAAATTCAAATAGAATTGAATTAGAATTTGAATAGAGGAGTCGATAAGGGAACGAGAGTATTAGTATAATTAGAATGTGTAATATGCAAGTTAAAAATATATTTGAACATGTCATGTTCAAATATGAAGGTGAAATAGACTGAAAAGTTAAGTAACAGATTTAATTAACAAATTTAGTTAAAACGATTGATATAGTTAAAATAGATTGGACAGGTATAAACATACAGGAGACAGGTTTGGAATAAAGTGTTAGAAGGTATATAAATAGAATGCCCGACAAAAAGGTACGTATTTAATTTCCATATGAGATTTTATGCGCCGTATCGGCTAGCCGCTTGGCTTTTTCTTTTTCTTTTTGAGATAAGAAGGACCGGGAAAGCTATTTGAAATTTCCCGATGCTCCCGGTACAAAGGAGGTTATGGCGAATTTTTCCGGGAATTTAAGGAGATAGAATATTTTTAAGATAATTTGATAGTTAGAAATTAACATATCAAAATATATAGAAGTCGATTAGAAAACGAACTTAGAAATAGAATAGTAAAATAAAAAGGGAAGTATAAGAATAAAATCTCGTAGGTATAGAAAGAGAAAATGTATATGTGTTTAAAGGTGAATAATCAGTTGTATGGTATTGATTATTCGAGTAAGTGGTCTTGTCTGTTTTGACGTTAAATGTTATTCAGTCAAGGTCTGAGAGGTAATTATACCCCAACTTGGTTGATTTCATGATATACCGATAAGTAGCAAGATTCAGGCTCGAAGATCAATGTGGAATAAGAATTAGTTAAATACTGTATTTGGGTTGTCGTAACGATGTTTTATACAACATCTGTTTTAACCCAAATATGTGCAAAGCTTGGAAATAGAATAATGAATATTTCCTAGTATAGAAAATAAAAGAAGGCGATATTCGGAAATGTTTTCCAAATAACGTAACAGGTCAAAACGGTTATTGAAATGTTTGGTTAACAAATATGGATAAAGAAATAGAGAAGTGATTTAATTAATGGAATATTAATTAAAGGCTTAGTGATTGTTGGATGTTTGGATGAACACTTGTTTTATTCGATAGTTAAATCATCGACTATTGAAACACTTGTTTTTATTCGATAGTTAAATCACAGACTATCGGAGTTTTGACCATCGTTGTCAATATGGAGAGACCGGTTGGATTATTATCCGAAGAACCACTCCGTATCGGCAGTAGCGTGCGAATCAGATTATATAAAGATAATCGAAGACGGAGTAGAGTGCAAGGACTTTTTCTATTAATAGAAATCGTGCCTTCGGTTCATCCTGTTCCTGGGTGACTTGTATGGATGAATGTCTGACAGAGTATTTCCAGACGATCACGTATGTTGATTTCTCCAACCGTACCAAGAGTGGAAGCGGAGAAGGAAACTTCTTTTAGCTAACACGTAATGTACTGTTGAGGACGTCAATCGGTGATTTGATGGATTTGACGATGTGGCATTCAAAGCGAATCTGGTGTGATGATAAAGCGTAGCTTCTAGCCTCATCATCCGGAAAATGACAGAAATCGGGCAAGCAGCATGGCTATGTAGGTCGCACCTATTAGGGTGTATAATCACCTGATCTAGAGTTTCATTTACTTCTAAAAATCTATTGTCGATGCTGACCCATTCGGGAAACGGTTGCTGATCCCAATCGTTGGTGATATACATTCGATACACTCAAGCGAAATGAGTGGTCGGTCATGTGTGGCTGAGTTGTAAGATGTTCTTGTTGAACTCGGTGTATTCTCCTCTAGAGATATACCAGCGGAAGGTGATTCCATACCTTGTCATAGTTGGAAATCCATTACCCAATACGTGCTTGCGGTTTTGATTGTATATTATATATGTGGAACGTGAGATGCAAGCGTTTCCACTAGATTGTTATCTACTTGATTTAGACATTATTATAATATCAAAAGGGTTTTGATATAAAGATAAATCAAGTGTTTTGATTCTCATAAGGGAAAAAACCCGTTCCGTGTTATACGGCGTGGTCTTATGAGATATCCTTTAGTTTTCTGAAACTGTTTTAAACTGTTTACTCATACCAGTCCCATGACTGACCCGGAGTTTATTTGTTTTGTTCTACCTAAACTCTTGGGTGCCTAAATTTGTACGGGCAGTCAAGTAGTTCAGGATTTTTCAGATATATCTAAAGGAGCTTGGAGCAGGAGGCTTCAGCGTTATCTAGTTATAGTTTGTTCCGCTATGTTGTAAGTGTTGTACTCTGATAAGTGTATGTTATACAATTAAGATTTTGTATTTCAAAGATGTGATATATTATATTTTGTTCCGCTGCGATGTGAGATTCTGTGTTGTTATTTCTGTTCTTCTTCTACCTCTTTCTTCTAAAAAAAAAAAATGTCTCGTATTTTCGTGATATTTGGGTTGGACGTATGATGTATATAGTCAACTCTGATGTTATGGAAATCTGGGTCATTACAGTTGGTATCGGAGCTTAGGTTTAGCGAATACCTAGGCTGTGTGGAAATGTGCTCATTAGAGATAGGATCAGTAGTATCCTAGAATGAGTTGAGTGTATATATATACGAGAGAGCGTACTTGTTATTGATGTAAAAACTGTTTTATATTGTGTTGACTAGTCTGTTGAGTGGATTATAAATTTTGGTCGAATCGTGGGACGCCACGAAGTCGATAGGAATTTATAAACACTTGAACAGGAGATTGGACACGATATTGTTTTTAAATAGTTAAGTTGATTGTTAAGATTATAATCAAATTAGATTATAAAAATGAAATAGTTATATATATAACCAATGGAATTTGTATATGAAATCAAATATACAAATGTGATAAATTGAAATTGAATTCCAACCAGAATTAAGAATTTAAAATCCTGGGAGTTTGGAAAATGTTTTTCTAAATGGAGTTTGAAAAAAATAAAGCACTGAACTCATTCAGTGACTGGAAAATAATTCTGATGATGGTCGCAACATCATCAGTGTTCATTTTCGAGTTTCTAAGTGATAAAATGCTGCCTTAGAAAAAGTTTTGATGGAAATTTGTTTGAAAGGAAACAAGTTGCTTGAAAATTCAAATGTTTTGAATTTGAGATAGATATAAATGTATGTATATATTTATATGACTTCAAAGGAATTTTGAAATGTGAAATGGGAATATAGATTTCAAATAGAAGTGAAATGGGAATTGAAATATAGATTTCAAATAGAAGTAAAATAAAGGAATTTGAATATATATATAATTCAAATAGAAGTGAAATAGAATTTGAATTCAAAGGAATTCAAATGAGTTTGAATAAAGGAAAAATTCAAATAGAAATTGTATAAGAAAGATTGAAATGGAATTTGAATTCAAAAGGAATTCAAAGGAATTCAGATAGAAATATATGGCTTTGTTGTTGTTGTTGTTGAATTTGAATTCAAAGGAATTCAAATGGATTTGAATAAAGAAAATCCAAATAGAGATTTGAATATTAGAATCCAAATGGAGAATGGTTAAATAGAATTCAAAGAAAACAAAAGGAGTTAAAATAGAATTTAAATTCAAAGGATTTCAAATAGGAATTTGAATAAGGAATTTAAATAGAAATTGAATAAAGGATTTCAAATGGAATTTGAATAAGGGATTTGAAATGGGTTTTGAATAAAGGATTTCAAATAGGAATTGAAAATAAGAAATTCAAAATGAATTTGAATAGAAGAAATTCAAATAGAAATTGAATAGAAGGAAATTCAAATGAGTTGGAATAAAGAAATTCAAATGGAATTTGAATATTGTAAATATATAGAATTTAAAATAGTAGTGAAATAGATCGGAAATATTATGTTGAAATGGAAAAAATGGATTGGATATATATTAAAAATATATCAGAATGGAGTTGAATTTAGTATAAGCAAAGTTGAACGTTTATATTTATAAATATAATTAAAACGAGCTCACCATAGCGCGACAGTTCGAAATTTGGCGATTCGAACTTAAATTTAGTATACAGAACTCAATTGAAGTCGGAATTCTTTGAAACAAGAATCGTCGGGACCGGTTGAACGATAGTTTTCTAATGAAAGAGAAAAATCTGGATTTCGTCGTATAGATTTTAAGTTATATCAAAATCAAATTTTTAGAAAAGCAGCGCCGGAACCATTATAAAACCATAACGGTTTAATTAAATAAACAGAAGGATTTTTAGGAGATAAAATCCGAATTGGCATTTGAAAAATCCAGACTGGAGAGATAAAATAAATATGAACTCCAGTGAAGTAAGTGAAATGATTTTTAAGACAAAAATCATATTTTTAATAGTTAAATAGAATTAACTAAATTGGAGAATAATTAGTTAAGGGAAATTTGAGTCGAAATTGGGTTTTTGGATAAGTGAAAGAGATTGAGAATTTATATTCGAAATCGAATATATAACTCGAGTTGAAAATATAATTAGATTAGTTTATAATCAAGTTGACATATATTTGAACAAGTGATATTCAAATAAAAAAGGTGAAAATTGGCAAAACGGTTAATTAGCAACTAGCTAATGGGAATAATTGAAATTAAATTTAACTTAAGTAAGTTAAATGGATCGAAATGAATAAATTGAGTAAAATCAATGTGAATATGAATTGGGTGTGAATAAAGGAAACACCAAAAGAGTTAAAAAGAAAAATATATTTGTAATGTAAATATAAAGGAATTATATTTGTAAAACAAATACAAAGGAAGTTATGTGCAAACAAATGGAAGGAGAAATATTTGTGAAAAACATTTACAAATAGAATTTAGAAGGAAATATTTGTAAAACATTTACCAATAGATTCAATGGAAATATTTATTTATAAAAAAATAAATAGAATGTTATAGATGAGATATTTATCTGTTAAATAAATAGAATTTAATCAAAGGAATATTCAGAAGATGAATAGAAAATGGAAATCTGTTTTTAACAGATAAATAGAAGAGATAAATTTATAAATAACAGTCTATAAATTAAATTGAATATTTATCATTCGATAAATGTAATATATAAGTCTGAACTTATATAGAGAAGAGATATTGGCTTTTAACACCAATAGTTTTAAATAGAATGGGTGCACAACACTTGTATAAGTGAAGTAACGTTATTAAAGAAGAACATTTATAAAGTGAAGAACCGTTACTAAAAGTAAACCTTTATAAATGAATAAACGTAATCCAATAGGAGTTATTCGAATAGGAGAAGTCGATTAGAGTTAGAAATAATCGATTATAGTTAGAATAAATCGATTAGAATAAGAATTAATCAGTTAGGGTTAATCCGTAGAGTAAATTGAATATTAGTTATTCAATTAGAATTTATCGAATATTTGTTATTCAGATAAAGAGTTAACAAGATAGAGTAAATTGAACATGGTAAATCGAATTAAGATTTAATTGAATTTTAGTTATTCAATTAAAGTTGATCGAATATAGTTATTGAGATAGAGTTAGTCAGACATAGTTACTCAGGATAAGTTGCCATTTTGTACGACTGCTAGCGTAATTCGCAGGGCTGCAGATAGCCTAGGGCGGTCGGATGTTTCCTGAGTGAATCAGGCGTAACCATTGTGATCGCTGCGATCTAGAGTCAAGCAAGTGGAGTTAAATCGAATATTAGTTTATTTGAATAGAACTAAAGGAGTTATCGATTATTTGTTAATCGAAGGAGTTATCGATTATATGTTAATCGAAAGGAGTTATCAATTTATAGTTTAATCGAAAAGAGTTATCGATTAGTTTAATCAAAGTGAGTTATAGAATATTGGTTATTCGAAGGAGTTATCGAATTTAGTTATTCGATGGAGTTAATCAAAAAGAGTAAAATCCAAAAGAGTAAATTAAATAGAGTAAATCGAATATAGTTATTCGAAGAAAGGTTTTCGAATCTAGTTATTCGAAAGAGAGATTATCGAATATAGTTATTCAAAGGGAAGCATTATCAAATAGGGATTTGTTCGAAAGAGAGACGTAAGGAAGTTTTGAAATGTTGAATATCAACATAAATATGTTTTGAAAAGTTAATGGGTTGTAGCACTTTTCCTACCTTAGCAATTTCGAGGACGAAATTATTTTAAGTGGGGAAGAATGTAATGACCCGGATCCTTATGGGTTAATTTTAAATATTTAATATGGATTTAAATATTGGGGAGGATAATATAAATGGAATTTTATATTATGTTATTAGTTTAATAATCAATTTCGATTTATTTTCGAATATATTAAAATAACAGAATACGAAAATGGATTTAGTTGAATTCAAATTTTTATTTGAATTAAATACAGTTCAAATAATTAATAAGAAATTTTATTTGAATTTATAACGATAATAATATTAATTTATTTTCGAGGAGAATAAATTGTCTGAAATTAATTTATATTGATTTAAATTAATATCTCCTTCAGATGATCGAATTTGACTTCGTGACCTATCCCAGTGTGTCCGGAAGAGGGGTATTACCCTAGAATTGTCAGCCGTTGGGTCCAGAAAGGAGTTCAGAATCAGGATATATTTTAAATTAAAGGGTATGAGTTTAATTAAAATAAAATATAAATAAAAGAAATAAAATTTGTTTGTTTTGTGTGTGGACTAAAATAAAAACACGGGTTCTTCTTCCCTCCACAAAAAGGGGCCTCGCTGTTCAAGTATACGCCGTTCCCTTCCTTTATTAAATGACCATTCCCTTCAATCAAATAACCATACCGTGCCTTTTATTACTTCTCCAAATCGAAGCTCCTCAAAACAAATAATGGCCGCGATGTTTTCATCTCCTCAACCAAATCAAAAACCGTCGGGACTCGAATGGTCGATTTAGGGTTGACGCGATAGCCGATGGTGATGGAAGGAAGGGCTCGCGAGTTAAGTACTGCAAATCGCGACGGGATACGGGCCGAGGTGATTGACGGAGCGGAGTTCTGGGCTTGGCGTGGCGTTTGTAGTGGTAAGGAGCATCAACTGCAACTAGTTTGAGAGGGTTCGGTTGTTGATTTATTGGGATCGACGGTGAATATGGTGTCAGATCTTTCGCAAGCTGTAAAGGAGGGTTTGGGTTCACGAGGTCACGCTGGGTTTTTCTCGAGGCTGCAGGAACCTCGACGTCAACATCAGGAGGATGGCGAAATGTTCAAATGGGATATGGTGATGCTGTGAAGTACTGGCCTGGATCTTGTTCGGATTTTGCATAGTTACTGCTGATTCGAGGCAGTGGAGTTCGAATGACAGTGGATGGAGTTCGGAGAGGTGAGAGATGTTAATGACCGCATGATGTTCGACGGAATGCCATAGCAAATGGATTAAGGTAAATTAAGTTATCCATTTAAATTTAATTAACAAGTTATTAAATTAATTAGTGTTCACATGTTCAATAATAAATAGATTTCGTACAAATCAATTTCATTACTCGCATCATAACAGATTTTGACAAACCAACGTGTGTGGAGTCACGTTAAAGATAACATCAAAATCAGATTCAAGCAAACGAGATTTGTCTTGTTGAAGTCGTGTTGTCGTCTCCTACAAGGGAAACAATTTGGATTAGATCACGATAAATATCACGGTGAGTAAACCTCACTCACCACTTAATTAGAATTATTTCTAGTTGTTAAAAATAATTGTTATGCTTGTTTGAATGCTGTTTGGTTGATTTAAATATATATATAGTTATTTAGGATTGGTTGACTATTATATATATATTGGGTTGATGATTGGTTGGATTCCCGCAGTTTCATTAGCGGATGCCCGCGGTACCATAGCGGATGATTACCCTATACGCCCCACGCTATGATTAGTGGATGACCTTCATACCGCGATATCCTGCCTCGAAGCAGGATAGGTATTATTTATGTGCTAACATCTGTGGATGCAGGAAAACAGGTTGGAGGAATCCAACTGGATTCCTCAAAAATATATTATCTGTTTGTTGGTTGTTTGATTTCATATATATTCATATATGATGTGTAGAAAATCAAATGATTGAAAATTGGTTGGTTTGATTGTTTAAAATATCAATGGGGCTTGAATATTGATATTGAAAAGGGTATTTGAAATTTAAAAGGGGAATTCTATTTTTATAAATAGAATTTGAATTTTAAATGAACTATAGAAAACATTAACTTGTTTGAATATATATGAACGAATATGGAATTTATAAACTTTGTTTATAAATGTAAAGGAGGGTTTTGAATCGAATTTATAAACTTTGTTTATAAATGAAAAGATGGAATTTGAATTGAATTCATAAACGTTGTTTATAAATGGAAAGGTCGGATTTGAATTGAATTTATAAACGTTGTTTATAAATAATGCCGAGAATTCAAATGGACTTTGAATATAAGGAATTGAACTATAGATTTGAATATAGAAATTCAAATAGACTTTAAACTATAGATTTGAATATAGAAATTCAAAGGGACTTTAAACGATTTGAATATAGAAATTCAAATGGACTTTAACTATAGAATTTGAATATAGAATTCGAATGGACTTTAAACTATAGAATTTGAAAATAGAATTCAAATGAAGTTTAAATAAAGAAAATTCAAATAGAATTGAATTAGAATTTGAATAGAGGAGTCGATAAGGGAACGAGAGTATTAGTATAATTAGAATGTGTAATATGCAAGTTAAAAATATATTTGAACATGTCATGTTCAAATATGAAGGTGAAATAGACTGAAAAGTTAAGTAACAGATTTAATTAACAAATTTAGTTAAAACGATTGATATAGTTAAAATAGATTGGACAGGTATAAACATACAGGAGACAGGTTTGGAATAAAGTGTTAGAAGGTATATAAATAGAATGCCCGACAAAAAGGTACGTATTTAATTTCCATATGAGATTTTATGCGCCGTATCGGCTAGCCGCTTGGCTTTTTCTTTTTCTTTTTGAGATAAGAAGGACCGGGAAAGCTATTTGAAATTTCCCGATGCTCCCGGTACAAAGGAGGTTATGGCGAATTTTTCCGGGAATTTAAGGAGATAGAATATTTTTAAGATAATTTGATAGTTAGAAATTAACATATCAAAATATATAGAAGTCGATTAGAAAACGAACTTAGAAATAGAATAGTAAAATAAAAAGGGAAGTATAAGAATAAAATCTCGTAGGTATAGAAAGAGAAAATGTATATGTGTTTAAAGGTGAATAATCAGTTGTATGGTATTGATTATTCGAGTAAGTGGTCTTGTCTGTTTTGACGTTAAATGTTATTCAGTCAAGGTCTGAGAGGTAATTATACCCCAACTTGGTTGATTTCATGATATACCGATAAGTAGCAAGATTCAGGCTCGAAGATCAATGTGGAATAAGAATTAGTTAAATACTGTATTTGGGTTGTCGTAACGATGTTTTATACAACATCTGTTTTAACCCAAATATGTGCAAAGCTTGGAAATAGAATAATGAATATTTCCTAGTATAGAAAATAAAAGAAGGCGATATTCGGAAATGTTTTCCAAATAACGTAACAGGTCAAAACGGTTATTGAAATGTTTGGTTAACAAATATGGATAAAGAAATAGAGAAGTGATTTAATTAATGGAATATTAATTAAAGGCTTAGTGATTGTTGGATGTTTGGATGAACACTTGTTTTATTCGATAGTTAAATCATCGACTATTGAAACACTTGTTTTTATTCGATAGTTAAATCACAGACTATCGGAGTTTTGACCATCGTTGTCAATATGGAGAGACCGGTTGGATTATTATCCGAAGAACCACTCCGTATCGGCAGTAGCGTGCGAATCAGATTATATAAAGATAATCGAAGACGGAGTAGAGTGCAAGGACTTTTTCTATTAATAGAAATCGTGCCTTCGGTTCATCCTGTTCCTGGGTGACTTGTATGGATGAATGTCTGACAGAGTATTTCCAGACGATCACGTATGTTGATTTCTCCAACCGTACCAAGAGTGGAAGCGGAGAAGGAAACTTCTTTTAGCTAACACGTAATGTACTGTTGAGGACGTCAATCGGTGATTTGATGGATTTGACGATGTGGCATTCAAAGCGAATCTGGTGTGATGATAAAGCGTAGCTTCTAGCCTCATCATCCGGAAAATGACAGAAATCGGGCAAGCAGCATGGCTATGTAGGTCGCACCTATTAGGGTGTATAATCACCTGATCTAGAGTTTCATTTACTTCTAAAAATCTATTGTCGATGCTGACCCATTCGGGAAACGGTTGCTGATCCCAATCGTTGGTGATATACATTCGATACACTCAAGCGAAATGAGTGGTCGGTCATGTGTGGCTGAGTTGTAAGATGTTCTTGTTGAACTCGGTGTATTCTCCTCTAGAGATATACCAGCGGAAGGTGATTCCATACCTTGTCATAGTTGGAAATCCATTACCCAATACGTGCTTGCGGTTTTGATTGTATATTATATATGTGGAACGTGAGATGCAAGCGTTTCCACTAGATTGTTATCTACTTGATTTAGACATTATTATAATATCAAAAGGGTTTTGATATAAAGATAAATCAAGTGTTTTGATTCTCATAAGGGAAAAAACCCGTTCCGTGTTATACGGCGTGGTCTTATGAGATATCCTTTAGTTTTCTGAAACTGTTTTAAACTGTTTACTCATACCAGTCCCATGACTGACCCGGAGTTTATTTGTTTTGTTCTACCTAAACTCTTGGGTGCCTAAATTTGTACGGGCAGTCAAGTAGTTCAGGATTTTTCAGATATATCTAAAGGAGCTTGGAGCAGGAGGCTTCAGCGTTATCTAGTTATAGTTTGTTCCGCTATGTTGTAAGTGTTGTACTCTGATAAGTGTATGTTATACAATTAAGATTTTGTATTTCAAAGATGTGATATATTATATTTTGTTCCGCTGCGATGTGAGATTCTGTGTTGTTATTTCTGTTCTTCTTCTACCTCTTTCTTCTAAAAAAAAAAATGTCTCGTATTTTCGTGATATTTGGGTTGGACGTATGATGTATATAGTCAACTCTGATGTTATGGAAATCTGGGTCATTACACTGACGGTTCTTGTTTCAAAGAATTCCGTCTTAAATTGAATTCTATACACTCAACTGAAGTTCGAAATGCCAATTTACGAACTATTGCGCCACGGCACGCTCGTTTTAATTATATTTAAATATAAACGTTAAACTTCGTTACATTTAAATTTCAATCTTGTTCTAATATATATTTCAATATATATTAAATCCAGTTTTCAAATCCAACTTAATATCTCTGATTATCTCTAGTCGTTGATTTTTCATTACTCGATTATAAATTTATTTGTAACTCAATTTACTATATTAAATTCCAATTCCCTTTATAAATAAATTATTTATAAAATTCAATATGATTGAATTCTAATTATAAATTCTTAGATTTATCCTAATTTCGTTTATATTCTGATTCTGAAATAACATTCGTCATTCCATTTTCGAATTCACTTTAAAATTCATATTTGAATTTAAAATTCCAAATTATCCCATTGTAATTATCAAATTTTATTTATAACATCGTTTATAACTTTACTGCATTGTTTCAGATATTAAAACAAGTTCCATTTCAGAATCTATTTGAAACCCGATTCTTTTATTTGGAATATTTTATTTTTATAACTTTCTTATATAATTGTATAATCTATTTTCATATTTAATTTTATTTTATATTTAATGCACTTTAAATATCCTTTCTAGATATAATTTATTCTTATAAATTCGACATAGTCGAATTCCAATCATAATTCCATTTGGATTTATTTTAATTCAAAATATAATCCGAACATCGGAATAGACTGCTTCATTTTCCTTTTTAACACGATTCCCAATTCTCATTTTAAATTCGTATTTGAATTTAAATATTTAAATTACCAAATGATAAATTTTCACCTTTCTTTATAAACATCATTTATTTACTTGTTAATATATTTAAACAAGTCTCGATTTCAAATCCATCTTGAAATTAAATTTCTACTTTGGAAAAATAAACTTTCCCCTTTTAAATTCATATTTGTATTTATATATCCCGAATTATCCAATGATAATTCATTTCACTTCAATTATAAGAATCGTTTATAAATGAACTGCTTGTTTTTATTATTCAAAACAAGTTAGTAGTTCAAAATTCAAATTCTATTTTAGAAAAATAGTTTTTTCCCTTTTTATCTCAAAATATCTTTTCACGATATTTTTATATATAAATATTTAGGGCCAGTGACATTCAACCAATCAAAAATACCCAATTATCAACCATAAATTTTCTAATACATCAAATATGATAATATATATGAAAACAAACAAATAATAATACTTTTGAGGAATCCAGTTGGATCCCTCCAACCTATTTTTCTGCATCCACCGACGTTAGCCAACATAAATAATACCCATCCTTCTTCGAGGCAGGATATCGCGGTATAGAAGGTCATCCACTATCATATTGTGGGGAACATAGGGATAGGGTTATCCGATAATGATACTGTGGGAATCCGCTAATGATATTGCGGGATAACCAACCACCAATATATATATATATATGTGTGTGTGTGTGTGAGTGTGTATGTATGTGTATATATATACACACATATATAATAGTCACAATGACCAATCCTAAATAACTAAAATATTTATAAAAGCCACAAAAATAGTTAAACGCATCCAAACAACCAAAAAACAGGATATAAAGACTATTTAAAATAAAATTTCGTTTATAATAAAATTATAAACGTACTAGAGAGTGAGTTTACTCACTGTGAATTTGTTTTATTTGCACTTGTATCAATTTCCATTTCTCTTTATCGATTTTTGAGTCTCCGAACTCCACACGAATGATTCCATTCGATTTATCCTAGCATAAAAAAATTCTGAATTTTGTAATTAAGTTATTTAATTTCGCTAACAAGGTCTCCTATTAAAAATATACTACTATTTAATTTTTTTTTCTTTTTTAGTTTCCAAATTCTAGATTAGCTACTAATTTTAGTTTCCTTTTAACAATTTATTAATTTCAGTTTTAACTTATATACTAATTTAAAAAGAATAAACTCGAATTCAAAAATGAGAATTCACCTCCTGATTCTGCAATATCGCCAAAGGCCTGCCCTAATCCCACGGGTACACACTTAAACCCCTGTGCTCAGACCCTCCCTTACGAATGCAATTCGACTCAGTAGCAACCAGAAAAAGTGTGAACCCTTCTATGCACATTCCCTCAACTTGTAGCGCCCCGGAGCATCATCCTAGAAACTGCGACTCCGACTTCTAGGGCTAGGTTCGATACCTTAGATGAATCGAACCACCCCAAATCGCCTTTATCGCCTCCATAAGCATCATAGTCCCGTTGTCGACCAACTTGGCTTCATCGCACCACCCAATCTTCCTCAACTCCACCAGGCAACACGATAGGTTTATCGAGCTTCAGGTATATCCTTCGAAATCAAAACTGGGTATATGGTTTCATAGGGTGTCGGATAGGAGTGTCGGATCCAGTTCGGAAACTTCGATTGATTTGGAATTGGAGTTTATGATTTTCGAATTTTTTTTTATACGAAGCAGTGGCTTCGATTTTGCTTTATAATGGAAAGGCATTTTGGTTTGCCTAATTTGAAAAGGAATGGCTTAATCGTAAATGATAGGTTACTCCCATTTTTTGGCAACGAACTCATTTTGATTGAATATTTGATGGGGCAACCATTTAGATTCGAAGCTTTCGAACTTGGAATTTTTTTTCTGTCTGAGGAACAGAAATGCAAGAATCGGAAGAGAAGAGAAAGAGCTTGCATCTATTTATAAATGGAACAAGGAAACACAATGTACATGAGTTTTAATTAGAGGTTGGCCAAAGTACAGACATGATTTGATTTTATTATCAGTACGATGTGATATAAAGAGATTTTTAGTTTATTTAAAATGATATCAATTTGATTCTAAGCTTATCCACTAATAATATCTCACGGTCCACAGCTTGAACTTACGGACCGCTATTTTAACATAACAACCAAAGTTTCAATGTTATAAAGCTACTTCGAACTCAACAGAATAGATTCTAAAATTTAATTTGAACGTATACATAAAATAACCATATTAAATCGATATAATATAATTTAAATTCAACAATAATAAATTCCTCAAAAATTAAATATTTATTGTTATCATTCATATTCAAATTGAATTTCTATCAATCATTTGAATTATTTTGACTAAATTGAATTATTTCAGATTTTCATATTACGATAATTATATATATTCGAAATAAATTGTATTTCGATTATTAAATCAATAATTCAGTTTAAAAATCGATTAAAATTATCAACTCAATATTTAAAACCATATTTAATATTTAAAATTAATCAACCAAAAATTCGGGTCGTTACACATCTCACTGATTCTCGCATTATGAGCAAGGAGTGGTTACAACATTTTCAGCCGATGGTCAAACCTCGAAATTTGTAAAGAAGAGTTAATAATAATGAATTAGACTTCAATAGAAACCATTTATTACTCTAAAAATAGGTTACAGTTGTGAAGAATTGAGAAACCATGAAGATAAAACAAACCAAATTGATTGACTTTGCATAACTAAATACATATGCAAGGGACTACAATTCATGAATTATCTTCTACACACATTTCCTTACAGCCTGCAAACTAGAGCTTCATCAAACCACGCTACTAAAAACACCGTCATTCGCTTTACTATTTCAATAGAAACCATTCAGGTATGTATGCCATTTTCTGCCACATATTTTTTAGTTTCATCTTTTATTATACAGCATACTGCATAGTTGCAGTCGAGTCTTTTATTACCCAATGCATTTCCTGAAAGGGTCAAGGATGACTTCACCAAAAAATATGATGGTGGAAAAGTTGCTACTGCTTCAGCCAACAACCTTAGTAGAGAGCATAACCGACCCTTAGGCTGGGCAAGCTGTGCAACAGCTCATGGCCCAGTTTTTAAAAGGGCCTTTTTCATACGATGTGTCTATTTGGACAAAGATAGCAGTAAAAACACATGTCTTAAACAAGTTGTGTCCATCTATATTTATAGCCAGCTACATCTAATTAATTGACACCTCTTTTCGAAAATCTCCCACAATCCTTTGCATCTTTTTCATTTCTTTTGATCTTTCTCTTCTTTCCTTTCCCATTTGATATTTGCAATATCATCTTGAAGAATATTTGCAACTAAAAAATACCAATCAACAAATTATTTTTGCGACAGAACTTTCTGTAACAACCCGGAATTTTGGACCAATTTTAAAATCTTATTTTTATGAAGTTTGTTAAGAAATTGAGGCAGAAAATAAAAATTCTATTTTTAAATAATTTATGTTGAAATTATATGTTGACATCAAACATATAAAACTTGGTTGTGTATTTTCACTAAAAACAAGTATGAACTTAGCGTCGTTGTGTTATACTAGAAATAATTATATTTTTAGCATCATATTAATATATGTGAATAAGGATATCTTTTTTAGCGTCATGTTAATATAAACATCATTTGTTTAGAAACGTTGTATTAATATAGAATCATCACTCTTATTAGGAATGTTTAGTTAAAATAAATATGTCATTTTAGTTAGTAATGTAAGTTATATAAAAATGTCATGTTAATAAAAATGTCATTATGTTAAGAATGTTATGATGGAGAAATATACAAATGATAAGATTTCATTTTTATTGTACATATAGAAATGGTCATTAGTTGGAATATTAAGAGTAAGAAAAAAATATATTTTTAATATCATGTTTTTAAATATTAAAAATAAAGCATATTTTTAGTATCATGTATAAATAGTAAGAATAAACGCATTTTTAGTGTCACGTTGAATCATGTAATGAAAGAAGAGATTACATTTTAATGTAATAAAAGAAATGAAGGAAAACACGTTCTTGTTAATTTAAATAATAATAATAATAAAACATACAAGGGCAATAGGAGTTAGAACAGCGCTGCAGTTTGAAAATTTGAAATTTACATTTAATTGCAATCAGTTATCAAATTCTATTAAGTAAAGCAGTTGTTAAGCTATTGGACAGTAACTGGCATTTTGTTATTAACAAATTTTGTAAATTTTTACAAATATATTATAATTAAATGAGAAGCAGAATAATCAATGCATAGGATATATATATGAATTAATGTGTATTTTACATTGTGTTGTAATGTATATATTTGGAAATTTTGTTTGTATAAATTGTAAGACAAAGGATAACATTAATTATGAATGGTAATTAAAGAAATACATTGAATGTTAACTAGTTTTAAAATAACGATTGCAATAGATTAATGGACTAGTGTGGGAACCCAATTGCTATTTAATTCATTGGTGATGAATTGGAAATAAGTTACAATTAATACACAAAATTTATTATCATATTGCCATGCACGTATGTAACATACTTTGTATATACGTGTGAGACCAAACAAATGGATAGAAAGGCAACAGGTGAATAGAAATTTGTGAATGCATGTATGTTCGTGTTAAAAGAAATTTATTGTCATAATATATTATTAATTTTTTTTCTTTAATGCTGCTGTGCGTTTCATGATATATATTTATTTATATGTAAGATGAAAGATGGCAATGTTCAAAACCCACGTATTAAAGATGGCAATGATATTAATGTTTCCTGTGCATGAAAAATAAATAAATAAAAATTTGGAATTATAATCAATGGAAATTAGAGGCGTGTCATTCATTGCAAAAAAAAAAATATAAAGAAGGAAAAAGAATAATGAAAATGAGAATAATAATGGTCGCATGCATTTCATTTATTTCTCCTATGTTCTCTCTCTCTTCCTCTCATTTGCATATATGTCATATTTTATCCCTTTTATGAATTCAAGGAAAAAATAAATAAATAAGATAAACACCTATTAAATTAAATATTATTTAATATACATATAACCTAATATATATACGGTCAAAACTAAACCCTAATTCTTATTCCAAGCCGCCGTCATGTTCTTTATCAATGGCCCTAACACTCCTAAATTCCTTTCCCCTTTACTTTGAACCCATTCAGTAAAATTTGAAATTTCCAAAGCAAAAAATGAAAGAGGGTCCCGAGAGAGACCACCGAACTGGTGGTGGTTGCGGGCGACGGTGGCACACAATAGGGGCTCTAACGTGGTGGAGACAGATGCAATCTGAACTCCTGTAGTGGCGGCGTGACGTGAATGTTTAGTGGAAAGCTTTCGGTGAGATTCTATGTTTAATTTGATTTTTTTTCCTCGTTGTATGAAAATCATTGTACGATGTGAATGAATATGAATCTGTGATGTATACTTGAATATGGATGTTGTTGCTTGTACTGTGATTGTCAGTTGATGTTGCATGTGTGGTTGATACTATTGGGTTGAGTCGAAATGGAACCTTTAATTTTGTTAAAACAAATGAAGCACAAATATTTTGTTTAGTGAAACAAGAATGAAACTTTTACTTTTGTTTGTTGTAACAAAAATAGACCTTTTTATATTTTTGGTTTATTGGAGACAAATGAAACATTTTTATATTTTATTTTGTTGAAAAATAAAAATGAAACATTTTTATATTTTATTTTGTTGAAAAACAAAAATGAAACATTCTTATATTTTATTTTGTTGAAGAACAAAATGAAACTTTTCTTTTTGTTTGTTGAAAAATAGAATCCAACTTTATTTTTGATTTTGTTTTGTTAAAAACATAATGAAACTTTGTCTTTATTTTTATTTTTTTGATTTTGTTTTGAAATTAAGATAGTGTTTGACTTTTATTTTTAATAAAAGATTAGAATAAAGATTATTTCTTTATTTTAAAAAGGATTAAAAGGTAAAAGTTTATTTCTTTATTTTAAAGAAACTAAGATGTATAAGTTTTATCCTTTATTATAAAAAGGACTTTAATGAACAAAGTTTTGTTCTTTATTGTAATAAAGGACTTAAATGGAAAAAAAAGTTTTATTTCTTTATTTTAAAATGAATAAAATTTGTTCTTTATTTAGGAACGGATTTAAAGAGGAAATAGTTTGTATATGGGCTGTTTACGTTAAATGAAATGGTATAAAGTGAATATGTTTATTGTAAATTTATTTCATTTAAAAGGGATGAAATTGGAACCGTCATACCTATTATGTGAACATCGTTAATTGGGTATGTTATTTATGTTGTTATTTAATGCACTTGTATACACTGCCATTTACAAGCGACCTTGGCTTGTTTATGTGATTGGACGATCAATTTTAACACATTGTCCAGAAGCACCGTTTATTTTATAATATTTGAATTGTGTTGGTTGAAACCCCACACGGGTCATGGGTTGGCATTTGAATACACGTCACCCTTGGATTTAATAAGAAAATGCACTTTGGTTGTTGATGTTTGAAATTTGCTATGTAATAAATGTACAATTTCCGTATAATCGAATTATATGGAAATGAATGGTGTGGGTCTCATTCCAATTTTGAGTCAAACAAATAAATATGCAATTAATACAATAAATTGGAAATTGGATTAAGGAGTTATGTATTTTACTATTTAAAAAGGATAAAATAGAAGTTTGGAATGAAAGAAATAAATTCCATTGATTACTCAATTAATAGAATTAATGGACTCTTAAATTAAGGAGGACATATCCTTGTTTATTTGGAAAGTTATAAAACAAATTTCTAGAATTGGTAAATTACATTCCAACTATAAGGAGAATTTGAAACTGAAAGATTCTGTTTTATGTTAACATTAAATTTGGAAGATGGATTTCAAAACTTGACATAAATGATTGATTTAATGTTGAATGGTAGGTTTTTAATATAACAATTAAAACCATTTTTGAAGTGATTATTATTATAGTATTATAATAATGGGGAAAAATTAATGTGTATTGAAATGGAAAGATAAGAATTTATATAAAGAGTATTTCAAGGAATGAACGATATTTTAGAGGTTTTAAAATATGAAATGTTTTTAAAATAAGATTTTTAAGAAACAATTATAATTATAAATTATAAATTGTTCTTGGACACGAGGTTAGGTCACGTTTATGGCGGAAGTCTGCCCGGAACCAACCGGCATATCCAGCAGCCATAAATGTTGGGCCTAATGTGAGAGGTCCAAGTACACGAATACAATTTGGGTTTTGGCTCGAGGTTAAGCCCAACTGTGGAATAAGTCTGCCCGGACCCAACCGGCATATCCAGCATCCACAAGTTGTAGGCCTAATGTGAGAAGTCTGGCCCATTATAAAACATAAATGGATTATATAACGAATTGGATTATTTAATCCATTTTAAATAGAAACATCATTTTAACCTGAATAAGTTTATTAACTTATATTATCCATTTTATAATGAATATTAAAAGAGTTAATTTCAAAATTAATATTTTGAAAATAATGTTTTAATATGAGAAATGATATTTTGATCAGAATAAATGGTTTATTTATTTTAAAATAAATAAAAGGAATTAAAAAATGGTTTTATTATAACTACGGATTTACAATGAAATTTGAATTTGGGTTTATCGTGAATTATGTTTTAAATAACATTTATTCTTTAACCCGGATTAATGAGGGGATTAATTTCCTAATTTTTGATTAATTATTTAATAATGACTTTGGAAGGTTAAAACGAAATAAGGTTTTAATTAAAACTTTAATTAGATTGGAGAGGAATTAAGTAAATAAATAAGAACAAGAAATTAAAACTCTTTATTTACAAATAGTGTAAATAAGGAAGAAAAAGAAGATGAAACCATTTATTTATATTTAGGTAAATAAATAACAAAAGGATAAGAATATATTTATTTACACTTAGGTAAATAAATAGGAAAAATAAAATAAAAACATTTATTTACAAATAGTGTAAATAAATAAGAAAAAGAAATTAGACATATTTATTTACAATTAATGTAAATAAATATAGAAAAGTGGAAGTAAACATTTATTTACATTTAGGTAAATAAATAAGATAAAAGAATAGTAAAAACATTTATTTACAAATAGTGTAAATAAATAAGGAAAAAGCAATTGAAAACATTTATTTACATTTAGGTAAATAAATAAGGAAAGGAGAAATATTTATTTACACTTAGGTAAATAAATAAGGAAAAGAATATAAAACGTTTATTTACAATTAGGTAAATAAATAGGAAAAAGAATACAATTTATTTACACTTAGTGTAAATAAAATGAAAGGATATATAAATTATAATTTATTTACAGTTAGTGTAAATAAAACAAAAAAGTAGTAAAATAAAACAAGTGATATTTTATCGTCATTTTAGATGCGATAAAAAGAATAAATTTTTATAATTAAAATCGCCAAACGATTTATATTTATATGTATATATATAAATATAAATTATAAATTAAACAAAACGCGCGCGAAAGTTCGCGTATCGACAATCGTAACTTTAAATAGTTATACCGAAAGATCCGACCATCGGATTTTCCCAAAACTGGAACCGTTAGGACCGCTTTGGGAAGATCTTTCCAACGATATAAACTTCATCAAAATCCAACGGTTAGTTTTCGAGATAAGTGTAAATCAAATTTGGTTGAAAACAGCGTCAGGGTAGCCCATTGACCCGAAGCGTCGTTATATTAATTTAAGCTATTTTTATTTAAATAAAAATAGAAATAGGCCGTTATTAAATACCAATAACGATATGAAATGATTTCAAGTTATATATATATGCGAGAATTATTTGAAAAGTCCGAGTTCAAATCTCATTTCAAATGATTATACGACGATCTAAGTCGAAGAGTTGAAGACGGTGATTGAAGACCGACGATCTTCACATCGAATGGATGTGTTGCTACTGAGACCCATGATAGGAGTAGCTACCTTGAAAGGGGTTCAGTGGTGGCCGTTCGGACGTAGTGTTGATTTGTATGGATTTGACTTTCGCTCAGAACCAGAGCATAAGTTTATAAATGGAATGTATGTCTGACGTTGTAGTCCTTTATACTACATTCGTTGATCTCTGTTAATATATATCTGTTTGGTGGTTAACGCCCTTCTCTGAGACGTACGAGCTTAGAGGTTATATATTGGTAGAAATCAATGGTGTGGTATGGATTGACAATGTGGCATGCCAAGATGCATGAATCAAGGCTTTTTGTGAAAAGCAGGCCATGTGGTCGATGATCAAAGCACGGTCTGTTTAGGCGTAGCTTTGTGTATAGCGTAACTTCGCGAGCCTCACACCCCGGTATGAGTCAAAAACGGGATACGGACTGCAGGGAGTGCACACGTTTCTTTCTAGCTAGAGTGATGTCAGGGACCTACCAACGCTGACATTTTACTTATGTGGATGATGGATTTTGAGGTACCTCGTGTTTTATAGGCCGTTGGTGGTCATACTATAGGTTCAAAGGAACCGGGAAGCGTGTGTTCAGGCATAACTAATCCACTGCCGATAGGCGGGGACCGGCCCTGAAGATCCAAGGGTTCACTGCGGGGGATCCTGAGGCATTTTCTAGAGTGTCTCGAATCGGAGAGGAGCTTGCCCCTAGCCTCGACTCATGATGGAAATCCAATTTCCGATACGACCTTGCGGTTTTGATTGTAGAACTAGTATTGGCGACATGCTATATGGTAACCATGCCGTCTAGGATTGATAATTATGATTCAAATCTTTTATTAAAACATATATACACTAATAATAATATCAAATCCGTATATACGTATCAAGCATCTTTTGACCATTATAAGGTAAAACCCTATCCTCTGGTGTGCGTTGCATTGTGTGATGGGACCTGGGTCTTATAATGGTTTCGTTTTTTCCAAAAAGACATTGCGTTGTTTCTCGATTTACTTTGGTTTATGCACTGGCAATCCATAGGAGTAAACCCGTTCCGCGAAAGTGGCGTGGTCCTTGGATTTGTCTTATTAGTTATATTAGTTTAGAATTCTCACACCTGTCCCATGACTGACTCGTAGTTTGTTTCACTTTGCAAACTCGGGTGCCCTCTTTTTTACACGGGCAGTCGAGTAGCTTTTTGCAGATATGTATCTCTTTAGCAGGATCCTGGATCGAAGCCTAAAGCTGTGTCCAGAGCTTGGTAGTCTTCCGCTGTTTGTTTGTATTATCTTTTATGTATCTTCCGCTGTAATTTAATTTCGATGTACTCTGATATTCTGTACTCTGATGTAACATTATATGTAATGTAATAAAAGTCTGCTGTTATTGTTCTAATGTTTTGTATTCCCAAAGTTAACGTATGCGAGTTTTGAACGGTCTTGGTCGATTTTGCGATCGATTAAGGTCGGGCAAAATCCGTGTCGTTACAGTGGTATCAGAGCTCTGGTTAGCTCAAATCTTTGGGGTACAACTTGTTAGAACTGAACAAAAGACTCATCAGAGATTGGATTAGTAATGTCCAATAAGAATACTCATTAGAGATAGGATCAGCAGTATCCTAGAATGAGTAAACTCGTTAGAGATGGGGTTAGTAATGCCCTAGAACGAGTTAAGAGTTACAAATTTATAATTAACGCATTTTTGATATTTATAATCTATTCTTTGAAATATGATTTTTATATATATAAAGTTATGTATATTTTGAAAAGATAATCTACCATTAAAATTTAAAAATTAAGATAGTTAATTTTACAATTTTTAGCTACGCTCCTTTTCGAGGATGAAAAGTTCTTAAGTGGGGGAGATTGTAACAACCCGGAATTTTGGACCAATTTTAAAATCTTATTTTTATGAAGTTTGTTAAGAAATTGAGGTAGAAAATAAAAATTCTATTTTTAAATAATTTATGTTGAAATTATATGTTGACATCAAACATATAAAATTTGGGTTGTGTATTTTCACTAAAAACAAGTATGAACTTAGCGTCGTTGTGTTATACTAGAAATAATTATATTTTTAGCATCATATTAATATATGTGAATAAGGATATCTTTTTTAGCGTCATGTTAATATAAACATCATTTGTTTAGAAATGTTGTATTAATATAGAATCATCACTCTTATTAGGAATGTTTAGTTAAAATAAATATGTCATTTTAGTTAGTAATGTAAGTTATATAAAAATGTCATGTTAATAAAAATGTCATTATGTTAAGAATGTTATGATGGAGAAATATACAAATGATAAGATTTCATTTTTATTGTACATATAGAAATGGTCATTAGTTGGAATATTAAGAGTAAGAAAAAAAAATATTTTTAATATCATGTTTTTAAATATTAAAAATAAAGCATATTTTTAGTATCATGTATAAATAGTAAGAATAAACGCATTTTTAGTGTCACGTTGAATCATGTAATGAAAGAAGAGATTACATTTTAATGTAATAAAAGAAATGAAGGAAAACACGTTCTTGTTAATTTAAATAATAATAATAATAATAATAATAATAATAAAACATACAAGGGTAATAGGAGTTAGAACAGCGCTGCAGTTTGAAAATTTGAAATTTACATTTAATTGCAATCAGTTATCAAATTCTATTAAGTAAAGCAGTTGTTAAGCTATTGGACAGTAACTGGCATTTTGTTATTAACAAATTTTGTAAATTTTTACAAATATATTATAATTAAATGAGAAGCAGAATAATCAATGCATAGGATATATATATGAATTAATGTGTATTTTACATTGTGTTGTAATGTATATATTTGGAAATTTTGTTTGTATAAATTGTAAGACAAAGGATAACATTAATTATGAATGGTAATTAAAGAAATACATTGAATGTTAACTAGTTTTAAAATAACGATTGCAATAGATTAATGGACTAGTGTGGGAACCCAATTGCTATTTAATTCATTGGTGATGAATTGGAAATAAGTTACAATTAATACACAAAATTTATTATCATATTGCCATGCACGTATGTAACATACTTTGTATATACGTGTGAGACCAAACAAATGGATAGAAAGGCAACAGGTGAATAGAAATTTGTGAATGCATGTATGTTCGTGTTAAAAGAAATTTATTGTCATAATATATTATTAATTTTTTTTTCTTTAATGCTGCTGTGCGTTTCATGATATATATTTATTTATATGTAAGATGAAAGATGGCAATGTTCAAAACCCACGTATTAAAGATGGCAATGATATTAATGTTTCCTGTGCATGAAAAATAAATAAATAAAAATTTGGAATTATAATCAATGGAAATTAGAGGCGTGTCATTCATTGCAAAAAAAAAAAATATAAAGAAGGAAAAAGAATAATGAAAATGAGAATAATAATGGTTGCATGCATTTCATTTATTTCTCCTATGTTCTCTCTCTCTTCCTCTCATTTGCATATATGTCATATTTTATCCCTTTTATGAATTCAAGGAAAAAATAAATAAATAAGATAAACACCTATTAAATTAAATATTATTTAATATACATATAACCTAATATATATACGGTCAAAACTAAACCCTAATTCTTATTCCAAGCCGCCGTCATGTTCTTTATCAATGGCCCTAACACTCCTAAATTCCTTTCCCCTTTACTTTGAACCCATTCAGTAAAATTTGAAATTTCCAAAGCAAAAAATGAAAGAGGGTCTCGAGAGAGACCACCGAACTGGTGGTGGTTGCGGGCGACGGTGGCACACAATAGGGGCTCTAACGTGGTGAAGACAGATGCAATCTGAACTCCTGTAGTGGCGGCGTGATGTGAATGTTTAGTGGAAAGATTTCGGTGAGATTCTATATTTAATTTGATTTTTTTTTTCTCGTTGTATGAAAATCATTGTACGATGTGAATGAATATGAATCTGTGATGTATACTTGAATATGAATGTTGTTGCTTGTACTGTGATTGTCAGTTGATGTTGCATATGTGGTTGATACTATTGGGTTGAGTCGAAATGGAACCTTTAATTTTGTTAAAACAAATGAAGCACAACTATTTTGTTTAGTGAAACAAGAATGAAACTTTTACTTTTGTTTGTTGTAACAAAAATAGACCTTTTTATATTTTTGGTTTATTGGAGATAAATGAAACATTTTTATATTTTATTTTGTTGAAAAACAAAAATGAAACATTTTTATATTTTATTTTGTTGAAAAACAAAAATGAAACATTCTTATATTTTATTTTGTTGAAGAACAAAATGAAACTTTTCTTTTTGTTTGTTGAAACATAGAATGCAACTTTATTTTTGATTTTGTTTTATTAAAAACATAATGAAACTTTATCTTTATTTTATTTTTTTGATTTTGTTTTGAAATTAAGATAGTGTTTGACTTTTATTTTTAATAAAAGATTAGAATAAAGATTATTTCTTTATTTTAAAAAGGATTAAAAGGTAAAAGTTTATTTCTTTATTTTAAAGAAACTAAGATGTATAAGTTTTATCCTTTATTATAAAAAGGACTTTAATGAACAAAGTTTTGTTCTTTATTGTAATAAAGGACTTAAATGGAAAAAAAAGTTTTATTTCTTTATTTTAAAATGAATAAAATTTGTTCTTTATTTAGGAACGGATTTAAAGAGGAAATAGTTTGTATATGGGCTGTTTACGTTAAATGAAATGGTATAAAGTGAATATGTTTATTGTAAATTTATTTCATTTAAAAGGGATGAAATTGGAACCGTCATACCTATTATGTGAACATCGTTAATTGGGTATGTTATTTATGTTGTTATTTAATGCACTTGTATACACTGCCATTTACAAGCGACCTTGGCTTGTTTATGTGATTGGACGATCAATTTTAACACATTGTCCAGAAGCACCGTTTATTTTATAATATTTGAATTGTGTTGGTTGAAACCCCACACGGGTCATGGGTTGGCATTTGAATACACGTCACCCTTGGATTTAATAAGAAAATGCACTTTGGTTGTTGATGTTTGAAATTTGCTATGTAATAAATGTACAATTTCCGTATAATCGAATTATATGGAAATGAATGGTGTGGGTCTCATTCCAATTTTGAGTCAAACAAATAAATATGCAATTAATACAATAAATTGGAAATTGGATTAAGGAGTTATGTATTTTACTATTTAAAAAGGATAAAATAGAAGTTTGGAATGAAAGAAATAAATTCCATTGATTACTCAATTAATAGAATTAATGGACTCTTAAATTAAGGAGGACATATCCTTGTTTATTTGGAAAGTTATAAAACAAATTTCTAGAATTGGTAAATTACATTCCAACTATAAGGAGAATTTGAAACTGAAAGATTCTGTTTTATGTTAACATTAAATTTGGAAGATGGATTTCAAAACTTGACATAAATGATTGATTTAATGTTGAATGGTAGGTTTTTAATATAACAATTAAAACCATTTTTGAAGTGATTATTATTATAGTATTATAATAATGGGGAAAAATTAATGTGTATTGAAATGGAAAGATAAGAATTTATATAAAGAGTATTTCAAGGAATGAACGATATTTTAGAGGTTTTAAAATATGAAATGTTTTTAAAATAAGATTTTTAAGAAACAATTATAATTATAAATTATAAATTGTTCTTGGACACGAGGTTAGGTCACGTTTATGGCGGAAGTCTGCCCGGAACCAACCGGCATATCCAGCAGCCATAAATGTTGGGCCTAATGTGAGAGGTCCAAGTACACGAATACAATTTGGGTTTTGGCTCGAGGTTAAGCCCAACTGTGGAATAAGTCTGCCCGGACCCAACCGGCATATCCAGCATCCACAAGTTGTAGGCCTAATGTGAGAAGTCTGGCCCATTATAAAACATAAATGGATTATATAACGAATTGGATTATTTAATCCATTTTAAATAGAAACATCATTTTAACCTGAATAAGTTTATTAACTTATATTATCCATTTTATAATGAATATTAAAAGAGTTAATTTCAAAATTAATATTTTGAAATTAATGTTTTAATATGAGAAATGATATTTTGATCAGAATAAATGGTTTATTTATTTTAAAATAAATAAAAGGAATTAAAAAATGGTTTTATTATAACTACGGATTTACAATGAAATTTGAATTTGGGTTTATCGTGAATTATGTTTTAAATAACATTTATTCTTTAACCCGGATTAATGAGGGGATTAATTTCCTAATTTTTGATTAATTATTTAATAATGACTTTGGAAGGTTAAAACGAAATAAGGTTTTAATTAAAACTTTAATTAGATTGGAGAGGAATTAAGTAAATAAATAAGAACAAGAAATTAAAACTCTTTATTTACAAATAGTGTAAATAAGGAAGAAAAAGAAGATGAAACCATTTATTTATATTTAGGTAAATAAATAACAAAAGGATAAGAATATATTTATTTACACTTAGGTAAATAAATAGGAAAAATAAAATAAAAACATTTATTTACAAATAGTGTAAATAAATAAGAAAAAGAAATTAGACATATTTATTTACAATTAATGTAAATAAATATAGAAAAGTGGAAGTAAACATTTATTTACATTTAGGTAAATAAATAAGATAAAAGAATAGTAAAAACATTTATTTACAAATAGTGTAAATAAATAAGGAAAAAGCAATTGAAAACATTTATTTACATTTAGGTAAATAAATAAGGAAAGGAGAAATATTTATTTACACTTAGGTAAATAAATAAGGAAAAGAATAGAAAACGTTTATTTACAATTAGGTAAATAAATAGGAAAAAGAATACAATTTATTTACACTTAGTGTAAATAAAATGAAAGGATATATAAATTATAATTTATTTACAGTTAATGTAAATAAAACAAAAAAGTAGTAAAATAAAACAAGTGATATTTTATCGTCATTTTAGATGCGATAAAAAGAATAAATTTTTATAATTAAAATCGCCAAACGATTTATATTTATATGTATATATATAAATATAAATTATAAATTAAACAAAACGCGCGCGACAGTTCGCGTATCGACAATCGTAACTTTAAATAGTTATACCGAAAGATGCGACCATCGGATTTTCCCAAAACTGGAACTGTTAGGACCGCTTTGGGAAGATCTTTCCAACGATATAAACTTCATCAAAATCCAACGGTTAGTTTTCGAGATAAGTGTAAATCAAATTTGGTTGAAAACAGCGTCAGGGTCGCCCATTGACCCGAAGCGTCGTTATATTAATTTAAGCTATTTTTATTTAAATAAAAATAGAAATAGGCCGTTATTAAATACCAATAACGATATGAAATGATTTCAAGTTATATATATATGCGAGAATTATTTGAAAAGTCCGAGTTCAAATCTCATTTCAAATGATTATACGACGATCTAAGTCGAAGAGTTGAAGACGGTGATTGAAGACCGACGATCTTCACATCGAATGGATGTGTTGCTACTGAGACCCATGAGAGGAGTAGCTACCTTGAAAGGGGTTCAGTGGTGGTCGTTCGGACGTAGTGTTGATTTGTACGGATTTGACTTTCGCTCAGACCCAGAGCATAAGTTTATAAATGGAATGTATGTCTGACGTTGTAGTCCTTTATACTACATTCGTTGATCTCTGTTAATATATATCTGTTTGGTGGTTAACGCCCTTCTCTGAGACGTACGAGCTTAGAGGTTATATATTGGTAGAAATCAATGGTGTGGTATGGATTGACAATGTGGCATGCCAAGATGCATGAATCAAGGCTTTTGTTGAAAAGCAGGCCATGTGGTCGATGATCAAAGCACGGTCTGTTTAGGCGTAGCTTTGTGTATAGCGTAACTTCGCGAGCCTCACACCCCGGTATGAGTCAAAAACGGGATACGGACTGCAGGGAGTGCACACGTTTCTTTCTAGCTAGAGTGATGTCAGGGACCTACCAGCGCTGACATTTTACTTATGTGGATGATGGATTTTGCGGTACCTCGTGTTTTATAGGCCGTTGGTGGTCATCCTATAGGTTCAAAGGAACCGGGAAGCGTGTATTCAGGCATAACTAATCCACTGCCGATAGGCGGGGACCAGCCCTAAAGATCCAAGGGTTGACTGCGGGGGATCCTGAGGCATTTGCTAGAGTGTCTCGAATCGGAGAGGAGCTTGCCCCTAGCCTCGACTCATGATGGAAATCCAATTTCCGATACGACCTTGCGGTTTTGATTGTAGAACTAGTATTGGCGACATGCTATATGGTAACCATGCCGTCTAGGATTGATACTTATGATTCAAATCTTTTATTAAAACATATATACACTAATAATAATATCAAATCCGTTTTATACGTATCAAGCATCCTTTGACCATTATAAGGTAAAACCCTATCATCTGGTGTGCGTTGCATTGTGTGATGGGACCTGGGTCTTATAATGGTTTCGTTTTTCCAGAAAGACATTGCGTTGTTTCTCGATTTACTTTGGTTTATGCACTGGCAATCCATAGGAGTTGTAACACCCCGCCTCCGCTAGTGTCACTCGCAAAGGAATGCACTAGCTTTAGAGGGGCATTATTGGTAAACATGCACAGAAATATCACAAGACGGAACATATAAAACAACGGAAGTAAAATCGAACTTTTATAAACATTAATAATTAAGGTCTAAAACCTTTTACATCAGAGTACATCAAAACCTGTCTTGCAATAGTAAAGAAGCATAAAGACTTTTACATAAATTATTCCCCAAGTAAAACAGTAAAGTAGCCATAGCCAAGATAAGTCCAAGCCATCCATGATGACCTTCAAGCAGAAGAAGTCTGAACTAAACAACAGTATTTCCTCCCTGTAACCTGGGGGGGAAACGGAAGAAAAGAGGCGAAACAAAACGGGTCAGTCAAAAAGACTGAGTAAGCCCTATCTACTATCAGTATAAAAACTAGTAAAGTTAACTGACATGAGAAACTGAGATGAACATAAGCATGATAACAAGATAGATAAGCTAAATCAAAAAAATAACAGGACGAACTACTGAACTCAGATAAACTAAGGTGTCATGATAAATTACGATGTCAAGATAAAACAAGGTATCACATCGTCAGGTTTCTATCAAGTATAATATCCCCAAGATATCTATCACGTATAACGTCCCATGATATCTATCCTGTATTTTAGCTCTGCACCTACCGTAATAGTATCCCCACCGTGTCATGTGTTAACCAAGAATGACCCTCACTCAAAAGTCGTGTAATGGTCCATGTCAACCTAATATATCGCATATATAGGTTACTCAACTTGTATGTTTTATTCCATGTAAATGTTCAGTCCCTTGCCGTAGACCATACGGGCTTTCCCAGGAGATTCTATATTACTTTAACATAGTTCCATGATCCTTAAGATCGGTTTGGACTGTTACCCTAAACCTAGCTAGGGTCTTCCAACATGAATTATCGTTTGTACAACTAGGACTTATGCTACCTAGGGCTACTAGGGATTACGCTTACCTATTGCACGTTTTCGTATCTCGGTTTGGGTTCAACCACCTAGGGCCACTAGGGATTACGCTAACCGCCAACCGCGCCCTTTTTCCCATGCATTCATCGTGAATCGTTTTTCCATGACTGTATGCACATGTATCACATCGTGCCATCCGAGTCCTGTCACAGGGCAAATCAAGAATCACAGGACTCGGTCGGGAGCTTTAGATTTACCTGCCGATGCAGATGCTAAGGTCTGTTTTTCTATACGTGGCTATGGTCCCACGAGACCCCTCCCTCAACTAGTGAAAGACAAGACAGGATAAATCCTGTATGAGAACACAACACTGGCCAACCCACATCCAAGCCTTACCACAACCATAATTAGATAGCAATTATGGTCTATAGGGTATTCTCTGCCTTTCCGTACGTACACGCTTGACCAAAGATGGTAGGTAGCCTGACGAAAAATGCTATCTAGGGTACGACCGTGTTTCGTCGACTATCCCCTATCCATCCCCGTCTTTAGGTCGCTCGTATAGCAACCAAGGCATACTCTTGGTTCTTCTAACGCAGACCTTAACCTCTCATGAGCCTAGTATAATCACCTGGCAGCTCATAGAGGGATACCAAGAATACCCTCACGTTCCCCGAAGCCGCTGCTTCGTTACCCAGTTCGCTGGAGCCTTTATCCAAATCAGATACTTGCTCCTACTCGTATACTTAAACGATGACCTACTGTATTAGGTTACTCATCTTATCTATGAACTGGTCTAAACTTCCTTGACTAAGAATCATTACTTAGTTATTCTTCAACTAAGGTTTACCACTTAGCCTTATTCCCGCTATCCTTGTTAACTACGGTTATCCACCTAATCCTCAGAACTAGGGTTTACATAATGGATTAGGTGTCACTTAAGTTCATGACTTAACCCGTCTACAAATCATGTCAAAATAATCATGTCAAAATTGGCTAAGCATCCAGGTTCAAGACTTAACCCTACAAACCATGCTCAAGTTGGTTAAGTATATTAAGCAATTCACGACTTAACCTCGTCCAATTATCATTCTAGATTGGTTAAGTATATATTAACTTGACCCCATCAAATTACTGAGTCAAATTGGTCAAGTGTATTCAAACGATTCGTGACTTAGCCTTATCATGTTTTCACGTTAGGTTGGTTAAGTATAGGTTAACTTAACCTCAATAAATTCACGGGTTAGATTGGTTAAGTATAGGTCACTTAACCTCAATAAATTCACGGGTTAGATTGGTTAAGTACAGGTCACTTAACCACATCAAATCATCATGTTAGATTAGTTAAGCGTTTAACTTAACCCCCATTAAACTGCCAAGTGGGATTAATTAAGTCTAGGCTAACTTAACCCCATCCGATTTCCATGTTTAGACTAGTTGAGTCTAATCTTAACCCCATCCCTTAACTGTATCTTTTGGTTAAGTGTCATTAGAAAACTTACTTAACCTTACCAAATTATCGTGTTGGATTGATTAAGTGTTGGTTAACTTAACCCCGTCCACTAGTCGTATAAAAATGGTTAAGTGTCATTAGGCAAATCAAGTCACTTAACCTACCCAACCTTGACATGTTTTGTTAAGTACCATTAGCCTAATCAAATTACTTAACCCATTTGTCCATGTCATATTTGGTTAAGAGTCATTAATCAAATTAACTTAACCCTATCATGTGGCATTAATTACTTAATGCACCTTCACCTCTCACATTAGACTTTGTTGTGGTTACTAGTTAAGCCGGTCGGTTCCGGGTAGCTTTACACCACAACTCGGTCTAACCTCGGGTTCAAGCACAACATGACCAACTTCTCACATTGGGTCCTATTGTTTGCAACTACTAGTTAGGCCGGTCGGTTCCGGGTAGCTTTACGTTGCAAACTCAACCCAACCTCGAGTTGGCCACTTTCATGTTTAGTCTAGTGTCATGTTCATATTCAAGTTTTCAAGCAATTGGGTAGACCTAACTTAATAGGTAAATTCCCAATGGGTAGACCTAACTTAATAGGTAAATTCCCAAGCTTATGTTTTCAAGCATACTTACATGTCAACTTCCATGTTATATTTCAAGTCATGTTTTCAAGTTGTATTTTCATGTCATTAGAAATTACCCATAACATAACCAACGCTTTTAAACTCGCATATATGTTCGCAACAACGTAATGGATTAAAAGAAGAGACTTGGCAAAGGCATGACAAAAATGGATATTAAGCCACAAGTTAATCATGGTGGAAAATGAGGCACAAATGTGTTTATTAGCTTGCATGTTACATTCTTAAGCCTCAAAAACATGCATAAACCCAAACTTGGCACATAAACGAATCATGGTGACAAAAGACATGGAATGATGACTAGTAACTCGCATATATCATCATATAAGGGTTATGACTTCATATGCAAGTTGACATAAATATTATGAAGGTTCTCATGTTGCATAATGCAACATTTCAACATAAAGGTTGTAGTTTTTAGCTCATAAGATCAAGATAATGACTTCATAAACTTGCATGGCATGATAGCATGTATCATTCTCAATGATCAAACCCAAACTTGCAACATGAACATTTAACTTCATAGTTAATATCT
This sequence comes from Allium sativum, assembly GCA_030737875.1. Lineage (NCBI taxonomy): Eukaryota > Viridiplantae > Streptophyta > Magnoliopsida > Asparagales > Amaryllidaceae > Allium > Allium sativum. The sequence continues at coordinate 52,244,227 of CM060919.1, forward strand.
AAGAGTAGGGAAAGGGCTTACATTGCTATGAAGGCACAAATCGAAATGCAAAACAAAGATTGTGATGAAGCCTATGCATGCCATCACCCAAAAACCCAAAGATGAACCCTCCAAATCAATAAAAACCCCATCTTTATGAACAAAGATCAAAGCTTTTGCCTTGAAATCAACTTGAGAAGCTCTCATACTAACATAGGGACTCTCTAACACTCTCATGATCATGGAACCTCTCATAGAAATGAAGTGGAGGCTAGGATTTTGAGTGGAGGCCATGAGAGGAGCAATTTTGCCATAGTTTAGTTGCATAATTGAATAATGAGGGTTTAGGGGTAGGTTAGGGGCTTATTTATAGAGATTAGGAGTGATTAGGACCTTAGGATTAACCCTAGAATCAACCTGAGCCGTCAGATTTCAAACCAGGCCCAAAAACCTAGCCAAGATAGGAAATAGGTGCAACAGGCAAAACTGCCCGTCCACCATAGGTCGACCCCCAAGTCGACAGGGCTGTCGACTTGGGTCAAGCAGGTCGACTCCCAAGTCGACAGGGCTGTCGACTTGGGGCGCCTGGCGGGAATTCTTCCCGCCTAGCCTTTCAGCCCTAATTTCGAAATTAGAACTTGTTTTTGAACTCGAATTTTCTGAAAACTTCGTCGGACCATAACTTGGTCATACGGACTCCGATTCTCGAAAACTCAGACTCTATTTTGCGTATTTTTCCGAGACGAACGCAATGGCATAGCCCTTTTTACTTGATTCAGAATTTATAATTAAATTCTGCCTTGATTCTCGTCTTAATCATGTTATCGAAATACGGGTTGTTACATTCTCCCCACCTTTTAGGATTTCGTCCCCGAAATCTCTAGGTTAGGAAGAACATATCCTATCATCCATCATTCATCTACTCAAATCATCATCCACAAGCAACCATTGTCCTTAGATGATTTCTAATGCTGTATGAATATATGCAAAACGTGTGTGTACATGTTCCTTAGCTAATGCTAATGATCAGGCCTGAATAATCTTTCTAATGCAAAATATGTATAGTGCCATGAATCCAACATGTATGCAAATAGTCCTAGTCATATAGATACTATATGCGTGCACAATCATTCATTCATATGCAACAACCGCATGATAATACATTCGATTTCATCCATAAACAAGTATAAATACTCGTGCATATGCAATATGAAATGTGACCGAGTCGAGCTAGTATCTAATGTGTATTCGCGCATCCACGAGCAACCACTTGCAACCACTTGCAACCATATCAATCATAACATGTTTCAAATACATGTTTACATCCATAGGGTTCTACCTAGGATTCCCTGAAACAGGGTCGAGAAGATAAACAAGACAAACTCCTTACGGGGTTTGTAACAGAAAATAGGACCGAGAGGATGTCCACAAAAGATAGCCTACAAGTAAGCTCTACAGAAAACAGGGATCAAGGATACACTCCCAAAAAGAGATATCATGCGCATATCTAGTCTTTGACCATCAAAGTCGTACTTCCTTGAGCTTCAATTCTATTGTGCCTTGACCGTCTTTTAACTTCGCGATTTCGTAGTTTCTTATTTCCTGTTTCCATAACATGAGCTGGAACTCATTTCTTCGTCGCCTCTCGTTCCACTTGCACACTTGGCGCAAACATGACTGCGTACTCATGATCTCATGCAAGCTTTCCAAAATTCACTAGTGAATCTTGGATCTCGTTCATATACTATAAGGTATTCCATGTAGAAGAACTTTCTCTTGAAAGTAAACAGATGTCAACCAGGTTATCATGCGCACTTACTAGGGTGATTTCTATGACCCATGCATAAGTGAAATGAACCATCCGTCTTATCGGCGAACACCACTCGATCGGGCTTCAATTTTCCAATAAAGGCATCAAGGGATTCTAATTAACTAGTCATGACAGAACCTCAAAAAGGTTATACGATACTTCGAGGGTATTACCAAGGCTAGTCAAAAGGCCTAACTACCCTCCTATCAAAACCGAGAATGGCACCCCCTACTGGATAACCACTTCATCCCTCGAATCCATCCATAGCTTATAAACATAAGCATTATTTCCAAGCTCAACACTTGGCATAGACATTCTCAAATCCAAACAAGTCATGTATAAAATGGACTGATTCTCCAATAGGACTTTGAGACAAAAATGGGATTCTCTATTACGCTAGTACTTAAGGTGCAGAGACTCAACTATCGAAGCAGACTTAATGATACGATGATCAAAACAAAGTCCTAACGGGATGATAGAGAAGAAAAGCTAAACCTTTAACAAGATCGTTACCCTCCTTCCGAGGTACTCTAGAAATGAGAGCATACTATTGCCCTCCCGATGATCTTGTCCTTGTCCCATAATACTTAACTATCCACCCCGTTTTACCATGCCAAAGGTACTCTCTCGTCATGGGTTTCATTGTTCATCTTTCTCCCTCCTTTGAGGACCAAGCTATACCAACAAGTTGCTCATTCTTAAGCTCGTATCCTTTATCCTTTTTCTCACTGTCCTTTCTTATAACGCGGCCACTGGTCTCTCGAGAACCACCTCCATCGCATGGAAAGCACTTTCGTAGATAGAAAAGACTAGTCGCAGTTAAAACCACTGTGACTACAGATAGAGAAAGGAAAGGGATTCAATTAAGGAAACAAGGATAGTGCTAATGGCCTTTGGGGAATAGCCTTTTTCTTTTAATGGAAAATTTTCTTGAAAAATGCTTCTTTGTAAACGATTTTCAAATAGTTTTCAGAAGGTCTTTAAAAACTTTTGCCCAGTCTGGTAACCTTCTGCTCTGATACCAAATGTAACACCCCGCCTCCGCTAGTGTCACTCGCAAAGGAATGCACTAGCTTTAGAGGGGCATTATTGGTAAACATGCACAGAAATATCACAAGACAGAACATATAAAACAGCGGAAGTAAAATCGAACTTTTATAAACATTAATAATTAAGGTCTAAAACCTTTTACATCAGAGTACATCAAAACCTGTCTTGCAATAGTAAAGAAGCATAAAGACTTTTACATAAATTATTCCCCAAGTAAAACAGTAAAGTAGCCATAGCCAAGATAAGTCCAAGCCATCCATGATGACCTTCAAGCAGAAGAAGTCTGAACTAAACAAAAGTATTTCCTCCCTGTAACCTGGGGGGGAAACGGAAGAAAAGAGGCGAAACAAAACGGGTCAGTCAAAAAGACTGAGTAAGCCCTATCTACTATCAGTACAAAAACTAGTAAAGTTAACTGACATGAGAAACTGAGATGAACATAAGCATGATAACAAGATAGATAAGCTAAATCAAAAAAATAACAGGACGAACTACTGAACTCAGATAAACTAAGGTGTCATGATAAATTACGATGTCAAGATAAAACAAGGTATCACATCGTCAGGTTTCTATCAAGTATAATATCCCCAAGATATCTATCACGTATAACGTCCCATGATATCTATCCTGTATTTTAGCTCTGCACCTACCGTACTAGTATCCCCACCGTGTCATGTGTTAACCAAGAATGACCCTCACTCAAAAGTCGTGTAATGGTCCATGTCAACCTAATATATCGCATATATAGGTTACTCAACTTGTATGTTTTATTCCATGTAAATGTTCAGTCCCTTGCCGTAGACCATACGGGCTTTCCCAGGAGATTCTATATTACTTTAACATAGTTCCATGATCCTTAAGATCGGTTTGGACTGTTACCCTAAACCTAGCTAGGGTCTTCCAACATGAATTATCGTTTGTACAACTAGGACTTATGCTACCTAGGGCTACTAGGGATTACGCTTACCTATTGCACGTTTTCGTATCTCGGTTTGGGTTCAACCACCTAGGGCCACTAGGGATTACGCTAACCGCCAACCGCGCCCTTTTTCCCACGCATTCATCGTGAATTGTTTTTCCATGACTGTATGCACATGTATCACATCGTGCCATCCGAGTCCTGTCACAGGGCAAATCAAGAATCACAGGACTCGGTCGGGAGCTTTAGATTTACCTGCCGATGCAGATGCTAAGGTCTGTTTTTCTATACGTGGCTATGGTCCCACGAGACCCCTCCCTCAACTAGTGAAAGACAAGACAGGATAAATCCTGTATGAGAACACAACATTGGCCAACCCACATCCAAGCCTTACCGCAACCATAATTAGATAGCAATTATGGTCTATAGGGTGTTCTCTGCCTTTCCGTACGTACACGCTTGACCAAAGATGGTAGGTAGCCTAACGAAAAATGCTATCTAGGGTACGACCGTGTTTCGTCGACTATCCCCTATCCATCCCTGTCTTTAGGTCGCTCGTATAGCAACCAAGGCATACTCTTGGTTCTTCTAACGCAGACCTTAACCTCTCATGAGCCTAGTATAATCACCGGGCAGCTCATAGAGGGATACCAAGAATACCCTCACGTTCCCCGAAGCCGCTGCTTCGTTACCCAGTTCGCTGGAGTCTTTATCCAAATCAGATACTTGCTCCTACTCGTATACTTAAACGATGACCTACTGTATTAGGTTACTCATCTTATCTATGAACTGGTCTAAACTTCCTTGACTAAGAATCATTACTTAGTTATTCTTCAACTAAGGTTTACCACTTAGCCTTATTCCCGCTATCCTTGTTAACTACGGTTATCCACCTAATCCTCAGAACTAGGGTTTACATAATGGATTAGGTGTCACTTAAGTTCATGACTTAACCCGTCTACAAATCATGTCAAGATAATCATGTCAAAATTGGCTAAGCATCCAGGTTCAAGACTTAACCCTACAAACCATGCTCAAGTTGGTTAAGTATATTAAGCAATTCACGACTTAACCTCGTCCAATTATCATTCTAGATTGGTTAAGTATATATTAACTTGACCCCATCAAATTACTGAGTCAAATTGGTCAAGTGTATTCAAACGATTCGTGACTTAGCCTTATCATGTTTTCACGTTAGGTTGGTTAAGTATAGGTTAACTTAACCTCAATAAATTCACGGGTTAGATTGGTTAAGTATAGGTCACTTAACCTCAATAAATTCACGGGTTAGATTGGTTAAGTACAGGTCACTTAACCACATCAAATCATCATGTTAGATTAGTTAAGCGTTTAACTTAACCCCCATTAAACTGCCAAGTGGGATTAATTAAGTCTAGGCTAACTTAACCCCATCCGATTTCCATGTTTAGACTAGTTGAGTCTAATCTTAACCCCATCCCTTAACTGTATCTTTTGGTTAAGTGTCATTAGAAAACTTACTTAACCTTACCAAATTATCGTGTTGGATTGATTAAGTGTTGGTTAACTTAACCCCGTCCACTAGTCGTATAAAAATGGTTAAGTGTCATTAGGCAAATCAAGTCACTTAACCTACCCAACCTTGACATGTTTTGTTAAGTACCATTAGCCTAATCAAATTACTTAACCCATTTGTCCATGTCATATTTGGTTAAGAGTCATTAATCAAATTAACTTAACCCTATCATGTGGCATTAATTACTTAATGCACCTTCACCTCTCACATTAGACTTTGTTGTGGTTACTAGTTAAGCCGGTCGGTTCCGGGTAGCTTTACACCACAACTCGGTCTAACCTCGGGTTCAAGCACAACATGACCAACTTCTCACATTGGGTCCTATTGTTTGCAACTACTAGTTAGGCCGGTCGGTTCCGGGTAGCTTTACGTTGCAAACTCAACCCAACCTCGAGTTGGCCACTTTCATGTTTAGTCTAGTGTCATGTTCATATTCAAGTTTTCAAGCAATTGGGTAGACCTAACTTAATAGGTAAATTCCCAATGGGTAAACCTAACTTAATAGGTAAATTCCCAAGCTTATGTTTTCAAGCATACTTACATGTCAACTTCCATGTTTGTAAGAACCCGTAACTTCCCCGTGAAGGAAAGAGCGGATACTTTGAGAACAACACACAAATGAACGCATCCGGAGGAACATTTCATTGTTATTACAACAATTCCATCAGATACAAGAATATACAGAGTATAAATGAATATTACACAGAAATATCAGAGATTTAAATTACATTTAAATACATCGTAGCGGAAAATAATACAATACACAACTAGAAGAGATATACGGATACAAAGCTTTCCGGATATCATTCCAGTTGTAAACCAGGATCCTGTGAATATAAATCTGCAAAACCAAAACTACTAGCTGCCCGTGTGGAAAATAAGGGCACCCAGAGTTTAGGTTGAATCAATAAACTCCAGGTCAGTCATGTGACTGGTGTGAGAACTAAAACAGTTATTTAAAACTTTACTTTAAAAGAGAGTAATTCGAGGGACCACGCCGTATAACACGGAACGGGTTTCCTCCCAAGAATACTAGTGCATAGAATAAACAGCGCAATGCTTTTTCGAAAAATGAAGCTATTATAAGACCCAGGTCCCATCACACAATGCAACGCAAGCCGGAGGATAGGGTTTTACCTTATAACAGCCAAACATGCTTGATACGTTTAAAACAAATCATTTGATACTATAATATGTGTATAGTGTCAAAACAATTCCAATCATAAATATCAATCATAGACGGCATGAGTGCCCCATCCCACTATGTCGCCATACTAGGCTCTACAAATAAAGCCGAAATACACGTATTGGAAATTGGATTTCCATCATGGTGGCTCCTGATTCGAAAGATCGATCGCGTAGTACAAATCACCGTGGCTTACGTCTCAGCGAGAGAAAACACCGCTATGCACATCCGCACTTTTGGGACTCAAGTATCACCGCGGCTTACGTCCCAGCAAGAGAAAACACCGCTTACTCTATCCCTCCGAGCACGAAGCTCAATATCGGTCAATCGAATCCACTACACTAAAAATGTATACTGATCAAACCATCAGTTTACCACCATCCCGGGCTGTGAGGCTCGCGGATCAACGCTATACACAAAGCCATGCTATATCAGCTGCGCTTTGATCATCAACCACCAAACTTTGCTTTTCAACAAAAGTCTGGATCACTGCATCTCAGTATGCCACACTATCAATCCATATCGTACCACTGATTTCTGCCAATATATAACCTCTGAGCTCATATGTCTCAGAGAAGGGCGTTAAGCAAGAGAATAAATTCTCCGCCGCCAAACAGATATATATTTAGCAGAGATCAACAAATACAATATAAAGGAATACAATGTCAGACACACCATCCATTTACAAGTCCGTTCTAGGTCTGAACGAAACCGGAGGCACTTTCCTCGCATATCCATCCATCTCCAAGTACGTCTGGACGACCGCCAACTATTTCCATCCTCTTGGGTGTACAGCCCAATCAGGATCGTCAGTAATTATCCAAACGATGTGAAGACTTCCGGTCTTCAACCACCGTCTTCATCTTCGACATCTCGTCGAATCGGTTATTCAGAATGGGTGTAAACCCGGCCTTTCTGAATAACCCACGTATATGATAAACAAATGTTACACAAACACATCAAACGCCTCATTCCAATTCAGAATATTCTTTTATTCACAAAATCACATTTTTAGGGAAAGGTTCCCATTAATTTTATCCAAGATAAATTCTTCTAAATTTATTCTTTAATCTTCCTTTGGATATCATTTCAAACCATATTATGGTTTTCCAAACTAGTCGGGATTAGCGAACCACACCGAAGTAATTATTATTTTATTTCCCAATCCCAACCTATATATCCCATGGAGAAAACTGGTAATACTCCACATCTAACACCACTGTGTTATCGGTAAAATTAATTACCATTTCACGTTCAAATCTAATTAAAGATTTAACTATCGCTTTGGAGCAAAACTGGTGGTACTCCATTCTCGATCACCTTTCAGATTTGATAATTTAAATAATCAATTCATTTTTCAATCTATATATTATGATTTTACACAAATTATAGATATTTTTAATAATTTTACCAAGGCCCGTACAGTCGATTTCCAACAACGGCCATCGAACTGCACTTACAGCGACCTTTTTCGAATTTGATTTGGACATAACTCCAAATCCAACCGTTAGATTTCAAATTTCTAATATTCATTGGAAAGCTCTTTTCGATACGAACCCAACGGTTCCGGTTTTAGGAGAATCCGACGGTCGGATCTCCCGCAATGTCCGTTTGAAATAAATGGTCGAAATTCACGAACTGCCGCGGCGCGGCGCGTTCTATTCCGGCCATTATATATATATTATATATATTCCGTCGAAATATATATAATATATATATAATGGCCGGAATAGAACGCGCCGCGCCGCGGCAGTTCGTGAATTTCGACCATTTATTTCAAACGGACATTGCGGGAGATCTGTGAAAACCCGTAACTTCCCCGTAAAGGAAAGCGTCGGATAGTTCGAGAACAAACCACAGCAGAACGCATACAGAAGAACATTTCATTGTATATTACAACAATGCATCAGATTACAAGAATATACAGAGTATAAAAGAATAATACACAGAAATATCAGAGATTTAAATTACATAGCAGCGGAAAAATAATACAATACACAACTAGAATGAGATATACGGATACAAAGCTTTCCGGATATCGTTCCAGCTGTAAACCAGGATCCTGTGAATATAAATCTGCAAAACCAAAACTACTAGCTGCCCGTGTCAAAATAAGGGCACCCAGAGTTTAGGTTAAAACAATAAACTCCAGGTCAGTCATGTGACTGGTGTGAGAACTAAAACAGTTATTAATCTTTATTTTTAAAGATAGGTAAATCAAGGGACCACGCCGTATAACACGGAACGGGTTTCCTCCCAAGAATACCAGTGCAATAAACAAACAGCGCAATGCTAAATAAAGAAAAATGAAGCTGTTATAAGACCCAGGTCCTATCACACAATGCAACGCAAGCCGGGGGATAGGGTTTTCCCTTATAACAGCCAAAGAATGCTTGATACGTTTAAAACAAATCATTTGATACTATAATAAGTGTACAGTGTATAAAACAACTTCAAATCATAAGTATCAATCATAGGCGGCATGGGTACCATATATCATGTCGCCATATATAGGTTTACAAATAAAACCGCAAATGTCACGTATTTGGAAATTGGATTTTCGTCTATGAACCGAGGCAAAAGATAGTCCTCAACCGATTCGAGACAATCTAGCCCATGTCTCAGGTCCCAGACTCAGGTGGGCCTTGGATCGTCAGGGCCGGTCCACACGGAGTGGATTATTATGCCTGAACAATACGTCTCTCCGCCCTTTGGGGCGTAAACGAGCCAACGAATGACTCCATCGGTTCGAGAACGACCGATCAATCCGAGGCGCCTCGCAACAGCAACAACCACATAAGTCAAACTCGTCAGGGCGTGTAAAACCACTGACGCCACTTCTAGCTAGAAAGAAACGCAAGTCCTCCCTGATGTCCCCTCCCGTTTTTGGTTCATACCGGGTGTGAAACTCGCGAAGCAAACGTTACACAAAGCTACGCCACAAAGGCCGTGCTTTGATCATCAACCACAAGACTTTGCTTTTCAACAGAAGCCTTGATCACTTGCATCTTAGCATGCCACACAGGCAAACCATCCTATGCAACCGATATCAGTCACACAGAATGAAATCCGATGTCAGACACACAGTCCATTTACAAGTCCGTTCTGGGTCTGAACGAAACCGGAGGCACCTAGTACCCCGCATATCCATCGATCTCCAAGTACGTCTGGACGATCACTAACTGTTTCCATCTTCTTGGGTGTACAGCCCAATCAAGATCATCAGTTATCACCCAAACGACGTGAAGACCTCCGGTCTTCGACCATCGTCTTCATCTTCGACTTATCGTCGTATCAGTTATTCAGAATGGGATAAACCCGGTCTTTCCGAATAACTCGCGTATATATTATAAAAGTGTTACACAAACACAACATACGCCTCATTCCAACTCATTAGTCATTAACCGTAAATTAATCAAGAGAATAATTCCCCAAATATTAACCCCGAAGGCCGAAACCAACATCAGATCAATATCCAGAAAACCATTCTACTTAGCTAACCGACAGTTAGTTTCTAAATTTCACGTTCAAATCTAATTAAAGATTTAACTATCGCCTGGAGCAAAACTGGTGATACTCCATTCTCGATCTTTTCAATCTAATTAAAGATTCATTAAAACTCCACTTAGTTTTAATATGTGACTGGGTTAAAGAATCAGTGTCATTTAAAACACGGTTCACGATAAACCCAAAGTCACATCCCATTAATTATCGGGTTAAAGAACAAGTGTTATTTAAAACACTGTTCACGATAAATCCAAAAATCAATATCCATTCAATTCCAATTAAATATTATTTAATTGGTACACTTCATTAAATCTAAATAAAAAGATTTAATCTTTTCTCAACTGGGTTCAAGAACAGTGTTAGTGAAGACACCATTCACGACAAACCCAAATCACATTCATTAATTATCGGGTTAAAGAACAAGTGTTATTTAAAACACTGTTCACGATAAACCCAAAAATCAATATCAATTCAATTCCAATTAAATATCATTTAATTGGTACACTTCATTAAATCTAAATAAAAAGATTTAATCATTTCTCAACTGGGTTCAAGAACAGTGTTAGTGAAGACACCATTCACGACAAACCCAAATCACATTCGATATTCAATACAAGGCGCTGAATAGAAAATATATCGGCTTATATTCAATATCAAATTCTACGACTAACAAATGTCGTATTGGAAATAACGATATAAATATATATATCTTTCAAATTTCCATAACAACACCTGTATAATCACGAATTCCAACATCGAAATATTCCGAAGACAATTTCGATTCAAATCCCCTCCAATGCAATCATTGGAATTTTGGTTACTTTTAAAACCCTTTTCGAATTCAATTTATTTATTTAAAAATAAATAGAATTATAATTCTAGTTCAAAACTAGTTCATTTCGATAAAAATCTATTTTTATCTTTTCAAATATGGAGTTTTTCATCCCAAATCTTCACAAATCATTTCTTATGATTTTACACAAATTATTACTATTTTTAATAATTTTATCAAGGCTCGTACAGTCGATTTCCATCAATGGCCATCGAACTGCACTTACAGCGACCTTTTTCGAATTTGATTTGGACGTATCTCCAAATCCAACCGTTAGATTTCAAATTTCTAACATTCATTAGAAAGCTCTTTTCGATACGAACCCAACGGTTCCGGTTTTAGGAGAATCCGACGGTCGGATCTCCCGTAATGTCCGTTCGAAATAAATGGTCGAAATTCGCGAACTGCCGCGACGCGGCGCGTTCTATTCAGGCCATTATATTATATATAATATATATAATATATATTTCGTCGATTTCTATTTAAAACGAATTATATAAATAGTTTTGAATTCGTTTCAAAAACAATTTCAACTTCCTTTTCAATTCAAATCAAAATTGAATTCTTCTTTATAAATTCGTTTTAAAATTCATTTCTATTCAATTCAAATTTCAATTCAATTTGAATTCAATTCAATTCACTTTCAATTCAATTCGAATTCGTTTTCAATTCAATTCATTTCGAAATCGTTTTCAATTCAATTCATTTCGAAATCGTTTTCAATTTAATTCATTTCGAAATCGTTTTCAATTCAATTCATTTCGAAATCGTTTTCATTTCAATTCATTTCTAAATCGTTTTCAATTCAATTCATTTCGAAATCGTTTTCAATTCAATTCATTTCGAAATCGTTTTCAATTCAATTCATTTCGAAATCGTTTTCATTTCAATTCATTTCTAAATCGTTTTCAATTCAATTCATTTCGAAATCGTTTTCAATTCAATTCATTTCGAAATCGTTTTCAATTCAATTCATTTCGAAATCGTTTTCAATTCAATTCATTTCGAAATCGTTTTCATTTCAATTCATTTCTAAATCGTTTTCAATTCAATTCATTTCGAAATCGTTTTCAATTCAATTCATTTCGAAATCGTTTTCAATTCAATTCATTTCGAAATCATTTTTAAATCGATATAAATATCGTTCACGTCAAAATGGCGTCAATCTAATCATCACGGCTTCACATATTTCTATTTTCAAATATTCTATTTCAAATATTTCCTATTATCAAAATATTCTTTATTTTCACGATTGGAATGAGGCCCAATCAATTACCATATAAAGTTAATTATATGGATTTTCATACAACACATGTATATAATAACATTGAAAATAATCAACCATCAACCAAAGTGCACTATACTGTAAAAGCATCAAATATAGATATTCAACGCTTATAACAGCCTGTCAATCAATCGATCGACATATTTAATCAATCAGGATGAGTGAACTTCCAATTTCATCCCAACACCCGTGTGGGGTTTCAAACAATCAAACACATATTTTATTTGTGCTGTTGGGCGATGTGTAAAATTTATCGTCCCAATCAATGTCATTCAAATAGGTGTACATAAACAAACCGTCTGGTTTGTAAATGACTATTCTATTTTATTCACTTCACGTTAAAAATTATATTTTTAACGATAAAACATTTTATTTCAACCTATGAATCTCTATTCAATTCATTTATTAAATAAAATGATATTTTTATTTTTCTAACATATTTTAGAAAATTTCGGCGGCATAACGGCACGATACTAGAAACGGGACGAGGCCTAGCCTTATCCCCGGTCTAGTGAAGGCCCACGCCATTCACACATCAATCAAATCAATTTCATCTCACCAAACAATTCAATTCAAACAAATAACTCAACTAATCTATGCAACCAAACAAACAAGTCCATGGTCTGTGGACGATTGTGTCGGGTGCTACTAAGCACCGTCTGCATCCTAGTATATATATATATATATAACTAGAAAAATAAATTGAAAGGTGAGAAATTCTCACCTATAGCTATCCTAGCTCCACGGCTCTTCATTTGCAGAAGTCTTCGTCTTTTCGCCTTTTTGTCACCTTCGTTGCTCGCTTTCACTACATATGTAAAAACCGAATTTTTACTTCGCTATTCAATATTTAAAAATCATATTTTTATTTCGAAGGTCAATATATAAAAATCAAATTTTTAGTTCAAAGTTCAATATATAAAAATCGAATTTTTACTTCAAAGTTCAATATATAAAAATCGAATTTTTAGTTCAAAGTTCAATATATAAAAATCGAATTTTTACTTCAAAGTTCAATATATAAAAATCGAATTTTTAGTTCAAAGTTCAATATATAAAAATCGAATTTTTACTTCAAAGTTCAATATATAAAAATCGAATTTTTAGTTCAAAGTTCAATATATAAAAATCGAATTTTTAGTTCAAAGTTCAATATATAAAAATCGAATTTTTAGTTCAAAGTTCAATATATAAAAATCCTATTTTTCTATCGAAGTTCAATATATAAAAATCTCGTCTTTTCAAATATTTCGCCTTTTCTACTTTAAAGATTTCACCTTTTCTAATTTAAAGATTTTACCTTTTCTAATTTAAAGATTTTACCTTTTCTAATTTAAAGATTTTACCTTTTCTAATTTAAAGATTTAATCTTTTCTAATTTAAAGATTTAATCTTTTCTAATTTAAAGATCTCGCCTTTTTACCTTTAAAAAAAAAAGTTCTTTCTTCTATAAAAATCAATCCTTCCTCGTTATAAAAATTGGTCCTTTTCTTAAGATAAAAATCAAACCTTTTAAAGTAAAAATCAGTCTTAATAATTATAAAAAATATCAGTTTTTATAACCTAATTAAAATCAGTTTTTTTTCTCTTTTAAACTTAAAATCAGTTTTTTTTTCTCTTTTCAAGAAAAATCAGTTTTCCTTTTCACGATAATCAGTTTTATAATCTTTTAAAAACAGAATTTAAATACATAAAAATCAGTTTTTAAGTCATTTCTAAAATCAGTTTTAAACCCCTTTTAAAATCAATATTTAAACCCTTTAAAAAAAAAAAAATATATATATAACGTAATGAAAAGAGTAAAAACTCACATTGTTTCAACGAAGAAAGGGGGCTGTTTCGCGCAAATCGAAGAGGAGGCAGCCGCTTGCGTCGTGTCAGCGGTGGAGGGGGATGCTTGGCCGGAGTGACGGCTGCTGGAGGGCGCGGTGCGGTGGATTATGGGGTTTGGGGCCTCGCGTTCGCAAATGGAGGGTGGGTTTTCGGTTCTAGGTGGAAGGGGGCGGAGACGATGGGGGTTGGAGCGGAGGGGGGGCCGCGGTGGTGGAGTCGACAGCCTAGGGGGGGGCGCGACGTCGGCCAACGACGGTGGGGGTGGGAATCGAGATCGGCGGCGGGTTTTTTTTTCTTTTTCTTTTTTTTTTTATTTTTTTTTTCTGATTTTCATCGGGGGGGGGGCCAGAGATAAAAGAAAAGGGTTTTTTTTTTTTATTAATTAATTAATTTATTTTAACCTAAAGAGTTGACTTTCACATACGACCTCGAAATGAGGCCCACCGCCTATCGTCTATAGCGTTTTACCCCCATTCCGAACACAATGGGATATGTATCGCAAGCTGATTCGGTCGTTTCGATCAGTTTCGGTTGAATTTACATTTAAATCACTATATTGAATTTTAAACGTACATTTCAAATTACCGGGGTCACATCCTAACTAGAAAAATTCCAGAAAAATACTTTCTAGCTTCGTATTGACGATACGGTCCTAACAAAACTAGTTTCGTCGAATTCCGAGGCCGTTAGAAAAATGGCCATTTTCCAGTCGATTAAAATCAACTGAAACTGGTCAAACGCGTTTTCCTTCGCCACACTCACATATTGATTCGAAAAATTATGAAATTTGGAATCTAGCAATAACTTTACATCCCGGACCCAACAAAACTGGTTTCGTCGAAATCCGAGGTCGTTTGCAAAATGTCCATTTTTAAGGGCCTGAATTCCATAGCGACTATTCAGAATTTTCAACTGGACATATCTTTTGATTCCCGCTATGAAATCTTGATTATTCGGATTCGTTGGAAAGATATTATCAATTAGATCCCATTATTTTTGGTTTCACTAAAATCCGGATTGATTTGCACCTGGTACATTCAATTGAAGTTTGAAATCGAATTATCGAACTACCGCGCCATTTTCAATTCTATTTATAATTATATATAAATTTTTATATTCTAACGACGACGCGCATAATATATGCGTTCGAATTATATTCAAAATAAATTTTCTCGTCGATATTATTTAAAATAACTTATTTTAAATATTCAAAATTCGTTAAAATTGCCAAAATAAAAATTTCAAACTGGCTCGCATTTTACGGGTTGTTACAATCTCCCCCACTTAAAACTTTTCGTCCCCGAAAAGGAACAAAGTCGAAAGTGGTTTGATCATTCAACTCTACGTTCGATCAGGCTTCCATTCTCCAACTCTTTAGTTTCTGAGAATTTTCAAAACTTCAAAAATTTGGCTAACACCCTAAATTTTCGAAAAATTTCGCCATAACCTCCCCTGCACCGGGAGCATCGGGGAATTTCAAATAGCTTCCCCGGTCCTTCAGATCTCAAAAAGAAAAAGAAAAAGCCAAGCGGCTAGCCAATAGGCTCATAAAATCATCATTACCCAAACAAAACAGTAAATTATGTAGTAAACATGTACCTATTTGTCGGGCAAACAAATTTTATTCTCTGGCTCTAGCCTCCTTGCTATGACCTGTTCAAAGTAAGTATATGTATATGCAAGCAAATGCGACCAATTTTCAATACAATTCAATATTTGATTATATTAGGCTAAATGGTTCAAAATTAGCAAACCAATAAACAACCAACACAAACAGCAATCAATTAGTGAATTAGAGTTTCAAATTCATAACTTTGATACATATATACAAAAATCATGTTTTGATGCCAATTCACAACAATGTGTTCTAACTATATAAGCTTTGGTTCTCACACCAGTCTAATGGAAATATATAGAAAATCACACCTTCGAAACTCGAATATGAATACTGATGATGATGCACCATCATCAGAATCATCCCCGGATGTCTAGAATGTGATTATATATCCACCCAGTATATTAAAACTTCGAATATACGTTCATGACGCGTATACGCGAAATCTATATATACTCGATTGTCCATATTCAAAATAAATAAATATTCAAATACGTTTAAAATGGTTTAAATTTTCAAAACAAAAATTGTTTTCAATTGAAAAATATACTCTTCACACTCGTTCTAGGATACTACCGATCCTATCTCTAACGAGTCATTCTAATTGGATATTGCTAATCCAATATCTGATGAATTCTTTCGTATGGTTCTAATGTGTCTTGTTCTCGAGCTCTGTAAACCAAAGCTCTGATACCAACTGTGAAAACCCGTAACTTCCCCGTAAAGGAAAGCGTCGGATAGTTCGAGAACAAACCACAGCAGAACGCATACAGAAGAACATTTCATTGTATATTACAACAATGCATCAGATTACAAGAATATACAGAGTATAAAAGAATAATACACAGAAATATCAGAGATTTAAATTACATAGCAGCGGAAAAATAATACAATACACAACTAGAATGAGATATACGGATACAAAGCTTTCCGGATATCGTTCCAGCTGTAAACCAGGATCCTGTGAATATAAATCTGCAAAACCAAAACTACTAGCTGCCCGTGTCAAAATAAGGGCACCCAGAGTTTAGGTTA
Organism: Allium sativum; assembly: GCA_030737875.1. NCBI lineage: Eukaryota > Viridiplantae > Streptophyta > Magnoliopsida > Asparagales > Amaryllidaceae > Allium > Allium sativum. Next base: position 52,260,833 of record CM060919.1, read on the forward strand.
AAACAATAAACTCCAGGTCAGTCATGTGACTGGTGTGAGAACTAAAACAGTTATTAATCTTTATTTTTAAAGATAGGTAAATCAAGGGACCACGCCGTATAACACGGAACGGGTTTCCTCCCAAGAATACCAGTGCAATAAACAAACAGCGCAATGCTAAATAAAGAAAAATGAAGCTGTTATAAGACCCAGGTCCTATCACACAATGCAACGCAAGCCGGGGGATAGGGTTTTCCCTTATAACAGCCAAAGAATGCTTGATACGTTTAAAACAAATCATTTGATACTATAATAAGTGTACAGTGTATAAAACAACTTCAAATCATAAGTATCAATCATAGGCGGCATGGGTACCATATATCATGTCGCCATATATAGGTTTACAAATAAAACCGCAAATGTCACGTATTTGGAAATTGGATTTCCGTCTATGAACCGAGGCAAAAGATAGTCCTCAACCGATTCGAGACAATCTAGCCCATGTCTCAGGTCCCAGACTCAGGTGGGCCTTGGATCGTCAGGGCCGGTCCACACGGAGTGGATTATTATGCCTGAACAATACGTCTCTCCGCCCTTTGGGGCGTAAACGAGCCAACGAATGACTCCATCGGTTCGAGAACGACCGATCAATCCGAGGCGCCTCGCAACAGCAACAACCACATAAGTCAAACTCGTCAGGGCGTGTAAAACCACTAACGCCACTTCTAGCTAGAAAGAAACGCAAGTCCTCCCTGATGTCCCCTCCCGTTTTTGGTTCATACCGGGTGTGAAACTCGCGAAGCAAACGTTACACAAAGCTACGCCACAAAGGCCGTGCTTTGATCATCAACCACAAGACTTTGCTTTTCAACAGAAGCCTTGATCACTTGCATCTTAGCATGCCACACAGGCAAACCATCCTATGCAACCGATATCAGTCACACAGAATGAAATCCGATGTCAGACACACAGTCCATTTACAAGTCCGTTCTGGGTCTGAACGAAACCGGAGGCACCTAGTACCCCGCATATCCATCGATCTCCAAGTACGTCTGGACGATCACTAACTGTTTCCATCTTCTTGGGTGTACAGCCCAATCAAGATCATCAGTTATCACCCAAACGACGTGAAGACCTCCGGTCTTCGACCATCGTCTTCATCTTCGACTTATCGTCGTATCAGTTATTCAGAATGGGATAAACCCGGTCTTTCCGAATAACTCGCGTATATATTATAAAAGTGTTACACAAACACAACATACGCCTCATTCCAACTCATTAGTCATTAACCGTAAATTAATCAAGAGAATAATTCCCCAAATATTAACCCCGAAGGCCGAAACCAACATCAGATCAATATCCAGAAAACCATTCTACTTAGCTAACCGACAGTTAGTTTCTAAATTTCACGTTCAAATCTAATTAAAGATTTAACTATCGCCTGGAGCAAAACTGGTGATACTCCATTCTCGATCTTTTCAATCTAATTAAAGATTCATTAAAACTCCACTTAGTTTTAATATGTGACTGGGTTAAAGAATCAGTGTCATTTAAAACACGGTTCACGATAAACCCAAAGTCACATCCCATTAATTATCGGGTTAAAGAACAAGTGTTATTTAAAACACTGTTCACGATAAACCCAAAAATCAATATCCATTCAATTCCAATTAAATATTATTTAATTAGTACACTTCATTAAATCTAAATAAAAAGATTTAATCTTTTCTCAACTGGGTTCAAGAACAGTGTTAGTGAAGACACCATTCACGACAAACCCAAATCACATTCATTAATTATCGGGTTAAAGAACAAGTGTTATTTAAAACACTGTTCACGATAAACCCAAAAATCAATATCAATTCAATTCCAATTAAATATCATTTAATTGGTACACTTCATTAAATCTAAATAAAAAGATTTAATCATTTCTCAACTGGGTTCAAGAACAGTGTTAGTGAAGACACCATTCACGACAAACCCAAATCACATTCGATATTCAATACAAGGCGCTGAATAGAAAATATATCGGCTTATATTCAATATCAAATTCTACGACTAACAAATGTCGTATTGGAAATAACGATATAAATATATATATCTTTCAAATTTCCATAACAACACCTGTATAATCACGAATTCCAACATCGAAATATTCCGAAGACAATTTCGATTCAAATCCCCTCCAATGCAATCATTGGAATTTTGGTTACTTTTAAAACCCTTTTCGAATTCAATTTATTTATTTAAAAATAAATAGAATTATAATTCTAGTTCAAAACTAGTTCATTTCGATAAAAATCTATTTTTATCTTTTCAAATATGGAGTTTTTCATCCCAAATCTTCACAAATCATTTCTTATGATTTTACACAAATTATTACTATTTTTAATAATTTTATCAAGGCTCGTACAGTCGATTTCCATCAATGGCCATCGAACTGCACTTACAGCGACCTTTTTCGAATTTGATTTGGACGTATCTCCAAATCCAACCGTTAGATTTCAAATTTCTAACATTCATTAGAAAGCTCTTTTCGATACGAACCCAACGGTTCCGGTTTTAGGAGAATCCGACGGTCGGATCTCCCGTAATGTCCGTTCGAAATAAATGGTCGAAATTCGCGAACTGCCGCGACGCGGCGCGTTCTATTCAGGCCATTATATTATATATAATATATATAATATATATTTCGTCGATTTCTATTTAAAACGAATTATATAAATAGTTTTGAATTCGTTTCAAAAACAATTTCAACTTCCTTTTCAATTCAAATCAAAATTGAATTCTTCTTTATAAATTCGTTTTAAAATTCATTTCTATTCAATTCAAATTTCAATTCAATTTGAATTCAATTCAATTCACTTTCAATTCAATTCGAATTCGTTTTCAATTCAATTCATTTCGAAATCGTTTTCAATTCAATTCATTTCGAAATCGTTTTCAATTTAATTCATTTCGAAATCGTTTTCAATTCAATTCATTTCGAAATCGTTTTCATTTCAATTCATTTCTAAATCGTTTTCAATTCAATTCATTTCGAAATCGTTTTCAATTCAATTCATTTCGAAATCGTTTTCAATTCAATTCATTTCGAAATCGTTTTCATTTCAATTCATTTCTAAATCGTTTTCAATTCAATTCATTTCGAAATCGTTTTCAATTCAATTCATTTCGAAATCGTTTTCAATTCAATTCATTTCGAAATCGTTTTCAATTCAATTCATTTCGAAATCGTTTTCATTTCAATTCATTTCTAAATCGTTTTCAATTCAATTCATTTCGAAATCGTTTTCAATTCAATTCATTTCGAAATCGTTTTCAATTCAATTCATTTCGAAATCATTTTTAAATCGATATAAATATCGTTCACGTCAAAATGGCGTCAATCTAATCATCACGGCTTCACATATTTCTATTTTCAAATATTCTATTTCAAATATTTCCTATTATCAAAATATTCTTTATTTTCACGATTGGAATGAGGCCCAATCAATTACCATATAAAGTTAATTATATGGATTTTCATACAACACATGTATATAATAACATTGAAAATAATCAACCATCAACCAAAGTGCACTATACTGTAAAAGCATCAAATATAGATATTCAACGCTTATAACAGCCTGTCAATCAATCGATCGACATATTTAATCAATCAGGATGAGTGAACTTCCAATTTCATCCCAACACCCGTGTGGGGTTTCAAACAATCAAACACATATTTTATTTGTGCTGTTGGGCGATGTGTAAAATTTATCGTCCCAATCAATGTCATTCAAATAGGTGTACATAAACAAACCGTCTGGTTTGTAAATGACTATTCTATTTTATTCACTTCACGTTAAAAATTATATTTTTAACGATAAAACATTTTATTTCAACCTATGAATCTCTATTCAATTCATTTATTAAATAAAATGATATTTTTATTTTTCTAACATATTTTAGAAAATTTCGGCGGCATAACGGCACGATACTAGAAACGGGACGAGGCCTAGCCTTATCCCCGGTCTAGTGAAGGCCCACGCCATTCACACATCAATCAAATCAATTTCATCTCACCAAACAATTCAATTCAAACAAATAACTCAACTAATCTATGCAACCAAACAAACAAGTCCATGGTCTGTGGACGATTGTGTCGGGTGCTACTAAGCACCGTCTGCATCCTAGTATATATATATATATAACTAGAAAAATAAATTGAAAGGTGAGAAATTCTCACCTATAGCTATCCTAGCTCCACGGCTCTTCATTTGCAGAAGTCTTCGTCTTTTCGCCTTTTTGTCACCTTCGTTGCTCGCTTTCACTACATATGTAAAAACCGAATTTTTACTTCGCTATTCAATATTTAAAAATCATATTTTTATTTCGAAGGTCAATATATAAAAATCAAATTTTTAGTTCAAAGTTCAATATATAAAAATCGAATTTTTACTTCAAAGTTCAATATATAAAAATCGAATTTTTAGTTCAAAGTTCAATATATAAAAATCGAATTTTTACTTCAAAGTTCAATATATAAAAATCGAATTTTTAGTTCAAAGTTCAATATATAAAAATCGAATTTTTACTTCAAAGTTCAATATATAAAAATCGAATTTTTAGTTCAAAGTTCAATATATAAAAATCGAATTTTTAGTTCAAAGTTCAATATATAAAAATCGAATTTTTAGTTCAAAGTTCAATATATAAAAATCCTATTTTTCTATCGAAGTTCAATATATAAAAATCTCGTCTTTTCAAATATTTCGCCTTTTCTACTTTAAAGATTTCACCTTTTCTAATTTAAAGATTTTACCTTTTCTAATTTAAAGATTTTACCTTTTCTAATTTAAAGATTTTACCTTTTCTAATTTAAAGATTTAATCTTTTCTAATTTAAAGATTTAATCTTTTCTAATTTAAAGATCTCGCCTTTTTACCTTTAAAAAAAAAAAGTTCTTTCTTCTATAAAAATCAATCCTTCCTCGTTATAAAAATTGGTCCTTTTCTTAAGATAAAAATCAAACCTTTTAAAGTAAAAATCAGTCTTAATAATTATAAAAAATATCAGTTTTTATAACCTAATTAAAATCAGTTTTTTTTCTCTTTTAAACTTAAAATCAGTTTTTTTTTCTCTTTTCAAGAAAAATCAGTTTTCCTTTTCACGATAATCAGTTTTATAATCTTTTAAAAACAGAATTTAAATACATAAAAATCAGTTTTTAAGTCATTTCTAAAATCAGTTTTAAACCCCTTTTAAAATCAATATTTAAACCCTTTAAAAAAAAAAAAATATAACGTAATGAAAAGAGTAAAAACTCACATTGTTTCAACGAAGAAAGGGGGCTGTTTCGCGCAAATCGAAGAGGAGGCAGCCGCTTGCGTCGTGTCAGCGGTGGAGGGGGATGCTTGGCCGGAGTGACGGCTGCTGGAGGGCGCGGTGCGGTGGATTATGGGGTTTGGGGCCTCGCGTTCGCAAATGGAGGGTGGGTTTTCGGTTCTAGGTGGAAGGGGGCGGAGACGATGGGGGTTGGAGCGGAGGGGGGGCCGCGGTGGTGGAGTCGACAGCCTAGGGGGGGGCGCGACGTCGGCCAACGACGGTGGGGGTGGGAATCGAGATCGGCGGCGGGTTTTTTTTTCTTTTTCTTTTTTTTTTATTTTTGTTTTTCTGATTTTCATCGGGGGGGGCCAGAGATAAAAGAAAAGGGTTTTTTTTTTTTATTAATTAATTAATTTATTTTAACCTAAAGAGTTGACTTTCACATACGACCTCGAAATGAGGCCCACCGCATGTCGTCTATAGCGTTTTACCCCCATTCCGAACACAATGGGATATGTATCGCAAGCTGATTCGGTCGTTTCGATCAGTTTCGGTTGAATTTACATTTAAATCACTATATTGAATTTTAAACGTACATTTCAAATTACCGGGGTCACATCCTAACTAGAAAAATTCCAGAAAAATACTTTCTAGCTTCGTATTGACGATACGGTCCTAACAAAACTAGTTTCGTCGAATTCCGAGGCCGTTAGAAAAATGGCCATTTTCCAGTCGATTAAAATCAACTGAAACTGGTCAAACGCGTTTTCCTTCGCCACACTCACATATTGATTCGAAAAATTATGAAATTTGGAATCTAGCAATAACTTTACATCCCGGACCCAACAAAACTGGTTTCGTCGAAATCCGAGGTCGTTTGCAAAATGTCCATTTTTAAGGGCCTGAATTCCATAGCGACTATTCAGAATTTTCAACTGGACATATCTTTTGATTCCCGCTATGAAATCTTGATTATTCGGATTCGTTGGAAAGATATTATCAATTAGATCCCATTATTTTTGGTTTCACTAAAATCCGGATTGATTTGCACCTGGTACATTCAATTGAAGTTTGAAATCGAATTATCGAACTACCGCGCCATTTTCAATTCTATTTATAATTATATATAAATTTTTATATTCTAACGACGACGCGCATAATATATGCGTTCGAATTATATTCAAAATAAATTTTCTCGTCGATATTATTTAAAATAACTTATTTTAAATATTCAAAATTCGTTAAAATTGCCAAAATAAAAATTTCAAACTGGCTCGCATTTTACGGGTTGTTACAAGATCCGACCGTCGGATTCTCCTAAAACCGGAACCGTTGGGTTCGTATCGAAAAGAGCTTTCCAATGAATATTAGAAATTTGAAATCTAACGGTTGGATTTGGAGTTATGTCCAAATCAAATTCGAAAAAGGTCGCTGTAAGTGCAGTTCGATGGCCGTTGTTGGAAATCGACTGTACGGGCCTTGGTAAAATTATTAAAAATATCTATAATTTGTGTAAAATCATAATATATAGATTGAAAAATGAATTGATTATTTAAATTATCAAATCTGAAAGGTGATCGAGAATGGAGTACCACCAGTTTTGCTCCAAAGCGATAGTTAAATCTTTAATTAGATTTGAACGTGAAATGGTAATTAATTTTACCGATAACACAGTGGTGTTAGATGTGGAGTATTACCAGTTTTCTCCATGGGATATATAGGTTGGGATTGGGAAATAAAATAATAATTACTTCGGTGTGGTTCGCTAATCCCGACTAGTTTGGAAAACCATAATATGGTTTGAAATGATATCCAAAGGAAGATTAAAGAATAAATTTAGAAGAATTTATCTTGGATAAAATTAATGGGAACCTTTCCCTAAAAATGTGATTTTGTGAATAAAAGAATATTCTGAATTGGAATGAGGCGTTTGATGTGTTTGTGTAACATTTGTTTATCATATACGTGGGTTATTCAGAAAGGCCGGGTTTACACCCATTCTGAATAACCGATTCGACGAGATGTCGAAGATGAAGACGGTGGTTGAAGACCGGAAGTCTTCACATCGTTTGGATAATTACTGACGATCCTGATTGGGCTGTACACCCAAGAGGATGGAAATAGTTGGTGGTCGTCCAGACGTACTTGGAGATGGATGGATATGCGAGGAAAGTGCCTCCGGTTTCGTTCAGACCTAGAACGGACTTGTAAATGGATGGTGTGTCTGACATTGTATTCCTTTATATTGTATTTGTTGATCTCTGCTAAATATATATCTGTTTGGCGGCGGAGAATTTATTCTCTTGCTTAACGCCCTTCTCTGAGACATATGAGCTCAGAGGTTATATATTGGCAGAAATCAGTGGTACGATATGGATTGATAGTGTGGCATACTGAGATGCAGTGATCCAGACTTTTGTTGAAAAGCAAAGTTTGGTGGTTGATGATCAAAGCGCAGCTGATATAGCATGGCTTTGTGTATAGCGTTGATCCGCGAGCCTCACAGCCCGGGATGGTGGTAAACTGATGGTTTGATCAGTATACATTTTTAGTGTAGTGGATTCGGTTGACCGATATTGAGCTTCGTGCTCGGAGGGATAGAGTAAGCGGTGTTTTCTCTTGCTGGGACGTAAGCCGCGGTGATACTTGAGTCCCAAAAGTGTGGATGTGCATAGCGGTGTTTTCTCTCGCTGAGACGTAAGCCGCGGTGATTTGTACTACGCGATCGATCTTTCGAATCAGGAGCCACCATGATGGAAATCCAATTTCCAATACGTGTATTTCGGCTTTATTTGTAGAGCCTAGTATGGCGACATAGTGGGATGGGGCACTCATGCCGTCTATGATTGATATTTATGATTGGAATTGTTTTGACACTATACACATATTATAGTATCAAATGATTTGTTTTAAACGTATCAAGCATGTTTGGCTGTTATAAGGTAAAACCCTATCCTCCGGCTTGCATTGCATTGTGTGATGGGACCTGGGTCTTATAATAGCTTCATTTTTCGAAAAAGCATTGCGCTGTTTATTCTATGCACTAGTATTCTTGGGAGGAAACCCGTTCCGTGTTATACGGCGTGGTCCCTCGAATTACTCTCTTTTAAAGTAAAGTTTTAAATAACTGTTTTAGTTCTCACACCAGTCACATGACTGACCTGGAGTTTATTGTTTCAACCTAAACTCTGGGTGCCCTTATTTTCCACACGGGCAGCTAGTAGTTTTGGTTTTGCAGATTTATATTCACAGGATCCTGGTTTACAACTGGAATGATATCCGGAAAGCTTTGTATCCGTATATCTCTTCTAGTTGTGTATTGTATTATTTTCCGCTGCGATGTATTTAAATGTAATTTAAATCTCTGATATTTCTGTGTAATATTCATTTATACTCTGTATATTCTTGTATCTGATGGAATTGTTGTAATAACAATGAAATGTTCCTCCGGATGCGTTCATTTGTGTGTTGTTCTCAAAGTATCCGCTCTTTCCTTCACGGGGAAGTTACGGGTTCTTACAATGTTATATTTCAAGTCATGTTTTCAAGTTGTATTTTCATGTCATTAGAAATTACCCATAACATAACCAACGCTTTTAAACTCGCATATATGTTCGCAACAACGTAATGGATTAAAAGAAGAGACTTGGCAAAGGCATGACAAAAATGGATATTAAGCCACAAGTTAATCATGGTGGCAAATGAGGCACAAATGTGTTCATTAGCTTGCACGTTACATTCTTAAGCCTCAAAAACATGCATAAACCCAAACTTGGCACATAAACGAATCATGGTGACAAAAGACATGGAATGATGACTAGTAACTCGCATATATCATCATATAAGGGTTATGACTTCATATGCAAGTTGACATAAATATTATGAAGGTTCTCATGTTGCATAATGCAACATTTCAACATAAAGGTTGTAGTTTTTAGCTCATAAGATCAAGATAATGACTTCATAAACTTGCATGGCATGATAGCATGTATCATTCTCAATGATCAAACCCAAACTTGCAACATGAACATTTAACTTCATAGTTAATATCTAAGAGTAGGGAAAGGGCTTACATTGCTATGAAGGCACAAATCGAAATGCAAAACAAAGATTGTGATGAAGCCTATGCATGCCATCACCCAAAAACCCAAAGATGAACCCTCCAAATCAATAAAAACCCCATCTTTATGAACAAAGACCAAAGCTTTTGCCTTGAAATCAACTTGAGAAGCTCTCATACTAACATAGGGACTCTCTAACACTCTCATGATCATGGAACCTCTCATAGAAATGAAGTGGAGGCTAGGATTTTGAGTGGAGGCCATGAGAGGAGAAATTTTGCCATAGTTTAGTTGCATGAATGAATAATGAGGGTTTAGGGGTAGGTTAGGGGCTTATTTATAGAGATTAGGAGTGATTAGGACCTTAGGATTAACCCTAGGATCAACCTGAGCCGTCAGATTTCAAACCAGGCCCAAAAACCTAGCCAAGATAGGAAATAGGTGCACCAGGCAAAACTGCCCGGCCACCATAGGTCGACCCCCAAGTCGACAGGGCTGTCGACTTGGGTCAAGCAGGTCGACTCCCAAGTCGACAGGGCTGTCGACTTGGGGCGCCTGGCGGGAATTCTTCCCGCCTAGCCTTTCAGCCCTAATTTCGAAATTAGAACTTGTTTTTGAACTCGAATTTTCTGAAAACTTCGTCGGACCATAACTTGGTCATACGGACTCCGATTCTCGAAAACTCAGACTCTATTTCGCGTATTTTTCCGAGACGAACGCAATGGCATAGCCCTTTTTACTTGATTCAGAATTTATAATTAAATTCTGCCTTGATTCTCGTCTTAATCATGTTATCGAAATACGGGTTGTTACAGGAGTAAACCCGTTCCGCGAAAGTGGCGTGGTCCTTGGATTTGTCTTATTAGTTATATTAGTTTAGAATTCTCACACCAGTCCTATGACTGACTCGTAGTTTGTTTCACTTTGCAAACTCGGGTGCCTTCTTTTCTACACGGGCAGTCGAGTAGCTTTTTGCAGATATGTATCTCTTTAGCAGGATCCTGGATCGAAGCCTAAAGCTGTGTCCAGAGCTTGGTAGTCTTCCGCTGTTTGTTTGTATTATCTTTTATGTATCTTCCGCTGTAATTTAATTTCGATGTACTCTGATATTCTGTACTCTGATGTAACATTATATGTAATGTAATAAAAGTCTGCTGTTATTGTTCTAATGTTTTGTATTCCCAAAGTTAACGTATGCGAGTTTTGAACGGTCTTGGTCGATTTTGCGATCGATTAAGGTCGGGCAAAATCCGTGTCGTTACACTTTCTTTGTGAATTATGTGATACCTTTCAGTATTTACTTCTTGTTAGCAGGTTTATTTTCTATCTACTATTTTTGATACTCCAAATTTGATACCCGCAAAAATTACTATTGCTAGTTTAATTAATATTTAAAAGATTTTATATATGTAGTAGTGAAATTGAGTGAATCATGCCTCTGAAACAATTAAAATGAAAAAAAGAAAATATGTATGTATTTGATTAACATGAAATTTCAATTGAATTGTTTTCTTATCGATTAAGGTATCTTTTGTGTCATTTAGCGATTTTTTATTCTAGTGCTTTGTATATTTTAGAGTGACTTTTGTATTGCATGGGAAATCAATTTAATATTTGGCAGAACTAAGTTGTTTTTAACACTGACTTAAAGTTCAGCCTTTTATCATTATTTAAAGATGGTGTAATTGAAAAAGAAAATCGGCCTACAAATCGCAAAACAGCTTATATTTTTGTTGAATATTAATTTGTTTCGTTGTCCTTAACTTGGTGCATTAAGCAGGATATATGTGAAAATATGAAGCAAAATGACAAAATTAACGATTCTATATTAAAAATGTTTTAAGAGTTATATATATACAAACACCCCCTAGGATTGATGATTGAGTTTTTCTAGTGTATTTGTCTTGCTCAGATTTTGTAACTTGTTGCTTTTGGAAGAACTTATTGTAGTTTTGTGTATATGAAAAAAATTAAGTTGATGCTATTTGAGTTTTACAACATATTTTCATTTATATTATAATCACATAATTATCTTCACAATGGTGCATTAGGCCTAGGATGGTAATTTTTCCAAGGCTCAATTTTACCTTGGGTCGGCACTGGCAGAGAGTTTGGGTAAATTCATTTCCATCTTCGGAAAAACTACATGACATTATACAATCAGCCAATAGGATTAGCATGTTTCAAATCAAATCTCTACAATGATGATTTGATTCTCAAGTTCAAAGTCAAGTTAAAATTAAAATTGAAATATATCATTCAATCCATATTGAAAGTAAAATTATTAATATACTTTTATTAATCTACAATTCAAATTTACTGTTTCATAAATAAAGAGTGATGGAAAAAGAAATTATATTAAGTATCAGGTTTAGTATAGGAAATAATGGTAAACATCATTTTGTAACCTTCAAATAAAAATGATTCAAATGTATAGGTATACATACACATTTAATTATGAGTCTAGGTTCGATTATGAATTTTGAACATGGGTGACAGTGATATATTTAGTGTAAACTCAGGTCAAAACTCAAAGAACATATGCGATACTGCTTGGACCATCCGGAAGAAATCGGCAAGCTTTCTAAAGTTAAGGCTCAAGTTTCAAACGTTAAAGGGGTTATGAGGGATAATATCAAAAAGGTACTTCCTTCAAAAAAATTACCAAGTTCAATAAAATTCAAAACAACAACAAATACAACTTATCTCCTTCAACACCTGGACAACCAACGATTCGCGGACTGCGGGTGCTTACTGCACAAGAGAAGTATTATTAGCTGAAGAAAAAATTAATAAATGATGATTTCAACAAAATACTCATGGAAATTATCTAAAAAAAAATCAGAAGCGTATTAGTGACCGAAAATAAATTTCAAAAATGGATCAAGTGACGATTTGTTAACTACTAGATCAGATTTCAACAAAATTACAAGTGGCCTTAAATTAAGTTATTAGTTAAATCAATTCCTATGCTCCCACATCTACAGATATCGAATAAGACTCTTTGGATGGCACACAAAGCCGCCAACTCCAACTTCTTCAAAATTCGTAGCAGGTGGATGGTTTTGCTTGTCTATGTATTCATTTTGTAGCAGTATGTTGTCCACAACCAACTTCCCATGTGTTGGCAGCACAACTTTTCCATGAATAATTGAATCCATCGCACCTCTGCATATTGAACCTGTTGTAATGACCTCCACATTAAAGTTTGAGATTTCACACTTCAAACTAACCAAATCGGAAGAATCATGTGGATTTCCAATATCCTTGTCAGGCGCTCTTTCAATTACATCGTGATTTGCACTACTTCCTTCTTCATTCGAAGCATTGTCTGGTTGCTTATCATATTTTCCCTTAACCAATTCCTATTAGAGACTTCAGTGGACCCTCTACATTGGCCATCCTATCTTCAATGTTTTTCGACTCTTGTTCAGCATTTAAGTTGCTTGCGTGCAATATTAAAGGCCTTAACGTGGGTCCTTGGTATCTTGGTTCCAATACTACGAGTCCGACCCGTTTTATCCTTTCCAAAATCTGGTGATAGGATGTCATCATCCAGGGTTAACTCATCTTCCTTACGGCCTTTGATTACCTCCTTTACCTTCGTAATTTTATCTTGAGCATGAAGTGTAGATGTATATAGTTAGAATGACATTCTTTTTTGATTTGTAACATCCCTATGATTTGCAATCTCAACATGATATATAACTTCATGTTTGATGCCTTTATCTGATCATAATTCTCAAACAGACGGGTTTTTACTTATCAAAGCATAGGTATATAATGAGATGTTTAGGATAAATATATATATTTGTTGCAATACATGGAGAATGTAACGTAAACAGATGCCAGAATATTCCCATATATGGTATATTACAGTACAAATTCGATTAAATCGTCAACAATAAAAAATCATATAAATTATAGTAAAATAACTCAATATAGCATCGATGTTAAAAATAAGTCAGATTTAGATGTTAGCCAAAGTGGTTGACCATATGAATATTAGATATTGGAGAAAATTAAACCTAAAAGAGACACATGTTGGCCAAAGTGATGGACCAAACAGATGACACCAACACCAAAACAAACGCACCAAACAACAATTATAAATTGTATAGCAGCACATTTGAGTTTTTTATTCCATTGAAAAAGAATTCTGAATAGCGAAGGTGTAACAATAAATTTGTATAAATAAAAGAAAACATAGTTTTATACAATAAAAATCAAAAGAAGAATAGAGATCAAAGCGTAACGAATAGGTATTTTCAACCCTGAAAATCGACATAAAACAATCGAGAATACCGGATCATTAATAGAAAGAAGTTAGAGGGTGAGAAATAGAAAGAATGAAGTTAGGATAGAAGAAGAAGAAGATCACAATAGAACAAAATCAGAATAAATACAAATCTCACAGTAAAATGAATAAAATATATTATATATATCAAAACTTTGAAATACAAAACTGTATTTGTACTTACATACATCATCAGAGTATATCATATTTATCACAGCGGAAATAAATGATAATTATAAAATACTGAAGTCTCCTACTCCAAGATCTTCCCAGTATATCTGTTAAATCCCGACTACTTGACTGCCCATACAAATTTGAGCACCCAAGAGTTTAAGGAAAACAAAACAAAATAAACTTCGGGTCAATCATGGGACTAGCGTGAGTAAACTCCAACCATTCGGTTTAACTTTTCAAAATCCTTTTCAAAGGAAAAGATAATCATAAGACCGATCCACACATAAACACGTACAGTTTATACCTTGCGATAACCTAAAACATTTTTTAAAAAACAATATATTTCTGATATTATAATAGTGTCTAATACAAGTAAATATCAATCTAGCGGAACGTTTGCATCTCACGATCCATATATATAATATACAATCAAAAACCACGGGCTCTTATTGGGTAATTGTAATGTCCCGCAGTTTTATCGATTTATATTTGAATATTTAAATCAGTTTAAATATTGAATTCGTAATAAAAGGGAGTTTATATATTTATTAAACGAAGTTGAACGTACAAAAATATATATTTAATATAATTGAGCTCATAACGATGCTGTAGTTCGTAATTTAACGTTTGAACTTCAACTGAGTGTACAAGACTCGTTTTAAATCGGATTTCTGCAAAACAAGAAACGTTGGGATCGGTTAAACTGTATTTTTCTAACAGAAGTGAAAAACAAAGATTTCGGGTTACAGATTGTGAGTTATGTCCAAATCAAATTTACAGAAAGTCGCTATGAAATCGTATATCGACCGTAACGGTTTATTTGATATAACCAGATATCGGTTTCGAATTTAGACAAGGTTCTTTTGAGACGTAGTGATAATTTATTTTTTAGAATTTTACTGTAATTTTTAATCAATTAAATGAGCAACTTTTTATTTGGAGTATTTTGCACCCTATATCAATATTCTGGGGTTTCAAAATATGAGTCAACCTACCGATATTATTATATTTTTGAGATCGTGCCACCTCGTTCGTCACGACCGTATTGTTACTTCTATCCGTGATAGTCCGTACATGAATGGAAATTTTCATAATAGGGTACGCTATGCTTCATAACTTTAAATCAAACTAAGCAAACTATTTATATTTATTTATTTAGAGGAAGAGGTGCTACGCTTGGCTATTTCATAATTGATGTTGGTGACATGTACTTTGTTATACTTGAACTAAAGTATGTTTCCATATTCATATAGCGTGTCCATATTTTTTTGTTTTGTCAACTAAGACCCTTTAACATTTTGTATTATATTCGAATGAACCCACACGTTTCAGTCACTCCAGTACTCATATAAAGATACAATGCCCTTACCATTCAATACAGCTCAATCTTGCACGTTCCCTCTGTACATGTTTCGCCAAATATATTTTACTTGGTAGCAAAGGATTTGGTACATCCTATTTTTACAGCTATTCGAAATTATCTAAAATATATATACTGAAAACCTCCCTACAAACATGACTGTAAACCTATCCCTACATTTCCAAGAAAGAAAAAAAATGTATACTCTATGTTAAAATCAAAGACCTACTGATGTATTCCTCCAGAACTGCTGCTCACGTTACAAACAAAAGAACGTCGGGAGTAAGGAGTTGTTGGTACGGCCATGGTGTTTAAGGGGAGCAGGCAGGTTATTTTATTCCTGTAAGAGTTCAAGTGTACCAGTCCCGTGAAGTGTTTTAGCACTAACAGTGCATGGCATGCGACGTGAATGGGAGAAGAGGAAGTCAAAGTGTGTATTGCCTGTAGGAAAATCTAATGGGTTTAGCGCAAGCAGTAAGGTTGGAAAATGAGTTGATAACATGATGGAAGGCTATAGTTATACACAGGCATGGACCATTATCAGCTTAGAAGCTCTCAAATGAAGTATGAAAGGAAGACAAAGGAGAAGAACGTGATGTTGAAAGAAGAGTGCATGGGTGTAATTAACGATGGGAAGACGTGAAGGATGGTGTTGAGTGGGAGAAGTGTAGATGAACGGATATTGAAATGTTGCACGGTGGGAATATTGCCAAATTAAAACTATTAGAAATGGGTATCACGGTTGAAATGCTGGAGCGGAAGGATCTGTGGAAGACGAATACCGCAGCAGGGTAGGATTCGTGTACAGGAGCAGAAAACGGAAAGTAGCGTTTGTCCAGACTAGGAATCAAGGGAACCGCTATTTTGAATTATCCGAAGAAGACGCAATTAAACGCCTGGTCAGATTTACTGACGCAAATCTTTATTTAACGGTTAACGCGCAAAGGTGAGTAAATTCACTAACTCTGTTTTATTTAAAATATTTTAATTATATTTTAAAAAAATGGTTGAATGTTGTGTGATGGGTGTTTAAGTAGATTACATCTAAATTGATTGAATATTATATATCGTTGCATATATACACATCATTGGTTGGACTGATTCCATCGATTATAATATTTCTTGGTATGGAATCAGTGTTAATTGTTGACTAACATCGGTGGATGCAGGAAACCGGTTGGAGGAATCCAACCGGATTCCTCAATATTTATATGTACTGTTTGTTTTATATAGATGCACTGTTTGAACCCAAATGACTTTTGAAACCTTGTGTTGATATTAGCGTTGAATGGAAATTCAAACGTTATTTTGATTTAATCAATAAATGATATCGATTAAGAAAGTGGCAACAACCAACCATAAATGTATCATTTGTTTTAACCGCTATGGTTTTACCAAAATCCCATCGTGTGCGAAGCACGTGTTTCACCATACTTACTAAATGATTTGGTAAAGTGGATTCTTATATTAATAAGATTAATAAGCAAATAGGTGGAGATTAACTTGATGATTAATAACAAGAATTTATTGTTTTAAGAACAATTAAATGAGATATTTACAAATAGATTATGGTTGATTTCATATTAAGTAAGATTAGTTAGAATCGATTATTGTTTATTTAATAGTAAAAGAGATTATTTAGAAATGAATTATTATTCGATACAAGTGAAATTATTTGGATTAATAAATGTTATTTATTCAAAATGAAAAGATTTGTTAGAATTGATTAGTGGGTTAATCATGGCTAAATATTTACCAAGCAAACTGTTTTGATCAATAATTGGTTATTTAATTAAATTAGATTGGGTTGATTAATCTAATGTAATAAATTAACGAATAGTTGATTTAGTTTAAATAAGATTTTAAAGTATAAGGGATTTGTCTAAAGAGGACAAAGCGAAGAGGAATGTTTAATAAGGGATTTGTCTAAGAAAGACGAAGCGGAGAGAAATGTTTAAAAATGGATTTGTATAAGCTAATGTAAATAACCGAGTTTTCAAAATAAGGATATGGCGTCATAAAACCATATTTAAAATATAGCAAGAAGCACGTCTACTGATTTTAAAGTATAAGGGGTTAGAGTTACGAACTTATATCTATTCTAAGGTAAGAACGTCGTCAATCAAGGTCTGAGAGGTAATTAAAATACCCCAACTTGAACGGCTTCACAATTATTGAGGGATGGTATTTGTTTGTAACAGAAAGAGATGTTAAGATTTTTATAACAGAAAGAGATGTCAAGATTTTTGTAATGGAAAGAGATGTCAAGATTTTTGTAACGGTAAGAGATGTCAAGATCAGTATAAGGTGGAATATAGCAGCGTATTTCAAGTTTTAGAACTATAACGTTAAATTAACGTTGTTGGCTAAGCTTAAGCATGATTTTTATATAGCACTACTCCCTAGGGAATGTAAACAGTTTGTTTTGAAATCCACTTATTCTAAAGTAATAAGTAACGATGATTGTCCAAAGAAATATAAGAGCGAGTAGTGGAGAATCGTTTTAGAAAACGATGACATCATTTCGATGTTTGAAATATGATTAGAGTTAAATAACACTATTAGAAATGGGAACTATAATTCGATGATGATGAATGTTAAATAAAAGTTCCCATGGTTGTGTGATGATAGTTATACATTTGATTGGATGTTAGTTTTTACTTCGATAGTTAAATAACCGACTATCGAAGTGTTTTGACCCTCGTTGTCGATACGGAGAGACTGGTTGGATATATTATCCGAAAACCACTCCGTATAGGCATAAGCGTTGCGAATTTAATTATGCTGAAGAAAATTGAAGACGGAGTGAAATGCAAGGGTCGTCCTGTTCCATAATGGTGTTTTCTGTTTGTCCAGTCCCAGGACAACTTGTATGGACGAATGTCTGACAAAGTATTCCTAACGGTCACATAAGACGATCTTTTCAAAGTATTACGTCTGGTGGCGGAGAAATTTGTTTCTCTTAGCTTTTATACCCGTGATATCTTTGAGGAGATCAACTAGTGATTTGACGGGTTTGACGATGTGGCATTCAAAGTGTATGGTGGCCAGATGTTCTAAAAGATAGACGTAGCCTCAAGCTTCACAACCGGGAAATGACAAAAATCGGGCAGGCAGCATGGCTATGTGGGTCGCTCCCATTAGGGTGTATAATCACCTATCTAGATAAATTCCTTTTTGTTTCTTAATCTATCGATTCTGGCCATTCGGGAACGGTGGTTTGAGTCCAACCGTTGGTGATATACATTCGATACACTCAAGCGAAATGAGTGGTCGGTCATGTGTGGGCCGGGTTGCAAGACGTTCTTGTTGAACCCAGGTGTATTCGCCTCTAGAGATACATCATCGGAAGGTGGTCCCATACCTTGTCATAGTTGGAATCCAATCTCCAATAAGCGCCCTGCGGTTTTTGATTTTATACTATATATGTAGAGCGTGAGATGCAAGCGTTTTACTATTTGGTTATTTATTTGATTAGACATTATTATAATATCACTGGATTTTGATATCAAAGTGTTTTGGGTTATAGTAAGGTAAAACCGTCCATGTTTATGTGTGGGCTGGTCTTACTATTATCCTTTCGTTTCAAAAGGATTTTCAAAGTTAAACCGTATGGTTGGAATTTACTCACACCAGTCCCATGACTGACCCAGAGTTTATTTTGTTTGTTTTCCCTAAACTCTTGGGTGCCCAAATTTGTACGGGCAGTCAATTGTTTCCGGATTTTACAGATTCGCTTGGAGGAGCTCAAAGCAGGAGGCTTCACCTTTATTTATTTAGAGATTATTTCCGCTGTGATGTATATGAGTTATACTCTGATATGGTATGTAAATACAAATACAGTTTTGTATTTCAAAGTTTTGTTATATATTATATTTTATTCGTTCCGTTGTGAGATTCGTGTTTACTCTGATTCTGCTCAGTTGTGTTCTTCTTCTTCTTCTATTCTATTAGTTCTACCTTATCTTTCTCATCCTCTTTTTACTTTCTATTAATGACCTGGTATTTTCGATGTCAGAACAGTCGACGCTGGGTTTTGTGTCGATTTTAGGAGTCGAAAACCTTGGGTCGTTACAGTTGGTATCAGAGCTGAAGGTTAAGTATTACCTTGGCTCTGTGGCGTAACTCAATAGAGATGGAGTTAGTAATACTCTAGATTGAGTTTGAGTGTATATATGAGTGCGTATTTGTAAATTGTTATAAAAACCATTTTATAATGTGTTGATTGATCTGGTGAGTGGTATATAAATTTCAGATCGACGCGTTTAGCTGACGAGGTCGATAGGGATTTATAAACGCTTGGATAGAGAATCTCGACATAGTATTGTTTTAAAAGCTGGGTGAATAAAATAATTTTACCCAAAATTATGTTTTGATATAAAAGGAGTATATATCTTGAGATTATTATAGTGTTGATCGTTATTATGATCAAATAAAGATATATAATTGAGTTGGTTATATAAATAACCAATCAAAATTCACATAAGTATAAAATGCAAATCAGATGAACTAAATCTGGATTTAAAACCAGAATTGAAATAAAATTTTAGAAACATGGAAAGGTGTTGTATATGAATTTTGAATTAAATATGGGAATTTTAAAATCCTGGGAGAAATTTGGAAATATTTTCCAAGCATTTTGAAAAGATATTTTGAAGTGATTTTCAAATGAAAATGTTTGAAAGTTGGTGTTTTGAAAAGTAATATATTATTGAACTCACTTCGATTACTGGAAAATAAATTCTGATGATGACGGCCGCATCATCAGTGTTCATTTTCGAGTTTCTATGTGACGAATTACTACCAAAGATTTTGTTTTAAGGAGATAAGTTGGTTAAAAATTCAAATATTTTGAATTTCTATGATTTCGAACTGATTTGAAATAAATCCCAGGAATTTGAATTCTGAAATAAAGATTTAACTTATGGAGTTAAAATGGTAAGATTGGAACTTAAACAAAGGTAACCAAATTGGACTGAATTTGGAACGATCCAGAATGGAAATTGTAAAAGAGAAATATTGGAGATTCGAATTATTAGAATGAATTGTTTTGGAGAATGAGGATCGAATTTTGAAGATAACTGATTTGAGAGATAAATCAGTAAATAAAATTGGAGTTGAATTGGAGCCAAGTAAGTGGAAATCGTAATGGAGTAGGATTCAACTTGGCAAAGTGGTTGAAATTGTGAATTGAGATTTGGAATGGAACCGAACTTGGTTGTGAAATTGGATAACCAAGTAAGAATTTAGAAATTTAAATGGATTTTGGTTGGGGTAAGCGAATGATGAATTTGAGGATAAAGCGAGTGGAGACCAAAGTTGGAAATGCTTAGATATATGCTGGTTTGATAGCAAGCGGCAGCGAAAGAGCTGAATGCTGAAAAAAAGGTATAAATTTCAATAATATGGAGTATGATATTTTTTATTTCTTTTGGCAAGCCCCTTGGCTGTTCGTTTTGGATTGGAGATGGCCCAGAAAGGCGAGCAGTAGTAGTACCGGTTAAGCCGGGCCGAGTAGATGCTGTTTCCTCGGAAATGGAAGGTGTTAGAATTTTGAATATATTCGTTAATAGAAAGGAATTAATATTTTAACTGAAATTAATTGACACGGTTGAAACAAAAGATTTTAACCTAGTAATAATAGGTTCATCGCATTATCGTACCTAAGCAATTTCGAGGACGAAATTATTTTAAGGGGGAAAGAATGTAATGTCCCGCAGTTTTATCGATTTATATTTGAATATTTAAATTAGTTTAAATATTGAATTCGTAATAAAAGGGAGTTTATATATTTATTAAACGAAGTTGAACGTACAAAAATATATATTAAATATAATTGAGCTCATAACGATGCTGCAGTTCGTAATTTAACGTTTGAACTTCAACTGAGTGTACAAGACTCGTTTTAAATCGGATTTCTGCAAAACAAGAAACGTTGGGATCGGTTAAACTGTATTTTTCTAACAGAAGTGAAAAACCAAGATTTCGGGTTACAGATTGTGAGTTATGTCCAAATCAAATTTACAGAAAGTCGCTATGAAATCGTATATCGACCGTAACGGTTTATTTGATATAACCAGATATCGGTTTCGAATTTAGACAAGGTTCTTTTGAGACGTAGTGATAATTTATTTTTTAGAATTTTACTGTAATTTTTAATCAATTAAATGAGCAACTTTTTATTTGGAGTATTTTGCACCCTATATCAATATTCTGGGGTTTCAAAATATGAGTCAACCTACCGATATTATTATATTTTTGAGATCATGCCACCTCGTTCGTCATGACCGTATTGTTACTTCTATCCGTGATAGTCCGTACATGAATGGAAATTTTCATAATAGGGTACGCTATGCTTCATAACTTTAAATCAAACTAAGAAAACTATTTATATTTATTTATTTAGAGGAACAGTGCTACGCTTGTCTATTTCATAATTGATGTTGGTGACATGTACTTTGTTATACTTGAACTAAAGTATGTTTCCATATTCATATAGCGTGTCCATATTTTTTTGTTTTGTCAACTAAGACCCTTTAACGTTTTGTATTATATTCGGATGAACCCACACGTTTCAGTCACTCCAGTACTCATATAAAGATACAATGCCCTTGCCATTCAATACAGCTCAATCTTGCACGTTCCCTCTGTACATGTTTCGCCAAATATATTTTACTTGGTAGCAAAGGATTTGGTACATCCTATTTTTACAGCTATTCGATATTATCTAAAATATATATACTGAAAACCTCCCTACAAACATGACTGTAAACCTATCCCTTCATTTCCAAGGATTTGCAAACCTGTACTATCACTTGTTGTGTACGTTTCGCCCCTTTTGGCCTAAGCGTTGAAACCATAAACAAGGCATATGCCTATGCTGACGTACCTACAGACGCAGAAAGAAAATCTCCTTGCATCCTTATCAAATTTCCTTGCCAACCAAATCTAAAAGAAGACCTATATGTGTTAGCCTAAGTCTTCACAACCAAGTATAAAACTCAGGGTAGCTACACTATAGTCTATACCATACCAATGCGCAGACAACCATATGAATCCCTATATCATGTATTTTCACATCACTGCGGACCTCCTCTGCATATGTTTTCAAATGATGTGAACAATCCATGTCGGCCCGTATTGTCAAAAAACTACTGCAAACCTACCCCTATGTCAACAGCTACCATATATGCTAATACGTGCATGCCAAGTTTTATCTATCTATATATACAAGCTTCTGTCATTCGTTTTGCTCACCTCCTGAACCAACCAGTGAAGAAAAAGAAAAAAGAAAACAAAGGAAAAAAATGTATACTCTATGTTAAAATCAAAGACCTACTGATGTATTCCTCCAGAACTGCTGCTCACGTTTCAAACAAAAGAACGTCGGGAGTAAGGAGTTGTTGGTACGGCCATGGTGTTTAAGGGGAGCAGGCAGGTTATTTTATTCCTGTAAGAGTTCAAGTGTACCAGTCCCGTGAAGTGTTTTAGCACTAACAGTGCATGGCATGCGACGTGAATGGGAGAAGAGGAAGTCAAAGTGTGTATTGCCTGTAGGAAAATCAAATGGGTTTAGCGCAAGCAGTAAGGTTGGAAAATGAGTTGATAACATGATGGAAGGCTATAGTTATACACAGGCGTGGACCATTATCATCTTAGAAGCTCTCAAATGAAGTATGAAAGGAAGACAAAGGAGAAGAACGTGATGTTGAAAGAAGAGTGCATGGGCGTAATTAACGATGGGAAGACATGAAGGATGGTGTTGAGTGGGAGAAGTGTAGATGAACGGATATTGAAATGTTGCACAGTGGGAATATTGCCAAATTAAAACTATTAGAAATGGGTAGCACGGTTGAAATGTTGGAGCGGAAGGATCTGTGGAAGACGAATACCGCAGCAGGGTAGGATTCGTGTACAGGAGCAGAAAACGGAAAGTAGCGTTTGTCCAGACTAGGAATAAAGGGAACCGCTATTTTGAATTATCCGAAGAAGACGCAATTAAACGCCTGGTCAGATTTACTGACGCAAATCGTTATTTAACGGTTAACGCGCAAAGGTGAGTAAATTCACTAACTCTGTTTTATTTAAAATATCTTAATTATATTTTAAATAAATGGTTGAATGTTGTGTGATGGGTGTTTTAGTAGATTACATCTAAATTGATTGAATATTATATATCGTTGCATATATACACATCATTGGTTGGACTGATTCCATCGATTATAATATTTCCTGGTATTGAATCAGTGTTAATTGTTGACTAACATCGGTGGATGCAGGAAACCGGTTGGAGGAATCCAACCGGATTCCTCAATATTTATATGTACTGTTTGTTTTATATAGATGCACTGTTTGAACCCAAATGACTTTTGAAACCTTGTGTTGATATTAGCGTTGAATGGAAATTCAAACGTTATTTTGATTTAATCAATAAATGATATCGATTAAGAAAGTGGCAACAACCAACCATAAATGTATCATTTGTTTTAACCGCTATGGTTTTACCAAAATCCCACCGTGTGCGAAGCACGTGTTTCACCATACTTACTAAATGATTTGGTAAAGTGGATTCTTATATTAATAAGATTAATAAGTAAATAGGTGGAGATTAACTTGATGATTAATAACAAGAATTTATTGTTTTAAGAACAATTAAATGAGATATTTACAAATAGATTATGGTTGATTTCATATTAAGTAAGATTAGTTAGAATCGATTATTGTTTATTTAATAGTAAAAGAGATTATTTAGAAATGAATTATTATTCGATACAAGTGAAATTATTTGGATTAATAAATGTTATTTAATCAAAATGAAAAGATTTGTTAGAATTGATTAGTGGGTTAATCATGGCTAAATATTTACCAAGCAAACTGTTTTGATCAATAATTGGTTATATAATTAAATTAGATTGGGCTGATTAATCTAATGTAATAAATTAACGAATAGTTGATTTAGTTTAAATAAGATTTTAAAGTATAAGGGATTTGTCTAAAGAGGACAAAGCGAAGAGGAATGTTTAATAAGGGATTTGTCTAAGAAAGACGAAGCGGAGAGAAATGTTTAAAAATGGATTTGTATAAGCTAATGTAAATAACCGAGTTTTCAAAATAAGGATATGGCGTCATAAAACCATATTTAAAATATAGCAAGAAGCACGTCTACTGATTTTAAAGTATAAGGGGTTACAGTTACGAACTTATATCTATTCTAAGGTAAGAACGTCGTCAATCAAGGTCTGAGAGGTAATTAAAATACCCCAACTTGAACGGCTTCACAATTATCGAGGGATGGTATTTGTTTGTAACAGAAAGAGATGTTAAGATTTTTATAACAGGAAGAGATGTCAAGATTTTTGTAATGGAAAGAGATGTCAAGATTTTTGTAACGGTAAGAGATGTCAAGATCAGTATAAGGTGGAATATAGCAGCGTATTTCAAGTATTAGAACTATAACGTTAAATTAACGCTGTTGGCTAAGCTTAAGCATGATTTTTATATAGCACTACTCCCTAGGGAATGTAAACAGTTTGTTTTGAAATCCACTTATTCTAAAGTAATAAGTAACGATGATTGTCCAAAGAAATATAAGAACGAGTAGTGGAGAATCGTTTTAGAAAACGATGACATCATTTCGATGTTTGAAATATGATTAGAGTTAAATAACACTATTAGAAATGGGAACTATAATTCGACGATGATGAATGTTAAATAAAAGTGCCCATGGTTGTGTGATGATAGTTATTCATTTGATTGGATGTTTGTTTTTACTTCGATAGTTAAATAACCGACTATCGAAGTGTTTTGACTCTCGTTGTCGATACGGAGAGACTGGTTGGATAATTATCCGAAAACCACTCCGTATAGGCATAAGCGTTGCGAATTTAATTATGCTGAAGAAAATTGAAGACGGAGTGAAATGCAAGGGTCGTCCTATTCCATAATGGTGTTTTCTGTTTGTCCAGTCCCAGGACAACTTGTATGGACGAATGTCTGACAGAGTATTCCTGACGGTCACATAAGACGATCTTTTCAAAGTATTACGTCTGGTGGCGGAGAAATTTGTTTCTCTTAGCTTTTATACCCGTGATATCTTTGAGGAGATCAACTAGTGATTTGACGGGTTTGACGATGTGGCATTCAAAGTGTATGGTGGCCAGATGTTCTAAAAGATAGACGTAGCCTCAAGCTTCACAACCGGGAAATGACAAAAATCGGGCAGGCAGCATGGCTATGTGGGTCACTCCCATTAGGGTGTATAATCACCTATCTAGATAAATTCCTTTTTGTTTCTTAATCTATCGACTCTTCCCATTCGGGAACGGTGGTTTGAGTCCAACCGTTGGTGATATACATTCGATACACTCAAGCGAAATGAGTGGTCGGTCATGTGTGGGCCGGGTTGCAAGACGTTCTTGTTGAACCCAGGTGTATTCGCCTCTAGAGATACATCATCGGAAGGTGGTCCCATACCTTGTCATAGTTGGAATCCAATCTCCAATAAGCGCCCTGCGTTTTTGATTTTATACTATATATGTAGAGCGTGAGATGCAAGCGTTCTACTATTTGGTTATTTATTTGATTAGACATTATTATAATATCACTGGATTTTGATATCAAAGTGTTTTGGGTTATAGTAAGGTAAAACCGTCCATGTTTATGTGTGGGCTGGTCTTACTATTATCCTTTCGTTTCAAAAGGATTTTCAAAGTTAAACCGTATGGTTGGAATTTACTCACACCAGTCCCATGACTGACCCAGAGTTTATTTTGTTTGTTTTCCCTAAACTCTTGGGTGCCCAAATTTGTACGGGCAGTCAATTGTTTCCGGATTTTACAGATTCGCTTGGAGGAGCTCAAAGCAGGAGGCTTCACCTTTATTTATTTAGAGATTATTTCCGCTGTGATGTATATGAGTTATACTCTGATATGGTATGTAAATACAAATACAGTTTTGTATTTCAAAGTTTTGTTATATATTATATTTTATTCGTTCCGTTGTGAGATTCGTGTTTACTCTGATTCTGCTCAGTTGTGTTCTTCTTCTTCTTCTATTCTATTAGTTCTACCTTATCTTTCTCATCCTCTTATTTCTTTCTATTAATGACCTGGTATTTTCGATGTCAGAACAGTCGACGCTGGGTTTTGTGTCGATTTTAGGAGTCGAAAACCTCGGGTCGTTACAGTAATTGATTTCCAACTATGACAAGATATGGAACCACCTTCCGATCAGTGTTCTCTTGAGGGGATACACTGGAGTTCAATAAGAACATCTTGCAACTCAGCCACACATGACCGGCCATTCATTTCGCTTGAATGTTCCTAATATATTGTCACATTACGGTTGGTATACCAACATAACCATTCCTGGAAGATACAGAAATGAAAGAAGTAACAAATATGAATATTCTCTTGATGGTGACAATATACCCTAATTGGGTACGACCCACTTAGTCATGTTGCCTGCCCGATTTTTATCATTTCCCGGTTGATGAGGCTTGAGGTCATAACTTATCTTTTGACAGAACACCTTCATTTACTTTGAATGCCACATGGTCATACCCGCAAAATCACAAATTGATTTCTCCAAAAATACCACGGGTATAAAGCTAAGAGAAACGAATTTCTCCGCCACCAAACGTAAATATGTTTGAAGAGATCAACTTACGTAATCCATTAGATATACTCTGTCAGACACTCGTCCATACAAGTTTTCCTGGGGCTGACAAACTGAAGGCACTATTCTGTAAGTCCATTTTAGGCAATTTCTACCTAGGATCAATAGAACAACCCTTGCATAAACTCCCCCTTCTATTTTCCTCATCATATTTGATTTGCAATGATAATGCCCACACATGGTTTTCAGATAATAAATCTGATCCCAGCCTCTCCGTATTGACAATGAAAAAATGGTCAAAGCTTTGATAACCGGTGATTTAACTATCAAAGGAAAAATATCCATACAAACAACGGTCACATTTCCAAATGAAAATTTTATCGATCAATCGTCAATCAACATTGAGCGCTATGATAACCCAGAACCCCATGTCATGGAATTAAGGACAATCATTTGGAATATAACGCATTAATCAAAATTAGCAGATTACAGATAATAGCATAAACATGAAATAGAATAATTTACATCAATATGATAGCGGAATCATAAAATGTAATAAACATCAGAGTAGCACGGTCACAGGATACAACTTAGTGCATGAAAAATGATCAGTCTACATCAAGATCACTGGAAAATATACATCAGATAATACATAATAGAGATAGATCAGTCTATATCGCGATCCGTGGTACACATACATAAGATAATACAAGCGAAAATGTCAATAGCCAAAATACAGAGAAAGCTAGCCTTCGCCATCAGCCAAAAATGCACTCCATGCTATAGTGCTAAGCCAAAATACATCTTGTATCCTGTCACTCGGCTGCCCGTGTAAAGATAAGGGCACCCGAGTTTGCAAGTGGAAACAAACTATGAGTCAGTCATGGGACTGGTATGAGAAATCAACTTAACTGGTTAAACAATAATAATAAGGCAAATCATAGGACCACGCCACTAGCGCGGAACGGGTTTTCTCCAGTGATTGTCAATGCATGAAATAAAGTAAAACTTTTGAACAGCGCAATGTTTTTTATCAAAATGAAGCCATTATAAGACTCAGGTCCCATCACGCAATGTAACGCAAGCTGGAGGATAGAGTTTTACCTTATAATGGCCAAAATATGCTTGATACGTATAAAAAAATCATTTGATATTATCACTAGTGCATATATGTTTCAAAAGTAATTTCAATCACAATGTATCAATCATAGACGACATGAGCATTTCATGTCACTATGGCACCATATATAGGTTTACAATCAAAACTGCAATGTCGTATTGGAAATTGGATTTTCATCATCAGTCGAGGCCAGGGATGGTTCCTCACCGCTTCGAGACATTCTAGCAAATGTCTCAGGACTGCACACTCTAGGCAACCCCTAGATCGGTTGGGCCGGTCCTCCCATATGTTTGAGGATTAATTATTCCTGAACACACGTTTCTTGGTCCTATCTGACCTAGCCATCGGCTCTGTAGTAACCGATATATCTGAGGCGCCTCGCATTCCATCATCCACATAGGTAAAAATACAATAAATGTCTGGGCTCCATACCGTGACACCACCCATAGCTAGAAAGAAACGTCATGTTCTCCCAATGGTCCAACCCCGTTTTTGACTCATACCGAGGTGTGAGGCTCGCGAATCAACGCTATACACAAAGCTATGCCCTTTAAGGCCTTGCTTTGATCATCAGCCACAAGACTTTGCTTTTCAACAAAGTCTTGATCATTTGCTTCTTTGTATGCCACACTGTCAATCCACACCATACCATTGATGTCTACCGATATACAACCTTTGAGCTCGTACGTTTCAGAGAAGGGCGTTAAGCAAGAGAATAAATTCTCTACTGCCAAACAGATATATATTTAGTAGAGATCGACGAATACAACACAGAATACATGTCAGACACAGATCCATTTACAAGTCTGTTCTGGGTCTAAACGAAACCGTAGGCACCTTATTCCTCGTTTCATATGTCCAATATGGAAGAGAGTCCCTCGCACATCCGGACGATCAACAAGTACGTCCAGACCACTGCCACTACAACCTCGTATATGGAGTACCCATATCTAAGGCATCAGTAGCAATCCATACGATGTGAAGATCATCGGTCTTGCACTGTCTTCATATCTTCGATTTTTGATCGTCGATCAATTATTTGAAATGAGAATTAACTCGGCCTTTTCAAATAATTCACGTATATCTAGAATTCAAATCAATTCTTTCTATGGTCAAATTATTTGACATCCACATTTCAGTTCATTAATATAATTTTCATGTCAAACACATCCAACCATCAAAATATCTGATAAACCAAGTAAAATCAGTTTATTTCCATTCCATATCGCTATATATATTTTATAACGATTTATCGCTATTTTTATTTATTTAAAAATAACTCGTTTTAATTAAACGACGCTTCGGGTCATAACGCGGACCTGGCGCTGTTTTTCTCCAAATTTGATTTACACATTTCTTAAAATCTAACCGTTGGATCTTAACGAAGTTAATACCGTCGGAAAGATCTCTCCAAAGCGAACCTAACAGTTCCAGTTTCTGGAAAATCCGACGGTCGAATATCTCGATATAATCATTTAAAGTTACAATTTCAAAACACAAACTACAGTGGCGTGATTCGTTTTATTTTAATATATATGTATATATAATTCATTCTAGCACTGTTTTTCCTCAGATTTGATCTAAACATTTCACACAATTTAACCGTTGGATCTCAACAAAATTTATATCGGTGGAAAGATATTTTCAAAGCGAACCCAACAGTTTCAGTTTCGGGGAAATCCGATGGTCGGTTTTCTCGATATAATCGTTTAAATTCACGATTCCTAAATGCGAACTATAGTTGCGTGATTCGTTTTATTTTAATTTATTTATATATATATATATAATTCATTCGACGATTTCCAAACCGTTTTCACTTCAAAAATTTGGCTAACGTCTTTAAATTTCGAAAAGTTTCGACGTAACCTCCTTTGTACAGAGAGGGGTTTGGAAATTTACTGGGCCGTATTAGGTACCCAATAAATCCAATATAAGCGTACATAATTTTTATTGTCCTATTCTATGCCCGAGGGAGTGTGTAAAATTACACCAGCGATAAATCTCGTCACCTCGTCCAGTGTTGGAAAATAAATAATCCATGTGCCATATCTAATAACTAGAGAGACGTGATTATTGTCAACTCTACACCCATGTGGGGTTTTTAATTAAATCTGACAATTTACCATTATATTTATTTTTTCCATATCATTCCTCAGTTCAACCTGTAATTCAATCATTGCCATACGAACATCTCGCTCGAATGGTAATCTTAACCTCGTCATACAAGCTCCAAATGCTTATATGGAATATGATATGCTATGACATCAATATTTCGTCTTCGATTCAACCTGAAATACAGTCATCGCCATATAAACATCTCACTTGTATGGTAATTCCAATCTTGTCATACAAGCTCCAAATGCTTGTATGGAATATGATAGAGTATGTTATCTTCACGAAGTATGCCATGTAGTGTAGTTCAAAATTAATTGTTACTATCCTATGGCGACGTTTATAATATCACACAGAATAACCAGCACACCGCATCCAATGGCATTCACAGGAGTTGATATATAAATAAAATTGCGCAGCCAACTCATTAAGGTTTACCTATTTGTTGGGCACACAAATAAATTCATTACTCAACAACAAATCCATGTACCAGTTTAGCATGTGTATGTATATGCATATCTACGCTAAAAATAATATTTTTACAAAAAAAAATTATTTCCATACATGACTATTTTTAACACTCCATATACATGTTAAAAATATAAATTTTTAATCAACAAATATATATTTCAACACATGGTTATTTTTAACACTTCGCATACATGTTAAAAATATTATTTTCAATCAACAAATATTATTTCAACATACGTTTATTTTTAACACTTAATATACATGTTAAAAATATTTTTTTCAATCAACAAATATTTATTTCAACACACGGTTATTTTTAACACTTCATATACATGTTAAAAATATTATCTTCAATCAAAAAATATTTATTTCAACACACGGTTATTTTTAACACTTCATATACATGTTAAAAATATTATTTTCAATGAACGAATATTTATTTCAACACACAGTTATTTTTAACACTTCATATACATGTTAAAAATATTTTTTTCAATCAAAAAATATTTATTTCAACACACGGTTATTTTTAAAGCTTCATACATACAATAAAAATTTGATTTTTATTGTTAAGACATTTATTTCCAACATGAATATTTTTAGTGATTCGTATATATAATAAAAATGTGATTTTTATTCTTCAAACAGTTTATTTCAAACATGAATATTTTTAGTGATTCATATATACAATAGAAATGTTATTTTTATTGTTCAAACAATTTATTTCAAACATGAATATTTTTAGTGATTCATATATACAATAAAAATGTGATTTATATTCTTCAAACAATTAATTTCAAACATGAATATTTTTAGTGATTCATATATACAATAAAAATATGATTTTTATTCTTTAAACAATTTATTTTAAACATGAATAATTTTAGTGACTCATATATACAATAAAAATGTGATTTTTATTGTTCAAACAATTTATTTCAAACATGAATATGTAACAACACATGAATATTTTCTAACACATGAATATTTTCTGACACACGGATATTTCAGAAAATTTCGACATTACAACGGTAGGGTATTTAGCACCGGAACCGTGTCCAGCACCGCTCCTCTGCTATCCTAGGCCTTGTAGCATTACAATACTTTCATTTCATTGATTTCTATAATAGCATTCATTTTCACAACACAATCAATATACCACAAACACAACCAATTTTGTTGCAACCACAATCAATCATTCACAATCACAACCCAAACAATTTATACGTCCATGGTCTATGGACGAGGGGAGTGTGTGTATATATATATATATGTATATAAATATATTTATTTCAATTTCATTTCAATTCCATTCAATGCACATATGATTTATACTATGTATATATAACTTATACATCTCATACATAATTTATACAACGCTTTTATGTGAGATATACAATGCTTATATAATTCATACATTGATTATATAATTTATACATCGCTATTTCATTCCAATTTGAATTTAGAAATCTCACTTTGGGTTCCACTCCATCGTAATTCGTAGAGAGCTCCAAATGTGTTCTAGTCTCTTCTAGAATGTAGTGTATGATGTCACGGTCCTGGTGTCTCTTGTTTCACTGGATTTCGACAACATACGAAAAAAATACGATTTTTATTAATAAATCATACTTCGTAATGCTTTAGAGTGTTAAAACTATTAAATTTAAATCAATTGTATACCTTAGCAAACCCTTCAAAACTAGGATTGAATTTATCGCTCAACCCGTGTAGCGATTGGACGATCAGACTTCACCACAGTGGAGAGCTTTGAGAGGCGCGCAAATCGGTGGTAACTGCGACCAACTTAGTAGAGAATCGGAGCGACGACGACGGTTCAAAGTCGACAACTAGAGAGAGGTGATTCTAGAAAAATACAACACAATACTGGGCATAGTTGGTATGGATTTGAAGGTGGAGAGGAGATCTACAAAATCTTCAACTAGAGCGCTTGATTTTATTGCGTGGTTTGGCCGGAATCGAGGAAAGAAGGGAGGAACCCTTTTCTGTCGTCGACTGGAGCATTATCGGTTTTTTTTTTGGTTTTTAAGGAAATATAAATTATGAAAGGAAAAATATAATTGGTCGATATTTATATTTATTTCTAAAATAGGATTTTCTAATCCGAGCTCCAAATCAAACCCAACGACTAATGCCCCTAGCTACATACCCCCATTCCGGACACAATGCAATATGTTTCGTGAGCCTATTCGACTGTTTCAGTCAGTTATTCTTCAAATTAAAATATAAAACATTCAAATTTGGATTTGAACGTACATTTTAATTTGTCGGGGCCACATACTGATTCCAAAAATTCCTGAAAAATAAATCTAGCTATGTTGGGATGATACGGTCCCAAAAAAATTAATTTCGTTGAATTTGGGGACCGTTTGAAAAATGAACTTTTTCTGGTCGATCCAATTCAAATGAAATTACCAAACGCATTTTCCTTTGACACGCTCACATATTAATTCCAAAAATTATGGAATTTTAGCCCTAGTCATAAATTGACATTCCGGATCCAACCAAAGTGGTTTCGTCGAAAACGAAGGTCGTTTATCTGTTTTTATGGGCTATATTTATATTAAATTTCATAGCGACTATTCTGAATATTCAACTGGCCATAACTTTTTATTCCCGCTATGAAATTTCAATTTTTCGGATCCGTTAGAAAGATATAATTAAACATATTTAAATATTTTTGGTTTTACTGAAATTTGATATATTTTGAATCCTATACATTCATTCAAAGTTCAAAGTAAATTTTAAAACTATCGCGCCATTTCAAGCTCGTTATATAATTAAAATAAATTTATTCGTTCTAACTTCGACTTAAATAAATTTTTAGTCATTATTATTTAAAAAAAATCATTTTAAATATTCCAAATTCATTAAAATAGCCAAATTAAAAAAAAAAAATGGTTCTGATTTTCTGCGTTGTTACAATCTCCCCCACTTAAAACTTTTCGTCCCCGAAAAGGAAACAATAGTAAAGTAGGAAACAAAACGAAAACGCAAAGTATTGTATATGTACCTTGCTCCAGAGCTAATTAGAGATGTCCACTCTGCAATTGGGATAAGCTTGCTTAATGCTCTATTCGATTTCCCAAGTACAGTCTCTAGGATCTCCACTGCGCTTTGACTAAATGAACTTTCTTTTTCCTTATCTCTTTAGTTTCTTTACTAATAATCTTTATCGGATCTCTTCTAACTACTAATTCTGGAGTAATATCTAAATCCTGACGCGCTGTTTCTTCTATAATCAGATCTGGATCGTGTACATGTTTTCGAAGTTGAGACACATGAAATACATCATGCACTCCTGGCAACCAATCAGGCAATTGAACCCTATAAGCTAGAGTTCCAATCCTTTCAAGTATAGGAAATGGACCAATAAATCTAGGCTCCAACTTCCCTGTTTTCCCGAATTGGACTACTCCTCTCATCGGAGAAACTCTCAAATAAACATAATCACCAACAGCAAATGTTAAATCTCTTCTTCTAGAGTCTACATAACTCTTCTGTTGGCTTTGAGCTGTTTGCAATCGTTTCTTAATGAAATCGACTTTACCTGAAGCTTCTCGAATCATGTCGGGACCCAGTACTAGACGATTTCCAAGTTCTACCCAACATGCGGGATATCTACAAGGTCTGCCATGCAATGCTTCGAATGGTGACATTTTCAAGCTCGCTTGATAGTTGTTGTTGTATGAGTACTCAGCCAAATGTAAGTGGTCTTCCCATAATCTGCCAAAATCAATAACACAAGCCCGCAGTAAATCTTCAAGTATTCGATTCACCCTCTCAGTTTGGCCATCTTTTTTTGGATGACATGCGGTGCTAAGATTTAACTTGGTCCCCAGCTTTTCCTGAAACGCTTCCTAGAATTTACCAGCAAAAATTGGATCTCCATCACTGACAATACTGATTGGCACTCCATGTAGTCTAACGACTTCTTTGAAATAAATCTGTGCCAGACTCTGAGCTGTTCTAGTCGATCTGACAGGTATAAAATCGGCGGTCTTCGTGAAATGATTTACGATCACCCATATACTGTCATTACCTTTCCTGGTTCGGGGCAAACCATCTATGAAATCCATGGAAATTTGCTCCTACTTCCAATTCGGAATCTCCAATGGTAGTAATAGTCCGGCGAGTTTTTGTTGATCGCTTTTAACTTGTTGGTAAGTGGAACACCTGCTAACATATAAGGAAATGTCTCTTTTCATCAACTTCCACCAGAATGTGCACTTAAAATCGTTATACATTTTGCTCACTACAGGATGGATACTAAGTTTTGACTTGTGACATTCATCCAATACTTCTCTTCTGAGCTCAGGAACATCTTGAACACAAATTCGCCCTTGTAATCTCAGAACCCCTTTGCTATCAAGACTGAAATCTGAAGTTTCGCCTTCTCGAATTCGTCGGCTAATTCTTTGAATAAATTCATCATCTCTTTGGAGAACAAAGATCTTGTCAATTAACGAATGCGTAATAATAAGACTAGTGATAATGGCATTCCTCCTACTGAGCGCATCAGCTACAGCATTGGCTTCCCATGGAGTATACAATATATCTAGATCGTACGCTGCAAGAAATTCTAGCCAACACTGATGTCTCAAGTTCCAGTCTTTCTGGGGGAACAAATACTTCAATGATTGATGATTTGTATATTATTCAAACTTCTCACCCAAAAGATAGTGTCTCCATATTTTCAAAGCAAACACGATGGCTAACAACTCAAGATCATGAGTTGCATATCTCTTCTCATATCGTTTCAACTGACGACTAGCATAAGCAACTACTTGGCCTCTTTGCATTAATACCGCACCAATGCCTTCAATAGAAGCATCTGTATAAATGGTCAAATCTTGATTGCCATCGATAATTGTTAATACTGGAGCAGTAGTCAATCTTAATTTCAGCTGTTGGAAAGCCGCCTCACATTCTGGAGTCCAATTAACTCTTGCGTGCTTTTTTGTAAGCTTGGTTAATGAACTGGATATCTTCAAAAAATCCTTAACGAATTTCCGATAATAACTAGCCAATCCTAGAAAACTTCAGACTTCTGTGGGTGTAGTAGGCTTCTTCCAATCTTGAATAGATGTAATTTTACTTGGAACAACTAAAATTCCTTCCTTTGATATGATGTGGACAAGGAACTTCACTTATTCTTGCCAGAATATACATTTAGAAAATTTAGCTTTTAGGACGTTCTTTCTCAGAATCTCTAACACTTGTTCTAAATGTTTCTCATGCTCACTAGTGGACTTAGAGAAGATTAAAATATCATTAATGAAGACTAGTACGAATTTATTCAGTACTCCTCTGAATACTCTATTCATTAAATCAATGAAATAAGCTGGAGCATTACATAAGCCAAATGGCATTACTAACCACTCATAAAATATGTCTGGACCTCTGAAAGCTATCAAAGGAACACATTCTTCGGCAATACACGGTTGATGGAAACC
This sequence comes from Allium sativum, assembly GCA_030737875.1. Classification (NCBI taxonomy): domain Eukaryota; kingdom Viridiplantae; phylum Streptophyta; class Magnoliopsida; order Asparagales; family Amaryllidaceae; genus Allium; species Allium sativum. The sequence goes on from CM060919.1 coordinate 52,296,807, forward strand.
TTGTAGCTAGGTCCATTCTGGAAAATACTTGCGCTCCATCTAATTGATCTAACAAATCATCGATGCGGGGCAATGGATATTTATTGCTGAGCGTCTGCTTGTTGAGGTCTCGGTAATCAACACATAATCTGAGAGTACCATCTGACTTAGGAACAAACACTACGGCTGCTCCCAAATTTGAGAAGCTAGGCCTAATTAGACCCTTCCATAGCAAATGTCGAGTTTGAACGCCCAGTTCTTCTTTTTCCTTCAAGGTCGTTCTTCGAATTGAATGCACTATTGGCCTTGCATTCGGAATTAGCTCGATTTTGAAGTCAATTTCTCTTCTCTGCGGTAAGATATCGACTTCTTCGAACACATCTGCATAGTGTTTAACGACAGGAATATTTTCTAGTAAAGTGGGGATAACTTCTAGAGAAGACCAAAATTATTTTCTATCTGAATCTGATCCTTGGCATGGTACAAATATATTCCCGAGCTTTGTTTCAACCTTAACGATTCTTTCAGCACATCTAACTTCGACCTTATATTGCGTTAACCAATCCAGCCCAAGAATAATGTCGAACTCAGAAAAATTCATGACGATTAATTTGAAAGGAAACCAGTATCGAGAAAAAGAGATAGGTGCTTTACAATATGAACTGAGAATAAGAGATCCTCCTATCGGGTTATGAACTCTAACCTATCCTTTAGGCTTTCTTAGTTTTAACTTTAACTTTTTAACAGTGTTACTTGCAATAAAACTTTGTGATGCACCAGTGTCAAATAATACTATAGGAATATCTTTAATAGTAAGGGTACCTCCTAAAACATCAGGTTTACCTGCTCTCGGAGAAGAAGCTGGCGGATCCGCTCCATCATATACATGAGCTACCTGGGATTTCTTGAGCAAGGGACAGTTCCACCTAATATGCCCCGTCTTATGGAAGTTAAAGCACTCATTAGAATTGCGGGGATTCTGACTAGAGCCTGCTTGATCAGTCTTCTGGCGTTTCAGAGCGTTGCATTTATTGGCCCAATGCCCACTTTGGCCACAATTATGTTAATTGCCTCTCAGTTGCCAATTTGCTTGTGGCTTTGTAGTTGTTGTGTTGCTTGCCTCAGGTTGCTTTCCAGAAGACTTTCGCTTATTGGTAGCTTAGTTCTTTGCACGGTCTTCTTCAAAGTTTCTCTTATCCAAGCGTTCGTAGTTGCATGCCATCTCTACCATCTCAGCGAATGGAAGCTTAATGTGCCCCGTTGTTCTACTTTGGTACTTACGCTAAAGTCCATGGATGAATCTCTTGTTCTTCTCCTTAGCATTCTGAACAAGCTCGGGTGCATAACGGGACAGTTGGGTAAACTTATTGAGATATTCCTGAATCGTGCGATCTCCTTGTTGGAGATTAGCAAACTCCTCGTGTAGGCGCTCCATCTCCTGCTCAGGGATGAATTTCACTTTGAATGGCACTTTGAATTGAGCCCATTACATCTCTATTTCTAGCTCGTCTAAAGTGATAGTCTCTCACCATAATAGCGCTTCGCCCTTAAGCAACCAGGCAGCCATAAATCTCTTTCGATGATCCTCAAGTCTTAAGCCAGCAAAGATGCGCTCGCATGACTTTAACCAAGCTAGTGCTTCAGCTACTGTACCATCGCTTGAGAATGGCAAGCCACTAAGATTTCTGTATTTCTTAGCCACCCGGTCGAGATCAAATGGTTGCGGGGGGGTGGTACTATAGCCTCAAGATTAGGATGATTCTGGGCAGCGGGGTTTTCACCCCTTCCTTGGCGTTGGCCTGCTCTCCCTCTTCCTCTAGCTCTAGTAGCCATGTAAGATCTGTATAAGCAAGAAAAGAGTCAAACCATCAGAAATGATAATTTTAAGGAATGGTAAAAGCAAAAGAACATAAGGAAAAACATGATGTACTGATCAAGTTATTATGCTATTCTGCTGTGCTCATTCTATGACATTACTAATCCTATCTCTAATTAGCAACTCGTCTTCGAACACTACTGATTCTATTTTTGACGAGGTGTTTAATGTGTTTAATTCCAGAACTAAGATTAATCAAAGCTCTGATACCAGCTATGATAACCCAGAACCCCGTGTCATGGAATTAAGGATAATCATTTGGAATATAACACATTAACCAAAATTAGCAGATTACAGATAATAGCATAAACGTAAAATAGAATAATTTACATCAATATGACAGCGGAATCATAAAATGTAATAAACATCATAGTAGCACAGTCATAAGATACAACTTAGTGCATAAAGGATATGGTCAGTCTACATCAAGATCACTGGGACATATACATCAGATAATACATAAGAGAGATAAATCAGTCAACATCGCAATCAGCGGTACATATACATAAGATAATACAAGCGGAAATGTCAATAGCCAAAATACAAAGAAAGCTAGTCTTCGTCATCAGCCAAAAACACACTCCATGCTATATTACTAAGCCAAAATACATCCTGTAACCAGTCACTGGGTTGCCCGTGTAAAGATAAGGACACCCGAGTTTGCATGTGGAAACAAACTACGAGTCGGTCATGGGACTGGCATGAGAAATCTACTTAACTGGTTAAACAATAATAATAAGGCAAATCATAGGACCACGCCACTAGCGCGGAACGGGTTTCCTCCGGTGATTGTCAGTGCATGAAATAAAGTAAATCATTTGAACAACGCAATGCTTTTCATCAAAATGAAGCCATTATAAGACCCAGGTCCCATCACACAATGCAACGCAAGCCGGAGGATAGAGTTTTACCTTATAATGGCCAAAATATGATTGATACGTATAAAACAAAATCATTTGATATTATCACTAGCACATATATGTTTCAAAAGCAATTTCAATCATAATGTATCAATCATAGACGAAATGAGCGTCCCATGCCACTATGCCGCCATATATACGTTTACAATCAAAACTGCAATGTCGTATTGGAAACTGGATTTCCGTCATGAGTCGAGGCCAGGGATGGCTCCTCACCACTTCGAGACATTCTAGCAAATGTTTCAGGACTGCACACTCTGGGCAACCCATGGATCGGTTGGGCCGGTCCTCCCTTACGTTTGAGGATTAGTTATTCCTGAACACACGTTTCTCGGTCCTATCGGACCTAACCATTGGCTCCGTAGTAACCGATATATCCGAGGCGCCTTGCATTTCATCATCCACATAGGTAAAAATGTAATAAATGTCTGGGCTCCATACCATGACACCACCCATATTTAGAAAGAAACGTCATGTTCTCCCAACGGTCCGATCCCGTTTTTGACTCATACCGAGGTGTGAGGCTCGCGAATCAACGCTATACACAAAGCTACGCCCTTTAAGGCCTTGCTTTGATCATCAACCGCAAGACTTTGTTTCTCAACAAAAGCCTTGATCATTTGCATCTTTATATGCCACACTGTCAATCCACACTATACCATTGATGTCTACCGATATACAACCTCTGAGCTCGTACGTCTCAGAGAAGGGTGTTAAGAAAGAGAATAAATTCTCCACCGCCAAACAGATGTATATTTAGTAGAGATCAACAAATAAAACATAGAATACACGTCAGACGCACATCCATTTACAAGTTCGTTCTGGGTCTCAACGATACTGGGGGCACCTTATTCTTCGTTCCATATGTCTAATATGGAAGAGAGGCCCTCGCACATTCGAACGATCAAGAAGTACGTCTAGACCACTACCACTGTAACCTCGTCAAGGGAGCTACCCATATCTAAGGCACCATTAACAATGCATACGATGTGAAGATCACCGGTCTTGCACCGTCTTCATATCTTCGACTTTTAATCGTCGATCAATTATTTGAAATGAGAATTAACTCGGCCTTTTCAAATAATTCATGTATATATAGAATTCAAATCAATTCTTTCTATGGTTAAATTATTTGACATTCACATTTCAGTTCATTAATATAATTTTCATGTCGAACACATCCAACCATCAAAATATCTGATAAACCAAGTAAAATTGGTTTATTTCCATTTCATATCACTATATATATTTTATAACGATTTATCACTATTTTTATTTATTTAAAAATAGCCCGTTTTAATTAATGACGCTTTGAGTCATAACGCGGCCCTAGCGCTGTTTTTCTCCAAATTTGATTTACACATTTCTCAAAATCTAACCATTGGATCTTAGCGAAGTTAATACCGTTGGAAAGATCTCTCCAAAGCGAACCCAACGGTTCCAGTTTCGGGAAATTCCGATGGTCGGATCTCTCGATATAATCGTTTAAAGTTACAATTTCAAAATACAAACTACAGCTGTGCGATTCATTTTATTTTAATTTATATTTATATATATATGTATATATGTATATAATTCATTCTGGCAATGTTTTTCCTCATATTTGATTTAAATATTTCAGACAATCTAACCGTTGGATCTCAACAAAATTCATATCGCTTGAAAGATATTTTCAAAGCGAGCCCAAGGTTTCAGTTTCGGGGAAATCCGATGGTTGAATTTCTCAGTATAATCGTTTAAAATCATGATTCCAAAACGCGAACTACAGCCGCGCGATTCGTTTTGTTCTAATATATATATATATATATATATATATATATATATATATAATTCATTCGATGGTTTCCAAATCGTTTTCACTTCAAAAATTTGGCTAACGCCTTTAAAATTCAAAAAAGTTTCGACATAACCTCCTTTGTATGTAGAGGGGTTTGGAAATTTATTAGGCCGTATTAGGTACCCAGTAAATCCAGTATAAGCATACACAATTTTTAGTGTTCTATTCTATGCCCGAGGGAGTGTGTAAAATTACTCCAGAGATAAATCTCGGCATCTCATTCAGTGTTGGAAAATAAATCATCCATGTGTCGTATCTAATAACTAGAGAGACGTGATTATTGTCAACTCTACACCCGTGTGGGGTCTTTAATTTAATCTGAAAATTTACTGTTATATTTATTTTATCCATATCAGTCCTCAGTTCAACCTGTAATTCAATCATCGCCATACGAACATCTAGCTCATATGATAATCTCAACCTTGTCATACAAGCTCCAAATGCTTATATGGAATATGATATGTTATGACATCAATAGTTCATCTTCGGTTCAACTTGAAATATGGTCATCGCCATACAAACATCTCGCTTGTATGGTAATTCCAACCTCGTCATACAAGCTCCAAATGCTTGCGTGGAATATGGTAGAGTATGTTATCTTCACGAAGTATGCCATGTAGTGTAGTTCAAAATTAATTGTTACTATCCTATGGCGATGCTTATAATCTCACACAGAACGACTAGCACACTGCATCCAATGGCATTCATAGGAGTTGATATATAAATAAAATTGTGCAGCCAACTCATTAAGGTTTACCTATTTGTCGGGCACGCAAATGAATTCTTTACTCAACAGCAAATCCATTTACCTGTTTGGCATGTGTATATATATGCATATCTACGCTAAAAATAATATTTTTAGCGAACAAATATTTATTTCCATACATGACTATTTTTAACACTCCATATACATGTTAAAAATATTATTTTCTATCAACAAATATTTATTTCAACACATGGTTATTTTTAACACTTCATATACATGTTAAAAATATTATTTTCAATCAACAAATATTTATTTCAACAAACGTTTTTTTTAACACTTCATGTACATGTTAAAAATATTATTTTCAATCAACAAATATTTATTTCATCCCAGTTAATTTTTAACACTTTATATACATGTTAAAAATATTATTTTCAATCAATAAATATTTATTTCAACACATGGTTATTTTTAACACTTCATATACATGTTAAAAATATTATTTTTGAATCAACAAATATTTATTTTAGCATACGGTTATTTTTAACACTTCCTATACATCTTAAAAATATTATTTTCAATCAACAAATATTTATTTCAACACACGGTTATTTTTAAAGTTCATACATACAATAAAAATTTGATTTTTATTGTTAAGACATTTTATTTCCAACACGAATATTTTTAGTGATTCATATATACAATAAAAATGTGAATTTACAATTCAAACAATTTATTTCAAACATGAATATTTTTAGTGATTCATGTATACAATAAAAATGTGATTTTTATTGTTCAAACAATTTGTTTCAAACATGAATATTTTTAGTGATTCATATATACAATAAAAATGTGATTTTTATTCTTCAAACAATTTATTTCGAACATGAATATTTTTATTGATTCATTTATACAATAAAAATGTGATTTCTATTGTTCAAACAATTTATTTCAAACATGAATGTTTAATAACACATGAATATTTCAGGAAAATTTGGCATTACAACGGTAGGGTATTTAGCACCGGTACTATGCCCAGCACGGCTCCTCTGCTACCCTAGGCCTTGCAGCATTACAATACTTTCATTTCAATGATTTCCACAATATCATTCATTTTCACAATACAATCAATATACCACAAACACAACCAATTTCATTGCAACCACAATCAATCAAGCATTCATAATCACAATCCAAACAATTTATATTGTCCATGGTCTGTGGACGAGGGGAGTGTGTGTATATGTAACACCCTACATCCGTTAGTGTCACTCACAAAGGGAATGCACTAAGTTCTGTGGAGCATTTAGGGTAAAAGATGCAGATAAATTACAAGACAGACAGAAATTAAATAGCGGAAAATAAAACTTTGCTTTATTGATAAAATAGTTTGTACAATGATTTCTTTACAATATCAGAGTATCATCTGCCTTACAAAATAAAGAAGCATAAAACAACATTTATATTCCCCAATTTTTAGCAAGAGCCAGCCATAGCATCTGAAAAGAGAATCCAAGTAAAACTTCGACAAATCTTCAAGCTGGGGAAGAGTGACAGTCCAACTTAACCTGAGCTATACTATTCCCTCCTTTACTACCTGGGGGGGAACGGAAGAAAAGAAGACGAAAGAAAAACAGAGTCAGACATAAAGCCTGAGTAAGTTCAGTAACTTCTAGCATGTGAACATGGAAAAACAAAACGACATGAATTAACTGAATACAAGATTACACCATGACGATAGGGTCAGCAAGATTAGACAAGATAATCACAAGATATGCTAAGCTAAGATAAACTGGATATGCTCTAATACTTTCGCTGCTTCGTTATTTCCTTGTTATACTGGTTTTTATATCTCTGCACCACCTCACTAGTGTCCCAACTAGTAACGATAACGTGATCCCAATCCCTGTATTTTCCATTGCCTTCGGGCGTACATTTATTATTTATTACCTAGATCTAATCTAGGGTTTTCTATCAAGTGCTTTCTAGATTCAACTAGAGTTTACGCTATCTGCTGAACGCTTCTCGGATTCAGGGTTTATGCCACCTAGTCCAACTAGGGATTATGCTACCTGTCGAACGATGCCCCCAAGTCTAGGACACACTACCTAGAGTGGTATATGTTCCTATACTTCCCCACGCATGTATCGCGAATCGTTATCGCTTGTCTAGATGCACATGTCCTGTAATGTGCGGCCCGAGTCCTGTGACAGGGCAAATCAAGGAATACAGAACTCGGTCGGGAGCTTTCAGATATCTGCCGATGCAGATGCTAAGGTATGTTTTTGTTCCAGTGGTTATGGTCCCACTTGACCCCTCCCTCAACTAATGAAAGGCACACCTTGAAAAATGAGAACTATACGCAGGCCCCCGGTGCCCCACTATCCTATGGCCATCCTCACCCATAACCAGATAGCAAGTATATGGTCTTTTGGAGTTCTCCGCCTTTCCGCTTTACGTATCTCGATTGACTCAAGATGGATGGTAGACGACGAGTTTCTATCACAGGGCTACCGTTTTCTCGCCGAATCACGCTGATCCATCCTAGTCTTTAGGTTGCCATATATTGCAACTAAGGCATACCCCTGGTTCTTCTACGCAGACCTTAACCTCTGTGAGCCAAGGAGGATCATCTGCAGCCTCACAGAGGGATACCAAGAGTACCCTCACATCCCCTCGAAGCCTCGGGCTTCATAACCCAATTCGTTGGAGCCTTCGTTTTAATCAGACGGACGTTCGCTCCTTCCCGTATTATACTAAGAATTACTACTTAGTTCTGCTAACTAAGGTTTACCACTTAGTTTCCAGAATCGTTGTTTTCTTAACTAAGGTTTACTACTTAGCTCCTTTTAACTAAGGTATACTACTTAGCTCCTTTTAACTAAGGTTTACTACTTAGTTCTCTTTCTCGCCAATTTGGATTGGTTAAGTGTCCTTAGTCAATTCAAGCTAACTTAACCCTCTCCATTTATCCTGATAAACTGGTTAAGTATATTCAATAACTCATGTTGACTTAACCCTACCATAAACCAAGTTATATTGGTTAAGTATTTCTTATTACTTAACCCTACCCATTCATCCTGTACTGGTTAAGTGTTCCTTTTTAACTTAACCTTGCTCGTCTGTTTTAACTAACCTGTTATTAATGGTTAAGTATTATCCCTTCATGTCTTAGACTTAACCCCATTCCTTTATCACAATCTGATGGTTAAGTGTTCAAGTTTACTTAACCCTACGGTCTAGCCCAGCTAACATATCAAATTGGCTAAGTGTATTAGATTTTACTTAACCCCAACCTCTAGTCTAGTTAACATGTTAATTTGGCTAAGTGTATTAACTTTACTTAACCCCACCTTCTAGTCTAGTTAACATGTTAATTTGGCTAAGTGTTTTCTTGGTTACTTAACCCCTACAAATCTTGTCTTGTTACCATGTTAAGTTGGTTAAGTGTCATTATAGACTTAGCCCTCCCATTCTAGCTTAACTGTGTCAGTTTGGTTAAGTGTTCCTATGGACTTAACCCTCCCATTCTAGCTTAACTGTATGAACCTAACCCCACCCACCAGTCTGGTTATCATGTCGAATCGGTTAAGTGTCTTAGTTAACTTAACTCTACCATTCTTGTTCTAGCTTTAACTAAATAAATTAAAGCCACGACCACTCACATTAGACAGATATTGTTGCGAATACTGGATATGCCGGTTGGTTCCGGGCAGGTTTACATCACAACTCAGTTTAACCTCGGGTTAGGCATATTCGTGTTTTCTAAGTTCAAAGGGTTTTGATCAATTTTCAAATCAGGTTTTGAAAGTAACCATCCCGTCCGTCGGATCAGTTAGGGATAGCCAGGGAGAGCAGGAAACTTGTATTTTCCAAACCCAAGCCTAGACACTATCCTCTCTGTCACCCTAGAACTTTCTGGTGTATGTATTATTAAAAGAGATGTCATAAATAAACCTTTCTTTAAATTGTTAACGATTTATCCTCAAAGTCTAACCACTTATCCTTAATGTCCATTTTCCCTTTTTAAAATAAATTTGGCCTATACCCTATACATTTGCCATGCCTACTAATGGACTTGTATTCTAGGCCCAAATCTTGATTTGCCTATCTTACAGTTTATAGCAATTAAGATCCAACACCCCCATTTACAGTTCATGCCAAAACTAGATTTTATATTCTAGTTTATAGTTTATGCCAAACTAGATTTCATATTCTAGTTCACCGTTTATGCCCAAAACTTAATTTGCATACCAACTACCTATTTTGTGGCCCATTAAACCACTTACCATTTACGCCCAATGTATGTAAATTATGCTAATATACCTATCATGCTTAATTTAGCCACCCAATTCTGATTTAATATTCTAATTCCAGTTCATGTCGAAACTAGACTTATTATTCTACTTTTCATCTTAATAGTCATGCTATAATGCATGTTCCCAAATTATGCCAATTTCCAAGTTTAGTCAATTTCCTGTTTTTCCCCAAAACGTATTCCCATTGTTCGTATAATCATGATTCAACCTAGATCATAAATAAAGCTAGATTCGTGGATAGAAGGGAATGAGCCAAAATGCCATGAAAGAACGGGCATAACAATTGGCATAAGATGACAATTCACAGGCATACAGATATGGTAAAATTACGACATAAAAAGGGTTGAATAGTATAGGTTCAAGAACATGGGTAGACCTAACTTAATAGGTAAATTCCCAAGGTCTAAAACCAAAGAAAACCAAGAATAGACAGAATAGATAAACAAGGGTAGACCTAACTTAATAGGTAAATTCCCAAGATCTAAAACCAGAGAAAACCAAGAATAGACAGAATAGATAATTGGGTTTAGACCTAATCTCATAATCACAAAACTTAAGCAACACTTTCCTAGTCATGAATCATAGGCGTTTAATCACAGTAATCCTTGTTATGTCATAGGCAATAGTTTATGTTTCCTAATCAAAGGCATAGGCTTGTGTTCATGGTCAATGAAATAATCCTCATAGTCACAGTCACAGTCATAGGCAATGTTCATAGTCATAAGCAATGTTCATAGTCATAGGCAATGTTCATAGTCATAGGCAATGTTCATAGTCATAGGCAATGTTCATAGTCATAGGCAAGGCCTAATTGGTCATCGAATCATAACATTTCTTAATTAGGTCCAAAGATATAGGCACAGATTTGAATTGAGAGATTTGGCATATTCTTTTATTCCTTTAATTTCATGTCACGAATATAGAAAACGTTCAAATCTAAAAATAACTGACTTACAGAGATTAGATTAGATTCGTAGAAAAACAGTCGTTGCAGTCGTTTGAATCTTCACTTGAAATCCTAGCTTGACTTGAACCTCTTCTTGAAAGTCTTGAGCAGCATTTCCTCGTCTTGATTTATTTTATATATTATTTATTTATACATTTTCTCAGAGGCAGCATAAGGATAGAAAAGAATTGTGAATAGAGAAGGAGACTAAGGCTGTTTATATAGTGTAGAAGTCAACGAATCTGGTCAGAATGGCGTCTACATACAGAAGAACGAACGAGACTGCAGATCTGGAAAAAGCAGGGGGGTCGACCCCCAGGTCGACTACCCAGTCGACCTGGGTGCCCCAGGTCGACTACCCAGTCAACCTGGGTTTTTGGGCAGGAAAATTCCCGCCCATCCCAATCTGGGTCTGATTTTTGAATTTGAACTCGTTTTCTGACCTGTTCGAATTTTAAATCGAATTCTGAAACTTTTGAAAACCATAACTCCTTCATACGGAGTCCGATTAACGCAAACTCGGACTCTATCTCATGCAGAATTCCGAGACGAACGCAATGGCGTAGCCCGTTTCCCTTGATTTTGATTTTAAAATTTAATTCTTCCTTGATTTGTGAATCTTAGTGTTACAGAATTACGGGGTGTTACATTCTCCCCCACTTAAAAGGATTTCGTCCCTGAAGTCTTCAAGTTAGGAAGAATGTGTCCTACCATCCAATCACCCATCTACTCAACCATTCAATCACAGGCATTCATTGTCCTTAAAAGATTTCTAATGCTTTCATGTTCATATGCATAGTGTGTGTATATGTCTTTATCTAATGCAAAATTAGGCGGTCTACTGATTCAGTTGACCTCCTTATTGTGAATCATGTCAGTGGCATGCGTCCAATCATGTATACAAGCACCCCTAGTTATGAAAATACTACATGCGTGCACAGCCATTCATCCATATGCAACATCCATATGATAACATATCAAGTTCATCTTACAAACAAATACATATCTGTAAATGCAATATGAAAGCGTCCGAACTGATCTAGTGCCTAATACGTATGCATATGCATTCACGTGCAACCATTAGCAACCACTTGCAACCATCAACCATAACATGTTTCAAATACATGTTTACATCCATTGGCTTCTACCTAAGGATCGAAGATACGACCTAGAGGATATACTTTGGAAAGAGAGAAACAACTATGCGTAAAGTTCCTACAAAAAGAAATCAAGGATACACCCTTAAGGAAAAGGGCATGATGCTAGTATCTAGCCTTCTTGAGCTTTACTCCACTGTATCTTAACTAATTTAACTTCACGATTGTGAAGTTTCTGACCTCCATTTCCAAAATAAACAGATGTTAACTATGACACCAAGCGTACATACCAAGATGGTTTGAGGTCTCTCCTTTTAGCTTATCCATATCTATAAGGGTCGAAAGGTTACTACGTGCTTTTTAGAGTGCCTGTCACAACTATTCACCTCTCACGCAAACTATCCTAGTCGAACTCGACATTCCTCAAGTACAAGCCCCAAAGGCCTAAACCAATATCAGACAAGCACCCAAGAAATATCTCCTCCGAATTTAGACGATCTACGTGAGATGATATAAGAAAACTCGATAGCTATTCTCAAATCTCTACTAACCAAAAATAAACTGGTCGGACCACCAATTGGATTTGAGACTCTAGTGGGATCTTTCTTCTATACAAGTACTATGGTGCAGAGACTTAACTATGGAAGTGGATATGAACAAATGCGAAGCGCTAAAACCAAAGGAAAGAGTACGAACAGCAAAACTAAACTCTTCCAACAGAACTTTACTACCGTTCTCCTAGGTACGCTTGGTGGTGAAAGCATGTACTTGCCCTTCTGAAAATCTTGTTCCTCGTTCTTGCCCTTGTCCTTAATTATATGCCCTATCATACCCTAGTAAAGATACTTCCTCCTGTCTTAGGTTTTATAATTCCTTCCTCCTTCGTGAGGTAAATCTACATCCATGAATTCCTCATCCTAGGGTTTTGCTCCTTTTCCAAACTCCTCATCCCCTTCCATGTGTAGTCATGTTGACAAATCTCTCGAAAGCTGCTTCCATCGTACAGAAAACCCTATAAGCTTGAAAAAAAACTGGTCGTAGGTGAAACAACTACGGTTATGGATGGAAGCTAGGCACGACTTCGCCCTTCGATGAGGTTACCTCCCAGAAAGCCAGGAGCCCCAGAGACTCAAGAAAGAAGGAGATAAGAATTCAAACAGAGGAAGAGAAGATAGTGCGTATGGCTTTGGGGAATACGCCTTTTAAAACAAATATTTTCTCTTGAAAATGCTTCTTTTAAAACCATTTTGAAAATAATTTTTCAAATCCTTTATCTGATCTGGTAACCTTCAGCTCTGATACCACGATTAACACCTCACATCCGTTAGTGTCACTCACAAAGGGAATGCACTAAGTTCTGTGGAGCATTTAGGGTAAAAGAAGCAGATAAATTACAAGACAGACAGAAATTAAACAGCGGAAAATAAAACTTTGCTTTATTGATAAAATAGTTTGTACAATGATTTCTTTACAATATCAGAGTATCATCTGTCTTACAAAATAAAGAAGCATAAAACAACATTTATATTCCCTAATTTTTAGCAAGAGCCAGCCATAGCATCTGAAAAGAGAATCCAAGCAAAACTTCGACAAATCTTCAAGCTGGGGAAGAGTGACAGTCCAACTTAACCTGAGCTATACTATTCCCTCCTTTACTACCTGGGGGGGAACGGAAGAAAAGAAGACGAAAGAAAAATAGAGTCAGACATAAAGCCTGAGTAAGTTCCGTAACTTCTAGCATGTGAACATGGAAAAACAAAACGACATGAATTAACTGAATACAAGATTACACCATGACGATAGGGTCAGCAAGATTAGACAAGATAATCACAAGATATGCTAAGCTAAGATAAACTGGATATGCTCTAATACTTTCGCTGCTTCGTTATTTCCTTGTTATACTGGTTTTTACATCTCTGCACCACCTCACTAGTGTCCCAACTAGTAACGATAACGTGATCCCAATCCCTGTATTTTCCATTTCCTTCGGGCATACATTTATTATTTATTACCTAGATCTAATCTAGGGTTTTCTATCAAGTGCTTTTTAGATTCAACTAGAGTTTACGCTATCTGCTGAACGCTTCTCGGATTCAGGGTTTATGCCACCTAGTCCAACTAGGGATTATGCTACCTGTCGAACGATGACCCCAAGTCTAGGACACACTACCTAGAGTGGTATATGTTCCTATACTTCCCCACGCATGTATCGCGAATTGTTACCGCTTGTCTAGATGCACATGTCCTGTAATGTGCGGCCCGAGTCCTGTGACAGGGCAAATCAAGGAATACAGAACTCGGTCGAGAGCTTTCAGATATCTGCCGATGTAGATGCTAAGGTCTGTTTTGTTCCAGTGGCTATGGTCCCACTTGACCCCTCCCTCAACTAATGAAAGGCACAACTTGAAAAATGAGAACTATACGCAGGCCCCCGGTGCCCTATTATCCTATGGCCATCCTCACCCATAACTAGATAGCAAGTATATGGTCTTTTGGAGTTCTCCGCCTTTCCGCTTTACGTATCTCGATTGACTCAAGATGGATGGTAGACGACGAGTTTCTATCGCAGGGCTACCGTTTTCTCGCCGAATCACACTGATCTATCCTAGTCTTTAGGTTGCCATATATTGCAACCAAGGCATACCCCTGGTTCTTCTACGCAGACCTTAACCTCTGTGAGCCCAGGAGGATCATCTGCAGCCTCACAGAGGGATACCAAGAGTACCCTCACATCCCCTCGAAGCCTCGGGCTTCGTAACCCAATTCGTTGGAGCCTTCGTTTTAATCAGACGGACGTTCGCTCCTTCCCGTATTATACTAAGAATTACTACTTAGTTCTGCTAACTAAGGTTTACCACTTAGTTTCCAGAATCGTTGTTTTCTTAACTAAGGTTTACTACTTAGCTCCTTTTAACTAAGGTTTACTACTTAGTTCTCTTTCTCGCCAATTTGGATTGGTTAAGTGTCCTTAGTCAATTCAAGCTAACTTAACCCTCTCCATTTATCCTGATAAACTGGTTAAGTGTATTCAATAACTCATGTTGACTTAACCCTACCACAAACCAAGTTATATTGGTTAAGTATTTCTTATTACTTAACCCTACCCATTCATCCTGTACTGGTTAAGTGTTCCTTTTTAACTTAACCTTGCCCGTCTGTTTTAACTAACCTGTTATTAATGGTTAAGTATTATCCTTCATGTCTTAGACTTAACCCCATTCCTTTATCACAATCTGATGGTTAAGTGTTCAAGTTTACTTAACCCTACGGTCTAGCCCAGTTAACATATCAAATTGGCTAAGTGTATTAGATTTTACTTAACCCCAACCACTAGTCTAGTTAACATGTTAATTTGGCTAAGTGTATTAACTTTACTTAACCCCACCTTCTAGTCTAGTTAACATGTTAATTTGGCTAAGTGTTTTCTTGGTTACTTAACCCCTACAAATCTTGTCTTGTTACCATGTTAAGTTGGTTAAGTGTCTTTATAGACTTAGCCCTCCCATTCTAGCTTAATTGTGTCAGTTTGGTTAAGTGTCCCTATGGACTTAACCCTCCCATTCTAGCTTAACTGTATGAACCTAACCCTACCCACCAGTCCGGTTATCATGTCGAATCGGTTAAGTGTCTTAGTTAACTTAACCCTACCATTCTTGTTCTAGCTTTAACTAAATAAATTAAAGCCACGACCACTCACATTTGACAGATATCGTTGCGAATACTGGATATGCCGGTTGGTTCTGGGCAGGTTTACATCGCAACTCAGTTTAACCTCGGGTTAGGCATATTCGTGTTTTCTAAGTTCAAAGGGTTTTGATTAATTTTCAAATCAGGTTTTGAAAGTAACCATCCCGTCCGTCGAATCAGTTAGGGATAGCCAGGGAGAGCAGGAAACTTGTATTTTCCAAACCAAAGCCTAGACACTATCCTCTCTGTCACCCTAGAAATTTCTGGTGTATGTATTATTAAAAGAGATGTCATTAATAAACCTTTCTTTAAATTGTTAACGATTTATCCTCAAAGTCTAACCACTTAACCTCAACGTCCATTTTCTCTTTTTAAAATAAATTTGGCCTATACCCTATACATTTGCCATGCCTACTAATGGACTTGTATTCTAGGCCCAAATCTTGATTTGCCTATCTTACAGTTTATAGCAATTTAGATCCAACACCCCCATTTACAGTTCATGCCAAAACTAGATTTTATATTCTAGTTTATAGTTTATGCCAAACTAGATTTCATATTCTAGTTCACAGTTTATGCACAAAACTTAATTTGTATACCAACTACCTATTTTGTGGCCCATTAAACCACTTACCATTTACGCCCAATGTATGTAAATTATGCTAATATACCTATCATGCTTAATTTAGCCACCCAATTCTGATTTAATATTCTAATTCCAGTTCATGTCGAAACTAGACTTATTATTCTAGTTTTCATCTTAATAGTCATGCTATAATGCATGTTCCCAAATTATGCCAATTTCCAAGTTTAGTCAACTTCCTGTTTTTCCCCAAAACGTATTCCCATCGTTCGTATAATCATGATTCAACCTAGATCATAAATAAAGCTAGATTCGTGGATAGAAGGGAATGAGCCAAAATGCCATGAAAGAACGGGCATAACAATTGGCATAAGATGACAATTCACAGGCATACAGATATGGTAAAATTACGACATAAAAAGGGTTGAATAGTATAGGTTCAAGAACATGGGTAGACCTAACTTAATAGGTAAATTCCCAAGGTCTAAAACCAAAGAAAACCAAGAATAGACAGAATAGATAAACATGGGTAGACCTAACTTAATAGGTAAATTCCCAAGATCTAAAACCAGAGAAAACCAAGAATAGACAGAATAGATAATCGGGTTTAGAACTAATCTCATAATCACAAAACTTAAGCAACACTTTCCTAGTCATGAATCATAGGTGATTAATCACAGTAATCCTTGTTATGTCATAGACAATAGTTTATGTTTCCTAATCAAAGGCATAGGCTTGTGTTCATGTTCAAGGAAATAATCCTCATAGTCACAGTCACAGTCATAGGCAATGTTCATAGTCATAGGCAATGTTCATAGTCATATGCAATGTTCATAGTCATAGGCAATGTTCATAGTCATAGGCAAGGCCTAATTGGTCATCGAATCATAACAGTTCTTAATTAGGTCCAAAGATATAGGCACAGATTCGAATAGAGAGATTTGGCATATTCTTTTATTCCTTCAATTTCATGTCACGAATATAGAAAACGTTCAAATCTAAAAATAAATGACTTACAGAGATTAGATTAGATTCATAGAAAAACAGTCATTGCAGTCGTTTGAATCTTCACTTGAAATCCTAGCTTGACTTGAACCTCTTCTTGAAAGTCTTGAGCAGCATTTCCTTGTCTTGATTTATTTTATATATTATTTATTTATACATTTTCTCAGAGGCAGCATAAGGATAGAAAAGAATAGTGAATAGAGAAGGAGACTAAGGCTGTTTATATAGTGTAGAAGTCAACGAATCTGGTCAGAATGGCGTCTAGATACAGAAGAACGAACCAGACTGCAGATCTGGAAAAAGCAGAGGGATCGACCCCCAGGTCGACTACCCAGTCGACCTGGGTCTTTGGGCGGGAAAATTCCCGCCGAGCCCAATCTGGGTCTGATTTTCGAATTTGAACTCGTTTTCTGACCTGTTCGAATTTTAAATCGAATTCTGAAACTTCTGAAGACCATAACTCCTTCATACGGAGTCCGATTAACGCAAACTCGGACTCTATCTCATGCAGAATTCCGAGACGAACGCAATGGCGTAGCCCGTTTCCCTTGATTTTGATTTTAAAATTTAATTCTGCCTTGATTTGTGAATCTTAGTGTTACAGAATTACAGGGTGTTACAGTATATATATATATATATATATAAATATATTTATTTCCATTTCATTTCAATGCCATTCAACGCACATATGATTTATACAAGGTATATATAACTTATACATCGCATATATAATTTATACAATGCTTGTATATGAGATATACAACACTTATATAATTCATACATCGATTATATAATTTATACATCGCTATTTCATTCCAATTTGAATTTAGAAATCTCGCTTTGGGTTCCACTCCTTCATAATTCGCAGAGAGCTCCAAATGTGTTCTAGTCTTTTCTAGAACGTAGTGTATGATGTCATGGTCCCGGTGTCTCTTGTTTCACTGGATTTCGACAACATACGAAAAAGATACGATTTTTATTAATAAATCATACTTCGCAACGCTTTAAAGTGTTAAAACTGTTAAATTTAAATCAGCCATATACCTCAGCAAACCCTTCAAAACTATAGTTGAATTTATCGCTCAATTCGTGTAGCGATTGGACGATCAAACTTCACCACAGTGGAGAGCTACGAGAGGCGCGCAAATTGGTGGTAACCGCGACCAACTTAGTGGAGAATCGGAGCAGCGGTGGTGGTTCAAAGTCGGCGACTTTGGAGAGGTGGTTCTCGAAAAATACAACACGATACTGGGTGTAGTTGGTATGGATTTGAAGGTGGAGAGGAGATCTACAAAATCTTCAACTGGAGCGCTTGATTTTATTGCATGGTTTAGCCGAAATCGAGGAGAGAAGGGAGGAACCCTTTTCCGTCGTCGACTGGAGCGTTATCTGGTTTTTATTTTTATTTTTTTAGGAAATATAAATTATGAAAGGAAAAATATAATTGGTCGATATTTATATTTATTTCTAAAATAGGATTTTCTAATCCGAGCTCCAAATCAAACCCAACGACTAATGCCCCGAGCTAAATACCCCCATTTCGAACACAATGAAATATGTTTCGTGAGCCTATTCGACTGTTTCAATCAGTTATTCTCCAAATTAAAATATAAAACATTCAAATTTGGATTTGAACGTACATTTTAATTTGCCAGGGCCACATACTGATTCCAAAAATTCCCGAAAAATAAATCTAGCTATGTTGGGACGATAGGTCCCAATAAAATTAATTTTGTCAAATTTGGAGACCGTTTGAAAAATGGACTTTTTCTGGTTGATCCAAGTCAAACTGAAATTACCATACACGTTTTCCTTTGCCACGCTCATATATTAATTCCAAAAATTATGGAATTTTAACCCTAGCCATAAATTGGCATTCCGAATTCAACCAAAGTGGTTTCGTCGAAAATGGAGGTCGTCTGCAAAATGTCTATTTTTATGGGCTATATTTATATTAAATTTCATAGCGACTATTTTGAATATTCAACTGACCATAACTTTTTATTCTTGCTATGAAGTTTCAATTTTTCAAATCCGTTAGAAAGATATAATTCAATAATTTAAATATTTTTGGTTTTACTGAAATCCGATATATTTTGAATTCTGTACATTCAGTCAAAGTTCAAAGTAAATTTTCAAACTGCCACGCCATTTCAAGCTCGTTATATAATTAAAATAAATTTATTCGTTCTAACTTCGTTTTAAATAATTTTTTAGTCGTTATTATTTAAAATAAATCATTTTAAATATTCCAAATTCATTAAAATATCCAAATTAAAAATTTTAAATTGGTTCTGATTTTTCGGTTGTTACACCTTTAAACTAATTTAACATTAATTCATTTCTTTCCCAATTTCTCTTAAATATCCTTATCCAAATATTTCCCCGACTTGTTTTGCCTCTCACGATTTTTGGAAAAAATGTTTCCATATATTCACAATTCGGTATTTCCCATATTTTGAAAATATATGTTCTTAACATTGGAAAACATTTCCATACTTATTCATGCATCACTATTCTTCCTCATTTATCAGTTCCTAACCGGTAAACTAGTAAGAGGACAACTCTCTAAGTATTAACCCCAAAGGCCAAAACCAACATCAGATCAACACTCAGAAAGTCGTTCAACTTAACTAGTCTCTAGTCAGTTTCTAATTCCCTTAATCCCATTTCTCAATTTCTTATCAAATCCTTTCTTACGCAATTCTTGGATTTGGTTTACGAATCCACTTCTTTTACAGAAAATATTTATTATAATAATAGCATATAAATCCTTGTTTCCAAAATATTAACTTTAAAATATAACTCTTATTCACTAATTTAAATAAATTATTAGGTAAATAAATAAATCTTGATAAAAATGGAAAGTAAATAATACTTTCCCAAATTTGATATAATCGAATTTCTACTCGGTTAACGTTCCACACGTTGGAATAAACTCACCATTTTAGGTTAACTCAATTTCTAATTTCATTTTTGAATATATCACTCCAAATATTTATTAATTCCATTTATAACCAGTCCAATCTGCAAAGCGTTTTCTTTTAAATCGCTATTCATTTTTAAAGCATGAATATTATTCCTTTACGGAAAATTGGACTTGTTTTACCAAATCAAATCTGAATTTATATTTATAAATACCATTATAGGTTCAAATCATGTTTATGGAGTTATTTTATCAATTCGTATTTATAATCCATTTCATAAATTCCATTTACACACCAACTTTTCGTTGATTATATATTAAGTTTAAACTCAATCTCTATTACGTATTCGAATATAATTATATAAAATTTTTGTTTTAAACCAAATATTCACTACCTTGTTAATTCCTAAATTATAAAATATATAGTTCCCAAAAATAAATTATTTTATTAACATTCGACATCGTCGAATTTAAGTTATAATTCCTTATGGGTTTATTTAACTCTATTCACATTTCAAACATCAAAATCATTTCATCATTTTCTTTTGAAATGGTTTCCCATTTCTATCTTTTTAATTCATTCTTGGTTAACATTCCCACATTATTATTTAATAATAATTATTCCATTTCATTTTCAAATATCATTTATAAATTAAATTACTTGATTTTATTATTAAGACAAGTTATATAGCTCACTTGAAATTCAATTTCTATTTAAAAAATAGACTTTTTCATTTTAAAACTTGGGCCATTTTCCAATATATTTATGGTATTTAAATACCAATTATTTCAGGTCAATAATGTTCAAACATATCGATCACACAAAAATCAACACCAGATTATTTGTCACATCATATAATGCAATATAAGAAAAATAACGATATAATTGTTGAGGAATCTAATTGGATCCCACCAACCAGTTTCCCTGATCCACAGATGTTAATCAACATAAAAGACAGTAATTTCTTATCAATATAAAATATAAAAATAAACAGAGCCAATATTCAGTCAACAATTTTTATTTTTTTTGAAAATTAACAATATATATAATTTTGACTAGTTAGTTAGCAAGTCCTCCAAACATTCAACCATTATTTATCAATATTAAATAACATTTATAAAATTATAAAACTAGACAGAGTTAGTGAGTTTACTCACCTTGGTTGTTAATTGTTAAATAATAATTAACGTCGGTTGATTCGAATCGAGCATTTTGTTTTGCTAAAATTCCCAATGAGCTCCAAATTGCCCCCAAACCAGTTTTATAGTTAATATTCTTCGATACGATTTCAATGACACCTGCTTCGTTTGATTTCGTTCAGATATGAATTTATTACATTTAATATAAGTTAATATAACATTAAATTAAACTTTAAATTTCACTAAATTTTGGGCCTTACTTTCTTTTTGAGCCAGCCCAACTCCACATGTGACCCATGACTGCCCATCTGCCATCCTTTTCGCCAATATACCAGCTCCTCCCATACACAATGTTTTCAATACTTTATGTCCCTCCAACTTGCCACGTTACTTTCCAAACTTGTCCCCTTCCTAGTGTACCACCCCAAGCTCTCTTTCTTTTTAGGTTTATTTTTTCCTTTCTTTTAAAGTCTGGGCTTCACATTTCTTTTTTTTTTCTTTTCCCCATATGGGCCTTACCTTAATTTTGAACGGCCCAAACTTTTTGCACCGCACCGAATAGTGCTTCCTCCCTTAAAATAAAATTCCCGCTTTTAATATTTAGTCCTGCTCCAAAACAAACTGTCCTTCTTCCCATCTTTTTTTGTCACACAAGTTTTCATGCATGGCACACTCCACCGTGCACACACCAAATCATTTGCTCCAACGTATTCTTCTTCCCAACTGAAATATACACGCTTCCAATTATTCGAAATGGCCATTTGCACATGTTCTTTGAACCCCAACTCCCTCATCTCATCATGTCTTCAACCCATACTTTAAAATCAGCCAAACCCTTTATATTCTTTATACCATATCCTTCATCGTTTAACTCCTACTGACCTAACAACATCCAAAATGAACAATACCATCTTCCAATATAAAAAATTACGCAAGCTCCAGATGTTTACAAATGGCCATTTCAAAGATTTGAACTCCCACTTCTTTACGTCCTAACGTCCATTTCGCAATCTTATACACCCTGTTCTCCTCTCAACGGACCATAGACTCGACAAAAGAGTTTGGCTCATTATCCAAGCTTGGTCAGTGACCTCTTCAGCTCTTCGTGCATGCCTATTACTTCTTACCTTCCATATCTGCACGCACCTGATTTGACTCCTCCATACGCTTCACGTTAATTGGATACCAAATGGAGTTTAGCATAGAATAAAGAAGAGAAACTAGAATTATACAGTTTAGCAACGGAAGGTTCCAACGGCCTCCAACGACCATTGACCAACGGCTTCCAACGGAAGCCAGACGTTAGTATTTTCTTACAGGGTAAAAAATACACCGTTGGAGGCCGTTGATTATAACCCCGTTGGAAGCCATTGGTAATCGCTACAGGTTCAGCAGAAACAGCCGTAGGTGCTTCCTCCTTCCCCATTCTTCACTCCCACAAAATAATTTCCCTAATCCCCCAAATCTCCCCCTTCCCCCCCCCCCCCCCCTTAATTCTAAAATCAACCACACCCAGGCCATCAACCGCCTAGGCTCTCTCCAACTCATTCAAGGCACTATCTCCTCCTCTTTAGTTTCTAATTCTCTCCGATTTCAAGGTATGAATTAATCCTAATTTTGTTTAATACCCTAGGTTTAGTAATTTAAGCATAATTAGAGTGTATGTTTGTGTGTCTAGTGCGGTTAATTAGTTGCTAATGTATGGTTTAATCATTTAAGTTGCTAATCTAGGATTTTATTTATAAATTAATTAGTTTTTAATCTAGGGTTTAATTAGTCTAATTAGTTGTTGTTAATGAGTTTGTATTTATAGACTTATTTGATTATGTTGCTAATATAGGGTTTAATTAGTTCAAGTTGTATGTGTATATATGCATATATATAGTGTTATATGTATATATAGTTAGTAATATATCTATGTATTTGTTTATTTGGTTGATCCCTAAATCATTGAAAACGATATTTAATTTGTCGGAACGTGTAGTGGAAACGAAAATATTTTAAGTTTATGTCTCATAAAAATTTAGCGAAAATGACATTTAATTTTGTATATAACATACGGTTATATAGTTCGATTTATTGTTGAAAATATATGTATATGTGATAAAATTCATATACGTTCAATTCATAGTAGTTAAGGCGCTAAGGCGCAAAAAGGCGCCCAGCTTGAGCCTTGGACTTTTTTGAGCCTGGGGCTTTTTTGTGCGACTTTTTGAAAAAAAAATGCGCATAGCGTATATTTTAAAAAAAAAAACCTACAACAGATCGTAAACCTGCAACTTCGATTTCACGAATTTTTGAAGTAGAAATTTCGAAATCAAAGTTGAATTTTCGAAATCGAAGTTGAAAAAAAATCCTAATATGCTATATTCATAAAGCCTTAAAGAGTTATTTTGACCCTGTCTGATAAGTATTGTATATAATCATTATGTGTTTGCTCGTTTTGTTAACGAAACGGACATTTATATTCATCATATATAGTATTTGTTGGATTTGTCCGTTGTATTCGACAAGTTATGAGCACAAAAATGAAATTAAATCTTGTAAATAATTTATTTTAAATGGTTCTCAAAATTTCGAAAGCACTTCCTTTATGTTCTTTGTGTACACGCAATTGTGTATTGTTCAGGGAACTAAAGGGAAGTGCTGCCGAAATTTTGTTGAACCATTTAAATTGAAAAGATTTACGCGATTTGATTACGTTATTATATTTGTAATGGGAGGTAGGATGATCCACCAGTAAATGATCAATTAACATAACATGCATTCAGCACTAAAATTGTTTTAACAAAATGTCAATGCAAATTTTATCATCATAATTAATATGTAAAAGAAATGTTTTCATTAAAATACAATCCTAGCATTTGAGCTTTTCGAACGAAACTAGATATTAATATTTTATCATGAAATGGATACGAATTTGTGACTGCATATATAAATTATAAGGGAATTTTGAGAATTTAGCGATCGGACACAAAAATTGTGAATATATTTCAACTACTGATGTTATAAAAATAATAAAAATGGTTGTCAACTTAGAAAATGTATTTTCAACTATTGAAAAAATGAATTTTCATCTGGTTAACTAAACTTTATACTATATGCCATTTTGGTTTTGCATTATCTTATCATACTTTCTAATTTTATATGTACTTCGAAAAATGGGCGATTATTTTAATGATCGAAGCTGGATGTACAAACGAAGAGAAACTGATGACACAATATACAAACAATTTATTAATGGTGTCAGCGTGTTTATTGATTTCTCTTTAAGTAACAACGGAAACGACGTCGAATTCGTTATCCATGTAGTAGATGCAAGTTATTGAAGCATTTGATACCGCAAATAGTTAGAGTTCATTTGCGTCAGTACGATTTTGTGCCGATCTATTTAGTTTGAGATCGTCATTGAGAACCGTTAGCATCTACTCCTATACAAGTCAAAGAGGTAGCGAATAATGAAATTGCTGCGACGTATCTCATAGAACAAATAGTTGAAGATGTTGCATGTTCTATGTTCCTGGTTCAACAATTTAATGATAACGATGGTAATGATGAAGAAGAACCAATTATCAGTAATTGCTGAATACATTGAGATGAAATCTAAATACAACCTCACAGAAGCTAGATTTACAGCTGTTGTACAAGCTGCGAAGCGGCATATGCCTCCCAATAATTTAAAGTGTGAAAATCATTATGAAGTAAAAAATTTGATGTCGGCCTTTGGTTTACTGTATCAAAAAATATATACATGTCTAAAGGGTTGCATGCTATTTTGGAAGGAAGATATCAACCTTAAGAATGGTAGAATATATAATCAGGAAAGATACAAACCAAGAAAGAAAAAGGGAAAGGAAGTCTCGTATAAACGTATGCATTATTTACCTATTATTCCTAGACTTCAAAGGTTATATCCATCTTCTGTAACCGCGCAACATATGAGATGGCACAGTGTGAGAACACAGGAAGAAGGTACGTTAACACACCCATCCAATGGAGAAGCATGGAAGCATTTGACCAAAAGTATCCCAATTTTGCATCTGAGAAATGTTAGACTTAGTTTATGTACGGATGGGTTTTCACCATTTTCTCAATTTGGTTCTAAATATTCATCCTGGCCAGTAATTGTAACACCTTATAATTTACCTCCGTGGATGTGTATGAAAACTCCTTATATGTTTCTCACAATTTTCATCACTGGTCCTGATGATCCGACACAAGGAATCAATGTTTATTTACATCCATTGATTGAAGAATTAAAAAAATTGTGGTATGAAGGGGTAGAAACATATGAAATTTTGCAAAAAAAAAAAAAAAAAATCTTATGCATGCTTCTCTATTGTGGATAATTAGCGATTTTCCTGCTAATGCAATGCTTTCAGGTTGGAGTTTGGCATGTCGTCTAGCTTGACCGTACTTTATGGAAGAAACAAGAGCACTTTCTTTACTTATTGGAAAGAAAATTTTATGGTTTGACTGTCATAGATATTTTCTTCATATTAATCATCCTTTTAGAAGGGAGAAGAATTTTTTTGCAGCTAATAGGCATGAAACTTTGCGACCACCTAAAGTATGGATAAGTGAAGAAATTTATGAACTTGTACAAGATTTTCCCAAGATTCATGAAACCGGAGTACAGATAGAAATTCATGGTAAATTAACAATTCATTTTTGGTGGAAACAAAGCATATTTTGGGGGTTGCCTTATTGGAATGATCTTCTGATTCGTCATAATATTGACATAATGCATAATAAGAAAAACATGTTTGATAATGTAATCAATACAATTTTGACTGTCAAAGGGAAGACGAAAGATGATTTGAAATCAAGACATGATATCGAAGTAATATGTAATCGTCCAGAGCTTCATATAAAGCCAAATGACACCCAAAACCGAAAGCGTGCTATGAACTAAACGATAATCAAGTTAAAATATTTTTAAAATGGATGGAAGGATTAAGATTCCCGGATGGTATATCTTCCAATCTTCGTAGATGTGTCGACTAAAAAAACAGTAAACTTAGCGGGATGAAAAGCCACGACTGTCATGTTATGATGGAAAATTTATTGCCCATCGCTTTTAAAGAACTAGTGCCCGTAAAAGTTTGGATTGTTGTAATAGAGCTTAGTTTGTTCTATAAAGAGCTTTGTTCTACTACATTAAAAATTGATCGTCTACGTAAATTAGAGGAAGAAATCCCTATATTGTTCTGCAAATTGGAAAAAATATTTCCTCCAGGTTTTTTCAATGTTATAGAGCATTTACCTATTCATCTTCCATCAAAAGCACGTCTTCGAGGGCCTGTGCAATACGGATGGATGTATCCATTTGAAAGGTATATTAATATTTAGTTTAATTAAATTTGGGTAATGAAATGTATTAAAAAAATTATAGTAATTTTAAATAGGTATTTAAATCATCTAAAGAAAAAAGTGAGGCAGAAAGCTCGAGTTGAAGGTTCTATTTGCAAATCATACATCGAAGAAGAAGCTTCATTTTTTTCCTCTCATTATTTTAGTGATCATGCGAACATATCATTTGCAAGTACTGCGCGTAATGATGAAGGCATTAATCAAGATGAATGTCCAACGACTTAACCTATTTTAAAAAACATGGTCGGCCTTTTGGTAGATGTGTGGAAGAATGGCTGAATGATAAAGATTATAAGGCAGCACACACATATATTCTTCCCAGTTGCACTGAAGTTGCACCGTTCGTTAGGTAATGAAATTTTACATCTATGTATATATGTATTGTGCCTTTAATCATACATGTAACATTTGTCCTATAATTGCAGCATTTATGAATCACGGTATCCAAATGACGATATCAGCAAATAATTCGCTAGTTGGTTTACTAATTATGTCTTTGATCCAACAAATTGTGTTGTGGATGAAGGATTGAAACATTTGGCAATGGGACCAAAAAGAAATGACAATACATATCCAATATTCTTTGTCAATGGATATAAACTTAGCACTAAAGAATATGGTACTGAAAAATTAACTGACAATAGCGGTGTATTTGTTAAAGGTAGTGATGATCCAAACGACCATATACACAATTTTTATGGCGTGCTAAACCAGATTATGCAATTGACATATTTCACACGACCCGCGGAAGAAGTATTTTTGTTTAAATGCAACTAGTTCAGCAACGTTCCAGGTTCTGGAATCAACGTGCACCCAAAATATAATCTTATAGAAGTAAGACATAATTCCCGTTATTATAAGTACGATCCTATTGTACTTGCCAAACAAGCTCTTCAAGTATATTATGCTCCTTATCCATCTATGATAAGAGACAAAATATATTAGTGGGCTATTTTCGAAACAAAGGCAAGGTTTACATTTGACGGAAGTAACATTCCCGATGACCAAGCTTATCAAGCAGATGTCGAGGAAAATATAGAAATAGTAATAACCGATGATCAAACAGATTTTAGATCTCTAAACGATGAATCCAATGCATTAATTGACGTATTTGAGACTACAGATGAACCATATATGGAGGAGGAAATAGAGTCAGAATCTGAAAGTGAAGAGGACGACTAACAAATAATCCCCATTTTAAAAAGGTAATTTTATGTTTATTTTTACATAGCAAGAATCAAATTCAGATTTGATAGATATTTCTTATGTTAACACATTTTAATATATATTTATTATGTTATCTATCAACAAGTAACATATCATAAATAAAAAATATGTTATCTATCAAATTTATATTTATTTTTATGACATTTCTTTGAATCAAACTCATATGTTAACTGGACTTATCTATGAATCAAACTCATATTTAACGCTTCTATGATTCAAACTTGTAATATTAACCAGACATTTCTATTAACAAGTAACATATAGAATCATAGCCTTTCCTACTTTCTTTACTTGTCATCTAGTGTGGTATTTATGTTATGGCATTTCTATTAACAAGTACTCATGTTATCTCATACCATGTTTTTACATAGCTCTTTCATGTTATGTTATGTTATGTTGTTGTCTGTAACAGGTATGACATTGATGTCACAAGTTCATTTAGGTGGCAATGAGGGTAGTCCCTCGAAGTTATCCCGTCCTATGGTCTGGCTTAAGCCAGGAGCCATCAAAGGGTAAATACTAAGTTTTTAGTATAAATTTAATTTAAGTACAATAAATTACTTAAATTATTGTTCTAGTAGCAAAGTTTTTTTTCGTTTAACACAGGGGTTTTGGATTGGAGCCGACCAACACAGTCTTGAAGATATCAAAACGTGATTATCAGGCTCGTATGACTGCATGTTGGCCCACATGGACGTTGATACCCGACATTGTTAAGGAGAACATATGGCAGGATTTTCTGGTATGCATGTATGATATAACATTTATTACGTTAAGTAATCATGCTCCTATTTGATAAATTCATATGTATGCTATTTTAAAAAAGCCTACAGGGTTCGGCGGATCTCCAGGAGACGGATTTGGAACTAGTCAAGCGCCACTTGAACAGTAAAATGGAAAGAAATTACAGAGAGACAATGAGCACCTTAAAATCAGGAAGGAAAAGACCGTCTTGGATGGGCGAAATGGTGTGGGATGCGCTATATACTTATTGGAATAATAATGAGGAGTTTCTGGTAATTTACTGCATATTTAATTTAAATTATTCTATTCAATTAATATGTGATTTAGAATAATACATTTTTTTTAAATTTAAATGTATGGGCCCGGTCTGAGAAAAATTCAGCTAAAAGGAGCAAGAATCCGGTTACGCATCGAGGTGGGTCCAAGTCATTTCAGCACCATCGCAAGGATTTGGTATATTTAGTAATTGCACAGTTTAAAATTTTAATTTATAACTTGTTAAAATTAATAGTTGATTTAACTTTAAGTATGCATGCTTATTTCAGGAGAGAGCGCATATGGCTCCTATGTCGTATTGGGATATTTTCGAGCATACACATGCATTGAGTCAGACTGACGACAAAGGCTCAGTTTCGTACAGTTGGGACCATGATGATAAGGCGCGTGAGATACAGGTAGGTATAAAATAGTTAATAAGGTAGAGTTTTAATTTAATTAAAATAGTTTTATCTAAATTCATTTGTTTTTTGTTTAATAGGAGAAATTTCAGGAACAAAGGTCGCAGTTACTGGAATCTAGTGGGAGGAGTGAGTTGACTAAGGATGATGAGGGCATGATATTTGATGCTGTCATGGATCCATCTACCCGAAACAAACGATATGGTTTTGGAAATCTACAGGTAATATTAAAATTTATAATAAAATCTCAAATGTACTTGAAATGCTATTATGAAAAACTGAAAATTTGAAATTATGTGCAGATTAGAACATCTCAGCAGACGTATCAGAGGGATTAGGACAAGGAAGAAATCGCTTAGCTAAAAGCACAGATTGCAGAGCTTCATGGACGTGATCGTCGCCGTGAAGAGCAGATGGAGCTGCCTAACCAGCGGTTGGCGGAGTACATTGCCCAGCACGGTACACCACATTCATCTTCTGGTGAAGAGAGTTGATCAGGTTAACTTGTTTTGATGACATTTATGTTTTGAAAGTTGGTGAGGCTTGCTACATGATGATGGTTGTATATATTTGTTATGATGGTTTGGACATGATGTTATGATGGTATGGTTTGGACATGGAGTTGGTTATGATGATTTGGACTTGTTCATGTTGTTTTGGCGACGTTTGGTTATTGTATTATATAAATATTGGTTAATGTCATGTGCTTTGTGTTTGATTTTTCTTTTATACTATGTTTGGGTGTATATATGGTTGAGACTGTGAGTTATATGCTCGAAATGGATCAGATTCGATGATTATATATGTTGTGTGTGGTTGGAAGTGGCAATTATGAAATTTAGAGAGAGAGAAAACACCGAGATTTCCAACGACGTGCAATGGGTACCAACGGCTTACAAGTCCATAATAATCAACGGCATTCAGCGGTTTCCAATGGCGAGTTTCCAACGGTTGTTAACAATTTTCAATGTCCCTTTGGCCAGAAAGAAGAGACACGTGGTAAAATACATCAGTTGGAAGTCGTTGGAAAAATGGCATTGGTTGCATTAGAAGTCGTTGGAACCCGTTGATCCATATATCAACGGCTTGACCAACGGCTTCCAACGGGGTTTCCAACGGCCCCTAGCCGTTGGAAAACACTGTTTCTCTTTTGGTGGAAAGAGATGCTCGGCTCTTGGATCATCTGAAGCTAAAGAAAAATGAAGAAGATAATATAGAAAACAGCCGCGTTTTTGTTTCGAGAAGAAAAGGAATGTACACTACTTCAGGGGGTATATTTATATATTTCTAATTCCTTGATTGCCAGGGAATAGGTGCAATAGGTAGTACATGCCTAGTATAGTTTTGTACAAATGTTTTTAATGGCTTCTGTACTTAATGTTACCACGTTTGCTGCTGGGTACACATAGGGTACGCGTTGGATTGTTTTAGGTAGTTTAGGGTAGCTGTTTATTTTACTGTGTTTAGAAAGAGAGGTTGTATGATCCTTGGTTGGTAAGTAATAATATATATATATGTATGTATTTCATTTCAAATTATATGTATATATGCTTGCGTTTGTT
The DNA here is from genome assembly GCA_030737875.1 of Allium sativum. NCBI lineage: Eukaryota > Viridiplantae > Streptophyta > Magnoliopsida > Asparagales > Amaryllidaceae > Allium > Allium sativum. The sequence continues at coordinate 52,327,411 of CM060919.1, forward strand.
GGATCAAAACAGGCATTTGAAATACCCTTAGCAGATGTTGCATACACACGGCTGGTGTTTTCTACCCTTGAAATGGTTAGCATTTGAATATAAGCTTTGACAAGCAACACTTACCCTATTGGAAAACATTTGAATTTCTTGTACAGAGAATTGCAAAATTCCATAATGAAATTGTAAAAGTAAATGGTAGGTTAGGTAAGGTTAGAGAAATCATATATATTTTATCTTTTAAAATTTAGATCCTTTTCTTTAGTTAGAAAATATCGGTATCCTCTTATACAAAACTCTGTTTCCGTACAAGTTGCTACATGCACACACCCCTAATATTGATGATTCAGTTTTTCTAGTATATGTAGTATAGCTCAGATTTTGTAACATGTTGCTTTTGGAAGAACTTATAATAGTTCTGTGTATATGAAAAAAGATTAATTTGATGCTTTTTGAGTTTTACAACATATTTTCATTTATATTATAATCGCATAATTATCTTCACAATGGTGCATTATGCCAAGGATGGTAGTTTGTCCAGGGCCCAATTTTACCTTGGGCCAGCACTATTAGAGAGTTTGGGTAAATTCATTTCCATCTTCGGAAAAACTACATGACAGTATACATTCAACCAATAGGCTTAGCATGTTTCAAATCAAATTCTACAATGATGATTTGATTCTCAAGTTCAAAGCCAAGTTAAAATTAAAATTGAAATATATCATTCAATCCATATTGAAAGTAAAATTATTAATATACTTATATGAATCTACAATTCAAAATTATTGTTTCATAAATAAAGAGTGATGGAAAAAGAAATGATATTAAGTATCAGGTTTATTATAGGAAATAATGGTAAACATCATTTGTAACCTACAAATAAAAATGGTTTTAGTATAGAGGTATACATACACATTTAATTATGAGTCTAGATTCGATTATGAGTTTTGAACATGGGTGACAGTGATATGTTTACTGTAAATTCAGGTCAAAATTGAAAGAACATATGCGATACTGCTTGGACCACCCGGAAGAAATCAGCAAGCTTTCTAAAGTTAAGGCTCAAGTTTCATACGTTAAAGGGGTTATGAGGGATAATATTGAAAAGGTACTTCCTTCAACAAAATTACCAAGTTCAACAAAATTCAAGACAATAACAAATAATACTTATCTCCATCAACCCCAGGACAACTAACGAGTCACAGACTTCAGGTGCTTCCTGCACAAGACAAGTATTATTAGCTGATTTTTTTTTAATAAATGCAGATTTCAACAAAATGCCCATGCAAATTATCTAAAATAAATTAGAAGCATATTAGCAGCCTAACATAAATTTCAAAATTGGATCAAGTGACAATTTGTTAACTAGGTAGGTCAGATTTCAACAAAATTACAAGTGGCCTTAAATTAAATTATTAGTTAAATCAATTCCTATGCTCCTACGTCTACAGATATCAAATAAGATTCTTTGGATGGCAGACAAAGTCGCCAACTCCAACTTCTTCAAAATTTGTAGGAAGCAGATGGTTTTGCTTGACGGTGTATTCATCTGGCAGCAGTATGTTGTCCACAACCAATTTCCCATATGTTGGCGGTACAACTTTTCCATGAATAATTGAACCCATCGCACCTCTGCATACTGAACCTGTTGCAATGACCTCCAGATTAAAGTTTAAGATTTCACACTTCAAACTTACCAAATTGGAAGAATCATGTGGATTACCAATATCCTTGTCAGGCGCTCTTTCAATTACATCGTGAGTTGCACTACTTCCTCCTTCATTCAAAGCACTGTCCGGTTGATTCTCATATTTTTCCTTAACCAATTCCACTAAAGTCTTCAGTGTACCCTGTACATTGGCCATCCTATCTTCCATGTTTTTTGACTCTTGTTCAATGATTTTAAGTTGCTTGTGTGCAATATTGATGGCCTTAACTTGGATCCTTGGTATCTTGGTTCCAATACTACGAGGCCGACCCCTTTTATCCTTTCCAAAAACTTGTGACAGGATGTCTTCATCCAGGGGCAACTCATCTTCCTCACGGTCTTTGATTACTTCCTTTACCTTCGTAATTTTATCCTGAGCGTGAAGCATATATATATATATATATATATATATAGTTAGTTAGTTAGTTAGTTAGTTATAATGTCATCTTTTTTTGATTTGCAACATCCCTGTGATTTGCAATCTTAACATGATACTTAACTAGTTAACTTCATGTTTGATGCGTTTGTTTTCTGATCATAATTCTCAAATAGACAGGTTTTTTCTTATCAAAGCATAGGTATATGATGAGATGTTTAGGATAAATATATATATATATATATGTTGTAAAACATGGAGAATGGAATGAAAACAGATGCCAGAATTTTCCCATATGTGGTATATTACAGTACAAATTCAATTAAATCATCAACAACAAAAAATCATATACATTACAGTAAAATAACTCTATATAGCATCGCAATTAAAAATAAGTCAGATTTAGATGTTAGCCAAAGTGATTGACCGTATGAATATTAGATATCGAAGAAAATTAAACCTAAAAGAGACACATGTTGGCCAAAGTGATGGACCAAACAGACAACACCAACACCAATACAAATGCACCAAACAACAACTATAAATTATATAGAAACACATTTGTGTTTTTCATTCCATTGAAAAAGAATGCTGCGTGGGGCAGATGTAACAGTAAATTTTTATACATAAAAGAAAACATAGTTTTATATAATAAAAAGCAAAAGAAGAATAGAGATCAAAGAATACAATGGTAGAATGAAAATGAAACGCAAAAACAGAGAAAACAAACACTACAAGAAAAATACCCTATCGCAACTAGCTATTTGCAACTAGCGTCAAGTGATAGTTGCAGCAAATGATATTTAGCAATAGACCTTTCATGCAATAGATGAGATATAGCAACAGAACTTTTGTTCCTGTTGCGAAAAACAGGTTTTTTGCAACAGGACTTCACTGCCAGTTGCAAAAACATAATTTTAGCAACTGTGCTTCCATAACAATTGCAAGAAATATATTATTTGCAACTACGCTTCCAAACTTGTTGCAAAAAATACATCTTTAGCAACTGTTTTTGCCAATTGCAATAACTATATTTTTTTACAACTGGTAAAGCCAGTTGCAAAAAACATACTTTTGGAAAAAAAAATCCTCCCACCTTAAGTAAATATAATTACTATTAAATACAAAAGCACACAGTAATAAGTAATATTTAGTTATAACATAAGAAGTATTAAGTAATAATAATTATTAATATGAATTAATACTTCAATAATTAACAAATACGAAGTAATTATTTAATGACTTATGACTTTTAATAATTAACACTGAATATGTAATAACTAATAACTCTTAATGTCACTTAAAATATGATCTAATAAATACACATTGTTTACAACTTTATTTTTCATAGGTCAGTAACATATATAAATAATTAAAGTATTAAAATTAGATCACTACAAGAAAAATACTATATTGGAACTAGTTATTTGTAACAAGCGACATACGACAATTGCGATAAATGGTCTTAAGCAACTATCATTTATTAATAACATTTACTAATTATAAATTTAACTAATAATTTTAATAATTAATATTCATGTTCGATATTGAATTAATATATAAAATTAATAACTAAAAAGTAATATTTAATGATTAATAATTAATTTTTAACAATTATTACTAATAATCGCCATCAAATAATTATATATTATTAATTATGTAATAATTAACACTAATAATGAATAATGAAAATAACTAAGAAGTGACATTTAGCATTTTATATTTTATAATCATAATAAAATATATATTTATTATTATTTTTAAATGAAAATTTTGAAATTTTACATAATAAATCAAAATATAGTTAGTAGTAATTTTTTTATTATAATTAGTTATGGACAACTAAACTATAGTCAATAATTTTGAATAATAATGTACAAACAAAAATATATAAATAATAATATATACTTAATATTTAATAATCTATTATAATGTTTGTTAACTTTTATTTAACAAAATTTCAGTTTCAAATTTTCTTCGCGCGACAGCCATTTGTGCAAATATATTTTGTTTTGATGGTCAGATAGTTCGATGCGCACCTAACATTTCGTTTCCCTCCTAAACCCTTCGCTTTTTACAAAACCCTAATACTCCTTTCAGCCGCCTCAAACTTCAGCAGAAACAAAATCAATGTCACTAGTCTGAGCCTCTTGTCTACTTCTCCTCCAAATATCCTTTTTATACCGTGGCCACACCTTGGCATCGTCAGCGTCTTTGAGGCTTCATATCTGGATTCGAGAGCTTCGCAAAGAATTTCAATTTCGATCTAAGATTCTGGTTCGACGCTGAATAATGGCCTTCGATACTGGAAGATTTCATATCTAAAGTATGTTTTTGGCCCCAAATTTAGTTTCAATTCTAAAAATTGACTTCGTTTCTGGCCATTGTCTTCTTGCCAGTTCCGGTCTTGAAGTGAAATTGTCCCTTCGAAGCGAGTCTCAAGCTTCGAACCAGATGGGTGCTTCGTGTGGGTCTTTCCTTCAAAATTGGGAAAGTTATGGCGAATCTCAAAGCAGAAAGAGTGCTCCACAGTTTATTCTTGCTTTGAATCCGATAGGTAAACAAGATGGATGCAACCACATAAAAAACAAGTAACTTCTTGAATCAGGTGAATAGTCCCTTTTTTACAAACACAAAAACCAAGTATTGGAAAATCGTTTGCAAAATTTAGAATTCAAATACAACCCTTAAGGTTTTAATTTTGAAAGTTAACAGGTTCGTTTTCAGCATGCTACCTTTACTGGTTTACAGTTTATTATTCGATTTATTTAGGGAGCTAGGAGATTATGCGTTCAAACAAAGTTTGCCGGATCATACTTGAGTGTGTTCCAGGGAAGAGTCTATTTCTTTGGTAAATTTCTTTTATGTAATGATTCAATGTTTCATTGGCTGCTGATTTTAAACAAATACCTCCTATATTTGCTGAAGTAGCAAATTGTTGGGCTAAAGTTTTACTTCATTGGGAGAAATTTATTTAGAATTAGTTCGCTCCCTTTGGTGTAAAATTTACGAAAGGTAATTTCATAATCGATTGTGATGTGATGAGGCGAACTTCTCTCGTAGGATGCTAATGTTTGAACATTTGTAATGGGAACATTGTGCATAGTATTAGGGAGAACATGTAGGCTAGTGTCCTTCAACATTTTTCATTCTGTGTATCATCATTTGGAGCAGATTGTACAACACATCGAGACTTTTCTGTTTCAACATCACTGCACATAATTCCATCAATGTAACCTTTTCCTTTTGAAATAGATTTGTCACCTCCAGTTTGCACATAGGGAAAGCCAGTAAAACTAGCATCTCTGCTATTATTCTTTGTCATCACAGTAAACGGATAAACTAATTCACCCTTTTTATTCACATATTCCGCATTAACACGATTTAAAATAGCATTATCATTCTCATTAAAGATTAAGGCGCTGAAAATATTGCTAGCCATCACTGAATTCTCGGAACTTTCCAGATACAAGTCCTTTTACATGTGATTTTAAGCTTCTATAAACTCGTTTTTTGGATAAAATTTCTCATGATTGTTTCCCTGGTGTGAAACATTTATCTTTATGAGCTAATGACTTAACTGTCCCTTTCCTTCGTCATTTGTATTTTTATAAGGCTAGCGATGAGGACATTGAGGAGTGAAATCTGTTGGTGGAGATTTGGAATAGGCAAAACAGTTTCATTTCCTTACAGAATCATCATCAGTTTGGTACCAAATCTTTTTTTATAGTACCTTCAAGAAATTAGATATTGCATTCTGCAAATATCAGTCACAGCCACATAAATGGTACAAGATACTTTTGGGATCTAACATGGTAGTTCCTGCTACAGAAAGCGCTCCAGGTATGATTTGTTTTGTTTTGACAAAACATTTCTTGGTTTCATGCCTTGTTTACTAATTGTTATGTCAGTATTGCATCAAGAGCTTTAATTTCAGAAGTTATTTTTGTTCTATAATGCTAAGTTCCTATGGTGGCAAAACAATGCTTGGAAAAGCATTTCAAATAACAAGTATCATTGGTTACTTAGTTAGTACACTGTAAATCAACTCATTTATCATGTGTAACACATGTGTGCATAGTTCATTTTCCGATATATTTCATTCAATCTATTTTTCTCTTTGTTTACAAAATTAAAGCCTCGGAGTTGATATAATTTATTAAATAACCATTTTCTAAGCGTTTGTCCCTAGATTGGGGAGACCAGGTAAGAAAATGAGAACTACGCATAAGCGTCATCGGATGAGAAAATGGATATAACTTCACAAACGCTTATGCAAATAATTTGAATAACACTGTAACCTGCATGTTTAGAAAGCTGATATGCTCTTCAGGCACTTAAACCCGTTTGGATTACCGCTAGATAAATTGAAGCAGAGCGAAGAGCAATGACACGATATGCACGTCCTGGTGGAAAAATATGGGTACGTGTTTTTCCCGATAAACCTATTACAATAAGGCCCGCGAATTCGAAATTCAAATGAATGACGCTACTTATGTTTCACATGTTGCAGGGAAAAAATGTCAGGAGATTACTCAAAGAGCAGCCTAAACACTAGTATGGACCTAGCCAGTACAGTGAAGCAAGCTGAGAGCCTTTTGCTGATGTCCCGGATATACACTAGATGATAGAGTAGAAATATGATCAGAAAATATTTTATTCGAAAAAAATGTGTTGTGTGAAAGAAGAAGTTGTTATACTTGAGTGGTGTATGAAGATTGTAGAAATTTTTGTCGTAATTGTGTGTAGTATTAAAACTTTGTTAAAGTAAAATTTTTAATTGTTTATTTTATTTTGTGATATGCACTATTACTAAAACGAATACATTTAGTATGTAATATCTATAAGCAGTAATATTTTAATTTACATATTTATGGATTTATTGCAACAGGCATATACTGTTACAAAATGATCTGTTGCAACAACAAAAGTCTGTTGCAAAAAAAGATACTGCAACATCCTATTGCAACAGGCAGAAAATGTTGCGGACTTTTTGCAACTTCGGCTGTACCAACAGGCACAGGCCTGTTGCAATAGGTCTACTGCAACAGATATCGCCTTTATGAAAATTGTTTTTGGTTGTAGTGAAATCAAATTGACATATAACACACAAATGGCAAGGTTAAAAGATCAGTCCATAAAGTTTAGTTTCATCAACCTCGACGAGCTATAAAAATTAAGCTAATCTGACTGTATGCTGAAAATCATTGCTTGTGCGCTAACAAATTCAATATGTTGATCAATAAATTTCTTTTTAGCTAAGCTCAGATTGATTCACAAACTGTTTCTAAATATATAGAAATTGTATAGGTATTTTATTTCAATTTTAATTTTAAAAAGACAACTGCCTGACTTTATCTTGGAGAAAAAAATAGTTCATATAATCATTGAGCAGTGGGCATGATTTTGTCACTCAATGGTATGAAGCTTTGCAGACTAAGCATGAAAGACAACTTTAAGGTCCTGCTGCTGCAGGCTTTATAATTGTTGCTAGAACTAAAAACTTTTATTTTGAATAAGAATGTCTTGCCAAATCTTGTATAAAACTGGTATGAATAGGCTTCATAACTGTTGCTAGAGCCAAAAAAATTTTGTTTTGAATAAGAATGTCTTGCCAAATCTCGTATAAAACTAAACCTAAAAGAGAAACATGTAATGTTTAATGTCCTCTAGTTGTTGCTATGAAGAGACATATGCTAGATATGAAATTAAACCTAAAAGAGAAAGATTGTTTAAATTGAAATTGTGATTAATTTAAATAAGCAATTATTTGGCTAACTTATAAAGTATGGAGAAGTCGAATCGAATATGCTTCCATCCTTTTTTGTATGAGTTTTCTCTCATACTTCACTCTGTGTTATTTCTTTTTGTGGATTTGCAGTGGTCTACAATCAAGAAATAAATATTTATACATGTAATGTTTAGAAATCTATTTTGTTTTACCAAAGGACAAAGTATACAAACTTCAACTCATAAGCTCAAAACGTTGGATCAGTAACGATTGAATAATTTGACGGGTTCATGTGCAACCTCAACTCTTGGAACGTGCAACCTCAACACTAAGCAGATTGTTAGATCTCTTATGCAATCACATGCAAACTTGTTCGAAAACACTTTTCGTGGGTAAATTATTTGGAATTATACGCATTCTCAGATAATGCATATTGCTTACTGGTCATTTTTTTAAGTATGATATCAACTACTTATGTTTTCAACATTTAGTCCACCTATGAACTTAGCCCGAACATTTATCTCATTATTACCATAAAGCAGGTGCGGTGCAATTATCCATAAAAATACTCCTGAAAATTATCAGTACTGAACCTAAACACCAAATTCTAATTTTGCATTAAGTTTTTACAATTTGAGTTAATTGAACATAAAGTCAACCAGTATAATAAGTGGAACAAAGATATGTGAATTTAAAACAATTTTATGAAAATATATTCAAGAGAAAATTTTTGATATTGAGAATATAAACTTAGAAAAATGTAATATTAAAAATGAAAATTTATGAACAATTTTTTAAATCCATAATTCAAATTAATGACATAATTAATTTGTCAAAATTTCTATTGGAAGTAAGATTTAATATTTGTGATGATTGATTTGAACTCGTGGCCTTGATATGCACAGGGGCATTTACTTCACTGTTAAACCAATAAGTTGTGATAGTATTACAACTAATCAAATAATATTAGCTTAGTTTTAATATACATAAAACTTTGTATGGAAATAAAAAATTAACAAGTTACCAGTTACAAATTGCATCAGTGAAATATCACAGAGACTAATAAATGATATTAAACCGATTAGATAACATAATTAAAACTGAAGCTGTAGTCAATGCATACCAAATATTAAGACCGAAGCAAAGAGGTTTTCATGAAAAATTACAGCAGTTTATTGGTATATGTCATTATATCTTATAAAATATTAAAAACTAAAAATGAAAAACATACCAAATCATGTTCTACGACAGTATGCCTTGTTCGACCGGTGTGGTGACCATAGTTGTATACTAATATGTTTTCATTCCTAGCTCTTTTCGCTCGCTCACACCTGCTTTATCTTCATTCTTCTAAAACCCCTCCTAGTCATCTTAACTAGTAGTGGGTGGACAATTTTTCAATATTTCATCGTAATTGTTGAATTTGTCATAATATTTTGTCCTCAGCTCACTCTTATGTCTCCTAAATGACTCACACCTTTTTTTTTTGAAATAAAATTCCTTTGTATTTGGATCAAGTTCAAAACGTTTCTGCAAAAATGTATTATGAATTACTTACTTAAAATGGCATTATGATAAAAATATACTTACACATAAAAATATATATTGAAATATTGTCGGTTACCAACAATGCAACCCACACGTCAATTTTTATTTTTGGGGTACTTTATCCCAACTTTTGTAGGAGATCGACACATGAATCTGCACAAGTCTACCAATTCAACTGTCTATTTTTTTGCATTTTTTTAAATGGGAACTCCATATGCATTTGTGTCAACCTTCTCGGGTTGTGTAGTTGATGATTGTGTAGAATGGGTTGGAGTTTCTCGGACTTCTGACATTCTATATTTGAAAAACTAGTAATCTGCACATAACTTATATCAAAACATAGTAAAATGATAAAGAAATTAAATGTTAAGTCATTCAAATACACAATAAGCAGTTAGTGTATACACAGCTAGTTTATACAGGAATAAAATATGCATAAATTTAAACAAGTCACAGTAAGCAGTTAGTTTATACAAAGCCGCCAGCCAACAAAAGCTTAAATACACCTTTTTTTGAGCCATAATGGTTATATTAGTATTTGGCAGAAGACCTAACTTGTTATGCAAATATTTTGTTGGTATATTTTCTTTCGAGCAACTGTTAAAGGTGGAAACACTACTAAGTACTAATTCAATATTTAAAAATTTGGAATAATGCACAGAATTGTAGCTCGCACTACAAGGAGCGCTTCATTTAGCGACGGCATAGAGCCGTCGGCGGCCGACGCTAGCCGTCGCTATATGCCGTCGCTATAACTATCGTCGCCAACAGGAATAGCAACGGCGAGAGCGACGGCTCCGTCGCTTGTTTACCAACGGCTAGCGACGGCCAATGGACACGTGCCATCTGACATGTCAGTTGGTTAGTTTACCCGGGAAGCTGTTGCTATTCGTTGCAAAATAGACGTTGCTAGCCGTCGCTAATTTATGACCAAAAGGCCGTCGCTATCCGTTGCTATATCTGAAATCAAAAAAAAACTGCAGTACACAGCGATTCCTTTCCTACAACCCAATCCACAACCATTCAATCCAAAAACCAATACCACACCACTATTATCTCACTATTTCATCGATACTCATCAACAACCAAACCATCATAACCATACAATCATAAAATACATAAAAAAACAAAAAAAAACATCATAACATAAAACCATTCAAACACATCATATAAGTCATGCACATGTCCAAACACTTCATACCACCGTCCACAAACCGTCTAACACATGTCCAAACACATCATATAACATCGTACATGCATTTAACATAGAAAAAACCGAGTATATGAACATACCAGAGTCAAGTCAAAATAAGCACCTACACTACGAACTAATCCTCGTATCCCTGATCCTCGTTCTCGTCTTCTTCTGATTCCTCGTTCTCGTCTTCCTCTCGATATACAGCGGAATCACCTCCCTCTCCTCCCTCCCCAGGCATAAAGCCATGCTCCTGAAAGTAAATCGCAATGCGCTCGTCGATTTCCTGTTGCATCTGGCCTTTTCGCCAGTCCATCATCTCGTTCATCTGCTCTTGCATCCGCGCTATAGTCGCCTCATACATCGACCGCTTATAAGCACGTTGAACGGCCTGTAAAATAAATAATTTCACATTTAAGTTATTTAAACAAATTTTTACTACTTAGTGTTAAACATGAGTTTTTTCCATTAACTCGTATTCTTGGTTTACATATTTATAAAGCATCGTGATTGTAGTAATTTACGTCTAAAAAAAGTCTTACCTCCTGATTGCCAAAACCATATCGCCTTCCTCGTTTAGGCGGATCAGTGATAGAATGCCATATGGCATTAGAATCTGCAACTATAAGATCCTTTCCACTAGCCTCCATCGCTTTGGCAGCCTCTGCATCATACTCCCCCTGCAAGAGCAATATAATTAAGAAAAGTGTTATAAAATTTACTTATGTACTGTGATATGAACGAATGTGTAACATGTTAATTTATGCGGATAAACAAATTTACCATTATACGTGCACTCTTCGGATCCGCCCACTCATACGTCACATTTCCTTCTACATCGGTGTGCTCCACCGCATGTGTGTGTCTAAATACGTCTGCCAACGAAGGCTCTTGTCTGTGCTTTATAAACTGACATCATTAAAGATAAGACATGATTATAGACGCTAAATTTTTATCTAAACATATACTGCAAATATTTAAAATTTATACCAAATCCCTTCTGTGCTGTTGAAAAGATTTTGAGCCACCTCGATGTAGAGCAGGATTCTTTTCTCTATTTGCTTTGTTTCTAGCTGCTACTTTCTATTAAATTTGATACACGATGATGTTAAATAATGCAATCAATATTATAAATGTGAATATTATCATTAAAACTTACTTTAGCATCTTCTGTCTCCCAGTAAGCTTGAAAGTCTGCCCAAACATCATCACTCATAAATTGAGGCTTTTTTCTGCTTTTCTTGGCTCTTGAAACCATCTCTCGATAGTTCTTTCGCATCTTCATATTCCAATATGTCAAAAATGAGGGCATATCCTCCTCCTCAACATGTACGGCAGCCTACATATTACATTTATTTGTATTTATTCCCAGTATATTAATTTTTAATATTATTATAAAAAATACTTACCAATAAATCGGCTAAAATGACATTCTTGATATCTGCTAGGATACTATCCCAATGCGGCCAAGTGCCCTGCATTCTACTTGTGTAAGATTGCCTTGATACTTCTAAAATGAACACCGCTGGCTCAATCTCAAATCCCCTGTATAGATGTTAATATAAACATTTCATAATATTTTAAATAATGTACATTGAAATAAATTTGAACATTTACCCGCCACTCTTCGGAACAATCTCCGCAACTCGGCGAAGATCTGCCCCTGAACCGCTCGGACCAGATCCTGATCCTGCTCCAGGAGATGGCGAAGGAGTAGGCTGAGATGTACTCCTCGATCGTCATCTATCGCCAGACATATCTGTCACAATCATATAATATGCATACAAAATAACTTGAATTATTAGCATTAGTCATCATTATCATAACATAAATCAAGAATGAGAAGAACAATACTGCATAACGTAAATAGGCAACATTATCATTACATAAATCATACTAGTACAGAACGTAAGTAAATTCATAGCTAAGAACAATCAACATCATTATTATTACATAGTTCATAGTAGTACATAAATAACATAAGTACATAACATCATTCTTCTTCATCATCTTCGGATCCAGACTCGGTCTCATACTCTATATCGTTTTCATCAGTACTTACAAATGCATCTACTAATACATTCACTTCATCATTCAACAACCCAACATCAATGTCATCAGCTATTATTATTTCAGTATTTGGCTCTAAATCCGCTTGATACGCTGCTTCGTCTGGAATATTATTCCCATCAAATGTAAATCCTGCCTTTGTTTTAAAAACAGCCCATCAATCTGCTTTATCTTTTTTTAAGGATGGATACGGAGCAAAATAAACTTGTAATGCTTGCTTAGCTAACACAAAAGGATCATCCTTATAGTAATGCGATGTATGCCTTATTTCGATTAGCTTATAATCTTTGTGCACGTTGATTCCTGAACCAGGAACATTGCTAAACCAGTTGCATTTGAACAGATAAACTTTCTCTATGGGCTGAACATAATATGTCAACTCTACAACTTGCGTTAAGACGCCGTAAAAATCTTTTATATGCTCCTCTGGATCATCACTACCTTTGACAAATACACCACTGTTATACGTTAATTTTTCAGCTCCGTAGTCATTGGTGTTGAATTTAAATCCATTGACAAAGTATATTGGATAAGTTTTGGCATTTCTTTTTGGTCTGATAGCAAGATGTCGTAATCCTTCGTTAATAACACAGTTTTTCGGATCATGAACATAGTCTGAAAACCATCGAGTGAATTCTGTACTGAGATCACCAGATGGATGTTGTGACTCGTAGATACTGCATATATATATGTGTGTTATGTTCATTTTTTATTAATAGAGACAAGTAAATGTATATGTACATATAATTGAATTGTACATCATGGATTTAGTATTACCTGACAATCGGTGCAACTTCCGCACAATTTAACAGAATATATGTGTGTGTCACATTGTAATCTTTATCGCTTAACCATATTTCCACACATTTTCCTGCAGGTCTTCCGTATTGTCTAAAAATAGATAACATAGTTTGAGAAGACTCCTGCTCAATGACTTGTTCGTTACGGGGAACAGTTACAAAAGACAAGTTCACATCTTCACTAAAGTAATGAGAGAAAAAAAATGAGGCTTCTTCTTCAAGGTACGATTTGCAAATCGAACCTTCTACTCGAGCTTTTTGCCTAATTTTTTTCTTCAAATGATTCAAGTACCTATAACAAGATTAATTTATTTTATATGTTGTTACAATAATCTAAGCTGTAATCTATCACAATTATTGAAATTATATATATAATTACCTCTCAAACGGATACATCCATCCATACTGCACTGGACCTCGAAGAAGTGCTTCGGATGGAAGATGAATAGGTAAATGCTCCATTACATTAAAAAAACCAGGTGGAAATATTTTCTCAAGTTTGCAGATCAGTACAGGGATTTCTAGTTCAAGTTTACGTAGACGGTCTACCTTTAACGTCGTTGAACAAAGTTGTTTATAAAACAAACTTAATTCTGTTATAACACTCCAGATTTTTGTAGGCAACAGTTCCTTGAAAACCACAGGTAAAAAGTATTCCATTATGATATGGCAATCATGGCTTTTCATTCCACTCAATTTATTGTTTTTAAAGTCCACACATCTACGGAGGTTTGAAGAAATCCCATCAGGACATCGTAATCCTTCCACCCACTTTAGCACGAGTTTTACTTGCCTGTTGTCTAGCTCATAGCATGCTTTAGGTTTTTTATTTTCATCATACAAGTGCAGCTCCGGCCGTTTACAAAAGTGTAATATATCGCGTCTCGAATTCGCATCGTCTTTGATTTTACCCTTTACATTCAAAACTGTATTAAAAACGTTATCAAAAACGTTTTTTTATTATGCATCACGTCAATATTATGCCTAAGTTTTAGATTTTTCCAGTAAGGTAACTCCCAAAATATACTTTGTTTGCACCAATTATGAATGTCCGATTTACCTGGAATTTCAACCTGCTCTCCAGTTTCATGTATTTTTGGGTACTCACTTACAACTTCATATATCTCTTCAATTGTCCAAACTTTAGGCGGTAGCATAGTCTCTACTCTGTTGGCTTTAAAGTTCTCTTTATCCGTTCTAAATTTATGATTAATATGGAGAAAACAACGATGACAGTCAAACCAAGAATTTTTTTTCCATACTTCAATGAAAATGCCCGTGTCTCCTCCATACAATGAGGACAAGCTAGACGTCCAGCAGTGCTCCAACCTGAAAGCATGCCATACGCGGGAAAATCACTAATAGTCCATAATACAGAAGCAAACATACGAAAATTTCTTTTTCTCGAAATGTCGTATGTTTCGACTCCTTCATGCCACAGTGTTTTCAACTCTTCAATCAACGGTTGTAGATAAACATCAATTCCTTGTGTCGGATCATCGGGACCGGGGACGACAAACGTTAAAAACATATACGGATTTTTCATACACATCCATGGGGGTAAGTTATAAGGAGTAACAATGATAGGCCATGATGAATATTTACTACCAAATTGAGAAAATGGCGAAAATCCATCCGTGCATAAACCGAGTCTAACATTACGGCTCTCGGCAGCAAATTCAGGATAAGTCCTATCAAAGTGTTTCCATGCTTCACCATCAGACGGATGTATCATAGTTCCTTCTTTTGATGTTCTCACACTATGCCATCGCATATGACACGTTGTAGCGGAAGATGCATATAGTCGTCGAAGTCTGGGGGTTATGGGTAGATAATGCATTCTTTTATATGGAACTTCTTTTCCTTTCTTTTTTCCTTGGTTTGTATCTATCTTCGTTGCAAAATTTGCATTTTCTACGGCGAGCGTCTTCTTTCCAATACAACATGCAACCTTTAACACATGTATCTATCTTATGATATGGTAATCCAAAAGAGGACATAAGTTTTTTCACTTTATAATGACTATCGCACATCAAATTATTGGGCGGCATATGTCGTTTTGCAGTTTGTACAACTGCTGTAAATGCAGCTTCTGTAAGATTGAATTTTGATTTCAAAGTGATAAATTCGGCGGTTACAGACAACTCGGTTCCGCTTGTACACGCTTCCCACAACGGCCTCTTAGCAGAATTCAATAACTCATAAAAAAAAAATCTTCCGCCGTTGGCTCTTCAACATTTCCAGTCTCATCGTCGCTTTGCTCAATGTTAGGAAACATTGATCGTGCAGCATCTTGCACCATATTTTCTATCGGATTCGTCATTGTATTATCGTTCATTATTGTACTATCGTCCTCTACCGCTACAGGGTTAGACGTAGGTTGAACAAGTTCTCCATGACGATCCCATAAGTGATAATTCGACACAAAACCAAATTTATACAGATGTACTTCTACTACATCTGGCTTCCAATGCTTCAGATGTCTGCACTTACTACACGGACAACGAATGTCTATGTTACTCCGATTGTTAGATTTAGCGAATCTAATAAATTCTTGGACTCCATTACAAAAATGTTCCTTTATCGACCCTTTCTTACCGGTTCGGGGTTGATACATCCAACTGCGATCACGAAAATAATCGAACATTTTCCTGATTTGCAACAAATATGTTAGAAAGTTCGATCGAATGTAACACTTTATACTATTTTAAATCTTGTAAAATTTCATCTATAACTATTGCATGTATTCGAATTTTTTGTTTATTTCTTTTTTACTTTGACGGCCGGTCTACCTACTTCCCATTACAAATATAATAACGTAAGCATATTTTATAAATCATTTCAGTTTAAACGGTTCAACAAAATTTTGGCAGCACTTCCCTTTGGTCCATGTATCGTACACAGATGCGTGTACACAGGGAACAAATAGGAAGTGCCATCGAAACTTTGTTAACCGTTTAAACTGAAATGACTTATAAAATATGCTTACGTTATTATATTTGTAACTTGTCCAATACTAGGACAAATCCAACGAATATTGTATCAGATGAATATAGATTTCCGTTTTGTGTAAAAACGAATACCCATATAACGATCATATACAACACTTGTCGGACGGGGCCAAATTTATCTAAAGGGTTCACATAAGGAGTCAAAAAACATTCAATCTAAGTTTAAACAAAAAAACAACACAAATGAAAAAAGTGCGTTTTTTGCGCTTCACTAATAGGTGCGTCTTAAACTTCAAAAAAGCTCCTTAGTTGCGCCTTGCACCTTTTTCCGTCTACATGTACTTTCATTTTGAGTTACTTTCAATTTGTACTTTCAATTTAAAAAATAACATGACAATGAAAATTATGAAGTATAAATTAGTTTAATTTACTTTTGGTTAATTTTAGTTTAAAGTTATAAATTATGAAGTTAATTGGTTTCAATTTTTGAACGATAAACTAAGATTTCAATTTTGTTAATATCATAGCAACAAATTTGTCAATTTTAGTTTGTTAATATTATAGCAACAAACTAAACATTTAAGTTTGTCAATTTTAGTTAATATTACAACAACGATTTTTTTTTTTTGAATATTGCAAATGAATTCTTTAAATTTGTTTGGACCGACTATTATACCATTCATTGGTGACATAATTAATCGTGCATGCATAGAGGGTCATCATTACACCGTTTCACAAGTCTTAATCAAGTTATTACCGCTAAAAAATCACATTTACTTCATTTTTTCTCAAATGATACTACAACACAATCAACGTAAACCCAATTATATGATAATCGTCGTTGTCATGCTCCTAAATCAAGCACACATGTGATTAATCAACGATTTCAACCGCCTAATCAATTCCACTTATTCCCAAATCAATGTATAACATTATCGAATCTCACAACACAACAAATTTCATACCCATAAACAATCAATTTCAAACCCCATATAAAATACAAAACAACCCTAAATAAGCCTAAATAACCCTAATTAAACATATAATAGGGATTAGAAGACATACCGGAGCAATTTCAAGTGTTTGGATGGAGTTTTGGATGAAGAAATCAAGAGAATAAGGGGGGGCGACGGCTGCAGGGTTTAAACCCTTTTCTTTTTTTGCTCGCGTGAAATTGAATTGGGGAAGAAAGCCACGGTAGCTGATATGATTATATCGAGCGACGGCTTACAACGGCCGATTTTTTAGTCGTCGCTAGCCGTCGCCCATGCTCCTCGCAAAATGAGGCCTCTCTTGTAGTGTCGATAATGAAGAATCTAAGATACTTTTAAATAAACAATGTAATAAAAGACATGAGATGCTTGATATTCTAAACTTAAAAGAACGTATAACATACCAGCCAAATACCTAAGTATATTCCCACCTTTAGTTACACATATCAGGAAAGTTTACATCTTAATTGATGAGATTTAAAAAACAGAAAGATGGGAGAGTGAACTTCATGTGTCCATCACACAGTTGCATATTGGTTGCAATATTTTAAGGTCCTAACTAATGTGGTTCATTCCATAAGTTTAATATGCCAGAAAAAAATTATGGGAAGGTAAAAGTAGATAAGTTTAATAAGCCAAAAAATTTTTAAGGGAAGGTAAAATAGAGTAAAGTCCATGAAAACTGGTTACATCCTGCAAAGGAAGAATGGGGTTTTTACAAAAACTAGACGATATTAATGAATTTTATTATCGAAAAAGGCCCAGGAAGCTACTAATAGAAAAATATCATGGTCCGAGTGGATCGTTAACAAATAAAGTTTGCCAAACAATTCATTGGATATACATGTTTCTGATAAAATGCCTAGAATAATAAAAATCATGTTGAGATCTGGGGATAGAGTGTTAAATTATTTGACAAAAGAATCATGATGGTAATTATAAAAGACTTTGTTACGATTCTTGGTTAAATGGTGCTAGATTAATAATAATTTTGGGCATAGTTCTTTGGCATATATGGGAGGTGAATATCGTATTATAGCGGTATTATTCAAAATGTGCACATGGTAACTAGGAGCATTCCAAAAAACAAGAGACATCTGTCGTGAAAATTAATCAAATCAGAGATCATAACAAACATCATGAAGATATCTGCTGCTACATATAAATAGTCATGGAAACTTAGAACTCAAGGAAGCTTAGGAAGCCACTAGAACACATGCAGATAAACTAAAGTGACACAATATTATTTGGAAAAGCAATGTACATCCTTAAAAGAATTTGTGCACTCGTCGAACTATCACTAATCAATTTCAATTCAAGAACAAATTGATGTGCCAGATTATTGGCATTTGCATATATATATATATTATGATCCAGTCTTAACTTCAAAATAATACAGTATTATAAGTTTGGCAAATGAGGTGCAGGAAATCTCTCTTAATCAGGTACATTACTACAATAAAACTATTTTGTGCATCACATATCGCAGAGGTTAATGTCTGTATTTTAAGAATATTTTCATCTATCACATGTCACAAAGGTCTTTTTCCAGTAAACTTTTTTTTTAGAATGCAACACAATGAGATTGTACAAGTTGAGATCACTTTCACGAATTAGAATAACACACAAGATGATCCGATGATGCATCTGTGTTTTATTTTATTGAGAATGTAAAGAAGTTGTGTATGATGGACGAATTATTGCTCTGCATAAAATAGAGAAAAGGCTTTCGCTGACTATATGAAATGATCAGATACCTAAATTTCAACAGTCATATCTGTTTGTTGTTTGCATTCAAATTCAATTCTGGTGGACTGCACTGGCATTTCTATTTCCACTGACACCATTACCAGTGGTGATCCAATAAAATGGAATGAAAAAGGGAAAGGAGGAAGAAAAGAGGGAGGAACGAGAGTTGAGGGGGGGGGTGTTTGTTAGCTATTTTGTTCATATTATGGGATGAGGAGAAGAGTTATTAGAGAGGAACAATTGCAATTTTTATTGATGCAAAACATGATACAAAGAGCACATATATATAGTGCTATGAGCCCAACGGCTAGTACAAAATATACCAAATATGTATGAGCCTAACGGCTAGTATTAAATATACCAAGTATGCATGAGCCTAACGGCTAGTAGATAATGACAAAGCATGCTAAATATGATAAAAACGTGTTCACACTCTAACGGCTCTATTGTAACGGCTCTATTGTCTTCGTTATGCCCCCTCAGTTCGAACTAGAGTTTCCTTGCTCATTCTGGCTTCCGCCTGCACTGATAACGCGAAGTTCCTCTCTCATTCTGATAAAAATTTTAGTCGAAAGGGCCTTTGTGAGAGCATCTGCTCTCTGATAGTATGCGGGCACATGACATATTGCAAGTCTTCCTGATTGCGTTCTTTCTCTCACAAAGTGGAGATCAATTTCAAGATGTTTCGTCCTTGAATGTTGAATAGGGTTTAGAGATAAAGATACTGTGCTCTTATTATCGCACCAAATGACCGGCTTTCGTCTTGGAGTGAAACCAAGCTCCTCCATCAGTGATTCTATCCACATGATTTCGGCTGTAGCGCTTGACAGTACACGGTACTCAGCCTCTGTGCTAGATCTTGATGTGGTCTGTTGTTTCTTCGTACACCAAGAAATGATATTGGAACCGAGGTAAACGCAGTATCCTGAGACAGACTTTCGATCGTCAATATCGTTGACCCAATCGGCATCGCTAAAGCACTGTAAGTTAAGTTCCTTTTCTGAATTTAGGCGTATGCCATAATGTTTTGTGCCTTGTAAGTATCATAACACTCTCTTTAATGCCATCCAATGTTCTGATAAAGGGTTCTGCATGTATTGACTGAGTTTATTGACGTTGTAGCATATGTCTGGTCGAGTAATAGTTGCGTATTGTAACGCTCCTATTATGCTTCTATATTGTCTTGCATTGTCGATAGCTTCTCCTTTATGCTTAGATAGTCTTAGGTTACTAATCATAGGCGTAGGTACTGGGTTTGCCTTGTGCATATTTGCCCTTTGCAGTATTTCAGTGATATAATTTTGTTGGGATAATATTAATTCACCATTGTTTTTCCTAATCACTTGTATTCCAAGAAATTTTTTTAGTTCCCTCAAGTCTTTAATGGCGAAATTTTGATCCATCTTGTGTATGATTCTGTTTATTTCTTCGCTGTTGTCTCCTGTTATTAGCATGTCGTCAACGTATACTAGAATGAACACAGTTCCATGTATGCCCTTCTTCATATATAGAGAATTGTCCGATTTAATTTGTGAGAAACCCATGTTAGACAAAGTTGACTTTAGCTTTTCATACCAAGCTCTCGAAGCTTCTTTTAAGCCATATATTGCTTTGTGTAGTTTGCATACTTTATCACCAGTGCCATATCCTTCAGGCTGTTGCATGTATACCTCTTCAGTCAATTCCCCATTCAAAAAAGCATTGTTGACGTCCAATTGCCTCACATTCCATCCTTTGTTTAGAGCAATGGTCAGTATAATTCTGATGGTTGTGGGTTTTATGACTGGGGAAAAAGTTTCATTAAAATCAAAACCAAATTGTTGCGCGTAACCTTTTGCAACCAGTCTGGCCTTGTATTTGTCAATAGATCCATCTTCTTTTCTTTTTATTTTGTATGTCCACCTACAACCAATCACATTTTTGTGTTTTGGTTGAGTCACTAAGCTCCAAGTGTTGTTTTTTATGAGAGCTTTATATTCAGTGTTCATTGCCTCCTTCCATTTGTTTGATCTTATAGCCTGAGTGAAATTCAATGGTTCGATCTCACTGGCAGAAATATTATATACTTTGGGTTTGAAGATGCCTCTCTTTGACCTGGTGATCATGTGATGTCCAGTTGATTGTGGTGGTGTTTGCTGTTGTGTATCATTGTTGCTGGTAGTGTCAACATGGTTGTTGTTTTCTGTATCTTCACTATACTGCATGTTTTGATGTATGTTTGTATCTTCTGAGTCATTGTGTGTCTCATTGGTTTGCTCATTTGTTCGATCCATAGTTTCTTCCTGGGTGTTTAAATTGCTTGTGCGTTGTTGCTCTTCATTTCTATCAATTGAAGGTGGTTCAGTAATGAATGGCTCGAACCGTATGTTATTGTTTATGTTTTGTTCCCCATCCTTTTTGCCGATTTGCTTTTCTGCATAAGGAAACTTGTTTTCATCAAATATCACATGTCTAGAAACATATATTTTCCCATTTTTGTCCATGCACTTATAACCTTTTTGGTTTTGAGCATACCGATGAATGTGCATGGGCTTGATCTCATACTTAGTTTATGATTGTTATAGTCTCTCAAACATGGAAAACATAGACACCCATAGGCTTTCAGAAAACCATATTCTGGTCTAACACTGTATATCATTTCATGAGGGCTTTTATTGTTTAAGACTTTGGTTGGCAACTTGTTAATGAGGAATACTGATGTGTAGAAAGCTTCATTCCAATATTTCATGGGTAATGAGCTTTGTGATAACAAAGTTAGACCAGTCTCTACTATGTGTCGATGTTTTCTTTCAACTAAACCGTTTTGTTCGGACGTATGGGGGCAAGTTAATCTATGTTTGATCCCTCTTTTAAGAAAGTAACTAGTTAGAGGTTTAAACTCAGCTCCCCCATTTGTCTGAACAACCTTAACAGTACTGTTCATTTGTTTTTCGACATGAGTTATAAATTGCGTAACTGTATTGCAAGCTTCTGATTTAGTTTTCAGCATGTATATCCAAGTATATCTAGAATAAGCATCCACAAAAGAAAGATAATACCTGTGTCCCTGATATGAATTTAGAGGTGCGGGTCCCCACAAGTCAGCGGCTATAAGTTCCAGTGGCTCATTATAGCTGGTTTCAAAATCACTAAAAGGAAGCTTATGGCTCTTGCCGAGTTGGCAGTGCGTGCATGTGTGTTTGATAGGTACATTTTTATAATGAATGTTATTATTACGCAGAACAGTCTTAACAGTTTCCAGATTAGGATGTCCTAATTTTACATGCCAAGAATTAATCACGTTACATTCACTGCTATTATTGTCATAATCAACGTTATTGCAACTATTCCTATTACAGTCATTGTCACTACTAGCATCTACATTATTGTACCAGAATTCTCCACTTGAGTTTGCAGTCTTGAATTTGTATAAACCATCGTATAGGTTACCTCGAAGTAATATTTCAAGATTTAGGGAATCTTTAACTAAACAAAACTTAGGATGAAATTCAAAGTAAACATTATTGTCGTTGGCAAATTTTGATACACTTAACAAATTTTTATTAATCGTAGGTACCCTAAGAAGATTGTTTAATTTGAGTTGTCTTTTCCCCAAGATAGTCCCTTTGCCCATGTGTGTGATACTAGCAGTACTACCATTACCCATATGCAAATTTCTCATACCTGAGTAATTTCTGCTCCCAATGTTTAAATTTTGAAGATTGCTAGTTATGTGGTGAGTCGCTCCTGAGTCAGGGTACCATTCTTCGAAGCCATTGTCTTCATTTTTTACTTCATCATCATCTGCAGCATTATGTCTTCGGTTTGCGTTATTATTATTTTGAGTTGAATTCCCTGTTGTTGCCATATTTGTTTGTGCTCTTCTTTGTGAAGAGTAATTTTGGCTTGCCTGTTGTCTACCTGTGTCTGAATTATAACTGAAGTAACATTTGTTCGCCATGTGACCAAACTTTTGGCATATTTGACATTTCACACGATAGTTGTTGTTATCTCCTTGTATCTGCTTATTTTTTACTTTGGTATAATTGGCAGAGAACTTATTTTGTGCTGTTTTTCTTTGGTCGATTCTGCCTTCATGAGCAAGGAGTGTTGATCGAACGAACTGTAAATCAGGTAAGGTTTGTTGTGTGGCTAACACAGTTACTAGAGATTCATATTCTTCATCTAATCCACCAATAATAAATAGGATTTGCTCATTATCGCTGATCTTATGACCAACAACATTTAGTTTGTCACACAGATTTTTAATTTTTCCTAAGTATTCTTTCATGCTTGCCTCCTTTTTTCTAGAATTTTGTAATTCCCTTCTATATTGCATGATTCTAGCAGCTGATTGTGAACTGAAAATTTGTTCAATTATTTTCCATATTTCATAAGACGTGCTACATCCAACTATTTGTGATAATAAATTCGAACTTACTGACGATAGGAGCCATGAGGAGAGGAGGCTGTCTTGTTTTTGAAACTTTGTGTAGTCTGTGTTAGGCACAATTTCTCCTTCCGAATTGGTTATCGTCACTGGTGGGACTGTTATTGTCCCATTAATGTACTGCAATAAATCATACCCTCTTAAAGCGATCTCTACTTGATATTTCCATAAAATGTAATTGTCTTCGTCTAGAGATGTGGTGATAATTTGGCTTTTTGGTTTAATCAGGTCATGATGGTTAGGTGGAGCGCTGTACCTCATATTTCCTGAAACAGCGGAGGTTACTTCATTGTTGTTGGCCATAAAACAAAAACAACTTTCTGCTTGATGATTAAGCCTTTCGGCAATTTGACTCTGATACCATATTATGGGATGAGGAGAAGAGTTATTAGAGAGGAACAATTGCAATTTTTATTGATGCAAAACATGATACAAAGAGCACATATATATAGTGCTATGAGCCCAACGGCTAGTACAAAATATACCAAATATGCATGAATCTAACGGCTAGTAGATAATGACAAAGCATGCTAAATATGATAAAAACGTGTTCACACTCTAACGGCTGTATTGTAACGGCTCTATTGTCTTCGTTACTTCACAAAATTATCTTCGTGCGTTTTGCTTCTCTAAACTGGATTTTAGAAAAAACAAATACATTAAAATGCAGCAGGTACATGATTATTATATATGGAGCAGTCTGACTCTTGCAACTAATATACTTCGAACATAAAATGCAGCAGGTCCATGATTATTATATAAGCCAACGTTGTACTTGAATGCACAATTGAAAATTGATCAGTAGGTTTGTGGCAAAGATCATCTCAGACACCATGTATTATGTCAAACATCCATTTCACACTAAAATTCAATTAATTCACCCTTTCGAACAAAGATCATCTCAGACACCATGTATTATGTTAGCTGAGGACTACGTCGCAGTTTACATTACACACTAAAATTGTCTTCTGATTATACACCGCAACACTAGTTTCTACAAACTCAGTCTTTTGAAATTCAATTAATTCACCCTTTCGAAATAAATAAAAAAAATAAATGAAGTTTCTTACAAGCGAAGTAAACTAGCAAAAAATTGAGAATGGTTAAACCGACCATGAATATGCATGGATGGACAGGGACTAGCCGTACCAATGAGGCAGTCCTTTGTTAACGTAAACCATGGATATGTATGGATGGACAGGGATATGGATGGATGGACAGGGATATGTATGTCAAAAAATTGAGAACCGTTCACTGAGACTGGAGTGGGACTGTGGATTTTTCAATGTAAGGGGACATTTTTTTATTGCTAAAGTAAATGAAGCAATCAAGTTTTATTAGTGAAACAGCTAATTATTACACAGTACTGTACTGAATTTATAACTGAAACAAAAAAAATAACTAGTCACTTAAGATTCTAAATGAATGAGAGAAAAATGATATCTTATTGACACCTACTACTGACTTATTCAAATATTGTTAACTTAATCTGTATTAGACTAATTCTTCAGGAAATAAAGCAAAATGCATAGATGGTAAGATGCGTTAATTTGTAACACTCCCCCTTAATGCATGCTTACTATCAATGATACCAAGAGTCGTCCTCAACTTTTCAAATTATGGTTTAGCTAGGGCCTTTGTACAAATAATAGCCATTTGATCATTAGTATCAATTTTCCTTTGTAAAACTATTTTATAGATGTATATAAAAAATTCATCACAATCATATGGCCATGCAATATGTAGACTATAGTCATAATATAATATCGCTCAGCTGCTAAAGTCGTCTTCATTTGCATCGATAAAAGAGAAGTACATCATGGATTCTTCAAAGAAAAGTAATGATAGCGTTATTTCTCACCAAGTATCATTGACATTCACATCCAAATTGTATTGCATATCCAATATGAAACTCTGATATTACAATCACTAAAGGAATATCGATTACTGAGATATAAATGCATATCTATTCAAGTGGAAAATAGCTAGTAGAATTCAACATCTTTTTACACACAATTTCTAGTCACTTCATACATCAAAGAAATGGTTTCACTCAATTCCCGTAAGAAATGCATTTAATATCAACAAACGCATTTGGTAGGGTCTTCTAACTTCTCATTATCTTCAAAAGCCGATTGATAGATAATAGGAAACTCAGTGTCATCCACATTACTAGTCAACCGTTTTGGTGTGTGTAAAACCAGAAAACATCCGTCATTTTATAAATCTTTTGAGTAGAACACTAGACTTGCTTCCGATATAAGAGTAAATGGTTCATCATTCACTCTATCTTTACTCTTCAATTTCCCTAAGTTAACGATGATCAAGTTTGAAATGGGATCAATCCTGCAACCATTGACCTTGTCTTCAACCTTTACCCAATCACAGTAGAAAACTGTTTGTTTAAAGTAAATGTTATCTAACTCAATTATTTTTTGAATAACTCCGTAATACTTGGTTTCTGCTTCCTTGTAATTTTTGTCCTTCCCACTCGCTCTAAAATTGGTAATTGCTCTCATACATACACCACTGTCTTTTGTTAGCAACTGCTCTTCTTAACTTTTCGTGGAAAATCTGAATCTGTTTACTTGGTACTTTACATAACTGTGTGCCTTGAACATCGACCCATTCACCATCCGCCAAAGAGTTGGATCAACATCGTTGATCCCTCACCAACTAACAAAAAATAATATGTGGGAAGTATGGTCATAAAAGAGTAAAAACAATTAAATGCACGTGAAATATTTAATAAGATGTTATATTTACCTCATCACGTAACCATAAAGTAAAATTTTGACAAGTTTCTGTAGGAATAACTCCACCACGAGGTTGTGATTTAGTAATTTTCACATAGATTTCATACCTCCTACAACACATACATTTTAAAACGTACAAGTAAATTGATTTACGCTATGGAAAATTCAAGACAAATTCTTAAACTTCTCCCATTCTTCTAACCTATCGTGCTTGTTAAGGACCCATCTACAAACTTTTTCATACTGCATCTGGGTTAAGGTTATATCTTTACCATTATCTATAGGCATCCCACTAGTAAACTCATCATCGTCGTCTAAAAACAACTCACGGATATGTTTATGAGTGTCGCCACCTCCTTTCTCCATATACTCCATGCAATAAAGACTAGATTCTTGAACAATATATCCTCCCGCACACCCTTCAATATATCTTTTGTTGCAAACATATCCTTTATATGTTTTCATCAACCTATGAAAGATATAAATTATAAATAATCAATAGTTGTCTAAATCGAACGATGGTGAATAAAAGTGAAATTAGTAATTTATTGTTCAAAAGGTTACATCCACCTATATCTAACAGGACCGCATGCCAATGATTCATCAGCTAAATGAACCATAAGATGGATGCTAATTTCAAAAAATGTAGGTGGAAAATGTTTCTCAAACACACACATGGCTTCAACCAAACTAGCATTTGCTTTTAATAGTTGTTCTCAATTTATCACATTTGAGCATAAAATGTTAAAGAATATACTCATGTAATGTATAGCATTACGTGGATCTTAATGTCGCGGATAACAATGCTAAAGCAGTACAAGAAGTAATAGTTGCATTATGACGTGATAATCATGTGATTTCATATTTGTCAGTTCAAGAGAATCGATGCTCACATTATTATGGAAGTTCCAAGAGAATTTGCTAGATACTATCAAGTTTCTCAAAATGGTACAAAATCCTAACTTTTCTTCCTTGTTTAAGATGAAAATTGCTTCTGGCATAGCTATTTTATTTGCTTCGGGATCTTCCGTCACACACAATTTCTGTTTTATACCCATGTTTTTCAAATCCTTTCGTGCGTTGAATCCATATTTTGACTTATCTTTATGACCTAAAATTATGCTAATGAGATGTTCAATGACATTCTTTTCTATATGCATAACATCAATATTATGTCGTATTAAATTTGCTTTCCAATATGGCAAATCAAAGAGGATGAACCTCTTGTACCATGTAAGAATATTTTCATATTCTTCTTCGTCGAATTTCTTTTTTCGTTTTTGACCGATTTCAGGTTTGTCTTTACCAACTTTCATCTTGATATTCACTATCTTCTCTTCAACTTGATAACCATTCAATGACCTTGGAAGATGATGGTGATCTAGTTTGTTGTTAAAATTTGATTTTTCATCTTGAAACTTGTGTTTGGAAGAAAGAAACCTTTGATGATCCATGTAACACCTCTTCTTACTAGCAAGAAGATAATAAGAATAAGTTTCTTCTCCACATGTAGGACACGCAACATAGCCATGAAATGTACACCCCGATAATATCCCAAATGCAGGATGATCGTGGATTCCCTACAACACCCTAGCTCTCATTGTGAACTCATTTTTGTTAAACAATTCAAAAGTCATTACTCCTTCTCATAGCTGCTTTAGCTCGTCTATCAACAGTTGCAGATAAACATCAATATCCTTCCCTGATTGTTTTGGTCCAGCAATCAACAGTGTCAACATGAAAACTCCCTTTTCATGCACATTGATGGAGGAAGATTATATGGTACTACAATTACTGGTCAATAACTGTAGCGGATATCTAGAGATACATGTGGATTGAAACCATCCGTTGATATTCCAATCGTAACATTTCATGGTTCAACAACAAATGTTTTATCAAAAGAATCTACATTTCGCCACTGTGAAGTGTCGCATGGGTAACACATTACTGCTAGATCTGACTTTACATGACTATGCCAAGTCATAGCTTCTGCTATCCACGGTATTGTATAAAGTCTCCTTAATCTAGAAATTAAAGGGAAATGTATTTACGTCTTTTGTGGTACCTTGGTGTCCTTTTTTCTTCGTTTAATGTTGTCTTATATCTAGGGGTGTAAACGGGTCGGACCGGACCGGACCGGACGGAGGTGTGTCCAAGCTCTGTCCTATAATAGATTCGGACGGACACAGACCGGACACCACACAGCCTCGGACCGAGCCAGACAACGGATTGTTCTGTCCGATATAGCCTTGGATAATAGAAAAACATTGAACATTTTGGATTGAACCGAACACCGGTGTGTCCAACTTCTGTCCTATAAGAGTATTTTACGGACACGGGCCGGACACCAGATAGACTTGTACCGAGCCGGACAACGGAACGTCCTGTCCAATATACAGCCTATCTTGGTTCATTGTAAATTCTACCAGAAACTTTGTTTGCATCATCTTTCCAGTATAACATGCTACCATTAATGCAAGCATCATAAGATTTATAGTCAATCCCAACTAGTTTAGTTATCTTCTTCACGTTCGAATATTTTGCAGGTAGTCTGTTACCTTCGGGAATCAACTCGTTTATAAATTCGAGGAGTGCGATCACACCATTGTCGGAAAAACCGTATTTGATTTTCAAACCATTCATCTTCACAATGGCGTACAAATTTGTTATCCTTTTTGGACATGAAGGATAAAATGGATTTTTTACACTATCAAAAAGTGATTTATACTTCTTACTTTGATCGGTCTGCCAGTCAACATTAATGATAGGCGGTTCGTTAATATTATCGTGGAATTGACTTGTAGGTTGAAAATGATAAAATTTATCGGTGTCATTGATCGGATCTTCCATTCTGGGATATTCGCCATCATCGACATGCATGACTTGACTGATGGGTTGTTTTTCCTTCCCCATCAATTCTTCTCCATGAAAATGCCAAATGGTATATGTTTGATCAATTCCACATCTAAGCAAATGAAAGTGAATGTTATCTAATTTAATTTTTTCTTCATATTCTGACATTGAGTGCAAGGACAAGATTAGGTTTCCTTATTACCGTCATTTTCTTCAATGAAATTAATAAACTTCTGCACTCCTTTCAAATATCGCGCAGTTCTACGATCGAATTCCTTCATACATTGTTTGTCTACGCTAGAAGACATACCACCTGATATATTAAATGTAACAGGCCGTTAATTATTTTTCTTCGACCAAGCAATTAAATAGAACCGGCTTGTTACTTTATGTTAGTATGCTTCATCGCAAGGATAGCCTTCCCTACTTTGATCAAATATTCGAAGCTAATATTTAATAAATTAAAAATATAATTTGCAGTTTCTAAGTTCATGCTTTTCAGTAATATGCCATGGCTTTCGGCTACATTTTAGAGCTTGGGATATATTCGAACTTTTATACCAACACTACAAGAGGAACAGTAGATTCCAACGGCTAGGGGTGGTTGATGTACGGATCATTTACACTTTTGCTGGTGGGTCACCCTACCTCCCATTACAAATACAATAACGTAATCAAATCGTGTAAATCTTTTCAATTTAAATGATTCAACAAAATTTAGGCAGCACTTCGCTTTAGTTTCCTGAACAGTACACAATTGCGTGTACACAGGGAACATAAAGGAAGCGCTTTCGAAATTTTGACAACCGTTTAAATGAAATGATTTACAAGATTTAATTTTGTTATTGTGTTCATAACTTGTCCAATACAAAGGACAAATCCAACAAATATTGTATATGATGAATATAAATGTCCGTTCTGTTAATAAAATTAACATTCACATAACGATCATATATAATACTTATCAGACGGAGCCGAAAAAACTCTCTAAGGCTTTATAAATATAATATATTACGATTGGTGCTCTTCAATCTCTAATTATACGTATATGAATTTAAACATATATATATATACATATACATATATATATTTTCAACACTCAATCGAACTAACCGTACATTATATATATAATTAAATATCGTTTTCGATAAATTTTTATAAAACACAAACTTAATTATTTCCATTTCCACTAAACGTTTTCGACAAATTAAATATCATTTTCATTGAATTGAGCCTCAATCAATTCAACCTATACATAGATTAATTAAGACTACATGACAGTTAATCGAAGAATTTCAAAACATGATGGGTATTTCAAAAGAATCGGAGAAAGTGTATGCAACCATCGATATAGAAAAAGCAAGAGTTGGTCGAACAAGACTGAATAGAATTGATCAAACTAAGCAATAATTAGGAGTTTATCAAAAGTCAGCTACCAATTTCAGAACAAAAATATTGAAGGCTTGAAGCCTCGTGTGTGTTGAATCTTAAATTTCAGTTTCAAGAAGAGGCATAAAATGGTAAAAAGAAGTAGCAGCATAACTGAATTGAAGAATCTAGGATCTGGAGACAATTTTGATTAATTTTCCTCTTTTCATTTGTTGAGCAACAACAATTTTGATAAAGGAAGAAGAAGTAAAAAGTAAACAGGTAAGATCCAGTGTTTAAAACACCTAAGACGAAAATGATCGAAATCTAAGGTTTAAAACTTTGCACGTGATAACAATAAAGAGCGATAAGGTGGAAAGACTACAATCATTTCATCTTTACAGGTAAAGGGCAACAATGGTAAATACAATATCGACGAAGTACGTTGAAATTCATGCTAGCTGTTATGATATTGATAACTTACGATATCAATTATGTTCGATATCATCACTTTTTT
This sequence comes from Allium sativum, assembly GCA_030737875.1. Lineage (NCBI taxonomy): Eukaryota > Viridiplantae > Streptophyta > Magnoliopsida > Asparagales > Amaryllidaceae > Allium > Allium sativum. Next base: position 52,358,442 of record CM060919.1, read on the forward strand.
AATGAGACCCGACATCAATTTCATTCAGTATTGTTTAGTGGTATCAAAGATCTGGAAACATTTATTCAACTCTACAAGTGATATGCGACACTGATGGTGTTCAATATTCTTGGATTCATTAATGAGTTGTGACATTGCCTATGAACCTTTGTTAAAGCAGTAACCTCGTAGGCCTTAGACATTTATTCGTCTCCATACTTTCGACAATGCTTTTAGATGTAAGAATATGTTATGGCAGCATGTCGCATATCTTCGACATCAATACTGCTAGCAACAAGTGTAACACTCAAAATTTAACAATGATGAACAGTGAATGTATGAAAAAGTAATTTAAGATGTTAAATATTAAAATTGTAAGTGATATACCAGACCTCTAATTTGCTAAAATCCGTATTTAAATAATCATTATTGCAACGAAATAAATATTGAAACAAGTATAAACTACCTAGAGTAATTCTAAATTCGATATTAGTAAAACAATTCCGCATTTCGAAATACCAAATTCAGTCAAAATGCTCAATCCAAAAAATTTAATACTCTATTTTTAGTTTCACAAAACTCACGCGCTAAAATTGTGAAGCTTCTACTTTAAAAATCCAAAAGTAAAACATTAAAATCCCAAAACTGAAAGACTAAATGAATTACAAAATTCAAAGAAAATAGTAAAAAAAAATAATTAGAATTATAAATTTCATCTTCAAAATTCAAAAACTACATTTCGAAGTGATAAAACTAGAAACTACAGATTTTCATGTTTTGTGCTAAAAGCGTTTTATCAAGTCAAATTGAGAACAACGATTTTAAATCTATGGGTTTCAAAATTTGATGTCAAATTTATAAGAATAGAAAACTTTAAGTTAAAAATGCTCCAATAGAAATTTAAATGTCAAAACATTTAACACATTAAAAAGCCAATTATTATACAATTTGTAAACCCCAAAAAAACAAAGCTTCTAAATTTAACAAACAATGCTTTCAATGGCGTCAAATTAAGTTTCAAACAATAAAAGTCATGAATCGCATAATCATATAATTTATGCTTATATGCTTTACAAGCTATGTGATATATTGAGAACAACGATTCCACATTTTAAAACATCATATTTTTAAACAACAAAATCATGTTCTAATCGGTATGTACATGCAAAGTCATGTTGATTCCACTAAATTGTCATTCATACGACAAGAACAAACAGAAAGTAATAGTGAATAATATGAGGCATGGAAAACGTCCAAGAATGAGTCCGAAAAACAATGGGGATTACTTGAAATGATGGTGCAGATTAAACTATTCAAATTTAAAGCAAGGATGCAAAACCATTGGTGCCAAGAATTACAAGGATGCAAAAAAGGAATAGATAATGAGATGTAGAGTCGTACCAATTTGAAAATATTACTTGTTTATGCAAAAGGGATTAGAAATTACTTGTTGTATGCCGAAGGGATTAGAAATTACTTGTTGTGTTCAAAATTTTGAAGTAGGCTACTAAAGCTAAGGTAGCGTTTGGTATTACAAGGATTCAAATTACCTGTAGTTTAAAATGCACTTAAAATATTAATATTAGCAGTATGGATTGCAAATACGGTGTAAATTGTGCGTTCTGGCTGTGGGTACTACAAATTTCCATTTTTCCATTGGAAATATGTGTAGTATAAACTTATTGGAAATTTGCGGCTCTAACTAAAAATTTGCAGCTCTCTCTGCGAATAAATCATAAACTGTGTGTTTTCATAGAAAATATTAAAAGTATTTTATTGTGAAATTTGAGTAAATCTTGAGACTTTTGTAGGATGTGAAAAAAGTCCCATAATTAATTGTATACATAGTACAACATAACTAAGGGGAAGATGTTAATAAAAGTTTTACTGTGCAGCAGATGGAAATGATGTTATGTATGAGGATCGGCAGTGGATCCAAAATGGTATTACAAAGCATGTTGAAGATCCAATGGTTGCCTTATAATTTAATTAACAGCAAAAACCATGGAAAATTGGAAACTACATGGAGAATTCATAAGAAAGTTTTGTAAAGGTAGACAATAACCGCTTATTAAAACTTATCTTCCTGATATGCCATTAAATTCTTGTTTTATAAAACAGATATTATAAAACAGATCGACGAAAAATGATTGAAACGAAGAACAGTTCCTTACCTTGAGTCAATCGAGATTAGGTTCTTCGATTGAAACTGGAATCTTCGAATTGGCATCAGACCGGAAACTGAGCTTCAATTTGGGATCAAGGGTTAATCCTAGGGGTTTTGCTTTCCTTTTTTTTGGACGCGGTGTGTTTTGAGAATTAAAGAGTGTACTGGTTTGACGAGTGGGTAGGGAATAACAATTAGGAGTTAGAACGGCCTAAAACCGTTGCGAAAGATGAAACGAAGGGAAGTAATGGTCTAAATAGCTTTGCAATCGCCTTAAGCCATTGCAAAGCTTCCACACTAGGGTGTTGCGAAATTGATAAAGTTTATACACTAATACTCTGTCGATTTCAATAGAAATCATATCACTCTTCTTCTCTTTCAATTCTAAATCAAATACTATCTGAGTTCAAGTGCTTCTCAATAGTTATAGGTTGTTTGTAATCAAATATCTCAAGACCAAGTCCTATAGAGTTGATACTACAAAAACTGATAAGAGAAAGGTGTGACCTTGTCCCATTTAAAGTGACTGGGTGCGATTATGTCCAGACAATCGATTGGGTGTAAAGTTGTATCCCGATAAATCAACTAAGTCTCACTGTTCTTGGAATCAGTTGAGGTGTTTCCTTGTAGCCCTGAAATCAAGGATTATAATTGGATATTGTTGAATAAAATTCTGCATCAACCCAGCATTGTGTGGGACTAGATGTACGGGAGTCCTGAACCAGTATAAAATCCCGGTGTGTACTTTCCTTTTATTTCTTTTACTTTTACTTTTTGCATTCTGTGATTGATTTTGTGTTTGTTTGTTTCCATGATCTGTATATCGTGTGTTTGATTCAAAAACATTTCAAGAAATTTTATAAATTCCATTAAACACTATTCGCCCCCTCTAGTGTTTAACTTGCCTTAAGATCCTTAATCTACATCTTCAACAAGAGACTCAGCACTTAGAAAATTTTCTATGTAATTGGATCAATACCGATCCCGATATATATATAAACGGAAGAGGGTAAGCGACTAGAACACTCTGGGATCTATGAATTACTTCTGCATTCTAACCACGTCGACGATCATGCGTACGCGTCATCGGAACTTCGATCATCAGAGCCGACTCGAATCGTTGAACAATATTGCACCTACGAATCTAAATGATTCCATAGGACACGCCAAATGATAGAGCCTCAATTCGGCGACGTTTCGATGATCAACTTACGCAATTGTGCGCCCAAGTAATGACAATGATCGGGCATATGCTCTTTCAGAATTTTGATCATCTAAACCGACTTGAATCATTAACCAATCGTGTACTCGCGAACTCAAACAGCCCAAGAATACATGCCAAACATTCGAGTCCCAATTTGACAACATTTCGAAAGTTGACTTGCATGATCGCATGCCTACGACATGCCATTCAAACATCGTATAATTTATTTTAGACTTTGATCGTATCGCACGAAATCACGTGCAAACATATGAGTGCATGTGGGACACTATGTTGACAATGACTCGTTTACATTCGACGTAAGCGGGAGTTGACGACTAACGTTTAATTTCTTGAGTCAACCGGAATTAGACACTCCCTCGAGCAATCAGACAGGATTCTAGTTCAAGTAACTAGAACTCTCAACAATACTGGAATTCCACGTTGCTATCAGCAAGCCTCGACGGAAAGGTCACGACTGATCTCCCGACATGGCTTGGAAACTCTTATGGCTTCCGATAATGCTTGGCTCTACTCAAAGCACCTCATGTTAAAATAAGACATTCTTTGGAAGGCAAGTGTTAATTGACCTTTTGATCCGGTTTCCAAAAGCAGTTCAAGCCTATGCAATTTGGCCCATCCCGTAGATAAAAGGTCCAAAAGTGTTGCCAAAAAGTTTAGGGCTCGAGCCCAGAAGAAGTCGTACAAGAATAGTCGATTTGGCTCGACCAAGTTGCTCAATAATGGACTAACACTTAGGGATCCACGTTGAGCCTCACCATCATCTCGTATCTCGACCTCGCAACTCCTCAAAATTCCCTAAACTCCCTCATTTTGTACCACTAGGACATGACTCCCAGATTTCGTGTCCCGCTATGAAACTCCCCACTTTTCGTATCCTACAAGTGCGGTTCACAAGGATACGAATTCATACCCTTATCCCTCACCAACAACTCTCGGATTTCGTATCCACTACCTGCTCACTCCCCGCTTCGTATCCCATCCACTAGCTCCTTTTCGTATCCCTAAAACCATATCCTGCATTCGTACCATTCTTCGTATCTGATCTTTCAACCCGCTTCGTATCCCACCCCCTCCTTTTCATATCACTTAAGCAACATTATGGGATACGAAATAGACAAAAAGGAAATAGGTACGAAGTCACTAAGCCTCGGGATACGAAATGGAACGAAGGCATTAGGTTTCAGAGTAACAAGAGAAGTCTAGCAAAGAAGAAATAACTCTTTGGGGGTCGTACCGATCCCTGGGATAAGAAATGTAGGGTGTGGGCCCCACTGCCTAACCTACTCCTATGTACTTCACCTTCCTACCCTCTCCTATAAATACCCATGGTTCGAAAGCGGGGGAGGGGGAGGGGGTTGGCTCCTTGTTCTTATGGCTTCTTAGGGAGAAGATACCCTTTTTACAACCTTTCAAGCATCTTCTATCACTCTGGAAGTAAGAAGAACAACCTTCTTGGACACTCGGACCATATTGGGCTGCCTTGGCATTTCGGGAAGAAGGAATAAATCCCATCATTAGACCTTCTTACCACCATGGTCATGGTAGTTTCATGAGAACATTTCAGCCTCTCGATCCCCACTTGATTAGACTTGGTTTCATGGACTCGCGAAGGCTCCTCCTTCCACTCACAAGCATTTGGATCACGAAGTGATGCCTACTACCTCCTTCTCTAAGCATAACGCTCGGTATCAGTCACCTTAGTACTAGAAATCATCATGACTCTTGTACATTTGGAGATATATTGATTCCTTGTTGTAACTTGTAAAAGTGGATTAATAAAGTACTAAATTTTCAGGGTGGACGTAGACTCCGACGAACCAAACCATTATGAATATTGTGTGACTGTTTTCTAGCGTTTTTCCCTGTATATTTAAACCGCAACTAGCTTATTTTCTATTTTAGATGTTTATTTTCACTGTCGTGGAAATCTCGAGTGTTGGAGACTACTTTTGAACATCAACAATTCGATATTTGAAATACAATGAATATATCGTCTAAAAAGAAATTCATACACAAATACCCTATAAGCTCCAAAATTAAGTGCTTTTTTAATTTTGTTATCATTTGAAATAAGCACTATTATAAAATAATTGTTACCCATTTTATAATCATGTCTAGAGTTGTTTTTCATTCTGTCTTTGGGTCCCATGTGAAACAATCTTAAGCCTTATACTACTACCCTTAATATTTCAAATCATGTTTACTAAGTCAAAATTAATCAACTACTTCTATTTTCATAAATTCACTTTCACCAACCACAGTCAAAGTTTAGCTCATCATATTCATTTTTTTTTCTATTTACCAATTACATGGTTGTTTTTATATTTTCTACTACTACTACTTATTGTTGTTGTTGTTATTGAAAGTTGGGCACTTAAATGATTGTTCGTGTTAGTACTATGAGTTTTAAGTAGTTGTAACTTGTTCAAATCACGATGCGCAAGCTTTGAACATGTAACATCTCACAACAGAATCGAAATGTCTAACCACTACGTCTATTCAAATGGTAATATTACATGGAAGAACCAATTACATATATGGTCATAATTAATTAGAATTTTTGACAGATTGCTTATTTTACTTCAAAAATAGAAGTATTGCAATATATTATTTTATATATTTTGTTGTTATTTGATCACCTCATGAACTGTGAAACTTTGTTTTAAAATCTCAATATAAAAAGACAATACAACTTTCGAATGCATAATTTTTTAGATATTTTCAGATACTTGAATAGTACGGATCCTCTCTTTGAATATACATACATACATACATACATACATATATATATGTATGTATATATATATATATAATGGAAGATATGATTACCTATTTGAATTTTAAAATATAAATGGATATTGATTGCAAATGTAGATTTTAGTTTTCGCATATCAGCGATATCCACATTTGTGGACAGCCTCAATTCCATCTCTTTTACTGTTCACGATTTATGCTTAGAACAGCTCTAACACAAATGTGTTTTTAATCAAAAGTGATTAACGCATAAATACTAAACGTTGATATTTAATTTTTAGTCTTCAATGCTAAAGTAATTATAATGTGCAACATGATATGACACATTTTTTTATTAGAAATTAGGGAATAAAGTATCTACTTTTGTAGATATTGTAATCCACAAAGTCAAATGGCTAATTTTTTAACATCTATATTCTATGTAACTTTCAATCTAAAAAAATGTTTTCATTAATGAAAATAAAATTATGTTTTTGTGATGACGAATCACATTAACTTAGCATTGTCTATTTGTCTACGCAACTTAATATTTTATAAAATGAGATTGTAAATTCAAGAAATTTGTTTTTTGAGTGTTGTTATTCTGATCTATTGAATTTCGGTTAAAAACTACGAAATAATGCAAGCCTTTGAATTTAGGGGTATAGCTGCCACTTGACATGCAACCCTCATTTGTTGGTTGTAGCCGTATCATTAGAAATCACGATCGGGTAATTTAGGAAGGCAAATTCTATTTAGACCCAGGTATTTCCATAGTAACCCCCTTTTTAATGAAAAAATTCAAGGACGAAACTGCTCTTTTCAGTTACTTTTTTTAACCGTCCAGTCTACCTCGTAGGGACTCCACGTGGTTTGTGAAAAAACCACGTAGGAGCACTATGGGGTACACTAAAGAACCACGTAGAGCGCCTACATGGTTTTTTAGTGTACCACGCAGTGCTCATACGTGATTTTCTTACAAACCACGTAGAGCCCCTACGAAGAAAAGTTTTTTTTTTTTTTTTTAATTTCACGGGGAGTTATTCAGCAAAATGAGGGGTTTCCTCATTTTTGCTGGATTGTAGGGGCTACTCAGCAAATTCACGTGTTCAAATAGAATTTGCCATTTAGTAATTCTGTTGTTTCTTTCTTAGTGCGACGTTCCGCCTTTTTTCTCTTGCTGAAAAATATTTTGATCTTAGAGATTTAAGAATGGCAATTTCTATTCATACACCCAAAATCACTTAACATACACCATTATTTTTTTTATAAAAATCTTTTTACTAAGATACCCTTTTATCTTAGTTACTTACTTTAAACTTTTATACATAATATATCAAATTAACCTTAAGAGCAATAAATTTTGATCCAAACCGGATAGTTAATTCACACGTTAATGAATTACTTTATCATGAAACTTGAAATTTCAATTAAGGCAAGATTCAGAAGTAATTGTTGTAATTTAGTTGTGTTGAATTTTTTTCTAAAATTTAAGCAAGGCTGTTGAAATTGAGAAATTTTTGACAAAATTAAAATAGCTACAATATTAATGTAGGAACTAAAATTTATTTTGTTAAATTTTACAATTTGATGTAATTAATTTTTTTATTTTGGATACAAATGTTTTAAATTAGAAAAAAGATGAAAATAAGGGTAATTCAGTAAAAGACATGGTGTATGTAAAGTGATATTTGGTGTGTAGTAATTTATTATATTTTTTTGTGCATGTTTAGCAACTTTTGGTGCATGAATAAAATTAGCCGAATTTCACAGTTTCAAAATTGTTGTGCCCGGACCGAAGAGGAAGAGCAGGAAACAACCGCCCAGTAAACAGTATATCTAGGGATCACCAACAAAAAATTCAGTCCGTGCCATAAATAATAAATTCAGACCATCTTTAAGTTGAAATCGCCACAAGAAATCACGAGCTAAAATGCAATTGCAAATTCCCCACCCCCCACCCCCAACATCTAAAAATTAATGATAGAGAGGATCTGAATTGAATTCAGTTGTAATTCAATAGAAGAATCCAAAATCCAGCCACTGAATATGGATGCCATGCCTCTCTTATGGTCGACAGACATGGAAGAAATAACAATTAATCACAGCTGGTTGGTTCTTTGAATGATCAAATGTGCTTATAAAATCTCGATTTGGCTATCTTTACATTGCAGCTTTCATGGGGCTTTTGTCACATAAGCTTTTTTCGATGTAAGTGCATTTTAAACTAATATATCGGTGGCTGCATCTATTGACGCTACAATTTTTCCCTTTTACCTACCCTAAATTCAAAATTTATACTTAGCAAGGCTGTCTTAACACTCTAGCGTCAGCATATTGTCATGGTACTTGTGTTCTTCATCTTTGATCGAGTTATCATAGGTGTTGAATTGTAGGATAGATAGGGATTTTCTGAATGGAAAAAAAGTGGTTGTAGTGTAGGCTAATAATGAAAAGAAGATGCAGGAAGTAATTAGTAAGAGTTCAGCAAAGCTAAAGAGTAGTTGCAGATAATTAAGAGAAGAGAAATGGCAAGAGTGGCATAGAAGAAGAAGACCAGTTTTATTGATATTGAAGAAAATGATTACACACCGTTTAGATTCACTCTTCTCCTCTATTTATATCATCAACATTTCATAATTCACGGGTTCTAGCAACAATGACCCACTAAATACAGAAAGCCCATAAATCAGTTTCAGGCTTTTAACAAAAGCATGTACACGTGCACAGCTGTGCACGTGCACACTCAAGTTAATCAACTTCAGAGTCGGCGTCTTGTATCAATGTCTTCTTCTCCCCAAACTCTTTGGTCTTGTGCTGCACAATGGTTGTCACGTGCTCTGGGTCTTCGGCAGTGGGTGGTGTGGCTTTGTACAACAAAGTGTTTGAGGAATTGCTCCTTTTGTAACCAGTGTTCACAGAACTATTCGATAAAATTTGTGCAGTTCTAACACTTCCTCCGTCTTTACAATTTGACCTTGTCTCAAGGTCAAAAGCTGGAAACCTCTTAACCAACTCCCAGTAATCCTCCCATGTCGATTCATTCTCATGTTTTTGCTTCCACTTAACCAAAACTTGTGTCACAACTCTATTGTTCTTGAGGAATATTCTCCTATCTAAAATTCCTTTTTGTTCATCAACTAGCTCTCCAATGTAAGAGGGCACATCTTGCTGTATAACTACACCCCTGCCATGTTTTCGTTTAAGCCGCGAGACATGAAAAACTGGATGCATCTTTGCATCCGGGGTAACCCTAACTTACAAGCCACATTTCCGATGTATTGTATAATTTGATAAGGGCCATAGAACTTTGGAGAATGCTTGGTAGTATTGATTTTGCTAACTGAAATTTGTCTATAAGGGTGTAATTTGAGGTAAACCTAATCTCCCAATTCAAGTTCTCTCTCGCTGCTCTTAGCCTCTGCAAAATTCTCTGTGTATTCTTGAGTCCAAACTGGGCTGTCTTTTAGCATCTACAACACTATGTCCCTTGAAAAAAAGTTCTTGTTTGACTTGTGGCATCTTTGCTGTATTGGGTACATATGATAGTAGAGTAGGAGGTGCAATGCCATAAACAACGATGAATAGTGTTAGTGTGGTATTAGTCGAACCATTCCTACTTGTATTGTACCAAAATTCTGTTACAGATAGCCAATGTGACCATTCTTGGGAAGCAATATAGATACCCTTCTAATACCTTGTTAACTGTCTCAGTCTAACCATCTGATTGGGGATGATAGACTGAACTTAAGTTAAGTGAGCAGTCTTGTAGTTTAAACAACTCTTGCCAAGATACATTGGTGAAAATAGCATCTGTATCACCGACAATGCTTTTAGGCATACCATGATGTTTAGATACTCCTTCAAAAAAATACTTTTGCTTTGTTTTTTGCTGGGTAGGGATGGTGCAATGGGAAGAAATGTGACTACGTGTGAGTCTACCTACCACAACGTAGATTGCAGTGTATTTGTGGCTTTTTGGCAATCTAAGAATAAAGTCCATTGATATATCACTTCAGATGTTTCCAGGCATCGACAAAGGCTGTAATAATCCAGGCGTAGGTATGTTTCTTTCTTTCTTTCTTTCTTTTTTTTTTTTTTTTGGGGCATACATCACATTCTTTAATGTAGTTCTCAATATCTGATTTCATTCATTTCCAATAAAACGCTTGACTTAACTTGTTTCTTGTTTTCTTGATACTCGCATGTCCTCCTAAGGGTGTTGCATGATATTCATTGAGTATGATTGTAAGGATGTCCTTGCAGTGATGATCCAAATAAATTCTTTTCTTATAGCCGTTATTGTATATTTGTTTGAACCAAATCTGTGATGCTCCATCCTGAAATCCACGCTAGCAAAGAGCATTAACAAATAATACCGTCTGCTAGTGCAGTGAATAAAGCTGATTAGGAGCGACCATCCATGAATTTTGTATTCAACAAGTATCAAGTACATCGATATAGTGCTATTTTTTAATTTCTAGTGGATCGACATACTTAATTCTTGCCTAATTCAATACCACGGTGGCTAACAGATCTATTCAGAACAAAACATAATAGTCATAAATGCCAAGCACAGCTATATATACAAATACATCAAGTACAATGCATAGTGATACATACAAAAATGGTTATATAAACCACTAATATATATAACATGTCTCATGAAAGAATATATACATACCATAGTCACATATAAAACAACTAGACGACTAGCTCAAAATACGCCTAAGCATCCAAAAAGATGATAGATAAGTCATAGTGGAACTGGATAAGCAGATATTTACAGCATGTGCTAACCTGAAACAACTCGGTCTGACATGAGTATATAAAATACACTGACCTGTCTAGTTTATACAGAGTGAATATGTGTGTGTGTAAGCATCATGATAGCACTAAGGCTATATAAATAAAATCAACATCAACAAAAATGGTGAAAACATTTCAAAGATTCAACAATATCATAAATTGGATCCAAATCAACAATAGCACTTGCATCAAATAAATAGCTCCTTCGAGGTTTGCCAAGTACTATTTATATATTCTGGTGTCCATCACTATGACCCCTCCGGCCGAGTGTAACTTGACCTCACCCGACCAAGTGAATATATATATATATATATATATATATATATATATATATATATATATATATATATATATATATAAGACTCCCCTTCTTTTGGGCTTGGCTCCCCCCGGAGCAAGTACTTGCAACATCAACAAAACATCAAAGAATGTGTCGTAGTACTTTCAAACAGTAATCCGAAAAGTGAAACAATATGTCACATATTGCACGTTTCACTAATCGATTTACTACTAGTCAGCCTACTCCATACTGGAAATAGCTTCAATTAAACAAATTCGGAATTAACCAATATAATTAATCTACATGTCTCATACCATGTGGTTTATTATATCGTTTAAATCACTTTATCTTTTCCTCGAAAAGCGAAAAAATATGTAGTTTTTATATTGAAAATGCTTGGTTTGAGAAAATGAGTTTATAAAGTCTTTGAAACTATTTGGAATTTGTTTCTTTGAAAATCTATATATTGGAAAAATAATAAAATCCATGTATTCAACTTCCGCTGTAAAATATTGTATTAACTCTGATAAAATTATTGCATTATGATATATTATTTTATTCTGTGTCCGTGATTCCGTGTTTGATTCTGTCAAACCTCATAGCAATAACAATATATCATTTCTAACGGTTCGAATTGGTTTAATTACCGACTTGAAGCGGTCGAAAAGGCAAGTCCTTTCATTTATTTGTATATTATATAGCTTTGAGTTAATTATATTTTTAAAACAAACCCGGAAAACAGTTATCTCAAAGCGATAATTTATATATAGAAAATCCTTTAAAATTGGTTTATAAAAACGTGCGTTGTGTCAACAAATTCATGAAATTAGTCATGAAAACAACACACGAAATTTGCATGAAATCTCACCAATCCGAAACACGGATTAGTGATAATGTGGGTTCTTCCATTATAGGATCAAGCCTATGAAATGAACATCAAAATTTGGTTCAGAAATCAGTTTATAATTGCAGGAAATTACTTAGAAAATTTTCAGAAATCATCTCAGACATAACATAAAAGCTCCAGAAAATATAATGTCCAAAACCAAAGCCAAGGCTGGACCGTAATAGCTCTTGGGTCGACCTACAAGTCGACCCAATGAGAGTCCAGGTCGACCTTATGGTCGGACTTTTCTGTAGGTGTTTTTTCTGCTTCAATTGCAAGTTTCAGGCAAGATTTCTATATGCCACCAAGGTCGCATGGACCTGAAGTTTTGACATGCAAGGAGTCCAACAACACTACTACATCATAAAAGATTGGACATAAATCCGGTAAGAAACATGAAAGATATATCATCACAAAGATGGACAGGCAACAAGCAATTCACAGTACTTCTATATTTACATAGATGAACCTTCTTTAGAGAAAGTTACTGAAACCCAGATAGAACATCACAAACACCATGTTTAAACTAAAACGTGAGATTTATTCACAATTTTGGTGATTTATAGGTTTGCAGCGAGGATTGGGTGCGAAATGGGGACTTTTATGCTTGAGGAAGCTCACAAATACCTGTAGAAGTCATTAGAGTAACATGCAAACCTAATATGAAAATAGAGTAAATCAAAAATGAAACTTAGGTGAAACATATTTCTGATTTTGTAGAGATTACATGTATATTAGTTGAATTAAGAACATTCCTTTGTTTTAGATATTTAAAATAGGCTTATATTAAAAATTTGGAGGAACTGTTATTTCTTTTTTACAAGAAGGAAGAAGATATTCTTAGAAACAAAATGTACATAATTGTCAATTTTGGGTTTTCCAGATCTTTCTTTTCCTTAATTTAATTAGATAATGGACTTAATCAAGGCCCAATTAGTTTAAGTGTAATTAAACTAGGCTTTCTTAAGCTAAGTTACACTATTTAAAACCATTTTTAACACTATGTTACATTGTTAAAACCCATGTTCGGAAATTTAACATTTTTTTAACTTTCTAAACTTTTTACAAACATGTCTAAACCTTTTTAAACAAATTTAAACACTAATTTTAACCTGTTTACACTATAATTTACATTTTGAAATAAATTGTTCATTTTACACTTCTTTTTGTACATATTTACAATTTTAATACTAAAGTTGTACAGATTAGCTTAAAAATTTAAAGGAGGAATTGTTATTTCTTTTTATTGTAACCTTATAAAAGGAGGAAGAAGAAGACATTCTTAGAAACAAAATGTATGTACTTGTCAATTTTGGGTTTTCCATATCTTTCTTTTCCTTAATTTAATTTGATAATGAACTTAATCAAGGCCAAATTTGTTTAAGTGTAATTAAGCTAGGCTTTCTTAAGCTAAGTTTATTTAAAACCATTTTTAACGCTATGTTTCTTTGATTGAGTAAGCGTAGGTGTTGAATTGTAGGATAGATAAGGAGTTTCTGAATGGAAAAAAGGAGGTTGTACTGTAGGCTAATAATGAAAAGAAGATGGGAGGAAGTAATTGGTAAGAGTTCAGCAAAGATAAAGAGTAGTCGCACGAAATTAAGAGAAGAGAAATGACAAGAGTGACATAGAAGCAGGACAGTTTTATTGATATTGAGCATAATGGTTACACATCGTTTACGTTCACTCTTATCCTTTATTTATATCATTAACATTTCATAATTCATGGGTTCTAGCAACATTGACCCAGGAAATACAGAAACCCTATGTATTAGTTTCTGGCTTTTAAGCAATTTTAGAGTCAGCGTTTTGTGTCAATGTCTTCTTCTCCCCAAGCTCTTTGGTCTTGTGCTGCTCAATTATTGTCAGGTGCTCTGGGTCGTCAGCAGTGGGTGGTGTGGCGTCGAACAACAAAGTGTTTGAGGAATTGCTCCTTTTTTGTAAAACCAGTTTTCACGGAACTGTTTGATAAAAATTTTTGCAGTTCTAACACTCTAGCATCAGCATATCACAAATGGTTCCAAATGAATCCCAAAAAAAAAATGAAAATGTAACAAATCATGCATTCTTCGGTAGATCTTGCTTGATATGGTTTCATGTCAAATATACGTTGGTTCGAGTGAGGTTTCATACAAAATGTTGCTTACTTTCAGTGGGGTTGTACACACCACCACGTTCAAATAAAATTTGAAATAAATTGTAAGCACACAGGAAGTTAATAAAACAGAGCAATCTACACAATAAAATGAAGGTTAAAAGAAAATAGCGGAATATGTAACTATATTTGATCATTCTTCAAAATGCAACTAAATCAGTGATAATACTGTGTTTCTCTTTTGCAATTTGAAATCATCTCAAATGTTTGCTTCTGTTATATTAATTTTACTACAACGATGTAATCACTTAAATCATGTTTTTTGCATATAGCATCCACAAGGATTGTTCGATCTGTTGTGAGCTCCATTAAACAGCATCTTCTCCATGGACGCTTTCAGTTACATATTTTAAGTTGCATGATTATCATCGTAGCATCCCTAAAAAGAATCAATTCACCTGTACTAATTAATAGCCAGTTTAGGTCGAACATAATTAAGCTTTTCTTGTTTTGGAAGTCAAAAACAATTTATTTTGACTTCCAAAAAATCAAAAAGACTTATATAAGTCAACCAAAACTAGAAATTAGTGTGCATGTTAGATATGATTCGCATTATTTTACCATGGGTGTGTAGATTGGATTTGCAGTTAGTCTCACATAGCAAAATACCTTAAGAAGGATGAGTGTATGTATGTGTGCGTGTGTGTATGAGATTGGTGACATGTAGCAATAAATAATTACTTTTGTTGCAGTTAATTGTTCTAATGAACATATGTATGCTCTAAGGAGAACAAATTCAATTACAACGCTGGCATCAAGAGGAGCATTTTTGCTTCATCTATGCTGAATGAATGAGCACATTGTGAATATGCGAGGGTGGATACCCAGTGCCAAAGGCTCCCGTACTCAAGCGCGAGGACTTCCCAGGTCAGTCTCCCGTCCTGGTACTATTCACGGCTTTTCGGGCTCTGGGGGTGGTCGATTAGCATGCGTAGCCTTTCCCTCACATTATGTGAAGAGGCCGGGGCTCGAACATGTGCGCTCCAAATTACCAGTCGGGTAACCTCACCATGCGAGGGGATGTCGATAATTTCAACAGTGCACATTGCAACAAATCCATTCAGATTGAACATTAAGTGTAATATTCAATTTTTCGTTGAGTTTTACTACTATGACAAAAATTGTTTTTTTGTTAAAATACCAGAATAGTGAATTCATTGGTCGATGGAGGAACTTATGGCTAAAGGGGATAATATGGTAACTAAAATTGTGATCCTTTCATAATTTATGTCTTTGATGTAGTTAGGGCTGTACATCAGACTTGACAACCCGTTGTCCGACTCGGTCCAAGGCTATAAGATGTCGGTTCGTGACCAAACGATTTTTAATTGGAACACGAACTAGAAAAAGGAAAAATGTACAAAAATATGTCCATGCTAAAATGTTTGATGATTTTCTTTTGTCGGAACATTGTCTGCTCGTTGTCTGGCTCATACAATCAGTGCTCAAACTTATAGTTTATCCGATCCGTATCCGTTCGAATCTCTTATAATACATGACTAGGATACGCCTTCGTTCGGTCAGGTCTGGTCAAACTTGTTTACACTCCTAGATGTAGTAATAAAAAAAGGTTGTCGTAGTAGCATTTTTTTTGTTTTCATTATAGAAAACTAAATTAGAACCTAGATCGGATTTACTTAAATAATTTAATTTAGTACAAGTTATGGTAATTGGACAATTTATTAATTTAAACGTTCGTAT
The DNA here is from genome assembly GCA_030737875.1 of Allium sativum. NCBI lineage: Eukaryota > Viridiplantae > Streptophyta > Magnoliopsida > Asparagales > Amaryllidaceae > Allium > Allium sativum. The sequence continues at coordinate 52,374,377 of CM060919.1, forward strand.
TTAATGTTCGAAGTCTATTAAATGTTCGTTCAACAACAAAGATAACTGCAATCCGGATGCCAACGCCGGCTTCCCCTTGCCCTAACTTTGGTCAACGACAAAGATAACCACAATCCTAGTTTCAGACCCACGAAAATGATCACCACCAAATGAAGCCAGGTCCACGTCAAAGTTAGAGCACGTGCTGGGGAGTTTAACGAGATTGGAATCGTAATTTTAAGCGGAGCGTTCAGATTGTTTTGATTTTTCAAAGAATGGCAAAGGGGCGACCATAAACGATGGAACGATGACTAGGGATAATGGGAGGTGAAAGTGAGCAGTAGGAGGCCCAATAGGAAAAAAGGTTTGGATAATATTTATTTTTATTTTTATTTCTTTTCAATTTCAAATTCAAAAAGAAATCGACATACGTTTTTGTCCACTGCGATCAAACGACCTATTTAAATGCTACAAAACTTGACTGTAAGCATCATTTCGACGATACAGTTCCGATGATACAAGTTTCGCCGTAATCCAAGACTGCTGTCTGAAATGGTAATTTTACACGTATATCGAGATCGTTATGACTACCAAATAGTCCGAACTCAAAATATAGCGATCCTATTTTTTATTAACGTAACGAATAATACGAACTCAACGGAAAAAATCTCGAGTCCCGATTCGATAATTTGTGAGAAATTACCTTTTGGAGCCCTCAATCGAATAATTAACGTTCAATATTTAAATAAAATATTTAAATATCCAACCGTTAAAAATACGGGTCGTTACAGTATGCATGTTAAGTATGGCTCGCATTATATTACCATGGATGTGTAGATTGGATTTGCAATTAATCTCACATTGCAAGATTCCTTAAAAAAGATAAGTGTATGTACATGTGTGTATATGTATGTATGTGTGTGTGTGTGTATATATATATATGATTGATGACATGTAACAATAAACAATTACCTTTGTTATAATTAAATGTTGTCATGAACATATGTGTACTCTAGAGAGATGAAGGGATCCAATTACAATGTTGATATCAAAAGGACTTCATTCAACGGTTTTGCTTCGTCTACGCTGGATGAATGAGCGCATTGTGAAGATGTGAACGGATGTCGATAATTTCAAAAGTTTACATTCCAACAAATCAATTCAGACTGAACGCTAAGTGTAATATTTAGTTTTTTGTTGAGTTTTGCTATTATGACAAAAACAGTTTTTTGTTAGAATACTGAAATAGTTTATTCATTGGTCGATGTCCGACTCGGTCGGAGGCTACAAGGTGTCGGTCCGTGTACATACGATTCTTATTTAGAACACGATTAGAAAAAGAAAAAATGTGCAAAAATATTTCCATGCAAAAATGTTCAATGTTTCTCTATTGTCAGAGCATTGTCCGTCCGCTGTCCAACTCATACAAACAGTGCTCGAACTTAAAGTTTTTTCGGTTTGTGTCCGCACGAATCTCTTATAGGACATGACTAGAATACACCTCCGTCTGGTCCGATCCGACACGTTTACACTCTTAGATGTAATAACAATTTCTTTGGCTTTCATTATAGAAAACTAAATTGGAACTAGGATTGAATTTAATTAGTACAAGTTATGGTAATTAGCTAATTTTACAACTTAAACATTCTTTTAATGGTGCAGAATGTTGGCCTACTAAATGGCAACACGTCCAGAAGATAAGTGTAGCAGAGATGCGTATGCTGCATTGGTGCTATGGGCATACCTGACGAGATCGGATTAGGAATGATGATATTCGGGACAAACGTGGAGTTGCACCTGTTGAAGAGAAGTTAGTACAACACCACTTGAGATAGTTCGGACATCTCCAGCGAAGACCGCACGATGCACAGTGCGCGTTGGAATTATAGGCCGCGCCGAAGGCCCAAGAAGAGGTATGGGTCGACCTAAAATGACATGGGAGGAGATAGTAAAAAGAAATTAAGGAATTGAAATATGTCTGAAGAGCTGATTTTTGATAGGAGTGCATGAAAGTTAGCAATCCATGTACCAGAACCTTAGGGTTTTTCCCCCCTCAAACCTTTGTTTTACTTTTACGAAAGTTTCTAATCTTTTTATGGTTTCCATATCTAGCCAACCAAACTTGTTTGGGATTTATGGCTTAGTTGTTGTAAACGTTCTTTTAATGGGTATTTAATGTCCGACGTTCATTAGAGCACTCCCACCGCAGTGGGTTGTTGGAGGTCAAATCATGATTGATTGACCTCCAACTTTCCATAACGGAAGAAGTTGGATTCCCCCTTAGCCGTCTTATTTTAAGCCGGCTAAGGTTCAAAATATGCTTCAATAAGCTATTATTTAGCCTGTTGAGGCAAAATAATAATCATATATGGGTTATCCGGCTTATTTAAGGCCGGTTAACCTTAGCCGGCATTGAATAAGCCAGATAAACCTCTGTTAAAAGCAAACATTTGGGTTGCTTTGGCAACCTCCTGGTTTGCCAAAGCAACCCAGATTTAACTTACTGACTCCTTGGGGTCGGTTGCTTCACAACCGACTCTGAGTTAGGTATGCTCTTATATGTTCGTCCAACCTCAAATGTTCATTAATTAAACAACTAATTTTTGGGGTTTTCTTCTCCTATATGGTACTGAATATTCAATCTGAGGGCTGAAGCTACATGAGATGCCCTTGGTAAGTCAAACATTATATTTGCCTTTTAGAGCATGTAAACAAAATACCATTTCCTGAAGTTTTATTGTTCAATTTGGAGTGCAAATAATTCAAACCAAGCAACCATCTTTGCCTAATCTCACACTTAATTAATTTTAAATGACACAATCTTAAACCCCAATTCTTCCTGGTTTGTTTGTCAAGCAATGCATAAACAATGTATTTATTCTAAGTCTACCGATCATTCTGATTAGACAAATTACTGTCAGAACTGAGGTGATATTCTAGGGGTGGTATTACTCTGGGCCTACATGTTTCCTAATTGCTAGCAACAAAAAATGTCAAAACAATAATCATACAGCTGCCTCACTTTGTAGTGATATCCGACTCTTATTCCATTACTAATTTTAAACAAGAAATATGCAAGAGAAGAATTTTCTTCATGTCTCTTTTCGTTAGTGAAAACAGTAGTATTTATGTTTGTAGTAGTGGACAGAATCTTCCCTACTAATCTCATATATGCAAATCTTTACCTTTTCTACTGATTGCCACTTGTTATAGTAATAACTGGTCAACCTTGATTTAGAAGGCGTGAAGGAAATATCATTCATTTGGTTTTGAGCATATGTCTAATAGTTATCATCGTGTTGGTATTGTCTTCGTGTCATTAACACAATGCAATTGATTTTGACAACTATCAAAGTTATGTCTTAGTTATTATATCAGTCAATGCTGTCTTAATATAAGTGTATGTAAAAACATTCAAAATTTTCTTTATAAGTCCAGTGACATGAGTCCGAAACACAAAACTATGTGTTTTTAACGCTACACCATGCAAAACTGAAAACATTCTGTTTTTCACTTTATAATAGCATATCATGGTGTTAGAAAGTACAAACTAGAATATTTTTAGCAGCCGCAGTGATATAATGTCGGAGTTAGTCATTGCCAATTCTGATTATAAATTTTTCTTGTCACTCTCTTTGCTTATTTTCCTAATTAATAATTCTAACCGTGGATAAGTTCTTCTTGGGCCCATTCTGTATGCATTTATTTTATTAATCTACAGTAAGAGGTTAAGAGATGCCAATTTGTCCACGTCCAGAACTCCCACCATATATGCATAGTCACTCATCACTCCTTTCTTTTCCATTGGCCTTCAATTAAGGAGAAAATGTCATCTCTTTTGTTTTTAGAAAACAACAAACGCACATCCACATGACAGATTAGAAACAATAAACCCTGTGATGGATGATTTATTGTAAGTGTTGATATTTTTAACCCATTAACAAAGTGTTCCACTGTATGTTTATACTTCTTTGTTGGCGGTAACTTTGGATTGTGGCAAACTGACATAACAGTAGTAGTAATGAAATTTGCAGAAATTACCCTATGACACGTCGGGTTACGCTTTTCTTAAAACATTATTTATTCTCAGTACTTATATATGTAAATGAATGTTTGCTTATAGTTGCAGCAAATCATCTTGTAAAATAAAAAAGATTCTCTCTAATCGACTGCACTACACAATTTTTAAATTTGTAATATGCAGTATAAAAAAAAACCGATATGTTATTTTAGAAAGCAAAATCATTGGATTTTGAATTTTTTTGAATCAAATTCTAGGAAGTGGTAGCTCGTATTGTTAATATGTATTGTCTTCCTCTTCAACTTAAGAAAAAACATTTGACTATCCAATTGCTCCAAGATTTTTCTTCTATGTACCGTATATTTAAGCAAATACTTAGAATATCTAACTTGACTATTCATATACTCACCTTTTCATCTCCTCGTTATTTCTCCTTCTTCAAACAAAATAAAACTACTCAAACTATTCAGTATTCTATAATTAATTTTTGATTTTTGGTAGCTACAAATGTTAATACTTGTAACTTCCTTTGTCATATCAAAATTAAATCACATATGCCTCTGTTATTTACCATTTTCCAAATAAATTGTTTGTGAAACAATTAACATGGTTTCAGTTTTGGATTTGTGTTCTGATTATTCTTTGGCATATGAATATTTTAGAATCTCACGGTCCATCATATGCGTGTGTGTAGGATTTTATTTTACAAGAATTGGACTAGAAAGAGGTGTCATTCATTACGCAAGGATTAGCTGTCTCTAATGGTTAAATACCTTGTTTATATAAAGGCATGCGAAAAGCCGCGTGATAATATAGTTAACTAATTATAAGCAACTTTTATCCCTATCATGAATTTGAATAATGAATTCAACGCGTAATGATATCATCTTTAGGACATAAACTACTGTTTTATGTATTTATATAAATTATGCCCCCCAGTAGGAACTTAATAACTCCCATTACCTTGGGGATGGATGGTATGATTAGCGCATAATTAATTGCGTTAACTGTGTGATCAAGCTAGCTTTTTCTGTTACCCTGTCCGCCTAGATTCATTCCAAATTGTTCTGGCCATGATTAAAATTTTGTTTGTTAGACAAATAAACGAAGTTATCTTGATCAACCCAAGTTAAGTTATATTGTGTTTGGCTTAATATTGATAATGCATTACACAACTGTCCTGCTTGTTCATTTTGATATTATGCTTGAAGTATATCAGACTGATTTTCATCTGCTGCTGTAATTATAAGCATGATATAGGATATAATTTTGTATGAAGTTAAGGGTTAAATACTCAAATGGTAGATGTCATTGTGTGCATCAGTTTGGATATTTGTTTTGACTAGAATTACTTATAAAATGTTTATATTCGGAACTTGGGTTACTTTCGTGACTACATCAATTGGTTGCTAATATCTGCAGAAATAATTGACTAGCTTGTTTTCACTTAATTGGTTAGTGAAAATATAACTCTAAAAGCTCATCATATTTGTATCTATGTTGGGGTTTAATGCACAGAATAGCTGCAATATGCTAAAGTTTAGCAAAATATATTTTTAACGACTAGATTTTAAGGATTCATTTATGCAAAACTATGCAAGCAAGGTGCAGCTCATGTTATATTTTCAATCAATTAAGGTTCATGACTTTATAATCATCTTTGATTAATTAATTCAATTAGTGCATAAAACGCATACCAGTTATATATAAAATTAACCACAAAGATTCACATGTTTGTTGGCATACTCCAGGCATATTCTTTGTTTCTTATCAAATTGGATATATGGAATTGTGATGGTTGGTTAGCAACCACTATCACTGGTTGTTTTTTTTAAGTGTAGCATCCTTCTGAATTTCCTTTCCTTCATAAATTGAGATTTGGTCTGTTTTCCTACCACTAGTTTGTCTAGTATATTTATTCCCAAAATAAATAAATAAATAAAACAAAAGTGGAGTTACTAAAATGTTCCAGATTGTCATTATAATATCAATTAATGGTGTAACAATTATCTGGTTAATTAAGTTAATGTACTTCTTTTTGAATTTCCTACAAAGTAAAGGTCCAGTTTTAAAACAGAGATAGCAGTAAGTATATTTATTGCACAATTACTGCTATGTAGGTACTAGTGTCAACCAGAACAAAAGATCAACTCTCATTTGTTGACGTTTGAACAAATAGCCACTTAAAAAAGCATATAAAGATCCTACATATACCTCTTATCCTGTTCCAACTCACTTCTATTTCTCACGCAAAATAAAGAGTTCCAAATTCTTGGGTTTAAAAGAGCAGCTGAAGCCTATCTTCTTCCTCTCCCCTTTTGTTTCTACACCGAAATTAAAAAGAGTTTTACAAGAAAAAAAAAAGCTCAAATTGTGAGAAAAATTATGACACTTAGTATTTGTTAAATCAGAAAACGTTCTTAGTAATGGATAATACATCCAAATTTAAAAGAGTGTGTGTGTTCTGTGGGAGCAGTCCTGGCAAGAAACAAAGCTATCAAGTTGCGGCTATTGAGCTTGGACATGAACTGGTTAGTACTGTAATGATTTTTCTTTTCATTAAAACATCTTGGTTTAATTTATTTTTGTTTGAATTTCAGCTGAAATATATTCAAACTGTCAAAATTTACCAACTGAAGTATCTGAATTTTGGACTTCAACTAATGTTTTTGGCTTCAATGTCTGTAGTTTACATCAACTTAAATTTTGTTTATTACAAAATGATGATTAAAGAAATATGTTGATATATTTGTAGGTAAAAAGAAATATAGATTTGGTCTATGGAGGAGGAAGCATTGGACTTATGGGACTTGTTTCTCAATCTGTTTATGATGGCGGTCGCCACGTTATTGGGTACTATATTTCATTCTTACCCTTTTATTATTTATTCATGTTTTTTCTTCCCTTTTTATTTTATATTTTTATAATTTCCTGTTTCTGATATTCAGTAATTTCTTGATTTTGCAGAGTGATACCCAGAACTCTGATGCCAAGAGAGGTGCGTTTTTTTTTTTTTTTTTTTTTTTTTTTTTTTAAAAAAAAAACCCATTCGAGTCTTTTTCTGGGGATGTTCTTCAATCATTGCATTATTTATATTTTGAAGAATATCGTATATAATTCAAAATTTTATTACTATTTACCTCTACTTCGTTTTACTCATCTTTGTCATAAAATATTGTTGAAGAATATCGTGTAAATTTATTAGAACAAATTTTGTGGTGTATAAAGCAATGTTTTATTTAGAAATGGACTAAGAAAAGCAAAATGATTTTCTTTTTTCTTTTTCAGATTACTGGTGAGACAATCGGGGAGGTCAAAGCAGTTTCAGGAATGCATCAAAGGAAGGCTGAAATGGCTCGGCATGCCGATGCTTTCATTGCTTTACCCGGTATCTATTTTCCACTGTGAATATAAAGTATGAACAAAGTACATGATTCTAGAAATATTCTAAATTATAAGGATTCATTTGGATCGACTTATACAAATCCTTTTTTATGCTTTTTGAAAACGAAAACCAATTCATTTCGACTTTCAAAAAAAATCCAAAAACGACTTATATAAGTTGATTCAAACGAGCCTTTAATTTACCTAGCATGAAACTTAATTGTTATTTACTAACAAGTTACACATGATCAATTATTTTTTAGATGGGCTGTTCTTTCTTACATTTACCATTGTATACTCTATATACTGGACGGTGATCTAAGTATAGAAAGGGCCCTTGCACTCTATCATTGATAAGTACAGTTTCATTCATTATGGAAATTATTCTCATTGTCTGTACTGTAGTAGCTCAAACTTTTTATTCACACAGTTGATTCAAACAGTGTTCTAATTATGGTGCATGAATCAACCGAATATTAGTTCAGTGCTATGTCACATTTACTGTTTAATCACATGCCATAATAGTAATTTAACTCAACTGTAAAGTGAAAATTTATTAATTGTGACAGGTGGTTATGGAACCTTAGAAGAGCTCCTTGAAGTCATCACTTGGGCTCAGCTTGGGATCCATGACAAACCGGTAATATTAATCCTCCTCCTCCTTCACTGTTCATGCTTTTACTTCAAAAAATTTCAAATTTATTCAGTCTTTTTCTCATTATATTTGATGATGAAGCGTTTCTACCTTGTTGAAATTTAAAATTTGTCAAATTTTATGTTTTATGATTTATTTTCTTGATTTAAGGGGTCAAATTAGTAGATGATTACTTGCTAAAACATATTTTCTTTTTCATATGGTTGTTTCCAATGTAATACTTGAACAGGTTGGCTTGTTAAATGTGGATGGATACTACAACTCTCTTCTTTCATTCATCGACAAGGCAGTAGATGAAGGATTCATTAAGCCAAATGCTCGCCATATAATCATATCTGCTCCAACTGCTAATGAACTATTAACAAAATTAGAGGTTTACGAAAGCATGAACGATGATATATCATCCAAATTAACTTGGGAAATGGAGCAAATAGGAAACTTGCCAAAGGAGGAAATTGCACGCTGACTCTGTTTTATATGTAAATATCATGCAACAGAAGTATAATGTCTTAAGCTGTGTAGCTTTCAAGGGTAGCTTTTTTATTTTTATTTTTTTTGCTTAGCTAGTAAGCTATCGTTATTGTTTAGCGCATATATATTATATATATCTATATAATGAAAATGAATCGCGTGGCTTAATTAGAGATCAGAGCAAGGTTAATATTGAATATAAACTGAATTATTGTTGAAAACATGTGATGTAATTTGTTTTTTTTAGAAAAGGTGAATTTGTGCGACTAATTGAAGATTATGAGATGTGAAATAAACATTGAATGAAGAAGTTAAACCCAAAACATTGGGTAAGTTCAGAACAATATTTTTAGCTAAAACGAGCATTTTAAGTCTGGTTTTTCCTAGGTTCTCTATAGGGAAAGGCAATTATATGTAAAGGTTTGGAACAAAACCTTTATTGATTCATTAAAAGATGAGAAGAGAAAACCTTAAAGTGAGAATATATTTCAAAACTCTAGAAAAAATCCTTTTTTTTTTTTTTTCCCTTTCCTTCACATTTAACATTAGCTCGCAATATTTTCAAAATCTACATTAATTTGAAAATGTTGTGTTATCAAAATATCTATCTTGATGCTATATTTTCGTACAAGCATGTCAATTCTCGTAATTTAAAGAATCTCTAATATTTCAAGGAAACAAATGTCTTCATTCCAAAGACCAGCTAATCCAACTTTCATACCATCCAGTAAATCAAAATTACTTCTTGTAACATAAAAGCCTTAGCGCGGTCTGTGCATTTTCTGTTGTTTTGTCCCACCTTAATTCAGATACATTTGTCTATCCAATACCAATTTGAGAAATTCATTCATTTTCTACTGTTTTTCTAACCAATTTGTATACATTATTGCTTCCTCCTTTTGCATGCACCACGCCACCACCTATATTGTACCCTTTCAAACATTTATTACTTCACTTTAAATTGATGATTAGAAGCTTATCATCTTTAACTATCCTAAATGAACAAGGGTTTTTCTAATTTCTAGGATATGCTAACTCCTATAACTTTCAATACCCTTCCAGCATGCATCTTTATCCGAGGCCTATCGATGAATGCTTTCGAATGCAAATGGTACCATATTCGCATCCGCATCCAAAATCATCTTCGAATATTGGATATACGCATCTGCGGACAACGACGAATATCAGAGAATTATCCGATATGCTAACTACCGATTTATCTATAAAAAAAAAAGTAGAAAATTCTAGTTCTACTTAATGTTTTTTTTTCAATTCTATTGATTATTATAGTGCTAAAAATAAATGAATATAATTATAATAAATAATTAAGCAATTAACATGCATGTACCGCATAGAATATAAATCACGAACATAATAAATTAATAAATTAATATTATTCATTGTACTAAAATACACAAAATTTAAACTAATCTTTAAAAAACGGACGGATAATTTTCATACAAAATTTAAACTAATCTTTAAAAAACGGACGGATAATTTTCATATGTGGATATACCTGCATCTGCATGTCCAACTGTTATTTCGAACCTTTGCAGTTAAAGTGCTTAACGACTTTATAGCGGCAAATGTGTAAAAAGATGTGACGGAGATAAAGCGGGTATACAAAAAGGTACGTTAAACGTAAAAATGAGTATTTAAAATTAGTTTGCTATCATTTTCACATGATCTTTGTAGAAGAATATAATATTAGTCAAACTTATATTATAAAATCAAGTAATATCATGGCTATGCACGTTAGATATCTATGATAAATTTCTACTTTATTCTGGACACTTAAACCTTAAAAATTCGTTCTTTACAACAACTTTTTTGATTTATTTTAAAAGAGAACTGGTTAAACCAACCTCTATATATTGAGATTGCTAAAGCGGGTGCTAAGAATCATTAATTTAGTGCATGCAGTGAAAAATATCGGGACTTAAAAGAGACCTACTATTCATTGGGGGCAAGTTTTTAAATCTCGGATGTCGGACGCGTTTCGTCTCGGGAATTTTATAGACTTGATCTCGTATTGGGGGAGATCCCGGACGATACCTGCGAGATTCGAAATAGTGATTGGGGATAAACTGAAATAACATAGCGGTAGAAGAGTACGACGGGGTATAGCAGGGTTATTGCGGGGCTTTAATTGCATAGTTTCGGGACATCAAATATTTATTCATTTTTCGGATATGAATGAGGATGAATTTTAAATTTTTCTGGTATTCGTTGATAGCCCTACTTCATCTACCTAAACATATGCCTTAACAACTGAATATTTAACAACAGCAGATTTCACCTCAGCATTTTGTTTTTCACAATCAGTAAATGATTCTTTTTTATTGCGTTGTTTGTGCCAAAAAAAAAAAAAAGGAAAAAAAAAAGAACGATCAAACATCTAAATTTTGCTTCTGCTTTTATCCATACAAAGGATGTCATTAAATTTCTCACCAAAATGCAACCACATTACAAGAACATAGTCAAATTCCAATAGCGATACACTATCGGAAACAGATGCTATTGCCGTCGGGATGTATTTCTTCTTTAGCAATGACATCTGACGGAGCCGACGTGCTTCTTTCGAATGTTTCCGACGTCGCTTAGCGACTGTTTCCGATGACGAAAATATTGAAAAAAATTGATCGACAATCCATCTGTAGTCGTTGGAAATACTAGGTATACATGTTTTTTATGCAGCGCCACCTTTTCTTTTTCAGCCTTCCACACACAGTTTAATCAATTTCATAGCTTCATGGAGCGTAAATATATAAACAAGCCCATTTGAACATATATACATAAACAAATATATGATAAACAAAACAACATATCCAATTTACATAATAACATCATCAAACTATAGTCAAAACATCAATCCAACCAATATATATATATATATATATATATATATATATATATATATATATATATATATATATATAAAACTCAAATACAAGTCATCCATCCATCTATTCCACAAAACAAGCCCAAATCATCGTCAAATAATGTCACCATATCAAGACCATCCTAACTGTAACATAATGTATATATACAAAACAAAAACATGTAATGACCTAAAATTTTGGAACTAATTTAAAATTTCAAGTTTAAATAAGAGTACCTGTGACATAGGTCCTTATTAAGCTTTAAAAAACACAAAAAATCCTTCACTAATTTTAGTGTAAATTAGGTCCCTGTTTATTATCCCCAGTTGTTGCGACCAAACCAACAACATTTCATAAAAGTTGCTGACATATCAACAACTTTTCAGTACACGGTATAAAAGGTGCTGACATATCAACAATTATTTACAAAAGTTGCTGACGTTTCAACAATAATTTTCCACTTTAATGTATATTGTATAAAAGTTGCTAACATATCAGTAATTATCTATAAAAGTTGCTAACATTTCAGCAATAATTTTTCCTTTGTTTCTGGAAATCAGGGACTAGATTTACAAAAACTTTACTAGTGAAAGTTGCTGACATATCACAAATTATTTATAAAATTTGCTGACATATCAGCAATAATTTCCTTTGTTTTTAGAAAATAGGGATCAAATTTACAATGAAACTTTGACAGGGGTCGGCTTTGCAATATGAAAGTATAATAAGAATGTCTCCCTAATTTTCACTTTAAATAATTTATATAAGGATTTATAGTCAGTTAGAACTCGTTTTAGTTAATTAAAAAATAATAAACAAAGTCTATTTTAAATTTTGTTTATATATTATCGAAGAGCACGAAAAATTGGTAAACATGTCCAGAAAATATATTTAATAATATGTCAAAAAGTTGTAGGAACGTTGCACGTACATAAGCTAGTTAATTAAATGGATGAACATAAAACAAAGTATATTTAAACCCCTCATGAGATAATTATCCTAAGGCCCTTAGCTTGCACTCCATACCATCTTCCCTATGCTCGGCAACATACCCTACACAATTTCATTTTGCCCCCTTTTTTTCCTATAAGTATTAGTCACCCTCTCTACTAAATCACTTTCCTCTCCAATCATTTTCTTTTGCTCTCCTCTCCATTTCTCCTTCTTGCTACACTCGAGCATCTCCCTACGGCCACCGCCGTCCAACCCCCTCTTCCACGCAGGCGTCAACCCCTCCGGCCATCCCTCCCCCTTGTCGTAGCCTACCTCACCCCAAAAGCTCCAAACCCTCTTCAAAACCCCAAAAACCCACACTATTTCCCCTTTGCACCGCCAAGGTCAATCCCCTTAGCCCTACCGTCGCCCCTGGCCTCACCTAACCCGCCTCCGACCACCAGGCCATGGGCCCTGTCCTCAAAACTTGAACACAATAGCATCCCAAAACTCGACCCGTTAGCTCCTCGAACCAAATATACACCCACCTATTCACCCGTCGTTTTATAAAACTCCATAGCGTTGAACCTCCATCCGATTAATTTTCAGAAAACTCCGATAATGCTTGGAGGCTGCCGAAATTTTCCCGAATTGCTAAGGTGTCCTACGATTAAAGTAAGGAGGAGTGGAATACTAGGTGAGAGCTTTGAAACTAAATAGAGATAATTAATTATTGGTTAATGTTGTGTACTCAGTTGGGTTATTTTATGCTATTTGGTTGATGATATGGGTTCATGGTTTGGTTTGATAATGATTCGTGTGGAAAAGATACGTAAGTGAAATTTAAGTAGTCACCAAAGTATATGACACTTAGAAATAATGATGTGGACATTGGTATTGATTGGAAACTTAAATGGTCTTTGAATAGAAAATTAACTCGGTATTGATTGTTGGATATTGGTATGAACCCTATAGGGTGATTGAGTGATAGTTAGTTGAATATTGACGGTTGTAATACATCTCATTGAGTTGATGAATACTATGCTTAAATAGTGATAGGTTATTGTGTAAATACCATTTTAAGTTCATGACACCCTCTATAGTTATGATTGGATGTTATATTGGTTGCTGATAAAGTGGTATATGTTACCCTGATTTAATATGGCCAAAAGTGTGATTATTAGCTCGTTGGTTAAGTCTTCATTCAATAAAACAATTTAATGAATATTTTATTAATATAAATAATGGGCAGGAAATTAAAATTCAAATTTGACATCTTTTTTTTTGATATAAACAAAGTTTAAGTCATTACGATAAATGTTTGTAAAGGAAAGAAATTGACCTGAAACAATTTTCAAGTAATTAAGGTATGTTCAAGTTCTAATTTAAAAGCGAATAGTAACTTGGAAAAGTGAAGTTTGGTTTTAGTATATAGAAGATGTTTTTAATAGGATTTTCTTTTCAAAGTTATCTTATCTCTTTTTATAGTGGACTTCGGGAAAGTTTGGATTTCAAAAGACGATGTTCGAAAAATAATGTTATTTTAAGGATTTAAATAAAATTATAATATTTAAATAATAAAATATTTGAATATGAAGTTAAATATAGGAAATATAGTATTCGAAAATTATTATATATATTTTATATAATTAATAAATTATTTTTGAAGTGATTTGACTTGATTTTTAATATAAGTCGAAACTGGGTCTGGATAGAACTAATCGCGCAACGGTAGTTCGCGAATTTCGACCATTGACTTCAAGTTGACGTACCGGAAGATTGGTCATTGGATTTTCCTGAAACGAAAAATGTTTGGTCCGAAATGAAAAAGCTCTCAAATGAAAAGGAAAGTTTTGAGATCCAACGGTTAGATTTTGAAATAAGCCCAAATCAAATTTGAATAAAAACAATGCACTGCAGTTTAGAATCCAAAATGGGATCGGACTAAAATGGACTATTTTTAAATGATTAAAAATATGGAAAAATTGTGATAAATGATTTGAAAGAGTTTTGGACCAAATATATATATGGTTTTGAATGATAAAAACCTATTGATTAGAAATAGGCTATTTTGCAACGCCTTTTATAACGGTTTTTAAAAAACGCTATGTGATAAAGATTTTAAATTCCCAAATTGAATGCAAACCTCTGTGAACCTTTTATATGATTAATAAAATAGTTTTGTTGATGATTTTGATAGCCCAACAGCTTAACCAAATCTGAGAATAAGATCTAACCTTATGAATTGTTTTCCAATTAAAGGAGAGTTGATAATCCAAAAAGGGTTTTGTTTTGACGCTAATTATTTCGAAAAGACCGGGTTCAACCCATTTTGAATAATTATATAACGAGTTCAAAGATATCAAAGATGGTGGAAGAACTATTATCTTCACATCTAATGGACTGCTTGCTGATGCCTTGGGTAGCTCAGATTATTAGGTTATAAATGGCAGTAGTCCGGACGTACTTGTTGATTGTTCGAATATGCAAAGGCCTCTCACAATTTTTTGGATGAGGAATAAGGTGCCTTCCGTTTCGTTCATAACCCAGTACGAACTTGTAAATGGAAGGGTGTTTGACATTGTATTTTATGACATAATAAACTGGTTTGTATTGAGTTATATTAGTTAGTGGTGGAGGATTTATTCTCTTAGCTTAACACCCTCCTCTTAGACTTATATACTCAGAAGGTTATATATTAATAGACACCGATTATATGTTGTGAATTGAAAATGTGGCATGCGAAGTGTTGAGCCAATCAAAGCTTTTGTTGAAAAGCATAGCTTTGTGGATGATGATCAAAGCATGACTGATATAACGTAGCTTTGTGTTGAAACATGACTTTGGAGCCTCACAACCCGTGAATGGCCAAAAACAGTATGATGGACCGCAGAGATAGGACATATGTTTCCTTCTAGTTAAAAAGTGATGTTATGGTATGGATCCCTATGTGGATGATGGATCGAGACGCCTCAGATAAAGGTCAAATACGACCAAGAGACGATATGTTCGGGAGTAACTTGAATTACACCTAGTATAGGTGGGTCGGCTCTGTTGATCCAAAGGATCATCTATTGACTTGATCCTGGGACATCCCGCTAGAGGTATTCCGAACGAATAAGGAAAATTCTTTGCCTTGGTCATTGTTGGAATCCAACTTCCAACACGAGCTTTGTGTTTTTAGATGTAAACTAAATAGCTAACATAATGGGATAGTGTGACATCCCCAAACCCCGTACTGGCGGTGGCAAGGGTAATCTTTGGAATATAACACATATATAATTTTAACAACGCATATATAACTTATACATCGAACGTACAACTTATACAACACTTATACATGAGGTGTACAACGCTTATATAACTCATACATCGACTATATAATTTATACATCATCGTTTTCCATATCGTTTATAATTCAGAAATCTCACATTGGGTTCCACTCCACCAAAAATAGCAGGAGGCTCAGAAAAATATGCGGTCTCTTCTAGAATGTAGAAGACGTCCACATGAGTCCACTATCTCTTGTTTCACTGAATTTCGTCCAGAAACGAAAAAGATATGATTTTTACAGTGAAATCAAAAACCGTAGCGCTTTAAAGTGCTATGATATAGTTTAAAATAATTTCAACCGTACCTCAGCTGAAGGGTTCGAAACTAGGTTTCGATTTTTCTTCGAATCCGTGTAGCTATTCGTCGATCGGCCTTTGCAGCGTCGGAGGGGGAGGAGTGGCGCACGTGCGCAGGGGGGTGCGGTGGCGTTCGATCGCCTGAGGCGGCGGCGGCGACGACTTGAACGTCGTGACTTCGTGAGCTCGATTCGAGCTCTACAGGTCACGAAAAAAATCCAAACTTTATATGGATTTAAATATCTCTCCGAGCTCTTCAAAATCTTCAACTGGAGGAGGGACTGATTCTTCGTGGTTTGGTCGGAAAGTGGGTGGGAAGTTTTGAAGTGTTTCCGTCGTGGATCGAGCGAGGGGGGGGGGGGAGAAAGCGGGGAGAGAGAATTGTGATGTGGCCCAATAGGATTTTTTATATTTATAAATTTTAAAAATCCAAAAATACCCCTTATCTCATACGAACTCCAATCCAAACCCAACGACTGTCGTCCCTAGCTAAATACCCCCATTCCGAACACAATGGGATATGTTTCGAAGGCCCATTCGATTGTTTCAGTCAGTTTTCCTTCAAATTAAAATATAAAACATTCAATATTTAATTTGAACGTACATTTCAATTTGCCAGGGTCACATATTGATTTTGAAAATTCCCGAAAAATAAATCTAGCTATGTTTTGACGATACGGTCCAAACAAAACTAGTTTCGTTGAATTTTGAGACCGTTTGAAAAATGGCCCTTTTCTGGTCGATCCAATTTAATAGAAATCGACCAAACACATTTTCCTTTTCCACGTTCACATACTAGCTTCAAAAATTATGAAATTTGAAACCTAGCAATAATTTAACATCCCGGATCCAACAAAAGGGGTTTCGTCGAATTTCGAGGTCGTTTGCAAAATGGCCATTTTCACGGGCTATATAAACTCTATAGCGACCTTTCTGAAAATTCATTTAGCCATAACTTTTTCTTCCCACTATGAAACTTCGATTTTTCAGATTCGTTAGAAAGATATTCACTAACAGATTTAAATATTTTTGGTTTCACTCAAATCTGTTTTGTTTTGCACCCGATACAGTCAGTCAAAGTTTGAATTCAAATTTTGAAACTACCGCGCCATTTCATGCCTTGTTTATAATTAAAATTAATTATATTTATTTTCAAACGTAAATTAAAACTTACTTTTCGTCGTTATTATTTAAAATATTTATTTTAAATATTTTAAATTCACTAAAATAGCCAAATTAAAATTTTCAAACTGGTTCAGATTTTCCGGGTTGTTACAATCTCCCCCACTTAAAACTTTTCGTCCCCGAAAAGAAACAAAGTCGAAAGTGGTTTGATTAATCCACTCCACTTTCATTCTGGCTTCCTTTCTCTAACTTTTCAGTTTCTGAGAATTTTCAAATTCTTCAAAAATTTGGCTAACACCCTAAATTTTCGAAAAAATTCGCCATAACCTCTTTTGTACGGGGAGGGGTTTGGAAATTTATTGGACCGTATTAGGTACCCAATAAATCCTAATAAGCATGCACATATTTATAGTGATATATTCCGGTGTCCACAGAGGAGTGTGTATAGATCATAACTCCAGAGAATAAATTCTCGTCACCCTATAAATGGTTTTTGTGCCTTAATGACCAGAGAGACGTGTTTATTGTCATCTCCAGACCCGTATGGGGTTTTTATTAATCTGGCAATTTACCGTTACATTTTATATGGTCCATATCAGTCATCAATTCAACTGTAATATATAGTCATCGCGATACAAGCCTCTCGCTCGTATGGTAAATCTTCAACCTCGTCACACAAGCTCCAAATGCTTATGTGGTATATGATGAAGTATGCCTATCTTCAAGAAGTATGCCATGTAGCGTAGTTCAAAATTAATTGTTACTATCCTATGGCGACATTTATTATTACACACAGAACAACCAGCACTCCGCATCCAATGACATTCACAGGAGTTGATATAATAATATTTCACATCCAACTCATTAAGGTTTACCTATTTGTCGGGCACACAAATAAATTCTTTACTCAACAGCTAATCCATTTACCTGTTGAAACGTATATAATGCACATGTATATATTTCTATCTATTTTTAACTCAGTTCAATGTGTGATTTAATTAACTATCATTCTAATAATTTAATTAATCAAATCCACTATCACACAACACAAACAACTATCAATTTGTTTTCAAATTTTCAAAAGTATATTAATCAATTCCTATATTCTTTTAAAATCATTCAGACTATAGAATTAAAAGTTTACATCCATGAAAAGAAAATAACAACAAAGTAGAGAACAAATGGTAATGCAAAGTATGGGAAATGTACCTTGCACCGGAGTCAGTCAGAAATATCCACCCTGCACTTAGGATAGGCTTTCTTAATGCTTTCCTCTGTTTCCCAAGTACAATCTCGCGGATCTCCACTCCATTGCACTTTGACTAAGTGAACCTTCTTGTTCCTCAGTTCTTTGGTTTCTTTTCCAATTATCTTTAGCGGCTCTCTTCTCACAGCTAATTCTGGAGTAATTTCAATATCCTGTTGTGCGGCTTCTTCCACGATCAAGTCTGGATCATGAACGTGCTTTCAAAGTTGAGATATGTGAAATACATCATGCACTCCATGCAACCAATCAGGTAATTGAATTTTATAAGCGAGGGTTCCAATCCGTTCAAGTATAGGGAATGGACCAATAAATCTGGGCGCCAACTTCCCAGTTTTGCCAAATCAAATCACTCCCCTCATCGGAGAAACCCTTAGATACACATAATCACCAACAGAAAAAGCCAAATCTCTTCTTCTCGAATCAGCATAGCTCTTCTGTCGACTTTGAGCGGCGAGTAATCGTTTCTTAACGAAATCGACTTTGTCCGCAGCTTCGCGAATCATATCTGGTCCCAATACAAGCCTATTGCCAGGTTCAACCCAACAAGCAGGAGATCAGCACAGTCTACCATACAATGCTTCGAATGGTGACATTATCAGGCTTGCTTGGTAGCTGTTGTTGTATGAGAACTCAGCCAAATGTAAATGGTCTTCCCATGATCCACCAAAATCTAGAACACAAGCCCGCAATAAATCTTCTAGTATACGATTCACCCTCTCAGTTGACTATTTGTCTGAGGATGATAAGCGGTGCTTAGATTCAACTTCGTTCCCAGTTCTACTTGAAATGCCTCCCATAATTTGCTAGTAAATATTGGATCTCTATCACTAACTATACTGAGCGGCACTCCATGTAGCCTAACAATTTCCTTGAAATATATCTACGCCAGACTCTGAGCAGTTCGATTCGATCTGACAGGTATGAAATGGGCGGTCTTCGTGAAGCGATCTACGATCACCCAAATAATGTCATTTCCTTTTCTGGTTCTAGGCAAATCATCTATGAAGTCCATTGAAATATGTTCCCACTTCCAACCCGGAACGTCCAACGGTTGCAACAATCCGGTAAGTTTCTGCTGGTCACTTTTGACTAGTTGGCAAGTATAGCATCTGCTGACATATAAAGAAATGTCTCTCTTCATCGACCTCCACCAGAAAGTGCGTTTGATGTTATTATACATTTTGCTTACTCCTGGATGGATACTAAGTTTTGACTTGTGGCATTCATCCAGTACTTCCTTTCGGAGCTCAGAAATGTTAGGAACACAAATTCGACCCTTTAGCCTTAGAATCCCTTGGTCATCAATCTGGAAACTCAAGTGTTCGCCTTTCTGTATTCTTTCTCTGATCCTTTGAATGAAGTGATCATCCTTCTGAAGAGCAGAGATTTTATCAATCAATGAAGTTGTAATAATAAAACTGGCGATCATTACATTCTTTCGGCTTAGCGCATCGGCCACGACATTGGCTTTCCCTGGAGTGTACAGAATCTCAAAATCGTATGCTGCAAGGAACTCTAGCCAACGTTGCTGCCTCAGATTCAAGTCTTTCTGGGTGAACAGTTACTTTAGCGACTGGTGATCTGTAAATAGTTCGAATTTCTCACCCAGAAGATAGTGCCTCCAGATTTTCAAAGCGAATACGATGGCCAACAACTCAAGATCATGAGTAACGTAGTTCTTTTCATGTGGCTTCAGCTGACGGCTAGCATAAGCAACAACTTGACCTCTTTGCATTAATACTGCACCAAGGCCTTCTCTAGAGGCATCTGTCCAGACTTTCAAGTCCTGATTGTCATCGATTATCGTTAACACTGGAGCCATTGTTAATCTTAACTTTAGCTCCTCAAAAGCCTCCTCACATTCTGGAGACCACTTGAATTTTGAGTGCTTCTTTGTAAGCTTCGTTAAGTGACTAGATATCTTCGAAAAATCTTTAACGAACTTCCGGTAATAACTATCCAATCCAAGAAAACTTCGGACTTCTGTGGGAGTACTAGGTTGTTTCCAATTTTGAATAGCAGTGATTTTACTTGGATCCACAGCAATTCCCTCTTTTGATACGACGTGGCCAAGAAACTTTACTTCATCTTGCCAGAATATACATTTGGACAGTTTGGCTTTCAATACATTCCTTCTCAGAATTTCTAGAACCTGCTCCAAATGTTTTTCATGTTCGGCCTTTGGTTTAGAGAAGATTAGAATATCATCAATAAAAACCAGAACAAACTTATTCAAAACCCCTCTGAACTCTCTATTCATCAGATCGACAAAGTAGGCAGGAGCATTACATAAGCCGAACGGCATTACTAACCACTCATAGAATAAGTCTGGACCTCTGAATGGTGTCATAGGAACACACTCTTTGACAATACGAGCTGATGGAAACCTGTAGCTAGGTCCATCCTTGAAAATACTTATGCTCCATTCAGACGATCCAATAAATCATCGATTCACGGCAATGAATATTTACTCTTTATTGTCTGCTTATTCAAGTCACGATAATCCACACATAGTCGCAGAGTACCGTCAGACTTTGGGACAAACACCACTGCTGGTCCCCAATCAGAGAAACTAGGCCTGATCAGACCCTTCCATACAAGCTATCTTGTTTGATTGTCTAATTCCTCTTTCTCTTTCAAGGTCATTCTTCGAATAGCGTGCACTACTGGCCTTGCATTCGGGATTAAAGCAATTTTGAAATCAATTTCTCTCTGCGGAGGTAAGTTAACAACTTCTTCGAACACGTCCGCATAATTCTTGACGACAAGAATTTCTTTTATGAGGTCGGGAACATTCTCTGTGACTACCGGGATATTTTCTATTTGAGCAGGAGAAACATCCAAAGCTGCCCAAAAATCTTTTCTATTTGAATTCGGGCCTTCACATGGTATGGTTATATAGTTCCCTAATTGGGCCTTTGCCTTAACAACTCTCTCGGCGCATTTAACCTCAGCCTCGTATTTGGTCAACCAGTCTAACCCCAAGATAAGATCAAATTCTGTAAAATTCATGACGAGCAAGATGGTAGGGAACTTATAATAGGAAAAAGAGACAGGCACCCCACAAATCCAACTAAGATCAAGGGAACTCCCAACCGGATTATGGACAGTCATTGGTTCTTTGAGCTTCTTCAATTTCAAATCCAACTTCTTAACTGCATTCTTTGCAATAAAGCTTCGCGATGCGCCTGTTTCAAATAGTACTTTAACTGGAATGTTTTTGACATTAAGCGTGCCTTCCAAAACATCAGACCTTTCCTGAGCAGACGAAGATGCAGGCACTTTTGCCACTTCATTTACATGCACTGCTTCAGGTTTTCTGGATAGCGGGCAATTTTTCGCAATATGACCGGCCTGGTGGCACTTATGGCATCCTCTTTTCTCTTGTAACTCCTTACCTGATTTAAATCCATCTTTCTTCAAAGATCTACAATTTCTGGTAAAATGTCCTTGCTTATTGCAGTTAGAGCATACAACTGTCGTTACTGGTTCCTTCTCCGATTTAGCCCTTTTTCTCTTGGCACTGGGCTTCTTACTGACCTCAGACATCGTCCTGGCCTCAGGACTATCAGTTTCAGACTCACCTTTATTACTAGAACTGACTTCCTCTTCGTAGCATAACATACCTTTCTTGTCGAGATCCTCATACTGGTAAGCCATGTATATCATTTCAGAAAAGGGAAGCTTCACATTCCTCATTACACTATTTTGGTATTTTCTTTGCAGGCCATGAATAAACCTCAGATTCTTCCTCTTTGGATCTTGAATCAGATGAGGGGCAAAATGAGAAAGTTCATTGAATTTCTTATGATATTCTGGAATGGTCATATCTCCTTGTATCAGATAAGATAATTCATCACATAACCGCTCAGTTGCTTCAGGAGGAGTAAATCTTTCCAGGAAAATCACTTTGAATCTATCCCAGGTGATATCACCTTCTAGATTATCCTTAATAATCGAATCCCACCAGAACAAGGCTTCGTCTTTGAGTGCCCAAGATGCCAGTAATCTTTTCTGGTCGTCTCTCAGCTTTAAACCGTCAAAGATTTTCTCAGAAAAACGAATCCAAGCTTGCGTTTTCATAATAGATTCTTCGCCCGAGAACGGTATTCCACCCATATTTCGATACTTAATTAATAGAGCCTCAATATCTGGTTCTGCATTCCTTCTGTTTTTGACACTCATTTTCAAGTACTTCTGCAAATAGCAGACCAAGTGTCAGGTCACAGAAAAGATATTTCAAAGCATAGAAACATATACTTGAATGTAAATGTGTCTATCGGGGTGTATTTCATTCTGCTTTACTCATACTAGGATATTACTGATCCTATCTGTATTGAGTTACCCGTCCTAGAACACTACTGGTTCTATTTCTGAAGAGTTCGTTAATATGTTATATTCCCGCACTAAGCTTAACCAAAGCTCTGATACCACGTTGTGACATCCCCAAACCCCGTACTGGCGGTGGCAAGGGTAATCTTTGGAATATAACACATATATAATTTTTACAATGCATATATAACTTATACATTGAACGTACAACTTATACAACGCTTATACATGAGGTGTACAATGCTTATATAACTCATACATCGACAATATAATTTATACATCGTCGTTTTCCATATCGTTTATAATTCAGAAATCTCACATTGGGTTCCACTCCACCAAAAATAGCAGGAGGCTCAGAAAAATATGCGGTCTCTTCTAGAATGTAGAAGACGTCCACACGAGTCCACTATCTCTTGTTTCACTGAATTTCGTCAAGAAATGAAAAAGATATGATATTTACAGTGAAATCAAAAACCGTAGCGCTTTAAAGTGCTATGATATAGTTTAAAATAATTTCAACCGTACCTCAGCTGAAGGGTTCGAAACTAAGTTTCGATTTTTCTTTGAATCCGTGTAGTTATTCGTCGATCGACCTTTGCAGCGTCGGAGGGGGAGGAGTGGCACACGTGCGCAGGGGGGTGCGGTGGCGTTCGATCGCCTACGGCGGCGGCGAGTTGAACGTCGCGACTTCGTGAGCTCGATTCGAGCTCTACAGGTCACGAAAAAAATCCAAACTTCATATGGATTTGAAGATCTCTCCGAGCTCTTCAAAATCTTCAACTGGAGGAGGGACTGATTCTTCGTGGTTTGGTCGAAAAGTGGATGGGAAGTTTTGAAGTGTTTCCGTCATCGATCGGGGAGGGGGGGGGGGGGGGAGGGGAAGAGAAAGTGGGGAGAGAGAATTGTGATGTGGCCCAATAGGATTTTTTATATTTATAAATTTTAAAAATCCAAAAATACCCCTTATCTCATACGAACTCCGATCCAAACCCAACGACTGTCGTCCCCAGCAAAATACCCCCATTCCGAACACAATGGGATATGTTTCGAAGGCCCGTTCGACTGTTTCAGTCAGTTTTCCTTCAAATTAAAATATAAAACATTCAATATTTAATTTGAACGTACATTTCAATTTGCCAGGGTCACATATTGATTCTAAAAATTCCAGAAAAATAAATCTAGCTATGTTTTGACGATACGGTCCCAACAAAACTAGTTTCGTCGAATTTTGAGACCGTTTGAAAAATGACCTTTTCTGGTCGATCCAATTTAATAGAAATCGACCAAACACATTTTCCTTTGCCATGCTCACATACTAGCTTCAAAAATTATGAAATTTGAAACCTAGCAATAATTTAACATCCCGGATCCAACAAAAGTGGTTTCGTCGAATTCTGAGGTCGTTTGCAAAATGGCCATTTTCACGGGCTATATAAACTCTATAGCGACCTTTCTGAAAATTCATTTAGCCATAACTTTTGCTTCCCTCTATGAAACTTCTATTTTTCAGATTCGTTAGAAAGATATTCACTAACAGATTTAAATATTTTTTGTTTCACTCAAATCAATTTTGTTTTGCACCCAGTACAGCCAGTCAAAGTTTGAATTCAAATTTTGAAACTACCGCGCCATTTCAGGCCTTGTTTATAATTAAAATTAATTATATTTATTTTCAAACATCGATTCAAACTTACTTTTCGTCGTTATTATTTAAAATATTTATTTTAAATATTTTAAATTCACTAAAATAGCCAAATTAAAATTTTCAAACTGGTTCATATTTGCCGGGTTGTTACAGATAGGGTATTATTCGAGCTACGATTTATACATTTACTTTCAAAAATGATTTCCGCACTTAGACATTAATGATAATATCAAACGATTTTCTTGTGTCAAGCATGCCTGACTGTTATAAGGTAAAACCCTCTCCTCTGGTATGCGTTGCATTATGTGATGGGACTTGAGTCTTATAATGGCTTCATTTTTATAAAAGCATTGTGAAGTTTCGTGCACTGGTATTCATGTGGAGGAAACTCGTTCCATATTGCACAGAGTGGTCCCATGATATGCCTTACTTTTAAATAAAAGTTAAGAATAACTATTTTCAGTTTCTCATACCAGTCCCATGACTGGCTCATAGTTTGTTTTCCATTACAAAATCGGGTGCCCTCATTTCCACATGGGTAGGACAGTAAACCGGCTATTAGTTAAGAAAACTTTTGGAAGTTATATATACATATACATATGTGTGTGTATATATATATATATATATATATGGAAGCGATCTAGGAAAGCTGGTTTTGGATTTGGAATAAGAGCAAGACTAGGATGTTATTTTTGGGCTCTCTCTAATACTCTGGCATGTCAATATATCGATGTCTCAGCTATGTATCTATTGGTTTATTTCTGCTGCTATGTATGATATTTGGATCCGAAGGGATTTATTAACTTTGAAAAATCTTTGATGTTATACGATTTACATTTTTGGTGTTTTATGTATGATTATCTTCTACTATTATATAATGTGTTATATCTAAAGGCCATTTGTCCCTCTGGCACTTGGAACGTCGATACACTTATATTGTGGATGTATTAATGTCGAGTTCTGGGGATCGAGAGGATGGGTAGTCACATGTGGTATCAGAGCTGAGAATTAACCTTAGTTCTGGGGTATAATGCATTAAAAGACTCATCATAGATAGAATCAGTAGTATTCTAGGATGAGTGACTCATTAGAGATAGGGCTAGTAATACCCTAGAATGAGTACAATCGGAAAAAAGCACACCTGGTGAACACATTTCTTTTCATATATCGTAACACCCCACACTTTTATGAGCCTAAATTTCGATAAAAAATGAAAATCAAACACATCCAAGCATGGAGCATGTAGATCTGGTACCTGCAAATAAATGAGCATGAGAATGAGCATAATCAGAGTATAATAAAATATCTAACAGCGGAAACAAAATATGATAAACTAGTATTAACTCAAGTAATTATCTTTTTAAAGTAAGTCACTTTGCCAATACTGAGCATGAGAGAGAACGAGAACCGAAAGCCAAGCTTATACGCCTATAAGAACCTGACCTTCTCTGAAAAACTGGGAGGTTGTAATGAGGAGGGGGTCAGAACAACAAGATTTTGGTGAACAGGAAATGCACAACTCAGATTATAATGTATAGACGTATCCCGTTCGGTTCAACCCAAGATGTATGCCTTCCAAGGTTAGTAATTCTATCCCAACATCGTGGGCAGTTACGCACGACTCTAACTACCCTTCCCAAGGTAGTATTCCTAAATATCGATATCGAGATAGAATGTTTTCACGTATATTTATGAAGCCTTTAAACCAGATGTAGCTGATTATTAAATCGAGGGTGAACCCCTAATTGTGCAGTTTACTTATTCACACACACACATCCTTAACTACTTAATGCCTTAGATTGGGGTGGATTCTACTAATCGCTTTAGATCCTAGATGGAACTGTTGGTCACTCAATACTTCTCGATGATTTATTTAATGTTAATATAAACTAGAGGGTACCAACTACTGGGACCTACTAGCTAAGGCTTCCGTTATTAATGCATATAAACCCATATCCGATGTACGGCGAGAGATGTGTTTTGCTTTAGCACCTAGCTGACCTTATTGGATAATCTTCTTAGTCACTTAATACTTCCCGTAGGATAGGTAGTCCAATGGAATGACCATACCAGAAAATTTTAATTTCCAGGTTTGGGTAGGCCTCACACACGCCTTTTAAGACCCCTATACTGGAAGATCTACTCCCAGGTGGACTCCTCGACCCAGGCCACTTAAGACCCAAGGAAGCGAACTATACACGAAGATTATCATGTTCGCACTCAATTAGCCTTTAATGCCTCTTCTTATGGGAATGAAGTGGGTTACGTTATTGAGTCATTCCTGTTTAGTTTCACTTTACAGGGATACTATACTAATTCAAGTGTTTGTCATTACGGGTTCTTATATTAACCTATATAAATAAGGAAAGTTATTTTCTCCCAATCCTAGGATATTTGATTAATCATTTATCCTAATTGGACATAGTATTTAAACGACATCCAATACCCATAAATCCCCTTTTTATTTTATTTATAGAGTTATTTCCATTTATAACCATAACGGTCATATTTCCCTAAGGCAACCTTTATTTTTAATTTCTTTTTATTCCCGTTGCTTGTGATTAATGCCACTTATGGACCTAATGGTCATAATTCCCTAAGACATTAATTAACAATGGAATATCCCTATTTTATCAGTCCTAAAATATCTATTTGTTATACCCCAACAAACATTTCTAATTATTTGATTATTGTCTATTGTATATATATATATATACGCATTTTTATGCACTAGACCTCTCACATTAAGCTGACAACTTGTGGATGCTGGATTTGCCTGGTGGTTCCGGGAAGATTTCTACCACAAGTTGAACTTAACTCGTGCCTTAGTACAGTTATATTTACGCATTAGATCATTCATATTAAGCTGACCACTTGCGGATGCTGATTTGTCGGGCGGTTCCGGACAGGCTTCTACCATAAGTTGAGCTTAACCTCGTGTCTTAGTGCAGTTATATTTTGATTTCCTAATTGAGGCGTACAACATTAATCCTAAGCAATTTAGAAATTATAACCATTTGACTTAGTTTCCTAATTAAATTTGTTTTCCCCCAAATCAACGTTGGTTACAATAGTTATTTATTTATTTGGCTCTATTTGTAGTAATCAGTTACACTAATTGCTACAATAATCACCATAAATATATCCATTTAATATGGATTACATTTTAAATGTGTAATTCATACAGTGCATACTATTTGAACATTCAAACATCCATTATCATAATGTATATTTCATCATTTACATAGATTCGGACGGATAACGTATATATATTTGTATATATTTTTTTGCGCAGTTAATGTAGTTATCTTCTTTTATTATTATTTTCGTTAAGTTAAATAATTTGGTTTTAATAACCAAACATTTCTTTTTGTATTTAACCTTGTCATAAGGTTCCAAATCTTTACAAAAAGACTATAAACTATAGTTACTGTAAATTATGCCCGAATATATTACAATGAACAGATTTTCAAACCACAAGAAATACACTTTATGTATAATTTGGAATAGTTGATGCAAACTATGCACAATATGTACATTGGTATTTATACGTAAGTTTGCACAACTTTTCCCTTTTCAATACTGGACATATATCTTATTAGTTCCAAATATTGTTCTTTTTATTTCAAAAGAGGAAAAAGGAATATTCACAACAACTAAGTTAAAACCCCAACAAAATTGAGAACAAATAAGTTTATATCTTTTTAATCAAAATTACATAATTTATTATTAACACTAAAACTAGAGATCTGGAATAAAACTACATGTAAACAGTGTTTTGCAATAAGCACAATATATTTTAAACATAATTATAGGCCATATTCATAAATAATTAAGTAAGCCTACGAATAATGTTATTCATAACAACAAATCTATCTTTTAAGTCTTTTTCAATATTCATAAGCAGATCTAAAAGGTGTCATTTCAGATTTAAAAATATTATAAATAGATCTGATAATATTATGCATATATTTTGATATCTAATTCAAACAAGATAAAAGCTATTATAACTTTGTATGTTAAATTTCCACTCACCTGAAAGCATCCAAATCCGAATTTTGAATAAACTTTTAGGCCTACAATTCCCCAATTCTTATAGATATACAATTATTCTGAAATGGGGACACTTTTAGATCTGTAGATTTGTTAAAAAATTGGAAAAAACAGGAGAATATGATGTACAATAGCCTAGCGGTCAATTAATACCCTTTTCCATTTGAATATGATAATCACTTTCAAATCTATATAATTCATGTTTGATTGATTGTATATAAATATATTTTTGATTAAGAAATTGATTTGAAGAGAAAGGGAAATGGCAGAGCTTCACTGCTGCCTACATATTTGTGTGGAAAAGAATGAGGCCTTACCCCTTAATTTATAGGAGTGGAATTGGCCATGAACCTTTAGATTTGATTAATTAAATATCCTTCTGTTTATATATACTTTATATAGCCGAAACCCTAGCCGTCACTTCCTGGCTCGACCAACCGGTTGCAGCTAGGGGTCGGCCGCTTGGTCGACTTAGCAGTGAGGTGGCTAGGGGGATTATTAATTACTATATATATATATATAATATTCCGTTTTATTTATTTCCGTCCGTTTATCGTATTTTGCCCATAATTTTTTTCATACGGACTCCATTCGCGAAACTCCAAACATGAAAGTTAACCATAATTCCGAAACGAATGCAATGGTTAAAGTTTCGTGGTCAAATTCCATTTTTTGCATAAATTCCTGTTTTTGAATTCTAATTAAATAACTAATATATTGTCAAAGTTCCGGGTTGTTACATATATGTCTCTATGCTTTCGTGAATTGCTCAAGATATCTTGCCTATTTGCCTAACTCTTTTCATGCTATGCAGGTATAGTGGAAAATGAGTGGTAGAAGAGGAAGAGGAAGAAGAAGAGGAAGGGGTGATGCTGAAGTTGAAAACAAAAGCCCATAGAGGCGGTATATGAGGCAGTTGTGCCATCATAATCGGAGCCAGATTTGGAAGTCTTAGCAAGGAAATATAAAAATATGGGAGGGCAACCATTCCTAGGGAAGGAGTTAGTCATAGAAGCGCAAGCATGGCTACATTCTTATGAGAGGATTTTTCACAAGCCTAAGGCTAAATGGAGGGAAGAAAAAATATTTGGCCCCTTGGTTAATAAAAGATGAAGCTTTGATCTGGTGAGAGACAGTTATGATGGGGAACCGAAGGGAAAAGACGAAGCTTTGATCTGGTGAGAGACAGTTATGATGGGGAACCGAAGGGAAATTTCTTTTGGGAATGATTTAAAGAAATCTTCGAAGATAGATTCATACCATCTGAAGGAATAACCTTCTTGTATTATGAATTCTCTAATTTGAAACAAGGAGACATGACTATTCAGGAATCTGAATAAGTTCAATGAGCTTTCCCATTTCGAGCTAGAGTTGATTCTAGTTTCGGTTAAGAAGAACGTAAGATTTATCGATAGTCTGCAGAGAAAGTACAGAAGCAGGGTGACCACTCACGTAAAGATGCCATTTGCGGAAATGATGGACATGGCATACCACTATGAATCTATAAGACAGACGTAATGCCTTGGAAGACAAAGACAATAAAATGGAAAATTCTAGGAAGAAGAGAAAGTTTGGAAGTAAGAAACCGGAAGCAATTTAGGAAGGAAGGACATCCAAGTAGGAATGGGCAAAAAAGCCAACTGCTTCAATTGCAACCAAATGGGGCACTTAGAAACGAAGTGTAAGTGTGACACCCCGCACCCGTTAATGTCACCCTTTAACAGAATGTATTAAGTTTCATGAAGCGTTATAGGTAAACAGAACAAAATCTCACAAGACAGATATATAAAATAGCAGCGGAAATTTAAAACTTTATTTTCCAATAGAAAACACCATGATCTAAAAATCCAGTTACAGCATCAAACTGAAATACTGGAATAAAATGCATCAGATAAAAGCATCTGTCTTGCGCTAAAAACCATCAGAGTATAGAAGTAAAAATCCATAGTCCCCATAAGTAGCCATAAACAAGTAGATAGATAGTCAAAGCGGTACATCTAAGCAATATCCAAAATACAAGCTGAAACAGAAGAGAGAGGATCCTAATCAAACCTGAGCGTTCCCACTGTGAGAACATTGGGGGGAGGAAGAGAGAGAAAAGGAAACAAAACAGGTCAGACATAAAGTCTGGCGAGTCCAATTTCTTTTAGCATATAAATAAGTAAAAGCATCATGACAGGCATATAAACTGGATGAGAGATAATAGTATCATAAAACAGGCATGAACGATATAAGCAGAATGAACTGAACAGATTACGCTTCTCAAATACTTTTCCCTGCACCAATACTAGTATAATGGATATGATCCCTATAGAAAAATATAATAGACTTAGGTGTACTTCTAGTAACGAGTTTTACCCCGAAACAGTAATAACAGGTACCCTAACAGAAATAGCGGGTGTTTCCTCAACCATAAACCACAGGCACCTAAACAGGCAGGACTAGATGTACCCTAATTACTACCCCCAATCAATCGGCTCCCTATCCCGTAAATACGCTGTGCCGACCCCATAGTAGGATGTGTCATCCCCTAAAGTGGCAACCCCCAGAAGGACACAGACCTATTTACTAGTGTTATAGTGTCTTATTTTCCCGAGCAAGCTGGACCCATGCACATGACTCCGTTGGAACGCGCTATCAGAACACCCCCACCCATATGAACCTCTTATAATCATCTCAGTAAGCGTGTCTTGACCCCTACCTAGTTCGAGGTCCCCCTTTAATGCTGGAATGGGTTACTGATTGATACAGATCCTACGCAACAGATGACTCAAGCCCATGTAACCCCTACCTAGTTCGAGGTCCCCCTAGGCTTGTATCCCCAACTACTAGGATTTTGGCAGGTTATGCCCAACAGATTAACAAGCCCATGTAACCCCAACAGATAAAACAGGTTAAGTTTATCGGGTTCGTATAACCCCCCATAGATTTAATAGATTTACTTAAACCCCACAGATTCAAACAAGTTTACTTAACACCCACCATTTAACAGGTTCGTATAATCCCCACCGATTTAAACAGGTTAAGTATTACAGGTTAATAGGTTAGGTTCATATAACCCCCACATATCTAAACAGGTTTCACGTGTTGTTTAAGGTTTCATTACATGTTCTGCTTAATCTATAAATTAAGCCTACAGATTTACATGCCCCAACCCTCAAGTCATAATTCACGGCATAAGATATTCCCCAAATTTTAGTCATACTTCATAGTATAGGTTATGTGTGACGACCGCCCACAACCCCTGCACTAAACAAGAGATATAATTTTTTTGGATAGAATTCTGACTCAGCTCTGACTCATCTCTAACTCATGCGTATGTATATAATTATTCTGCGCGTATACAAACTTAAAACCCTCATAACTTCCTCATACGGTGTCCGTTTTACGCCAACCAAGTGTCTATCTTGACCAGAATTTCGAGACGGACGCAATGGTGCAGTCCATTTCCTCTAATTCTAAATATTCAATTAATTATTATTTAATTTATCCTCTTTAGAGTTGATACAAATTCGAGGTGTTACATTCTCCCTTACTCAAAGGATTTCGTCCTGAAATCTCTAAGTTGAGAAGAATGCATATCCTACCATCGATCATCCATCTACTCATCCACCAACCACTGACATCCATTGTCCTTAAAGATTTCTAATGCTTATATGAATATATGCAAAGGTGTGTGTATATGTCCCACCACTAATGCGAAGATCAGGCGGTCTACTGATTCGGTTGACCTCCTTAATGCAAAGTCTGTTAGTGCCATGAATCTAACACGTATGCAAATAAACCTATTGTATCATATAAGTTCTATATGTGTGCACACCCATCCATCCAAATGCAACATCCATATGCTAGTTCTTCCATTTCCCATCCATAAAAGAAAAGAAAATGCATACACATCCATATGCAGTATGAAAGTGATTGAGCCGATCTTAGTGCCTAATGTGTGTGTATATGCGTCCACAGGCAACCACTAGCAAACACTTGCATCACATGTCTCAAACACATGTTTACATCCAAAGGATTCCTATATAAATGTCGAAAATACTATGGATAAGATATACTCTGTTTACAGAAACAAGCACTGATAAAACTTAGGAAAAGGAGTTAAGAACATACCCTCGAAAAGAAAAGGGTACGAAGCACGAATCTTTTCTTCGGTCTCCTAAGTCGTATCTTTTGGGTTATCTCTCCATTGGACCTTTAACAACTTTATCTCTTTATTGCGTAGCTTCTTAACTTCTGATCCAAGAATATGGGAAGGAACTCGCCTGACTGTCGCCTCCCGTTCCACTTCTACCTCTTCCAATACACTCGGCTCAACGACTACTGCGGTGTCATGCAGGCACTTTCGCAGATGGGAAACGTGGAAAACATCATGAACACCAGATAAATTGTCTGGGAGTTTTACTCTATAGGCCATTTGGCCAATCCTCTCGGTTATGGGAAATGGTCCCACAAACCTAGGTGCCAACTTCCCTACTGCTTCGAAGCGAACAACATTCCTCAGAGGTGATACTTTGATAAAAACTAAGTCTCCCACTTCAAATTCGATGTCAGTCCTTATCTTGTCTGCATAGGACTTCTTCCTATCCTGAGTATGTCTTCATCCACCGTCGAATAAGGTCAATCTTTCCGGACATTTCCCTAAACATATCTGGTCCAAGTAACAATCTTTTTGTAGATTCCCACCAACAAGTTGGTGATCTACAGGGTCGTCCGTACAATGCTTTGAAGGGTGCCATGCCGATGCTAGCTTGATAACTGTTATTATAGGAAAACTCTAATAAAGGAAGATACTCTTCCCAAGTCCCTCCGAAGTTTAGGATACGTAGACTGGAAAGATCTTCAAGAATTTGGTTCACCCTCTCCGTCTGTCCATCGGTCTGGGGATGATAAGCGGTGCTCAAACATAATGGTGTACCTCATGCTTCTTACAAGCCCCTTCAAAATTCATTGGTAAAGATGGGGTCACGATCGCTCACGATGCTGGAAGGTACTCCATGAAGACGAACTATCTATCGGACATAAATTGCTGCCAACCATGGTGTCGTACTCTTACTCTTAACTGGAAATAAAATGGGTGCTCTTAGTAAGTCTATCTACTACCACCCAAATGCTGGTATTGCCCTTCGTTAATCTAGGCAAACCATCTATGAAATCCATGGAGACTCTCTCCCACTTCCAATGCGGGCCCTCTGAAAGATGGAGTAAGCCACGGGGATTCCTTTACTCAACTTTGAATTGCTAGCAAATCAGACATTGAGAAACAACGCTGCTACATCTTTCTTCATCCCATCCCAAAGAAATCCCTTTCTCAAGTAGCTCCCCTACTTGCTTAATCAGCTCCCTCCTTTCCCTTGGATCCATATGGCTCACTGGTAATGCAACTGGCTTTGCATTGTCCACCAGATATATACGAAAATCGATCTCGTGCCTCAGCGGTAAGCCCCGTACCTCATCAAAAACATCAGAATAATCTCGGACTACTGGAACAGATTGCATATCATTGACAAATGCATCAAGAGACTCTAGGAAACTAAGCATAACTGACCCTAGTGGGTCATAAGAAATCTCGAGGGTCCTCCCATGACAAGTCAGAAGCCTAACAACCCTCCTCTCACAATCCAGAATGGGACCATATGTGGTAAGCCAGTCCATTCCTAGAATCAACCCATTACCCATAAACCCGAGCACATATGCGTCGCATTCAGACTCAACTCCTAACACAGATATTCTCAAACCCCGACAAATCATAGATGAATGAGCCGAACCACCAATTGGGGTTTGAGACAACTACGGGATCCACTACCATACTAGTAATTAAGTGCAGAGATTCAACTACATAACTAGATATGAACGAATTTGAAGCGCTAGAATCAAAAAGAGTTCTTATAGGAAGATCGGAAAGAGAAATCAAACCTTCATGGAAACTTTCCTACCTCTATCTGGTGCACTAGCCACGAGAGCATTCGCTTACCCTCCAGAGGTTCCTGTCCTTTGAGCTTGCCCTTGCTTCCTTGGGCACTCCCTAGAATAGTGTCCAACCTCTTCACAAATGAAGTAAGCATTCTTCCCTTTCCTGCAGTCTTGGGCCAAGTGACCCTCTTGCCCGCAACCATGGCACTTCCTCTTACCTTAATCCTTATCATTCTTTCCGCCCTTCTTCTATTGTTGTTGTTGTCCTTTCTTGGGCCATACCTTTTTATTTTGTGTTTTCTCAATATTAACTTCTGGCTTTCATATTTATTTGAACTTTATTTATGTTACCTTCTTGGGCCATCATTTTTCTCATCCTTGGGCTGTTCTCCTTAGCCCTAACTCCCTTGTTTTCCTTTTTACCATCCTCGTGTAACAAGCTAACAAGTCTATCGAAAGTTGCCTCCATCGCATGAAAATCCTTACGAAGCTCGAGAATATTAGCCACAGGTGACACTACTGCAGCTATAGATGGGGGTTAGGAACTTCATTGCCCTTCGACAGGTGCCGCAGTCTAAACATGCCTACGACATTGTGCCGGAATGGGGACACCTTTCAGGAAGAATCAGTTCCCCAGACAAAAAGAAAAAGGAATCAAGCGGAGAATCGAGAGATATTTCCTATGGCTTTGGGGAATATGTTTTTCAAAGTAGATTTTTCTTTTTGAAAATGCTTTCTTTTAAAAACTTTTTGAAAATAACTTTCAAAAACTTTATCCAATCTGGTAACCTTTAGCTCTGATACCAAGTGTGACACCCCACTCTGTTAATGTCACTCACTAAGGGAATGCATTAAGTTTCGTGAAGTGTTATAGGTAAACATAACATAAACATTACAGGACAGATGCAAAATAGCAGCGGAAATTTAAATTGTTGTTGATCATAAAGCACGGTTACACCATATGTCTGAAAATATATAAACTTAGTACATCATTAAAACTTCTGTCTTATACTTTAAATATCAAAGCGCAATAACAAAAGAAAGCATAATCCCCAAATTATAAGCCATAGTAGCAAAGATAGAAGCTTGAGTAATACATCTAGAAGCTCCAAGCAAGACAATAGCAGAATCCTGACTAAGCCTGAGAATTCCCTCCCAACCTTTGGGGGGGGGGGGGACGAAAGAAAGAAGGAGAAACAAAAAGGGTCAGACATAAAGTCTGGCGAGTCTAGTTACTTTTAGCTAGTAAATAAATAAAAGTAACATGATAGGCATATAAAGTGGATAAGAGAGATCACTACATAAATGGCAGGTGTGATAAGGTAAGCAAGATAAGGTGTATGTGCCTCACTAATGATTACTCTACACTATTACTAGTATAACTGAAATGAGATGATCCCTTCTGCTATAAGTTGGTAGGCTTAGGTCATACGTCCAAGTATACCCTAACCCCTACCCTAATCGATCGGCTTCCTACTCCGTAGATATCCTGTGCTGGCCCCACAGTAGGAGGTATCACTTCCTAAAGTGGCAACCCAAGACTTGCACAACCATATCTACCGGTGTCACGGTCGTCTTAGCCCCCTCTGCCTGGCCCATGCACACACATGTCCCCGGTTGGTTTGCGCCACCCGCACCATTTGTCTCGTTTGGATCTCTTACAATCAATCGGTAAGCGTTCCCCTTCTCCTCCTAGTACAGAGTTCTTTATTTGATACCAACTCCGGGTTACTGACTGAAATGAGTCCCATACAATATGATACAAGCTCCCCTGTCTTGTATCCCCACTAGGTTTTTCACTGACCTTGTATACCCTTAAGTGTCTTTAATTACATAGCCTTACGTCAGTTATGCTTACCCTAAAAGGGTGTCATTAATTACATAACTCCAATCTTTCTACCGGTTATGCTTACCTATAGGTGCCTTTAATACATAACCCCCAATCTTCCAATCGGTTATGCTTACCTATAGGTGTCTTTAATACATAACCCTATCATTCCTTCAAGTTATGTTAACCCTAAAAGGTGTCTTTAATTACATAACTTTATTATTTCCACCGATTATGTATACCACTAGGTGTCTTTAATTACATAACCTTATGGGGTTAAGTTGTGGGCCAATATATACTAATATTACCCACCTACCCAAGATTTACTTAACCCTCCCACTGATCCAAGCGTGTTTGTTTAATGGTTAAGTTTGTGGGCCTATACATACTAATATTACCCACCTACCCAAGATTTACTTAACCCTCCCAATGATCCAAGCATGTTTGTTTAATGGTTAAGTTTGTGGGCCTATATATACTAATATTACCCACCTACCCAAGATTTACTTAACCCTCCCATTGATCCAATCAATTTTACTTAATCCTAATTTCAGTTCTTATTCATACAATCCCTTATGGATTAGTTTAGGTTAAGTAGTCCAATTTATTGCCATGTCCATTTATGGTTTATAATGGGCTAGACCTCCCACATTAGGCCTACAACGTGTGGATGCTGGATATGCCGGTCAGGTCCGGGCAGTCTTATTCCACAGTTGGGCCTAACCACGTGTCTTAGCCCGATTCATATTTGCGTACTTAGACCTCCCACATTAGGTTCAACATTAGTGGCTGTTGGATATGCCGGTCGGGTCCGGGCAGACTTCCACCATTAATGCAACCTAACCTCGTGTCATGAGTACAATTACAATTCATAATTGTAATTTCTAGACATTCCATTTTTAATTAATTTACCAATTAATTAATCCTTTCCTTTTATAGGTGTCAATACCTATTTTATCCAATAATTTGAATCACATGTCCAAAAATGTTCATATTCAAATTATGCCATTTTTAACCCTTTTTTCCCCTTTCCTTAACTAGCTCCCTCACAAAATTGGCAACATGCCTAAGCTGGACAATAGCCAAGTCATAAACGATAACAGGGAAAATAATGGGAATGTAACAAAAGTGATCATCTTGGCATAAACATAAACTTAGCATGATAATGTGAACATACATACTAGCATGGACATGTGTTTATCATCATAACAAGATGAACATAAAACTAGGGAACATAACATGATGTCTCAATAAGCATAGTAAGGTCTAAATCAGCAGTTTAGATGTCCAATTTGTTTAGATCTAACATGATAACACATGGTGATAGATTAGATCACATGATTCAGATCTAGAGGTTAAAATAGATCTAACATGATAACACAAGGTGATAATTTAGATCACATAAAATAGATCTAACATGATAACCAAGGTGATAATCTAGATCTGACTAACAGTTCCAATGTCCACATAAATTAGATCTACTAGTTTAGAAATAGATCTACACAAATCCACATCATAGCATGCCATAGAAGTTACAATCTAGATAAAGAATTAGATCCAATCCTAACCAATTCAAGGTGGCATATGTTCATGATTTACATAAATGATTAGATCTATCCAATGATATAACTATTCAAATTAATAGATTTATATTAACCACAATATGGTTACAAACTAAAATCCACAACAATAACATAGTAGAATAATCACAGTTGAATTGGATTTAAAGAAATAGATCTATTATGACATAGCAGAATAATCACAATTGAATTGGACCTAAAGAAATAGATC
Organism: Allium sativum; assembly: GCA_030737875.1. Taxonomy (NCBI): domain Eukaryota; kingdom Viridiplantae; phylum Streptophyta; class Magnoliopsida; order Asparagales; family Amaryllidaceae; genus Allium; species Allium sativum. The sequence goes on from CM060919.1 coordinate 52,412,288, forward strand.
TATCATGATAATAGCATAGATTCATGGTTTACACATATCCAGATCACAGTCTTTCATTATTTACTTTTATTTATCTAAACCTAAAAGCAACTAGAACTCACAGCGTTAGGTTTAGAGAATAGAGAGAATGGATCTTTAATTTCTAGATTTGATTTGCAAAGTATGTAGTTGTAGAAAAAAATACTGTCTCAGTTCGCATTCCGGCAGCATATGGCTCCTATAGTTTTCAATGAAGAAATAGGAGAATTGAGCACATATTTATAGCTGCAGAACCCTCTGAAACCGACTGCCACCTCAGCCCTAGGGGTGTCGACACCCCTGTGGGTGGGTCGACGCCCCTTCAGGGGGGTCGACCCCCTAGAGCATGAATTTTTCCGCTCAGACGAATTTTTTAAATTCGAACTGTTCTGGATAGAATTCTGACTCATCTCTGACTCATGCATATGTATATATTTTTTCTGCACATATACAAACTTAAAACCCTCATAACTTCCTCATACAGTGTCCGTTTTACGCAAACTAAGTGTCTATCTTGACCAGTATTTCGTGACGAACGCAATGGTGCAGTCTGTTTCTTCTAATTCTGAATATTAAATTAATTATTATTTAATTTATCCTCTTTTAGTGTCGGTACAAATTCGGGGTGTTACAAACATACTAATCTACCCACAACACCAGAGAAGAACTCAACCTTATCTTCCCCACATCGGGCAGTGATAGCCTTTACAACAACATTTCAACCACATATCCATGGAAACCAGAACACCAATTCAATCATGGTAAAGCACTCATGACATCCAAATTATACATCTTATGTAAACCATTAATCGAACTCAACATCCCTCAAGCACAAGCCCCAGAGGCCTAAACCAATATCAGACAAACACCCAAGGAAAATCTCCTTCGACGTTGGACAATCTACATGAGACGGTTCAAACAAGGCAACTAATCAACCATGACAGACTCTAGTTATCATCACCAATCCTGCTTCGAAACCATCGTTAATCGTATGATGACCATCCTTGCCATATGTCAAGGGCTAATGGCAACCCCAGTTCTAACATAAACTCCATAAGCCTTTTAATGATATGCATGTTTGTCCAACCTTGACAACTAGACCTTTCAACGATACCCAGGGTACTCGACCTGCAACTGATCTTTTAGACATCTCTATAGTACCCCTGCTTTGAGCCTGCTAGAACTTATGATAAAGATAATCTTTCGGCCTTCGTATCTCTAGTCATCCAACCCGACGACTTTTCTTAACTCAAGCAACCTTCTCGAGCTATCATTATCCACCAACTAACGACCTTTGAGTTGTCACCTCATTCGCTGTTCTGCACCTTCCAACGAACACCTTTCAACACTTCGAACCTTCCTACTTGAATTTCCTTTGAAGTCACACCATCACCGAGCCAAATTACATCACCGTCCAACAAACACCTATCAAGCTCTTTTATTCAAATCCGGGTCATACCCGAAAAATATAATTTTTCAGAAATGACCCTGTACGACCGACCCATCCTCTTGGAGCCGACCGACCCAAATCTTCATTAGAAGCATGATCGACCGGCCCAATATCGTGACCGACCACATCTTGGACTGACCCGAATCCATGCCTACCCAACCGTCCCGACCACTTCGGACCGACCTGATCACCTTTGTCTTGACCGATCCAACATCTTGGTGCCACCTGACCGACCCATGCGATTCCATCTCGACAAACCCGGCCCTACAACTCGCGCCCAACCGACCCAATTTAGACCGACCGATCCAACCGGCTTGCTCCCCAAAACATGGACTCTTCTTCCTCTTATGGCCAACCTACTCTGTTGTGACCGACCGACCCAAGGCTGGCCTACCCAGTCGAAACCGACTCGACTCAAACTCAAGTATTGCGACCGACCATGTGTACTTCCACTTATACTACCCTCGTACTACACCGTACTTCAAGGCCGACCAGGTCAGGACCGACCCAAAACCTCTACCACTCTAGTGCAACTCCAGTTTTGACCAAAACTCCTCCAAATGACCAAATCAGCACAATATGCTCAAATAATTCATTTAACACAATCATAAGCACGTTATGGAATCATTAACAACGAGAATATGACAATTATCACTCAAATTCTACAATTTCACCAAAAATCATGCTAAATAAACATATGATCTAAATTGTGGATCTAACTCGTATAAACATATGAAATGGCATAGGATTTTCCGGTTTAAACATACTAACTTAAATCGTTGGGTGTTTCATATGAAAATGGACTTACCAAGGTATAGATATATGGTAAAACATTTGAATTTGATGAAAACATAATCAAACATTCATATACTTCATTGAATCCATGTGAGAGATGTAAATCACTCACTGATTCTCCAAATCAAACTAAAATCAATGTATTAAGATTCTGGACAGCAAGCAACTCGAATCAAACCCCTTGATCCGATGAATTCTCACTTCAAATGATGTAGATCTAGCCTCCAATTGTGTAGATTTTCGATTTCCTTCCTTAGATTTTGATTCTTAATGGTAAAAAGGTGTTAGAGAAAGGAGAAACATAGGCCACTAAATGAGAGAATAGAGAAACTAAACTCTTTCCCATATCTCTCACCCCCTATTTATAGCTTCCACCAGCACACCAACAAGCCTCTACAAACCAGTCTATTGAGGCCCCAAAAACTTGAACAACCAACTGAAAAACCTTAAAACAACGACTCCTCCCAAACCGTTGAGCCAAACATTTAATATAACCACTCTACGGAAGGCAATCATCATTTCCTTTCATGGAATAGGTCTCACCACCTGATTCGACCTAAGTCAAAAGTTATGCCCTGTAATAGTCTGATAGGGGCAAAATGGTCTAAAACAAAATTGGTAAAGATTATGGACATGTCTCACATTCCCATAAGCAACATATTAAAATATGAGAATTATCCAACCCTTACGGAATAAAATAAAAATATCTTACGATCCTCCGATATGTAAAATGCGGGCTGTTACATTATGCCTCCAAATCCCAGTCATGATTCATAACGCAAGATATGCCTTAATTTATCCTTCCCAACCATTCCCAATTTCGTTCGTTCGCATATTTCAGCGATAGGCCTAAACTCGAAGATAGCCCAAGTTATAAAAGAAAAAAGGGAAAGAGGGAGAGAAAAGAACAGAAATAGGCATAATAGCAGAACATGCATATGATAACAAAAATAGGCATATCAGAAACAGACATATAAGAACTGAACAGTAGATCGGGTGTACATGTAATGACAGATCTATTTAGGTATGAATTAGATTCTTAACAGGCATAGGTTTAGATCCAAATTTATAAACATGTCAGGATTACTTGTTAAATGTCTACATCTAAAAATAACATGAACTCACAAAGACTGAATCTAAATAACAGAGAATAACAAGTAGATGTCGCAGAAGAATTTCTTATATGCGTATAAGCTGTTGTTGGAGAAAAATAGGCTAACTCAATCCAAGCAAGGGCAGCATCTCGTTGTCTCCATTGTTTTTTATGTGTAAAAAAATAGAAATAAGGTTCTATTTATAGCCTTAAGCCATTGAATCTCATTCAGAAACAAGTCCAGGTTCAGAAATGAACCTGGATGGATCTGGGGTGGGTCGACCCCGGTGTCGACCCCCCTTGAGTGTGTCGACCCATCTGGGGCGTGGGTCGACCCCCAACGAGTCTCTATCCCGTGTCCCTTTCCTTCTTCGATTTCGAATGGTTTTGAAATTCCTAGTTTGATTTTGTTTGTATATATTTCTCTTATACGTATACAAACTTCTAAGCTTAATAACTTTCTCATACGATATCCTTTTTACACAAATTCGAAGTCTATCTTAAGCAGAATTTCGAGATGAATGCACCGGTGTAGTCTGTTTTATTTAATTCCCAATATTTAATTAAGTATTCTTCAGTTTATCATTATAGTGTTCTTTAAAATTACAGGGTATTCCATTCTCCCCTACGTAATGGATTTCGTCCTAGTAATTTCCAAGTTAAGAAGAATGTATATCCTAACATTCATCAATCATCTACTCATCCATCAATCACATGCATCCATTATCCTTAAAAGATTTCTAATGTTTATATGAACATATGCAAAGGTGTGTGTATATGTCCCTGTACTAATGCGAAAGATCAGGCGGTCTACTGATTCAATCGACCTCCTTAATGCAATGTATGTTAGTGCCATGAATCCAACATGTATGCAAATAGTCCTAATAAATCATGTAAAACCCTATATGTGCGCACAATCATCCATCCAAATGCAATATCCATATGATGATACAGTCATTTAGATCCATAAAATTTAAAATGCACACATATCCATATGCAATATGTAAGTGATTGAGCCACTTGCATCTATCAAACATAACATGTCTCAAACACATGTTTACACCCATTGGTTTTGTACCTAAAGGTTGAAGATTCGATCGATAGGATATACTTACATGACAGAAGCAAGTACTAATAAAAGCTTTGAAAAAAAAGTTAAGAACATACCCTTAAAAAGTGTACGAAGCACGAATATTGTCTTCAGTCTCCCAAGTTGCATCCTCGCGGTCTTCTCCCCATTGAAATTTCATCAATTTCACCTCTCGGTAGCGAAGCTTCTTAACCTCTGAACCAAGAATACGGGTAGGAACGCATCTAACTGTCGCCTCCTGTTCTACCTCTACTTCCTCAAGCATACTCGGCTCATCTACCTCTGCTGGATCGTGCAGACACTTCCACAAATGAGAAACGTGGAAAACATCATGAACACCCACCAATCTTTCTGGTAGCTTCACCCTATAGGCCATTTGACCTATCCTTTCCACTATGGGAAATGACCCTACAAACCTTGGCGCTAGTTTCCCTACCAATCCAAAGCGAACCGCATTCCTCAGAGGTGATACTTTGATGAAAACATGTCTCCCACCTCAAACTCAATATCAGTCCTTCTCTTATTAGTGTATGACTTTTGCCTGTCCTGAGCTGCCTTCATGCGTCTGCGGATAAAATCAATCTTTTTTGAGGTTTCTCTAATCACCTCTGGTGCAAGTAAGAGCCTATCTGTAGACTCCCATCAACAAGTCGATGATCTATAAGGTTTTCCGTACAATGCTTCGAAGGGTGCCATGCTAATACTAGCCTGATAACTGTGGTTGTATGCAAACTCAACCAACAGAAGATGCTCCTCCCAAGTCCCTCCAAAGTCTAGGATACGCAGCCTCAAAAGATCCTCCATAACTCTATTCACCCTCTCAGTCTACCCATTGATCTGAGAGTGGTATGCAGTGCTCAAAAATAACTGTGTGCCTAATGCTTCTTGTAGGCTCTACTAGAACTCACTAGTGAAAATGGGGTCATGATCACTCACTATGCTAGAAGGTACTCCATGTAGACGGACTATCCCACGAAGATAAACCGATGCCAACCATGTTGTCATTCTCTTACTCTGAACAGGAATGAAATGAGCGCTCTTAGTAAGCCTATCTACTATAACCCATATACTGGTGTTGCCCTTCCTCAATCTAGGCAAACCATCAACGAAATCCACAGACGCTCTCCCACTTCCACTGTGGGACTTCCAAAGGATGAATTAAACCGTCGGGCTTCCTTTGCTTAGATTTCACTTGCTGGCAAACTAAACATCAAGAGACAAACTCCATTACATCTTTCTTCATCCCAGCCCAAAAGAAAACACTCTTCATATGCCTATACATCTTATCACTGCCTGGATGGATAGTCATCCTAGAATGATGGGCTTCCTCAAGGACTGTCTTCAGCAGACTCCCAACTCAGGGAACACAAAGCCTTCCATCCCGTCGCCACCACCCTCTATCATCCATGGAGTATCTGCTTTGGTGACTAAAAATCTCCCTTCTACTGAGCCTATCCAAGATGTCTGCTATCTGCGGGTCCCCTCGCTGGAAGATCCTATTTGATCCATAAGAGTAGGTCGCACCTCTAAGGATGCCAACTAACCAGGTATACAATCTGTAGATGTCCTAAAATCAAAGGTTGATATGTACTCCAAGCTCCGCATCACTACGAATAGAGGACTCAAAGTCATTCTCTGCCTACTCAATGCGTTCGCCACCACATTACCCTTGCTAGGGGTATAAGCAATCTCAAAATCATAGGACGCTAGGAACTTCATACATCTCTGTTGTCTCAAATTGAGATCCTTTTGCGAGAACAGATTATTGAGCGACTTATGGTCCATGTATAATTCGAACCTCCCTCCAAGCAGATAATGCCACTAAGTCTTAAGCGTGAATACTATATCAGCCAACTCTAAATCATGGGTAGGGCAGTTCTCCCCATGAACTCTCAGCTGTCTACCACCGTAACATACTACTCTTCCCTCTTGCATCAGGACGGCACCAAGCCCTGTACCACATTTATCAATGTACACTGTGAACACTTTGTTCCCATCTGGCAAAGCCAAAACTAGTGCTGTTGTCAGAGCCATCTTCAATCGCAGAAAAGCATCCTTACAGTCAATATCAGAAGAAAAGGTTAGATTCTTCTTCGTCGGTCTGGTGAGTTGGGCTGATACCTTAGTGAAGTCCTTAATAAACTTCCAATCGCCCACTAAACCAAGAAAATTCCTCACCCCCGTTGCATTCTTTGGAACCTTCCAATCTTGGACTACAACTACTTTCGCGAGATCAACTGCTATCCCATCCTTGGAGACCACATGCCCTAGAAATCTCGCTTCCTCTCTCTAAAATGACATTTGGAGAATTTCACCTTAAGATGGAGCGCTTGGAGAGTCTTTAAAACCTATCCTAAATGTAGGGCATGCTCTTCCTTGCTCTTTGAGAAGATCATAATGTCATCCACAAAGACCACTATGAACTTATTCAGAAACTCCCGAAACACCCAACTTATCCAATCCACAAAATACATAGGTGCATTCATCAACCCAAAAGGCATGACCAACCACTCGAAGAAACCATTTAGAACTCTGAAAGCAGTCTTGCCTATACTATCCTCGGCTACCCTCAACTGATGAAACCCGTGGCTAAGTCTAACTAAGAGAAAACAGATGCAACAACAAGCCGGTCGAACAGATCATCTATCCTCGAAAGTGGGTGCCTGTTCTTTTTAGTGAGTTTATTCAATTCCCTGTAATCCACACATAAGTGAAGCGAGCCATCTGCCTTATTTGTATAGACGACTGGAGCACCCCATTTAGATATGCTTTGCCTAATAAATCCCTTCTCAAGTAGCTACCCTACTTTCTTGCTGAGTTTCCTCCTTTCCCTAGGAGCTATGTGGCGCTCAGGCGATGCAACTGGCTTCACATTATCCACCAAGTATATCCGGAAATCAATATCGCGCCTCGGTGGTAATCCCCTAACCTCCTCAAAAACATCCGAGTACTCACAGATTACCGGTATAGATCGATCATCGATATTAGCATCAAGTGACTCTAGGAAACTAAGCATGACAGACCCCCTTAGGTCACAAGAAATCTCGAGAGTCCTTCCATGGCAAGTCAAAAGTCTAACGACCCTCCTCTCATAGTCTAGAATGGAACCATACATGGCTAGCCAAACCATCCTTATAATCGAACCATATAGCCCATAAAACCAAGCACATATGCATTGCACTCAAACTCGATGCCTAACACAAATATCTTCAAACCCCGACAAATCATAGACAAATGAGTCGTGCCCCCAATGGGGTTTCAGACAACAATGGGATCCGAAACCAATACCATGCTAGTACTAAGGTGCAGAGACTCAACAAAAAAATCAGATATAAAAGAATGTGAAGCGTTAGAATAAAAAAGAGTCCTAATGTGATGATTAGGAAGAGAAATCAAACCTTCAACAGAAACTTTCCTACCTCTGTCCGGTACACTGGCCTCGAGAGCATGAACCTGCCCTCCAGAAGATCCTGCCCTTTGGCCCTGCCCTTACTTCTTCGGGCACTCCCTAGAATAATGTCTGACCTCACCACAGTGGAAGCAAGCATTCTTCCTTATTCTGCAATCTTTGATCAAATGACTCACTCTTTCCAAACCATGACATTTCCTATTGTCTTGAGCTTTTTCATTCTTTCCACCTTCTTTTGCTATTGCTGTTCTTTCTTGGGCCACACTTTTTTGTTTTGCGTCTCATCAGTCTTAGACCCTTTCTTTTTGCCTTTATCTTCTTCATGCATCAATGCCATATCAACTAGCTTCTCGAAAGTTGCCCCTATCGGGATATGAGATATAGCCAATCCATAGATGGGTTCATTCAATCCTCTTACAAACCTCAAAGCTTTCTTATGCGGGGTATTCACCATCTCCAAACCAAACCTCACCAACTGATTGAACTTATTGACATACTCTTTGACAGACATGCTTCCTAGCTTAAGTGCCAGAAATCTTTCCATTTGCATACTCTCTTCTGCCTGAAAAAGAAACTTTAGCTCAAATCTCAATCGGAAATCATCCCAAGTCTCAACTAGATGCCCAGCTTGCGTCACTTCCCACCAGAATGATGCCTCGTCTTTCAGTTGCCAAGCGACCAACTAAATCTTCCTATGGTCGTCAACCTCAAAGATCCCAAACAAATCCTCTGTCTCTTTAAGCCAATTCCTTGCTTCCACAAAGGTCTCAGTTCCTCGAAAAGGCTTTCCTCACATAACACAGAAATCCTTGCATATCTTAGAGAAATTGACCGCTTGCGAAGGAGGAGGAACAACGACTGCAATTAGGGGAGGGGTGTTTGCTTGGCCTTCGGCAGGTGCCGTAACCTCAAGATATCTATGGAACCAAGCCGGTATCTGAACGCCCTAGGGAATATTCGGTTCCCCAGATATGTTGAAAAGAAAAGAAAAAGGGATTCAAACAGAGAATCGAACGATATTTCATATGGCTTTGTGGAATATGTTTTTCAAAATCAGGCTTTGCTTTGAAAATACTTTCGTTTTGAAACCTTTTGAAAACAATTTTCAAAATCTTTTATCCGATCTTGTAACCTTCAGCTATGACACCAAATGCGACACCCCATATCCGTTAATATCACCCTTTAACAGAATGCATTAAGTTTCGTGAAGCGTTATAGGTAAACAGAATAGAATCTCTCAAGATAGATATATAAAAAAACAATAGAAATTTAAAACTTAAGTTTCCAACAGAAAACATCGTGGTCCAAAAATCCAGTTACAACAAGAAACTAGAATACTGTAATAAAATACATCAAATAAAAACATCTGTCTTGCGCTAAAAACCACCAGAGTATAGAAGTAAAAAGCCACAGTCCCTATAAGTATCCATAAATAAGTAGATAGGTAGTCAAAACGGTACATCTAAGCAATATTCAAAATCCAAGCTGAAACAAAAGAGAGAGAATCCTGATCAAGCCTGAGCATTCCCACCTCGAGAACCTTGGGGGGAAGGACGAGAGAGAAAAGAGAATAAAATGGGTCAGACATAAAGTTCGGCGAGTCCAGTTACTTTTAGCATATAAATAAGTTAAGGCATCATGACAGGCATATAAACTGGATAAGAGATAACAATATCATAAAACGTGAATGAACGATATAAGCAGAATAAACTGAACAGATTATGACTTCTCAAATACTTTTCTCTACACCAATATTAGTATAACATATATGATCCCAAGAAACATATGGTAGACTTAGGTGTACTTCTAGTAATGGGTTATACGCCAAACAGTAATAACAGGTAACCCAACAAAAACAACGGGTCTTACACCAACCATAAACCATAAGAACCTAAACAGGTAGAACTAGGTGTAACCAAATTATTACCCCCAATCGATTAGCTCCGTATCCCGTGAATGCCCTGTGTCGACCCCACGGTAGGATGTATCACTCCCTAAAGTGGAAACCCCAAAAAGGACACAAACCTATTTACTGATGTTATAGCATCTTATTTTCCCTAGCAAGCCGGACTCATGCATGCACATGACTCCATTCGAACACGCTATCAGAACACCTCCACCTATATGAACCTCTTATATTTTGTTCAATAAGATTGTCCTGACCCCTACCTAGTTCGGGGTTCTCCTTTGATCCCAGAATGGATTACTGACTGATACAGGTCCCATGCAATAGATGACACAAGCCACCCCCAAGGCTTGTATCCCCAACTACTAGGATTTTGATAGGTTATGCCTAATAGATTAACAAGCCCGCTTAACCCCAAAAGATAAAACAAGTTAAGTTTATCGGGTTCATATAACCCCCACAGATTTAAAAAAATTACTTAACCCCCGCAGATTCAAATAAGTTTACTTAACCCCACTATTTAACAGGTTCGTATAATCCCCACCGATATAAACAGTTCAACTATTACAGGTTAATAGGTTCACATAACCCCCACAGATCTAAACAGGTTTCAAGTGTTATTTAAGGTTTCAATACATGTTCTGCTTAATCTGTAAATTAAGCCTATAGATTTACATGCCCCAACCCCTAAGTCATAATTCACAGTATAGGATATTCCCTAAATTTTAGTCATACTTCATAGTATAGATAATGCCGCTAAGTGCCAAACATGATTCATAATACAAGATATACCCAAATTTTTCCTTCCCAACCACTCCCAATTTCGTTCGTTCATATATTTCAGCGATTGGCCTAGGCTCGAAGGTAGCCCAGGCTATAAAAATAAAAAAAAGGAAAGAGGAGAGAAAAGAATGGAAATAGGCATAATAACATAATAGGCATATAATAATAGGTTTAGGCGTATCAGAAACATGCATATAAGAACTGAACAGTAGATCAGGTGTGCATGTAATGATAGATCTATTTTGGTATGAATTAGATTCTTAATAGGCATAGGTTTAGATCCAGATTTATAAACATGTCAGGATTACTTTTTAAATGTTTATATCTAAAAATAACATGAATTCATAGAGACATGATCTAAAGAATAGAGAATAACAAGCATATGTTGTAGAAGAATTTCTTGTTTGCGTATAAGCTATTATTGATGAAAAATAGGCTAACTCAATCCAAGCAGGGGCAATATCTTGTTGTCTCCATTGTTTTTGATGTGTAAAACAATAGAAATGAGGTCTTATTTATATCCTGAAGCCAACAAATATCGTTCAGAAACAAGTTTAGGTTCAGAAATCAACCTGGATGGATCTGGGGTGGGTCGACCCCGGTGTCGACCCTAAGGTCGACACCCCTGGGGCATGGGTCAACCCCCAATGGGTCTCAATCCCGCGTCCCTTTCCCTCTTTGATTTCGAATGGTATTGAAATTTCTGGTTTGATTTTGTTTATATTTATTTCTCTTATATGTATACAAACTTCTAAGTTTAATAAATGTCCGTTTTACGCAAACTCGGAGTCTATCTTAAGCATAATTTCGAGATGAAAGCAGTGATGCATTCCATTTCACTTAATTACCAATATTTAATTAAGTATTCTTTAGTTTATCAAAATAGTGTTCTTCAAAACTACAGGGTGTTACAGTAAGTATCCGAAGAGACAGAAGAAGAATGAGTCTGAACCCAGTAAAAATTTTCAGGAGAAAATGGCATGCTTCAACTGCCACAAGACTGGCCATATTGCAAAGAATTATCCATCATGTCTATAACTTGGAAGATGTTCCAACAAACTCATCTGGTAGTAGAGGGATGGAAATTCTAGAAGATACATTTTCATTAAAAATAATTCAGTTAAAGTATTATCTGATATTGGTGCCTCGCATAGTTTTATATCAAAGAGGAAGTTTAGGAAATTAAATCTAAAACCCATATATATATATATATATTAAGAAATCAGTTTGTGTTAGAAATTCGATAGGAGGTTCTACCAACTTGTGTTTACACTATAAAGTGCCTATTTCTTATTCTCGTTATTGATTTCCCGTCAACTTGATTATTTTGGATTTCCCCAATTTTGATATTATACTTGGAATGGATTGGCTGACCCTATATGAAGCTAGTGTTGATTGTTTGAAGAGGATTGTGAGTGTAAGAACAAGATTTGGAAATTTCTAGAGATACCATGTGAAGGCCCAAATTCAATTACGGATAGTTTTTGGTACGCTCTAAATGCTTCTTTTACCACTATAGAAACTATTCCAGTTGTTAAGAGATTTGTGGATGTGTTTGATGAAGTTAAGAGCCTTCCTTCACATAGGGAGATTGACTTTAGAATTGATTTGGTTCCGAATGCAAGACCAGTTATGGATGCAATTCGGGGGATGGAAATGAAGGAGAAGGAAGAGTTGAATAACCAAACTCAAGAGATTTTGAACAATGGTCTGATCAGGCCTAGTTATTCAAGTTGGGGAGCAACAATAGTGTTTGTTTCAAAGTGCGACACTCTCTAAGACTGTGCATGGATTATAAAGATTTAAATAAGCAAACTCTTAAAAATAAATATCCTCTCCCTCGCATTAATGACTTATTAGATCGCTTGAGTGGAGTTCAAGTATTTTCAAAGGTGGACCTAACTATGGGATTTCACTAGCTAAGGATTGCAGAAGATTGTATTCATCTAACTGCTTTCAGAGGACCAGATGTGTTTTACGAATTGTTAGTATTGCCTTTTGGGTTATGCAACGCCCATGCTTATTTCGTGGATTTAATGAACTGCGTGTTTCAATAAGTGTTAAATAAGTTCATACTAGTCTTTATTGATATTCTCATTTTCTCTAAAATGAAAGAGGAGCACGCTAAACATTTGGAAGCTATTCTAGGAATTCTAAGAAGGAATGTGCTAAAGGAAAAGTTCTCCAAATGTCACTTTTGGGAACAAGAAGTTAAGTTTCTCGGGTATGTAGTATCGAGAGAAGGAATCTCGGTAGATCCAAGTAAAATTGCTGCCATCAAAAGTTGGAAGAAACCAAGAACCCACACAGAAGTTAGAAGCTTTCGTGGGGTTGCCAGTTACAATCAAAAGTTCGTGAAGGATTTTTAAAAATTATCTATCCCTCTAACAAGGCTGAGCAAGAAGCACGCCAGATTTGTTTGGACTGCTAAATGTGAAGAAGCTTTCCATGAATTGAAGAAGAGGCTAACCACTGCTCTGGTCCCAATAGTTATATATGGAAACCAAGAACTAACCGTCTATATGGAAGCTTCTGGAGAAAGAGTTGGTGCAATATTGATGTAGAAAGGGAAGGTGATTGCTTATGCAAGTAGGCAGTTGAAACAACATTAGAAGAAATATGCCACTCATGACATGAAGTTGCTTGCTGTTGAATTTTCCTTTAAAATATGGAGGCACTATCTGCTTAGTGAAAAGTTCGAGCGATTTACTGATCATAAATCATCGAAGTATCTTTTTTACCCAGAAGGACCTGAACATGAGGCAACAATATTGGTTAGATTTTCCGGTAGCACACAATTTAGATATTATTTATACTCCAGGAAAAGCTATCGTTGTAGCAGATGCGCTCAGCAGAAAGCATGCTATTATTGCCCATCCAATTGTTACACCCACCTTGATTGAGAAAATTTCTATCCAACTGAAGGATGATGAATTTGTTTAGAAAGTGTGAAGAAAAATTCAAGAGTGTGAGGTCTCAAGCTTTAAGATCGATAATCAAGGAGTTCTAAGATTGAAAGGTCGGATTTGCATTCCAAATACTCTGGAGCTTAAAAGAGAAGTACAGGGTGAGTGCTATTAGTCCAAACTCAGTATTCATCCAGGAGTTCATAAAATGTGTCAAGAACAGAAGCAAACGTTATGGTGGAAATCAATAAAGAGAGATATCTTGATATATGTCAGCAGATTCCCAACTTGCCAATAGGTCAAAAGGGATCAACAGAAGGTTGCTGGATTACTTCAACCACTAGAAATTCCTGAGTGGAAGTGGGAACAGATATCAATGGGCTTTATCGATGGTTTACCCCAAACCAAGAAAGGTAATAAAGGTATTTGGGTTATCGTTGATCGCCAGACGAAGAGCACCCATTTTCTTCTAGTAAGATCAACGAGAATAACTAACAGTCTTGCTCAATTATATGTGAAGGAATGGTCTGACTATATGGAATACCCAGCAGTATTGTTAATGATCGAGATCCGATATTTACTAGTAAGTTCTGAGAATCCTTTCAGTCGACCTCAGGGACAATGTTGAACCTTATCACTTCTTATCACTCCCAAACGAATGGGCAGACTGAAAGAGTGAATCGAATTTTAGAGGACTTGTTATGGGCCTGCACCCTTGATTTTGGAGGATCATGGGAAGATCACTCGCATCTCGCAAAGTTCTCTTATAACAATAGCTTCCATGCAAGTGTTGGGATGTCACCATTTGAAGCATGTATGGTCAACCTTGCAGATCCCCTGCTTGTTGGATTGAGTTTGGAAATCGACTTGTATTAGGTCCGGACAATGTCCATGAGACAATGGATAAAGTGGACTTTATCAAGAAGAAGTTGAAATAATGCAAAGCAGATAGAAAAGCTATGCGGATTCCAGAAGAAGGGATTTGGAATTTGCAATTGGAGATCAGGTGTTTTTGAAAGTTTCTCCTCTAGGAGGAGTTATCCAATTTTGGAAAACTGGGAAATTATTGCTTTAAGTATATTGGTCCATTCTCGATATTAGAAAGAAATGGAACCTTAGCTTACAGGATTCAGCTACTAGAATGGTTATGAAGAGTACATAATGTCTTTCACATTTCTCATCTTCGAAAATATGTATGTGATCCTGATTTGATTGTTGAGTAAGCAACACAACAGGACTTGGAGATCACACCAAGTTTAGCAGTTCCGAGAGAGCCTTTGAAGATAATAGGCAAAGAAATTAAGGAACTGAGAAACAAGAAGGTGAAATTATTCAAAGTGTAGTGGAGCGGGGATCCAAGAGATTATACATGGAAGACATAAGACAATATTAAAAGGACTTATCCCAAGTGCAGAGTGGATATCTCGGAGTAGCTCATTCGAGAGGTAGATTCATTTCTTACATATCATTTCTATTCATCCTTACTTTCATCAAAACTTTGAGGATGGAATTCTTTTAGGTAGGGGAGATTATAACAACCCAAAATTTTGGACGCAATTTAAAATTTAAAATTTTCAAATTTAAATAATTTATGTAAGGATTTATACTCAGATAAAATTCGTTTTAGTTAATTAAAAAATAATAAAAAAAAGTCCATTTTAAATTTTGTCTACATATTATTGAAGAGTACGAAAAACTGGTAAACATGTTCGGAAAATATATTTAATAATGTGTCGGATATTGTGTCAAAAAGTTGTATGAACGTTGCACGTACGTAAGCTAGTTAATAAAATGGATGAACATAAAACAAAGTATGTTTAAACGCCTCATGAGATAATTATCCTAAGGCCCTTAGCTTGCACTTCTCACCATCTTCCCTATGCTCGACAACATAACCTACATAATTGCACTTAGCCCCCTTGGCCTATAAGTATAAGCCTCCCTCTCCACTGAATCACTTTCTTCTCTACTCATTTTGTTTGCTTTCCTCTCCCCTTTATCCTTCTTGCTCCACCCGAGCAACTCCCCCACGACCATTGTCGTCCAACCCCTCCTCCACGCCGGGGTCAGCCCCTTTGACCAGCCCTCCCCATTGTCATGGCCCCACCTCACCCCAAAAGCTCCAAAACCTCTTCAAATCTCTAAAACCCGACAACCCTACCCTTTGCACCACCATGGTCGAGCCCCTTAGCTCTACCACCGTCCCTACCCCCACCTAACCCGCCTCCAACAACGCAATACTAGGCCTTGGACCCCACCCTCAAAACCCAAACTCAATAACACCCTATAACCCTACCCATTATCTCCACGAATCAAATATACATCCACCTATTCACTTGTTGTTTATAAAACTCCATTGCGTCGAACCTTCGTCCGATTAATTTTCAGAAAAACTTCGATGATGTCAGGAGGCTGTCGAATTTTTTAGGGATCACTAACACGTCCTACAATTAAAGTAAGGAGGAGTGGAATACTATATGAGAGCTTTGAAACGAAAAAAGGCTAATTAAATACTGACTATTGTTGTGAACTTGACTGAGTTATTTTATGACATTTGGTTGACGATGTAGGATCATGGTATGAATTGATAATGATTCGTATGGAAAAGATACGATAATTGAGTGAAATTTATGTAGTCACTTAAGTATATGACACTTAGAAATAATGGTGGGGACATTGGTATTGACTGAAACCTTAAATGGTTGTAGAAAAGAAAATTAACTCAGTATTAGTTGTTAGATATTAGTTTGAACCCTATTGGATGATTGAATTATAGTTTGTTGAAAATTGATGGTTGTAATACATCTCATTAAGTTGATGAATGTTATGCTTAAATAGTGATTGGTTATTATGTAAATACCCTGTTAAGTTCATGACACGCTATATTCTTATAATTAGATGTTATATTGTTTGTTGATAATGTGGTATATGTTAACTTGATTTAATATGGCCAAAAAGTGTGATTATTGGCTCGTTGGTCAAGTCTCCATTCAATAAAACGATTTAATGAATATTTTATTAATATAAATCGGGTGCGTTTTTTACAGGTCCCTATTAAGTTTCAAAATTAGGCTCACATCCGGTCATAGTTTATAATATAAACCCGCCCTCTATTTTTGAATTGCCATCTCCTTTTTTTGTGGATCCGCTTCCTACTTTCTAGTTACGCCTCTTGCTTCTTTTCACGTCGCTTCCTTCATTTCCTGCCAGAAAACAATGCGGCACATAGTGTAATTTTTCTTTCCAAAATATGCAAATAATCCCAGAAGCCCACGCCAATCGGAAAAAAAAGTTGCATACATGTATGCAACTAAAGCCAATAGTTGCACACATGCATGCAACTATTGCATAAAGGAAATTTAGCTAACGTTTTTGCCTGCAGATTTGTTGCACACATGTGTGCATGTTTTCGGGTTATTTGCATAGTTGAATGCAAATTAAAATGAACTGAGTTTCACGGTTATTAGTGCACATTTTCATGCAAGAATGAAGCATTACTTGCACAGAAATATGCAAGATAATCAAATGCGGATGCAACACTGGAATACTTTCACATATATATGCATAAAATTGGAATTCGTGCATAATATTATGCATTTAACTGCATTTTTCCTTTTTTTTTTTGCAGTTTTTTGCTTTTTGCGTGTTTTTTCACTTTTCCAGTGATTTTTTTGTCAAATGTATAATTTAAGTAAATAATAATTTTCGTATTTTTTTATTCATTTTTTGCTACTTTTGAAAAATAGGGACCTAATTTATAATAAGTTTATGACCGGATGTGAGCCTAATTAAGTTTGCTTTTAGGGACCTAAGTCTTATTTGATATATATAATGGGTTAAAAATAAAAGTTCAAATTTGATATTCGATTTTTGTTAGATACAAAGTTTAAGTCATTACGGTAAATGTTTGTAAAGGAAAGAAATTGATTTGGAACAGTTTTCAAGTAATTAAGACATGTTCAAGTTTTTAATTTAAAAGTGAATAGTAACTTAGAAAAGTTTTGGTTTGGTTTGGATATATAGTAAATGTTTTAACATAATTTTCTTTTAAAAACTATCTTATTTATTTTTATAATGGACTTCAGAAAAGTTTGGATTTTAAAAGATGAAGTTTGAAAAATAATATTATTTTAATTTTAAATTTTTTTTTTTTGAACAAACGAGGTACTTGATTACAGAACAAAAGATTACAAGAAGTTTGAGTCGGCCAAAAATAGAACAACCCATACAAACAGAAATAAAAACCAACTCAAACTAAAATACAGTTCCCATATAAACATTACACAGACCAAACAACAAGACACAAAGAAACACATTATGACCCGCAGTTCAAAACCCAGATTACACACCCATGCAGACAAAGTACCAAAAGCACCATGAGCTAGCTTGAACTAGAGATCAACGACATTAATTGCAGAAGAATTCTTCAGGAAAATCACTACAACAACATCAAAATTTCTAAGCACCAACTACCTAACTTCACATCTCCATGCACCAGGAAAGAAGCCACGCAGGATACCAAGCCTTCGCTAGCCGCAACTATGAACCCCATCATCAACATAGTATCATCTCAAACAACAAATGACACAACAACCAATAAAAATCAACAATCCGAACATGGACCCAACCAAAATGTCCACAAAACTATATAGTAACAAATTGAGAAGAGAATCACTTTTTAAAAAACCACCATTTTGAACACCTCTTTGAGAACCACCATCTTCCCTATTTTTCTTTGTTTAGTTTGGATTTGAGAGATCAATTTAGTCCATTCTGGATTTGTTTCTACTAGAGTCTCATCACATTTATTTTACTACCACCTTTAGACTTATTAGGTTTAAATTTGGTTCTTCTCCTTTGAAACTACTTGACGAACTATCTGATTCTTCCAATAGCATATCCTGAATCTCATAATTCTTACATTCATGCTGATCAGGTGTAAGAGAATTACTGACCTTATTATGTACTGAATCTTCCTTAAAGCATTTTGAAAATATTTGTAACCCTTCATTAGATTTATTCCCCTCATACGCTTTTAAAACAGATTGGACCTTATCATTTACCTTATTGACTACTTCATACATGTCTTATTTCACACCAGTGCCATTTACACCAACCAAATTTTCAACATGATTCAGAGCTTCAGACGTCCCTACATCATTAGAAATCACATTTGTTTCCTCACATATTGTAGAAATATCTTGAGATACACTATGTTCAGCAATTAAATATGTAGCTTTTTCTAAAATCCTCACCGTCTTAGAAATATCACTATCTCCCTTATATAATATTTAAATAACAGAATATTTGAATTTGAAGTTAAATATAGAAAACATAGGTTTTGGAGATTATTATATATTTTTTATATAATTAGTCAATTATTTTTGAAGCGATTCAACTTAATTTTTATTGTAGGTTGAAATTGGATCTGAATAGGATTGGTCATGCAATGGTAGTTCGCGAATTTCAACCATTGATTTCAAACTGACGTATCGGGAGTTCCAACCATCGGATTTTTCCAGAATGAAAAACGTTTGGTCCGAAATGAAAAGAGCTTTCAAATGAAAAGGAAAGTTTCAAGATCCAATGACTAGATTTTAGCTCAAATCGAATTTGAATAAAAACAGCGCCAGTGCAGTTAAGAACCCTAAATGGGATCACTGAAATGGACTATTTTTTAGTGATTAAAAATGGGGAAAATTATGATAAATTGTAATAAATGATTTGAAAGATTTTTGGACCAAATATATGTGGTTTTGAATGATAAAATCCTCTTGATTAAAAATAGACTATTTTGCAATGCCTTTTATAACGGTTTTTAAGAAACCTTCTGAGATAAAGGTTTAAATTCCCAAATTGAATGCAAACTTTTGTGAACCTTCTATATGATTAATAAAAGAGTTATGGAGATGATTTTGGAAGCCCAACAACTTAACCAAATTTGAGAATAATATCTAATCTTATGAAATGTTTTCCAATTAGAGGAGACTTAATTCGAGAGTTAATAATCCAAAAAGGATTTTGTTTTGACACTAATTATTTCGAAAAGAATGGGTTCAGCCCGTTTCGAACCTTCAGTTTTGTTCACAACCTAGAACGAACTTGTAAATAGATGTGAGTCTGACATTATATTTTATGACATAATCAATTGGTTTCTATTGATGTTATATCAGTTGGTGGTAGAGGATTTATTCTCTTAGCTTAACACCCTCCTCTGAGACTAATGTACTTAGAGGGTTATATATTAATAGACACCAGTTATATGTTGTTATTTGACAATGTGGCATGCGAAGTGCTGAGCCAATAAGCTTTTGTTGAAAAGAAAAGCTTTGTAGATGATAATCAAAGCATGGCTGATATAGCATAGCTTTGTGTTGAAACATGACTTTGGAGTCTCACAACCCATGAATGGTCAAAAATAGGATGATGGACCGCAGAGATAAGGCCATATGTTTCCATCTAGTTAAAAAGTGGTGCTATGGTATAAATCCCTCACAAGTTTACTTATGTGGATGATAGATCAAGGCGCCTTGGATAAAGGTCAAATACGACCGGGAGACGATATGTTCAGAAGTAACCCGAACTACACCTATTACATGTGGGTCGCTCTGCGATCTGATGGATCATTTGTTAACTTGATCTTGGGACATCCCGCTAGAGGTGTTCCTAGCAGTTAAGGAAGATCCTTTGCCTTGGTCATTGTTGGAATCCAATTTCTAATTTCCAATACGAGCTTTGTATTTTTAGATGTAAACCAAATAGCCAACATAATGGGATGTGGCGTCATGCGAGCTAAGATTTATGCATTTACGTTTGGAAACAATTTCCTCACTTAGATATTAATGTTAATATCAAGCGATTTTCTCTAATCAAGCATGTTTGGATATTATAAGGTAAAACTCTCTCCACCGGTGTGCATTGCAATGTGTGATGGGACTTTAGTCTTATAATGGCTTCATTTTTAGAAAAGCATTACAAAGTTTTCTGCACTAGTATTCAAATGGAGGAAACTCATTACATATTACACAGAGTGGTCCCGTAATATGCTTAATTTTAAATAAAAGTTAAGAATAACTATTTTGAGTTTCTCAAACCAGTCCCATGACTGGCCCGTAGTTTGCTTTTCCCTCACATACTCAAGGAGCCCTCATTTCCACATGGGAAGGCTAGTAAACAGGTTATTAGATAAGACTACTTTTGGAAGATACACACACACATACACAGAGAATCTATCTAGGAAAGCTGATTTGGATTTGGAACAAGAGCATGATTAAGATGTTCTTTTTGGGCTCTGTCTAAGACTCCGGCATGTTAATATATTGTTATCTCCACTATATATCTGTTTGTTTATTTTCGATGCTATGTATGATATTTGGATCCAATGGGATGTATTAACTCTGAAAAATCTTTGATGTAATATGATCTACTATTTGATGTTTTATCTATGATTATCTTCTGTTGTTATATAATGTGTTATATCCTAAAGACTCTCTTTCCCTTCGGCACTTGGAATGTCGATACACCAATATTGTGGATGTATTAATGTCGAGCTCTGGGACTGAGGGGATGGGTCATCCCAAAACATATCATAATTAACCCTTCAAGCTGCATCCAAACCACTAGAGCTACCAGAACTATCATATGAGGTTAATGTCCTATGGCACTCTATGTACTCGGCCAAGGGTTGGTTCAGCTGCTCCATCTCTATAGCGAGATGACAATCTTGCTCCCATAACTCAACGATCTAGGCTCATAGCTCTGCGATCTCTGCATTATGTCGAGACTTCTGATACGTCTTCTAAGTGGTCCTAGTCAACGAATAAAATAAGTTGTTATATATAATTAGCATAACATGAATTAAGATGTACAATACTTAAATTTAGTTTATTTTTTTAAAATTAATTACTGCATGGTTCCCATATCCCTAGCGCTTGTTTTAGGATGGTTGATCCATAACAAACTCAAAAATAGGATTCTCCTAGGTTCCTAATAGCTCATCCCGCCATGTATTATATTAAAGTTGTGTGTATGCTTATTGGAACCGTTGCTTTAATACAAAATATAGTTGCATTTTATACAATACAATATTAATTCTTATTTGTAAAAGTTATAAAACTAATTAATTATAATATATTTACATATAAAATGGTTGCTTTATCATCATTCTGGCATCGGTATGTGATTGAGCTCACCTCATTGGTCTGCTTCCTGGCATGGGTGTAAGCACAGACATCCCAGACATGAGACCCCTACGTGACATTTCCTAAAATAATTAAAGTATATATATTATTGTTTTAATAACAGATTGCCTTTAAGTTATTTAATATGTAAAAATGTAATATTTTTTTGTAATTATAATTAATAGAATTACCCAATTCTTGTGATGAAGCTGGAACGACTTGGAACCACCAGGAAGTATCACTGGGTATTTATTCCTATTTGCAGAGTTCCTCTCTAACTCTTTCTATAAATTTAAATTGAAAATTATGATTTATAGTTCTAGATATATAAATAGATGCAACAATTTAAACTGAAATATGGTAAAATGACCTCGAACTCCTCCTTGCTCCACCATGCAATTCACGCATCTCATACACTGGCGCCCATTTGGTAATGTTTTTTCCCTAATTTTCTAATGCTTGACATAGTATTCGGTAGTTTTTGTTAATTTTACTATTTCAATGGTGCTTGACTAGCTCAACATCAGTCCCCTCCTCTAATTCTACTATATTCAACAAGTTGATAAAAAAATAAAAGTTATATATTTATAAATAATGTGCGAAATGCTCTCTTTGACCGGCACTATGACCTTGCTCCACTGGGACCAGCAGAAAGTCATCTTGCTCATGCATCCTTCTAAGATATTAAAAAAAGTATTGGATGGCTCAAGCTCAAAACCCTTATGTTAAAAATGAGAAATAAACATGTAATAAATCATGACTAATATACAATATACCATACAAAAAATAAAGGTAATACTCATGATCTATCAACCTATGATAGTAACGTCACCACAATATGAGCTACCTCATGTGAAGGGTCATCGCCTCACCTCCAATGACATTTGATATCTGAGAAGAATAGGGAGAACTAGACCAAGAAGAGCCATGTTTCCTAAAGCATGACCAAAAAAACCATCACATACATAATATGTCATTTATGAAAAATATAGCATTTAATTTTAACAAACATGTATTATGGCAAAGCATATTATTTAAGTATGACAAACATATTATGACAAAACTATCATTAAGCAGAATATAACATTTCATTATGAAAACATATTTTGGCAGAAGGTATAACTTAATGACGAACAACTTACTATGACGGAACATATTATTTAATTATGAAAAAAATGTATGACATAAATTACCTTCGACTAAAATCATTCATCATCGATTTCTTATTTAGATTCAATCTCGTACTCTATATTTTTTTCCTCTACGATCTTAAATGCCTTTAGTAATACATTCGATTCATCATTTAGAGATCCATAATGTAACAACCCGTATTCTACGCATCGGTGGATCATAGAATATTTATTTCTTTCCCATATGAAGTCGTATGGTCATGTAACTTTGGGAAACAACCATTAGAGTCATTTTCTATGTTCATGATTTTTGTCGATTTTTAAATGACCGTTTTGCCCCTAGTTGATCTTGTTTTGGCCATAACTTTTGACCGAAAGGAATTTTGACCTGAAACCACTTCCATTAGATTCGTTTGACGGTTAACCTTTCCGTAGAGTTGTCATAATAGCCAAACGGACTCACCGTTTGGGAGATATGGCTGAAATAAGGATTGGAAGGAGAAAAACTGCTTAACCGGGCCAAATAGGGTGATTAGTGAATGGGCCAATAATCCATTTCGGGATTAGGGTTATGGGGAGGATTAAAAGAGTTAGAGATTCATTCCATTTCAGTTTTCTAGCCTCCACTTACCTCATAGAAACCCTAAAAATGGCCTCCAACCTCTAAATCACCTCCAAATCACTTTCTACTTGAAGATTGGGCTTAGCAACATCAAATCAAGAGAGATCAACACCAAATCAACGTTAGAGCTGCTGTTTAGCATTGGGATTCACACCAAATCAGAGATTTATTTCAGATCTAAGTCTTATTTATGGCTAAGGTGAGTGATTTGCATAGTTCCTCACTAATTATGGCTAATTAAGGGTAATTAGTGTTAATTAGTGAATTTGAACATGATAAAATTCTGGAAAAATATTTATAAAATTCGAAATGATGTTTTTAGACCTCTGATATGAATTTGGGCTAATTTGGTTAAGTTTTGCTAATCATATCATTAGTTTCACCTAAATATGCTTAAGGGAAAATACGGGGTTTTGGCTAGGTTTGATCCATTTTAACCTATCATATTGTTGTTTTGGTGTTTGTGGTTGATTATGCATGTTGCTATGACTGTATGGTTTGCTTTGTGATTGATTAGAATAGTTGGAATGGTCGAAAACGTCGTCGAGTGGCGTAAACTGCTTGTTGGAAAAAGTGCAGGAAGACAACCGAACCGGATCAGATCGGTTAGGAGGACCCGATACGCTCTCACATTTCACACTTCGATCAACTCGCACTTCTCGTGGCATGCATCATCCGATCCGACCCGCCTGATGTTCTCCGACCCAATCCGCCATGGTGCCCCGACCCGAATCGATGTACTACGACTGGACTTGGAGACTACGACCCGACCCGGGTTGCTTTATAAGAGGCCGATTCGAACCGTGGCAAGCTGGAGACCCCGACCCGATCCGATCCAGTGAAGAAGGAGCATTCCGATCCGAACCGAACTGATGACTAGGGGGAGATCCGAACCGATCTGGTGATGATCAATAACTCTAGACGCAAAGGTAGTCCAAATGGAAGTTAGAGCTCAGGATCCAGTTGGGAACCAATGAGTTCACTTCATGGTTGGACATTGCTGCGGGACGTGTGCTAAGGAGTTGTTGATGTTCATAACTTTGATTCACCACTGAAAATGGATGATGGGCTACTTATCAGTGCAGTAGAGTCACTATGACTCGAGGGGCAAGGTGATGGTAGCAAGACTACGTTATCAGTGCAGTAGAGTCATTATGACTCGAGGGGCAAAGTGATGCGTAGTAAGACTATGAGCCAGTGCAGTGGGGTCATTGTGACTCCATGGGGCAGAGTGGACATAGTAAAGGATTAGTAAGGCTATGAGCCAGTGCAGTGGAGTCATTGTGACTCCATGGGGCAAAGTGGACATAGCAGAGGATTAGCGGCTATGGATCAGTGCAGTGAAGTCACTGAGCTTCGTGGGGGCAAAGTGATCATAGCGAAGTGTATTGGGTGATCGAAGTGGTGAATATCGTATGCTTTACGCACTGAGCGAGAGATGTGAGGATGGATTCTATGTTTGATTGTTTGCCATCACTATGACATGCACACCCCCACCCCCATTATCTTTACACCACATGTTATTGGCACCTTAGAGTGTTGTACAGTATGTAGTGCTAACTCTTTGGTTGCAGGTCCAGGTTCAGGTATGGTTTAGTCTACCTGTTATTGTTCTTTTTAGATGCTTATCCCTCATACCAGGCTTTATGTCTGACCCAGAGTTTTATGTCTCTTCTTATTACTCTGGGTGCTCACACGAGCAGACTAGAGACAGGTTAGCTGGTGATGCGCGAGTAGCTGATTCGGAGGCGAGCAGGAGGCTTCCACGTATGATATATAGATATTCTCCCTGTGTCGTTGGTGGTCGCCACTTGGGCATTAGTAGTGTACCTCCTTTATCTTGCTTTTGTTTTTGAGACAGTTTAAAAAGTTGTAATAATGTTAGCTTTGGATCATAAGCTATATTTGGATTTTCCGCTGCTATGTTAGTTTGTTTTCAGCTTATGCACTGTCTCACCTGTTTTATGTCAAGTATGTTGTTATTATATTTTATCCTATGCGCTGTGAGACATTTAACAGGTTCCTTGTTAGTTCATTTCCTTCTTTCCTTTTCTTCTGACGACCGTCCCGCGCTGACTGGACATGTGTACAGCGCACCTCTGGAGTAAATGTCGGTTGGTGCGGGGCGAGCCATCACACTTGGTATCAGAGCTCTAGGTTGCGTAGTTAACCTAGGGAAAGACACTAGGGAGAGAGCGTACTTGTGATTACTTTGGTTTTCAAAAGCTATATATATACACACACTATTAGTAGTATAAGAATGAAGTCGTACTGCACTGGCACCACTATGGGGTCGTTAATCATTTCCTCTTTACAGATTGAACGATGAGCCGTTACGCAAGAGGTGCTGGTAGAGGGACCAATAATGGGGATGCTCCTGACATGAGGACGATGTTCACTAACTTCATGAGGGAGATGCTCAGAGATGTTCAAGGGGCAGTTCCCAATCCCGGATATGGTGGTGGTCCAGTGGTGCAGGCGCCTAGGGTCGATTTCGCCAAGTTGTGCAAGGATTACACTAACCTTGGTGGGAAGCCGTTCCACGGAACGGAGTCGGCCACAGATGTTCAGGATTGGTTAGATAGCTGTGATCGTATCTTCGACAACTTGGGTATCGAGGATGCGATGAAGAGAAGGCTAGCGTCTCATCAGCTGCAAGGGCGAGCGATGAATTGGTGGAATGCCATTAGAACAGCTACTCCAGAAGATCAGGTTACTTGGGATCAGTTCAAGGCTCGCTTCAGCGAGAAGTTCATTCCAGCTGCCCAGAAGTCAGTGTTGTTTAAGAGATTCTTGGAACTCAAGCAGAATGGTAGGGCAGTCTCGGACTATATTGCTGAGTTCGACACTTTGTCGAAGTATGGATTATCTCTTATCGATACTCCTGAGAAGAAGAATGAGAAGTTCATTACTGGGTTGGATGGATACTTGGGGGAAAGGCTTATTAACCACATCGATGGGACTTTTGAATCGATTGTGGGGAAAGCTTTGAGACCAGAGAGTCTTTACCCTAAACCAAAGACTAAGGCTGCATCTGCAGAAGGGCTGAAACCGCAAGCGGGCGGTGGAGGCAAGAATAACTCTCAGAATAAGAGGAAGCAGAACCAATCTAAGGATGGCTAGAAAAAGAACAAGAAAGATGTTGAGTGCTTCAGCTGTGGTAAGAAGGGCCATTATGCTAAAGAATGTCGGGCCAAGCCAGCGGATAGGAAGTGCTACAACTGTGGCCAAGTGGGACATCATAAGGATAAGTGTCCACAACCTCTTAAAGAGAAACAGATTGTGAAAGCATATGCTATCGATGCTGTTCCTTCTTTGTCGAATGCCCCAACTGCGGCGGAGAAAGGAAAGAATGTCATCATTTAAGGTATGCTTTCTATTTATGATGTACCAGTTCGAATTTTGTTTGATACTGAGCTTCCCGTTCCTTCATATCTAGTGACCTGGTGGATAGGTTGGGACTGGAACCCGAGATAGTCGATAGACTGTTGGTTGTGACGAACCCGATTGGTGGTTCGAATAATCTTAGTATGATTTGTAGAAATTTGGTCTTATCGAGTCATGGATGTATGTTTGTTTGTGATTGCTTTGTTTTGGGCTTTACTGGGTATGGCGCTATATTGGGGGTCGATTGGCTCCAAAGATACGGGGTGGTGGTAGACTGTGAGGGCTTTTTGGTGACAGTTAGGGCGGATAATGGGCGGAGGGTAGTGTTTGGTAGTCTACCATGTGATGGGGTAATGGCTAGTTTTATAAATTCTCTCGACATCCCGCATGATGAGTTGTCAGACGTGCCCATGGTTGGCCAGTATCTGGACGTCTTCGAGGAGGTGACCGGGCTTCCACCACACCGAGAGATTGAGTTCCGTATTGACTTAGTGAAAGATGCCAGACCTATAGTGATGCCGCTTCGTCGTATGGCACCAAGGGAGCAGCGAGAGCTCGGGGTGCAAGTCAGCAATCTTTTGAAGAAGGGATTTATTAGAAGAAGTGTCTCCGAGTTGGGAGCACCAGTCGTGTTTGCCACTAAGGCAGATGGTTCCCTTCGTTTATGTGTGGACTATCGCGAGTTGAATAAGGTAACGAGGAAGAATAAGTATCCTCTACCACTGATAGATGATTTGTTTGATCAACTGGAAGGATCAAGAGTGTTCTCCTAGTTGGACCTCGCGACAGGATTTCATCAGCTCCGAGTAGCGGATGAGACTGTTCCGAAAACGGCATTTAGGACGCCGTCTGGATTCTATGAGTGGTTGGTCATGCCATTTGGGTTGACCAATGCACCGGTCTATTTTGTGGATCTTATGAATCGAGTATTCAGAGACCAGTTGAATAAGTTTGTTCTTGTGTTCGTAGACGATATCCTTGTTTACTCGAGAACAGAAGAGGAACACAAGGGACACTTGAGGATAGTGATGGAGGTGTTGACGAAACACCAATTAAAAGTGAAATTCTCTAAGTGTCACTTTTGGAGAAGGGGAGTGAGATTCTTGGGTCATGTTGTTTCAGAGAAGGGTATTGCCGTGGACCCTGCGAAGGTGGCTACGGTACAGGATTGGCCTACGCCCAAGAATGCAACAGACGTAAGAAGTTTCTTGGGGTTAGCTGGATATTATCGTAAGTTTATCCAGGACTTCTCCAATATAGCAGCACCGTTGACTCAGTTGACTAAGAAGAATCAGGCCTTCGTCTTAGACGGAGTGTGTGAGAATGCATTCGAGAGTCTAAAAGATAGGTTGACGCGTGCGCCAGTGTTAGTCATTCCTAAAGGGAATGAAGAGATGACGGTATACACGGATGCTTGTGGTACCGGACTAGGTGCTGTATTGATGCAAGGAGGTAGGGTTGTAGCTTATGCTAGTCGGCAACTGAAGCCACATGAGAAAAGGTACCCTACCGATGATTTGGAATTGGCCGCGATCGTGTTTGCACTAAAGATGTGGAGACATTATCTCTTGGGAGAAAGATTCGAGTTGTTTACCGATCATAAATCGTTAAAGTATCTCTTCTTCCAGAAGGATCTGAATCTCCGTCAGCAGAGATGGTTAGAGTTCTTGGCTTCGTATGATTTTGATATCGCATACAAACCTGGGAAAGGTAATGCGGTAGCTGATGCCTTGAGTAGGAGACATGCCAGTTTAGGGGCTATGTTTCTTGAATGGAAGCAACTGGAGTATATCGCAGGGTTTGATTTCAGACCAAAGTGCGAATTGGATCCAGAAATGTTAGCTAGTTTGGCGATCAGACCCACTTTGATAGAGCGGATTGGTTCCAGCCAGAGGAACGATCCTAATCTATTGAAAATCATCTCCAAGTTAGAGGTGAATATCGATGGTGAGGAGATGAATTTATATGGGCTTGATCGAGATGGATGGCTTAGAAAGAATGGAAGACTAGTTGTACCCAACGTGAATGGTTTGAGAGATGAAGTGCTTAGAGAATGTCATCACTCAAAACTGACTATACATCCCGGTGGTAATAAGATGTATAGAGACATGAAACAAACTTACTACTGGGAAGGGATGAAAAGAGACGTTGGGAAGTTTATATCCAAATGCATGAATTGCCAGCTAGTTAAAGGCAGCAAAAGAAGCCTAGTGGTTTATTGCAACCATTAGAAATTTCCGAATCGAAATGGGAGCAAGTCTCAATGGATTTCATCGATGGTTTACCAAGGACTAGATCGGGACATGATAGCATTTGGGTAATTGTGGATCGATTGACTAAGAGTGCAAGATTTATACCAGTCAAATCGACCAGAACGACAGCTAAGTTAGCAGAATTGTATGTGAAGTGGGTAGTGAGATTTCATGGAGTACCTGAAAGCATTATGAGTGACCGAGACCCGTTGTTTACTAGTGGGTTTTGGAAGAGCTTACAAGAGGCTCTAGGGTCAGAACTACGTCTCAGTACCGCATATCATCCTCAGACCGACGGTCAGACGGAGAGGGGGAATCGTATATTGGAAGATCTCTTGAGAGCTTGTATATTGGATTTTGGTGGATCATGGGATGACCATTTGCATCTAGTAGAGTTTGCATATAATAATAGCTACCAATCCAGTATTGGTATGGCTCCATATGAAGCTTTGTACGGGAGACCGTGCAACTCACCATCATGTTGGATAGAGACTGGCGAGAAGTTTATGCTTGGACCAGATGTGGTGAGGGAAACTTCAGATAAGATTAAGATCATTCAACAATGAATGAAGGCTGCCCAGGATAGGCAGAAGAGTTATGCTGATAAAAGGAGAAGAGACTTAAAATTCTTCGTTGGTGACTTGGTGTTTGTCAAGATTTCTCCGTTGAAGAGCGTGATACGATTTGGCAGAAGAGGCAAGTTGGCACCAAGAATCGTTGGACCATTCCCAGTTCTCGAACAAGTTGGGAATTTGGCGTATAGAGTTGACTTACCAGAGAAGATGGTGGGAGTTCACAACGTATTTCATGTTTCCCAACTAAGGAAGTTCATACACGACCCAGATATGGCTATTTCACCTGATCAATTAGAGGACTTCGAAGTGGAACCCGAGGCGGTTGGGAACCGCAAGCCGGTTCGTATTGTCGAGCACGATACAAAGCAACTTCGAAGGAAGGCGGTGAAGCTAGTCAAGGTTCAGTGGGGCGAGAACGAGAATGACTGTACTTGGGAGACAGAGGAGAGCATTAGGAAGACGTATCCAGAACTCTTTGCCTGGTAAGATTTACTTTGCGATTTAGTTATTCTGCATGCTAGGATAGACTTGTTTTGCTTGATTTGCATGTTTGATTGTTGTTTTATGACTGATAGGCATGCGGGACCCTTTGTGTGTTTTGGTTAGGGAATTTCGGGGGCGAAATTTCTTAAGGGGGGGAGAATGTAACAACCCGTATTCTACGCATCGGAGGATCGTAGAATATTTATTTCTTTCCCATATGAAGTCGTATGGACATGTAACTTTGGGAAACAACCATTAAAGTCATTTTCTATGTTCATGATTTTTGTCGATTTTTAAATGACCGTTTTGCCCCTAGTTGATCTTGTTTTGGCCATAACTTTTGACCAAAAAGGAATTTTGCCCTGAAACCACATCCATTAGATTCATTTGATGGTTTACCTTTCCGTAGAGTGGTCCTAATAGCCAAACGGACTCACCGTTTGGGAGATATGACTGAAATAAGGATTGGAAGGTGAAAAACTGCTTAACCGGGCCAAATAGGGTGATTAGTGAATGGGCCCATAACCCATTTCGGGATTAGGGTTATGGGAAGGCTGAAAAGAGTTAGAGATTCATTCCATTTTAGTTTTCTAGGCTCCACTTACCTCTTAGAAACCCTAAAAATGGCCTCCAACCTCTAAATCACCTCCAAATCACTTTCTACTTGAAGATTGGGCTTAGCAACATCAAATCAAGAGAGATCAACACCAAATCAACGTTAGAGCTGCTGTTTAGCATTGGGATTCACACCAAATCAGAGATTTATTTCAGATCTAAGTCTTATTTGTGGCTAAGGTGAGTGATTTGCATAGTTCCTCACTAATTATGGCTAATTAAGGGTAATTAGTGTTAATTAGCGAATTTAAACATGATAAAATTCTGGAAAAATATTTATAAAATTCGAAATGATGTTTTAGACCTCTGATATGAATTTGGGCTAATTTGGTTAAGTTTTGCTAATCATATCATTAGTTTCACCTAAATATGCTTAAGGGAAAATACGGGGTTTTGGCTAGGTTTGATCCATTTTAACCTATCATATTGTTGTTTTGGTGTTTGTGGTTGATTATGCATGTTGCTATGACTGTATGGTATGCTTTGTGATTGATTAGAATAGTTGGAATGGTCGAAAACGTCGTCGAGTGGCGTAAACTGCTTGTTGGAAAAAGTGCAGGAAGACAACCGAACCGGATCAGATCGGTTAGGAGGACCCGATACGCTCTCACATTTCACACTTCGATCAACTCGCACTTCTCGTGGCATGCATCATCCGATCCGACCCGCCTGATGTTCTCCGACCCAATCCGCCATGGTGCCCCGACCCGAATCGATGTACTACGACTGGACTTGGAGACTACGACCCGACCCGGGTTGCTTTATAAGAGGCCGATTCGAACCGTGGCAAGCTGGAGACCCCGACCCGATCCGATCCAGTGAAGAAGGAGCATTCCGATCCGAACCGAACTGATGACTAGGGGAGATCCGAACCGATCCGGTGATGATCAATAACTCTAGACGCAAAGGTAGTCCAAATGGAAGTTAGAGCTCAGGATCCAGTTGGGAACCAATGAGTTCACTTCATGGTTGGACATTGCTGCGGGACGTGTGCTAAGGAGTTGTTGATGTTCATAACTTTGATTCACCACTGAAAATGGATGATGGGCTACTTATCAGTGCAGTAGAGTCACTATGACTCGAGGGGCAAGGTGATGGTAGCAAGACTACGTTATCAGTGCAGTAGAGTCATTATGTCTCGAGGGGCAAAGTGATGCGTAGTAAGACTATGAGCCAGTGCAGTGGGGTCATTGTGACTCCATGGGGCAGAGTGGACATAGTAAAGGATTAGTAAGGCTATGAGCCAGTGCAGTGGAGTCATTGTGACTCCATAGGGAAAAGTCGACAAAGCAGAGGATTAGTGGCTATGGATCAGTGCAGTGAAGTCATTGAGACTTCATGGGGCAAAGTGATCATAGCAAAGTGTATTGGGTGATCGAAGTGGTGAATATCGTATGCTTCACGCACTGAGCAAGAGATGTGAGGATGGATGCTATGTTTGATTGTTTGCCATCACTATGACATGCACACCCCCACCCCCATTATCTTTACACCACATGTTATTCGCACCATAGAGTGTTGTACAGTATGTAGTGCTAACTCTTTGGTTGCAGGTCCAGGTTCAGGTATGGTTTAGTCTACCTGTTATTGTTATGTTTAGATGCTTATCGCTCATACCAGGCTTTATGTCTGACCCAGAGTTTTATGTCTCTTCTTATTACTCTGGGTGCTCACACGAGCAGACTAGAGACAGGTTAGCTGGTGATGCGCGAGTAGCTGATTCGGAGGCGAGCAGGAGGCTTCCACGTATGATATATAGATATTCTCCCTGTGTCGTTGGTGGTCGCTACTTGGGCATTAGTAGTGTACCTCCTTTATCTTGCTTTTGTTTTTGAGACATTTTGAAAAGTTGTAATAATGTTAGCTTTGGATCATAAGCTGTATTTGGATTTTCCGCTGCTATGTTAGTTTGTTTTCAGCTTATGCACTGTCTCACCTGTTTTATGTCAAGTATGTTGTTATTATATTTTATCCTATGCGCTGTGAGACATTTTACAGGTTCCTTGTTAGTTCATTTCCTTCTTTCCTTTTCTTCTGACGACCGTCCCGCGCTGACTGGACATGTGTACAGCGCACCTCTGGAGTAAATGTCGGTTGGTGCGGGGCGGGCCGTCACACATAATCAGTTTGATCGTCAGAGAGTATTATTCTACTATTTTCCTCGATATCTTCTTGGTATGTTTGTTCATTTGGAATATTTTGTCCATCAAATGTTAATCTTGTCTTTATTTTAAAAATAATCGTTTAGTTTGCTTGATCTCTTCTTCAGGATGGAAAGTAGCGTGAAAAACTTGAAGAGATTATTTGGCTAGTACAATCGGATCATACTTATGATAACACGATATATGCTTTATTTCAATAAGATTATATTTTGGATGCACATTGATTCTAGAACCTGGAACATTGTTGAACCAGTTGCATCTAAACAAAAAACTTCCTTTGCAAGTTTTCTAAAATATGTAAACTGCAAAACCAGGGATAAGACGCCATATAAATCATTAACATGATCGTTTGGATCATCCCTACCTTTGAAAAATATACTGGAATCGTTTATTAATTTATTATTTGATGGCCCGCCCCGCACAAGCCGACATTTCCAATGAAAGTGCGTTGTGCCAATGCCCGACTACACGGGACGGTCGCCAAAGAAAGGAAAAGAAAGGAATTTGAACTAACAAGGAACCTGTAGA
The DNA here is from genome assembly GCA_030737875.1 of Allium sativum. Taxonomy (NCBI): domain Eukaryota; kingdom Viridiplantae; phylum Streptophyta; class Magnoliopsida; order Asparagales; family Amaryllidaceae; genus Allium; species Allium sativum. The sequence continues at coordinate 52,445,672 of CM060919.1, forward strand.
ATGTCTCACAGCGCATGGGATAAAATATAATAATAACATACTTGACATAAAACAGGCGAGACAGTGCATAAGCTGAAAACTAGACCACAATAGGAGCGGAAAATTCAAATACAGCTTATGTTCCACATCATCATTATTACAACTTTTAAACTGTCTCTAAAGAAAAGTAAAGGAAGAGTACACTACAAATGCCCAAAGTAGTGACCATCTGCGATACAAGGAGAATACATATACATATCATACGTGGGAGCCTCTTGCTCGTCTCCGGATCAGCTACTTGTGCATAACCAGCTAACCTGTCTCTGGTCTGCTCATTTAAGAGCACCCAGAGTAATAAGAAGAGACATAAAACTATGGGTCAGACAAAATTCTGGTATGAGCAATAAGTAGCAAAACAGAACAAGAACAGGTATACTAAACCATGCCTGAACCTAGACCTGCAACCAAAGAGTTAGCACAACAAGATGTACAATACTCTAAGGTGAAACTAACATATGGTGTAAAGATACGGAGGTGAGGGTGTGCATATCATAGTGATATCAAACAATCAGGCATAGCAAACATCCTCACATCTCTCACTCAGTGCGTAAAGCATACAATATCCACCGCTTTGATCACCCAAATCCTTGCTATGATCACTCTGCCCCATGGAGTCATGATGGCTCCACTACACCGATCCATAGCCTCTAGTCCTTGCTATGTCCATCTGCTCCATGAAGTCATGACGACTTCACTACACTGGCTCATAGCCATGCTACGATCACTCTGCCCCCATGGAGTAATAACTACCCCACTGCACTGATCCGTAGTCTAACAACCGTCTTGGTGGTGAATCAAAGTTATGGATGTCGATAACCCCTTTGCACACGTCCTGCAGCAAAGCCCAACTCATGAAGTTAACTCGTTGGTTCCCAACTGGATCCTGAGTTATACTTCCCATTTGGACTACCTTTGCATTTCGGGTTTTGTTCTCCTCCCGGATCGATTCAGTATTTTCTCTTCACCTTGCCTCGAATCGATTTGTGAGTCATGCTGTTCCCCAGTTCGGTTCGGTCTCCTACCGCTCGTGGCCAAGCTGCAGGTCGTGGTCCACATCCCTGGCGGTTCGGTTCATGACGAGCTCCTCCGGTTCGGTCCTCCTCCCCAAGCACTCCGGGTCGGGTTGAGTTCCTCAAATCCGTTCGTGGTATATCGGTTCGAGTCGTGGCTCCATCACTGGTTCGTGGAAGGGGGTTCGAGTTGGGAGTTCAGCTCGTGAGTCTCCGGTTGGTTCGTGCCATATAATCCAAGCCAAGTCACGGTACCAAAATCTCTAGTGGGTCGGTTCGGTGCCACCAGTCACAAGCGGGTCGGTTCGGTGGAGAGTGGCGATCTGATCCGGTCCCTGTACAGTTTTCCTGCAACTCTTCCAGCGACTGTTTTTACACCATACGACGGCGTTTTCAACCATCCTAACTATTCTAAGAAATTATAAAACATTCCAAGCAGTCATAGCAACATGTGAAATCAACCACAAACACCAAAACAACAATTTGATATGTTAAAATGGATTAAACATACCCAAAACCCATATTTTCCCCTTAAGCATGTTTAAGCAAATCTAATGATAGGATTAGCAAAACGTAACCAAATTAACCCAAATTTCTAACAAAGGCCTAAATTAATATTTTAGAATTTTACAAAATTTTCCAAATTTTTCTGAGTTATAATTTCTCTAATTAACACTAATCACGCCTAATTAGCCGTAATTAGTGAAAACAATGCAAATCACTCACCTTAGCCACAAATAAAACTTACATCTGAAACTATCTCTGATTTGGATCGAATCTCTATGCAATACAGCAGCTCCAACTCTGAGTTGGTGCTCTTTCACCTTGATTTGACGTAGATTAGCTTAATCCTTTATTCGAGATCGATTTGGGATGAAATTAGAAGGTGAAGGCCATGACTAGGGTTAGAGAAATGTTTTAGGCGGCTGAGAAAATGAAAATAGATCGTTTCCTAGCTGATTTCAGCCTTCCAATAACCTTAATCCCGAAATGGGTTATGGGCCTAGCTGCTAGTCACCCTAATTAGGCCCGGTTAACTTGTTTTTCACCTTCTAAACTTTTTTCAGCCATATCTCCCAAACAGTGAGTCCGTTTGGCTAATGTGACCACTCTACGGAAGGATAAACCATCATCCGGATCTAATGGATGTGGTTTCAGGTCAAAAATCCTTACCAATCAAAAGTTATGGGAAAAACAAGATTCGCTAGGGGCAAAACAGTCATTTAAAAATCGGCAAAAATCGTTAACATTGGAAATGACCTCAATAGTCGTTCCCCAAAGTTACACGACTATACGACTTCATATGATAATGAAATAAACATTCTATGATCCTCCGATGCGTAGAATGCGGGTCGTTACACTCTTCCCCCTTAAGAAATTTTGCCCCCGAAATTCCTTAACCAAAAACATACAAATGTGTTCCGCATGCCTATCAGTCATTCAAAAACAATCAAACACACAAAACAAACAAAACAAACCTATCCTAGCATGCGGAAAGACTAAATCGAAATTTAAAATCTTACTAGACAAAGAGTTCTGGATACGTCTTCCTAATGCTCTCCTCTGTCTCCCAAGTACAGTCATTCTCATCTTCGCCCCACTGAACCTTGACTAGATTCACCGCTTTCCTTCGAAGTTTCTTCGTATTGTGCTTGACAATACAATCGGCTTGCCGTTCCCAACCGCCTCGGGTTCTACTTCGATGTCATCCAACTGATCAGGTGAAATAGCCACATCGGGGTCATGCACGAAATTCCTTAATTGGGAAACATGAAATACGTTGTGAACTCCTGCCATCTTGTAAGGCAACTCAACTTTATATGCCAAACTCCCAAATTGCTCGAGAACTAGGAATGAACAAACAAATCTTGGTGTTAATTTGTCTTTCCTACCAAATCATATCACTCTCTTAAACGGAGAAACCTTGACAAACACCAAGTCTCCAATGGAGAATTCTAAATCTCTTCTCCTCTTGTCAGCATAACTCTTCTGCCTATCTTGGGCAGCCTTCATTCGCTGTTGAATAACTTTGATCTTATCTGAGGTTTCTCTTATCACATCTGGCCCAAGCACAAATTTCTCACCGATTTCTAACCAACATGACGGTGAGTTGCACGGTCTTCCGTACAAAGCTTCAAATGGAGACATACCAATACTGGATTGATAACTATTATTATATGCGAACTCTACTAGATGCAATAGGTCATCCCATGATCCACCAAAATCTAATATGCAAGCTCTCAAGAGATCTTCTAATACTCGATTCACCCTCTCTGTCTGGCCGTCGGTTTGAGGATGATACACGATACTGAGATGTAATTCTGATCCTAACGCGTCTTGTAAGCTCTTCCAAAATACACTAGTAACAACGAATCTCGGTTGCTCACAATGCCTTTGGGTATTCCATGAAATCTCACTACCCATTTCATATACAGTTCTGCTAACTTAGCTGCTATTCTATTCGACTTGACGGGTATAAACCTTGCACTCTTGGTCAATCGGTCCACAATCACCCAAATGCTATCATGGCCCGATCTAGTCCTTGGTAACCCATCAATGAAATCCATTGAGACTTGTTCCCATTTCCATTAAGGAATTTCCAATGGTTGCAACAAACCACTAGGTTTCTTTTGCTCAACTTTAACTAACTGGCAATTCATGCATTTGGATATAAACTTCCCAATGTCTCTTTTCATCCCTTCCCAGTAGTAGGTCTGCTTCATGTCTTGATACATTTTATTACCAACGGGATGTATAGTCAGTTTTTAGCGATGACATCCTCTAAGTACTTCATCTCTCAATCCATTGACATTGGGCACAACTAGTCTCCCATTCTTTCGAAGCCATTCATCTCGATCAAGCCCATATTGTTCATCTCCTCGTCGATACCCATCTCTAACTTGGAGATAATTTCCAACAAGTTAGGATCGTCCCTCTGACTGGAACTAATATGCTCAATCAAAGTGGGTTTGATCGTCAAACTTGCTAACATCTCTGAATCCAACTCTCACTTTGGTCTAAAATCGTATATTACGATACTCCAGTTGCTTCCACTCTAGAAACATAGCCCCTAAACTGGCATGTCTTCTACTCAATGCATCAGCTACCGCATTACCCTTTCCTGGTGTATATGCGATATCGAAATCATAGGAAGTCAAGAATTCTATCCATCTCTGCTGTCGGAGATCTAGATCCTTCTGGGATAAAAGGTACTTTAACGATTTATGATATGTAAACAACTCAAATCTTTCTCCCAAGAGATAATGTCTCAACATCTTCAACGCGAACACGATCGCTGCCAATTCCAAATCATGGGTAGGATATCTTCTCTCATGCGGTTTCAGTTGCTGACTTGCATAAGCTACAACCCTATCTCCTTGCATCAATACAGCATTTAGCCCGGTACCACATGCATCTGTATATACTGTATATACTGTCATCTCTTCATTCCCCTTAGGAATGAATAACACTGGTGCACACGTCAACTTTTCCTTTAGACTCTTAAATGCAACCTTGTACTTTTCGTCCTAAACAAAAGCTTGATTCTTCCTGGTCAATTGAGTTAACGGTGCCGCTATCTTGGAGAAGTCTTGGATAAACTTCCAATAATATCCAACTAATCTCAACAAACTTCTTACGTCTGTTGCATTTTTCGGCGTAGACCAATCTTGTACCATAGCCACCTTCGCATGATCCACGACAATACCATTCTCTGAAACGACATGGCTCAAGAATCTCACTTCCCTCCTCCAGAAGTGACACTTAGGAAACTTTGCTTTCAATTGGTGTTTTCTCAACACCTCCATCACTATCCTTAAATGTTCCTTGTGTTCTTCTTCTGTCCTCGAATAAACCAAGATATCTTCTATGAACACAAGAACAAACTTATTCAATTGATCTCTGAATACCCTATTCATAAGGTCCACAAAATATGCTGGTGCATTGGTCAACCCGAATGGCATAACCAACCACTCATAGAATCCAGATGGCGTTCGAAAGGCCGTTTTAGCTATACTCTCAGCTTCCACCCTAAGCTGATGAAAACTTGTTGCGAGATCCAACTGGGAGAACACTCTTGTGTCACTCAACTGATCAAACAAATCATCTATCCGCGGTAGAGGATACTTATTCTTCCTCGTCACCTTATTCAACTCGAGGTAGTCCACGCACAATCGAAGGGAACCATCTGCCTTGGTAGCAAACACAACTGGTGCTCCCCACTTGGAGACACTTCTTCTAATAAATCCCTTCTTCAAAAGATCGCTTACTTGCACCCCGAGCTCTCGCTGTTCCCTTGGGGCCATACGACGAAGTGGCATCACTATAGGTTTGGCATCTTTCACTAAATCAATACGAAACTCAATCTCTCGGTGTGGTGGAAGTCCGGTCACTTCCTCGAAGATGTCCGGATACTGGCCAGCCACGACACATCTGACAACTCATCATGCGGGATGTCAAGGGAATTTAGAAAACTAGCCATTACCCCATCACTATGCAGACCACCAAACACTACCCTTCACCCATCATCCGCTCTAACTATCACCAAAAAGCCCTCACAGTCTACCACCACCCCGTACCTTTGGAGCTAATCGACTCCCAAAACAATGCCAAACCCAGTAAAGCCCAAAACAAAGCAATCACGAGCAAACATACATCCATGATATGATAAGACCACATTACGAAAAATCATACTAAGGCTAGTCGAACCGCCAATCGGGTTCGTCATAACTAAAGGTCTATCGACTGTCTCGGGTTCCAATCCCAACCTATCTACCAGGTCACTAGATATGAAGGAACAGGAAGCCCCAGTATCAAACAATACTCGAACAGGAACATCATAAACAGAAAGCATACCTTGAATGATGACATTCTTTCCTTTCTCCGCCTCAGTTGGGGCATTCGATGAAGAAGGAACATCATTAAGAGCATATGCTTTCACAATCTTCTTCTCTTTGGGGGGTTAGGGACATTTATCCTTGTGATGTCCCACTTGGCCGCAGTTGAAGCACTTCCTGTCCACTGGCTTTGCTCGACATTCTTTAGCATAATGGCCCTTTTTTCCATAGCTAAAGCACTCAACACCTTTCTTATTCTTCTTCTGACCATCCTTAGCTTGGTTCTGACTCCGCTTCCTTTTATTCTGAGAATTATTCTTGCCTCCACCGCTTGCTTGCGGCTTTGGCCCCTCTGCAGATGCAACAATAGTTTTAGCCTTGGGCTTAGGATAAAGGCTTTCTGATCTCAATGCTTTCCCAACAATCGATTCAAAAGTCTCATCAATATGGTTTATAAGCCTTTCCCCCATTACTTATCTAAGCCTGTTATGAACTTCTCATTCTTCTTCTCGGGAGTGTCGATAAGGGATAATCCATACTTTGATAAAGTATCGAACTCAGCAATATATTCCGAGACTGCCCTACCATTCTGTTTAAGCTCCAAGAACTTCCTAAACAATTCTAATTTCTGAGCAGCTGGGATAAACTTATCATTGAATCGGGCCTTGAACAGTTCCTAAGTAACTTGATCCTCAAGGGTAGCTGCCTTAATAGCATTCCACCAATTCATAGCCCATCCTTGCAGTTGTCGAGATGCTAGCTTCCTCTTCATTGCATCTTCAATTCCCGGATCCTCGAAGATATGCTCACAACTATCAAGCCAATCCTGAACTTCCGTAGCCGATTTCGTTTCGCGGAGCGACTTTCCACCAAGACTAGTGTTGTCCTTACAAAGCTTGGCGAAATCGGCCGTAAGCGCCTGCACCGTTGCACCACCACCATTTGCAGCATTAGGAGCTGCCCTATGAACATCCCAAGCATCTCTCTCATGAAGTCAGTGAACATCGTCCTCATATCAGGAGCATTCCCATTATTGGCTCCTCTACCAGTATTCCTCGTATATCGGCTCATCGTTCAATCTGTAAGGAGAAAACGATTAACCATCCCTTTAGTGGTGCCAGTGCAATGCGACTTCATCCTTAAATACAAATAGTATATATAACTTTTGAAAATCAAAATATCACAAATACGCGCTCTCATATACGTATACTATCTCTCCCTGGTGTTTTTCCCTAGGTTAACTACGCAGCCTAGAGCTCTGATACCAAGTGTGACGGCCCGCCCCGCACCAGCCGACATTTCCAATGAAAGTGCGCTGTGCCAATGCCCGACTAGCATAGGATGGTCGCCAAAGAAAGGAAAAGAAAGGAATTTGAACTAACAAGGAATCTGTAGAATGTCTTACAGCACATGGGATAAAATATAATAATAACATACTTGACATAAAATAGGAGAGACAATGCATATGCTGAAAACTAAATCATAATGGCAGTGGAAAATTCAAATACAGCTTATGTTCCACATCATCATTATTACAACTTTTCAAATTGTCTCTAAAGCAAAGTAAAGGAAGAGTACACTACTAATGCCCAAAGTAGTGACCATCAACGACACAAGGAGAATACATACATATATATATATCATACGTAGGAGGCTCCTGCTCGTCTCCGGATCAGCTACTTGTGCATAACCAGCTAACCTGGCTCTATTATGCTCGTTTAAGAGAACCCGGAGTAATAAGAAGAGACATAAAACTATGGGTCAGACAAAAGTCTGGTATGAGCAATAAGTAGCAAAACAAAACAATAACAGGTATACTAAACCATGCCTGAACCTGGACCTGCAACCAAAGAGTTAGCACAACAAGATGTACAATACTCTAAGGTGACACTAACATATGGTGTAAAGATACGGGGGTGGGGGTGTGCATATCATAGTGATATCAAACAATCAAGCATAGCAAACATCCTCACATCTCTCACTCAGTGCGTAAAGCATACAATATCCACCGCTTTGATCACCCAAATCCTTGCTATGATCACTCTGCCCCATGGAGTCATGATGGCTCCACTACACAGATCCATAGCCTTTAGTCCTTGCTATGTCCACTCTGCTCCATGAACTCATGACGACTTCACTACACTGGCTCATAGCCATGCTACGATCACTCTGCCCCATGGAGTAATAACTACCCTACTGCACTGATCCGTAGTCTAACATCCGTCTTGGTGGTGAATCAAAGTTATGGACGTCGATAACCCCTTTGCACACGTCCCGCAGCAAAGCCCAACTCATGAAGTTAACTCATTGGTTCCCAACTGGATCCTGAGCTCTACTTCCTGTTTGGACTACCTTTGCATCTCGGGTTTTGGTCTCCTCCCGGATCGGTTCAGTATTTTCTCTTCTCCTTGCCTCGGATCGATTCATGAGCCATGTTGTTCCCCGGTTCAGTTCGGTCTCCTTCCGCTCCTGGTCAAGCTGCAGGTCGTGGTCCACATCCCCTGGTGGTTCGGTTCGTGATGAGATCCTCCGGTTCGGTCCTCCTCTCCTAGCACTTCGGGTCGGGTCGAGTTCCTCAAAACCATTCGTGGTACATCGGTTCGGGTCGTGGCTCCATCACCGGTTCGTGGAAGGGAGTTCAAGTCGAGAGTTCAGCTTGTGAGTCTTCAGTTGATTCGTGGCATATAATCCAAGCCAAGTCACGGTACCAAAATATCGAGTGAGTTGTTTCGGTGCCACCAGTCACAAGCGGGTCGGTTCGGTGGAGAGGGGCGATCCGATCCAGTCCTTGTACAGTTTTCATGCAACTCTTCCAACGACTATTTTTACGCCATACGACAGCGTTTTCAACCATTCTAACTGTTCTAAGCAATCATAAAACATTCCAAACAGTCATAGCAACATGTGAAATCAACCACAAACACCAAAACAACAATTTGATATGTTAAAATGGATCAAACATACCCAAAGCCCATATTTTCCCCTTATGCATGTTTAAGCAAATCTAATGATAGGATTAGCAAAATTAACCAAATTAACCCAAATTTCTAACAGAGGCCTAAAATATTATTTTAGAATTTTACAAATTTTTCTAGATTTTTATGAGTTATAATTTCGCTAATTAACACTAATCACCACTAATTAGCCGTAATTAGTAAAAAACAAGGCAAATCACTCACCTTATCTACAAATAAAACTTAAATCTGAAATTATCTTTGATTTGGATCGAATCTCTATGCAACACAGCAGCTCCAACTCTGATTTGGTGCTATTTCTTCTTGATTTGACGTTGATTAGCTTAATCCTTGATTAGAGAGCGATTTGGAATGAAATTAGAAGGTTGAGGCCATGGCTGGGGTTAGAGAAATGTTTTAGGCAGCTGAGAAAATGAAAATAGATCATTTCCTAACTGATTTCAGCCTCCCCATAACCCTAATCCCGAAATGGGTTATGGGCCTAGCTGCTAATCGACGTAATTAGGCCCGGTTAAGCTGTTTTTCACCTTCTAAACCTTGTTTCAGCCATATCTCCCAAACGGTGAATCCGTTTTGCTAATGTGACCACTCTACGGAAAGTTAAACCATCATTCGAATCTAATGGAAGCGGTTTCAGGTCAAAACTCCTTACCAATCAAAAGTTATGGGAAAAACTATATTGGCCAAGGGAAAAACGGTCATTTAAAAATCGGCAAAAATCGTGAACATTGGAAATGACCCCAATAGTCGTTCCCCAAAGTTACACGACTATATGACTTCATATGATAATGAAATAAATATTCTACGATCATCCGATGCGTAGAATGCAGGTCGTTACATATTAGCACCATACTTTTTGGTGTTAAATTTATATCCATTGAAGAAGAGTATTAAATAAGTCTTGACTTTTCTTTTTGGTTCCATAGCTAAAAGTTTCAACTCTTCGTCGACCACACAATTTTTCCTATCAAAAACATAGTTCGAAAACCAATTAGCGAAATCTTTGCTGATATCTCCGTTTGGATGTTATGATTCGTAGATACTGCAAGCATACATAGAATTATGACATGTACATATGTATGTTTATGTATATACGTGTAAATAGATAGTATGTTTTTTGTGCAAAATAGTGTGTGTATATATATATGTATATATATTACCTAAAAAATGGTGCAAGTTCAGCACAATTTAGAAGAACATATGTGTATGTTATGTGGTAATCTCTACAATCCAACCATGCTTCCATACATTTACCAGTAGATCGACATGTTTTAAAAAAATGTTGCTTGAGAATAATTTTAATCAATGCCTTCATCATTACACATAACACTTCAAATTATAAGTTCACATGATCACACAAAAAGCAGAGGAAAAACAATGATTCTTCTTCGATATATAATTTACAAATTGAACTTTTAACTCATGCTTTCCATCTCGTTTTTTATTTAAATGATTTAAGTACTTGTTAGGAAGTATTCCAAGTTATAACTTACTTATATATATATATAACTAAATTAATATTTCATACCTCTCAAATGGATACATCCATCCATATTGCACTGGCCCTGAAGACATGCTTCAAATAGAAGATGAATAAGTAAATACTTGATTATATTAAAAAAAAAACTAAAAGAAATATTTTCTCTAGTTTGCAGAGCAGTATAGGGATTTTTTCCCTTAAGTTTACGTAGACGATCAACTTTTAACATAATAAAAAAAAACTCCTTATAAAACAAACAAGGTTTCATTATAACCGTCTGAATTGTAAAGGCAACAATTCTTTCAAAGCGATAGATAACAAATTTTCTCTCATTACATGACAATCACAACTTTTCATCCCACTAAGTTTGTTGTTCTTATGGTCCACACATCTACGAATGTTAAATGAAATACCATCGGGAAATTTTACTTCCTTTCACCTATTTTAAAAGTATTTTAACTTAGATATTGTCTCGCACATAGCTTGCTTTTGGTTTTTTAGTGTCGTTTGGCTTGATATGAAGCTTAAGATGATTATATATTATTTCTATATCATGTCTTGATTTCAAATCATCCCTTGTCTTCCCGTTAACATTCAAAACTATATTAAACACATTATCAAATGCATTTTTCTAATTGTGCATCACATAGATATTACGACAAATTAGGATATTTTTGCACTAAGGTATTTCCCAAAACAAACTTTGTTTACACACACCAATTATGAATCGGTGATTTACCTTGAATATCAATTTGTTCTCCAGTTTCATGTAACTTTGGATAATCCTTTATTATGGTCGTAGAATCTCATGTTCATTAGCTATAAAGTTTTTCTTATATATTCTAAAATGATGATTAATATGAAGAAAATACCAATGACAATTAAACTAAGAAATTTTCCTTCTACGCGATAAAGAAAATGCTCGTGTTTCTTCCATGTTGTAATGAGCTAGATGATCGGTTGTACTCCAAATGAAAGCATTGCATATGTAGAAAAATCTCCGATAGTCCACAAAAAAGAAGAGAACATATAAAAGTTCCTTTTTGTAAATATCATATGTTTTGATTTCCTTCATACCATAATGTTTTCAATTCTTCAATCAAAGATTGTATATATGATTCCTTGTGTTGGATCATCAAGGCCAGGAATGCCAACTATAAGAAACGTGTATGGGGAATTCATACACATCTATGGAGGTAGATTATAAGGTGTAACAATTAAAGTTCAAGATGAATATTTAGAGCCAAACCAAGAAAGTGATTAATATCCATCTGCACAAAAACCAAGTGTTATTCTGCAAAATTAGGATATTTATTATCAAAACTTCTACGCTTCTCCATCAGCTGGGTGTGTTAATGTGCTTTCTTCTATGTCCTCAAATTGTTCCATCTCATATGACGTGAAGTTACAGAATATTCATATAACTTTTGAAGCCTAAGGGCAATTGCTAAGTAATGCATACGTTTGTATGGGACTTCCTTTCCCTTCATCTTTCTTGGTTTTTATCTTTTCTGGTTACATATTCTATAATTTCTTTGATTGGTATCTTGTTTCAAAAGCAACATACAACCATTTAAAGATGTATCTATTTTCTGATATGGTAACCCGAAAGCTAACAATTTTTTTACTTGATAATGATTCTCACACATTGAATTATCGGGCCGCTTGTACAACTTTCTCAGTAACCCGAAAGCTGGCATTTTTTTTTACTTCATAATGATTCTCACACATTGAATTATCGGGACGCATAGGTTGTTTTTTATCTTGAACAACGAACGTAAATCCAACTTTTATGAGGTTGAATTTTATTTTATTGCAATATATTCTGCAGTTTTTGATAATTGGGGCTGCTTGTACAACTTTCTCAAACGAGTTATGGAACATAGGACGTGTTGCATTTTCAGTCATATCCTTAGTGAGATTCATCATAATAATTTCATTACTCATCACCTCCTAAACGGTACATGATTAGGTGATACAAGTTCTCTATGACAATCGTATACCAAATAATTCAACATAAAATCGTGTAGGCACAAATGAATCCTAGCCATATCCAGTATCAAATGCTTCAAATATTTGCACCTACTGCACGGGGCATGGGCAACGAATTTATTCGTTGTTTCTGTTGTTACTCGAAATGATTCGATAAATACATATATGCATTTATAAAAATATTCGCTTAATGAATCTTTCATTTCCCTTCGTTGTTGATACATCGAGTTCTGATCAGTAAAATAACCGATCATTTCTCCTAAATTAAAAAAACCATTGACAATTTATTTTTCAAATCTATCATACAAATTAATGTTTGATTATTAATCATAAAATATTATTCTTTTTGAATTTAATTTTAGTTCAATTATACAATTTAATGTTCCTTTAATCATGCTTATACTGTTAATTTTTAATTATAAATTTTATGCTTGATATTATGAATATAATATTAATTTTTTACATTTTTGTTTCTAATTTACTAGTCAGCCATCCTACTTTCCATTACAAACATAGTAATAATTACATCTCGTAAACTATTTAATTTTATACAATTTCATAAAATTTCGGCGGCACTTTCCCTTTGTTCCCTAAATCATACACAAATGCATGTACATATGGAACATAAAGAAAGCGCTATCGAAATTTTATGAATTGTCTAAAATGAAATGAATTACACAATGTGATTATTTTATTGGGTTTTTGATTTGTCCAATGCAAGGATAAATCCATCAACTATTGTATACGATGAATATATTTGTCCGTTCTGTGACAAAAACAAATACCTACATAACGATCATATGCAATACTTATCAGACGGGGACCGGGAAGTTTATTGGTTTGTGAATATATATATATATATAATATATTACATACTGTATATTTTATATAAAAAAATGGTTTTATGTACAACTATATATTGATTAATAATAGTCACGTTAAGTAAATTAAACTACGATATACACACACTAAATCATAACTAATTAATTGTTATGCAAAATTAATTATTGTTTGTGATGTTTTACAAAACACATAAACTATTTCATGCATATCCATAATTACTAACCCAAGCAAGCTCTTAATGCACAAATTAGTGAAAATCAGAACCAATTTAAATTTTTTATTTTAGCAATTTTAATTAATTTTGGATATGTATAATGACTTATTTCAAATAATAAAGACTAGAAATTTATTTTGAATAGAATTATAACGTATATATTTATATAAATCGATGTTAGAATATAAATATTTATTTTAATTATAAAAGGAATTGGAAATGGCGCGGTAGTTTGAAAATTCGATTTCAAATGAATGTACAGGATTCAAAATAAACCAGATTTTAGTGAAACCAGAAATATTAGAATCTATTTGAAAATATCTTTCCAACAAATCCGAAAAATTGAAATTTCATAATGGAAATAAAAAGTTATGTCCAATTGAAAATTCAGAATAGTCTCTATGGAAATATAGCCCTTAAAAATGGCGATTTTGAAAACGACCTACGTTTTCGACGAGACCACTTTTGTTGGATCCGGAATGTCAAATTATTGCTTGATTCAAATTTTTGTAATTTTTGCAATCAATATGTAAGCGTGGCGAATTTAAACGTGTTTGGTAATTTCAGTTTGAATTTAATCGATTGGAAAATGGACATTTTTCAAACGGTCACCAAATTTGATGAAATTAGTTTTGTTAGGACTGTATCATCAAAACATTGCCAGATTTATTTTTTGGAATTTTTGGGGTCCGTATGTTGCCCCGGTAAATTGAAATGTGCGTTCAAATTCAATATATAGATTTATATTTTGATTTTGACGGAAACTGATCGAAACAGTCAAATTGGCTTGTGAAAAATATCTCATTGTGTTCGGAATGGGTGTAATTAGTTGTGCATGATAGTCCATGGGTTCGATTTGGAGTTCGTTTTAAAAAGTTACTTTTTGGGAAAATAAAATAGTAATTAAATAATTTATAAAGCCCCCTAATCCTTTCTCTCCCTTTCAGCTTTCATAAAAGAAAAAAAACCATGCGAGAAACAGTGCGCCTCTATCCTGCCATCCATCGCGTACGCCCTCCCTTTCCTCCGCCGACGCCGACGTCGAGCAATCGCCTCCACCTCAGATCAACTGCGACGCGCCCCCCTTCTCTATTCTAACTCGCAACCCAAAACCCTAGACCCCCTCTAATCGAACCGCCAACACCTCCAGAAGGCCGCCGCCAGTGTTTGCTCCACCTCGCAGGAGCACCGCCGCCGATTGCTGCTGCCCCCTAGTTCTTCCCTCCAACCCCTCTGCGCAAACAGTAATTTTTTTTTTACTTTTTTTTTATGTAATAATCTTTTTTATAAAATGAGAAAAAAATATTCGATCTATATGTATAAAGCGTTGAATTTATTCTCAGTAGAAGAGTTATAAAATTTTGATTTTTATTATATAAGAAGAGTTATAATGATTGGATTTTTATTATATAAGAAGAGTTATAATGATTGGATTTTTATTATATAAGAAGCGTTGTAAAGAATGGATTTTTATATTTGAAAAGATTGGATTTTTGTTCATAAAAAAGATACGATTTTTTTACATAGAGATTTGGAATAAAAATATGATTTTACTTACATTGTGAAGTAAAGATTAGATTTTTATTTATAAAAAGATTTGATTTTTTATTTACCAAAAGATTTGATTTTTAACATAGTAAAATATGATTTTTAACGTTATACAGATATGATTTTTAGATGTGTAAAAATGCGATTTTTATTATGAAGACAAAGGTAAAAAGAAGTGATTTTTATATATGTAAAGACGGTATAAAATTGTGATTTTTATATATGACGTTAGCGAAATAAAAATATGTTTTTTATTTTATGTATAGCGATATAAACATATGATTTTTATACTATAAACATCGTTATAAAAATATGATTTTATATATGCAGCGTTGAAATAAAAATGTTATTGTTAATATTATTTTCGTGAAACATATTGCGTTGGAAACAGAACAACGAATCTGAGCGACAATAAGGAATGACAGAGTGGAAACCCAAAGGTGAGAACTCCTCACTATAATTTCTTGTTCAGTTATTTATTTTATAACTGCAAATATGAACTGCTCCCCGTCGTCCACAGACCATGGACGACTTGTGTGTTTGATTGTATTGTGAAAATTGTTTGTGATGTGAAATGAACTGTAAATAATACTCATGTGTTTAAATAAAATATTTAATCATTAAAAATATAATTTTTAACGTGTACATGAATAAAATAAATATTCATAAACAAATCGAACGATTTGCTTATGTACACACATTTAACGGATATTGATTGGGACGATAAATTTTACACATCGCCCAACAACACAAATAATAATCAGTGTTTGTTGTTTGAAAACCCCACATGGGTATTGGGATGATATTGGACATATACTAATCCCAATATTTAGTTGTATGTCAATCGATGGGTTGACAGACTGTTGTAAGCGTTAATTATTTATATTTAACGCTTATGCAGTTGTGTAATGTACTCTGGATGATGGTTGATTGATCTTGATTATTGTTGTGTACATGTATTGTATGAAATCCATACAAATAACAGTATATGGTAATTGACTGTGTCTGATTCCAGTTCAGAAAGAATGAATATTTTAAAATAATGAATATTTTAAAATAATATTCAGTAAATAATCAAAATCTGATTTTTAATGTCCGATTTGGGATGGACACGAAAATATTTAAATATATAAAGCCGTGTTGATTAAATTAATGCCATTTTGACGTGAATGATATTTATATCAATTTTATTCGTTTTTATAATGAATATTGAAAAGGAAGTGATTTCAAAATCTAATGTTTTGAAAATATTATCATTTATATACTAATGATATGGAATATTCAATTTTGATTTGAAATTAAATATGAAGTTGAAATCGTTCTGAAATTGAATTTAAAGTGATTTATAAAATACGTTTCAAATGGAAATCGATGAAATATATATAATATATATATAATGGCCTGAATAAAACGCGCCACGGCAGTTCGCGAATTTCGACCATTAACTTCGAACGGACACTACGGGAGATCCGACTGTCGGATTCTCCTAAAACCAGAACCATTAGGTTCGTATCGAAAAGTGCTTTCCAATGAATATACGAGATTTGAAATCTAATGGTTGGATTTGGAATTATGTCCAAATAAAATTTGTAAAAGGTCGCTGTAAGTGCAGTTCGATGACCGTTTATGGAAATCGACTGTACGGGCATTGATAAAATTATTAAAAATATCAATAATTAGTGTAAAATCATAATAAATGGTTTGGAAGGAATTAGGATGAAAAATTCCATATTTGAAAAGATAAAAATATATTTTTATCGAAATGAACTAGTTTGAACTAGAATTATAATCCAATATTTTTAAATAAATTGGATTTGAAATGGTTTTAAAAATAACCAGAATTTCCAAGATATGAATTGGAATGGATTTGAATCGAAATTATCATGGAATATTTCGATGTTGGATTCAGGATTATATGGATATTGTTATGGAAATTTGGAAGATATATTTTATATCGTTATTTCCAAAATGATATTTGTTTGTTTTAGAATTTGATATTGAATATAAGCTGGTATAATTCCTATTCAGAGCCTTATATTTGATATCAAATTGAATTTTGGGTTTGTCGTGAATGGTGTCTTAAATAACACTATTCTTGAACCCCGTGTGAAAAGAATAAATCTTTTAATTAAGATTATGGGTGTTTCCAGTTAATTAACATTTAATTGGAATAAAATGGAATGTGAATTTGGTTTATCGTGAGTTGTGCTTTCAAGGACATTCGTTCTTTAACCCGATTTACAGTGAAATGGGATTTGGAGTTTATAAATCTTTTTATTAAGATTTAACGGGAATTTTCCAAAGTAAGTTTTTCAATTTAATATATTAAATTGGAATTGAATGGAATTCGATTTGGTAATAATCGAAGTGAACTTCTGTGGAGGAAGACTGTTAATGCATATGGAATTTAAAAGGCTTTGCCGTTATTCCATTTATATTATTAGTCAGATACGGAAATTGATATCGATTATATATTGATCTATTTTCCGTGAAGATTCTGTAATTAATGGAATGTGATTTGGGGTTTATCGTGAACTGTGTTTTAAATGGCATTAGTTCTTTAACCCAGTTAAAGACAGGATTACATGTCTAACATTGTATTTCGAACTGTATGGTGATCTCTGCTAAATATACATCTGTTTGGGGGTGGAGAATTTATTCTCTTGCTTAACACCCTTCTCTGAGACGTACAAGCTCAGAGGTTATATATCGGCAGAAATCAATAGTACGATGTAGATTGTCGATGCGACATGTTTGTGTATCCAAAGTTAAATAATCATTAATATTGATTTTTGGGAAGATTAAAACTAAGTGGAGTTTTAATGAATCTTTAATTATATTGAAATGTGAATTGATAATTTAAATTATTAAATTTGGGAAATGATCGAGAGTGGAGTATCACCAGTTTTGCTCCAAGCGATAGTTAAATCTTTAACTATATTTGAACGGGAAATGGTAATTAAATTTACCGATAACACTGTGGTGTTAGTTATGGGGTAATACCAGTTTTGCTCCATGGGATGAATAGGATGGGATTGGAATTTAAATAAATGGTTACTTCGGTAAGGTGCGTTAATCCCGACTAGTTTGGATAAACCTTAATGTGGTTTGAAATAATATCCAAAGGAAGATTAAGGAATAAATTTTAAATAATTTATCTTTGATAAAATTAATGGGAACATTTCCCAAAGAATGTGAATATTCGAAGAAAGAATATTCTGGATTGGAATGAGGCATATGTTGGGTTTATATCACTTGATTATAATATATACACGAGTTAATCGGAAAGGCCGGGTTTATACCCATTCTGAATAACTGATTCGATGATAAGTCGACGATGAAGATGGTGGTTGAAGACCGGAGGTCTTCACATCATTTGGGTGATTACTGATGTATTTATTGGGATTTACACCCAAGACATGGTAATAAGTGGTGATCGTCCAGACATACTTGGAGATTGACCGGATATGCGAGGACCTCTCTCCTGTATTGGACATACGGGATGAGGAGTAAGGTGCCTCTAGTTTCGTTCAGACCCACAACGAACTTGTAAATGGATGTGTGTCTGACAATGGATTTTATTCTGTGTTGATTGATTTCTATTAAATATATATCTATTTGGCGGCGGAGAATTTATTCTCTTTCTTAATGCCCTTCTCTGAGACGTACGAGCTCAGAGGTTATATATCGATAGACATCAGTAGCATGTCGTGAATTGCCTGTGTGGCATGCTGAGATGCAAATGATCAAGGCTTCTGTTGAAAAGTAGAGTCTTGTGGTTGATGATCAAAGCACGACTTTAATATATCATAGCTTTGTGTATAGCGTTAATTCGCGAGCCTCACACCTGGCTATGCGTCAAAAACGGGATAAGGGACCCAAGGAGAACATGACGTTTCTTTTTAGATATGGGTGGTGTCAGGGTTTTGCACGCCCTGACATTGTTATATTTTTACCTATGTGGTTGTTGGATTGCGAGGTGCCTCAATTATATCGGTCTCTACGTAGCCGATGGATAGGTCCTATAGGATCAGGAAACGTATGTTCAGGAATTGCCAATCCACTAACGTAAGTGTCGACTGGTCTTGGAGGATCCAGGGGTTACCCAGAGTGTGTTGTCCCGAGGCATTTGCTAGAGTGTCTCGAAGCAGAAAGGAGTACATCCCTTGCTTAGACTCAATTCGGGCTTTCTCTTCTCTTTGGAGACCGGGGTGTTCAACATTTAAAGGGCAATACTAGCAATTAACTCAATAAACTATACTAAAAAACCATTGATATGATGCAAACATGTAGATTAGCAAACTAACCATAATTAACAAAAGTGGAATTAATCAGGGTTTACAGATATGACTAAATTAGAAGATATTAGAGGTTGGAGGTGTTGTCAGTATGGATTGGACGGGTTTTAGACGCTTTGGGAGGCGTGGTGGATGGCTAATATCGACACGAACATGTATGAGGTGAATTTTTTATTTAGAATGTTTGGGGGAGACAAAGTGAGTGGAGAAGAAGAAACTCTCGGGTTGTTGCAACCTGTTATATTCCGACGGCTACCAACGATCATCTTTGGAATAAAAAGCAATGGTTTCCAATGGCTTAAAATTTTATTTATAAATATATTGTGAAAATAAGCACTCGTCCATACCCATTGGAAAATACATTGGCAATCATCGAAACATCTTCGCTAGAATACACTGTTCTTGTTATAATGCAACCAATGCTATTATATTTCGTTTTCTTTTTTGCCTTCTTCCAATGCCTTCATCTTTCACTTTCATTTTTAAGCCTATTGCAAAATCTCAACTGACGACCCAATTTCATAGTAGAAGCAAATGAAATAGATTTTCATGTTTAATTTATTTTATCATCTTTTCATTTTTGGACGATTACACCTCTCTGCAAGATGGACAACTTTTATTGGATTTCAACTTTCCTTTTCCTCTTTATCCTATCCTTCTGTGGGATTCATCCTCCGTATCTTCTTATTAAGCATGCCACTGATCATTGGACCTACTAGAACAATTCCATCAAAATTTGAGATATTCAGTGCAGCCACAAGCATTTTTCAAGTATTTTCTCTTTGAAATTGGGTACTTTATATACAAATCTAAGTAGTCAATGTAGTGCGTGTCACTATACATTCGAATAAGGCTACGCAAGTTCGAACCTGTTGTTTGTTGCACTTAAGTCAAAATGTCTAACCATTGGGACAAAGATGTTGGTCGGATCATCAAAACTTGTGTCTTATCATCTAATTTGTAATTCTCGACCTTCAGTTGGTTCCAAGTTTCTTAAATACTCCAATTGACCTACTTTACTTAATTTCAAAGTCACTAGTCTCCTTAAAGAAGAGCTTTACTTGTGGTGGAGCTATTTACATAAATTGCTTCCAATTATTCTTTAATTGAATTCGTAGAGGTCACATTAGCAACAATTTGAAAAGTCGTATTATCAAAAGATGTTGAATAGCCACCACTTCCATCTTATAGAAAGTATCACGTTTTGAATACTAATTTTCTCCCTTTTATCCATTTATGGTTAATGAAGATAGTGAGTTATGGAAAGTCATTCATCTTCCCATTATGTCACCCTAATATCCCAATAAATTTTCAATACTTATAATCTCTATTACTAACTCTTCAGAAAATGTGTGATGTAGGCTCTAGTATCAACCGTTAAAGTTTTGCTTACATTTCATGTACAATTAAATTTTAAAAGAGATAAGAAGAAAATAAAACAGTTTCAGATGAATTCCTCAAAAAAAACTTTGTTAGTTCCCCAAAGCATAACAAGAAAAAAAAATTACTCATAATATCTCTAAAATCTACTTCAATTTGGATATGTTTTATTACTTCAATTTATCAGACCTAAGTTGCCACTAGGTTGAAATATGACGACCTGAGTTATCCTAATATCTTTATCAATTCCCTAGTCGATTTTTCTATTCCTATTAGGGATTGTAGTTTGAAGCCTTTGCCTAAAATACTATGTGAAGCTTACAACATTTGGAAAGATCAACTAGTGGAATTCATTTTATATGCATCCCCACCGAACATTGACATGCGGACTTCATTATGCAGTGCTTGAAGAATTTGTGGTATCTTCACATCACCTTTGTTATAGTATGTTTTATTTGAAATTCTCATTAGGCGAAGAGAGGCTTCGAGTTTTGGAATTAACTCCTTCTATTGTTGGAGGTAAACCTTTTATTATCGCTAGTTGGATAGTTTCTGTTGACAAAGCTAGAGATAATGTCCTATCCATAATGGTTTGGACTCAATTTACCCATATTCCTTTTGTTCTCTAGCCTCTCATTGGTCTGAACTGGCAAGCCTATCATACTAGAAAACTAATTTTTTTTATGCGAACACTATTGCTAGGAAGAACTTAGTGTTTGGTAAGGACTGAGGCCTTGATTGAGATCTCGTCAGATAGACCTCTTCCTCTCAGCTTAAGGTTTGCATTGATGACCACGATGTCTACGTTGGTATGACTTATAAGTGGGAATATGATATTTTTACTTCGTGTAAGACATTTGATCATACCTTTCAGACTTTAAAAGTTCTGGTTGATGTTCTCAATCGTGGGAAGATTCTGTGACGACCGCCCATGACTCCTGCACTTAACAAGGAAAATAATGCACTGAAAAACGTGCCAGATAGTTGTGGATGATCATCAGGGTAGGCTAACACAAGCGGAACCTATCGTATAACTCATAACACAAGGATAGCATATAATAGAACGTATACAACAGGCAATCATAGTGAAGTAGAATTGAACAGAATCTTAAACTTTTCCATACCACCATGAAAATATCCATACAACCTTGGATAACACTATAAGGGCATGTACAATAAGCCTCACTACAAATCTCAGAGAATACATCAAACAACGGTAACAACAAATACCAAATAGTCGAAAATAATACGCCAGCCTCCTACCCGTCATCGCACAGTAGCATCATCATCTTCAAGATCTGTCACCTGTCACCAGCTACTCAATCAGCCCATCCAATAAATGGATGAACAATCCAAGGTAATAAGAGGGAAACATAAAACCTTGAGTCGGACAATAGTTTTAAAGAGCGATAAACAACTAACTTGCATCATTAATAAAGTATATGAGAAGCCTATTAATCATCTAATCTACCAATCACATCAGCAGAGAAGAACCCAACCCGTATCCTCCACATCCGATATTGATAGCCTTTATGTAACACCCCACCTCCGCTAGGGTCACTCGCAAAGGAATGCACTAGCTTTAGAGAGGCATTATTGGTAAACATACACAGAATTATCACAAGAAAGAACATATAAAATGGCGGAAGTAAAATCAATCTTTCATAACATTAATAAACAAGGTCTAAAGCCTTTTTCATCAGAGTACATCAAAACCTGTCTTGCAATGGTAAAGAAGCATAATAAAAACCTTTTCATAAAATATTCCCCAAGTAAAACAGTAAAGCAGCCATAGCCAATAAAAGTCCAAGCCATCCAGGATGACCTTCAAGCGGAAGAAGTCTGAACTAAACAACAGTATTTCCTCCCTGTAACCTGGGGGGGAAACGGAAGACAAGAAGCGAAAGAAAAACGGGGTCAGTCATAAAGACTGGTAAGTCCTATCTACTCCCAGCATAAAAACAGATAAAGGTGACATGACATGCATAAACTGAAAGTAAACATGGTGATGATGACAAGATGGATACTAAGCCAGGATAATAGGATGGATTACCGTACCCAGATAAACCCAGGTGTCATGATAAATTATGATGTCAAAGTAAAACAAGGTATTACATTGTCAGGTTTCCATCAAGTATAACGTTCCAAGGTATCCCTCAAGTCTAACATCCCCGAGTTCTATCTGTATATACTTTACATCTACCGTACTAGTATCTTCCCCCGTACATGTGTTAACCATGAATAACCCTTACTCAATAGTTCGTGTAATGGTCCATGTTAACCCAACATATAGAATATGTAAGTCTCTAAACTCGTATGTTTCCTTCCATGTATATGTTCAGTCCCTTGCCGTACACCGTACGGGCTTTCCCATGAGATCCCACTTTAACGTAGTTCTATGACCCTTAAGATCGTTTTGGACTGTCACCCTATCCTTAACTAAGGTCTTTCAACATGAATCATTGTTTGTACAGCTAGGACTTACGCCACCTAGGACCGCTAGGGATTATGCTTACCTATCTCATGTTTTCGTATTTCGGTTTGGGTTCAACCACCTAGGGATACTAGGGATTACGCTAACCCTCAACCACGCCCTTTTTTCCACGCATTCATCGTCAATCGTTTTTCTATGACTATATGCACATGTATCATTATGTGCTACCCGAGTCCTGTCACAGGGCTAACCAAGAAGTACAGGACTCGGTCGGGAGCTTTCAATTTATCTGCCGATGCAGATGCTAAGGTCTGCTTTTCTACACGTGGCTATGGTCCCACGAGACCCCTCCCTCAACTAGCGAAAGGCAACACAAGAGAAAATCTTGTATGAGAACTACACTCCGGCCAGCCCACATCCTACGGCCTACCTCACCCATAATTAGATAGCAATTATGGTCTGTTGGGTGTTCCCTGCCTTTCCGTACGTACACGCTTGACTCAAGATGGTAGATGATCGACGAACTTGCTATCTCGGGCACCAGTATGTATTCGTCGACTCACTGCTATCCATCCCAGTCTTTAGGTCGCTCGCATAGCAACCAAGGCATACTCTTGGTTCTCTTAACGCAGACCTCAACCTCTCGTGAGCCTAGTATAATGACCTGGCAGCTCACAGAGGGATACCAAGAATATCCTCACGTTCCCCGAAGCCGCTGCTTCGTTACCCAGTTCGCTGGAGCCTTTATCTAAATCAGATAGCCTGCTCCTACACGCATACTTAAACGTTGACCTAACGTATCGGGTTACTAATCTATCTAAGAAGTGGCCCAAATTTCCTTGACTAAGGATTATTACTTAGTTTCCCTTAACTAAGGTTTACCACTTAGCCTTATTTCCCTTATCCTTGTTAACTATGGTCATTTACCCAATCCTCCGAATTGGGGTTTGTCTAATGGGTTAAGTGTTACTTAAGAAAATTTACTTGACCTTATCAAGTTATCGTGTTGGATTGATTAAGTGTTAGTTAACTTAATCCCGTCCATTAGTCGTATAAAAATGGTCAAGTGTCGTTAGGCAAATCAAGTTACTTAACCTACCCAACCCCGTCATGTTTTGTTGAGTATCATTAGCCCAATCAAATTACTTAACCCATTTGTCCATGTCATATTTGGTTAAGCCTCATTAATTAAATTAACTTAACCCTATTATGTGGCATTAATTACTTAATGCACCCAACCTCTCACATTAGACTTTGTTGTGGTTACTAGTTAAGCCGGGCGGGTCCGGGTAGCTTTACACCACAACTTGGTCTAACCTCGGGTTCAAGCACAACATGACCAACTTCTCACATTGGGTCCTATTGTTTGCAACTACTAGTTAGGCCGGTCGGTTCCGGGTAGCTTTATATTGCAAACTCAACCCAACCTCGAGTTGGCCATTTTCATGTTTAGTCTAGTGTCACGTTCATATTCAAGTTTCAAGCAATTGGGTAGACCTAACTTAATAGGTAAATTCCCAATGGGTAGACCTAACTTAATAGGTAAATTCCCAAGCTTATGTTTTTATGCATACTTACATGTAAACTTCCATATTATAATTCAAGTCATGTTTTCAAGTATAAACACATGTCATATTTAACGTTACACGTTGTCATGTTTATACCCATTTACCCAAATCATGGTTCATGCCAAGTTTAGCTCGCCTATCATGTTTTCATGTAACTTCAAGTTAAGTTTTTCATGCTATAATCACGCTTGTCTATCCTCAACCCAAATCGTGTTCCAACGCAAGAATGGACGAGTCACATCGTAAAGATACTATGCTACACAATGACCCCAAACATGCATAGTATCATGAGGGTTTGGCTTAAGACATACATAGGTTCATAAAGGTTTGGCCACAAGCATGCATAACATGAAAACAAAGGGAATTGGCCATAAGTATGCATAATGTCATAAAGGATTTGGCCACAAACTTGCATGTTAACACTAGGGGTTTAGGTTCATAAACATGCATAAGCCCCAAAAACTAGTCTTAGCCAATGTTTCACAAGTAAAAATGGTTCCTAAAGGTTCATGCTAGCATTTCATGCATAAAGATCCAAACTTGCAAGTTAAACTAGGTTATGCATAGCATGAGAAGCATGATTAAGTCACTCACATGGCCTAAGATCATGAATATGAACACAAGAGGCATGGTAAGGTTCATATAGGTTCACATAATCATGTTTAGCCTCATTTTATCCCATGTCATTATCAAAACTACCGTTTCCATCTAAAAGTAGCTAGAACTTACATAGTTAGGCCTAGGGAAAGGAGCATGAATCATCTTGGCTAAGAAAGGTGCCTCCTTTGTTGAAGAATCGTCATGGAACTCGCATAGCAACGTTGATCTTCCTTCCATTTGGTGTAGCTAGCTTGCACTACTTGATTTGAACCCGATTTGAGTGCTTAGGTTTTAGGAAAAGGGAATGGAGGCCATGATCACTTGGAATTTGGGCAGCACTTCGTGGAGAGGGTGAGTTATGAGGGTTTAGGGTAGCCTTAGGGGTGTTTTTATAGAGATTAGGGTGTGTTTTAGACCATAGGATTAGATCTAGGATAGATTAGGACCATCAGATCTCGGAAGCTTCCAGAACCAGCCCAAGAACAAGACCAGGTGAGACAAACAGGTGCGCCAGGCAAATTGCCCCGGCCACCCCCTGTCGACAGGCAAGTCGACAGGGCTGTCGACTTGGTCTGGGCCCAAGTCGACAGGCCTGTCGACAGCCCTGTCGACATGGCCTAGGCGGGAAACTTCCCGCCTGACCCCAGATCTGATTTTCAAAGTTATTTCCGAATTTCAAATTTCCAGAAATCTTCTTTGGGCCTTTAACGGGTCATACGGACTCCGATTCTCGAAAACTCGGACTCTATTTCGCGTATTTTTCCGAGACGAACGCAATGGTGAATCCTGTTTACCTTAATTCTAGAAGTATAAACAGAATATCTTTTATCTTCATGCTTCAATGGTTTATATGCTTCGCGTATCATCGTATACGTATGTAAATTTCTTACTTTTAAAATGTAAAAATACGGGGTGTCACATTCTCCCACCCTTAAGGAATTTCGTCCCCGAAATTCAATAGTAGTAGGATTTATGTCCCCATATTAGCATCCAGAAGTGTTCAGCCAATTGTTGCAAACATGTGCACATGTGCAAAAGTGAATCACATTGTAGAAAAATATGTATGCCTAACTTGTGGTACCACCTACATGAATGCAATTTCTTAAAATTTTTTTTTTTTTCAAACCATGATGCTCTCATCCTAAATATACTTGCAGTTCTATATGAATGCAAAAATTTGAAAAAGCAATTTCATCCAAATTTTCCCACACCCTTATAAAATAAGAGTGAAGTTCATCCAATTTGAGCATCCAAGATCCTACCATCCATTATTAATTTTAGAAAAATCTAACTTTCTAAATTTCTATGTAACGGAGAGATATCCCGTTTTGTTGTTTTCATTGTTCTTCGTTATCAGACATTATCGTTCAATATTTCATAATTACATTAGACACAACAAATTGCATAAACAAACAACGTACAAACTTTATTAAGATAGTTTCAGTACATCGTTACAACTAGACAACAAAAGAAACAGCTAAACAATACTGAAATAAAATACTATCCTACGGGTAACTGATAAAAGTCAACCCTGATGGAAATAGCTACGGATGAGCTCCTCTAAGCTATCAAGCCTCTCTTCATGTCGTCGGTTCCCTTGCCTAAGCTCTAACTGTAGGTCCTGTATCCCAGCCCCCAACTGATCATAAGAGGAACTCATATCCTGAAGCATCTGCTGCTGTGTCTGAGCCATGGCTACCTGTGACTCCAGCGTTTGCTGTTGTGACCTCATAATGTCCTGGTGGCTCCTCATCAAACGAGCCTGCGGCTGTGAAACATATCTCAGCTCAGTCCTCCAGTCTGGATCCCTAGTAGCCCATGGATCCCAGGCACCTGTATCCGGAGCCCCCTGTGCCGGGGCCTGATAAGGCCAGGCTCCATCCCCAGCCTGCTCACCCTCGTGCTGTGGTGCCTGATGGGGCCCCTCAAACTGTCCAAACTGATCACTATGCGGTTCCTCCTCTTGCTCCTCCTCCTCGTCACCCTCATCCTCTTCCTCATCTAATCCCTCATGCTCCATAGGTTGTGGCTCCTCTTGCAGCTCATGCATATTTATACTCATTCTCCCTAGTGCAGCTTCAGTGATGATAACAGAGGGATGGTTAGAAAGTGTCACATAATCCTCATCATGCAAATCCACCCCGAACCAGCGGAAAACTATGGTCCATAAGTTCCCAAAACAAATATTGGAGTGCCTTGCTCCCCTAAAGATCTGGTACTGCTGTAAGATGGTTCTTGCCCAGTTTATTTGTATGCCCCGAAAAATAGCATAAGTAGCGGCCTTAACAACTACTGGGACTCTATCAAACCCATGATTCTGCCCCGCAATATTATATTGCAATATTCTGATCACAAACCTAGCTAGCGGGCGCAAATGTGTACTATCCCATTGCCTATCAAGTCCATTAAAAAAATCCTACCCCACACATTCAAATCATCCATCTCCAGATCATTTATATCGAGTCCCGTACCCCGGATATTCAAAATTTCCCCAAATTGGACCTCATTCATAAATATATGGGTACCCTTAACCCATGAACCATAAGTTATCAACCCGTTATCATCCACATCAATTTGCAAACGAGCATCAAAAAATCTTACCATACGCTTGTAGCCTCTCCTCTCGGCTGTGTGCGTATCCAGAATATGAATAAGACCCGCATTAACAAACAAACTTTCCACGGCGGTTCCCGCAAAATCCGCAAACCTCACGGGTCGGCCTAAAAGAAAATTCCTACTGGCAAGCTGCATGTAGTGCTCAATTATCCCTGGTTGCTCGTCACACCACTCGACCTCTTGCGCGGTTAGTTGAGGGTAAAGCTCGTAGGGATTGGGTTGATTGGCCATGGTGATTTAAACACGAATTGGAAGAGGGGAACTATAGATCCGGATGGAGAGGGTCTCTAGCTTCGATTTGAGATTAATTTTATGAAGAACGGTGGAGAAACGAGGTGATGGGAGGTGGTGGAATTGGTGAATTTTTGGTTTTGGTGGCTGGGAGGGAAGGAGAAGAGAATTGGGGGTTATGAGCTGAAGCTCTCGGCCTTCGGGCTTATATATTTTTTTTTGATCTGCAGGCGCGTCGTGTCGACAGCCCTGTCGACAGGGGGGGGGGGGGGGGGGGTAAGTCGACAGCCCTGTCGACTGGCCCTCCTTTTTTTTTTTTTTTTTTCTTCTTGCCCTGCCATCCTTCCATTTCATTACTTCCTCCTAACTCAACTCCATTTTCTCAAGAACTATTCCCCCATCATAAAGAAAACACTTTTCTAACTCAAAAACTACTTGTAACCAAAGCCAACGTGACTATCGATGGGAGAGAGAAGGGAAAAAGAGGATTCAACTAATAAAACAAGTCATTGCTAATGGATTTTGGGGAATAACTTTTAAAACAAAGTTTTTCTAAAAAAAATGCTTCTTTGTAAATGATTTTTTTTTTCCCAAAAATTTTCAGAAGGTTGTTTCTAATCTTTTGCCCAGCCTGGTAACCTTCTGCTCTGATACCAAATGTAACACCCCACCTCCGCTAGGGTCACTCGCAAAGGAATGCACTAGCTTTAGAGGGGCATTATTGGTAAACATACACAGAATTATCACAAGACAGAACATATAAAATGGCGGAAGTAAAATCAATCTTTCATAACATTAATAAACAAGGTCTAAAGCCTTTTTCATCAGAGTACATCAAAACCTGTCTTGCAATGGTAAAGAAGCATAATAAAAACCTTTTCATAAAATATTCCCCAAGTAAAACAGTAAAGCAGCCATAGCCAATAAAAGTCCAAGCCATCCAGGATGACCTTCAAGAGGAAGAAGTCTGAACTAAACAACAGTATTTCCTCCCTGTAACCTGGGGGGGAAACGGAAGACAAGAAGCGAAAGAAAAACGGGGTCAGTCATAAAGACTGGTAAGTCCTATCTACTCCCAGCATAAAAACAGATAAAGATGACATGACATGCATAAACTGAAAGTAAACATGGTGATGATGACAAGATGGATACTAAGCCAGGATAATAGGATGGATTACCGTACCCAGATAAACCCAGGTGTCATGATAAATTATGATGTCAAAGTAAAACAAGGTATTACATTGTCAGGTTTCCATCAAGTATAACGTTCCAAGGTATCCCTCAAGTCTAACATCCCCGAGTTCTATCTGTATATACTTTACATCTACCGTACTAGTATCTTCCCCCGTACATGTGTTAACCATGAATAACCCTTACTCAATAGTTCGTGTAATGGTCCATGTTAACCCAACATATAGAATATGTAAGTCTCTAAACTCGTATGTTTCCTTCCATGTATATGTTCAGTCCCTTGCCGTACACCGTACGGGCTTTCCCATGAGATCCCACTTTAACGTAGTTCTATGACCCTTAAGATCGTTTTGGACTGTCACCCTATCCTTAACTAAGGTCTTTCAACATGAATCATTGTTTGTACAGCTAGGACTTACGCCACCTAGGACCGCTAGGGATTATGCTTACCTATCTCACGTTTTCGTATTTCGGTTTGGGTTCAATCACCTAGGGATACTAGGGATTACGCTAACCCTCAACCACGCCCTTTTTCCCACGCATTCATCGTCAATCGTTTTTCTATGACTGTATGCACATGTATCATTATGTGCTACCCGAGTCCTGTCACAGGGCTAACCAAGAAGTACAGGACTCGGTCGGGAGCTTTCAATTTATCTGCCGATGCAGATGCTAAGGTCTGCTTTTCTACACGTGGCTATGGTCCCACGAGACCCCTCCCTCAACTAGCGAAAGGCAACACAAGAGAAAATCTTGTATGAGAACTACACTCCGGCCAGCCCACATCCTACGGCCTACCTCACCCATAATTAGATAGCAATTATGGTCTGTTGGGTGTTCCCTGCCTTTCCGTACGTACACGCTTGACTCAAGATGGTAGATGATCGACGAACTTGCTATCTCGGGCACCAGTATGTATTCGTCGACTCACTGCTATCCATCCCAGTCTTTAGGTCGCTCGCATAGCAACCAAGGCATACTCTTGGTTCTCTTAACGCAGACCTCAACCTCTCGTGAGCCTAGTATAATGACCTGGCAGCTCACAGAGGGATACCAAGAATATCCTCACGTTCCCCGAAGCCGCTGCTTCGTTACCCAGTTCGCTGGAGCCTTTATCTAAATCAGATAGCCTGCTCCTACACGCATACTTAAACGTTGACCTAACGTATCGGGTTACTAATCTATCTAAGAAGTGGCCCAAATTTCCTTGACTAAGGATTATTACTTAGTTTCCCTTAACTAAGGTTTACCACTTAGCCTTATTTCCCTTATCCTTGTTAACTATGGTCATTTACCCAATCCTCCGAATTGGGGTTTGTCTAATGGGTTAAGTGTTACTTAAGAAAATTTACTTGACCTTATCAAGTTATCGTGTTGGATTGATTAAGTGTTAGTTAACTTAATCCCGTCCATTAGTCGTATAAAAATGGTCAAGTGTCGTTAGGCAAATCAAGTTACTTAACCTACCCAACCCCGTCATGTTTTGTTGAGTATCATTAGCCCAATCAAATTACTTAACCCATTTGTCCATGTCATATTTGGTTAAGCCTCATTAATTAAATTAACTTAACCCTATTATGTGGCATTAATTACTTAATGCACCCAACCTCTCACATTAGACTTTGTTGTGGTTACTAGTTAAGCCGGGCGGGTCCGGGTAGCTTTACACCACAACTTGGTCTAACCTCGGGTTCAAGCACAACATGACCAACTTCTCACATTGGGTCCTATTGTTTGCAACTACTAGTTAGGCCGGTCGGTTCCGGGTAGCTTTATATTGCAAACTCAACCCAACCTCGAGTTGGCCATTTTCATGTTTAGTCTAGTGTCACGTTCATATTCAAGTTTCAAGCAATTGGGTAGACCTAACTTAATAGGTAAATTCCCAATGGGTAGACCTAACTTAATAGGTAAATTCCCAAGCTTATGTTTTTATGCATACTTACATGTCAACTTCCATATTATAATTCAAGTCATGTTTTCAAGTATAAACACATGTCATATTTAACGTTACACGTTGTCATGTTTATACCCATTTACCCAAATCATGGTTCATGCCAAGTTTAGCTCGCCTATCATGTTTTCATGTAACTTCAAGTTAAGTTTTTCATGCTATAATCACGCTTGTCTATCCTCAACCCAAATCGTGTTCCAACGCAAGAATGGACGAGTCACATCGTAAAGATACTATGCTACACAATGACCCCAAACATGCATAGTATCATGAGGGTTTGGCTTAAGACATACATAGGTTCATAAAGGTTTGGCCACAAGCATGCATAACATGAAAACAAAGGGAATTGGCCATAAGTATGCATAATGTCATAAAGGATTTGGCCACAAACTTGCATGTTAACACTAGGGGTTTAGGTTCATAAACATGCATAAGCCCCAAAAACTAGTCTTAGCCAATGTTTCACAAGTAAAAATGGTTCCTAAAGGTTCATGCTAGCATTTCATGCATAAAGATCCAAACTTGCAAGTTAAACTAGGTTATGCATAGCATGAGAAGCATGATTAAGTCACTCACATGGCCTAAGATCATGAATATGAACACAAGAGGCATGGTAAGGTTCATATAGGTTCGCATAATCATGTTTAGCCTCATTTTATCCCATGTCATTATCAAAACTACCGTTTCCATCTAAAAGTAGCTAGAACTTACATAGTTAGGCCTAGGGAAAGGAGCATGAATCATCTTGGCTAAGAAAGGTGCCTCCTTTGTTGAAGAATCGTCATGGAACTCGCATAGCAACGTTGATCTTCCTTCCATTTGGTGTAGCTAGCTTGCACTACTTGATTTGAACCCGATTTGAGTGCTTAGGTTTTAGGAAAAGGGAATGGAGGCCATGATCACTTGGCATTTGGGCAGCACTTCGTGGAGAGGGTGAGTTATGAGGGTTTAGGGTAGCCTTAGGGGTGTTTTTATAGAGATTAGGGTGTGTTTTAGACCATAGGATTAGATCTAGGATAGATTAGGACCATCAGATCTCGGAAGCTTCCAGAACCAGCCCAAGAACAAGACCAGGTGAGACAAACAGGTGCGCCAGGCAAATTGCCCCGGCCACCCCCTGTCGACAGGCAAGTCGACAGGGCTGTCGACTTGGTCTGGGCCCAAGTCGACAGGCCTGTCGACAGCCCTGTCGACATGGCCTAGGCGGGAAACTTCCCGCCTGACCCCAGATCTGATTTTCAAAGTTATTTCCGAATTTCAAATTTCCAGAAATCTTCTTTGGGCCTTTAACGGGTCATACGGACTCCGATTCTCGAAAACTCGGACTCTATTTCGCGTATTTTTCCGAGACGAACGCAATGGTTAATCCTGTTTACCTTAATTCTAGAAGTATAAACAGAATATCTTTTATCTTCATGCTTCACTGGTTTATATGCTTCGCGTATCATCGTATACGTATGTAAATTTCTTACTTTTAAAATGTAAAAATACGGGGTGTCACACTTTACAACAAGCATTTAGAAACAACAATGCATTCAAGGAAATTAGTTATCAGGCATAAATCATCCTAATCGATATCGATATCGACATCTCCCATGCACAAGCCCCGAAGGCCTAAACCAACATTAGACAAGCACCCAAGAGATATCTCCTTCGACGTCGAACAATTTAGCTACACAAGACAATACGAGCACAACAATCATCATCCATGACTCTAGCTATCACCACCAATCCTGCTTTGAAACCATCGTTTATCGTATGACTGGCGGACCTTACCATCCGTAAAGGGCTAATGGTAAACCCTGGTTCTAGCAAAACTCCATACGCCATTGGGACTCGTATCTCTAGGCCCATCATGACTGCCCAGGGTACTCGACCGACCACTTTTAGTATTTGGGTGCCCCCGCTTTGAGTATGCTAGAACCTACAATAATCCCACGACCTTCAATATCTCTTGTCATCCAACCTGATGACTATTCATAAGCTCAAGCCACTTCTCGAGCAACCATTATCCACGAACTCATCACCTTGAGTCGTCTTCACATTCATTGCATTTTGAAGATCAACGAACACATCACAAAACTTCGAACATTCCTATTGAATTCACTTCGAAGTCACGTTCGTCACTGAACCAAAAATATACACCATTTGGTTGATATTACTTTTCGTAGCACTTCCTGTCTTCCCGCTATGAAAAACAAGCCATAGCGTTTAATTTCCATTCACAACATTTACAAATGTTGTCTTCCTCCTTAGGCCGTTTAACAACCTAGCATCGACCTAACACTTTAGGTCGCTCCAACGACCTATATCAACCAACCTATAGCCCCAAGATGACCCAACCTAGCCGCTGCGACCTAACCCATAGGTCTCACAATGACTTGACCTGCTTAGGTCGTTCCGCTTCTGCTTCATGCCTGCATGCATTCACGACTCACTACTTTCACGACCTAGAGTACCATGACCTAATTTTAGATCCATCCAACCATCTGTCGCCACGTCATCAACGACCTAGCCTCCAACAACCTAGTGCCAACAACCTTAGCATCAGCGACCCGACCTACCTTTCTTGGAGCACAAGCCATGATCCAAGCTTTACATCACATCACCAACGACCTAAGGAAAACAACCTGACTTCAGATCTGACCAAAATAGCTCCAATCTTGACCAAATCATCACCAAACGACAACATCGATTCAACCAACTCATTCAATTCAACCATCAACACTTTATGAAATCATCAACAACATTAAAATGACAATTATTCATCAATAATCATATAAAATTCACCAAATCATGACAAATCAATGAATTAACTAAAACAATGGATCTAACTTGCATCGATATATGAATTAACAGAATAATTACCTATTTAAGTTGCTAGATTAGATCCTAGAGTGACTCGAACGACAATATAGTTTCCATTATGTAGATCTTGGTGAAAACAGCTTAAAATGATGAAAATAAGATCAAACAACCCATGTACTTTATTGAATCCATGTGAGAGATGCTTATCACTCACCAAATCTTTGAATTAACTTGAAATCACTAAAATCTCAGTCCAGACAACGAAGAATAATCTCAATCTTCTCAATTTGATGCGATCTCTCTTCACTTGATATAGATCTAGTTTTGTTTGATGTTAATCTTAAATCTTCACATGTAGATCTAGAATTTTAATAGTGGAAAGGTGTATTTGATTGAGCAAGGAGGATCACAAGCTCAACCAAATGAGAGAATGAAGAAAAGTAACCCTCTCTCCGTACTTATAACCCCCTATTTATAGCCTCCAACCAACCCACTAATGGGCCACCCCAAATCAGCCTATTTATTGCTTACAAAACCTGTATAGAAAATTGTGCAGCGATAAAACAATGATTCCTCCCAAACCGCTGAATCAAATCTTTAAGGTGACCACTCTACGGAATTGGAAACACCAATTCCTCTTCAATGAAATCAATCTCAGCACCAGATTCGATCCCAGTCAAAAGTTATGTCCTGCACAAAACTGACAGGGGAAAAATGGTCACAAATAAAATTGGTAAAAATAATGGATATGTCTCACATCCCCATAAACAACATATTAAAATATGAGAATGATCCAACACTCAGGGAATTAAATAAAAATATTTTTCGATCCTTCGATACGTAAAATGCAGGCTGCTACAATCCCTCTAACAAGGCCTCTACATAGGAAGTGGGCACCCAAAGCCAAACCGAAATTTCCTTACATCTCTATAGTTAACCGGGAAGTCTCCCATACTCCTGATATTTATTGGATTGATGGTGAGCATGTCTGGATGCATGCTGGTTGTAGGATGTGTTGTGATATTGACTACTACTTCTACAAGTACGATCAAGGAATTAGATAAACTAGAAAACCTTTTTATCGACCATCTAGTATTGGTTTGCTAATTTGGAATGAAGAAGAGATATGTAAAGACAATGATGTGATTATGCGGGATGAAACATGGGATATGAAACTAATTTTCGCTGCTGATTCATCGGGCTATGTGGCGAGCCTAGAAAGGCTTTTCTTTTTTCACATTTGATTTATGACGCCTTTTACAGATGTAATTGGCGCATGTTCTTCATATAATGAAGAACTTTAGGTCATATTTTTGTAGTTAAGATGCTTTATATCTCACTCCTATTTCTCATTTTAGTTACTAGTCTCTTAAAACCAAGTTAGTAGTTGATGCACATGGCTTATATCCTGTTTATGAATATG
Organism: Allium sativum; assembly: GCA_030737875.1. Classification (NCBI taxonomy): domain Eukaryota; kingdom Viridiplantae; phylum Streptophyta; class Magnoliopsida; order Asparagales; family Amaryllidaceae; genus Allium; species Allium sativum. The sequence continues at coordinate 52,481,111 of CM060919.1, forward strand.
TATAGTGTTTCTGGAACTTCAAACCAATTTTAATAGTTCTATGCCTGTGCAGAGCTTCTATCACCTCCCTTTTCTAATAAATGATGACACGACCCACTATAATAATCGGCTTGCTGTGCCAAAAAAATATGACGATCTAACTTTCCTTGTATATATTGGCAGTGTTGGTGAATTTTGTTGGTCTAAATTGTTTCGTGAAAATCAAAAGTTCAAATAAATTTTGAGTGCCCATAAATATTGATCAAGGGTTAAACCGCACATCATAATGTTTAAAAATGAAAGGGTCAAGGACCTACGTAATTCATAATAAAGTAAAGGTCCTTGTTTTTAAAACATCCCATGATCATAAATTTTCCTTAATAGCCCGCATAAAATAAAAATATATTTACTTCTAAGAAAACAAGCAAAAAGTATACAGTTACAAGATTATGCTTATAGCCACCAAGAAAATAGTAAAAAATATCAATTTTTTTGTTTTTTTATGTAAATAGGTATGTGCCTTTAATTTTTGATGATCATTCAATGACAAGGCAACTTTGATTACCACAAATGATTCACCGTCATGCGATGATAGAAGCATGTACACTATTTGAGTGCCTATATGATAAAAAATTGTATGGTAACAGTAAAGTTGGGAATAAATCTACTGGCTATCCTTGCTAAAAACAAGTAAATAAAGTTTTACGATGACTATTAGCTTTGGTGGCTAGAAGATTGTGATACCCCACATCCGTTAATGTCACTCACGAAGGGAATGCATTAAGTTTCGTGAAGCATTATAGGTAAATAGACACAGAATATTACAAGACAAATATAAATAAGATAGCAGTGGAAATTCAAAATTTTATTTCAAACATAAATCAAAACATCGTGGTCCAAAATACCATTAGTCACAAAAACCATTACAATAATATAACTTTTGTCTTATACCATCAGAGTACGTAAATATAAAAAGCGTAATTCCAAAAAAAAAGAGCTAAGAATAGTGAGATAAGAACTTAAGCTATACTTCAAAAGCAGCTCCAACAAGATGATAACCAAGTCTTGACTAAGCTTGAGAATTCCCTCCCTGCGAACCTTAAGGGGGGAACGGAAGAAAGAAGAGGAAAAAAAAAGGGTCAGACATAAAGTCTGGCGAGTCCAGTTACTTTAGTAAGTAAATAAGCAAAAGTAGCATGACAGGCATATAAGATGGATAAGAAGGATAACATCGTAAAAGGTGAGCTTGACAAGGTAACATGGAGTATATATGCTTCACTAATGATTACTCTACACTATAACTAGTATAACCAGAATGAGATGATCCCTTCCACTCTAAAATGGTAGACTTAGGCATACGTCCAGATGTACCTTAACTACTACCCTAATTGATCGGCTCCCTAACCCACGTAGATACCTTGTGCTGGCCCCACAATAGGAGGTATCACTTCCTAAAGTGACAACCCCTCTTCTTAATAATGTGCATTACCATATCTATATGTGTCATGGTCATCTTATCCCCTTCTGCCCGGCTCATGCACGCACATGGCCCGGTCGGTTTGCGCCGCCCACACCGTCCTCCATGTTTGGATCTCTTATAATCAGCCCAGTAAGCGTGCCCCTTCTCTTACCTAGTTCGGAGTATATGTTTGATACCAACTCCGGGTTACTGGCTGAAATGGGTCCCACACAATATGATACAAGCTCTCCCCTTTGTCTTGTATCCCCCACTAGGTTTTCATTGGCTATGTATACCACTAGGTGTCTTTAATTACATAACCCTATTATTTCCACAAGTTATGCTTACCCTAAAAGGTGTCTTTAATTACATAACATTATTATTTTCACCGGTTATGTATACCATTAGGTGTCTTTAATTACATAATCTTATCGGGCTAAGTTTGTGGGCCTATATGTAAATATTACCCACCCCCTCATATTTACTTAACCCACCCAATGTTCAATCAAATTTTACTTAACCCTAATTTTAGTTTATATTCATACAATCCCTATGGATTTAATTAGGTTCAGCATTCCAATTCGTTACCATGTCCATTTATGGTTTATAATGGGCTAGACCTCCCAATTAGGCCTACAACTTGTGGATGTTGGATATGCCGGTTGGGTCCGGGCAGACGTCTTCCACAAATTGGGCCTAACCTCGTGTCATAGCCCATCTCATATTTATGCAGTTAGACCCCTCACATTAGGTTCAACATTAGTGGTTGCTGGATGTGCCGGTCGGGTCCGGGCAAACTTCTACCACTAATGCAACCTAACCTCGTGTCATAAGTGCAATTACGATTTCTAATTACTATAATCCTAGGCATCTTAATTATTAACCAACTATTTTAGCCCATGTCTTTGTAGTTGTTCATGCCCATTTACCCAATTATGTACATAGTGAATAATATGTCCAAATTCATATGCCAATTCTAATATTTTCCCCCGTTCCCTAACTAACTTATTCGCATAAATTTGGAGTCATTCCTAGGCTAAAAAGTAGCCTAGCCATAAATAATAAAAGGGGAAGGCGATGGGAATATAACAAAAATGATTGTCCTAACATAACCGGCATAAATGTATACTAACATGGTGACAAGGTGAACATATAAGCATACATCCAATGAACTTCTGGCAGTTAACTAGTTTTAACATAGCAAAGATGTTAAGATAAGCATGAAAAGATCTAAATATTAATTTGGATGTCTAACATGTTCAGATCTAATATGATAAGCATAAGGAGATCTAAATATTAAGCTAAATCTGATTACTAATTTAGATGTCTACATAATTTGGATCTAATAGTTAAAAGTAGATCAGATACAAATAAGGTTTAAGACCCACATCATAGAGTGTCACAGAAGTTACAATAGATCCGACTAGATAGAGATTTAGATCCAAGTAATAAACAAATTGGAATGTCATAAGTTTACAATTTACAATGGATCCAGTATAATTTAGTCACAGGAACAAATCCAAACTATAGTCATATCAGGTTTGATTTTAAATATTTAAATCTAAAAGCAACAAAGAACTCACATTGTTTGGATTAGAAAAATAGAACTAGAAGAAGAATAGATCTTGAATCTCTTACTGATTATCTTTATTTGATTGTTGTAGAAGATAAAAGAATTTAGTTCAATTCAGACATCGACATCGTTTGGCCTCCATTGATTTCCAGTGAAGAAACCAAGAGAAATGGACCTCTATATATAGCTGCCAGCCTCTAGAAATCGTCTACCACCTCAGCCCTAGGGGGGTCGACCCCCACTTTATGGGGTCGACCCCCCTTAAGGGGTCAACGCCCCTACTATGGGGTCGACCCTCCTACTAAGGTGTGACGGCCCGCCCCGCACCAGCCTGCATTTCCTCTGGAAGCGCGCTGTACACATGCCCGACTAGCGCGGAACGGTCGTCAAGGAAAGGAAAGAAAGGAATATGAACTAATCAAGGAACCTGTAGAATGTCTCACAGCGCATGGGATAAAATATAATAGTAACATACCTGACATAAAACAGGCGAGACAGTGCATAAGCTGATAACTAAAATCAACATCAATCATCAAAGCAGCGGAAATCCAAATACAACTTATTACAATTTTCCAAATTTACTGTCTCTAAACAAAAGAAAGCTAAAGTAGAAGATACACCAACAATGCCCAAGCAGTGATCTTCAACAATACAGGGAGAATATTATGTATATAGTACGTGGAAGCCTCCTGCTCGTCTTCGGATCATCTACCCGTGCATCACCAGCTAACCTGTCTCTAGTCTGCTCGTGTGAGCACCCAGAGTAATAAGAGGAGACATAAAACTCTGGGTCATACATAATGCCTGGTATGAGCGATAAGCATATAAACAGAGTGATAACAGGTATACTAAGCCATACCTGAACCTGGACCTGCAACCAAAGAGTTAGTACCACATACCGTACAATACTCCAAGGTGCCATAATAAATAGTGTAAGAATACGGGGGTGGGGTGTGCATGTCACAATGATAGCAAACAAATCATCCATAGCAACCATCCTCACATCTCTCACTCAGTGCGTAAAGCGTACGACATCTACCACTTTGGAACACTAGACAAACTGAGGTAACGACGAATCCCGACTTGTAGAAACCCTGCTATGACCAAGCTAAACATATGGAGTCATGACCAAACATTTCAATGACCCACTTCATTGGTTGTAGCCCTTGGTTCTACCGATGCCATAATGGCCCTGAATCCGTCTTCGTACCTCCTACCATAGTGGTTCAAAGCTATAGACATCGATAACTCCTTAGCACGCGTCCCGCAGCAAAGCCCAACCATGAAGCGAACTCGTTGATTCCCATCTAAATCTTGAGCTCTAACTTCTCATTTGGACTTCCTTTGCATCTCCGGTTTTGATCGAGTTGGAGTTGGTCTTCAAAAGAGTCGTCGCATAGAAGTGGTCCTGAATTCGGTTCGGTTCGGATATATACGTATAACACGGTTCGGTTTAATAGCCATCCTTTCATTCGGTTCGGGTCGGATACTCCACTTCGAGTCGGGTCGGTGTCCTCCTCCGGATCGGGTCGGTTCAGTGATTCTCCCCCTTCAGATATCGGTTCGGTTCGGGTGTCTCTGCTTGAGTTCGGTTCGGAGGTAGTTCATCCGATCCGATTCTTTCTGTTTGACTTGTTTGCCTGCTCTGATCCGTCCTGTTCCCTTTCTCCGATCCGATCTGCTCTATTGCTCCGATCCGATCTTCTGTCTAACTCCAACTCTAAGCAATGGCCTTCCTTCCTGCCAAACTTGTTCCAGTGACAAGTCCCAATCCAGTTCGGATTCCCTTGGTCAGTTCACTAGTCCGATCCGACCCCTGCTCCGATCCGAACCGGTTCGGGACCTGCACATTTCTGCAACTTTCCAGCGAGCTTTCTACGCCATTCGACGACGTTTTCGACCAATTTAACTATTCTAATCAATCATAAAACATACCATAGAGTCATAGCAACATGTAATAGCAACCACAAACAGCAAACAACAATTCAAATGAATCAAAAGGGATCAAAATGACTAGAACTTCATATTTTCCCAAAATCCTTCTTAATCATGTTTAAGCACATACTTAGTAAAACTTAATCAAATCGTCTAAATTTTCTAACAGAGGCATGAAATATTATTTAAGAATTTCTAAACATTTTTCCAGAATTTATTAGTGTATAAATTCGCTAATCTTCACTAATTACCCTTAATTAACTGTAATTAGTGTCAAAACGATGCTATCACTCACCTTGGCCACAAAATAGAACACCAAATCTGAAATACTCTCTGTTTGGGTCGAATTCCTATGTGTAGCAGCAGCTCCAACCTTGCTTTGTTGCTATTTGGCCTTGTTTTGATGTAGTCTAGGCTTAATCTTCACCAAAAATGTGTTTAGGAGTGGTTTTAGAGGATGGAAGCCATTACTAAGGTCTTAAGAAGGTTTGTGGCGGCTTAAAACTGAAATGAAAGTGATAACCTAACCCTAATCAGTCCTCCTATACCTCTAAACCCGAAATTCCCCTTGGGCCTAGCTGCTAATCACCCGGTTAAGCCCAATTAAGCTGTATTTCACCATCTGAAACTTGTTTCAGCCATATCTCCCAAACGGTTAGCCCGTTCGGCTAATGTGACCACTCTACGGAAAGAGAAACCATCATCCGAAGCCAATGGAAGTGGTTTCAGGTCAAAATTCATTTCCAGTCAAAAGTTATGGCCAAAACAGTGCCAACTAGGGGTAAAATGGTCATTTAAAAATCGAGAAAAATCATGAACATGGGAAATGACCCCAATAGTCGTCTCCCAAAGTTACATGACCATACGACTTCGTATGTGAAAGAAATAAATATCTCACAATCCTATGATGCGTAGGATACGGGTCGTTACACTCTCCCCCCCTTAAGAAATTTCGCCCCCGAAATTCCTTAACCCAAAACATACAAAGGGTCCCGCATGCCTAACAACCAAATACAACAATCAATCATGCAAAACAAGCAAACAAGTCTATCCTAGCATGCGGAAAAACTAAATCGAAGCCAAAATCTTACCAGGCAAAGAGTTCTGGATACTTCTTCCTTACGTCCTCCTCTGTTTCCCAAGTACAATCATTCTCGTCTTCGCTCCACTGTACCTTGACTAGCTTCACCGCCTTCCTTCGAAGTTGCTTCATGTCGTGTTCGACAATACGGGCCGGCTTGCAGTTCCCAACCGCCTCGGGTCCTACTTCGAAGTCCTCCAACTGATCAGGTGAAATAGTCATATCTGAGTCGTGGACGAACTTCCTTAGTTGGGAAACATGAAATACGTTATGAACTCCCGCCATCTTCTCCGGTAAGTCAATTCTATATGCCAAATTCCCGACTAGTTCAAGAACAGGGAATGGACCAACAAATCTTGGTGCTAATTTGCCTCTCCTGCCAAATCGTATTACGCTCTTCAACGGAGAAATCTTGACAAACACCAAGTCACCCACGGAGAATTTTAAGTCTCTTCTCCTCTTATCAGCATAACTCTTCTGCCTATCTTGGGCTGCCTTCATTCGTTGTTGAATGATCTTGATCTTATCTGAAGTTTCCCTCACCACATCTGGTCCAAGCATAAACTTCTCGCCAGTCTCTATCCAACATGATGGTGAGTTACACGACCTTCCATACAAAGCTTCAAACGGAGCCATACCGATACTGGATTGGTAGCTATTATTATATGCAAACTCTACTAGATGCAAATGGTCATCCCATGATCCACCAAAATCCAATATACATGCTCTCAAGAGATCTTCCAAAATACGGTTCACCCTCTCCGTCTGACCGTCGGTCTGAGGATGATATGCGGTACTGAGATGTAACTCTGACCCTAGAGCCTCTTGTAAGCTCTTCCAAAACCCACTAGTGAACAACGGGTCTCGGTCGCTCACAATGCCTTTAGGTACTCCATGAAATCTCACTACCCACTTCATATACAATTCTGCTAACTTAGCTGCCGTTCTGGTCGATTTGACTGGTATAAACCTTGCACTTTTAGTCAGTCGATCTACGATTACCCAAATGCTGTCATATCCCGATCTAGTCCTTGGTAATCCATCGATGAAATCCATCGAGACTTGCTCCCATTTCCATTCGGGAATTTCTAAGGGCTGTAACAACCCACTAGGCTTCTTTTGCTCGGCTTTAACTAGCTGACAATTCATGCACTTGGATATAAACTTCCCAACGTCTCTTTTCATTCCTTCCCAGTAGTAAGTCTGCCTCATATTTCGATACATCTTGTTACCACCGGGGTGTATAGTCAGCTTTGAGTGATGACATTCTCTAAGCACTTCATCTCTCAATCCATTGACATTGGGTACAACAAGCTTTCCATTCTTTCTAAGCCATCCATCTCGATCAAGCCCATACTTGTTCATCTCCTCATCGATACCCATCTCTAACTTGGAGATGATTTCCATTAGGTTAGGATTGTCCCTCTAACTCGAGCCGATCTGTTCAATCAAAGTGGGTCTGATCGTCAAACTTGCTAACATTTCTGGATCCAATTCGCACTTTGGTCTGAAATCAAACCCCGCGATAAACTCCAGTTGCTTCCATTCAAGGAACATGACCCCTAAGCTGGCATGTCTTCTACTCAATGCATCAGCCACCACATTGCCCTTTCCCGGTGTGTATGCGATGTCAAAATCATAGGAAGCTAAGAACTCTAACCATCTCTGCTGACGGAGATTTAAATCCTTCTGGGAGAATAGATACTTCAACGACTTATGATCTGTAAACAGCTCAAATCTTTCTCCCAAGAGATAGTGTCTCCACATCTTTAATGCGAACACGATCGCTGCCAATTCTAAATCATGGGTAGGGTATCTTCTCTCGTGCGGTTTCAATTGCCGACTTGCGTAAGCTACAACCCTACCGCCTTGCATCAATACAGCACCCAGTCCGGTACCACAGGCGTCCGTGTATACCGTCATCTCTTCATCCCCCTTAGGAATGACTAACACTGGTGCGCTTGTCAACTTGTCCTTTAGACTTTTAAATGCATTCTCGCACCTTTCATCCCAGACAAAAGCTTGATTCTTCTTGGTCAACTGGGTCAATGGTGCTGCTATCTTGGAGAAACCTTGGATAAACTTACGATAATATCCCGCTAATCCCAAGAAACTCCTTACATCTGTTGCATTCTTGGGCGTAGGCCAATCCTGTACCGTAGCCACCTTCGCCGGGTCCACGGCAATACCATTCTCTGATACAACATGGCCCAAGAACCTCACTTCCCTCTTCCAGAAGTGACACTTAGGAAACTTTGCTTTCAATTGGTGTTTTCTCAACACCTCCATCACTACTCTCAAATGTTCCTTGTGTTCTTCCTCTGTCCTCGAATAGACCAAAATATCATCAACGAACACAAGGACAGACTTATTCAACTGATCTCTGAATACCCTATTCATAAGATCCACAAAATATGCCGGGGCATTAGTCAACCCAAATGGCATAACCAACCATTCATAAAATCCAGACGGCGTTCGGAATGCCGTTTTAGCTATACTCTCAGCTTCCACTCTAAGCTGATGGAAACCGGTCGCGAGATCCAACTGAGAAAATATTCTCGCGCCACTCAACTGATCGAACAAATCATCTATCCGCGGTAGAGGATACTTATTCTTCCTCGTCACTTTATTCAATTCGCGGTAGTCTACACACAAACGAAGGGAACCATCCGCCTTGGTAGCAAACACAACTGGTGCTCCCCATTCAGAAACACTCCTTCTGATAAATCCCTTCTTCAAAAGATCGCTGACTTGCACCTCGAGCTCTCGCTGCTCTCTTGGTGCCATACGACGAAGTGGCATCACTATAGGCCTGGCATCTTTTACCAAATCAATACGGAACTCAATCTCTCGGTGTGGTGGAAGTCCGGTCACTTCTTCGAAAACATCCGGATACTGGCCAACCACGGGCAAACCTGACAACTCACTATGCGGAATGTCGAGGGAGTTTAGAAAACTAGCCAATACCCCCTTACTGGGTAGACCACCAAACACTATCCTCCGCCCATCATCCGCTCTAGCTGTCACCAACAAGCCCTCACAGTCTACCACCACCCCGTATCTTTGGAGCCAATCTACTCCCAAAATAATGCCAAACCCAGTAAAGCCCAAAACAAAGCAATCACAAACAAACATGCATCCATGACTCGATAAGACCACATTACGACAAATCATGCTAAGGCTAGTAGAACCACCAATCGGGTTCGTCACTACTAAAGGTCTATCGACAATCTTGGGCTCCAATCCCAACCTATCTACCAGGTCACTAGATATGAAAGAACTGGAAGCTCCGGTATCAAACAAAACTCTAACAGGAACATCGTAAACAGAAAGCATACCTTGAATGACGACATTCTTTCCCTTCTCTGCCGCTGTTGGGGCATTCGACGAAGAAGGAATAGCATTAAGGGCATATGCTTTCACCATTTGCTTTTCTTTAGGGGGTTGCGGACACTTGTCCTTGTGATGTCCCAATTGGCCACAATTGAAGCACTTCCTATCCGCTGGCTTGGCCCGACAATTACTAGCATAATGGCCCTTCTTACCACAGCTGAAGCACTCAACTTCTTGCTTATTCTTTTTCTTCTGGCCATCCTTAGTCTGATTCTGCTTTCTCTTATTCTGGGAACCACCTTTGCCTCCACCACTAGCTTGTGGCTTTGGCTCATCTGCGGATGCAACCTCAGTCTTCGGCTTAGGGTAGAGACTTTCTGACCTTAACGCTTTCCCCACAATCGATTCAAACGTCTCATCGATGTGGTTAATAAGTTTTTCCCCCAAGTACTGATCCAAACCAGTTATGAATTTCTCATTCTTTTTCTCGGCAGTATCAATAAGAGATAACCCATATTTTGACAAAGTGTCAAATTCAGCAATATATTCCGAGACAGCTCTGCCATTCTGCTTGAGCTCCAAGAACTTCTTGAACAACACTGACTTCTGAGCAGCTGGAATGAACTTCTCACTAAAGCGAGCCTTAAACTGATCCCAAGTAATCTGATCTTCGGGAGTAGCTGCCTTTATAGCATTCCACCAATTCATTGCCCGCCCTTGCAGCTGACGGGACGCTAGCTTTCTCTTCATCGCATCCTCGATACCCAAATCCTCGAAGATACGTTCGCAACTATCCAACCAATCCTGAACATCCGTAGCCGACTCCGTTCCATGGAACGGCTTCCCACCAAGGCTAGTATAATCCTTATTCAGCTTGGCGAAGTCGACTCTTGGTGCCTGCACTATTGGACCACCACCATTTCCACCATTGGGAGCTGCCCTCTGTACATCTCTAAGCATCTCTCTCATGAGGTCAGTAAACATCGTCCTCATGTCAGCAGCATTACCATTATTGGCTCCCCTACCAACACCTCTAGTATATCGGCTCATCGTCAATCTGAAAAAGGAAACGATTAACGACTCCATAGTGGTGCTAGTGCAGTACGACTTCATCCTCATACTACTAATAGTATATATATATAGCTTTTAAAAACCAAAGTAATCACAAATACGCTCTCTCGTATACGTGTATTATCTCTCCCTGATAACTTCCCTAGGTTAACTACGCAACCTAGAGCTCTGATACCAAATGTGACGGCCCGCCCCGCACCAGCCTGCATTTCCTCTGGAAGCGCGCTGTACACATGCCCGACTAGCGCGGAACGGTCGTCAAGGAAAGGAAAGAAAGGAATATGAACTAATCAAGGAACCTGTAGAATGTCTCACAACGCATGGGATAAAATATAATAGTAACATACCTGACATAAAACAGGCGAGACAGTGCATAAGCTGATAACTAAAATCAACATCAATCATCAAAGCAGCGGAAATCCAAATACAGCTTATTACAATTTTCCAAATTTACTGTCTCTAAACAAAAGAAAGCTAAAGTAGAAGATACACCAACAATGCCCAAGCAGTGATCTTCAACAATACAGGGAGAATATTATGTATATAGTACGTGGAAGCCTCCTGCTCGTCTTCGGATCATCTACCCGTGCATCACCAGCTAACCTGTCTCTAGTCTGCTCGTGTGAGCACCCAGAGTAATAAGAGGAGACATAAAACTCTGGGTCAGACATAAAGCCTGGTATGAGCGATAAGCATCTAAACAGAGTGATAACAGGTATACTAAGCCATACCTAAACCTGGACCTGCAACCAAAGAGTTAGTACCACATACCGTACAATACTCCAAGGTGCCATAATAAATAGTGTAAGAATACGGGGGTGGGGTGTGCATGTCACAATGATAGCAAACAAATCATCCATAGCAACCATCCTCACATCTCTCACTCAGTGCGTAAAGCGTACGACATCTACCACTTTGGAACACTAGACAAACTGAGGTAACGACGAATCCCGACTTGTAGAAACCCTGCTATGACCAAGCTAAACATATGGAGTCATGACCAAACATTTCAATGACCCACTTCATTGGTTGTAGCCCTTGGTTCTACCGATGCCATAATGGCCCTGAATCCGTCTTCGTACCTCCTACCATAGTGGTTCAAAGCTATAGACATCGATAACTCCTTAGCACGCGTCCCGCAGCAAAGCCCAACCATGAAGCGAACTCGTTGATTCCCATCTAAATCTTGAGCTCTAACTTCTCATTTGGACTTCCTTTGCATCTCGGGTTTTGATCGAGTTGGAGTTGGTCTTCAAAAGAGTCGTCGCATAGAAGTGGTCCTGAATTCGGTTCGGTTCGGATATATACGTATAACACGGTTCGGTTTAATAGCCATCCTTTCATTCGGTTCGGGTCGGATACTCCACTTCGAGTCGGGTCGGTGTCCTCCTCCGGATCGGGTCGGTTCAGTGATTCTCCCCCTTCAGATATCGGTTCGGTTCGGGTGTCTCTGCTTGAGTTCGGTTCGGAGGTAGTTCATCCGATCCGATTCTTTCTGTTTGACTTGTTTGCCTGCTCTGATCCGTCCTGTTCCCTTTCTCCGATCCGATCTGCTCTATTGCTCCGATCCGATCTTCTGTCCAACTCCAACTCTAAGCAATGGCCTTCCTTCCTGCCAAACTTGTTCCAGTGACAAGTCCCTATCCAGTTCGGATTCCCTTGGTCAGTTCACTAGTCCGATCCGACCCCTGCTCCGATCCGAACCGGTTCGGGACCTGCACATTTCTGCAACTTTCCAGCGAGCTTTCTACGCCATTCGACGACGTTTTCGACCAATTTAACTATTCTAATCAATCATAAAACATACCATAGAGTCATAGCAACATGTAATAGCAACCACAAACAGCAAACAACAATTCAAATGAATCAAAAGGGATCAAAATGACTAGAACTTCATATTTTCCCAAAATCCTTCTTAATCATGTTTAAGCACATACTTAGTAAAACTTAATCAAATCGTCTAAATTTTCTAACAGAGACATGAAATATTATTTAAGAATTTCTAAACATTTTTCCAGAATTTATTAGTGTATAAATTCGCTAATCTTCACTAATTACCCTTAATTAACTGTAATTAGTGTCAAAACGATGCTATCACTCACCTTGGCCACAAAATAGAACACCAAATCTGAAATACTCTCTGTTTGGGTCGAATTCCTATGTGTAGCAGCAGCTCCAACCTTGCTTTGTTGCTATTTGGCCTTGTTTTGATGTAGTCTAGGCTTAATCTTCACCAAAAATGTGTTTAGGAGTGGTTTTAGAGGATGGAAGCCATTACTAAGGTCTTAAGAAGGTTTGTGGCGGCTCAAAACTGAAATGAAAGTGATAACCTAACCCTAATCAGTCCTCCTATACCTCTAAACCCGAAATTCCCCTTGGGCCTAGCTGCTAATCACCCGGTTAAGCCCAATTAAGCTGTATTTCACCATCTGAAACTTGTTTCAGCCATATCTCCCAAACGGTAAGCCCGTTCGGCTAATGTGACCACTCTACGGAAAGAGAAACCATCATCCGAAGCCAATGGAAGTGGTTTCAGGTCAAAATTCATTTCCAGTCAAAAGTTATGGCCAAAACAGTGCCAACTAGGGGTAAAATGGTCATTTAAAAATCGAGAAAAATCATGAACATGGGAAATGACCCCAATAGTCGTCTCCCAAAGTTACATGACCATACGACTTCGTATGTGAAAGAAATAAATATCTCACGATCCTATGATGCGTAGGATACGGGTCGTTACATAAGGGGTCGACACCCCTAGGGTGGGAATTTTCCAGCTTCCCCCAATTTTCGTGATTTCGAATTTTTGAACTGAAATTTGAATTCCTGGGCCCTATACATATAATTCTTTTGCGCGTATACAAACTTCAAATCCTCATAACTTCTTCATACTGTGTCCGTTTTACGCAAACCAATGTCTATTTTGACCAGAATTTCGAGGCAGAAGCATTGGCGCAGTCCGTTTCCCTTAATTCTGAATATTAAATTAATTATTATTTAATTTACCCCCTTCTAGTGTCATTAAAATCACAGGGTGTTACATTCCCCCTACTTAAAGGATTTCTTCCCCGAAGTCTCTAAGTTGAGAAGAATATATATCTAACCATCCATCACCCATCTATTCATCCATCGATCATAGGCATCGATTTCCCTCAAAGACTTCTAATTCTTATATGAACATATACAAAGATGTGTGTATATGTCCCAATACTAATGCGAAGATTAGGCGGTCTACTGATTCAGTCGACCTCCTTATGCAATGTATGTTAGTACCATGAATCCAATATGTATGCAAATAGTCCTATTATAACATGTAAATTCTATATATGTGCACACTCATTCATCCAAATGCATGCTAATACATCCATTTTCACCCATTAAAAGAAAAGAAAAATGTACACACATCCATATGCGGTATGAGAGTGATTGATCCGATCTAGTGCCTAATGTTTGTGTATATGCATCCACAGGCAACCACTAGCAAACACTTGCATCCACTTGCATCCATCAAACATAACATGTCTCAAACACATGTTTACATTCATAGGATTCCTATCTAAAAGTCGAAAATACTATTGATAAGACATACTCAAATGATAGAAATAGACATAGATAAGAGATTGGAAAAGGAGTTAAGGACATACCCTCGAAAAAGAAAGGGTACGAAGCACGAATCTTGCCTTCGATCTCCCAAGTTGCATCCTCCGAGTTATTTCCACATTGAACCTTTATCAACTTGATTTCTTTATTGCGTAGCTTCTTAACTTCTGAACCAAGAAAGCAGGTAGGAACTCGTCTAACTGTTGCCTCCTGTTCTACTTATACTTTCTCTAATATGCTTGGCTCAACACCTTCCACGGTGTCATGCAAGCACTTCCGCAGATGAGAAACGTGGAAAACATCATGAATGTTGGATAGATTTTCTGGAAGCTTTATTCTATAGACCATTTGGCCGACCCTTTCGGTTATGGGAAATGGTCCCACAAATATGGGTGCCAACTTCCCTACAGATCCGAAGTGGACCACATTCCTCAGAGGTGATACTTTATTGAAAACTAAGTCTCCCACTTTAGATTCGATGTCAGTCTTTCTCTTGTCTGCAGAAGATTTCTTCCTATCTTAGGCTGTCTTTATCTGCAGTCAAATAAGGTCAATCTTCTCAGACGTTTCTCTAACCATATCAGATCCAAGTAATAATCTTTCTGTAGATTCCCACCAACAAGTAGGTGATCTACAAGGTCGTCCATACAATGCTTCGAAGGGTGCCATGCTGATGCTAGTTTGATAACTGTTGTTTAGGTAAACTCTACTAAAAGAAGATGTTCTTCCTAAGTCCCTTTGAAGTCTAGGATACACAGCCTTAAAAGATCCTCAAGAATTCTGTTCACCCTCTCCGTCTACCCATCGGTCTGAGGATGATAAGCGGTGCTCAAATACAAATGTATACCTAATGCTTCTTGCAAGCACCTCCTAAATTCACTAGTGAAAATGGGGTCACGATCGCTTACGATGCTGGAAGGTACTCCATGAAGACGAACCATTTCATGAACGTAAATTGTTGCCAACCTTGATGTCATCCTCTTACTCTTAACTGGAATAAAATGAGCGTTCTTAGTGAGTCTATCCACCACAACCTAGATACTAGTGTTTCCTTTCTTTGATCTAGGCAAACCATCTATGAAATCCATGGAGACGCTCTCCCACTTCCACTGCGGAACCTCCAAAGTATGAAGTAGACCACCAGGCTTCTTTTGCTTAGCTTTAACCTCCAGAGTATGAAGTAGACCACTAGGCTTCTTTTGCTCAGCTTTAGTTTGCTGGAAAACTAAATATTGAGCAAAAAACTCTACCACATCTTTCTTCATCCCAACCCAAAAGAAAACCCTCATCATGTCTCTGTACATCTTATCACCGCCTGGATAAATAGTCATCTTAGAATGGTGGGCTTCTTCTAGGATTGCCTTTATCAGGCTTCCAGCTTGAGGAATACAAAGCCTTTCATCTCGTTGCAACCACCCTTTTTCATCTATGGAATATCTACTGAGGTGACTAGAAGTCTCCCTTTTTCTGAGCTTACCCATGATGTCTAAAATCTGTGGATCATCTCACTGCAAAGCTCATGTCTGATCCATAAGAGTTGGTCGTATTTCTAGTGATGCAAATAAATCGGGAAAAATCTCTATGGAGGGTCTAAAATCAAAAGTTGATATGAACTCCAGGCTCTTCCTCTCCACAAACAGAGGACTTAAAGCCATCATCTGCCTACTTAAAGCATCAGCCAATACATTACCCTTGCCAGGGGTATAAGAAATTTCAAAATCACAAGAAGCTAGAAACTCCATCCACCATTTTTGCCTTAAATTAAGGTCCTTCTGCGAGAAAAGATACTTGAGAGATTTATGATCGGTATATAACTCGAACTTCTCTCCAAGTAAATAATGACGCCACATTTTGAGCGCGAATACTATGGTAGCTAGCTCTAAATCATGGGTGGTTAGTTCCTCTCATGAACTCTCAACTGTCTACCCCCATAACACACTACCTTCCCTTCTTGCATCAGAACCGCACCAAGCCTAGTACCAAACACATCAGTGTAAACTATAAACACTTTATTCCCATCAGGCAAGGTCAAGATTGGGGTTGTTGTTAGAACCCTCTTCAGTCGTTGGAAAGCCACTTCATAATCTATATCCCATGAAAATATCAAGTTCTTCTTCGTCAGCCTGGTGAGCGGGGCTGATATCTTTGTGAAGTCCTTAATGAACTTCCTATAATAGCCTTCCAATCCAAGAAATCTTCTCATCTCTATTGCATTTTCGGAATTTGCCAATCTTGCACTGCAACCACATTTGCGGGATTTACAGCTATCCCATCTTTGGATACCACATGCTGTAACGAACCGTAAAATTCGATGCTCGAATTTTCTACACAATTACATCCCGTGTCCAAACTCGAGTACCGAACATCCAGAAATTTATTAGAAAGAAGTTAGAGGATGAGGAAAGAAAGAAATATTAGAATAGGAGAAGAAGAAGAATCAACACAACACAGAATCTCACATCACAGCGGAACAAAATATAATACAGAAATAACTTTATTGAAAGCTTGAAGTAATATGCTTACATACATCAGAGAACAATGGACAAATCTGTTACAACACACAGCGGAATAATATTATGTATATCATACGTCTGGACTACTCCAGCTTGTATCTGAACTTCACAGCATCCGAAAATGTGAACCTGTAACCCGGACTAACCCGAGCATTATAAACACTGGGTCAGTCCGGTGAACCAGATAAGAAAAACTTGCTAAGTTTAAATAACATCCATATTGATTTTAAAGTCAAAAATCCTTTTGAAAGAGAAGGATAATAGTAATACTGGTCCATACATAAACTCGGACGGTTTTTACCTTACTATAACCCAAAACCAGTTTCGAAATCATATCTTGTCTGATATTATAATAGTGTATAATACAAATAAATAACAATCTAGCGGAACTCTTGCATTTCACGCTCCACATATATAGTATACAATCAAAACTGCGGGCGCTTATTGGAGATTGGATTCCGACTATGAAAAGGTATGGAACCACCAGCCGATAGTGTATCTCTAGAGGGTAATACACTGGGTTCAACAAGAACGTCTTGCAACCCGGCCCACACATGACCGACCATTCATTTTGCTTGAGTGTATCGAATGTATGTCACCAACGGTTGGGCAAACCACCGTTTCCCGAAAGGGACAACATTGAAAGAGATTAAAGAATGAAATGGATTTTCTCTAGATATGTGATTATACACCTTAATGGGAGCGACCCACATGGCCATGCTGCCTGCTCGATTTTTGTCATTTCCCGGTTGATGAGGCTTGAGGTTATAACTATCTTTTGATCATTTGGCCGCAATTCACTTTGAATGCCACATCGTCAGATCCGTCCAATCCTAATTGATGTCCACAAATATACTCTTGGTATAAAAGAAGTGCCCTTCTTTGCCACCAACTCAGTATATTTGTAAAAATCAACGTACGTTGTTTTTAGGAAATACTCTATCGGACACTCATCCATACAAGTCATCCAGGAATAAGATGAACCGAAGGCACCCTCCTACTGCATCCAAAGGATCAGTAGCGAGTAGTCCTTGCAATCCGAAAAATCTCAACCACGACCGAATCACGTCAGAAAATCCCTGGTTGCAAGTCAGAGAAATTCGACAACAATCCTTCCGCTTACGAAGATCCACGGTCTTCAATTGCTCCATCTCGATCATCTTCTAAACATCTTCAACATTTACATATTTGCTGGTCGGAATGGTTTTCTAATTTAAATTCGATCCCAGTCTTTCTGTACCAACAATCGATTTGGCCAGATTTTGATAGTTGGTGATTTAACAATCAAAATTAACAACCATCATCCATAGAAAAATAAAGTGGATTTATTGGTTAAGTATATAGCGTCACTTGGCCTCTTAGTTAAACATTTATTAATTAAATTTCTAAATTTTCTAACATTTGGAATACGTTCCTTTCCACTTCTTATTTCCAAATCAAATTTATTTAACTTATAACTCTTCCAGTTTTAATTTATGATATCCATAATGAAAACATTAATTTTAATACTTTACACTATTCTCATTCCTAAACCAATATCATCCTTGGATAATCATGAAGTAGTTATAAACTGGGGTATTTTATTTACCTCTCAGACCTTGAGTCGACAACATTCTTATCTTCGAAATAGATATGAGTTTATCAACGAAATCTCATTCCCAAAAATATCCCAACACTTCTATTTACTATCTGATTTTAAACATGGGTTTTTAACTACATTTATTCTCTTTCGAAAAACTTCTCTTTAATCCCAAAATCACGCATTCTTAATTTACAACATTTCTATTCTCCCATCTTTAGACGTTTAAATCCCTTTTAATTTCCTTCAGATTTCAAATCCCATTTGCACTGGTTTCGACTCCAATTACATTATTCCATTATGACTTACCTTTAAAATTTCCCAATTTGCATTTTTAGAAATCCGATCAATAGAATTCAGAAGAGAAATTTATCTTAAATATAAATCCATTTTCAATCTCATTTAATTACACATAAGGCTTTTTAACTTCGTAAGTTTCCATTTAAAAGAATTTAGTTTCCAGATTAATCACTTTGATTATTATTAAAATAATAATAATCAATTCCAACATTTTAGATATATATTTGCTTACTTCAATATTAGTACCTGATCTTCCTTCCAAATACTTAAAATAATAAATGATTAAAATAATTAATGATTTAATAATTTATTTAATAATCTTTCTTGGTTTAAAACAATTGACTTAATCAACTCAAAACAAGGTTAGTTGGTTAACCCATTTCATTAATCCTTTCTTTAATCACTTCAAATAATTTCCTTTAATTTAGTTAATAATCTAATTAAATTAAATAAATCGCAATTAATTGTTATTTGAAACAATTAATTCTATCCTCAATCATTTTGTAAATTCCTGCTCATTGCTTATAAAACTCGTTAACAAAAGAATTCGCTTTATATACCTGGTTTATAGTTACTATATAAAAACATTATTTATCTCTTTTAAAAAACCTTTATCCAAATAATCTATACAGATTTCAAAATCCGTTTTTTTATTTTTTGTTATAAAATAAATTCTTATAACCTTATTTTTGTCGATTTACCTGACTGTAAATCAATGTTCATAAAATCATTCATTTGTAGGCCAACCGATACCATCTACTCAACCAATACCATTCTTTGGTTAATAACAAATAAATGCCACATTTTAATTCGACGATCAACAATGCATCAATCATCCCATCATACTGGTAAAATAATTCATGTATAATAATGGATATAAACAACATATTTGAGGAATCTGGTTAGATCCCTCCAACCTGTCCTTCCCTACATCAAAATGGGTTACCTCAAATTCAATATGATAATATATTTATCATCGTAAAAATAAATAAACAGTTTAACTAATAACAACCAATAATCAATTAATAACAACCATTCAAACATCCAATTATTTATTTAATATGTTTAAACTATATAACGTAACCAACAAGTTAAGTTACCTTGTTTGGAATCTAGTTATTAAAATAACGATTTAATTGGATTAAATTAAACAAACGTTTAATTTAATTAATGAATATTTAAATATATTCAGCATTCATTCAAATAGTCATCAAACCATCAATCATTAACAAATAGTGCAAACTAAAAACCCTACTTATATAAAATATAAGTGGGATAAACAGAGTGAGTTGAACTCGCCTTGTTTTTCATTAGTCGTCAGAGCAGTGTGTTTCACAAGCTTCCAACTGCGCTCACTTTGTCCGTTCCCATTCCAAAATCTTACGTCAGTCATTGCTCCATGTTTCGTCTGATTTTGTCTATGTATAAACTGTTATCATTTTAATGCGGTATTCACCTTATTTAAATTATAAATTAATTTATTAATGTTAAAATAACTTTGATTATGTCAATGCATGTTATACGCAAGTAACCATGATCAGGCATTTTAACCTCGCTTGGCTCATCCGAACTTTCCTCTTGGAACGTTACTTATTCATGCTAAATATTTAAATATTAAAAGTACATTTAAGAACTTGGTTAGGCACTATATAAAATTGGGTATATATAAAAATCAAACTTGCACGTTATAAATACTTGACATATTTAAACTACCCAGGCATGCACCAACTAGTTACGCACATTCAAAACATCCCATGCATGTTAAAATTCCCAACTTAATATATTTACTTACATTACAAATAATTCGGATTAGGAAACTAAACTAGATTAGGAATACTAATTTTAATTAGTCCCTGTTAATCATGGTTAGGCACACTTAATTTGTCTTCCACCATACCTGCTACTCTTGCTCCCCCATCCACGAACCAATGTCTATACCTCCGCAACCCAAGGCTCCGGCCACCATCACCCATGCTGGCGTCAACCTCCGGTGCTCATTTTTCTTTTCCTTTTTTCTGTTTTCTGTGAACAGCTCCTGCATGCTTTCACATATTTTCACGCAAACATCCTATGCTGTCTTCCTTACTACTCCTGTTCTTCTCCACTACCCTCCACATATAACCGCACTTCCCAACCTCCACCGATGTCACTGCTTCCTTCGCATTCAACACCACACTAGAGAACCTCAACCTGGCAACATTTTCCACCACACTACTCCATCCTATTTCTGCTATGCTTCCACCACACCTCATCTATCTCTCAGTTATCACCCAGGGTCAGCACCACCTTCACACCACGTCCACTGCTTCACGCAGACCACCGAACTCATCCGTCACCTCCAGCGATCACCCTAACACCGGCGAACCCCACACAATCTTCTCTGACCTCAGCTTTGCTCAATCGACCCTTCCTACCCCATACTGCTATGAACGCCAAGCAACATCTTCCGTGCACAAATCCGATACTAACCCCTGAACCACGAATCAAAGCTCTGTCATTTAGTTTTCTTTGCCAGTTCAACTCATGGTTTTAAAGAGAGAGCGAACAGAGAACTTAAACGACCTGTTTTAGCTTGCACGAGATTTGAAGAGGTCTGCACGTGCATGGAGTTTGTTTTAAGTGTGTTTGTGTATTGACTTCATTTAAATAGCTTATGGGTTTAAATATTTAGATGCAGTTTCTTTCCATTGCTTTCGGTTATGCTAATGGTGTGGTCTCGAATGGTTCCTGTAATCAAAGGAGGGGACGCTGTATATATATACATATACATATATATATATATATATATATATATATATATATATATACACACACACACGCAGGAAGGCGAGGATTAGAACAATGTCATCTCCTACCTACTTAGCCATACGGGTAGGTGGTTAGGGGTTCAGTGTTAAATTTTTTCGGGGTAGGGGAACAGCTGATCTTCCTGTTTCACCGATGGGCTGCTTTTAGGGTGGGAGTTGGAAAATAAATCAGGGTGCCAGTGAGATTTCGCTTCACTGATGGACGTTGTAGGTAGGTTGTAAATATCAAACGTAGCCGTGACAATAGAGACAGAGGCATGGGCGTGTTCATTCATTTGATCAGAAGACTTGTATTTAGCTGTAGTTACAGTGGCTTAGGCTGCCAAAAAGGGGAGAAACATGTGCAGTTTAAATATTAGGACAATTTAGCTGTGTGAACATGTGTATAGGGATGTGCTATTTATACATATGCGCTGAACGAGGCAGACACATTTTCAGAATTTACTATTACGTCCGCCATATGCCGCTTCATGTCCTCAAATCTTTCATACACATATGGATTGATGTGTACATATGCACATGCAATCTATAGGACAAGATAGAAGCTAGGAAAATACGGTGGTATCTAATCAGAATCTGATTTGATAAGCAAGGGTAATTTTTTTTTCATTTGGTTTGTTATGGTCATTTTACGCGGTTAATAATTTGTATCGGTATTTACCGTGATTTACGTTGAAAGTTCAATATTCGTACCAACATCTACGAGCCTCACATATAACAAGAATGGACGTACAGTTACATCTTAATGTTCCGGTTTAAATGAAATTTATTTCGTTGAAAAACGGACTCTGTTTACACAATGACTTTATTTTAAATTTATTGGTTTGCCTTTAAATTGCATGCACCGATAAAACGACTTCGATTGGCTCTAAACTGGAAACATAGCAATAATTAATTATATGCATTCCAATAAATTTCGTTTCGTCGGAAACGGAGCTTGTTTGAAAAGAAAAGAAAACTATTTCTAAGGCCTATATATTATCGGCAAGATATAAATAAAATTCCAAAACAATTTGTTTAATAAAAATAAACCAATATTACCGTACATACCCAAAAATAATATTTTACAACTCTAGAACAAACCAATATAAATTTTTATTTAAAATTCTGGTTTGAAATGTTATTCAAATATATAGAAATTCTTTTATATTTATTAATTAAACATTATCGTTTTATTAACGAATTTCATAGCGACTATTTGAAAATTTGAATTGGAAATAACTTGTAATCTACAATGTGAAATTTTCATTTTTCCCTTTCATTAGAAAAATATAATCAAATCGATTCATACGTTTCTTGTTTCATAGAAATCCGACTTATATCGGATCCTATATATCTAAATAAAGTTCAAATCGAAAATTACGAACTACCGCGGCGTTTCGAGCTCGTTTTAAATAAATTTATTAATATATATATATATATATATATATATATATATATATATATATATATATATATATATATATATATATATTCGAACTCCATTTTAAATAAATAAATTTGATATAAAATCCATTAATGTCACCAAATCAATATTTAAAACAGATTTAAATATTCGTAATTAACGTTCGAAAATATGGGACGTTACATTCTTCCCCCTTAAAAGAATTTCGTCCCCGAAATTACAAGATACGAAGAACGCTCCGAACCCAATTATTTTAAATTGAATATATCTAAAATGATTCCAAACTCTTAAAAAGTTTCAAAAATTTTGCCAGCATCTCCTTTGCCAGGTTCGATTGGTACAACTGCAAGTGCCACTCCGGGCATCAACTTCACCAAAAGAAAATCAAAAGTGTAACAACCCGTAAAATCTGGGCCAGTTTAAATTTTTTATTCTGGCAATTTTAGCGAATTTTGATTATTTAAAATAGATTATTTTAAATATAATCGACGAGAAATTTATTTTGAATATAATTCGACGTATATATTATATACGCCGTCGTTAGAATATAAATATTTATATATAATTATAAATAGAATTGAAAATGGCGCGGTAGTTCGATAATTCGATTTCAAACTTCAATTGAATGTACCGGGTGCAAAACAATCCGGATTTTAGTGAAACCAAAATCATTAGGATCTAATTGGTAATATCTTTCCAACGAATCCGAAAAATCAAGATTTCATATCGGGAATCAAAAGATATGTCCAGTTGAAAATTCTGAATAGTCGCTATGGAATTCAGGCCCTTAAAAATGGACATTTTGTAAGTGACCTCGGATTTCGACGAAACCAGTTTTGTTGGGTCCGTGATGTCAAGTTATTGCTAGATTCCAAATTTCATAATTTTTCGAATCAATATGTGAGCGTGGCATAGGAAAACGTGTTTTGACCAGTTTCAGTTGATTTTAATCGACTGGAAATTGGCCATTTTTCCAACGGTCTCAGAATTCGACGAAACTAGTTTTGTTAGGACCGTATCGTCAATACGAAGCTAGAAAATATTTTTCTGGAATTTTTCTAGTTAGTATGTGACCCCGGTAATTTGAAACGTGCGTTTAAAATTCAATATAGTGATTTAAATGAAAATTCAAAAGGAAACTGATTGTAACGATCAAATCAGCTTGCGATACATATCCCAATGTGTTCGGAATAGGGATATTACCTTAGGGGCGATAGTCGTTGGGTTTGATTTGGGATATGAATTAAAAAGGTAACTTTTTGAATTTAAAAATAAAATAAACATAAAAATATATCTATTTCTTCTTTACCCCACTTCCTCATTCACAAGTCAACGGTTTAGAAAAAAAAAAAACAAAGAAACTGCATCGCTCAGATCTGCTGCGCCTCCACCACCGCGCCCCCTCCCATCGACGTCGACCTCCCCAGTTTCCCCCTCCTCCGATCGCCTCTCATCTCCACCCTCTCCTCCAATGCGAACCACCGCTCACCCAATCCGAAGAAGACCCACTGCCTCGCCAAGAACGCGCCGCCCCACCGTCTGCCGGCATCGCACTTGTCCCTCCGACAGCCCCAGATCCCCTCCGCGCCTCCTCCTCTCTCCCCCCTTCTAATTGGTACCGTAGCCCCCCCTTTTCTTTTTTTCTTCGAGATTCAGTAAGTTCTTTTCTACTTTATTTTATTTTTATTTATATTTTTATCTGTAATTTCGATTTTAAGATTTGAAACTAATTTCGATTTTAAGATTTAAAACTGATTTCGATTTTTAAAGTTTATAACTAATTTTCGAAAGATGTAGAACAGATTTTCGAAACGGAAAAAAACAGGTTTAACACTGATTTTATTTTGTTTTTATAAAAAAAACTGATTTTATTTTATTTTTAAAAACTGAAAACTTATTTTCATTTTAAAACTGAAATTAATGTTTTAGGAAAATAAAGAAAAAGATTTGATTTTCGAAATAGAAAGATATGACTTTAATATCATAAAGATTTGATTTTTAGGTAAAATAAAAATATAATTTTTATATATGAACATCGATAGAAAAAATATAATTTTTATATATGAACTTCGAAAGATAAAAATATAATTTTTATATATGAAACTTCGAAAGAAAAATAAAATTTTTCTATATTGAATAGCGAACAAAAAATTCGATTTTTATATATTGAATAGCGAAAGAAAAATGGAATTTTTATATATTGAACTTCGAGTTAAAAAATGGAATTTTTATATATTGAACTTCGAGTTAAAAAGGGAATTTTTATATATTGAACTTCGAGTTAAAAAGGGAATTTTTATATATTGAACTTCGAGTTAAAAAAGGAATTTTTATATATTGAACTTCGAGTTAAAAAAGGAATTTTTATATATTGAACTTCGAGTTAAAAATATGATTTTTAAATATTGAATAGCGAAATAAAAATTCGATTTTTACATAGGTAGTGAAAGCGGACAACGAAGATGACGAAGATGCGGTAGCGACGAAGGTTTCTGCAAATGAAGAGCCGTGGAGCTAGGATAGCTATAAGTGAGAATTTCTCACCTTTCAATTTCTTTTTCTAGTTATATATATATACTAGGATGCAGACGGTGCTTAGTAGCACCCGACACAATCGTCCACAGACCATGGACTTGTTTGTTTGACTGTTTGGTGATTGATTGCGATATTGGTTTGAATGTGATTTGTGGTGTGAAAAAAATCGAATCGATAAATTGGTTAGGATTAGACGTGCGCCGTTATAAGGCGAAGGAGTAAGGCTAGGTTAGACTCTTACTCCAAATTTTGTGGTTTGCATAATGAAATTGATTTGATTGATGTGTGAATGGCGTGGGCCTTCACTAGACCGGGGATAAGGCTAGACCTTGTCCCGTTTCTAGTATCGTGCCGTTATGCCGCCGAAATTTTCTAAAATATGTTAGAAAAATAAAAATATCATTTTATTGTGTAAATGAATTGAATAGAAATTCATAGGTTGAAATTAAATGTTTTATCGTTAGAAATATAATTTTTAACGTGAATGTGAATAAATATTCATTTACAAACCGGACGGTTTGTTTATGTACACCTATTTGAATGACATTGATTGGGACGATAAATTTTGCACATCGCCCAACTGCACAAATAAAATATGTGTTTGATTGTTTGAAACCCCACACGGGTGTTGGGATGAAATTTGAAGTTCACTCATCCTGATTGATTAAATATGTCGATCGATTGATTGACAGGCTGTTATAAGCGTTGAATATCTATATTTGATGCTTATACAGTGTAGTGCACTTTGGTTGATGGTTGATTATTTTCAATGCTATTATATACATGTGTTGTATGAAAATCCATATAATTAATTTTATATGGTGATTGATTGGGCCTCATTCCAATTTGAAAAGCAAAGAATATTATAAAATAAAAGTTCATGTTTTGACAGTACTCATCCATTGAGATTGGTCATGTGTTGAACGAAATATTTTAATAATAAAATTTACATCTTTATCGATATAAAATAAAAGTTCATGTGTTGACAGTACTCATCCATTGAGATTGGTCATGTGTTGAACGAAATATTTTAATAATAAAATTTACATCTTTATCGATATAAAATAAAAGTTCATGTGTTGACAGTACTCATTCATTGAGATTGGTCATGTGTTGAACGAAATATTTTAATATTAAAATTTACATCTTTATCGATATAAAATAAAAGTTCATGTGTTGACAGTACTCATTCATTGAGATTGGTCATGTGTTGAACGAAATATTTTGATAATAACAACTATTTTGAAAAAGAAATATTTGAAATAGAATGTTTGAAAATAGAAATTTATGAAGCCGTGTTGATTAGATTGACGCCATTTTGACGTGAACGATATTTATATCGATTTTAAAACGATTTCGAAATGAATTGAATTGAAAACGATTTCGAAATGAATTGAATTGAAAACGATTTCGAAATGAATTGAATTGAAAACGATTTCGAAATGAATTGAATTGAAAACGATTTCGAAATGGATTGAAAACGAATTCAAATTGAATTGAAAACGAATTGAAATGAATTCAGATTGAATTGAAATTTGAATTGAATAGAAATGAATTTTGAAACGAATTTATAAAGAAGAATTCAATTTTGATTTGAATTGAAATGGAAGTTGAAATTGCTTTTGAAATGAAATTAAAACGATTTATAAAGTTCGTTTTAAATAGAAATCGACGAAATATATATTATATATATAATATAATAGCCTGAATAGAACGCGCCGCGCCGCGGCAGTTCGCGAATTTCGACCATTTATTTCAAACGGATATTACGGGAGATCCGACCGTCGGATTCTCCTAAAACCGGAACCGTTGGGTTCGTATCGAAAAGAGCTTTCTAAAGAATATTAGAAATTAGAAATCTAACGGTTGGATTTGGAATTATGTCCAAATCAAATTCGAAAAAGGTCGCTGTAAGTGCAGTTCGATGGCCATTGATGGAAATCGACTGTACGGGCCTTGATAAAATTATTAAAAATAGTAATAATTTGTGTAAAATCATAAGAAATGGTTTAGAAAGGATTGGAATGAAAAACTCCATATTTGAAGAGATAAAAATAGATTTTTATCGAAATGAACTAGTTTTGAACTAGAATTATAATTCTATTTATTTTTAAATAAATAAATTGAATTCGAAAAGGGTTTTGAAAATAACCAAAATTTCCAATGATTGCATTGGAGTGGATTTGAATCGAAATTGTCTTCGGAATATTTCGATGTTGGAATTCGTGATTATACAGGTGTTGTTATGGAAATTTGAAAGATATATATTTATATCGTTATTTCCAATACGACATTTGTTAATCGTAGAATTTGATATTGAATATAGGCCGATATATTTTCTATTCAGAGCCTTGTATTGAATATCGAATGTGATTTGGGTTTGTCGTGAACGGTGTCTTCACTAACACTGTTCTTGAACCCAGTTGAGAAATGATTAAATCTTTTTATTTAGATTTAATGAAGTGTACCAATTAAATAACATTTAATTGGGATTAAATCGATATTGATTTTTGGGTTTATCGTGGACAGTGTTTTAAATAACACTCGTTCTTTAACCCGATGATTAATGAATGTGATTTTGGGTTTATCGTGAACCGTGTTTTTAAATGACACTGATTCTTTAACCCAGTCAAAGATTAAAACTAAGTGGAGTTTTAATGAATCTTTAATTAGATTGAAATAATCGAAATGGAGTATCACCAGTTTTGCTCCAGGCGTTAGTGAAATCTTTAATTAGATTTGAACGTGAAAGGGTAATTGAATTTACCGATAACACCGTGGTGTTAGATATGAAGTACGACCAGTTTTACTTCATGGGATGAATAGGTTGGGATTGGGAAATTAAAACAAACGATTACTTCGGTAAGGTTCGTTAATCCCGACTAGTTTTGAATTGATATTCAAAAATAGATTAAAGAATAAATTCAAGAAATTTATCTTTGATAAAATTAATGGGGACCTTTCCCTATGAATGTGAAATCAGAAACTAACTGTCGGTTAGCTAAGCAGAATGGTTTTCTGGATATTGATCTGATGTTGGTTTCGGCCTTCGGGGTTAATATTTGGGGAATTATTCTCTTGATTAATTTACGGTTAGTGACTGATGAATTGGAATGAGGCGTATGTTGTGTTTGTGTAACACTTATTTAAAATATACGCGAGTTATTCGGAAAGACCGGGTTTATCCCATTCTGAATAACTGATACGACGATAAGTCGAAGATGAAGACGATGGTCGAAGACCGGAGGTCTTCACGTCGTTTGGGTGTTAACTGATGATCTTGATTGGGCTGTACACCCAAGAAGATGGAAACAGTTGGTGATCGTCCAGACGTACTTGGAGATCGATGGATATGCGGGGTACTAGGTGCCTCCGGTTTCGTTCAGACCCAGAACGGACTTGTAAATGGACTGTGTGTCTGACATTGGATTTTAGTCTGTGTGATTGATTTCTATTAAATATATATCTGTTTGGCGGCGGAGAATTTATTCTCTTGCTTAACGCCCTTCTCTGAGACGTACGAGCTCAGGGGTTATATATTGATGGATATCAAACGCATGGAGTGAATTGCCTGTGTGGCATGCCTAAGTGGCAATTGATCGAGGCTTCTGTTGAAAAGCAAAGTCTTGTGGTGATGATCAAAGCAAGGCCTTTGTGGCGTAGCTTTGTGTAACGTTTACCTCGCGTGTTTCACACCCGGTATGAACCAAAAACGGGAGAGGACGTCAGGGAGGGCATGCGTTTCTTTCTAGCTAAAAAGTGGCGTCAGTGGTTTTACACGCCCTGACGAGTTTGACTTATGTGGTTGTTGCTGTTGCGAGGCGCCTCGGATTGATCGGTCGTTCTCGAACCGATGGAGTCATTTAGTTGGCTCATTTACGCCCCAAAGGGCGGGGAAACATATGTTCAGGCATTTTAATCCACATCGGTGGACCGGCCCTGAGGATCCAAGGGTCGATGCGCTCTGACCCTGAGGCTCGGGCTAGACAGTCTCGAAGTCGGTGAGGACTATCTTTTGCCTCGGTTCATAGACGGAAATCCAATTTCCAAATACGTGATCTTGCGGTTTTAGTTGTAATCCTATATATGGCGACATAGTGGGATGGGGCGCTCATGCCGCCTATGATTGATACTTATGATTTGAAGTGTTTTATACACTATGCACTTATATTAGTATCAAATGATTTGTTTTAAACGTATCAAGCATTCTTTGGTTGTTATAAGGGAAAACCCTATCCTCGACTGCGTTGCATTGTGTGATGGGACCTGGGTCTTATAACAGCTTCATTTTTCTTTATTTAGCATTGCGCTGTTGTTTTATGCACTGGTATTCTTGGGAGGAAACCCGTTCCGTGTTATACGGCGTGGTCCCTTGATTTACCTATCTTTAAAAATAAAGATTAATAACTGTTTTAGTTCTCACACCAGTCACATGACTGACCTGGAGTTTATTGTTTAACCTAAACTCTGGGTGCCCTTATTTTTACACGGGCAGCTAGTAGTTTTGGTTTTGCAGATTTATATTCACAGGATCCTGGTTTACAGCTGGAACGATATCCGGAAAGCTTTGTATCCGTATATCTCATTCTAGTTGTGTATTGTATTATTTTTCCGCTGCGATGTATTTAAATGTAATTTAAATCTCTGATAATTCTGTGTAATATTCTTTTATACTCTGTATATTCTTGTAATCTGATGCATTGTTGTAATATACAATGAAATGTTCTTCTGTATGCGTTCTGTTTTGTCGTGTTCTCAAACGATAGGGCGTTTCGAACGGCCTGGATCGGTTTAGCGACTGGTTCGGACCGAGCGAAATTCCTTGCCGTCACAGTTGGTATCAGAGCTTTGGTTTACAAAGCAGAGAACAAGACACATTAGAACCATATGAAAGAATTCATCAGATATTGGATTAGTAATATCCAATGAGAATGACTCGTTAGAGATGGGATCAGTAGTATCCTAGAACGAGTGTGAAGAGTATATTTTAAAAATGAAAACAAATTTTGTTTTGAAAATTTAAATCAATTATTCGTATTTGATTATTTATTTTATATTGATTAGGACAATCCAAAATATAAAGATTTTTGCGTATGCGCCTGGCTAGCGTGTATTCGAAGTTTTGATATATTGGATAGATATAGAGCCACACTCTAGTCGCCCGGAGACGATTCTGATGATAGTCTAGACATCATCAGAATTGGTATTCGAGTTTCGAAGGTGTGATTTTCTATATATTTCCATTAGACTGGTGTGAGAACCAAAACTTATATAGCTAGATTTATTTGTTGTGATTTGGCATCAAAAATCTGATTTTTGACTATATATCGAAGTTATGAATTTGAAACTCTAATTCACTAATTGATTGATGTTTGTGTTGTTTGTTTAGTTGTTTGATAATTTTGAACCATTATGCCTAATGTGATCGAATAATGAATTGTATTGAAATTTGGTTGCGTTTGCTTGCATATACATATATATCATTGAACAGGTCATAGCAAGGAGGCTAGAGCCAGAGAATAAAATTTGTTTGCCCGACAAATAGGTACATGTTTACTACATAATTTCCTGTTTTGTTTGGGTGATGATGATTTTGTGAGCCTATTGGCTAGCCGCTTGGCTTTTTCTTTTTCTTTTTGAGATCTGAAGGACCGAGGAAGCTATTTGAAATTCCCCGATGCTCCCATTGCAGGGGAGGTTATGGCGAAATTTTTCAAAAATTTAGGGTGTTAGCCAAATTTTTGAAATTTTGAAAATTCTCAGAAACTAAAGAGTTGGAGAATGGAAGCCAGATCGAGCATAGTGTTGATTAATCAAACCACTTTCGACTTTGTTCCTTTTCGGGGACGAAAAGTTTTAAGTGGGGGAGATTGTAACAACCCGTAAAATCTGGGCCAGTTTAAAATTTTTATTCTGGCAATTTTAGCGAATTTTGATTATTTAAAATAGATTATTTTAAATATAATCGACGAGAAATTTATTTTGAATATAATTCGACGTATATATTATATATGCCGTCGTTAGAATATAAATATTTATATATAATTATAAATAGAATTGAAAATGGCGCGGTAGTTCGATAATTCGATTTCAAACTTCAATTGAATGTACCGGGTGCAAAACAATCCGGATTTTAGTGAAACCAAAATCATTAGGATCTAATTGGTAATATCTTTCCAACGAATCCGAAAAATCAAGATTTCATATCGGGAATCAAAAGATATGTCCAGTTGAAAATTCTGAATAGTCGCTATGGAATTCAGGCCCTTAAAAATGGACATTTTGCAAGTGACCTCGGATTTCGACGAAACCAGTTTTGTTGGGTCCGTGATGTCAAGTTATTGCTAGATTCCAAATTTCATAATTTTTCGAATCAATATGTGAGCGTGGCATAGGAAAACGTGTTTTGACCAGTTTCAGTTGATTTTAATTGACTGGAAATTGGCCATTTTTCCAACGGTCTCAGAATTCGACGAAACTAGTTTTGTTAGGACCGTATCGTCAATACGAAGCTAGAAAATATTTTTCTGGAATTTTTCTAGTTAGTATGTGACCCCGGTAATTTGAAACGTGCGTTTAAAATTCAATATAGTGATTTAAATGAAAATTCAAAAGGAAACTGATTGTAACGATCAAATCAGCTTGCGATACATATCCCAATGTGTTCGGAATAGGGATATTACCTTAGGGGCGATAGTCGTTGGGTTTGATTTGGGATATGAATTAAAAAGGTAACTTTTTGAATTTAAAAATAAAATAAACATTAAAATATATCTATTTCTTCTTTACCCGACTTCCTCATTCACAAGTCAACGGTTTAGAAAAAAAAAAAAACAAAGAAACTGCATCGCTCAGATCTGCTGCGCCTCCACCACCGCGCCCCCTCCCATCGACGTCGACCTCCCCAGTTTCCCCCTCCTCCGATCGCCTCTCATCTCCACCCTCTCCTCCAGTGCGAACCACCGCTCACCCAATCCGAAGAAGACCCACTGCCTCGCCAAGAACGCGCCGCCCCACCGTCTGCCGGCATCGCACTTGTCCCTCCGACAGCCCCAGATCCCCTCCGCGCCTCCTCCTCTCTCCCCCCTTCTAATTGGTACCGTAGCCCCCCCTTTTCTTTTTTTCTTCGAGATTCAGTAAGTTCTTTTCTACTTTATTTTATTTTTATTTATATTTTTATCTGTAATTTCGATTTTAAGATTTGAAACTAATTTCGATTTTAAGATTTAAAACTGATTTCGATTTTTAAAGTTTATAACTAATTTTCGAAAGATGTAGAACAGATTTTCGAAACGGAAAAAAACAGGTTTAACACTGATTTTATTTTGTTTTTATAAAAAAAACTGATTTTATTTTATTTTTAAAAACTGAAAACTTATTTTCATTTTAAAACTGAAATTAATGTTTTAGGAAAATAAAGAAAAAGATTTGATTTTCGAAATAGAAAGATATGACTTTAATATCATAAAGATTTGATTTTTAGGTAAAATAAAAATATAATTTTTATATATGAACATCGATAGAAAAAATATAATTTTTATATATGAACTTCGAAAGATAAAAATATAATTTTTATATATGAAACTTCGAAAGAAAAATAAAATTTTTCTATATTGAATAGCGAACAAAAAATTCGATTTTTATATATTGAATAGCGAAAGAAAAATGGAATTTTTATATATTGAACTTCGAGTTAAAAAATGGAATTTTTATATATTGAACTTCGAGTTAAAAAGGGAATTTTTATATATTGAACTTCGAGTTAAAAAGGGAATTTTTATATATTGAACTTCGAGTTAAAAAAGGAATTTTTATATATTGAACTTCGAGTTAAAAAAGGAATTTTTATATATTGAACTTCGAGTTAAAAATATGATTTTTAAATATTGAATAGCGAAATAAAAATTCGATTTTTACATAGGTAGTGAAAGCGGACAACGAAGATGACGAAGATGCGGTAGCGACGAAGGTTTCTGCAAATGAAGAGCCGTGGAGCTAGGATAGCTATAAGTGAGAATTTCTCACCTTTCAATTTCTTTTTCTAGTTATATATATATACTAGGATGCAGACGGTGCTTAGTAGCACCCGACACAATCGTCCACAGACCATGGACTTGTTTGTTTGACTGTTTGGTGATTGATTGCGATATTGGTTTGAATGTGATTTGTGGTGTGAAAAAATTCGAATCGATAAATTGGTTAGGATTAGACGTGCGCCGTTATAAGGCGAAGGAGTAAGGCTAGGTTAGACTCTTACTCCAAATTTTGTGGTTTGCATAATGAAATTGATTTGATTGATGTGTGAATGGCGTGGGCCTTCACTAGACCGGGGATAAGGCTAGACCTTGTCCCGTTTCTAGTATCGTGCCGTTATGCCGCCGAAATTTTCTAAAATATGTTAGAAAAATAAAAATATCATTTTATTGTGTAAATGAATTGAATAGAAATTCATAGGTTGAAATAAAATGTTTTATCGTTAGAAATATAATTTTTAACGTGAATGTGAATAAATATTCATTTACAAACCGGACGGTTTGTTTATGTACACCTATTTGAATGACATTGATTGGGACGATAAATTTTGCACATCGCCCAACTGCACAAATAAAATATGTGTTTGATTGTTTGAAACCCCACACGGGTGTTGGGATGAAATTTGAAGTTCACTCATCCTGATTGATTAAATATGTCGATCGATTGATTGACAGGCTGTTATAAGCGTTGAATATCTATATTTGATGCTTATACAGTGTAGTGCACTTTGGTTGATGGTTGATTATTTTCAATGCTATTATATACATGTGTTGTATGAAAATCCATATAATTAATTTTATATGGTGATTGATTGGGCCTCATTCCAATTTGAAAAGCAAAGAATATTATAAAATAAAAGTTCATGTGTTGACAGTACTCATCCATTGAGATTGGTCATGTGTTGAACGAAATATTTTAATAATAAAATTTACATCTTTATCGATATAAAATAAAAGTTCATGTGTTGACAGTACTCATCCATTGAGATTGGTCATGTGTTGAACGAAATATTTTAATAATAAAATTTACATCTTTATCGATATAAAATAAAAGTTCATGTGTTGACAGTACTCATTCATTGAGATTGGTCATGTGTTGAACGAAATATTTTAATATTAAAATTTACATCTTTATCGATATAAAATAAAAGTTCATGTGTTGACAGTACTCATTCATTGAGATTGGTCATGTGTTGAACGAAATATTTTGATAATAACAACTATTTTGAAAAAGAAATATTTGAAATAGAATGTTTGAAAATAGAAATTTATGAAGCCGTGTTGATTAGATTGACGCCATTTTGACGTGAACGATATTTATATCGATTTTAAAACGATTTCGAAATGAATTGAATTGAAAACGATTTCGAAATGAATTGAATTGAAAACGATTTCGAAATGAATTGAATTGAAAACGATTTCGAAATGGATTGAAAACGAATTCAAATTGAATTGAAAACGAATTGAAATGAATTCAGATTGAATTGAAATTTGAATTGAATAGAAATGAATTTTGAAACGAATTTATAAAGAAGAATTCAATTTTGATTTGAATTGAAATGGAAGTTGAAATTGCTTTTGAAATGAAATTAAAACGATTTATAAAATTCGTTTTAAATAGAAATCGACGAAATATATATTATATATATAATATAATAGCCTGAATAGAACGCGCCGCGCCGCGGCAGTTCGCGAATTTCGACCATTTATTTCAAACGGATATTACGGGAGATCCGACCGTCGGATTCTCCTAAAACCGGAACCGTTGGGTTCGTATCGAAAAGAGCTTTCTAAAGAATATTAGAAATTAGAAATCTAACGGTTGGATTTGGAATTATGTCCAAATCAAATTCGAAAAAGGTCGCTGTAAGTGCAGTTCGATGGCCATTGATGGAAATCGACTGTACGGGCCTTGATAAAATTATTAAAAATAGTAATAATTTGTGTAAAATCATAAGAAATGGTTTAGAAAGGATTGGAATGAAAAACTCCATATTTGAAGAGATAAAAATAGATTTTTATCGAAATGAACTAGTTTTGAACTAGAATTATAATTCTATTTATTTTTAAATAAATAAATTGAATTCGAAAAGGGTTTTGAAAATAACCAAAATTTCCAATGATTGCATTGGAGTGGATTTGAATCGAAATTGTCTTCGGAATATTTCGATGTTGGAATTCGTGATTATACAGGTGTTGTTATGGAAATTTGAAAGATATATATTTATATCGTTATTTCCAATACGACATTTGTTAATCGTAGAATTTGATATTGAATATAGGCCGATATATTTTCTATTCAGAGCCTTGTATTGAATATCGAATGTGATTTGGGTTTGTCGTGAACGGTGTCTTCACTAACACTGTTCTTGAACCCAGTTGAGAAATGATTAAATCTTTTTATTTAGATTTAATGAAGTGTACCAATTAAATAACATTTAATTCGGATTAAATCGATATTGATTTTTGGGTTTATCGTGGACAGTGTTTTAAATAACACTCGTTCTTTAACCCGATGATTAATGAATGTGATTTTGGGTTTATCGTGAACCGTGTTTTTAAATGACACTGATTCTTTAACCCAGTCAAAGATTAAAACTAAGTGGAGTTTTAATGAATCTTTAATTAGATTGAAATAATCGAAATGGAGTATCACCAGTTTTGCTCCAGGCGTTAGTGAAATCTTTAATTAGATTTGAACGTGAAAGGGTAATTGAATTTACCGATAACACCGTGGTGTTAGATATGAAGTACGACCAGTTTTACTTCATGGGATGAATAGGTTGGGATTGGGAAATTAAAACAAACGATTACTTCGGTAAGGTTCGTTAATCCCGACTAGTTTTGAATTGATATTCAAAAATAGATTAAAGAATAAATTCAAGAAATTTATCTTTGATAAAATTAATGGGGACCTTTCCCTATGAATGTGAAATCAGAAACTAACTGTCGGTTAGCTAAGCAGAATGGTTTTCTGGATATTGATCTGATGTTGGTTTCGGCCTTCGGGGTTAATATTTGGGGAATTATTCTCTTGATTAATTTACGGTTAGTGACTGATGAATTGGAATGAGGCGTATGTTGTGTTTGTGTAACACTTATTTAAAATATACGCGAGTTATTCGGAAAGACCGGGTTTATCCCATTCTGAATAACTGATACGACGATAAGTCGAAGATGAAGACGATGGTCGAAGACCGGAGGTCTTCACGTCGTTTGGGTGTTAACTGATGATCTTGATTGGGCTGTACACCCAAGAAGATGGAAACAGTTGGTGATCGTCCAGACGTACTTGGAGATCGATGGATATGCGGGGTACTAGGTGCCTCCGGTTTCGTTCAGACCCAGAACGGACTTGTAAATGGACTGTGTGTCTGACATTGGATTTTAGTCTGTGTGATTGATTTCTATTAAATATATATCTGTTTGGCGGCGGAGAATTTATTCTCTTGCTTAACGCCCTTCTCTGAGACGTACGAGCTCAGGGGTTATATATTGATGGATATCAAACGCATGGAGTGAATTGCCTGTGTGGCATGCCTAAGTGGCAATTGATCGAGGCTTCTGTTGAAAAGCAAAGTCTTGTGGTGATGATCAAAGCAAGGCCTTTGTGGCGTAGCTTTGTGTAACGTTTACCTCGCGTGTTTCACACCCGGTATGAACCAAAAACGGGAGAGGACGTCAGGGAGGGCATGCGTTTCTTTCTAGCTAAAAAGTGGCGTCAGTGGTTTTACACGCCCTGACGAGTTTGACTTATGTGGTTGTTGCTGTTGCGAGGCGCCTCGGATTGATCGGTCGTTCTCGAACCGATGGAGTCATTTAGTTGGCTCATTTACGCCCCAAAGGGCGGGGAAACGCATGTTCAGGCATTTTAATCCACATCGGTGGACCGGCCCTGAGGATCCAAGGGTCGATGCGCTCTGACCCTGAGGCTCGGGCTAGACAGTCTCGAAGTCGGTGAGGACTATCTTTTGCCTCGGTTCATAGACGGAAATCCAATTTCCAAATACGTGATCTTGCGGTTTTAGTTGTAATCCTATATATGGCGACATAGTGGGATGGGGCGCTCATGCCGCCTATGATTGATACTTATGATTTGAAGTGTTTTATACACTATGCACTTATATTAGTATCAAATGATTTGTTTTAAACGTATCAAGCATTCTTTGGTTGTTATAAGGGAAAACCCTATCCTCGACTGCGTTGCATTGTGTGATGGGACCTGGGTCTTATAATAGCTTCATTTTTCTTTATTTAGCATTGCGCTGTTGTTTTATGCACTGGTATTCTTGGGAGGAAACCTGTTCCGTGTTATACGGCGTGGTCCCTTGATTTACCTATCTTTAAAAATAAAGATTAATAACTGTTTTAGTTCTCACACCAGTCACATGACTGACCTGGAGTTTATTGTTTTAACCTAAACTCTGGGTGCCCTTATTTCTACATGGGCAGCTAGTAGTTTTGGTTTTGCAGATTTATATTCACAGGATCCTGGTTTACAGCTGGAACGATATCCGGAAAGCTTTGTATCCGTATATCTCATTCTAGTTGTGTATTGTATTATTTTTCCGCTGCGATGTATTTAAATGTAATTTAAATCTCTGATAATTCTGTGTAATATTCTTTTATACTCTGTATATTCTTGTAATCTGATGCATTGTTGTAATATACAATGAAATGTTCTTCTGTATGCGTTCTGTTTTGTCGTGTTCTCAAACGATAGGGCGTTTCGAACGGCCTGGATCGGTTTAGCGACTGGTTCGGACCGAGCGAAATTCCTTGCCGTCACAAAAAGTCTAGTGGCTACCCAACTCAGGGGTATAAAATCATTCACTAACCAATAATATTAAGGTTTAACTTTTTGTCGGGCAATCCAATTCTACTTTCGAAGCAAGCCAACTTACTGCTCTTCGTCTTCCAATCTGTAATGTAACCAAATCAACTCCATAGCCTTTTGGATTCTGCACTTAACTCAACTTACAATGCAAATGAAAAATACCGGGTTGAATAATTTAGTTTCATTTCATCCAGCTTCTTTATTAACCTGTTTGATGAATTTTATTCAACCAATCCAATAACCAAATAATAACACCTAAATCATTTGAATCATACCGATACTCTCTTATCTACATTCACACTGGTTTAACATACACTGATATAAATTGATTAATATTTGATTTATTTCCGTTATTGTCCACTTAATTTCCATACTCCAATTTATTTAATTTAATTCTATTTGAATTCCATCTGAAATTAAGTTTTGAATTCCATCTTAAATTAGTTCTACTTAACCAGGTTCTGCTACACTTTCATATCCAATTAATCAATTGGTTTATAACAAATTCAATTCCATTTCATAATCCAATTTGAATTTCATACAAATCAAGCAAAATAACCAAACAACTAATATATCTATACTACAGAAAATTATTTTCCCTTTTTCTATATAAAATATAATCTAGGCAAAATTATTTCATTTGCCCATTTTATAAAAAGATATTATCACTTACCAGTTCAATATGGTTTCCCAACACTTGAACCAATCAATCAATACAATACAAAATTTTTTTATATAAAATTTACAAGTACGCTCTCTCGTATACATATTCAAACTCAATCTAGGGTGTTTCTAACCCCATCTCTATCGAGTTACGCCACAGAGCCAAGGTTACTACTCAACCAATAGCTCTGATACCACTGTAACGAACCATAAAATTCGATGCTCGAATTTTCGACACAATTACATCCCGTGTCCAAACTTGAGTACCGAACATCCGGAAAGTTATTGGAAAGAAGTTGGAGTATGAGGAAAGAAAGAAAGAAATATTAGAATAGGAGAAAAAGAAGAATCAACACAACACAATTTCTCACATCGCAGCGGAACAAAATATAATACAGAAATAACTTTATTGAAAGCTTGAAGTAATATACTTACATACGTCAGAATACAACGGACAAATATGGACAGTGATAACAACCTATCCTCAAATACAACACACAACGAAATAATATTATGTATATCATACGTCTGGACTACTCTAGCTCGTATCTGAACTTCACAGCATTCCAAAATCTGAACCTGTAACCCGAGCTAACCCGAGCATTACAAACACCGGGTCAGTATGGTGAACCAGAGTGAGAAAAACTCGCTAAGTTTAAATAACATCCATATTGATTTTAAAGTCAAAAATCCTTTTGAAAGAAAAGGATAATAGTAAGACCGGTCCATGCATAAACACGGACGGTTTTTACCTTATTATAACCCAAAATCAGTTTTGAAATCATATCTTATCTGATATTATAATAGTGTCTAAATACAAATAAATAACAATCTAGCAGAATGCTTGCATCTCACGCTCCACATATGTAATATACAATTAAAACCGCGGATGCTTATTGGAGATTGGATTCTGAATATGACAAGGTATGGAACCACCTGCCGATAGTGTATCTCTAGGGGGAATACACTGGGTTCAACAAGAACGTCTTGCAACCCGACCCACACATGACCGACCACTCATTTTGCTTGAGTGTATCGAATGTATGTCACGAACTGTTGGGATCAAACCACCATTTCCCAAAAGGGACAACATCGAAATAGATTAAAGAATGAAATGGATTTTCTCTAGATAGGTGATTATACACCCTAATGGGAGCGACCCACATTGCCATGCTACCTGCGCGATTTTTGTCATCTTCCGTTTGATGAGGCTTGAGGTTATAACTATCTTTTGATCATCTGGCCGCCATTCACTTTGAATGCCACATCATCAGATCCGTCCAATCACTAATTGGCGTCCACAAGTATACTCTGGATATAAAAGAAGCGCCGTTCTTTGCCACCAACTCGGTATATTTAAAAAAAATCAACGTAAGTGGTTTTTAGGAAATACTCTATCAGACACTCGTCCATACAAGTCATCCAGGAACAGAATGAACCGAATGCACCCTCCTACCGCATCTAAGGATCGGTAGCAAGTAGTCCTTGCAATCCGCAAAATCTCAACCACGACAGAATCACGTCAGAATATCTCTGGTTGCAAGTCAGAGAAATTCGACAGCAATCCTTCCGCTTATGAAGATCCACTCCATCTCAATCATCTTCTGAACATCTTCAATGTTTACATATTTGCTAGTCGGATTGGTTTTCGAATATAAATTCGATCCTGGTCTTTCCTTACCAACAATCGATTTGGCCAGATTTTGGTAGTCGGTGATTTAACTATCAAAATTAACAACCATCATCCATAGAAAAATAAAGTGGATTTATTGGTTAAGTATATAACATCACTTGGCCTCTTAGATGAACATTTATTAATTAGATTTCTAAATTTTCTAACACTTGGAATACGGTCCTTTCCACTTCTTATTTCCGAATCAAATTTATTTAACTTATAACTCTTCCAGTTTTTATTTATAATACCCATAATGAAAACATTAATTTTAATACTTTACACGATTCTCGTTCCTAAACCAATATCATCCTTGGATAATCATGAAGTCGTTACAAGTTGGGGTATTTTATTTACCTCTTAGACCTTGAGTCGATAACATTCTTATCTTCGGAATAGATATGAGTTTATCAACGAAATCTAACTCTAACAAATATCCCAACACTTCTATTTACTATTTGATTTTAAACATGGGTTTTTAACGACATTTATTCTCTTTTGAAAAACTTCTCTTTAATCCCAAAATCACGCATTCTTAATTTACAACATTTCTATTCTCCCATCTTTAGACGTTTAAATCCCTTTTAATTTCCTTCAGATTTCAAATCCAATATGCACTGGTTTCGACTCCAATAACATTATTCCATTATGACTTACCTTTAAAATTTCCTAATTTGGATTTTTAGAAATCTGATTAATAGAATTCAGAAGAGAAATTTATCTTAAATATAAATTCATTTTCAATCTCATTTAATTACACATAAGGCTTTTTAACTTCGTAAGTTTCCATTTAAAAGAATTTAGTTTCAAGATTAATCACTTTGATTATCATTAAAATAATAATAATCAATTCCAACATTTCAGATATATATTTGTTTACTTCAACATTAGTACCTGATCTTCCTTCCAAATACTCAAAGTAATAATCAATTAAAATAATTAATGATTTACTAATTTATTTAATAAACTTTCTTGGTTTAAAACAATTGACTTAATCAACTCAAAACAAGGTTAGTTGGTTAACCCATTTCATTAATCCTTTCTTTAATAGCTTCAAATTATTTCCTTTAATTTAATTAACAATCTAATTAAATTAAATAAATCACAATTAATTGTTATTTGAAAAATTAATTCAACACTCAATCATTTTGTAAATTCCTGCTCATTGCTTATAAAACTCGTTAACAAAAGAATTTGCTTTGTATACTTGGTTTATATTTACTATATAAAAAATTATTTATTTCTTTTAATAAACCTTTGTCCAAATAATCTATGTAGATTTCAAATTCCATTTTTTTATTATAAAATAAATTCTTATAACCATATTTTTGTCGATTTACCTGACTGTAAATCAATGTTCATAAAATGGTTCATTATTAGGCCAACCGATACCATCTGCTCAATCAATACCATTCATTGGTTAATAACAAAACGATCAACAATGCATCAATCATCCCATCATATTGGAAAAATAATTCATATATAATATAATATGGATATAAACAACATATTTGAGGAATCTGGTTGGATCCCTCCAACTTGTCCTTCCCTGCATCAAAATGGGTTACCTCAAATTCAATATGATAATATATTTATCACGGTAAACAAAAATAAACAGTTTAACTAATAACAGTCAATAATCAATTAACAACAACCATTCAAAGATCCAATTATTTATTTATTACGTTTATACTATATAACGTAACCAACAAGGTAAGTTACCTTGTTTGGAATATGGTCATTAAAATAACGATTTAATTGGATTAAATTAAACAAACATCTAATTTAATCAATGAATATTTAAAAAAAATCCGCATACATTCAAACAGTCATCAAACCATCAATCATTAACAAATAGTGCAAAATTAAAACCCTACTTATATAAAACATAAGTGGGATAAAATAAGTGATTGAACTCACCTTTGTTTTCATTCGTCGTCAGAGCAGCGTGTTTCACAAGCTTCCAGTTGCGCTCATTTCGTTCTCTCCCATTCCAAAATCTTACGTCAGTCAATGCTCCATGTTTCGTCTGATTTTGTCTACGTATAACGCAGTTATCATTTTAATGAGGTATTCACCTTATTTAAATTATAAATATATTAATTTATCAACGTTAAAATAACTTTGATTATGTCAATGCATGTTATACGCGCGTAACCATGATTAGGCATTTTAAACTCGCTTGGGCTCATCTGAACTTTCCACCTGGAACGTTACTTATTCATGCTAAATATTTAAATATTAAAAGTACATTTAAGAACTTGGTTAGGCACTACATAAAATTGGGTATATATAAAAATCAAACTTGCACGTTATAAAATACTTGACATGTTTAAACTACCCAGGCACGCACCAACTAGTTACGCACATTCAAAACATCCTACGCGCGTTAAAATTCCCATCTTAATATATTTTCTTACGTTATATATAATTCGGATTAGGAAACTAACCTAGATTAGGAATACTAATTTTAGTTAGGCCCTGTTAATCTTGTTTAGCACGCTTAATTTGTCTTCCACCATACCAACCATTCTTGCTCCCCCATCCACGAACCAATTTCTGCACCTCCGCAACCCAAGGCTCCGACCACCGTCACCCTTGCTGGCGCCAACCTCCGGTGCATTTCTTTTCCTTTTTTTTTCATTTTCTGTGAACAACTCCTTCACGCTTTCACATATTTTCATGCAAACATCCTCTGCCGTCTTCGTTACTGCTCCTGTTCTTCTCCACTCCTCTCCGCATATATCCGCCCTTCCCAACCTCCACTGACGTCACTGCTTCCTCCGCGTTCAACACCATACCAGAGAACCTCAACCTAACACCATTTCCCACCACACTACTCCACGCTATTTCTTCTTTGCTTCCACCATGCCTCGTCTATCTCTTAGTTATCACCCAGAGTCACCACCTCCTTCACACCATGTCCACTTCTTCACGCAGACCACCGAACTCATCCAGCGGTCACCTAAACACCGACGAACCCC
Source organism: Allium sativum (assembly GCA_030737875.1). Classification (NCBI taxonomy): domain Eukaryota; kingdom Viridiplantae; phylum Streptophyta; class Magnoliopsida; order Asparagales; family Amaryllidaceae; genus Allium; species Allium sativum. Next base: position 52,524,467 of record CM060919.1, read on the forward strand.
ACTCAATCTCCTCTGACCCTAGCTTCGCTCAACCGACCCTTCCTACCCCATACTGCTGTTAACACCATGCCACATCTTCCGCGCGCAAATCCGATACTAACCCCTGAACCACGAATCAAAGCTCCGTCAATTAGTTTTCTTTGCCAGTTCGACTTATGTTTTTAAAGACAGAGCGAACAGAGAACTTGATTGACCTGTTTTAGCTAGCGTGAGATTTGAAGTGGTCTGCACTCATATGGAGTTTATTTTTTGTGTGTTTGTACGTTGTCTTCATTTGAATAGCTTACGGGTTTAAATATTTAGATGCAGTTTCTTTCCATTACTTTCGGTTATGTTAATGGTGTGGTCTTGAATGGTTTATGTAATCAAAGGAGGGGACGCTGTATATATATATATACACACACACACGTAGGAAGGCGAGGATTAGAATAATGTCATCTCCTACCTACTTAGCCATACGGGTAGGTGGTTAGGGGTTCAGTGTTAAATCTTTCGGGGTAGGGGAACATCTAATCTTCCTGTTTCACTGATGGACTGTTTTTAGGGTGGGAGATAGAAAATAAATCAGGGTGCCAGTGAGATTTTGCTTCACTGAAGGACATTGTAGGTAGGTTGTAAATTTCAAACATAGCCGTGACAATAGAGATTAAGGCATGACCGTGTTCATTTATTTGATCAGAAGACTTGTATTCAATTGTACTTACAGTGGCTTAGGCATGCCAAAAAGGGGAGAAACATGTGCAGTTTAAATATCAGGACAGTTTAGCTAGTGAACATGTGTATAGGCATGTGCTATTTATACAAATGCGCTGAACGAGGCAAACACATTTTTAGAATTTACTATTACGTTCATCATATACCACTTTATGTCCTTAGATCTTTCATACACGTATGGATTGATGTGTACATATACACATGCAATCTGAAGGATAAGATAAAAGCTAGGAAAACATAGTGGTATCTAATCAGAATCTGATTTGATAAGCAAGGGCTATTTTTTTCCCTTTGGCTGGTTACGGTCATTTTAAGCGGTTAATAACTTCTACCGGTATTTACGTGATTTATGTTGAACATTCGATATTCGTACCGACACATACGATCCTCACATATAACGAGAATGGACGTACAACTACATCTTAACGTTCCAGTTTAAATGAAATTTATATCATTGAAAACGGACTCCATTTGCATAATGACTTTATTTTAAATTTATCGGTTCACCTTTAAATTGTACGCACTGATAAAATGACTTCGATTGGCTCTAAACTAGAAACATAGCAATAATTAATTATACGCATTCCAATAAAATTCGTTTCGGCGGAAACGGAGCTTGTTTGAAAAATAACTATTTCTAAGGCCTATATACTATCGACAAAAATATAATTAAAATCCCAAAATAATTTGATTAATAAAAATAAACCAGTATTATCGTATATACCCAAAAATAGTATTTTACAACTCTAGAATAAACCAATATAAATTTTTATTCAAAATTCTGGTTTGAAACGATATTCAAATATATAGAAATTCTTTTATATTTATTAATTAAACGTTATCGTTTTATTATCGAATTTCATAGCGACTATTTGAAAATTTGAATTGGACATAACTTGTAATCTACAATGTGAAATTTTCATTTTTCTCTTTCATTAGAGAAATATAATCAAATCGATTTATACATTTCTTATTTCACAGAAATCTGACTTATATCGGATCCTGTATATCCAATTAAAGTTCAGATCGAAAAATACGAACTACCGCGGCGTTTCGAGCTCGTTTTAAATAAATTTATAAATATACATATTCGAATTCCATTTTAAATAATTAAATTCGATATAAAATCCATTACTATCACTGAATCAATATTTAAAAAAGATTTAAATATTCGTAATTAATGTTCCAAAATCTGGGACGTTACACATGCCCTAAGAATCACACCTCTTTTCTCTAAAAATGGCATTTGGAGAACTTTGTCTTAAGCTGATGCTCACGGAGAGTTTACAAAACTTCTCTCAAATGTTGGGCATGCTCTTCTTCTCTTTTGGAGAAGATCAAGATATCATCAATAAAGACGACGACAAATTTATTTAGAAACTCCCGAAACACCCTACTTATCAAATCGACAAAATAAGCGGGTGCATTTGTCAGCCCAAAAGGAATAACTAGCCATTCAAAGAAACCATCCGGAGTCCTAAAAGCAGTCTTGTCTATACTGTCCACAGCCACCCTCAACTGATGAAAACCCGTGGCCAAGTCTAACTGGGAGAATACCGAGGCTCCAACAAGCTGGTCAAATAAGTCGACTATGCTTGGAAGTTAGTGCCTATTCTTCTTTGTGAGTTTTTCAACTCTCTATAGTCCACTCATTAACGAAGCAAACCATCCGCATTAGTTGTGAATACAACTGGAGCACCCCATTCAGATATTCTTCGTCTGATAAATCCTTTCTCAAGTTGCTCCCCTACTTTCTTACTGAACTCCTTCCTTTCCCTCGGAGCTATATGGTGCACTGGTAATGCAACTGGCTTTGCGTTGTCCACCAGGTATATATGAAAATCGATCTCGTGCCTTGGAGGTAAGCCACGTACCTCATCAAAAACATCAGAATAATCTCGGACAACAAGAACAGATTGCAAATCATCGATAGATGCATCAAGAGACTCTAGGAAACTAAGCATAACTGACCCTTATGGGTCACAAGAAATCTCGAGGGTCCTCCCATGACAGGTCAGAAGCCTAACGGCCCTTCTCTCATAATCTAAAATGGCACCATACGTGGCTAGCCAGTCCATTCCTAGAATCAACCCATAGCCCATGAACCCGAGCACATATGCGTCGCATTCAAATTCGATAACTAATACAGATATTCTCAAACCCCACAAATCATAGATAAATTAGCCGAACCACCAATGGGGTTTGAGACAACTACCGGATCCACTACCATACTAGTATTTAATGCAGAGATTCAACCACAGAACTAGATATAAATGAATGTGAAGCGCCAGAATCAAAAATTGTTCTAATAGGATGATTTGAAAGAGAAATTAAACCTTCCACATAAATTTTTCTACCTTTGTCAGGAGCACTGATCGCGAGAGCATGCACCTGCCCTCCAGAAGTTCCTACTCTTTGACCTTGTCCCGGTTTCTTCAGGAACTCTTTAGCAAAGTGTTCTATCTCTCCGCAATTGTACCAAGAATTCTTTCTTCTTTTGCAATCTTTCACCAAGTGACCCTCACGCCCACAACTGTGACACTTCCTCTTATCCTTACCCTTATCACTCTTTCCTCCTTTCTTCTGTTGTTGTTGTCCTTTCTTGGGCCATATTTTCTTGTTTTGCATTGTTTCAGCAGCTTTAACCTCCTTCTTTTCTCCTTTTCTCTTCCTCATATATCAAGGCCATGTCAACAAGTCTTTAAAAGGTAGCTCCCATTGGAATATGGCACATGGTTAACCCATGAAGGGGTTCGTTTAGCCCTTTAACAAACCGCAAAGTCTTCTTATGCGGAGTGTCTACCAGTTCCAGTCTAAATCTTGCCAACTGGTTGAATTTGTTCACATACTCTCTAACCGTTAAGTTTCCTTGTTCGAGTTCTAAGAACCTCTCCATTTGCATACTTTTCTCAATTTGGGAAAGTAATTTCATTTCGAACATCTATATAAAGTCATCCCAAGTTTCCACCGGACAGCCTGATTTGGTTACCTCCCACCAAAATGAAGCTTCATCTTTCAGTAGCGAAGCAGCTAACTGAATCTTCCTTCAATCCTTTACTTCAAAGATTACAAACAAGTCCTTAGTCTCCTTGAGCCAATTCCTTGCCTCTACGAATGTCTCGGTTCCATGGAATGGCTTTCCTCCTATAGCATGGAATTCTTTGCAGATCCCAGAGAAGTTGTCTGCACGTAGAGAGGAAGAGGAGGAACAACATGTGCAGCTGGGAGAGGAACGTTTCCTTGGCCTTTGGCAGGCGCCGTGGCCTTCAGATACCTACGGAACCAGCCTGGTATCGTAATGCTTTCTGGAATATTGGGTTCCCCAGACATGCTGAAAAAAGAAAAGGAAAGAGATTTAGACAAGGGATCGAAAGATATTACTTATGGATTTTAGGGGAATGTTTTTCAAAACAGACTTTTATTTTTGAAAATGCTTTCTTTTAAACCCATTTTGAAAATAATTTTCAAAAACTTTTATCTAATCCGGTAACCTTCATCTCTGATACCAAGTGCGACATCCCACGTTCGTTAATGTCACTCACTAAGGGAATGCATTAAGTTTCGTGAAGCGTCATAGTTAAACAGACACAGAATATTACAAGACAGATATAAATAAGATAGCAGTGGAAATTCAAATTTTTATTTCAAACATAAATCATAACATCGTGGTCTAAAATACCATAAATCATAAAAACCATTACAATAATATAACTCCTGTCTTGTACCACCAGAGTACATAAATATAAAAAGCATAATTCCAAAAAAAACGAGCTAAGCCATAGTAGAGATAGGAACTTGAGCTATACTTCAAAAGCAGCTCCAACAAGATGATAATCAAGTCTTAACTAAGCCTGAGAATTCCCTCTCTGCGAACCTAAAGGGGAACGGAAGTAAGAAGTGGAAACAAAAAGGGTCAGACAAAGTCTGGCGAGTCCAGTTACTTTTAGTAAGTAAATAAGCAAAAGTAGCATGACAGGCATGTAAGATGGATAAGAAGGATAACATCGTAAAAGGTGAGCTTGACAAGGTAACATGATGGAGTATATAAGCTTCACTAATGATTACTCTGCACTATTACTAGTATAACAGAATGAGATGATCCCTTCCACTCTAAAACGGTTGACTTAGGCTTACGTCCAGATGTACCCTAACTACAACCCTAATCGATCGACTCCGTAACCCACGTAGATACCTTGTGTTGGCCCCACTGTTACAACCCGGAATTTTGGAACCAACTTAAAATTTTATTTTTGCAATTTTAATGGATTTTAATATTTGAAATAATTTATTTTAAATAATAACGATTAAAAATTTATTTAAATCGAAGTTAGAATGAATATATTTAATTTAATTATAAAAGGAGTTTAAAATAGCACAGTAGTTTGAAAATTTGAATTTGAACTTTGACTGAATGTACAAGATTTAAAATAAATTGGATTTTAGTGAAACGAAAAATATTAGAATCTTTTTAATAATATCTTTCCAACGAATCCGAAAAATTGAAATTTCATAGCGGGAATCAAAAGTTATGCCCAGTTTAATATTTAGAATAGTCGCTATGGAATATATATATATATATATATATATTAATATTATAATAGCCATTTTGCAAACGACCTCCGTTTTTGATGAAACCACTTTGGTTGGATCCGAAATGTCAAATTATTGCTAGATTCCAATTTTCATAATTTTTGGAATTAATATGTGAGCATGGCAAAGGAAAATGTGTTTTGTAAATTTAAGTCAAATTTAATCTACTTTAAAAAGGCCATTTTTCAAACGGTCTCCAAATTCGACGAAATTAATTTTGTTAGGACCATATAGTCAAAACAAAACTAGTTCTAATTTTTCTGAAATTTTTAAAGTCAGTATGTGGCCCGGGTGAATTTAAATGTAAGATCAAATTAAATAAATAAATGATTTACATTTTAAATTGAAGAGAACTAATTGAAAATAATCGATTGGGCTAACGGGACCTAGCCTATTATGTCCGGAACGGGGGTATTTTCCTAGTGACAACTCTCATTGGGCTGTAATTGGATTTATTAAGGAGTAACGGGTTTATTTGTAAATTTGAACATTTAATAATTAAATATTATAAATACCCTTAGAAAATTAGACAACCCTAATCCTCTAAACTAGCATCCGCACGCTGAACTAAACCCATGGCCATCATGCTCTGAAATTCAAATCCAAATAATTCCCAATATGTTCAATGAATCTCGAAGCAACCAAAAGCAAATCGAAGTACACCATATGCTCTACCAAACCAACGGTCGAGATCAGAATCGTTACACCCATAGTAGGAGGTATCACTTCCTAAAGTGGCAAACCCTCGTCTTAATAATGTGCACTACCATATCTACAGGTGTCATTGTTCTCTTATCCCCTTCTGACCGGCTCATGCATGCACATGGCCCGATCGGTTTTCGTCGCCCACACCGTCCTTCACGTTTGGATCTCTTATAATCAGCCTAGTAAGTGTGCCCCTTCTCCGACCTAGTTTGGAGTATATGTTTGATACTAACTCCGAGTTACTGGTTGAAACGGGTCTTACATAATATGATACAAGCTCTCCCCTTTGTCTTGTATCCCCCACTAGGTTTTCATTGGCTATGTATACCACTAGGTGTCTTTAATTACATAACCCTATTATTTCTACAAGTTAAGTTTGTGGGCCTATATGTAAATATTACCCACCCCTCAGATTTACTTTACAAACCCATTGTTCAACCAAATTTTATTTAACCCCAATTTTAGTTTATATTCATACAATCCCTATGGATTATTTAATTAGGTTAAGTATTCCAATTCGTTACTACGTCCATTTATGGTTTATAATGGGCTTGACCTCCCACATTAGGCCTACAACTTATGGTGGCTGGATATGTCGGTCGGATTCGGGCAGACTTGTTCCACAAGTTGGGCCTAACCTCATGTCATAGCCCGTATCTTATTTGTGCACTTAGACCCCTCATATTAGGTTCAACATTAGTGGTTGTTGGATGTGCCGATCGGGTCTGGGCAGACTTCTACCACTAATGCAACCTAACCTCGTGTCATAAATGCAATTACAGTTTCTAATTACTGTAATCGTGGGCATCTTAATTATTAACCCACTAATTAAGCCCATGTCTTTATAGTTGTTCATGCCCATTTACCCAATTATGTTCATAGTGAATAATATGTCCAAATTCATATGCCAATTCTAATATTTTCTCCTATTCCCTAACTAACGTATTCACATAAATTTGGAGTCATGCCTAGGCTAAAAAGTAGCTTAGCCATAAGCAATAAAAGGGAAAGGTGATTATATGATTTTTGTTTGATGATAACAACCAAATAAATATTATTTTAAATGTGTTTGTTACCGTACTGTTCAATATATACATCACAGATAGGAATATAATATTTATATCTAAACAGAATGCATCTATACAGAAACACAAATATCTACACAGTATTTTGTTTAAATATAATATTTTATTTCAATATTCAACAGTACAGATTTACAACTCCACTATTTGCTCAACACTGTAATTCACTAAACTAAAATTCAATTTCATATACACTACAAGTCACTCGTATGTACATTTTTCATCTATACGTATTTTCACAGTTGCATTTCATATATACATACATTGACTGACATATACGTGCATTGTTGTTCTTGTCTTCTAACTTCTGTCTTCAATGCATCTCTCAGTCAGTCCAGTCATCTTCATGCTTACCAGTCATATATGGAAACACACACACAGTATCTTGAACAGAAATAATTTCTAAATTCTAGTAGATATAATTTTTTAAAAAATTATTTGCCTCAGAATTTCGGTGTGTTTCTCATCATTTTTCTGACTTGATCTGATTTATCCGACTGTGACTAGACTGCTTGTGGTACTCACATTGGTATACTGTAAATATCACAAGACAGTCAATGTATATACAAAATGTTTAAGTGCAGGGACAGGAAATTTTGTCTGATGGCTGCATATACACACGTGTATATTGATACACGTGTGCACTTCCTCGCCAATCCAGTGTGCAACTAAGGAGTAGCCACGTGGACCATCTCGACTCAGTGCACACATGAAAATAACTCAATGTACAGTCAACAACTAGTTCAAGTGTCGAGCAACAAAGTCAACACAGCTCAAAGATTCAAAGTCAAGTTGGTCGAGGCATCCAACATTTACATGGTTCAAGCAAAGTTAATAAGCATATGCAGGCAGGCTGAAGATCAAGTCAACATGATGCATCAAGTTCAACTTTATCAGGGATGACAATTTCAAGTATGATCAGAATTATGTAAGCATGCATATACAAGACTGGTCAAATACAACTCAAAAGCATAGTGATAAAATACTCAATGTCATGGTTCAAGATGTATGAGCAGAAAATCTTTCAATGGCAATAGTATGGAGCAACATAATCAGCTCAAGCCGCAAACAAGTCAAAACTGGTGGTGCAAGAGTAACACTGAAACATGGTTCAGCTCAGAAATGAAGCAACATTTAGTAAGTGAAAGAACAAGAACAGGTCAACATGCAAGCTCATGAGTGCAACTAAATATATAGTTCAAAGCAACATTGTCTACATGCCAGGACAAGTTCACATGCATGGATCAAAGTAAAACAGATGGACACAAAAATGCAAATGGATGTAAATCAGTTCAAGTATGCTCATACAAGTGAACACAACAACATGAATGCAGACATGGTCAATACAGCGGCAAGTGACATAAATTAGTCGTCAAGTTATGGCAAGATCTATTATACACTATCAGTAATGAAGCATCAAATCAGCAAAAAACTCATGGAATCCAAATTAGGATATTCAAACAAGGAAACAATTTGAATGAAGCCAAAATCCAGGAAGCAACCTTTAGAAATGGTTCTTAAATCATGCAAGAATGAATTAAATCAAGGCATCAGTTTCTGGAAATTATCAGTGATCAAATTTTGGGAAAGTTATTATTTTTAACTTTTTCTACAGAACTCTAAAAATCAACAAGGATTTTTTTTGGACTTGCGTATATGAAGAAAATTAATTCATGTTTCAAATTCCTTCCAGAAATCAAAAACGAATTCTCGAAAATTTTATCAAGTGATAATTTTTGGGCAAAGAACAAATAATTTATTTTCAGGAATTTCAGAGGAGCAAAGTTTAAAAACAAATCACTGTTGGAACATCAAATATTCATGCTTTTCAAACATTCAAATATGGAAAGTTTTTCAACATTTTTCTGAAATTAGATTGGTGTTTTTTGTGCTGAGGTCACAGTGTCATTTTGGTCATGGATACCATCTATTTAAGACAACAAAAGGCAGGAAATCAATTCTCAAATATTTTTATTTCCAAAAACCACACAGTTAACACTTTAGTAATGTATCATACTGGAATCAATTATTTCTTTCCAGATTGTCAATCACACAAGGAACCAACAATGTTTTATTCAGCAAGAAATTAATCGGAGGACCTCATGCAAATAAATTCATGGATTTCCATTTTTTACAAAGTGCCATGCACACATCAATTTAAACCAGAGGGACTAAAAGAGGAAATCTTGTATTCAATCAAATCCATAAACCAAAAGAGGAAATCAAGAAATTTCAAAATTTCCTATTTTGAATTGCAAATAAATGAGAAAGCATTATTTGGCAAGTCGAATTTCAAATGTGTTCTGTTCTTTCCAGTTTTACAATGCAGATTTAATTCGATGAAGTGTTTTTGGCAAAAACTCAAGTCCAGGTTCATTAATCTATTCAAGAGCAATACTAAAATCATGTCTTGGTTCATCACAAATTTACATTTAATCAAGAGGCAAAAGAGGAAACCGCAAATATTAGAGCAAATCAATTAATGAAATCAGAGATGTTAAAGGATTTTTCTAATCCTATATTACACCATATCATCATCGGCCAAAAAGGGGAACCGAAATCATACAACAATAATTCTGAGCATAGATTTTAAATCAGAGAACTTACAAAGGATTTCGTTCGTTATCTCAAGCCAAATCAATCGAAGAACATGAGCATCGTAGCATTTGGTTCTACAGAGGAATTCCCGAACTAAAAGTATCAATTGCGATTTGATTTGGAGGATTTCAAAAACCCTAGGAAGCAGCCGCCATTTGTTTTCTCAAAGCAAAAGGCTATCGGTCTTCACAATTGAAAATGGGCCGGCCATATTTTCAAAAGGGGATAACCCTTTTTATTTAATCTCCTAGGATTTCTATTTATTAGTTTGCTTATATTTTTTTGTTGTTTTTACTTTGTGTTGTAAAAGAAATCGTCTGATCAGTTCTAGAATCTGTAAAATCTAGGGTTACGGATTATGAGTTTGTAATTCAGGAAAATCTGGTCGAGGGGATATTGACCAGTCTAGGGTTTTGAGCGTAGGGTTAGTACAGGAGCAGGGAGTGCGAGGTTACAGTGTCTATAAGCGGGATTTGTTATTACCTCCTAGTAGAAACCTTAGGAATGCAACATTAGGCAGGATTTTGCCGAAGCTGGGTATCTCTGTGTGTTATTTTTTTCTGCTTTTTATTTCTGCCATATTCTGTGATCTGTTTATTATTTAATATCCTGTCAGATTTTTAACTCAGCGAAAAACTGTGAAAACCCCTATTCACTTCCCCCTCTAGGGTTATTCTAGATCCAACAAGTGGTATCAGAGCAGGTTTTTCATTAACTCTAGAGTCATGGATAATCCTAGTCGTCAGTCTAGTGAGAGTCAGTCCAGTTCATTTCCAACTATTTTCACTGGAACAAATTATTTAAACTGGAAATCCAAAATGGAATTTTATTTAAAATCTTTTAATATTAAATGTTGAGATGTTGTTATCAGTGGGCTTGATTGTGGAGATAATGCTTTCAATACTCATGCTATGAAAATTATATTTAATTATCTTAGTACTGAACAGTTTAATCTTATATGCCATTGTTTATCTACATAGGAAATCTGGAGAACTCTCAACACGCTGTATGGAAAGTCTAACGACTGCTCAAAACCCCAGAATGGCAACTCAACTTCAGATCTATGTTTGATAGGTTTTACAGAAGATAACTCAGATGGATCAGCTGTTGGAGACTCAAAAGAAAATGAAATAGAAAATTTCTCTTATGAAGATCTGGTTTATTTTTGTGCTTATTTAACTAAATCTGTTGATAAACTCTAGCTGAAAAATAAATCCTTGAAATCTAAGAATCTTGAGTTGACTAGCAAAAATCAATGTTTGGAATTAAAATTTGATAATATTATGAAATTTGAAAATTCTAATTCTAAAAATTGTTTGAAATTAAAAACAGATCTCGCTCATCTCAATAATAACATTCAAAGGCTTGAAGAAGAAATTCTAATTTTAAAAGATAACGAGATTGAGTTGAAAGATGCAAACAATTGTTTACAAAAGGAATTTATAAATTTTAAGGATACCAAAAATTCCAAATATGATATTGCTGAAAATAATAGTTTGTTGAAAACAGATCTGATTTTGAAAGAGCTTGAAATCGAAATTGAAAAATTGAAGAAACTTGAATATGAGAGTCGAAAACATTTTGATTTTGAAATAGCTGAGTCCCAAGCCAAAATTAAATTGGCTGAATCTGAAAATTTGGTTTTGAAACAATACAATGCTGAAAGGAAGATCACTAATAACCGCTGTTCAGATTTAATAAAATAGAACGGTGATCTTAAATTCTAAATTCAACAACTAGAGTAAACTTTGGTTAAATTTTCCGATGGAGAAAAATCCTTAAATATGTTGTTGAAAAACCATTTCCCTGCTGGAAATAAATGTGGACTTGGATTTGGGAATACAAATGTTTTTGAAAAACAAAATTCAAATGATTTGAAGAATCCCTCAAACAGCTTTGGAAAGATTCGTTTTGAAAATTTAAACTCTAAAAATTTCAAAGGTTTTTTGAATCAAAATCGTGATGTGAAATCATATTATAAGAATCCATTTAGACAATCCTGGACCCTAAAAGGAAATAAAACTATTTTGTCTAAATTCAAACAGATTTGGGTTCCTAAGGGTACAAAGGTAAATTCAGATGGGTTGTTGTATAAACAGATTTGGGTACCAAAACGTAAGAAAACAATTGAGAGTGGTTTTACAAATTTTGTTAGACCACTCAGTCCACTTAAAAATTAGGTATCGAAGGAGGCTGAGGAACTGCATAGCCAAAGAAAAACTGGATTCAAACGGCTACATATCATAGAATCATTCACAGTTCCTTAGCCACATCCGTTGAGTTAGAGATTCTGATTTACATTGGATTCTGGTATGATCTCTAAACTCACCTTTGTAAATAATTTTTTTATTTTCTTGTTAATATCTCCTTCCATCTCCTTCTGTTTTTTTTTCTTTTTTGATTTATCACTGCCATATTTTTTTTCTTTTATTCCGGGCTTCCTTAAACTTCCAATTGTAGAATTCATATTTTTTGGAAATTTGCTTCTCTTGAATAAAATTCTAATGTTTTTAATCTTTTCTAGATCTTGAACTTACTCCTGTAAATCCCTGAAATTGTTTTGAAGTTTGCTTTCTGATTCTCTGAATTCCTAATAGTGTTGACGTATTTTTGTTATTTCTTGAACATTGTTAATATGAATTCTAATTTTTTTTGAAGATCAGAAAAACAATTGTAATTTCACACATCTCTGCTGTTCTGAGGTTCTTTAATTCATTTTAGAAAGGCTTGAAAATTGATACTCATTACAGCACATTATTATTTCTCGGTCGTGATAATTTCATTGGTTTTCAGATTGGCTTGGATATATTTTGATCTGTCTTGAATCATTGCTTACATCTTGAAATTCACTGTAATTCATGATCATTTGTTTGGATTTTTTTGTTTATTTGAGATCACTTGAAAATTTCTGATATTTTGAATCCCACACATCTCTCAAATCTGAAATTATTAATGTTATGTAATTGATTCATTGTATCTCATGATTTACATCCATTCAAGTGATTTCAAATAAATTACTTTTGGATCATGAATATGTCTTCAAACTTGATGTAAATATTCTAAAAAATTCTTTGGGCTTGTCAGAAATAATTTGGAAAAATTCTTTGAAAATCCGATCTTGAAACTCACTATTATTTCATGATTTTTTGATTTAGATATTTTATTGTTTAAAATCATTTGAAATTATTGATTTCTTGAATCTCACACACATCGTGAATTTAAAATTTATAATCTGGTGTGACTGATTCATTGAATCTCGATCTTTACATATCCCTTCAAATGATTTAAAATAAACCATATATTTAATCATTGGATCATGAACCATTCTTTGACTGTCTGATATATCTTTGAAGCATCTCCTTGACAAGTCTGCTTTGAAAATGATATTTGTGCTGCTCTAATATTGTTCTTCAAATAACTTCTTGTTTTGTCTGCAACTCTAATAAATGTGCCAAATTGTTGATTTTGTCTGGTTGGGCTTTGTGATCAAAATTTGTTAATAAGGACACCAATTGGTATCAGATGTGCTGATTTTTTTAAATATTTTTTCTTGTCTTGTATAGATCTCTATATCCCTCTTGTAATTGATTTCCAATTTTAAAATTATTTATTGATTATTCATTCAAAAATTGAAATTAATATCCAAATTGAACTGTATTTATAATTCATCAAAATTATTATCAGATTTTGAAATTGTGATGAAATGTGAAAGCAGTATTTTTCACAATGAGAGGAGATTTTATTTAGATTTTCATGATGGTTGAACATTTATTATAATATCTTTGAATTGGCAATTATTTCACGACCATCTTCTTTATCTACCATTATTATGTCACTCATCTTTTCTTTTATATTAATGTGGAGAGTTTAATATTATTCAAAAAATCTTCTTGAATAAATAGTGGAAATATTTGTGATAGAAATTGGACTATGTTATTATTCAGAATTGGTGATAATAGAAAAAATTTCAATAGTCCTGGTACAGTCGAGCATATTTCATAATATAATTAATTTAGAAATTTATTTCACAGACCATTTCTGTACCTACCCCATTTCTATCATCCATTTTTGGTTTTATATGCTAAGGAGTTTTTCATTTTGAAACTGAAAATAATAGATATATGATTAATACATAAGTGTGTCTCTAACCTCATTTAAAAATCCAAGCTCTGGTCATGCATGGTTATGAGACAACTTATAATTTAAGCTGCGACTGACCTCATTTAAAAATCCAAGCACTGATTATGCGTGGTCAGTGTGCTCTTAAATAAAAGAAAAAGGAAAAGAAAAAATGTGCTGTAAATTGAAATTAATCTGAAATTCTCCTTGGTGTATAAAAACTAGCCTATCGATTCATCTTTCTAATCTGTGAAGTGTGTTAATATTTTATGACGTATTATGATTTGTTGATTGATAGATATTGGGATTTGAGATTATACGATTTTGTCACTTAAATTGATTGATTAATTATAGTCCAAAGCCATCACTATTTTTGTGCTCATTTTTTTTAATTTTTTTTTGAAAATAATTGGTAATCATTGTTTTTAACCCTCTCCATTTTATATAAAATTCATCGTAAATCTGTCATTCTCTACAATATGAAATATGCCACCTATTCTTAGAATATTATGATTTTTGTTTGATTAATTGAGATTTATGATGACCGCTCTTCCTCTTATGTTGAAATTATATTATTTAGTCGGTTTTCATCTATATTTTAATTTCCGAATCCTTTTGATGATAACAAATGGGGGAGAATGGGTTGAGATTTTGATTTATGAGTGAATATTTTATAAATATTTTAATTTTGAAAATTCATTCATTTTCACAATCTTTTCACTCTTGCATAGTTATAGGGGGAGTTTGGTTATAGGGGGAGCATATGAATAGGGGGAGTTCAATATTCACCGTCAAACACATTTATTATGATCAAAATCTTTTATTTGTTTGTCATCACCAAAAGGGGGAGATTGTTGTATATAACGTTGTTGTATACACAATTATATGATTTTTGTTTGATGATAACAACCAAATAAATATTATTTTAAATGTGTTTGTTACCGTACTGTTAAATATATACATCACAGACAGGAATATAATATTTATATTTAAACAGAATGCATCTATACAGAAACACAAATATTTACACAGTATTTTGTTTAAATATAATATTTTATTTCAATATTCAACAGTACAGATTTACAACTCCACTATTTGCTCAACACTCTAATTCACTGAAATAAAATTCAATTTCATATACACTACAACACTCTATCACTCGTATGTACATTTTTCATCATACGTATTTTCACAGTTACATTTCATATATACATACATTGACTGACATATACACGCATTGTTGTTCTTGTCTTCTAACTTCTGTCTTCACTGCATCTCTTAGTCAGTCCAGTCATCTTCATGCTTACCTGTCATATATGGAAACACACACAAAGTATCTTGAACATAAATAATTTCTAAATTCTAGCAGATATAATTTTTTAAAAATTTATTTGCCTCAGAATTTCGGTGTATTTCTCATCATTTTTCCGACTTGATCTGATTTATCCGACTATGACTAGACAGCTTGTGATACTCACAGTGGTACACTGTAAATATCACAAGGCAGTCAATGTATATACAAAACATTTCAGTGCACGGACAAGAAATTTTGTCTGATGGCTACATATACACACGTGTATATGGATACACGTGTGCACTGCCTCGCCAGTCTAGTGTGCAACTGAGGAGTAGCCACGTGGACCATCTCGACTCAGTGCACACATGAAAACAACTCAATGTACGGTCAACAGCTAGTTCAAGGGTCGAGCAACAAAGTCAACACAACTCAAAGGTTCAAAGTCAAGTTGGTCGAGGCATCCAACATTTACATGGTTCAAGCAAAGTCAATAAGCATATGCAGGTAGGCTGAAGATCAAGTCAACATGATGCAGCAAATTCAACTTTATCAGGGATGACAATTTCAGGTATGATCAGAATTATGTAAGCATGCATATACAAGACTGGTCAAATACAACTCAAAAGCATAGTGATAAATTACTCAATGTCATGGTTCAAGATGTATGAGCAGAAATTCTTTCAATGGAAATAGTATGGAGCAACATAATCAGCTTATGCCGCAAACAAGTCAAAACTAGTGGTGCAAGATGTAACACGCCGTAATTTTATAACATTAAAATTCACAAATTAAAGTATACTTAATTTTTAGAAAAGAATTAAGTGAAATGGGTTGCGCAGAGAAATATATATATATTGGTATATATACATAAATAAAAAACTAAATAAATAAATATGCGAAAAAGTTCAAAAAAGCGAATTGGGAGGGGGAATAACCGAACCAGTCCATTTTTGAGGTCGACCCGAGCCTCGCTGGGTCGACTAGGGGTTAATCCAGGGTGTTTGGCTGTCAACCCGTGGGCCGATTCGCTCAAATGCAGATTTTGCATTTGATTGGTTCTCATGGTTCAGGGTTAATCTAATGGTCCTAAATAACTTCCTACGCCTATAAATACATCCTAATGCTAACCCTAAACCTAATTAAAATAGAATAGTTACCGTCATACCATCGCCATGGAAATCAATGGAGCCGCCGCCAAATAAGAAAGAAGAAAAGCAAATTCAATTCTATTTCTCTCAACCCTAAAGCAAAGCAAAACTCTCTCTTTTCTTCTCTAAATTGTGAGTATGATGATCTTAACAAGATTATTATCATTTTAATTAGGTTGAGTTATGAATGGATTATGAGTAGATGATGTGAATTATCATATATGTTGTTGTATACCCCTTTTGCTATCATGTATATTGTAAATCCAATGTTATGTGATGATGATATCTTATATGTTGTAAATCATGCTATTATGATGTTATGTATGTTGAAAGTTCTATGCTAAGTTGTGATGGATCATACATGTTAAAAAGGCCATGATGTTACCATCTATGCTAGTTAGTTCATATTAATTAAATCATCATGTTTGGGTTATGTTGATCTATATGACAAGTCACATATGCAAGTTAGATTGATTAGAAAAGTTATGAACATATACCAAGACATCTATTATGACATCTAGAATTATGCTATGACATATGTGATATCCTATGCTAGTTCACACCATCATTATGTTGCCTAAAAACCCCATATGCAAGTTTATGTATAGATTTGGGCTATGATCATAACATATAAATTGAGACATTTAACAAGTTGACACCTTTTGATCCTTAACATGTGTAGTTTATGCAAGTTTCACCCCTATTATGATTAGATTTATTTTAATTGTCTATATGTTGTGATAATTTATCTTTGTGCTAGGTGTTAGACTATACAAGTCTAGCCTATATTATGCGTTGAATAAGCGAACGTTTAAACGTGGGGTAGGGGTAATATTAAGGATTTAATATTAAAAAGTTGGGGTGCAATTGATATGATTTTGCATGCCATAAGTGGATGGCCATAATTGAATCAATTATGGACATCATTAAAAGTTGACTTAATTAATAATTTGAATAGGGAATTATTAAAACTGGGGTAAAAGATTTTAAGTGTTAATCAATGCTTAGGACACGAGGTTGGACTCGTTTGTGACGTAAACCTGCCCGGACCCGCCCGGCAAATCCAGTGGTCACAAATGTCAGCCCAATGTGAGAGGTCCTAGGCCTAAACTAAAGCATAACGGTTGTAAAGACACGAGGTTAGACTCTTTTATGGTGTTAGACTGCCCGGACCCGCCCGACAAATCCAGCTGCCATAAATGTCAGTCTAATGTGAGAGGTCTTTATGAGGTTATGGCCTGAATGAATTAAGAAATACTTAACCAGATAAACATGTAAGGTGGGACATGGGGGTTAAGTAGGTGCCTTGGGTGGCATGAGGAATCTAGGGGGTGCCCTTAGTGGCATGTGAAATACGATTAATAAGACTTAACCAAACACACATGTAAATGAACATGACTAAGAGGGTTAAGTGGGATATACTAGTGACAAGCTTAGGTGGGTAGCTTGTGGGGGCCCATTTCGACCAGTATCCCAAACGTATCTTTGTGGGCTCGACCCAAGTCGAGGACGGGACACGCATGCTGGGTTTGACTGTAAGAGGCCAAAACGGGGAGCGGTGGCAACGCAAGTCCAACGGGTTTCGTATGCGTGTGTGGACCCGGGCTGGTAGGTAAGACGTTGTTGCATCGTGTAGGTATAAGCCGTGCATTCTCAAGTTGTATCGGGTTGCCACTTTAGGGGAGTGATACACCCCACTATGGGGCCAGCACGGGTATCTAAGAATAGGGAGCCGATCGAAAGTGGGTAGGGGGGTGCACCTAGTGGAGATAGGGGCAGACGACACCTATGTAGTCAGCTAGGGGTACGTAAGGCTATTTATAAAGTTTCTGTGTGAAGCAAGTGGGATCAAACAATAGGGTGACTGGTGTGGTGCAGTGTAGTATTGTGCGGTGCAGTGTAGTAATCAATCGTTAGTAATTAGGTGTGCCTTTACCGTTATCTTTAACGTTATCTTAAACGTTATCTTTATCTTCCTAAGAGTTCATAGACATTTACTTGTCTTCTAGCTTATGCCTTAGTCTTGTTATTTTGATAATAGTATTGTTAGAATTATCATATTCGCCAGACTTTATGTCTGACCCCCTCTATTTCTATCCTTTTTCCCCCTCCAGGTCCTCAGGTTGGGCCCAGCTCTAGTGGAGTTTGATTGAATTGCTTCATCTCTCTTTGGAAAGCTTGGACCGTTGAAGTAAAGTCCAGCTTGTTATCTTTTTAATGGCTATTTATGTAATGGGATTATGTATTTTGTTTTTATGAAGATGGATATTGTACTTGGTTATGATCTATGGTTTTATGATGTAACAAACATGTTTAATTTCCGCTGCAATAAAATGAAGTTTTAGATTTCCAAGTACTATTTATTATCTGTCTTGTTGTAATTTTTCTTTTCTATATTCACTTATAACCTCCATGGAAGTTAATGCATTCCCTTTGTGAGTGACATTAATGGACGTGGGGTGTTACACGTGGTATCAGAGCTTAAGGTTACCCGAACAGATAAAAATACTTTAGAAAAATAGTTGTTTTTGGAAGAATTGTTTTCAAAAACATGTTTTAATGAGAAATTTAAAGAGAAAAGTTTTTAAGAAAAACATAATCCCCAATAGCCACATATCTTTATCTTTTGAATTCTCCATTTTGAATCTTTCCTTTTTCGTTTCAGCATGGCTGAAGATCTTAATCTACCTGACGGTGTAACGATACCAGGATGGTATAGG
Organism: Allium sativum; assembly: GCA_030737875.1. Taxonomy (NCBI): domain Eukaryota; kingdom Viridiplantae; phylum Streptophyta; class Magnoliopsida; order Asparagales; family Amaryllidaceae; genus Allium; species Allium sativum. The sequence continues at coordinate 52,543,440 of CM060919.1, forward strand.
AGGCTATTGGAGGCTAGGGCCGCTGCAGGTCCAGCCAATGTTCCTCCACCACCAGTTGCACCCGTTCCTCCTCCTCCTCGCATAGATACTTTTGCAAAGACGTGCAAGGAATTCAAGGCTATGGGTGGAAAACCATTTCAAGGGTCAGAAACGTTTGTGGAAGCTAGAGATTGGCTTAAGGAGGTGGAAGAATTGCTAGAAATCTTTGAAGTAGAAGAAGGGAGGAGAGTTCGTTTAGCAGCTTGGTTGATGAAGGGAGAGGCCTCGTTTTGGTGGGAGGTCACTAATGGGGAGCGTCCTGTTGACTCTTGGGCGGATTTCAGACGTAGGTTCGAGGCGAAGTTTCTCTCAAGGGCAGAAGAAAATCTATATATGGAAAGGTTCTTGACATTGAAGCAAGGAAGCTCATCAGTGAAAGAATATGTCAATAAATTTAATCAGTTAGCAAGGTTTGGCTTGGACTTAGTGAACACGCCGGAGAAGAAGGCGCTGAGGTTCGTGAATGGCTTGAATGAACCATTGCAAGGGTTGGCTATGACCCACATCCCTATGGGGGCCACCTTTGAGAAGTTAGTAGAAATGGCGCTTATGCATGAGGAGAAAAGCGCTAAAGCTTATAAGGCACCCGAGAATAAGGGGGGTCAGAAGAAACCACAACAGCAAAACAAGAAGGGTGGTAAAGACAATAACGACAAGGGAAAGAAGAAATGTTTTAACTGTGGGACAACAGGCCATCTCAGCAAGGATTGCCGAAAGAAAAAGAAGATAGGCTGTTTTCATTGTGGCGATGCGGGACATTTAGTGAAGGACTGCCCAAAGAAGGGGCAGAGGGCAGGAGCTACCTCGGGAGGACAGGTGCTGGCTCTTATGGCACCAGGGCAGGCAAGGGGACAAGTTCAGGCTCTCGCGGTCCCGCCGCTGCAAGAACGAGGTAGAACCATTTCTGTTGAAAGCTTAGTTTTTCTGTTTGATCATCCTGTCCGTACCTTGTTCGATTTGGGCGCATCGCATTCGTTTATCTCTACATCATTAGTTGAATCACTGCACTTAAACACCAATTTAGTAGAGGATCCCTTAGTTGTTTCGAATCCAATTGGGGGCTCAGCTTATTTGTCCATGATGTGTTTGGATTTGAAAATTTCCATACTTAGCGTTGAATTTAGATGTGATGCTTATGTGTTGGGCTTCACGGGCTATGGGCTAATTTTACGAATGGATTGGTTATCCAGAAATGGGGCCGTTCTTGATTGTGAAAGGAGAGTAGTTAGGCTCGTGACTCGCCTTGGCAACACTCTCGAAATCTTCTATAATCCCATAAATTCCGTTATGCTAAGTTATCTAGAATCTCTTGACGCGTCTGAGGAAAATCTACGATCTGTTAGAGTGGTCCGAGAATATTCGGATGTGTTTGAAGAGGTGAAGGGCTTGCCTCCGAAGCGAGAGATAGATTTTCGAATATATCTTGAGGATAATGCGAAACCAGTATCTTTGCCAATACACCACATGGCTCCACGTGAAAGGAGGGAACTCGATAAGCAAGTGAAGGAGTTGCTTGAGAAGGGGTTCATAAGACGAAGTATATCGGAGTGGGGTGCTCCAGTAGTATTTTCCACGAAGGCGGATGGGTCCCTTAGACTGTGTGTGGACTATAGAGAACTTAATAAACTTACTAAGAAGAAAAGACACCCACTGCCGAGGATTGACGATCTCTTCGACCAGTTAGTTGGCGCCTCAGTGTTTTCGCAGTTGGACTTAGCCACTGGGTTCCATCAGTTGAGAGTGGCTGAGGATAGCATAGACAAGACTGCCTTTAGACTCCGGACGGTTTCTATGAATGGCTAATGTTGCCCTTCGGTTTGACAAACGCCCCAGCATATTTTGTTGATTTGATGAGTAGGGTGTTTAGGGCGTACCTTAACAAATTTGTGGTAGTCTTTGTAGATGACATCTTGATCTTTTCTAAGGATAAATAAGAGCATGCCCTACATCTTAGGGAAGTGTTGGAGACCCTACGAGTGCATAGCCTTAAGGCTAAATTTTCTAAGTGTCACTTCTGGAGGAAGGAAGTACGGTTCTTGGGGCACGTGGTTTCCAAAGAAGGGATAGCCGTGGATCCCGCGAAGGTGGTGGCCATCCAAGATTGGAAGGTCCCTAAAAATGCTACCGAAGTGAGAAGTTTCTTGGGGTTGGCTGGCTACTATAGGAAGTTTATCAAAGACTTCGCAAAGATATCAGCTCCATTGACACGCTTGACGAAGAAGAACCTAGTTTTCACATGGGACGTAGATTGTGATGATGCGTTCCAACGTTTGAAGAGAGCTTTGACTTCAGCCCCAGTCTTAGTATTGCCAGACGGGAGTAAGCCGTTTACCGTTTATACTGATGCTTGTAGGACAGGACTAGGCGCAGTCTTAATGCACGAGGGTAGGGTAATAGCCTATGGTGGAAGGCAGTTGAGAGCGCATGAGAAAAATTGTCCTACACATGACCTAGAATTGGCCGCAATTGTTTTCGCGCTTAAGTCTTGGCGTCATTATCTTCTTGGAGAGAAATTCGAATTATTCACTGACCACAAGTCTTTAAAATACCTATTCTCTCAAAAGGACTTGAACTTAAGGCAGCAAAGGTGGATGGAGTTCTTAGCGTCCTACGACTTCGAAATAGCCTATACCCCTGGCAAGGGTAACGTGGTGGCAGGCGCCTTAAGTAGAAAAAGGTTATCCTTAAGTCCTTTGTTTGTGGAGCGGCGAAGCTTAGAATTTATTTCGATGTTTGACTTTAGACCTTCCGTTGACTTTGTACCCGGTTTGCTAGCATCCTTAGAGGTCAGACCTACGCTTTTGGGACGGATTGGCGAGGCACAGCGAGACGACCCGCAGTTGGTTGAGTTAGTAGAAAACCTCAAAGGAGGGGAGTCATCAAGCCATCTCCGTAGGTATACCCTAGATGATAAGGGTTGGTTACGTAGGGACGGTAGACTTTGTGTACCAAAAGACGATGACCTAAGGAAGAATATTCTTGACGAAGCACATCATTCGAAGATGACCATTCATCCCGGCGGGGACAAGATGTACAAAGACATGAAGAGAGTTTACTTTTGGGCCGGCATGAAGAAAGATGTGGCTGAGTATGTCGCTAGATGCTTGGTGTGCCAACAAGTAAAAGCGGAGCAAAAGAAACCTGGTGGGTTGCTTCACCCATTGGAGGTTCCACTATGGAAGTGGGAAAGTGTCTCGATGGATTTTGTGGATGGGTTACCGCGATCAAGGAAGGGTAATACGGGAATTTGGGTTATAGTAGATAGACTTACTAAAAGCGTCCATTTCATTCCCGTAAAGAGTAAGAGGACTGCTCCATGGTTAGCCTCCGTATACGTTCGAGAAATAGTTCGTTTGCACGGTGTTCCTTCTAGCATAGTGAGCGACCGCGATCCTATTTTCACTAGCGAATTTTGGAGAAGCTTACAAGAGGCGGTAGGGACTCAGTTATGTTTGGGCACCGCATATCATCCTCAGACGGACGGCCAGACCGAGAGGGTGAATCGCATTCTAGAGGATCTGTTGAGGCTATGTATCCTAGACTTTGAAGGTACGTGGGAAGAGCATCTTCCATTGGTGGAGTTCGCATATAATAACAGCTTTCAGTCAAGCATTGGGAGACTTCGGAGAAGATCGACTTGATTCGAAGGAGGATGAAAGCAGCACAGGATAGGCAGAAATCTTATGCGGATAAGAGGGGGACAGATCTCGAGTTTGAAGTTGGGGACATGGTCTTTGTCAAAGTGTCTCCATTACGAAACATTGTTCTCTTTGGGTCCGTTGGGAAATTAGCACCAAGGTTTGTAGGGACGTTTCCTATTAAGGAGAGGATTGGACGGATGGCGTATAAAGTGGAGTTGCCCGAGAGACTTAGTGGTGTACATGACGTATTCCATGTGTCACATTTGACGAAGTGCTTGCATGAGACCGCGGAAGTGGTAGAGCCGAGCTTGCTTAGAGAGGTGGAGATAGAGCGTGATGTGACAATTCGACGAGCTCCTACGCGCATTCTTGGGTCGGAGATCAAGAGGTTGAGGAATCGAGAGGTCAGACTAGTCAAAGTGCAATGGGGAGATGATGAGAGCAACGCTACTTGGGAGACAGAAGAGAAGATGCGTTCACGATACCCTTTTCTTTTTGAGGGTATGTCTTTTAATTTCTCCTTTATCGCTTGGCTTGTACTTATCTTATCTTTAGTATATCCTCTCGCTAGTATCTTTGACCTTTAGTTAGGATAATCCTATGGTTGAAACATGTGTTTGAGACATGTTATGTATGGTGGATGCAAAGTGGATGCAAGTGTTTGCTAGTGGTTGCTCGTGGATGCATATACACACACTATTAGGCACCAGATCGGTTCAGTCACTTCATATTGCATATTGCATATATATGGATGTATTTAGTAAAATGGATGTATAATGGTTGTATTATCATATAGTTGCTGCATTCGGGTGGATGGTTGTGCACGCATATAGAATTAATATGTATCATTAGGAATCTTTTGCATACATATTGGACGCATGGCACTATCATGAATTGCACTAAGGAGGTCGACTGAATCAGTAGACCGCCTAAATTTGCATTAGATATGGACATATACACACACTGTGCATATAAACATTAAAGCATTAGAAGTCTTTTAAGGACAATGGATGCTGGTGTTTGATGGTTGAGTAGATGGAAGATTAGATGGTAGGATATACATTCTTCTTGACTTGGAGATTTCGGGGATGAAATCCTTTAAGGAGGAGAGAATGTAACACCCTGTAATTTTATAACATTAAAATTCACAAATTAAAGTATACTTAATTTTTAGAAAAGAATTAAGTGAAATGGGTTGCGCAGAGAAATATATATATTGATATATATATATATATATATATAAATAAAAAAATAAAAAAATAAATATGCGAAAAAGTTCAAAACAACGAAATGAGAGGGGGAATAACCGAACCGGTCCATTTTTGATGTCGACCCGAGCCCCGCTTGGTCGACTAGGGGTTAATCCAGGGTGTTTGGCTGTCAACCCGTGGGCCGATTCGCTCAAATGCAGATTTTGCATTTGATTGGTTCTCATGGTTCAGGGTTAATCTAATGGTCCTAAATAACTTCCTACACCTATAAATACATCCTAATGCTAACCCTAAACCTAATTAAAATAGAATAGTTACCGTCATACCATCGCCATGGAAATCAATGGAGCCGCCGCCAACTAAGAAAGAAGAAAAGCAAATTCAATTCTATTTCTCTCAACCCTAAAGCAAAGCAAAACTCTCTCTTTTCTTCTCTAAATTGTGAGTATGATGATCTTAACAAGATTATTATCATTTTAATTAGGTTGAGTTATGAATGGATTATGAGTAGATGATGTGAATTATCATATATGTTGTTGTATACCCCTTTTGCTATCATGTATATTGTAAATCCAATGTTATGTGATGATGATATCTTATATGTTGTAAATCATGCTATGATGATGTTATGTATGTTGAAAGTTTCTATGCTAAGTTGTGATGGATCATACATGTTAAAAAGGCCATGATGTTACCATCTATGCTAGTTAGTTCATATTAATTAAATCATCATGTTTGGGTTATGTTGATCTATATGACAAGTCACATATGCAAGTTAGATTGATTAGAAAAGTTATGAACATATACCAAGACATTTATTATGACATCTAGAATTATGCTATGACATATGTGATATCCTATGCTAGTTCACACCATCATTATGTTGCCTAAAAACCCCATATGCAAGTTTATGTATAGATTTGGGCTATGATCATATCATATAAATTGAGACATTTAACAAGTTGACACCTTTTGATCCTTAACATGTGTAGTTTATGCAAGTTTCACCCCTATTATGATTAGATTTATTTTAATTGTCTATATGTTGTGATAATTTATCTTTGTGCTAGGTGTTAGACTATACAAGTCTAGCCTATATTATGCGTTGAATAAGCGAACGCATAAACGTGGGGTAGGGGTAATATTAAGGATTTAATATTAAAAAGTTGGGGTGCAATTGATATGATTTTGCATGCCATAAGTGGATGGCTATAATTGAGTCAATTATGGACATCATTAAAAGTTGACTTAATTAATAATTTGAATAGGGAATTATTAAAACTGGGGTAAAAGATTTTAAGTGTTAATCAATGCTTAGGACACGAGGTTGGACTCGTTTGTGACGTAAACCTGCCCGGACCCGCCCAGCAAATCCAGTGGTCACAAATGTCAGCTCAATGTGAGAGGTCCTAGGCCTAAACTAAGGCATAACGGTGTAAAGACACGAGGTTAGACTCTTTTATGGTGTAAGACTGCCCGGACCCGCCCGGCAAATCCAGCTGCCATAAATGCCAGTCTAATATGAGAGGTCTTTATGAGGTTATGGCCTGAATGAATTAAGAAATACTTAACCAGATAAACATGTAAGGTGGAACATGGGGGTTAAGTAGGTGCCTTGGGTGGCATGAGGAATCTAGGGGGTGCCCTTAGTGGCATGTGAAATACGATTAGTAAGACTTAACCAAACACACATGTAAATGAACATGACTAAGAGGGTTAAGTGGGATATACTAGTGACAAGCTTAGGTGGGTAGCTTGTGGGGGCCCATTTCGACCAGTATCCCAAACGTATCTTTGTGGGCTCGACCCAAGTCGAGGACGGGACACGCATGCTGGGTTTGACTGTAAGAGGCCAAAACGGGGAGCGGTGGCAACGCAAGTCCAACGGGTTTCGTATGCGTGTGTGGACCCGGGCTGGTAGGTAAGACGTTGTTGCATCGTGTAGGTATAAGCCGTGCATTCTCAAGTTGTATCGGGTTGCCACTTTAGGGGAGTGATACACCCAACTGTGGGGCCAGCACGGGTATCTACGAGTAGGGAGCCGATCAAAAGTGGGTAGGGGGTACACCTAGTGGAGATAGGGGCAGACGACACCTATGTAGTCAGCTAGGGGTACGTAAGGCTATTTATAAAGTTTCTGTGTGAAGCAAGTGGAATCAAACAATAGGGTGACTGGTGTGGTGCAGTGTAGTAATGTGCGGTGCAGTGTAGTAATCATTCGTTATTAATTAGGTGTGCCTTTACCGTTATCTTTAACGTTATCTTAAACACTATCTTTATCTTCCTAAGAGTTCATAGACATTTACTTGTCTTCCAGCTTATGCCTTAGTCTAGTTATTTTGATAATAGTATTGTTAGAATTATCATGCTCGCCAGACTTTATGTCTGACCCCCTCTATTTCTATCCTTTTTCCCCCTCCAGGTCCTCAGGTTGGGCCCAGCTCTAGTGGAGTTTGATTGAATTGCTTCATCTCTCTTTGGAAAGCTTGGACCGTTGAAGTAAAGTCCAGCTTGTTATCTTTTTAATGGCTATTTATGTAATGGGATTATGTATTTTGTTTTTATGAAGATGGATATTGTACTTGGTTATGATCTATGGTTTTATGATGTAACAAACATGTTTAATTTCCGCTGCAATAAAATGATGTTTTAGATTTCCAAGTACTATTTATTATCTGTCTTGTTGTAATTTTTCTGTTCTATATTCACTTATAACCTCCATGGAAGTTAATGCACTCCCTTTGTGAGTGACATTAATGGACGTGGGGTGTTACACAAGAGTAGCACTGAAACTTGGTTCAGCTCAGAAATGATGCAACATTTAGTAAGTGAAAGAACAAGAACAGGTCAACATGCAAGCTCATGAGTGCAACTAAATATATAGTTCAAAGCAACATTGTCTACATGCCAGGTCAAGTTCACATGCATGGATCAAAGTAAAACAGATGGACACAGAAATGCAAATGGATGTAAATCAGTTCAAGTATGCTCATACAAGTGAACACAACAGCATGAATGCAGACATAGTCAATCCAACGGAAAGTGACATGAATTAATTGAGTCATCAAGTTATGGAAAGATGTATTATACACAATCAATAATGAAGCATCAAGTCAGCAACAAACTCATGGATTCCGAATCAGGATATTCAAACAAGGAAACAATTTGAATGAAGCCAAAATCCAGGAAGCAACCTTTAGAAATGGTTCTTAAATCATGCAAGAATGAATTAAATCAAGGCATCAGTTTTTGGAAATCATCAGTGATCAAATTTTGGGAAAGTTATTATTCTTAACTTTTTCCAGAGAACACTAAAAATAAGCAAGGAATTTTTTTTGGACTTGCATATATGAAGTAAATTAATTCATGTTTCAAATTACTTCTAGAAATCAAAAATGAATTCTCGAAAATTTTATCAAGTGATAATTTTTGGGCAAAGAACAAATAATTTATTTCCAGGAATTTCAGAGGAGCAAAGTTTAAAAAGAAATCACTGTTGGAACATCAAATATTCATGTTTTTCAAACATTCAAATATGGCAATTTTTTCAAAAAAATTCTGAAATCAGATTGGTGTTTTTTGTGCTGAGATCACAGTGTCGTCATGGATACCATCTACTTAAGACAACAAAAGGCAGGAAATCAATTCTCAAATATTTTTATTTCCAGAAACCACACAGTGAACACTTTAGTAAGGTATCATACTGGAATCAATTATTTCTTTCCAGATTGTTAATCACACAAGGAACCATCAATGTTTTATTTAGCAAGAAATTAATCAGAGGACCTCACGTAAAAAATTCAAGGATTTCCATTTTTTACAAAGGGCCACGCACACATCAATTTAAACTAGAGGGACCAAAAGAGGAAACCTTGTATTCAATCAAATCCACAAATTAAAAGAGGAAATCAAGAAATTTCAAAATTTCCTGTTTTGAATTGCAAATAAATGAGAAAGCATTATTTGGCAAGTCGAATTTCAAATGTGTTCTGTTCTTTCCAGTTTTACAATGTAGATTTAATTCGATGAAGTGTTTTTGGCAAAAACTCAAGTCTAGGTTCATTAATCTATTCAAGAGCAATACCAAAATCATGTCTTGGTTCATCACAAATTTCATAGCATTCAATCAAGAGGCAAAAGAGGAAACCGCAAATATCTGAGCAAATCAATTAATGAAATCAGAGATTTAAAGGATTTTTCTAATCCTATATTACACCATATCATCACTGACCAAAAAACGGAATCGAAATCATACAACAATAATTCAGAGCAATAGATTTTAAATCAGAGAACATACAAAGGATATCGTTCGTTATCTCAAGCCAAATCAATCAAAGAACATGAGCATCGTAGCATTTGGTTCTACAGAGGAATTCCAGAACTAAAAGTATCAATTGCGATTTGATTTGGAGGATTTCAAAACCCTATGAAGCAACCGCCATTTGTTTTCTCAGAGCAAAAGGCTATTGGGCTTCACAATTGAAAATGGGCCGGCCATATATTCTAAAAGGGATAACCCTTTTTATTTAATCTCCTAGGGTTTCTATTTATTAGTTTGTTTATATTTTGTGTTGTAAAAGAAATCGTCAGATCAGTTCTAGAATCTGTAAAATCTAGGGTTACAGATTACAGGTTTGTAATTCAGGAAAACCTGGTCGAGGGGATATTGACTTGTCTAGTGTTTTGATCGTAGGGTTAGTACAGGAGCAACGAGTGCAAGTTTACAGTGTCTGTAAGCAGGATTTGTTTTTAACTCCTAGTAGAAACCTAAGGAATGCAGCAGTAGACAGGATTTTGCCAAAGTTGGGTATCTCTGTGTGTTATTTCCTTTCTGCTTCTTATTTCTGTTGTATTCTGTGATCTGTTTATTATTTAATATCCTGTCAGATTTTTAACTCAGTGAAAAACTGTGAAAAACCCTATTCACCCCCCTTTGGGGTTATTCTAGATCCAACAGATGGGAATATGACAGAAATGATTGTCCTAACATAACTGGCATAAACATATACTAACATGGTGACAAAGTGAACATATAAGCATAGATCCAATGAACTTGTGGTAGTTAACTAGTTTTAACATAACAAAGATGTTAAGATAAGCATGACAAGATCTAAATATTAATTTGGATGTCTAACAGGTTCAGAACTAGTATGGTAAGTACAAGGAGATCTAAATAATAAGCTGGATCTGGTTAATAATTTAGATGTCTACATAATACAGATCCAATAGTTAAGAGTATATCTGATACAAACAAGGTTTAAGACCTACACCATAGAGTGTCACAGAAGTTACAATAGATCCGACTAGATAGAGATTTAGGTCCAAGTAATTACCAACTCGGAATGTCATATGTTTACAATTTACAATGGATCCAGTATAATTTAGTCATAGGAACAAATCCAAACTACAGTCATATCAGTTTTACTTTTAAATATTTAAATCTAAAGGAAACTAAGAACTCATAGTGTTTGGATTAGAAAAACAAAACTAGAAGAAGAATAGATCTTGAATCTCTAACTAATTAGCTTTATTTGATTGTTGTAGAAGATAAAGAATTCAATTCAGTTCAGACACCGGTAGCGTTTGTCCTCCATTGATTTCCAGTAAAGAAAGCAAGAGAAATGGACCTTTATATATAGCTACTAGCCTCCAGAAACCGTCTGCCACCTCAGCCCTAGCGGGGTCGACCCCCTTTATGGGTTCAACCCCGGGGTCGACCCCCCACTAAGGGGTCGACACCCATAGGGCGGGAATTTTCCCACTTCCCTCAATTTTCGTGTCGAAATTTTGAATTGAAATTTGAATTCCTGGGCCATATATATATAATTCTTTTGCGTGTATACAAACTTCAAATCCTCATAACTTCTTCATACGATGTCCGTTTTACGCAAACCAAATGTTTATTTGACCAGAATTTCGAGACAGACGCAATGGCATAGTCTATTTCCCTTGATTCTGAATATTAAGTTAATAATTATTTAATTTATCCCCTTTTAGCATTGTTAAAATTACGGGGTGTTACAAAGATTTTCTCTGCATGCCCTTAGCAATGCACAATAAAATTGCGATCATCAAGGCAATAAAGAAGGTCATATCCAACTCAAATGTCCTCAAAACTAATAAATTCCCAAATTTAATTGGTGTTGAAAAAAAAATCATCGACATATAATAAATTCACTTTGAACTAGATCAAATATAATTGGATTTAGTTGAAATTAATATTAATTTAAATGTGGATCCTTTTTAAAAAAAGTTGGCATTCCTTTGCATCCCTACTGTATATGCAAGCATTTCACTTGTTGTTGAAAAGTCAAGATCATTTAAAGAAGTTCCTCTGGTGCCATCTCATGGTCAGATATCCCAATACACCATTTTCCTTAAGATACCTTGCGATATGAGACTAATCCCAACCTTATCTACACATCCACTCTAAAACTTAGGTCCAATTAGGTCGCTTGCACCTCCACCAGTTTAAATTGGGTTTTCACCACCTTCGAACAATTGGTCAATCTATTTACGAATAAGCCTCCTTTTCCACGATGAGAGGGCAACATTCTAATATATAACTCCAACTTGACTCGGAACTCAAGCCACATACTAGAGCACATTTTGGTCAATGATACATCATATTTGTCCCCATAAACATTTATCTTATATACTGTGTTTGAAATTCTTTTGGTGTCTCCCCATGTCTTCATGTGTACATTTCATTTAGGTAGAAGTGGCAAGTCTATTAAACAAAAAAATTGGTATTGGCATCTTGATTAGATATCGCTACATCTATATTTTCTTGGGAACATTTTTTTGGCCAAGTCCAATAGGTTTTATAGTGATCTGTAACACTTTTTATTATAACAAATAATAAATTCATAAGATACAGGAGATAGATAGATTGTGTATCTACTACATGCTTTTTTTAAGTAGACCATCCACTATAAATTCTCCATGTAGGAAGCAACAGAAGATTACAAAAATCAAGCAAGTTATCACCTTACATTTGACAAAAACAAAGGCAACAAAACATATACCCAATTCAATTTGGCATACAACATGCAAGCTATAAAATACATGATAAAAGAAACAAGACTAGTCATAACCTCACAATAATTTCTTCTTTCATAACAGTAACTAAACTAGTTAAACTGTCCAATATTCCATAGCATCAGAATTCCAATTGCATCAAAATCCAAAGAAGGTAACATAAGAGAGGCCATCAAACATACAACTTCAAACTTCAACTACATTACAAGCTACTATAACGTAACACAACAGTCCAAACAGCCTTCCATATGCGAACCAAACAACACTATGGCATTAAAAATGTGACATAAAAAGGTAATGACCATGACCTCGCAACAATTGGAAGGGGAAGCCAAACACCACTCACCAACAACACAACCTCTCCATTGCAAGCGATCGTTGAGAGAGCTAGCTTAGCACGACGCCTAAACTCCACGAAACCAAACACATGCACAAGGCCAGACATGATACCAACCCACAAGACTAAAAACACACCATAAAGATAACCCAAGCAAAAACTCCAACCAGAACACACTCAGCATCCTTTACCCACTTACGCAAAACACCAGCGACATCGATAGAACGAAGCCAAGCCAAAAGAAAACACTAACCCTTAGATCTAGTCCCGAACCGACAGCTGATCTGGATGTACATCTAAAGCCATAGCAATGGGAACATTTATTACAATGAAAAGAACCCCTTGTTGTTATGTGCCACCAATCTAATATATGCTCATCTTATTTAAGATATCTTGCGATATGTGACTGATCATAATCGAATCTACACACTTACCCTAATAAATTGCATTCCACCCCTAATAGTCCCAATGGATATACATGCGGGTCTAGTCTATTTAGCAAAGGTATACGTTCTAAATTTAATTCATTTTATTTAAAAAATTAGGTATATCAAGTAATCTAAATGATAACTGAAAGCTTTACAAGTGAGACCATACAATGAAACTACATAGAATTTAGAACAATAATAATCCATGTACTTACATTTAATTGCATATAATACAAGTACATAAAACATCAACTGCACTTTTCAACAGTAAATCTAAATGTTAGAAACTAATAATTTGATTAATTTATAATATAAATATGCATAATATATTCAATTTTTATTTCAGATAAAAGAACATGACAATAAATTAAAAAAGAAAGACATTGTTACTTTTATTTAAGATAATTAGAACATGCTTTTCAATGTACGTAAATAACTATAAATTTCAGCATTAAATAAACAAGTTAAAACAAACATTTAAACTTGTTAAAGAAAATTTTAAAAAATATTTAAAATAAATTTTATTATATGTAAAAAATTAAATTATTTCTGGAAGTAAACATCAAATGATAAAAAAAAAGGAAAATGGTAGCCATCGAAATCTGAAGTCAACTTTAGATCTCTTTTCCTCGTTCTCACATTCATGATGGCAAAGAACAAGAGAGTCCATTCCTCCAATTCACAACCCTCTTTCTCCTCCCTCTCTCAACTCTCTAGGTGAGTCTTACCCACTGTTGCTTCTTCTAATTTAGAGAGTTGGACTTCTATTAACGCACTTTCAGCTACTGTCCAATCCTTCGACTCACGTACTACTACTCTGTCTAGTATTTCAAATCAATTATCCTTTCATCTTTATCTTATGCTTGTCACTGCTAGATCTAGTATTACTGATATCTATGTTGCTAAGAACACTACTTGTGTTGAAAATTTAGGTTTAGATTCTATTTTGCTGAGTGATGATAAATGTGTTGGACTGATAGATTGTGAAAAAAATCTATGAACCAACAAGCTCTAAAAAATGCATGGATGGTTCTTGTGTTTATGCCCTTGTGGATGACTGTGTAGATTGGCATGTTACAATGAATGATCAATTTACTTCTAGGCAAGATTTGAATGAATCAGACTATGTCAAACTTACAACCCAATTGGTTGCTACCTGCACCATTTCTAATACAAATATCTCAGGAAGATGCAATGCAGTTCATGGAAAAAATAAGCCAGAACGGACATCTTTATTGAAAACACTACCCAAGAATGTTGGAACATATGTGCCAAATTCCTTCAGTATTGAGGTAGTAGATGTAACGACCCGGATTTCGAGCGACTTTGGTTATCGACATAAGCACGATGTCGATAACCAAAACACCGAAAAATCTTGGTAATTAGTGAAAGAAGATAGAGGGTGAGGATAGATAAGATAGAAACTTAGAATAGAAGAAGAAGAAGACAACAACAACAACATCAGAGTAACACGAATCTCACAGCGGAACGAATAAAATATAACATAACTTTTGAAATACAAAGTTATAACTATTTATACATACCATTTTCAGAGTACAACATATAACATCACAGCGGAATAAATAATAGCTATCGACTGCTGAAGCCTCCTGCTCCAAGCTCTCCAAGTGCATCTGTAAATCCCGACTACTTGACTGCCCGTACAAATTTAGGCACCCAAGAGTTTAGGGAAGACAAAACAAATAAACTCCGGGTCAGTCATGTGACTGGTGTGAGTAAACTCAAATCATTTAAACAGGTATATGATATCTCATAAGACCACGCCGTGAATACGGAACGAGTTTTTCCCTTATGAGAATCCAAACATCTTTGAAAAGCAATATCATTCTGATATTATGATAATGTCTAAATACAAATAGATATCAGTCTAGTAGAAACGCTTGCATCTCACGTTCTTCATATATAGTATACAATCAAAACCGCAGGTGCGTATTGGATGATTGGGTTTCCAACTATGACAAGGTATGGAACCACCTTCCGATCAGTGTACTCTAGGAACGATACACTGGAGTTCAACAAGAACATCTTGCAACTCAGCCACACATGACCGACCACTCATTTCGCTTGAATGTATCGAATGTACATGTAATGTCCCAAAAATCCGGACCAATTTGAGCTGACCAAAAACACAAGTCCAACCCCAAATATCACGGAAATTCGAACCATTAATAGAAAGAAGTTAGAGGGTGAGGATAGATAAGATAGAAACTTAGAATAGAAGAAGAAGAAGAACACAACATCAGAGTAACACGAATCTCACAGCGGAACGAATAACATATAATATATATAACATAACTTGAAATATACATCTGTACTTGAATATACATCAATATTAAAGTACATCACTTACAACACAGCCAAAATAACTATAGCTATATGATCCTGAAGCCTCCTGCTCCAGCTCTTCCAGTATATCTGTAAATCCTGACTACTTGACTGCCCATACAAATTTAGGCACCCAAGAGTTTAGGGAAAACAACAAAGTAAACTCCGGGTCAGTCATGGGACTGGTATGAGTAAACAGTTTAAAACAGTTTCAGAAAACTAAATGATATCTCATAAGACCACGCCGTATAACACGGAACGGGTTTTTCCCTTATGAGAATCCAAAAACTTGATTTATCTTTATATCAAAACTCTTTTGATATTATAATAATGTCTAAGTCAAGTAGATAACAATCTAGTGGAACGTTTGCATCTCACGTTCCACATATATAATTACAATCATAAACCGCAAGTACGTATTGGGTATTTGATTTTCCCACTATGACAAGGTATGGAACCACCTCCCGCTGGTATATCTCTAGAGGAGAATACACCGAGTTCAACAAGAACATCTTGCAACTCAGCCACACATGACCGACCACTCATTTCGCTTGAGTGTATCGAATGTATATCACCAACGATTGGGATCAGCAACCGTTTCCCGAATGGGACAGCATCGACAATAGATTTTTAGAAGTAAATGAAACTCTAGATCAGGTGATTATACACCCTAATAGGTGCGACCTACATAGCCATGCTGCTTGCCCGATTTTTGTCATTTACCGGTTGATGAGGCTAGAAGCTACGCATTTATCATCACACCAGATTCACTTCGAATGCCACATCGTCAAATCCATCAAATCACCGATTGACCTCCTCAACAGTACATTACGTGTTAGCTAAAAGAAGTTTCCTTCTCCGCTTCCACTCTTGGTACGATTGGAGAAATCAATATACGTGATCGTCTGGAAATACTCTGTCAGACATTCATCCATACAAGTCACCCAGGAACAGGATGAACCGAAGGCACAATTTCTATTAATAGAAAAAGTCCTTGCACTCTACTCCGTCTTCGATTATCTTTATATAATCTGATTCGCACGCTACTGCCGATATGGAGTGGTTCTTCGGATAATAATCCAACCGGTCTCTCCATATTGACAACGATGGTCAAAACTTCGATAGTCTGTGATTTAACTATCGAATAAAAACAAGTGTTTCGATAGTCGATGATTTAACTATCGAATAAAACAAGTGTTCAACCAAACATCCAACAATCACTGAACCTTTAATTAATATTCCATTAATTAAATCTATTCTCTATTTCTTTATCAATATTTGTTAATCAAATATTTCAATAACCATATTGCCCTTTTACGTTCTTTGGAAAACATTTCCATATATCGCCTTCTTTTTATTTTCTAAACTTTAGAAAATATATGTTATTTATAATTGGAAAATATTCCAATTACTTATCTCTTTTCCAATCTCGTTTATTCCTATACTTAGGAAATGTTCATTATTCTATTTCCCAGCTTTGCACATATTTGGGTTAAAACAGATGTTGTGTAAAACATCGTTACGACAACCCAAATACAGTATTTAACTAATTCTCATTTCACATTGATCTTCGAGCCTGAATCTTGCTACTTATCGGTATATCATGAAATCAACCAAGTTGGGGTATAATTACCTCTCAAACCTTGACTGAATAACATTTAACGTCAAAACAGACAAGACTTCTTACTCGAATAATCAATACCATACAACTGATTATTCACCTTTAAACACATATACATTTTCTCTTTCTATTCCTACGAGATTTTATTCTTATACTTCCCTTTATAATTATACTATTCTATTTCTAAGTTCGTTTCCTTATCGACTTCTATATATATTGATAAGTTGATTTCTAACTATCAAATTATCTTAAAAATATTCTATCTCCTTAAATTCCCGGAAAAATTCGCCATAACCTCCTTTGTACCGGGAGCATCGGGAAATTTCAAATAGCTTTCCCGGTCCTTCTTATCTCAAAAAGAAAAAGAAAAAGCCAAGCGGCTTGCCGATACGGCGCATAAAATCTCATATGGAAATTTAATACGTACCTTTTTGTCGGGCATTCTATTTATTTCACTTCTATACTTTATTCCATACCTGTCTCCTGTATCTTTATGCCTGTCCAATCTATTTTAACTATACCAATCGTTTTAACTCAATTTGTTAATTAAATCTGTTACTTAACTTTTCAGTCTATTTCACCTTCATATTTGAACATGACATGTTCAAATATATTTTTAACTTGCATATTAACAAATTCTAATTATACTCATACTCTCGTTTCCTTATCGACTTCTTATTCAAATTCCAATTCAATTCTATTTGAATTCTCTTTATTTAAACTTCATTTGAATTCTATTTCCAAATTCTATAGTTTAAAAGTCCATTTGAATTTCTATATTCAAATCAATAGTTTAAAGTCCATTTGAATTTCTATATTCAAATCAATAGTTAAAGTCTATTTGAATTTCTATATTCAAATCAATCGTTAAAGTCTATTCGAATTTCTATATTCAAATCAATAGTTAAAGTCTATTTGAATTTCTATATTCAAATCAATAGTTAAAGTCCATTTGAATTTCTATATTCAAATCAATAGTTAAAGTCTATTTGAATTTCTATATTCAAATCAATAGTTAAAAGTCCATTTGAATTTCTATATTCAAATCAATAGTTAAAGTCTATTTGAATTTCTATATTCAAATCAATAGTTTAAAGTCTATTTGAATTTCTATATTCAAATCAATAGTTAAAGTCCATTTGAATTCGATTATTCAAATCTCTATTTCAATTCCTTATATTCAAAGTCCATTTGAATTCTCAGCATTATTTATAAACAACGTTTATAACTTCAATTCAAATCCCGTCTTTTTATTTATAAACAAAGTTTATAAATTCAATTTCTTGTTTTATATACCTTCAAACAAGTTAATATTTCCTATAGTCTTATTTAAAATTCAAATTCTATTTATAAAAAATAGAATTCCCCTTTTTAATTTCAAATACCCTTTTCGATATTTTTATAAATCAATATTCAAGCCCAGGGATATTTTCAACAATCAAATCAACCAATTTTCAATCATTTGATTTTTAACACATCATATAGGAATATATATGAAATCAAACAAACAACAACAGATAATATATTTTTGAGGAATCCAGTTGGATTCCTCCAACTTGTTTTCCTGCATCCACAGATGTTAGTCAACATAGTAATACCCATCCTGCTTCGAGGCAGGATATCGCGGTATAGAAGGTCATCCACTAATCATAGCGTGGGGCGTATAGGGTAATCATCCGCTATGGTACCGCGGGCATCCGCTAATGAAACTGCGGGAATCCAACCAATCATCAACCCAATATATATATAATAGTCCTAAATAACTAATATATATTTTAAATCAACCAAACAATATTTAAACAAGCATAGCAATTATTTTTAACAACTAGAAATAATTCTAATTAAATGGTGAGTGAGGTTTACTCACCGATTTTATCTTAGACGAAGTAGCGATATGTTTTCTGATTAAATTAAACTAGAGTTTAATTTAATCGAAAACTCCATTGCCTCTAAACGAACTCAATCCCATTTCCATTCCGAATCCACCGAGGATATGAGTCCAATAAATTTGACAGCCTTTGAAATCTGGGTTTTGTATAAACAATATATTATTTCCTCTCAAGATCGAATTAAAGTAAATAGTAAATAAATTATTAATTTAAACTAATTAGAGATTGATTGCTTTTAATCATACCATAATCATCTCCTCACATTGACTGTTGAACCCCTCTCATGTGGCTCACGACAGACTCCAACTCTACAGTACATCGAATAACCTTTCCATCCAAGACCCCCTTGTAGTGTTCGCTACTGACAACAACTCTTCTTACATCGCACCTTCAATTTCTTCCCAAACGAACATCAGGAACCCAACAGTGGGTATGAGCCATTCTTCCAGTCACGATACTGTAGCAAGGGCCAACCTTATCTCCACTGTTTAGCAAGACTGCACGCCTATCCTCCCTAGAATCCACTCGCAACCCCTGGCACCGTGAAGAACGAACTCGACTGCCCTAGCTACTAAAATCGAGCACCACAAATCCGACGAATTCAAAATCGACCCCCCCTGTATATCGAATCGCACTAGTTACAGATCTCACAGATGGGTTCGAAGTTAAATTCGAACTCGATTCATTTCTTCTTCTTATAAAAGCTCCGATCCCTCTGGTAAACGGAAAGAAATAGAAGGGAAAAAAGTCGCGATCCCTTGTATTCAACACGGTTTCGATTTTAACAGAGGAAATGAACTTCCATTTTGATTTCGGTTGACTGAGAATATTTCGGCCATTTCGTTTTCTCTTTTGAAGCTTGCGATTTTCTTTCTGCCGAGTTTTAAAGGTAAAAGAACGAAGAGGGGTGGTTGCGACTTTAACAGGAGCAGTGTGGTTATATTTTAGACAGCGAGGCCATGGCTTTGTGGAGATACAGAGAAGGACGTGGTTTCTTTTGAACAAGAGGGAAGGAGCGGTGAGAATTAAAGGGGGAGGTGTCCCTTTATTTAACCTTAAATTTTATTTAATTTTTATTTCAATTAAACTGGTACCCTTTAATTAAAAATACACACTGATTCTGAATCCCTCACTGAACCCAACAACTTTCATTTCTAGCGTAATACCACTGTTCTGAACACACTGAGATAGGTCACGAAGTCCCATTCGATCACCTGTAGTTGATATTTATTTAAACTGATATAAATTAATTTCAGACAATTTATTTCCTCGATAAATAAATAAATATTATTGTCGTTATAAATTCAAATAAAAGTTCCTATAAATTATTTGAACTGTACTTAATTCAAATCAAATTTTGAATTCAACCAAATCCATTTTTCGTATTCTGATTATTTAATATATTCAATATTAAATTGAAATTTATTTTAAAATTGATAACTCAATTTTATAAAATTCCATTTATATTATCCACCCACTATTTAAATCCGAAATAAATAGTTAAAATTAACCCATAAGAATCCGGGTCATTACAATCTTCCCCACTTAAAATAATTTCGTCCTCGAAATTGCTAAGGTAGAAAAAGTGCTACAAACCCATTTATCTTGATACTCAACATTTCAAACTTCAATACGTAACTCTCTGTCGAATAAATCCCTATTCGATAACTCCTCCCTTCGAATAACTATATTCGATAATTTCTCTATCGAATAACTAGATTCGAAAACCTTTCTTCGAATAAACTATATTCGATTTACTCTATTCAATTTACTCTTATCAATTAACTCTATTGGATTTAACTCTTTTCGATTAACTCCATCGAATAACTAAATTCGATAACTACTTCGAATAACCAATATTCTATAACTCACTTCGATTAAACTAATCGATAATTCTTTTCGATTAAACTATAATCGATAGCTCATTTCGATTAACAATTAATTGATAACTCCTTCGATTAACAAATAATCGATAACTCCTTTGGTTCTATTCAAATAAACTAATATTTGATTTAACTTCATTTGCTTGACTCTAGATTGCAGCGATCACAATGGTTACGCCTGATTCCCCCAGGAAACATCCGACCGCCCTAGGCTATCTGCAGCCCTGCAAATTACGCTAGCAGTCGTACGAAATGGCAACTTATCCTGAGTAATTATGGTTGACTAACTCTATCTCAATAACTATATTCGATCAACTTTAATTGAATAACTAACATTCAATTAAATCCTAGTTCGATTAACTACGTTCAATTAACTCCATCTGGTTAATTCTAACTCTAATCGATTATTTCTATCTCTAATCGACTATTTCTATCTCCAGTCGACTTCTCCTATTCGAATAACTCCTATTGGATAGCGTTTATTCATTTATAAAGATTTACTTTTAGTAACGGTTCTTCACTTTATAAATGTTCTCTTAATAACGTTACTTCACTTATACAAGTGTTGTGCACCCCTTCTATTTAAAACTATCGGTGTTAAAACCAATATCTCTTCTCTATATAAGTTCAGACTTATATATTCCATTTATCGAATGATAAACATTTAATTTAATTTATAAACTGTTATTTATAAATTAATCTTTTCTATTTATCTGTTAAAAACAGATTTCCATTTTCTATTCATCTTCTGAATATTCCTTTGATTAAATTCTATTTATTTAACAAATAAATATCTCATTTATAACCTTCTATTTATTTAACAAATAAATATTTCCATTGAATCTATTTGTAAATGTTTTTACAAATATTTCTCTTTCTATTTGTTTGCACATAACTTCCTTTGTATTTGTGTTACAAATAAAATTCCTTTATTCACACCCAATTCATATTTCATTCACATTGATTTTACTCAATTTATTCAATTCGATCAATTTAACTTACTTAAGTTAAATTTAATTTCAATCATTCGAATTCCCATTAACTAGTTGCTAATTAACCGTTTTGCCTATTTCACCCATTTTATTTGAATATAACTTGTTCAAATGCATGTCAACTTAAATATAACTAATCTAATTATATTTTCAACTCGAGTTATATATTCGATTTCGAATATAAATTCTCAATCTCTTTCACTTATCCAGAAACCCAATTTCGATTCAGCTTTCCTTTAACTAATTACTCTTCAATTTAGTTAATTCTATTTAACCATTTAAAATATGATTTTTGTTTTAAAAATCATTTCACTTACTTCACTGGAGTTCATATTTATTTTATATCTCCAGTCTATATTTTCCTCATGTCAATTCGGATTTTATTTTAAAAAAAATCCTTTTACTTATATATATAAACCATTGTGGTTTTTAATGGTTTCTGGCGTTGCTTTTCTAAAAATTTGATTTTGACATATCTCGAAATCTATACGACGAAATCCAGATTTTTCTCTTTCATTAGAAAACTATTATTCAACCCGTCCCGACGATTCTTGTTTCAAAGAATTCCGACTTCAACTGAGTTCTGTATACTAAATTGAAGTTTGAATTGCCAAATTACGAACTGCCGCGCTATGGCGAGCTCGTTTTAATTATATTTATAAATATAAACGTTTTAACTTTGTTTATAATATATTCAACTCCAATCTGATATATTTTTAATATATATCAAATCCATTTTTCCATTTCAACATAATATTCCCGATCTATTTCTCTTCAAATATTCAAGTCCTCTACATTTGCAATATTCAAATTCCATTTGAATTTCTTTATTCAAACTCTATATTTGAATCTCCTTCTATTTAATTTCTATTTGAATTTCCTTCTATTCAAATTCTAATTCAACTTCTTATCTTCAAATTCTATTTGAAATCTTTTTTTTTTTTTCTATTTCTATTTAAATTCCTTTGTTCAATTTCTATTTGAAATCCTTTGTTCAATTTAAATTCTATTTTAACTCCTTTTGTTTTCTTTGAATTCTAATATTCAAATCTCTATTTGACTTTTCTTTATTCAAATTTATTTGAATTCCTTTGAATTCAAATTCCATTTCAATTTTTCTTATACAATTTCTACTTGAATTTCCTTTACTCAAACTCATTTGAATTCCTTTGAATTCAAATTCTATTTCACTTCTATTTGAATTATATATATATTCAAATTCCTTTATTTTACTTCTATTTGAAATCTATATTCCAATTCTCATTTCAAAACTTCTATTTGAAATCTATATTCCCATTTCACATTTCAAATTTCTTTGAAGTTATATAAATATATACATATATTTATATCTATCTCAAATTCAAAACATTTGAATTTTCAAACAACTTGTTTCTTTTCAAACAAATTTCCATCAAAACTTTTTCTAAGGCAGCAATTCATCACTTAGAAACTCGAAAATGAACACTGATGATGTTGCGACCATCATCAGAATTATTTCCCAGCTACTGAATGAGTCTAGTGCTATATTTCTTTCAAAATCCATTTAGAAAAAATATTTTCCAAACTCCCAGGATTTAAAATTCTGAATTCTGGTTGGAATTCAATTTCAATTTATCTCATTTGTATATTTGATTTCATATACAAATTCCATTGGTTATATATATAACTATTTCATTTTTAAAATCTAATTTGATTATAATCCTAACAATCAACTTAACTATTTAAAAACAATATCGTGTCCAATCTTCTGTTCAAGAGTTTATAAATTCCTATCGACTTCGTGGCGTCCCACGATTCGACCAAAATTTATAATCCACTCAACAGACTAGTCAACACAATATAAAACGGTTTTTATATCAAATAACAAGTACGCTCTCTCGTATATATATACACTCAACTCATTCTAGGATACTACTGATCCTATCTCTAATGAGCACAATTCCACACAGCCTAGGTATTCGCTCAACCTAAGCTCTGATACCAACTGTAATGTCCCAAAAATCCGGACCAATTTGAGCTGACCAAAAACACAAGTCCAACCCCAAATATCACGGAAATTCGAACCATTAATAGAAAGAAGTTAGAGGGTGAGGATAGATAAGATAGAAACTTAGAATAGAAGAAGAAGAAGAACACAACATCAGAGTAACACGAATCTCACAGCGGAACGAATAACATATAATATATATAACATAACTTGAAATATACATCTGTACTTGAATATACATCAATATTAAAGTACATCACTTACAACACAGCCAAAATAACTATAGCTATATGATCCTGAAGCCTCCTGCTCCAGCTCTTCCAGTATATCTGTAAATCCTGACTACTTGACTGCCCATACAAATTTAGGCACCCAAGAGTTTAGGGAAAACAACAAAGTAAACTCCGGGTCAGTCATGGGACTGGTATGAGTAAACAGTTTAAAACAGTTTCAGAAAACTAAATGATATCTCATAAGACCACGCCGTATAACACGGAACGGGTTTTTCCCTTATGAGAATCCAAAAACTTGATTTATCTTTATATCAAAACTCTTTTGATATTATAATAATGTCTAAGTCAAGTAGATAACAATCTAGTGGAACGTTTGCATCTCACGTTCCACATATATAATTACAATCATAAACCGCAAGTACGTATTGGGTATTTGATTTTCCCACTATGACAAGGTATGGAACCACCTCCCGCTGGTATATCTCTAGAGGAGAATACACCGAGTTCAACAAGAACATCTTGCAACTCAGCCACACATGACCGACCACTCATTTCGCTTGAGTGTATCGAATGTATATCACCAACGATTGGGATCAGCAACCGTTTCCCGAATGGGACAGCATCGACAATAGATTTTTAGAAGTAAATGAAACTCTAGATCAGGTGATTATACACCCTAATAGGTGCGACCTACATAGCCATGCTGCTTGCCCGATTTTTGTCATTTACCGGTTGATGAGGCTAGAAGCTACGCATTTATCATCACACCAGATTCACTTCGAATGCCACATCGTCAAATCCATCAAATCACCGATTGACCTCCTCAACAGTACATTACGTGTTAGCTAAAAGAAGTTTCCTTCTCCGCTTCCACTCTTGGTACGATTGGAGAAATCAATATACGTGATCGTCTGGAAATACTCTGTCAGACATTCATCCATACAAGTCACCCAGGAACAGGATGAACCGAAGGCACAATTTCTATTAATAGAAAAAGTCCTTGCACTCTACTCCGTCTTCGATTATCTTTATATAATCTGATTCGCACGCTACTGCCGATATGGAGTGGTTCTTCGGATAATAATCCAACCGGTCTCTCCATATTGACAACGATGGTCAAAACTTCGATAGTCTGTGATTTAACTATCGAATAAAAACAAGTGTTTCGATAGTCGATGATTTAACTATCGAATAAAACAAGTGTTCAACCAAACATCCAACAATCACTGAACCTTTAATTAATATTCCATTAATTAAATCTATTCTCTATTTCTTTATCAATATTTGTTAATCAAATATTTCAATAACCATATTGCCCTTTTACGTTCTTTGGAAAACATTTCCATATATCGCCTTCTTTTTATTTTCTAAACTTTAGAAAATATATGTTATTTATAATTGGAAAATATTCCAATTACTTATCTCTTTTCCAATCTCGTTTATTCCTATACTTAGGAAATGTTCATTATTCTATTTCCCAGCTTTGCACATATTTGGGTTAAAACAGATGTTGTGTAAAACATCGTTACGACAACCCAAATACAGTATTTAACTAATTCTCATTTCACATTGATCTTCGAGCCTGAATCTTGCTACTTATCGGTATATCATGAAATCAACCAAGTTGGGGTATAATTACCTCTCAAACCTTGACTGAATAACATTTAACGTCAAAACAGACAAGACTTCTTACTCGAATAATCAATACCATACAACTGATTATTCACCTTTAAACACATATACATTTTCTCTTTCTATTCCTACGAGATTTTATTCTTATACTTCCCTTTATAATTATACTATTCTATTTCTAAGTTCGTTTCCTTATCGACTTCTATATATATTGATAAGTTGATTTCTAACTATCAAATTATCTTAAAAATATTCTATCTCCTTAAATTCCCGGAAAAATTCGCCATAACCTCCTTTGTACCGGGAGCATCGGGAAATTTCAAATAGCTTTCCCGGTCCTTCTTATCTCAAAAAGAAAAAGAAAAAGCCAAGCGGCTTGCCGATACGGCGCATAAAATCTCATATGGAAATTTAATACGTACCTTTTTGTCGGGCATTCTATTTATTTCACTTCTATACTTTATTCCATACCTGTCTCCTGTATCTTTATGCCTGTCCAATCTATTTTAACTATACCAATCGTTTTAACTCAATTTGTTAATTAAATCTGTTACTTAACTTTTCAGTCTATTTCACCTTCATATTTGAACATGACATGTTCAAATATATTTTTAACTTGCATATTAACAAATTCTAATTATACTCATACTCTCGTTTCCTTATCGACTTCTTATTCAAATTCCAATTCAATTCTATTTGAATTCTCTTTATTTAAACTTCATTTGAATTCTATTTCCAAATTCTATAGTTTAAAAGTCCATTTGAATTTCTATATTCAAATCAATAGTTTAAAGTCCATTTGAATTTCTATATTCAAATCAATAGTTAAAGTCTATTTGAATTTCTATATTCAAATCAATCGTTAAAGTCTATTCGAATTTCTATATTCAAATCAATAGTTAAAGTCTATTTGAATTTCTATATTCAAATCAATAGTTAAAGTCCATTTGAATTTCTATATTCAAATCAATAGTTAAAGTCTATTTGAATTTCTATATTCAAATCAATAGTTAAAAGTCCATTTGAATTTCTATATTCAAATCAATAGTTAAAGTCTATTTGAATTTCTATATTCAAATCAATAGTTTAAAGTCTATTTGAATTTCTATATTCAAATCAATAGTTAAAGTCCATTTGAATTCGATTATTCAAATCTCTATTTCAATTCCTTATATTCAAAGTCCATTTGAATTCTCAGCATTATTTATAAACAACGTTTATAACTTCAATTCAAATCCCGTCTTTTTATTTATAAACAAAGTTTATAAATTCAATTTCTTGTTTTATATACCTTCAAACAAGTTAATATTTCCTATAGTCTTATTTAAAATTCAAATTCTATTTATAAAAAATAGAATTCCCCTTTTTAATTTCAAATACCCTTTTCGATATTTTTATAAATCAATATTCAAGCCCAGGGATATTTTCAACAATCAAATCAACCAATTTTCAATCATTTGATTTTTAACACATCATATAGGAATATATATGAAATCAAACAAACAACAACAGATAATATATTTTTGAGGAATCCAGTTGGATTCCTCCAACTTGTTTTCCTGCATCCACAGATGTTAGTCAACATAGTAATACCCATCCTGCTTCGAGGCAGGATATCGCGGTATAGAAGGTCATCCACTAATCATAGCGTGGGGCGTATAGGGTAATCATCCGCTATGGTACCGCGGGCATCCGCTAATGAAACTGCGGGAATCCAACCAATCATCAACCCAATATATATATAATAGTCCTAAATAACTAATATATATTTTAAATCAACCAAACAATATTTAAACAAGCATAGCAATTATTTTTAACAACTAGAAATAATTCTAATTAAATGGTGAGTGAGGTTTACTCACCGATTTTATCTTAGACGAAGTAGCGATATGTTTTCTGATTAAATTAAA
The DNA here is from genome assembly GCA_030737875.1 of Allium sativum. NCBI lineage: Eukaryota > Viridiplantae > Streptophyta > Magnoliopsida > Asparagales > Amaryllidaceae > Allium > Allium sativum. The sequence continues at coordinate 52,570,630 of CM060919.1, forward strand.
CTAGAGTTTAATTTAATCGAAAACTCCATTGCCTCTAAACGAACTCAATCCCATTTCCATTCCGAATCCACCGAGGATATGAGTCCAATAAATTTGACAGCCTTTGAAATCTGGGTTTTGTATAAACAATATATTATTTCCTCTCAAGATCGAATTAAAGTAAATAGTAAATAAATTATTAATTTAAACTAATTAGAGATTGATTGCTTTTAATCATACCATAATCATCTCCTCACATTGACTGTTGAACCCCTCTCATGTGGCTCACGACAGACTCCAACTCTACAGTACATCGAATAACCTTTCCATCCAAGACCCCCTTGTAGTGTTCGCTACTGACAACAACTCTTCTTACATCGCACCTTCAATTTCTTCCCAAACGAACATCAGGAACCCAACAGTGGGTATGAGCCATTCTTCCAGTCACGATACTGTAGCAAGGGCCAACCTTATCTCCACTGTTTAGCAAGACTGCACGCCTATCCTCCCTAGAATCCACTCGCAACCCCTGGCACCGTGAAGAACGAACTCGACTGCCCTAGCTACTAAAATCGAGCACCACAAATCCGACGAATTCAAAATCGACCCCCCCTGTATATCGAATCGCACTAGTTACAGATCTCACAGATGGGTTCGAAGTTAAATTCGAACTCGATTCATTTCTTCTTCTTATAAAAGCTCCGATCCCTCTGGTAAACGGAAAGAAATAGAAGGGAAAAAAGTCGCGATCCCTTGTATTCAACACGGTTTCGATTTTAACAGAGGAAATGAACTTCCATTTTGATTTCGGTTGACTGAGAATATTTCGGCCATTTCGTTTTCTCTTTTGAAGCTTGCGATTTTCTTTCTGCCGAGTTTTAAAGGTAAAAGAACGAAGAGGGGTGGTTGCGACTTTAACAGGAGCAGTGTGGTTATATTTTAGACAGCGAGGCCATGGCTTTGTGGAGATACAGAGAAGGACGTGGTTTCTTTTGAACAAGAGGGAAGGAGCGGTGAGAATTAAAGGGGGAGGTGTCCCTTTATTTAACCTTAAATTTTATTTAATTTTTATTTCAATTAAACTGGTACCCTTTAATTAAAAATACACACTGATTCTGAATCCCTCACTGAACCCAACAACTTTCATTTCTAGCGTAATACCACTGTTCTGAACACACTGAGATAGGTCACGAAGTCCCATTCGATCACCTGTAGTTGATATTTATTTAAACTGATATAAATTAATTTCAGACAATTTATTTCCTCGATAAATAAATAAATATTATTGTCGTTATAAATTCAAATAAAAGTTCCTATAAATTATTTGAACTGTACTTAATTCAAATCAAATTTTGAATTCAACCAAATCCATTTTTCGTATTCTGATTATTTAATATATTCAATATTAAATTGAAATTTATTTTAAAATTGATAACTCAATTTTATAAAATTCCATTTATATTATCCACCCACTATTTAAATCCGAAATAAATAGTTAAAATTAACCCATAAGAATCCGGGTCATTACAGTACATCACCAACGGTCGGGATCAGCAACCGTTTCCCGTATATATATGGGACAACATTGATAGATTAAAGAAGCAAATGAATATTCTCTAGATAGGTGATTATACACCCTACTTCGGTGCGACCAACTTAGCCATGCTGCCTGCCCGATTTTTGTCATTTACCAGATGTGAGGCTAGAAGCTACGCTTACTTTCCATTCATTGATAACACGATAACTTTGAATGCCACATTATCAGATCCGTTAATCATTAGTTGGATCTGCACAAATAGATTCTGGATATTATGCGAAGGGAATAAATCCGTTGGCCACCATATATATTTGTACAGTCCAACTCTTTCGATCATTGGAACTATTCTGTCAGACATTCGTCCATATACGTTCGTTCTGGGACTGAACGAAACCGAAGGCACTATTCTGTAAACAGGACAGCCCTTGCATTTTACTCCGTCTTCAATTTCTTCATCGTATTTGATCACAACACTTATGTCGATACGGAGTGGTTCTTCAGATAATAATCCAACCGGTCTCTCCATATTAATAACGTAAAATGGTCAAAACTTCGATAGTCTGTGATTTAACTATCAAATGAAAATATGTCGGTGTACAAACAACGATCTTAATTCCAAATGGAATTATTGATCCAATCATCAATCATATATATATATATATTCATATTTCCTTATTTTCTAAAACTAGAAAATATATGTTTTCAGCATTGGAAAACATTTCCAATCCTCATTTACGCATCACTATCATTCCACAACTATTAGTCCCTAACTGTAAACTAGTAAGAGAACAATTCTCTAAGTATAAACCCCGAAGGCCGAAACCAACATCAGATCGATACTCAGAAAACTATTCAACTTACTAATCTCTAGTCAGTTTCTAATTTTTGTTTAACTTCACTTCTAAATTTCTATATTCGATTAACCCCTTTTGATAAACTACGTTTGATTAACTCCTTTTGATAAACTACGTTTGATTAACTCCTTTTGATAAACTACGTTTGATTAACTCCTTTTGATAAACTACGTTTGATTAACTCCTTTTGATAAACTACGTTTTCCGTTACAACTATTTCCCTTTTTTTTACGTTTACTTACCGTTACAAATATTTCCTATTTACAACTTCTATTTACCGTTACAAATATTTCCTATTTACAACTTCTATTTACCGTTACAAATATTTCCTATTTACAACTTCTATTTACCGTTACAAATATTTCCTATTTACAACGGTTTATTTATCTTCTAAATAAATATTCCTTATTCCTATTTATTTTCTAAATAAATATTCTCCTTTTCAATTCTATTTATTTTCTAAATAAATACCCTTTTTATAAAACTCTATTTGTTTTATAAATACTTCCTTTTATAAAACCGTGTTCGTTTTATAAATAATTTCCTTTTTGTAAAATCCTGTGATTTTATAAAATCCCTTTATTTCAATATATATTGAAATATTCCTTTTTATAACTCAGGGTTTCTTATGATATTCAAAATATCAAACAACGATGATCAATATCGTTCTAACATCCATAATCAATAACAGATTATAAATCACAACATATATCACAATATATGAAAACAGTAAAATAATTGTTGAGGAACCCAGTCGGATTCCTCCAATCTGTCTCCCTGCATCACAGATGTTACACAGTATAATATATATCATATTTCATTTTGAAATGAAATATCCTGCTATACAGAACCATATTTGATTAACAGTACATAGATTAACTATAACTACGTTTTCAATCAAATCTATTTAACAGTCCAGTTTAACAATCAATATACAGCGGTCAATAAATAAAGTACAATTTATATTAAAATATAAATTGAGGAGAGTTAGTGAGTTTTACTCACTTTGGCGCGTTAATCATTAAATAACGGTTTGCGTTATTCGATTCAGTCGGACAATTTATTTCGCCATAAATTGTAACGAGCTCCACTCCACTCCCAGTCAGTTCCATTGGGTAGTATCCGTCCATACGATCCCGACAGATCTTGTTTCACCTAATTCGTATAACTTTAGTTAATCACAGTCTGAAGCCTTCTTCCTATATCGAAGAAAATGAACCCGCTATTGTACACCATCTCAAACCGTATTCTTCCACTATTGATACCTCGTGCCATCGAACACCCGGTCGCCATCACCATCAGACTCGCCCAACAACCCCTCTACCGACCCATTGGAATATAGCTCCTCACGTTAATGCCCTTTGCTATCCTCTAGACCCCCACGGTATTATGTAAACTAAAACATTTTCAACAAAACTCATCTCGTCAAACCGTGGTCTTCCCTGAAACATGAATCCCTCTGTGCTCCTTTTAAGAACACAATTTACTGAACACGTCTTGCAGTACCACATTCCCATATTTCCGAACAGTAAAGCAACCTTGCTCCATTATAGTATCTTCTTCATAACATTCAAACGAAAAATAACAACACCCTCCTCGCTACTTAAATACTTTATAGAAACCGAAATGCAAATCACCATTCAACTCCACTGTACATGCTCCATACTCACGTATGAAAAACCACCCCTCCTCCCTCACTTTCGAAACCAACAGAACTTCCCTATCCCAAATATATATATATATATATATATATATATATATATAAATATATATATATATACGGCAGGTTTCCCTTTTGTTTTTATTTAGGCTTTACTTTTACATCCAAGCCACTTCTCACATACACACCCCTCCATCAGACTGGCCATCATTTCTTCACCGATGAAACTTTTCACCACTACTTCACGTTTTGCCCCATTATTATATATAATTACCAAAATATACGTACAAATAAAAACTCACCCAAAGTCCTTATTACCGCAAATACATGAACCAGTATCTCCCCATACTCTACACGTTAAAACATCATTTCATTCCATACTTGCACCCTTCCACCACACTAAAATGACGCTCGCTACCCTCACTTCCATCTCCTGCTACCTCCGATCAGCAGTACCTGCTTTGCTCCAACCTCTGACGCAATCATCACCAAACCTCCACGAGTTCACCAGACTTCGGCCGACCCCACCTACTTACGGGTCTGGCAACTCGAGCTCCTGCGGTAAACACTCCGAGCTTCCCAAAATCCGCATGCTACTGCCCTAACGTTCACACAAACAACAGCGAACGACCCAGTTCGAACTCAGACAAAGGCATATGAATACGAAGAGGAACCTAAGGCGAATTCAAAGAACTCATCTTTCGAATGTTTAGATTCGTATTTGATTTTATGAGCATCGAAAATGTTTCTTAGTAAGAACGAGATGGAGGCGACATTTTGTTGATTGTAAAAATTAGGTTATAATGTTGTTAGAGGGGTATTTATAGACATTCTAAATATCTAGATATTTTTCTAAGAAAAAGGACGTGGGGTTGTTTCAGTTTGTGGTGGAAAATCACCAGTAGCGTGGCACATTTTCGTTGGTATGATATTCTGGTTGATAAATCATCAGTGTGGCATTCCTCCCTGCAATTCATATTTTATGTTCGAATTATTTATGTATTAACCACTTTGCCAGTATATGCATATATATAAACATACATATTTTGTTTTTTTTTCGAACTGCTATAGACAGAATAAAACCTACCATTGTGACGAGCAACGTACCACGATCCCAAAGATATCATAATACCGGTAGATGGACTCATATTGTGAAACCCCAAAATGTTGATTACAGGGTGCCAAATACTCCAAATAAAAAGTCGTATATTTAATTAATTAAAAATTACAGTAAAATTCTAAAAATTAAATTATCACTATGTCCCAAAAGAACCTTGTCTAAATTCAAACCCGATCTCTATTTATATCGAATAAACCGTTACGGTCGATAAACGATTCCATAACGACTACTTTAGAATTTGATTTGAAGATAAATCAAAATCTACACGACAAAATCCTGATTTTTCTCTTCCACTAGAAAGATATACTCCACCAGCTTCATACGTTTCTTGTTTCACAGAAATCCGACTTAAAACGAATCCTGTACATTCAGTTGAAGTTCGAATCACCAATTTACGAACTGCAGCGCCATTTCAAGCTCGTTTATAATTATACTATAAACTATACGTTCAATTGTCGATGATTGAATATATTCGTTGTTCAAATTCAATTCCAAGCTGAATTAAATATCACAGATGATCCGGTTCACAACATATAGCCATTTCGGCCAATTCTAATTATTTCAGAATTAAATATATTATTTAATTTATTATTTAAATTAAATATTCACCATTGTTTAAATTCCACGGCCATTAAATTCTCTACATCACCATTGATATAATTAAATAAATTAATCATAATACCTCTGCCAACGCGGGTCATTACAATCTTCCCCACTTAAAATAATTTCGTCCTCGAAATTGCTAAAAGGTAGAGGACGACCCTATCGACTGGTTAGAACATATTTGTTCACTTCTTAACTTCAGTTTCAACTGAACCAATTTAATTTCAATTAAATTATTAATTAATTCTTATCAACAAAAATTTTCAAAAATCCTGAAAATTTTCTAACTCCTTAACTTTTCGAAAAATTTCGCTAGCACCTCCTTCGTACTGGTCACTACGTCAAACCACCACTCGCCTCTCTGGGCCATCTCCAACCCAAATGAAAATCAAACAGCCAAGCGGCTTCCCAAATTGGCTCATAAATCTTATATCCAATAGAAATATAAACTAGTACTTTTTGTCGGCATATCATTATATCCTTTCCACCTGTTATTAAATTTAGCGGATACAAGGGTTATCCCAATCAAATCCCCATCTGCTTTTATCCCCGACACAACCATTCGCTTATATCCTAAGTCGAATTTTATTTCAAATTCGAGTTCCATTCTCGATTTCAAACTCTTAACTTGATTATCACATCACACTTCAAATTTGAACTCACAATCCAATTTGTCTTGATATCATTCCACTTCAATCTCAGTTACCACTTTACTGGCTTTACTTTAATTCAAATTTTGCTTTCACAAATTTCTGTTAAATTTGTTTTTAATTCAAACAGTCTTTCCCAAAACAAATTCAATACAGTATCTCTGGTAGTAATTCATCACTTACAACTCGAAAATGAATACTGATGATGCAGCTGTCATCATCAGAATCTATTTTCCAGCGATCGAAGTGAGTTCAATACTATAAAACCATTTCTAAACATTTCCACTTTGAAATTCATTTCAAAATATAATTTACACTGCTTGTAAAACAATTTAAAATCTCCCAGGATCTTAAATTTTCCTTATTTTTAATCCCAATCCATTTACAAACACTTATCCAATTCTCCAGAGTCTTAACTTCAATTCTGGTTTAAATTTCAGATTTTACTCACCTGATTTCACGTATTTCACTTATATGAATTCTGATTGGCTATTTACATAACCATTTAATTTATAATCTTACTTGATTATAATAACAACAAATATATCCAATATATTCAAAATATACGTTGGGTAAACTATTTCGTTTACCCTCTTTTCAAAACATACCATGATGGTTCATCGTATTCAAGTGTTTACAAAATCCCTACCGATACAGTGGATCAAACTGATCGACCAGAACTCATAAACACTCAACCAATGAATCTCCACAATATAAAACAAATTTTTATATCAATAACAAATACGTTCACTCGTATATATACACTCAATCTCAGTCTAGGGTATTACTAACACTATCTCTACCGAGTCACGCCACAGAGCCAAGTAATTCTTAACTTAAGCTCTGATACCAACTGTAACGACCCGGATTTCGAGTGTTTTGGTTATCGACATCGTGCTTATGTCGATAACCAAAGTCGCTCGAAATCCGGGTCGTTACAGTAGATGGTTTTAGTGTGTTGCCTACTAATGTCATTCAAGTTGATGTTAGCTATAGGGTAGATTATTAAGTTGGCTTCTTGCAAGATGTTTCAGGTCGGTCTTTGATATCTATGTGTCGGAAACCAACAGGTAAGCTGCATGTTCAATTACATAGGTCATTGGTTTATTTTCACTTCTCACATAAGAAAGATTGATTCCAACTACTAGAATCAAATCCTTTTATTATTCATGGAGAACCTTTCATTATCACTCCATGAGGTATTAAAATTGACAAAGTCAGAGAGAAAATTCGTTCCATTCTAGTTTGGGCGACTTTAACTAACATTCCTTCTGTACTATAACCGTTGGTTGGTTTAAATTGGCTTGCAAGTCTTATTGGAGAGTATTAGACGTTCTGATATAGGGATTGAGATTCATAAAAGCCTTTTATCCGCAAAAGCATTAATTGAGGTCACCCTACTAAGCCTTTGTGGCTGAAATTAAAAGTCAAATCACTAACGGGATTGATATGGAAGTTGACGAACAATACAGTTGGGGTATATTTGCATTTCATGCAATCATTAGGCCACATTTCTTCTACCTTTTCTAATAGATCAAAGCTTGTTTCTACAAGACCCCATCTTCCTAGGTCGAAGATGATATGGATTCCCAAGGCACCTTGGTCCTCAGAGCCTACAGCCACTGCCATCTTTATGGTTATTATAGATTCCACTCTTGAACCTTTGGTTTCCCCTTGCATTTATGACACTTCTAATGTTTCCATGGACAAACTAAATGATCAAATTATTTATTCTATTCTTGAGAAGTGTACTTAGGTACATACTGCATCTGAGATGAGGTAAGAACCTTCTTTTGATACATTCATTAAATTCAAAGGAAATGTAAGTGAGAAATGACATCAAACTATATCATATCAAAGACTATGGACTTACATTGACGCCTTCTGGAGCTAAAAGTCAAAGCAATTGGGCGATGACTTCGCAATCTTTTTGGGATAGGAAACATTTGTACCACTCCCGCGATCTTATGATCCGCTCCATACACCATATTTCACTGCCTTTTGGCGTGTAATAGGCCATGTGATAAAAGAGACTAGTGTTCTCTCCTTTTTAGTAGTTTATGCATGTTAGTCTAACCCAATACTTTTACTTTTATTGTACTCAATGGTCTGAACACTTTAAATCCAGTAGATAGTAGATAGACGATCTTTCTTGACTCCTATACTTTCATGTATTTGTCACTTGTTGTAATGAAAAGTGGATTGTCCATTATGAAATCTGATTGACCTTTACCAAAAAAAGTAAATAAAAAGGTTGTAAATACTACAATTAAGCATTAGGTGTTTTGAACATTTTATACTAAAATAATGTAGTTTGCCTTTTTGATGATATTTTATTATGGTTTCATTTACATACCAAGGTGTTAGCACATAAAGCTACACTAACACCCAGAATACATTACAAGAAAAGGGTAAATGAAGAAAACTAAATAGAAAAATGAGGAAAGCAATAAGTAAAATCACACAAAGCAATTTCATGAATCGAAAAGGTATACCTTTGTTCACTTTAGATGAAAGTTCACTAATATCACTCGAGTTCTTATTAGAACAACTATTCAGAATGTGGTACATCTGAATCAGTTAGAATTTCGGGTATAAATTAAAAAGAGTGTAAAAGGATCCTTAATAATTCCTAGGAATCTCATATTTATAGAGGGAGAAGTTCGAAAATCGCGGGGAGTGGATTTGAGGTTATAGAGAAAGCAGAGAATGTGGGTATGACACGTTGTCTTAGCAGTTATCCAGATCGGCGAAGTTGACCAGTTTGGATCAATGAGCTATTGCACTGATCCTTATAGCAATGCGGCCTTTACCATTTGTTCCACCTAACCATCTCTTCTTCTTTATGGGTTTCTTCATGTCTTGGTTTGTGACATCCCACATCCGTTAATGTCACTCATTAAGAGAATGCATTAAGTTTCGTGAAGCGTTATAGGTAAACAGAAACGGAAACATTACAAGACAGGTATAAAGTAGCAGCAGAATAAAAAAAACTTTTATTAACCATAAAGCATAACTTCGTGGTTCATAACATCATATGTATGAAAATAATAAACCCAGTACAACATTAAAACTTCTTTCTTGTAGTTAAAACATCAGAGTAGATAAGAACTTGAGTAATACATATATGCAGCTCCAAGCGGATGGAAGCACAATCCTGGTCAAGCTTGAGTATTCCCACCCTAAGAACCTGGGGAGGGGAGGGGACGGAAGAGAAAGAAGAGGAACCAAAATGGGTCAGACATAAAGTCTGGCGAGTCCAGTTACTTTTAGCATATAAATAAGTAAAAGTATCATGACAGACATATAAAATGGATAAGAGAGAAAACAACATAAAAAGCAGGTACGATAAGATAAACAGGACAAATATGATAGAGTATACTACGCTTCTATGATGGTTTCTCTGCACATACACTAGTATAACCAGAATGAGATGATGCCCAACATATATAAGATGGTAGACTTAGGCGTACTTCTGGTGAGAGGTTTTAACCCCATACAATCAACAGGCAGCCCAATATACAGGAGTTACCCCTAAGGATAATAACAGGCTCTTAAACTTACCAAAGTCTAAATGTACCCTAATCGATTGGCTCCCTACTCCGTAGATACCCTGTGCTGGCCCCACAGTATGGTGTATCACTCACTAAAGCGGCAACCCTTTGTTCTTTAGATGTGCACAACCATATCTACTGGTGCCACGACGTCTTATCTCCCTCTGTCCGGACCATGCACACACATGGCCCGGTCGGTACGCGCTGCCCACACCGTCCCCCACTCTGGATCTCTTACAATCAGCCTAGTAAGCATGCCCCAACTCCAACCTAGTTCGGAGTACTCGTTTGATACCTATATATGAATCACTGAATGAAACGGGTCCCACACACAAGATGATGCAAGCTTTTACCTATGCTTGCATCCCCACTAGGTTTTCCATAGATTATGCCTACCTATCTATGTCATAAAATTGGATAATCCCAATAGGTTAAGTTTGTGGGCCTATATATAAATATCACCCATCAACCCGTGATTTACTTAACCCACCCACTATTTCAAACAAGTTTTCTTAACCCCTATTCAATTTTTCATATTCATACAATCCCTATGGATTCAACTAGGTTAAGTATTCAACTTCATAGCCATATTCATTTATGGTTATAATGTACTAGACCTCCCACATTAAGCCTACCACTTGTGTATGCTGGATATGGCAGTCGATTCCGGGCAGACTTCTTCCACAAGTCGGACTTAACCTCGTGTCTTAGCACATCTCGTGTTTATGCTCTTAGACATCTCACATTAGGTTCACCACTTGCGGTCGCTGGACTTGTTGGGCGTTTTCGGGCAGACTTCCACCACAAGTGTAATCTAACCTCGTGTCTAAGCGCAGCTACAGTTTCTAATTACTATTATTCTGGGCATTCCAACTATTAACCAATTATTCCTATGTCGTTATAGGTTTTCATGCCCCTTTCCCAAGTTATGTTCATAATGAACCATATTCCCCAAATTTAGGTCTTTAATCACAAGTTGATTTATGTCCCCAACTTCATGTTCATATATTTCATCCAAGTTATGCCTAAAATTCTAGTTATAAGTTATGCCTTAATTTTATCGTTTTCCCCTCGTTCCCAAATTAGTGCGCTCACATATTTCAGCGGCATGCCTAGGCTCGAAGGTTTTCAGGCTATATAAAATAAAAAGGGAAAAGATAGAGGGAAGAGGACAGAAATAATCATACTAACAAGGTGAATATAGAATGGCAGAAATAGGCATAAACATATAATGACATAATGACAAGATAGGCATATAGGAATAGATCTGATGAACATGTGATAATAGAACTGATTCTAACATAATATGGATGTCATAACAGGCATGACGAGATCTAAACAATGAATATCCAACTAGTAACAGATCTGATTTAGCCACGGGCATGAGGTGATCTAAACAGTGAATTAGATCTATAAACAATGGTAGATCTGACATGATAAATAGGTATAGGCTCAGATCTAGTTTCATAGTCATGTCAGAATAACTTGGATAAATAGGTTATAACAGATATGATGTGATTCACAGAGTTACAGCCATAGATCCAAATTATAGTCATGTCAGTACTTACTTTTTAGTTATTTAGATCTAAAATTAACATAGACTCACAGTATTTGGATCTAGAAAAATAGAAGAAAGGTTGCAGATGTTGAATTATAAATCTCTAAACTCTAGTTGATTGCTGAAGAAGAAAGACTTGATTTAATCCGGGCAGTGACAACATCTAGTTCTCCATTATTTTTGGTTCGCAAAAAATGAGAAATGAGGCCATATTTATAGCCGACCCCAAAACCCTAATCTGCCAGATCAACTGCAGGGGGGACAACCCACCTTATGGGGTCGACCCACGGGTCGACACCCCTGAGTGGGATTTTTGCCGCCTCCCCAAATTTTGAATTTCGAACTGATTTTTGAATTATGTATTTAATTATATATATATTCTTCTTTCGCATATACAAATTTTAAACCTTAATAACTTCTTCATACGGTGTCCGTTTTACGCAACCAGGTGTCTATTTTGACCAAAATTCCGAGACAAACGCAATGACGTAGTCTATTTCACTTAATTCTGAATATTAAATTAATTATTCTTTATTTTATCATCTTTAGTGTTGTCGAAATTACGGGGTGTTATATTCTCCCCTACTCAAAGGATTTCGTCCTTGAAATCTCCAAGTTAAGAAGAATGTATATCCTACCATCCATCACCCATCTACTCATCCACCAGTCATGAGCATCTGTTGTCCTTAATGACTTCTAATGCTTAAATGAATATGTGCAAAGGTTTGTGTATATGTCCTTATACTAATGCGAAGATCAGGAGGTCAACTGATTCAGTCGACCTCCTTAATGCAATGTATGTTAGTGCCATGAATCCAAATGTATGGAACAACACTACTATAACATGTAAGTTATACATGTGTGCACAATCATCCATCCAAATGCAACATTCATATGATGATACATTTAATTTGATCCATTAAAAGAAGAAAATGCATACACATCCATATGCAGTATGAGAGTGATTGAGCCGATCTAGTGCATAATGTGTGCGTATATGCATCCATGAGAAACTACTAGCAAACACTTGCATCCACAAACATAACATGTCTCAAAATCATGTTTTCATTCATGGGATTCCTATCTAAAGGTCGAAGAATTTGATCGATATAATATACTTAAATGATAGAAACAAGCATGAATAAAAGCTTTGGAAAGGAAGTTAAGAACATACCATCGAAAAGAAAAGGGTACAAAGCACGAATCTTGTCTTCGATCTCCCATGTTGCACCTTCTGGGTCATCTCCCCACTGAACCTTCATCAACTTGAATTCTATATTGCGTAGCTTCTTGTAACACCCCACCTCCGTTAAGGTCACTCACAAAGGGAATGCCTTAATTTTGGTGGAGCATTTTAGTAAACAGAACATAAACTTACAAGACAAATAAAACAGTACTTGAAAAATTTACAACTTTATTACAACAGAAACTGAAATAAGCTTGGTTACATCCTTTCAAATCACAATATCAGAATTCAAGTACAAAATATCAGTCTTGTACAAAAGCCTTCAGAATGCATAGTTTAAAATCATAATCCCCACAGAAGAAGACAAGCCATACTTTAAGCACTTCAAGCGGAAGGAATCCCGATCAAGCTAGAGTATTCCCTCCTTAGAAAACCTGGGGGAGGAAAACGGAAGAAAGGAGGCGAAACAACAAGGGTCAGACAAAAATTCTGGCAAGTCCAGTGACTTTCAGCATATGAACAGATAATAATAATAATGACATGAAAGCAAATCTGGATAAGAGATGGCAGTAACATGAGTAGCAGATATACTTAGGTTAAACAGCAGAAACAGAATGATATAGACTAAGCCATGCTTCTTATTTATATCTTACTTCTCTGCACTAATACTAGTATAACAGGATTAGGTGTCACCCTAATGTCTAAACTGAAGCAGAAACAGGAACAAAATAATTTCTACAAAAATAGAAGCTAATAATGGGCCTTTACCACCCGAACAGAAACAGACAGAAGCAGAATGCTGATAATGGGCCTTTACCACCCGAACAGAAACAGACAGAAACAAAATATTAATAATGGGCCTTTACCACCCGAACAGAAACAGTCAGATTAATCCCAACGGAAACAGAATGTAGAATTAGGTGTACACTAGTAATTGGGCCTTTACCACCCGAACAGACGGTACCACGCAGAAACAGACGGGTGTTTCCACCCAACAGAAACAGACGGTACCAACAGAAACAGACAGAACAAGTGTACCCTAAAACCCTACCCCAAGCGATCGGCTCCCTAAACATAAATACCCTGTGTCGGCCCCACAGTAGGGTGTATCACTCCCTAAAGTGACAACCAATTGGCACAGACCTATTTACAGATGTCACGGCGTCTTACATCCACAGAGGCAGGCCGGGATCCATGCACGCACATGACCCGGTTGGAATGCACCATCAACACCCCTCACCATTATCAGAATGAACCACTTATAATTAGTTCAGTAAGCGTGCCCGGACCCTACCTACTGTTGGGTCAAAGTTTTGATACCAGAAAGGGTTACTGACTAATATGGGTCCCAAACAACAGATGACACAAGTAATTCCCCTCCTAACCTTGTGTCCCCAGACTAACAGATTTCAGATTAACTTGTTTACAAGTTCAGACATACAGAATTCAGATCAACCAGTTCACAGACAAGTTTTCAGACTAACAGATCAGATATACAGATTTAACAGACTTACCGATTAACCAGTTACAGATTAACAGACTTACAGATTTGTCTAACTTTGTAATTGGGCCTACAGATTCACGGAACAGATTTATTAAATTCATCAGTCTGGTGGGTTTAACCCTATCCGCCCAACACGTTTTAGACATCATTTTTATCTCAGATTTACATTAATTAATTATTAATGCCCAGACCTCTCACATTAGACTGACAGTTTGCGGCTACTGGTTAGGCCGGTTGGTTCGGGCAGATTTCTGCCGCAAACTGAGTCTAACCTCGGGTTTCAAGCACGTTATGACTAACTTCTCACATTAGAACCTATTGTTTGCGGCCACTGGATGTGCCGGGCGGTTCCGGGTAGAATTATGCCGCAAACTCATTCTAACCTCGAGTTAGCCATGTTCATCTTTGCGGCCAATTAATTAATAATTTACCATTTATTCCCACGCCTAATATACATGTCAATTATTCATAACTATAGCCAATTTAGATTATGTCAATAACAGACTAATTATATCAACTCAACATATATAGCAGATAATAGATTTTGCAGATTAGGCGACTTAACGGATTTAGCAGATTAAGCAAACTAGCAGATTTAGCAAATAACAGATTAGGCATCCCAACAGATTTAGCAGTTTAGGCATCTCAACAGATTTAGCATATTTGGCATTTTCAATAGACTTAGCAGATGACAAATTTGGCAGATGAACAGATCTAGTAGACTAGGCAGTAGAGCAAAACTAGCAGATTAAGCAATATAACAGAACTAGCAGATTAGGCAATATAACAGAACTAGCAGATTAGGCAAATATAACAGAACTAGCAGATTAGGCAAATATAGCAGATTTAATCATTCCTTAAAGTTTCACAAACATATCTTGCCTAATTATAAATTTGGCCTAAGTTTGCATGCCTAAATAGTTGTCATGATTCACACTATGATCATATACCCCACGTTTGCATTGAATTTACATGTCACAGATTATGGTCATAATTTACATGTCCGAATTTAGTTCAACTTGCCTAGTACAAAAGATTCACATATAAATTATACCAAATATAGCCATCGATTTCAATGCATGTCATATATTCAAAAATCTCCCACTTAGGTGTTATTCACATTTGATAGTCCTCAAATCTTATTATATATTTTAATTTCTACACCTAAGTCACATATCTTCCCCTTATTAAGGTGTGCCACAAATCTAGGTTTTAATCATGTATCCTATTCTTAAAATCAGATATTGAATTATGTCCCCAAATCACAGATTATCATACATAGCTTGCTCAGATCCAGATCTAGTTTACAACATGTAATATGTATCTAAACTAATTACATGCCTACGGTCAAATTTGTGCCCCAATTCCTAAGTCATATGTCCAATGTAAATTTTATGCCTCAACTTCTCAAGTCGTATATTCAATATTCTTTATGCCACAAAACTCAAGTCATAGGTTCAATTATATGCCTTAGATTTATGTCCTAAGTTCCAAGTTCAACCTATGTTCTTTCCTCAAATCAGTCACATATCGGTCATGCCCATTTCATGCATTATTCATTTTATTGTCCCAAATATTTTAGCGTATGTTAATCTCTTATGAGATTGGCTCAGGCTCGTGGTAGCATGGCTATAGAACAGAAAGCAGAAAGAAATACAGAATAAGGTAGATCTAAACAGAACAGAACAGACATAATCTCAGATTCAGATTTACAATTCATGTCACAATCAGAATTAACGTTTATATCGGAAAATAACTGTACTTGTCTTGGTTGGATTAAAGAAAGAACTTTAATTGTTGTAGAATCGTTGCAGAAGCTTTAATCTCTAGTTTGAATTGAGTTGCTTAGGTTGATGTTGATTAGCTTCTAGTCTTGATTCCAGCAGAGTAGCGACACCATTTTTATTTTTATTTAGAACAGAGGCAGAATAGAATTGTGTGTAGAGAAGGCTAGGTTTGGGACTGTTTAAATAGGTTTAGGCAAATGAATCTAGGCAGAAAACGAGACCAGATACATAAGAATGCACCCAGGCCCAAAACCAGGTTCGGGACCAGGTCGAACCCCAGGTCGACTGCCTAGTTGACCTGGTCGGGGGGAGGGGTCGACTACCCAATGGACCTGGGTCGGGGGGGGGGGTGTCGACTGCCCAGTCGACCTGGGTACTGGGTGGGAAATTTCCCGCCCAGTCTATTCTGGGTTTTGAATTCGAAATTTGAATTCGAATTCGAGCTGTTTTCGATTCTGAAAATTCCTGAAACTTCGGAGGGCCATAACTTGGTCATACGGACTCCGATTCTCACAAACTCGGACTCGTTTTCAAGAAGAATTTCGAGACGAACGCAATGGATCAACCCGTTTCCCTTGATTCTTATTTAAAAATTAATTATCCTCTGATTTGTTACTTTTACGTTCACAGAAAATACGGGGTGTTACATTCTCCCCTCCTTAAAGGATTTCGTCCCCGAAATCTTCAAGTTAAGAAGAATGTGTCCTACCATCCAACATCCATCTACTCAATCATCAATCACTGGCGTCCATTGTCCTTAGAAACTTCTAATGTTGTATGAACATATGCAAAAGTGTGTGTATATGTTCCTTATCTTATGCAAAGATCAGGCGGTCCACTGATTCAGTTGACCTCCTTAATGCGAATTTTGCCAGTGCCATGAGTCCAACATGTATGCAAATTTTCCTATTTGATACATATCATTTCTATATGAGTGCACAACCATTCAGTCATATGCAACATCCACGTGCTGAGTCCATCATTTTGCATCCACAAAAATTGAAAATGCTCACACATCCATATGCAGTATGAGAGTGTTTTCGAGCCGATCTAGTGCCTAGTGTGTGTATATGCATCCACGAGCAACCACTTGCATCCACTTGCAACCATCAAACATAACATGTCTCAAACACATGTTTACACCCAATAGTTTCTACCTAAAGGTCGAAGACTCGATCGATAGGATACAGTCGAATGATGGAAGCGAGCACAGATAAGACAAAGACGTGATTCCCATTAGACATTGGTTGAGAAAATAATTCCCCTAAGTATCAACCCCGAAGACCGAAATCAACATCAGATTAACACCCAGAGGATTACCCTCTTTAGACAATGTCAAAACCGGAATTCAGAATTATTCAGATATTTACAGACTACTGGTACAGATCAGGTTCCCTGATGATTCTTAGGAAGCTAAGCATGACAAAATCATATTCCACAAAAACGCAGAATGTATGCGTCATACTTGACGTCTAACACAGATATCTCTCAAACCCCAATCTATCACAAACGGATTAGTCATAACCCTTATGGGTTTGAGTCTACAGCGGAATCAGAAACAATACTAGTATTAAAGTGCAGAGTATCGATTACAGAATCAAAATGCCAGAATCAGAAAGAGTTTTAACTCAACAATCAGATAAGAAACTTAAACCTTCTACTCAAGTTTTCTTATTTCTATCCTATCCATTCGCCTGTCCTCCAGAAGTGGGTTCTGCCCTCTGTCCTTGCCCTTGTTTCTTCGGGCAGTCCCTAGTGAAGTGTCCCATCTCACCACAGTTGAAGCAAGTGCCCTTCCTTTTTCTGCAATCCTTGTTCAGATGAGTCGAGCTTCCACAAGTAAAGCACTTTTTCCCCTTCTTATCTTCAGACTTCTCATCCTTCTTTTGTGTTTCCTTTTTGGGCCATGCTTTCTTATTCTGTGGTTCTTCCTTCTTAGTCTCTTTCGGGCCCTTGTCTTCCTCGTGCTGTAGTGCCATGTCCACCAATTTCTCGTAAGTCTCTCCCATGAGTACATGGGTCATGGCTAGGCTGTGCAGTGGCTCGTTCAATCCTTTAACAAAGCGGAGAGCCTTTTTATGCTGAGTGTTGACTAAATCCAATCTGAACCTAGCCAGTTGGTTGAACTGGTTGACGTATTCCTTGACCGTCATACTTCCTTGCTTAAGAGATAAGAACTTTTCCAGTTGTAGACTTCGTACAGCTTGCGAGAGGAATTTTGTCTCAAACCTTGTTCTGAAATCCATCCATGTTTCAACTGGCCTCTTGGCGTTAGTGACGTCCCACCAATAGGAAGCTTCGTCGTTGAGCAGCCATACCGCCAACTGTACCTTCTGCCTATCGTCCACCTCGAAGATAACGAATAGATCCTCAGTTTCTTTGAGCCAGTTCCTCGCTTGTACGAATGATTCAGTTCCCTTGAAATCCTTCCCACCCATGGCTCTAAAATCTCTATAGATCTTTGAGAAAGAAATTGCACGAGGAGGGGGCGGAGGAGGGGGATCATTTGCTGGACCTGCGGCGGCGGTCCTAGCCTCAAGATATTGACGAATCCAACCGGGTACATGAACACCCTCTGGTATCTCAGATGCTTCAGACATGCTGAAACGAAAAAGGAAAGATTCAATACAAAAAGGACTGAAGGAAAGATATATGGCTCTTGGGGATCATGTTTTTCAAAATAAGCTTTATTTTTGAAAACACTTCCTTTCAAAACCTTTTTGAAAATAGTTTTCAAAAACTTTATCCAATCTGGTAACCTTCAGCTCTGATACCAAGTGTAACACCCCACCTCCGTTAAGGTCACTCACAAGGGGAATGCCTTAACTTTGGTGGAGCATTCTAGTAAACAGAACAGAAACTTACAAGACAGATAAAATAGTACTTGAAAAATTTATAACTTTATTACAACAGAAAATGAAATAAGCTTGGTTACATCCTTTCAAATCACAATATCAGAATTCAAGTACAAAATATCAGTCTTGTACAAAAGCCTTCAGAATGCATAGTTTAAAATCATAATCCCCACAGAAGAAGACAAGCCATACTTTAAGCACTACAAGTGGAAGGAATCCGGATCAAGCTAGAGTATTCCCTCCTTAGAAAACCTGGGGGGAAAACGGAAGAAAGGAGGCGAAACAACAAGGGTCAGATAAAAAGTCTGGCAAGTCCAGTGACTTTCAGCATATGAACAGATAATAATAATAATGACATGAAAGCAAAACTGGATAAGAGATCGCAATAACATGAGCAGCAGACATACTTAGGTTAAACAGCAGAAACAGAATGATGTAGACTAAGCCATGCTTCTTATTTATATCTTACTTCTCTGCACTAATACTAGTATAACAGGATTAGGTGTCACCCTAATGTGTAAACTGAAGCAGAAACAGGAACAAAATAATTTCTACAGAAACAGAAAGCTAATAATGGGCCTTTACCACCCGAACAGAAACAGACAGAAGCAGAATGCTGATAATGGGCCTTTACCACCCGAACAGAAACAGACAGGAACAGAATATTAATAATGGGCCTTTACCACCCGAACAGAAACAGTCAGATTAATCCCTACGGAAACAGAATGTAGAATTAGGTGTACACTAGTAATTGGGCCTTTACCACCCGAACAGACGGTACCACGCAGAAACAGACGGGTGTTGCCACCCAACAGAAACAGACGGTACCAACAGAAACAGACAGAACTAAGTGTACCCTAAAACCCTACCCCAAGCGATCGGCTCCCTAAACATAAATACCCTGTGTCGGCCCCACAGTAGGGTGTATCACTCCCTAAAGTGACAACCAATTGGCACAGACCTATTTACAGATGTCACGGCGTCTTACATCCACAGAGGCAGGCCGGGATCCATGCACGCACATGACCCGGTTGGAACGCACCATCAACGCCCCTCACCATTATCAGAATGAACCACTTATAATTAGTTCAGTAAGCGTGCCCGGACCCTACCTACTGTTGGGTCAAAGTTTTGATACCAGAAAGGGTTACTGACTAATATGGGTCCCAAACAACAGATGACACAAGTAATTCCCCTCATAACCTTGTGTCCCCAGACTAACAGATTTCAGATTAACTTGTTTTCAAGTTCAGAGATACAGAATTCAGATCAACCAGTTCACAGACAAGTTTTCAGACTAACAAATCAAATATACAGATTTAACAGACTTACCGATTAACCAGTTACAGATTAATAGACTTACAGATTTTTCTAACTTTGTAATTGGGCCTACAGATTCACGGAACAGATTTATTAAATTCATCAGTCTGGTGGGTTTAACCCTATCCTCCCAACATGTTTTAGACATCATTTTTATCTCAGATTTGCATTAATTAATTATTAATGCCCAGACCTCTCACATTAGACTGACAGTTTGCGGCTACTGTTTAGGCCGGTTGGTTCCGGGCAGATTTCTGCCGCAAACTGAGTCTAACCTCGGGTTTCAAGCACGTTATGACTAACTTCTCACATTTGAACCTATTGTTTGCGGCCACTGGATGTGCCGGGCGGTTCTGGGCAGAATTACGCCGCAAACTCATTCTAACCTCGAGTTATCCATGTTCATCTTTGCGGCCAATTAATTAATAATTTACCATTTATTCCCACGCCTAATATACATGTTAATTATTCGTAACTATAGCCAATTCAGATTATGTCAATAACAGACTAATTATATCAACTCAACAGATATAGCAGATAACAGATTTTGCAGATTAGGCGACTTAACGGATTTAGCAGATTAAGCAAACTAGCAGATTTATCAGATAACAGATTAGGCATCCCAACAGATTTAGCAGTTTAGGAATCTCAACAGATTTAGCAGATTTGGAATTTTCAACAGACTTAGCAGATGACAAATTTGGCAGATGAACAGATCTAGCAGACTAGGCAGTTGAGCAGAACTAGCAGATTAAGCAATATAACAGAACTAGCAGATTAGGCAATATAACAGAACTAGCAGATTAGGCAAATTTAACAGAACTAGCAGATTTGGCAAATATAGCAGATATAATCATTCCTTAAAGTTTCACAAACATATCTTGCCTAATTATAAATTTGGCTTAAGTTTGCATGCCTAAATAGTTGTCATGATTCACACTATGATCATATACCCCACGTTTGCATTGAATTTACATGTCACAGATTATGGTCATAATTTACATGTCCGAATTTAGTTCAACTTGCCTAGTACAAAAGATTCACATATAAATTATACCAAATATAGCCATCGATTTCAATGCATCTCATATATTCAAAAATCTCCCACTTAGGTGTTATTCACATTTGATAGTCCTCAAATCTTATTATAGATTTTAATTTCTACACCTAAGTCACGTATCTTCACCTTCTTAAGGTGTGCCACAAATCTAGGTTTTAATTATGTATCCTATTCTTAAAATCAGATATTGAATTATGTCCCCAAATCACAGATTATCATACATGGCTTGCTCAGATCCAGATCTAGTTTACAACATGTAATATGTATCTAAACTAATTACATGCCTACGGTCAAATTTATGCCCCAATTCCTAAGTCATATGTCCAATGTAAATTTTATGCCTCAACTTCTCAAGTCGTATATTCAATATTCTTTATGCCACAAAACTCAAGTCATAGGTTCAATTATATGCCTTAGATTTATGTCCTAAGTTCCAAGTTCAACCTATGTTCTTTCCTCAAATCAGTCACATATCGGTCATGCCCATTTCATGCATTATTCATTTTATTGTCCCAAATATTTTAGCGTATGTTAATCTCTTATGAGATTGGCTCAGGCTCGTGGTAGCCTGGCTATAGAACAGAAAGCAGAAAGAAATACAGAATAAGGTAGATCTAAACAGAACAGAACAGACATTATCTCAGATTTAGATTTACAATTCATGTCACAATCAGAATTAACGTTTATATCGAAAAATAACCGTACTTGCCTTGGTTTGATTAAAGAAAGAACTTTAATTGTTGTAGAATCATTGCAGAAGCTTTAATCTCTAGTTTGAATTGAGTTGCTTAGGTTGATGTTGATTAGCTTCTAGTCTTGATTCCAGCAGAGTAGCGACACCGTTTTTATTTTTATTTAGAACAGAGGCAGAATAGAAGCAGAATAGAATTGTGTGTAGAGAAGGCTAGGTTTGGGGCTGTTTAAATAGGTTTAGGCAAATGAATCTTGGCTGAAAACGAGACCAGATACTTAAGAATGCACCCAGGCCCAAAACCAGGTTCGGGGACCAGGTCGACTGCCTAGTCGACCTGGTCGGTGGGGTCGACTCCCCAGTCGACCTGGGTCGGGGGGGTCGAATGCCCAGTCGACCTGGGTACTGGGCGGGAAATTTCCCGCCCAGTCTGTTCTGGGTTTTGAATTCGAAATTTGAATTCAAATTCGAGCTGTTTTCGATTCTGAAAATTCCTGAAACTTCGCAGGGCCATAACTTGGTCATACGGACTCCAATTCTCACAAACTCGGACTCGTTTTCAAGCAGAATTTCGAGACGAACGCAATGGATCAACCCGTTTCCCTTGATTCTTATTTTAAAAATTAATTATCCTATGATTTGTTACTTATACGTTCACAGAAAATACGGGGTGTTACATTCTCCCCTCCTTAAAGGATTTCGTCCCCGAAATCTTCAAGTTAAGAAGAATGTGTCCTACCATCCAACATCCATCTACTCAATCATCAATCACTGGCGTCCATTGTCCTTAGAAACTTCTAATGTTGTATGAACATATGCAAAAGTGTGTGTATATGTTCCTTATCTAACGCAAAGATCAGGCGGTCCACTGATTCAGTTGACCTCCTTAATGCGAATTATGCCAGTGCCATGAGTCCAACATGTATGCAAATTTTCCTATTTGATACATATCATTTCTATATGAGTGCATTACCATTCAATCATATGCAACATCCATGTGCTGAGTCAATCATTTTGCATCCACAAAAATTGAAAATGCTCACACATCCATATGCAGTATGAGAGTGTTTTCGAGCCGATCTAGTGCCTAGTGTGTGTATATGCATCCACGAGCAACCACTAGCAACCACTTGCATCCACTTGCAACCATCAAACATAACATGTCTCAAACACATGTTTACACCCAATAGTTTCTACCTAAAGGTCGAAGACTCGATCGATAGGATACAGTCGAATGATGGAAGCGAGCACAGATAAGACAAAGACTTGGTTCCCATTAGACATTGGTTGAGAAAATAATTCCCCTAAGTATCAACCCCGAAGTCCGAAATCAACATCAGATTGACACCCAGAGGATTACCCAATTTAGACAATGTCAAAACTGGAATTCATAATTATTCAGATATTTACAAACTACTTGTAAAGATCAGGTTCCCTAATGATTCTTAGGAAGCTAAGCATGATAAAATCATATCCCACAAAAACTAAGAATGTATGCGTCATACTTGACGTCTAACACAGATATCTCTCAAACCCCAATCTATCACAAACAGATTAGTCATAACCCTTATGGGTTTGAGTCTACAGCGGAATCAGAAACAATACTAGTATTAAAGTGCAGAGTATCAATTACAGAATCAAAATGCCAGAATCAGAAAGAGTTTTAACTCAACAATCAGATAAGAAACTTAAACCTTCTACTCAAGTTTTCTTATTTCTATCCTATCCATTCGCCTGTCCTCCAGAAGTTGGTTCCGTCCTCTGTCCTTGCCCTCGTTTCTTCTGGCAGTCCCTAGTGAAGTGTCCTATCTCACCACAGTTGAAGCAAGTGCCCTTCCTTTTTCTGCAATCCTTGTTCAGATGAGTCGAGCTTCCACAAGTAAAGCACTTTTTCCCCTTCTTATCTTCAGACTTCTCATCCTTCTTTTGTGTTTCCTTTTTGGGCCATGCTTTCTTATTCTGTGGTTCTTCCTTCTTTGTCTCTTTCGGGCCCTTGTCTTCCTCGTGCAGCAGTGCCATGTCCACCAATTTCTCGTAAGTCGCTCCCATGGGTACATGGGTCATGGCTAGGCTGTGCACTGGCTCGTTCAATCCTTTAACAAAGCGGAGAGCCTTTTTATGCTGAGTGTTGACTAAATCCAATCCGAACCTAGCTAGTTGGTTGAACTGGTTGACGTATTCCTTGACCGTCATACTTCCTTGCTTAAGAGATAAGAACTTTTCCAGTTGTAGACTTCGTTCAGCTTGCGGGAGGAATTTTGTCACAAACCTTGTTCTGAAATCCATCCATGTTTCAACTGGCCTCTCGGCGTTAGTGACTTCCAACCAATAGGAAGCTTCGTCTTTGAGCAGCTATACCGCCAACTGTAACTTCTGCCTATCGTCCACCTCGAAGATAACGAATAGATCCTCAGTTTCTTTGAGCCAGTTCCTCGCTTCTACGAATGATTCAGTTCCCTTGAAATCCTTCCCACCCATGGCCCTAAAATCTCTATAGATCTTTGAGACAGAAATTGCACGAGGAGGGGGCGGAGGAGGGGGATCATTTGCTGGACCTGCGGCGGCGGTCCAAGCCTCAAGATATTGACGAAACCAACCGGGTACATGAACACCCTCTGGTATCTCAGATGCTTCATACATGCTGAAACGAAAAAGGAAAGATTCAATACAAAAAGGACTGAAGGAAAGATATATGGCTCTTGGGGATCATGTTTTTCAAAATAAGCTTTATTTTTGAAAATACTTCCTTTCAAAACCTTTTTGAAAATAGTTTTCAAAAACTTTACCCAATCTGGTAACCTTCAGCTCTGATACCAAGTGTAACACCCCACCTCCGTTAAGGTCACTCACAAGGGGAATGCCTTAACTTTGGTGGAGCATTCTAGTAAACAGAACAGAAACTTACAAGACAGATAAAATAGTACTTGAAAATTTTATAACTTTATTACAACATAAAATGAAATAAGCTTGGTTACATCCTTTCAAATCACAATATCAGAATTCAAGTACAAAATATCAGTCTTGTACAAAAGCCTTCAGAATGCATAGTTTAAAATCATAATCCCCACAGAAGAAGACAAGCCATACTTTAAGCACTTCAAGCGGAAGGAATCCGGATCAAGCTAGAGTATTCCCTCCTTAGAAAACCTGGGGGGGGAAACGGAAGAAAGGAGGCGAAACAACAAGGGTCAGACAAAAAGACTGGCAAGTCCAGTGACTTTCAGCATATGAACAGATAATAATAATAATGACATGAAAGCAAAACTGGATAAGAGATGGCAGTAACATGAGCAGCAGATATACTTAGGTTAAACAGCAGAAACAGAATGATGTAGACTAAGCCATGCTTCTTATTTATATCTTACTTCTCGGCACTAATACTAGTATAACAGGATTAGGTGTCACCCTAATGTCTAAACTGAAGCAGAAACAGGAACAAAATAATTTCTACAGAAACAGAAAGCTAATAATGGGCCTTTACCACCCGAACAGAAACAGACAGAAGCAGAATGCTGATAATGGGCCTTTACCACCCGAACAGAAATAGACAGAAACAGAATATTAATAATGGGCCTTTACCACCCGAACAGAAACAGTCAGATTAATCCCTACGGAAACAGAATGTAGAATTAGGTGTACACTAGTAATTGGGCCTTTACCACCCGAACAGACGGTACCACGCAGAAACAGACGGGTGTTGCCACCCAACAGAAACAGACGGTACCAACAGAAACAGACAGAACTAAGTGTACCCTAAAACCCTACCCTAAGCGATCGTCTCCCTAAACATAAATACCCTGTGTCGGCCCCACAGTAGGGTGTATCACTCCCTAAAGTGACAGCCAATTGGCACAGACCTATTTACAGATGTCACGGCGTCTTACATCCACAGAGGCAGGCCGGGATCCATGCACGCACATGACCCGGTTAGAACGCACCATCAACACCCCTCGCCATTATCAGAATGAACCACTTATAATTAGTTCAGTAAGCGTGCCCGGACCCTACCTACTGTTGGGTCAAAGTTTTGATACTAGAAAGGGTTACTGACTAATATGGGTCCCAAACAATAGATGACACAAGTAATTCCCCTCCTAACCTTGTGTCCCCAGACTAACAGATTTCAGATTAACTTGTTTACAAGTTCAGACATACAGAATTCAGATCAACCAGTTCACAGACAAGTTTTTAGACTAACGGATCAGATATACAGATTTAACAGACTTACCGATTAACCAGTTACAGATTAACAGACTTACAGATTTGTCTAACTTTGTAATTGGGCCTACAGATTCACGGAACAGATTTATTAAATTCATCAGTCTAGTGGGTTTAACCCTATCCTCCCAACACGTTTTAGACATCATTTTTATCTCAGATTTGCATTAATTAATTATTAATGCCCAGACCTCTCACATTAGACTGACAGTTTGCGGCTACTGGTTAGGCCGGTTGGTTCCGGGCAGATTTCTGCCGCAAACTGAGTCTAACCTCAGGTTTCAAGCACGTTATGACTAACTTCTCACATTATAACCTATTGTTTGCAGCCACTGGATGTGCCGGGCGGTTCCGGGCAGAATTACGCCGCAAACTCATTCTAACCTCGATTTAGCCATGTTCATCTTTGCGGCCAATTAATTAATAATTTACCATTTATGCCCACGCCTAATATACATGTTAATTATTCATAAATATAGCCAATTCAGATTATGTCAATAACAGACTAATTATATCAACTCAACAGATATAGCAGATAACAGATTTTGCAGATTAGGCGACTTAACGGATTTAGCAGATTAAGCAAACTAGCAGATTTAGCAGATAACAGATTAGGCATCCCAACAGATTTAGCAGTTTAGGCATATTAACAGATTTAGCAGATTTGGCATTTTCAACAGACTTAGCAGATGACAAATTTGGCAGATGAACAGATCTAGCAGACTAGGCAGTAGAGCAGAACTAGCAGATTAAGCAATATAATAGAACTTGCAGATTAGGCAATATAACAGAACTAGCAGATTAGGCAAATATAACAGAACTAGCAGATTAGGCAAATATAGCAGATTTAATCATTCCTTAAAGTTTCACAAACATATCTTGCCTAATTATATATTTGGCCTAAGTTTGCATGCCTAAATAGTTGTCATGATTCACACTATGATCATATACCCCACGTTTGCATTGAATTTACATGTCACAGATTATGGTCATAATTTACATGTCCGAATTTAGTTCAACTTGCCTAGTACAAAAGATTCACATATAAATTATACCAAATATAGCCATCGATTTCAATGCATGTCATATATTCAAAAATCTCCCACTTAGGTGTTATTCACATTTGATAGTCCTCAAATCTTATTATAGATTTTAATTTCTACACCTAAGTCACAAATCTTCCCCATCTTAAGGTGTGCCACAAATCTAGATTTTAATCATGTATCCTATTCTTAAAATCAGATATTGAATTATGTCCCCAAATCACAGATTATCATATATAGCTTGCTCAGATCCAGATCTAGTTTACAACATGTAATATGTATCTAAACTAATTACATGCCTACAGTCAAAATTATGCCCCAATTCCTAAGTCATATGTCCAATGTAAATTTTATGCCTCAACTTCTCAAGTCGTATATTCAATATTCTTTATGCCACAAAACTCAAGTCATAGGTTCAATTATATGCCTTAGATTTATGTCCTAAGTTCCAAGTTCAACCTATGTTCTTTCCTCAAATCAGTCACATATCGGTCATGCCCATTTCATGCATTATTCATTTTATTGTCCCAAATATTTTAGCATATGTTAATCTCTTATGAGATTGGCTCAGGCTCGTGGTAGCCCGGCTATAAAACAGAAAGCAGAAAGAAATACACAATAAGGTAGATCTAAACAGAACAGAACAGACATAATCTCAGATTCAGATTTACAATTCATGTCACAATCAGAATTAACGTTTATATCGGAAAATGACTGTACTTGCCTTGGTTGGATTAAAGAAAGAACTTTAATTGTTGTAGAATCGTTGCAGAAGCTTTAATCTCTGGTTTGAATTGAGTTGCTTAGGTTGATGTTGATTAGCTTCTAGTCTTGATTCCAGCAGAGTAGCGACACCATTTTTATTTTTATTTAGAACAGAGGCAGAATAAAAGCAGAACAGAATTGTGTGTAGAGAAGGCTTGGTTTGGGGCTGTTTAAATAGGTTTAGGCAGATGAATCTAGGAAGAAAACGAGACCAGATACATAAGAATGCACCCAGGCCCAAAACCAGGTTCGGGGACTAGGTCGACCCCCAGGTCGACTGCCCAGTCGACCTGGTCGGGGGGGTCGACTGCCCAGTCGACTCCCCAGTCGACCTGGGTCGGGGGGGGGGGGGGGGGTCGACTGCCCAGTCGACTCCCCAGTCTACCTGGGTACTGGGTGGGAAATTTCCCGCCCAGTCTGTTCTGGGTTTTGAATTCGAAATTTGAATTCGACTTCGAGCCATTTTCGATTTTGAGCCATAACTTGGTCATACGGACCCGATTCTCACAAACTCGGACTCGTTTTCAAGCAGAATTTCGAGACGGACGCAATGGCGCAACCCGTTTCCCTTGATTCTTATTTTAAAAATTAATTATCCTCTAATTTGTTACTTATACTTTCACAGAAAATACGGGGTGTTACACTTCTTAACTTCTGATCTAAAGATACAGGTAGGAACTCGTCTTACTGTCGCCTCCCATTCCACCTCTACTTCTTCCAATATACTCGGCTCAACTACTTCCACGGTATCATGCAAGCACTTCCGCAAATGAGAAACGTGGAAATTATCATGAACACCGGATAGTCCCTCCGGTAGCTTTACTCTATGGTCCATTTGGATAATCCTTTCTGTTATGGGAAATGGTCCTACGAATTTTGTTTCCAACTTTCTTACAGATCCAAAGTGAACCACATTTCTCAAAGGTTACACTTTAATGAAAACCATGCCTCCCACCTCAAATTCAATGTCAGTCCTTCTTTTGTCTGCATAGGATTTCTGCCTATCTTGAGCGGTCTTCATTCGCCGTCTAATAAGATCAATCTTCTCGGATGTTTCTCTAAACATATCTAGTCCAAGTAGTAGTATTTCTGTAGATTCCCACCAATAAGCCGGTGATCTACAGGGTCGTCCGTATAATGCTTCGAAGAGTGCCATGCCAATGCTAGCTTGATAACTGTTGTTGTAGGCGAACTCTACTAAAGGAAGATGCTCTTTCCATGTCCCTGCGAAGTCTAGGATACACAGCCTTAGAAGATCCTCAAGAACTCTATTCACCCTTTCTGTCTGTCCGTCGGTCTGAGGGTGATAAGCGGTGCTCAGATACAACTATATACCTAATGCTTCCTGCAAGATCTTCCAAAATTCACTGGTGAAAATGGGTTCACGATCACTTACGATGGAAGGTACTCCATGAAGACAGACTATCTCACGAACGTAAACTACTGCCAACCATGCTGCCGTCCTCTTACTCTTAATTGCAATGCAATGAGCGCTCTTAGTAAGTCTGTTTACTACAACCCAAATACTGTTGTTGACTTTCTTTGATCTGTGCAAACCATCTATGAAATCCATAAAGACGCTCTCCCACTTCCATTGCGGGACCTCCAAAGGATGAAGTAAACCACCAGGCTTCTTTTGCTTAGCTTTAACTTGCTGGCAAACCATACATTGAGAAACAAGTTCTATCACATCTTTCTTTATCCCATCCCAAAAGAAAACCCTCTTAATATCCATATACATCTTATCACCACATGGATGAATAGTCATCTTAGAATGATGGGCTTCCTCTAGGACTGTCTTCAAAAGGCTCCCAGTTTGGGGAACACAAATCCTCCTATCTCGTCGCAACCACATCTTATCGTATATGGAATATCAACTTAGGTGAATAGAAGTCTCCCCTTTACTGAGACTATCCAAGATGTCTAAAATTAGCGGAACCTTTCGCTATGAAGCTCCTATCTGATCCATAAGAGTAGGTCGCTCTTCCAGTGATGCAAATAAGCCAGACAAAAACTCGGTGGAGGGTCCAAAGTCAAAAGTTGATATTAACTCCAAGCTTTTCCTTTCCACAAACAGAGGACTAAGGCCATCCTCTGCCTACTCAGTGTGTCTGCAACCACATTACCATTGCCAGGGGTAGAAGCAATCTCGAAGTCATAAGATGCTAGGAACTCCATCCACCTTTATTGCCTTAAATTAAAATCCTTCTACGAGAACACATACTCGAGAGATTTATTATGACGACCGCCCACAGCCCCTGCACTATACAAGAGGAATAACGCGTTGAAAGGTGTGCACGACAGCTATGGACGATCACCAAGGTATGATACATAAGAGGAACATGTCATAAACTCACAGCGTAAGGATAAAATATAATAGAACATATACAACAGGTTGTGAAATTGAAGCAAAAAACACTAAGCTTTCATGAAAATTAGAAAGTATTTCCCATACCCGTGGATATCAACAACAGTGTTTGTACAATTTGCCTCACTACAACACTCCAGGAAATTGCAAACAGCGGAAACAAATACTAGATAGTAATAAAACTGGTACGTGAGCCTCCTGCTCACCATCGATCAGCATCGTCGTCCTCGCTAAAGCATTACCTGTCACTTGTTACTCAGTCTGCACATCCACAACCGGATGAACATACCAAGGTAATAAGAGGAAACATAAAACCTTGAGTCAGACAACAGTCTTAGTGAGCGATAAAACAGCTAACAAACTTCATCAACAAAGTATATGAGAATGGGTAAATAAACAACTAATCTACCCAGCTCAAGAGAAGAAATTACACCAGCCTTCCCCACACCTGACAGTGATAGCCTTTACGGTCCATACATCCAAAGGATGACAATTCGTCCATGGCAACCAAAACAATCATTCACACACAGCAATAGCAACTCATCCATTATTACAACAAGCATTCAAATGTCCAAGACTGACTCTGGTTATCACCGCCAACCTTGGTTTGGAACCCTCGTTATTGTATGAATGGCTAACAACTTCCCGTCAATTGTCAAGGACCACACACGATGCCCCGGTTCTAGCAAAACCCCATACGCTATACATAACACGTGTCTAGGCCATACACGACGCTTAGGGCACTCGACCTACAATTAGTCTTCAATTGTACCCCTGCTTTGATTCCGCAAGAACCTATGACAACGAAAATTCCTCGGCCTTCTTATCTCTAGTCGTTATTAATTACGACTATTAATTAGCTCAGAACACTTTAGAGAAATCACTTCACATGAACTCAATACATCCTTGAGTCATTTCCACATTCGTCACATCTGACGAACAATTCACCTTACTTCGTCATTCCTCCATGGAATTCACTTCGAAGTCACACCATCGCCGAGCTAATTACATCACTGCGCTGCGGCTAGGGTTCGGGGGGGGGGGGAGGGGTTTGTCCCCGAAAAAATTTTAAAAGAGTTTTTTCTTCAAATCTGGGTCGTACCCGAAAATATAATTTTTCAAAAAATAACCATGCTCGACCGACCCCTTCTGCTCGACCTAACCATGCTCAAGCCAACGATGCTCGACCCGGAATGTGCACAATCGACCACTTGCATGTACGACCCAAAGTCTTCCTCCTCGTACACATCCAACCCACCTCAAGATTGATCCAGAGTAACCGGCCCTACCTATAGTGACCGACCCGACTCAAACTTTTTCCAAAACCAGAACTCCCAAGCCTGATCGATCGATCCAAACCAGACCGACTCGACCCAGATGTTTGACCCGACCTAGATGAGACCGACCGACCAAGGCTTGATTTATGACTTGTTCTACAAGACACCTTTATAGGATGGACCCACCATGTTCAACCGACCCACTTTATTCGACCGACCACCATGTTCGACCCAAAACCTGCATCCTCCAATGTAACTCCAATTTCGACCAAAACTTCGCCAAAACGATTCGTTCAACAAAACCAACTCATCAATATGACCACAAGCATGATATGAAATAACTAATAACACCAATATGACAATTCCGTCAATAACATGTAAAATTCACCAAAATCACCATAAATGTACATATGAACAAAACCATGGATCTAATTTGCACATTCACATGAAATGTCATTGAAATTACCTATCTAAACTTTCTAGATCTGGTCATAGGGTGCTCTATATGAAAATGAACTTACCAATGCATAAATCTAAGGAAAAACACTTGAATTTAATGAAAAACATGATCAACTACTCATACACTTCATTGAATTCGTGTGAGAGATGTAATCTATTCACCAATTGTCCCAAACAAGCAAAAATCAATGAAATAGGAATCCGGACAGTAAGCACCTCACACCAAACACCTTGATCCGATGAATCCTTGCTTCAATTGATGTAGATCTAGCCTCCAATGGTGTAGATCTTCAATTTCCCTCCTTAGTTTTGGATTTCTAATGTTGGAAAGGTGTTAGAGGAAGGAGGAGCACAAGGTCTCCAGATGGAGAATGGAAAACTAAAACCAGTTCCCATATCCCTTACCCCCTATTTATAGTTTCAACCAACCCACTAATGGGCCTCCCCCAAATCAGCCCATTAAGGTCCCAAAACCTAACAACTAACTGGAAAACCTTAAAACAACGATTCCTCTCAAACCGCTGAGTCAAATCCTTAATGTAACCACTCTACGGAAAGGCAATCATCAATTCCTTTTCAATGGCACATGTCTCATCCTCTGATTCGACCTGAGTCAAAAGTTATACCCGGTGCAAAATTAATAGGGGCAAAATGATCACAAACAAAATCGGTATAAATTATGGACATGTCTCACATCCCCAGAAGCAACATATCAAAAGATGAGAATGATGCAACCCTCAGGATATAAAATAAAAATATTTTACGATCTTCCGATACGTAAAACATGGGTTGCTACGTTCTCCCCCTTAAGAATTTCGCCCCCAAAATTCCAAGTAAACACCAGTAGCCACAACAATTTCGCATGCCCATCATCTATGAGAACCCAATTCTAACATCCAAACTAGAAGCCATCAAGCCATGTATCCGTAGCCTTATCCTAGCACACAGAATTCTATCAAACAACAACAAGATACAACGATGATACATCATAGGGTCATACTGACGAAGAATTCTGGATGAGTCGCCCTCATATTCTCTTCCGTATCCCACGTACAATCGTCGCCATCTTCACTCCATTGTACCTTGACCAGCTTAACCGTCTTCCTCCTAAGCTGTTTCGTGTCATTCCCTACAACACGAAGTGGCTTACGAGGTTTCGATACTGCGGTTTCTACTTCTAGGACTTCGTACTGTTCTGAAGATACCATCACATTAGAATCATACATGGACCTCCTTAGAAACGATACATGGAAAACATTATGCACACTCGACATCTTCTCAGGCAACTCCAACCTATATGCGAGCTTTCCAATTCGCTCGATAATCGAAAATGGTCCAACGAACCTTGGAGCTAACTTTCTTTTACTTCCAAATCGAACCACATGCTTCAACAGTGAGATCTTCACGAAAACCATATCTCCCACATTGAATACCAAGTCTTTTCGTCGTTTATCAGCATAACTCTTCTGACGATCGTGGGCCGCCTTCATTTGTTGCCGAACGATCTCGATACAGTCTGAGGTCTCTCTTATTATTTCAGGCCCAAGTACCAACTTTGCTCGAGTTTCTAACGAACATGCTAGAGAATAACATGGTCTCCCATACAATGCCTCGTATGGTGCCATCCCAATCCTAGACCGGTAGCTATTATTATTTGCAAACTCAACTAGATGTAGATGGTCTTGCCATGATCCTCTGAAGTCTAACACACAAGCCCCCAGGAGATCCTCTAAAACTTGATTGACTCTCTCGGTCTGACCATCAGTTTGGGGTTAATATGCCGTACTCAAGCACAACTCGTTTCCCAAAGTTTCTTGCAAACTTTTCCAAAATCCACTTGTAAATAATGGATCTCGGTCACTTACTATACTCTTTGGGACACCGTGGAATCGAAGTACCCATTTCACATAAAGTTTAGCCAATTTTGATGTTGTCCTAGTCAACTTGACATGAGTGAACCTTGCACTTTTGGTCAAGAGATCTTGATGACCAAATCTCTTTGTTTCCTGCCCTGGTTCTAGGTAGTATATCAACAAAACCCATCGATATCTTCTCCTACTTCCATGTAGGAACTTCCAATGGCTGAAGCAAACCACTCGCTTCTTCTGTTCAGCTTTCACCAACTGCCAGTTCACATACTTGGAAATGAACTTTTCAATATCACGTTTCATCCCCTCCCAGTACTAGACTCGCTTCATGTCCTAATACATCTTATTGCCACCAGGATGAATCGTCAACTTTGACTGATGACATTCTCTCAGAACGTCATCTCTCAATTCGTCAATATCAGGAACAACTAGTCGCCCTTGATTTCCAAGCCAAGCTTCTAGATCAACTTCGAACTCTTTATTTTCTGGTTTCATAATCTGGGCAAACTCAATAAGCTTCACATTTCGCTTTTGGATCTTGCCAATCCTTTCGATAAGTGTAGGTCTTATCAATAAGCTTGCCAACATTTCTGGTTCCAATTCGCATCTTGGCCTAAAATTAAACCTTGCCAAATACTCAAGGCTCTTCTATTCCAAAAACATCGATCCCAAACTTGCGTGTCTTCGACTCAATGCATTCGCAACTGCGTTACCTTTGCCAGGAGTATGGGCTATACCAAAATCATATGATGCCAAAAACTCTAGCCATCTTTCTGCCGAAGATTCAAATTGTTTTGGGGAAAAAAGATACTTTAACGACTTGTGATCTGTAAACAACTCGAATCGAACTCCCAACATGTAATGTCTCCACTTCTTCAGAGCAAACATGTAACAACCCAGAAATTCTGAGCCAGTTTAAAATTTTTATTTTTGCAATTTCGGCGAATTTTGATTATTTAAAATAGATTATTTTAAATGAAAACGACGAGAAATTTATTTTGAATAGAATTAGAACGTATATATTTATATAGATCGACGTTAGAATATAAATAATTATTTATAATTATAAAAGGGATTGAAAATGGCGCGGTAGTTCGAAAATTCGATTTCAAAGTTCAAATGAATGTCCATGATTCAAAATAAACCTGATTTTAGCGAAACCAAAAATATTTGAATCTATTTATGAATATCTTTCCAACGAATCCGAAAAATTAAAATTTCATTACGGGAATAAAAAGTTACATCCAGTTGAAAATTCAGAATAGTCGCTATGGAATTCTGGCCCTTAAAAATGGAAATTTTGCAAACGAGCTCGGTTTTTGACGAAACCCCTTTTTGGATCCGTGATGTCAAGTTATTGCTAAGTTTCACAATTCGTAATTTTCTGAATTAATATGTGCGCGTACCAAAGGAAAATGCGTTTGACCAGTTTCAGTTGATTTTAATCGATTGGAAAATGGCCATTTTTCAAACTGTCTCGGAATTCGATGAAATTAGTTTTGTTAGAACCGTATCGTCATTACGAAGCTAGAAAATATTTTTCGGGAATTTTTAGAGTTCATACGTGGCCCCGGTAAATGGAAAGATGCGTTCAAATTCAATATATAGAGTTATATTTTGATTTTGATGAAAACTGAACGAAACGAGCGAACCAGCCTACAATACATATCCCATTGTGTTCGGAATAGGGGTAATTAGCAATGGATGACAATCGGTGTGTTAAATTTCGAGTTCGAAATTAAAAGTTGCTTTTTAGAATTAAATAAATAATTAAATATATATTATTATATAATACCTTACCCTCCCTCACTCTTTCAGAAGTCAACACAGTCAAAATAAAAACAAAAAGAAAAGTCCCGATCCCCAAACCCGTGCCCCTCGATCCCGCGTGGCCCCTTCTGAGCAGCCGCCGCCAGTGCCTTGACTCCCCCCTTCTTGCCGTCGCCACCCCCTTCCTCTCGCCTCCTCCTTCGACCGCTTCCCCAATCGAAGACCTGACGCGCCTCCTCCAATCGATGAACAGAAAACCGCCGCCCCTCCTAGGAAACCGCGCCACCCTCTTCCAGCGCCGCCGCAGCTCCGGCAAAGCCCCACGACCCCCCTTTGCCCATTTCCCCTATGAAAATGTGAGTTTTTGTGATATTTATTTCTAATTTCAGTTTTAACATAAGTATTCCTTGTTTTAAAAATATAAAGCTAGGGTTTTACTTCGATAAAGTTAGGATTGTTAGCTTAGTAAAGTTATGATGTTCATATGAACGATATGGATTTAAAGAAAATATTGTTGGTAAGTTGAAAATATTTTTAAAGGTATAAAAGTATGATTTTTATACTTGTAGCAAATTTAAAATATGATCTTTATATAATAAAAGATATAAAAATATTATTTTTATATAAGTAGAGTATTAAAAATAGAATTTCTATATAATAGAGAATATAAAAATATGATTTTTATATTAGTGAAGTAATAAAAAGATGATTTTTATATTATAGAGGTAATAAAAGTATGATTTTTATTATATATATAGTGAGATAAAAATGTGACTTTTATAGCGATGATATAAAAAAATCGATCTTTATATATGAAGTAGAAATAAAAATATGATTTTTTATTTATTGAAATGAAGTGACAAAAATTTAATTTTTATATACATAGCAACAATATAAAATTGTGATTTTTATACAGGTAGTGGCTACGGACAATGAACTTCACAAAAGGCGAGCACGACGAATATTTCTACATAAGAAGAGTCGTGGCGCTTGGGTTAGCTAGTCGGTGAGAACTCCTCACTTTTATTTTAATTTCTAAGTTTGAACTATATACTAGGATGCAGATGGTGCTTAGCAGCACCTGACACCCGTCATCCACAGACCATGGATGACTTGTTTGTTTGGTTGCTGTGTTGTGAAATTTGATTGTGTGATGTGGAATGAAATAAAATATTTTATAGCGTAAAATATTTTATAGTTAAAAATATGATTTTTAACGTGTTTATAAAATAAATAGTAATAAACAAATCGGACTTTTTGTTTATATACACTGATTTGACTAATATTGATTGGGACGATAAATTTTACACATCGTCTAACTGCACAAATAAAATCTGTGTTTGTTGGTTTGAAACCCTACACGGGTATTGGGATGATATTTGACGTACACTAATCCCGATTGTTTAGTTGTATGTCAATCGATGGGTTGACAGACTGCGTAAGCATTAATTATTTATATTTAATGCTTATGCAGTTGTGTGGTGCACTCTGGATGATGGTTGATGATTTATCGTTGCTGTTACATACATGTGTTATTGGGAATCCATATAATTAACTCTATATGGTAATTGATTGGGCCTCATTCCAATTTAGAAAATAAATTCATGTGTTGAATTGAAAATAAATTCATGTGTTGAATTAAAAATAAATTCATGTGTTGAATTGAAAATAAATTCATGTGTTGAATTGAAAATAAACTCATGTGTTGAATAGAAAATAATTTCATGTGTTGAAATAAAATAATTTCATGTGTTGAATAAAAGCCGTGTTGATCAGATTGACGCCATTTTGACGTAAATGATATTTGTATCGATTTTATTCATTTTTACAATGAATATAGAAAAGAAATTGATTTCAAAATATAACGTTTTGAAAATATTATCATTTGTATATCGATGATGTGGAATATTCAATTTTGATCTGAAATTGAAATGGAAGTTGAAATTGTTTTGAAAACGAATTTAAAATGATTTATAAAATACGTTTTTAATTGAAATCGATGAAATATATATAATATATATATTATATATTAAATGGCCTGAATAGAACGCGCCGCGCTGCGATAATTTGCGAATTTCGACCATTGACTTCGAATGGATATTACGGGAGATCCGACTGTCGGATTCTCCTAAAACCGGAACCATTGGGTTCGTATCGAAAAGAGCTTTCTAACGAATATTAGAAATTAGAAATCTAATGGATGGATTTGTAATTATGTCCA
Source organism: Allium sativum (assembly GCA_030737875.1). Taxonomy (NCBI): domain Eukaryota; kingdom Viridiplantae; phylum Streptophyta; class Magnoliopsida; order Asparagales; family Amaryllidaceae; genus Allium; species Allium sativum. The sequence continues at coordinate 52,608,537 of CM060919.1, forward strand.
AATCAAATTTGGAAAAGGTCGTTGTAAGTGCAGTTCGATGGCCGTTGATGGAAATCGACTGTACGGGCCTTAATAAAATTATTAAAAATATCAATAATTTGTGTAAAATCATAAGAAATGATTTGTGAAGAATTGGGATGAAAAATTCCGTATTTGAAAAAATAAAAATAGATTTTTATCGAAATGAACTAGTTTTGAACTAGGATTATAATCCCATTTATTTTTAAAATAAATAAAGTGGATTTGAAATGGTTTTGAAAATAACCAGAATTTCCAATATATAAAGTGGAAATGGATTTGAATCGAAATTGTCTTTGGAATATTTCGATGTTGGATTTCGTGATTATACATATATTGTTCTGGAAATTTGAAAGATATATTTATATTGTTATTTCCAATACGATATTTGTTGGTCATAGAATTTGATATTGAATATAAGCCGATATATTTTCTATTCAGAGCCTTGTATTTTATATCAAATGTGATTTGGGTTTGTCGTGAATGGTGTCTTCATTAACACTGTCCTTAAACCCAGTTGAGAAAAAGATTAAATCTTTTATTTAAATTTAATGAAGTGTACCAATTAAATGGTATTTAATTGGAATTGAATTTGAATTAATTTTGGGTTTATCGTGGACGGTGTTTTAAATAACACTTGTTCTTTAACCTGATAATTAATGGAATGTGATTTTGGGTTGTCGTGAACGATATCTTCAATAATACTTTTCTTAGACACAACTTAGTTAAGAAAATCAGAAACTAACTGGAGATTAGTTAAGTTGAATGGTTTCTTGGGTATTGATCTGATGTTGGTTTCGGCCTTCGGGGTTAATACTTAGGGAATTGCTCACTTGCTATTTTACGGTTACTGGCTGATAGAATGGAATGTGATTTTGGGTTTATCGCGAACCGTGTCTTAAATGACATTGATTCTTTAACCCAGTTAAAGATAGGAAGATTAAAACCAAGTAGAGTTTTAATGAATCTTTAATTAGATTGAAAAGATCGAGAATGGAGTATCACCAATTTTTCTCCAGGCGATAGTTAAATCTTTAATTAGATTTGAACGTGAAATGGTAACTGAATTTACCGACAACACCGTGGTGTTAGATATGAAGTATTACCAGTTTTACTTCATGGGATGAATAGGTTGGGATTGGGAAATTAAAACAAATGATTACTTCGGTAAGGTTCGTTAATCCCGACTAGTTTGGATAAACCATAATATGGTTTGAATTGATATTCAAAAGAAGATTAAAGAATAAATTTAAGGAATTTATCTTTGATAAAATTAATGGGAACGTCTCCCTAAGAATGTGAAATTTAGCAACTAACTGAAGATGGGCTAAGATGAATGGTTTCCTAGGTATTGATCTGATGTTGGTTTCGGCCTTCGGGGTTAATATTTGGGGAATTGTTCTTTTAATAATTTACAGTTAGTGACTGATGAATTGGAATGAGGCATATGTTGTGTTTGTGTAACACTTGTTTATTATATACGCGAGTTATTCAGAAATACCGGGTTTATCCCATTTTGAATAACTCATTCGACGTGGTGTCGAGGATGAAGACGGTGGTCGAAGACCAGAGGTCTTCACGTTGTTTGGGTGATTACTGATGATCTTGATTGGGTTGTACACCCAAGAGGAGGGAATCAGTTGGTGATCGTCCAGACGTACTTGGAGATCGATGGATATGCGAGGTACAAGGTGCCTCCGGTTTCGTTCAGACCCAGGACGAACTTGTAAATGGACTGTGTGTCTGACATTGGATTTTATTTTGTGTGATTGATTTCTATTAAATATATATCTATTTGGCGGTGGAGAATTTATTCTCTTGCTTAACGCCCTTCTCTGAGACGTACGAGCTCAGGGGTTATATATTGATGGATATCAACCGCATGGAGTGAACTGCCTGTGTGGCATGCCAAGTGGCAAATGATCAAGGCTTCTGTTGAAAAGCAAAGTCTTGTAGTTGATGATCAGAGCATGGCCTGTGTGGCATAGCATTGTGTAGCGTTGATTCGCGAGCCTCGCACCCCGTTTGTGAACCAGAAACGGGAGAAGGATCCAGGGAGGGCATGTGTCTCTTTCTAGCTAGAAGTGGCGTCAGTGGTCTTACACGCCCTGACGAGTTTGACTTATGTGGTTGTTTCTGTTGCGAGGCGCCTCAGATATATCGTTCGTTCTCGAACCGATGGAGTCATTCGTTGGCTCATTTACGCCCCATAGGGTGGGGAGATGTAGTGTTCAGTGTTTCATCTAATCCACATCGAGTGGACCAGCCCTGTGGCTCCAAGGGTCGATGCGTTCTGATCCTGAGACATGGGCTAGATTGTCTCGAATTCAGTAGAGGACGATCCCTGGCTTTGGTTCACAGATGGAAATCCAATTTCCAAATACATGACTTTGCGGTTTTGATTGTAGAGCCTAGTATGGCGACATGATATATGGTATCCATCTATGATTGATATTTATGATTAAAATTGTTTTGACACTATACACTTATAATAGTATCAAATGATTTGTTTTTAACATACCAAGCATGTTTGGCTATTATAAGGGAAAACCCTATCCTCAGGCTTGTGTTGCATTGTGTGATGGGACCTGGGTCTTATAATAGCTTCATTTTTCCAAAATGCATTGTGCTGTTTTGTTATATGCACCGGTATTCTTGGGAGGAAACCCGTTCCGTGTTATACGGCGTGGTCCCTTGATATATCTAATTTAAAGTAAAGCTTTAAATAACTGTTTTAGTTCTCACACCAGTCACACGACTGACCTGGAGTTTATTGTTTTAAACTAAATTCTGGGTGCCCTTATTTTGATATGGGCAGCTAGTAGTTTTGGTTTTGCAGATTTATATTCATAGGATCCTGATTTACAGCTGGAACGATACTCGAAAAGCTCTGTATCCATGTATTACTTCTAGTTGTGTATTGTATTCTTTTCCGCTGCTATGTAATGTATTGTAATCTCTGATATTTTTCTGTTGTGTAATATTTATTCATACTCTATATATTCTTGTATTCTGATGAAATTGTTGTAATATACAATGAAATGTTCTTCTGTTTGCGTCCCGATGTGGCTTGTTCTCAACTCAATTCGTGATTTTCCGTAAGGGGGATTTCGGATCGTTTCATCGTGGTATCAGAGCTTTGGTTTACAGAGATCAGAGAACAAGACACATTAGAACCGTACGAAAGAATTCATTAGAAATTGGATTAGTAATATCCAATGGGAATGACTCGTTAGAGATGGGATCAGTAGTATCCTAGAACGAGTGTGAAGAGTATATTATAAAATTGAAAACAATTTTTGTTTTGAAAATTTAATTCAATTATTCGTATTTGAATATTTGTTTATATTGATTTGGGCAATCCAATATATAAAGATTTTGCACATACGCCTTGCAAACGTGTATTCGAAATTTTAATATACTGGATAGATAAAGAATCACACTCTAGTCGCTCGGACATGATTCTGATGATTGACGCGTCATCATCAGAATTTATTTTTGAGTTTCGAAGGTGGGATTTCTATATATTTCCAATTGACTAGTGTGGGAACGAAAATTAGACTGGTTGTTGTGATTTGACATCAAAAATCTGATTTTTAGACTATGTATCAAAATTATGAATTTGAAATGATAATCAACTAATTGATTGCTGGTTGTGTTGTTTGATTATAGTTTGATTAATTGAAATGTTGAACCTTTAGCCAAATTGTATCAAATGGTGAGTGTATTGAAAATTTGTCGCTTTTGCATACATATACATGTACTTACATTGAACAGGTCATAGCAAGGAGGCTAGAGAAGAGAAATAAAATTGTTTGCCCGACAAATAGGTACATGTTTATTGTATTTCTTTGGGTTTTGATGATTCTATGAGCCGATTGGCTGTTTCGTTTTCTTTTTGGATTGATGAGGCGCCATGGGAGGCTATTTGAAATATCCCGAAGTCCCCGTGCAGGGGAGGTTATGGCGAAATTTTTCGAAAATTTAGGGTGTTAGCCAAATTTTTGAAAAATTTGATAAGTTCTTAGAAACTGAAAAGTTGAAGAATTCAAACCGTAAAGAAAATAATGGAAGTTGAGTTGATCAGTTCAACAACTTTTGGCTTCGTTCCTTTTCGGGGATGAAAAGTTTTAAGTGGGGGAGATTGTAACAACCCGGAAATTCTGAGCCAGTTTAAAAATTTTATTTTTGCAATTTCGGCGAATTTTGATTATTTAAAATAGATTATTTTAAATAAAAACGACGAGAAATTTATTTTGAATAGAATTAGAACGTATATATTTATATAGATCGACGTTAGAATATAAATAATTATTTATAATTATAAAAGGAATTGAAAATGGCACGGTAGTTCAAAAATTCGATTTCAAAGTTCAAATGAATGTACGGGATTCAAAATAAACCGGATTTTAGCGAAACCAAAAATATTTGAATCTATTTATGAATATCTTTCCAAGAATCCGAAAAATCAAAATTTCAAAGCGGGAATAAAAAGTTACGTCCAGTTGAAAATTCAGAATAGTCGCTATGGAATTCTGGCCCTTAAAAAAGGAAATTTTGCAATGTTTTCGACGAAACCACTTTTGTTGGATCCTTGATGTCAAGTTATTGCTAGGTTTCAAAATTCATAATTTTCTGAATCAATATGTGAGCGTAGCAAAGGAAAACGCGTTTAACCAGTTTCAGTTGATTTTAATCGACTGGAAAATGGCCATTTTTCAAACGGTCTCAGAATTCGATGAAATTAGTTTTGTTAGGACCGTATCGTCAATACGAAGCTAGAAAATATTTTTTGGGAATTTTTAGAGTTCATACGTGGCTCCGGTAAATGGAAAGGTGCGTTCAAATTCAATATATAGAGTTATATTTTGATTTTGATGAAAACTGAACGAAACGAGCGAACCAGCCTACGATACATATCCCATTGTGTTCGGAATGGGGGTAATCAGCTATGGACGATAGTCGGTTGGTTGGATTTGGAGTTCGAAATTAAAAGTTACTTTTTAGAATTAAATATATATTATTATATAATACCTTACCCTCCCTCACTCTCTCAGAAGTCAACACAGTCAAAATAAAAACAAAAAGAAAAGTCCTGATCCCCTAACCCGTGCCCCTCGATCCCGCGTCGCCCTTTCTGAGCAGCCGCCGCCAGTGCCTTGGCTCCCCCCTTCTTGCCGTCGCCACCCCTTCCTCTCACCTCTTCCTTCGACCGCTTCCCAATCGAAGACCAGACGCGCGTCCTCCAATCGATGAACAGAAAACCGCCGCACCTCCTAGGAAACCGCACCACCCTTTTCCAGTGCCGCCGCAGCTCCAGCAAAGCTCCACGACCCCCCTTTGCCCACTTCCCCTATGAAAATGTGAGTTTTTGTGATATTTATTTCTAATTTCAGTTTTAACATAAGTATTCCTTGTTTTAAAAATATAAAGCTAGGGTTTTACTTCGATAATGTTAGGATTTTTAGCTTAGTAAAGTTATGATGTTCATATGAATGATATGGATTTAAAGAAAATATTGTTGGCAAGTTGAAAATATTTTTAAAGGTATAAAACTATGATTTTTATACTTGTAGCAAATTAAAAATATGATCTTTATATAATAAAAGATATAAAAATATTATTTTTATATAAGTAGAGTATTAAAAATAGAATTTCTATATAATAGAGAATATGATTTTTATATTAGTGAAGTAATAAAAAGATGTTTTTTATATTATAGAGGTAATAAAAATATGATTTTTATAATATATATAGTGAGATAAAAATGTGACTTTATAGCGATGATATAAAAAATTCGATCTTTATATATGAAGTAGAAATAAAAATATGATTTTTTTATTTATTGAAATGAAGTGATAAATATATAATTTTTATATACATAGCAACAATATAAAAATCTGATTTTTATATATGTAGTGGCTATGGACAACGAACTTGACAAAAGGCGAGCATGACGAAGATTTCTACATAAGAAGAGTCGTGGCGCTTGGGTTAGCTAGTCGGTGAGAACTCCTCACTTTTATTTTAATTTCTAAGTTTGAACTATATACTAGGATGCAGACGGTGCTTAGCAGCACCTGACACCCGTCGTCCACAGACCATGGATGACTTGTTTGTTTGGTTGCTGTCTTGTGAAATTTGATGTGGAATATTATCATTTGTGTATCGATGATGTGGAATATTCAATTTTGATCTGAAATTGAAATGGAAGTTGAAATTGTTTTGAAAACGAATTTAAAAAGATTTATAAAATACGTTTTGAATTGAAATCGACGAAATATATATAATATATATATATTATATATATTAAATGGCCTGAATAGAACGCGCCGCGCTGCGGTAGTTCGCGAATTTCGACCATTGACTTCGAATGGATATTACGGGAGATCTGACCGTCGGATTCTCCTAAAATCGGAACCGTTGGGTTCGTATCGAAAAGAGCTTCCTAACGAATATTAGAAATTAGAAATCTAATGGTTGGATTTGGAATTATGTCCAAATCAAATTTGGAAAAGGTCGCTGTAAGTGCAGTTCGATGGCCGTTGATGGAAATCGACTGTACGGGCCTTGATAAAATTATTAAAAATATCAACAATTTGTGTAAAATCATAAGAAATGATTTGTGAAGAATTGGGATGAAAAATTCCATATTTGAAAAGATAAAAATAGATTTTTATCGAAATGAACTAGTTTTGAACTAGGATTATAATCCCATTTATTTTTACAATAAATAAAGTGGATTTGAAATGGTTTTGAAAATAACCAGAATTTCCAATATATAAAGTGGAAATGGATTTGAATCGAAATTGTCTTTGCAATATTTCGATGTTGGATTTCGTGATTATACAGATATTGTTCTGGAAATTTGAAAGATATATTTTTATCGTTATTTCCAATACCATATTTATTGGTCGTAGAATTTGATATTGAATATAAGCCGATATATTTTCTATTCAGAGCCTTGTATTTAATATCAAATGTGATTTGGGTTTGTCGTGAATGGTTTCTTCATTAACACTGTCCTTAAACCCAGTTGAGAAAAATATTAAATCTTTTATTTAAATTTAATGAAGTGTACCAATTAAATGGTATTTAATTGTAATTTAATTTGAATTGATTTTGGGTTTATCGTGGACAGTGTTTTAAATAACACTTGTTCTTTAACCCGATGATTAATGGAATGTGATTTTGGGTTGTCATGAACGGTATCTTCAATAATACTGTTCTTAGACCCAACTGAGTTAAGAAAACCAGAAACTAACGGGAGATTAGTTAAGTTGAATGGTTTCTTGGGTATTGATCTGATGTTGGTTTCGGCCTTCGGGGTTAATACTTAGGGAATTGCTCACTTGCTATTTTACGGTTACAAGCTGATAGAATGGAATGTGATTTTGGGTTTATCGCGAATCGTGTCTTAAATGACATTGATTCTTTAACCCAGTTAAAGACAGGAAGATTAAAACCATGTGGAGTTTTAATGAATTTTTAATTAGATTGAAATGATCGAGAATGGAGTATCACCAATTTTGCTTCAGGCGATAGTTAAATCTTTAATTAGATTTGAACGTAAAATGGTAATTGAATTTACCGACAACACCGTGGTGTTAGATATGAAGTATTACCAGTTTTACTTCATGGGATGAATCGGTTGGGATTGGGAAATTAAAACAAATGATTACTTCGGTAAGGTTCGTTAATCCCGACTAGTTTGGATAAACCATAATTTGGTTTGAATTGATATTCAAAAGAAGATTAAAGAATAAATTTAAGGAATTTATCTTTGATAAAATTAATGGGAACCTCTCCCTAAGAATATGAAATTTAGCAACTAACTGAAGATTGGCTAAGATGAATGGTTTCTTGGGTATTGATCTGATGTTGGTTTCGGCCTTCGGGGTTAATATTTGGGGAATTGTTCTCTTACTAATTTACGGTTAGTGACTGATGAATTGGAATGAGGCGTATGTTGTGTTTGTGTAACACTTGTTTATTATATACGCGAGTTATTCAGAAATACCGGGTTTATCCCATTTTGAATAACTAATTCGACGTGGTGTCGAGGATGAAGACGGTGGTCGAAGACCAGAGGTCTTCACGTTGTTTGGGTGATTACTGATGATCTTGATTGGGTTGTACACCCAAGAGGAGGGAATCAGTTGGTGATCGTCCAGACGTACTTGGAGATCGATGGATATGCGAGGTACAAGGTGCCTCCGGTTTCGTTCAGACCCAGGACGAACTTGTAAATGGACTGTGTGTCTGACATTGGATTTTATTTTGTGTGATTGATTTCTATTAAATATATATCTATTTGGCGGCGGAGAATTTATTCTCTTGCTTAACGCCCTTCTCTGAGACGTACGAGCTCAGGGGTTATATATTGATGGATATCAACCGCATGGAGTGAACTGCCTGTGTGGCATGCCAAGTGGCAAATGATCAAGGCTTCTGTTGAAAAGAAAAGTCTTGTGGTTGATGATCAGAGCATGGCCTGTGTGGCATAGCATTGTGTAGCGTTGATTCGCGAGCCTCACACCCCGGTTGTGAACCAGAAACGGGAGAAGGATCCAGGGAGGGCATGTGTCTCTTTCTAGCTAGAAGTGGCGTCAGTGGTCTTACACGCCCTGACGAGTTTGACTTATGTGGTTGTTGCTGTTGCGAGGCGCCTTGGATATATCGTTCGTTCTCGAACCGATGGAGTCATTCGTTGGCTCATTTACGCCCCATAGGGTGGGGAGATGTAGTGTTCAGTGTTTCATCTAATCCACATCGAGTGGACCAGCCCTGTGGCTCCAAGGGTCGATGCGTTCTGATCCTGAGACATGGGCTAGATTGTCTAGAATTCAGTAGAGGACGATCCCTGGCCTTGGTTCACAGATGGAAATCCAATTTCCAAATACGTGACTTTGCGGTTTCTGAATAACTGATTCGACGTGGTGTCGAGGACGAAGACGGTGGTCAAAGACTGGAGGTCTTCACGTCGTTTGGGTGATTACTGATGATCTTGATTGGGTTGTACACCCAAGAGGAGGGAATCAGTTGGTGATCGTCTAGACGTACTTGGAGATCGATGGATATGCGAGGTATAAGGTGCCTCCGGTTTCGTTCAGACCCAGGACGAACTTGTAAATGGACGGTGTGTCTGACATTGGATTTTATTTTGTGTGATTGATTTCTATTAAATATATATATCTGTTTGCGGCGGAGAATTTATTCTCTTGCTTAACGCCCTTTTCTGAGACGCACAAGCTCAGGGGTTATATATTGATGGATATCAACCGCATGGAGTGAATTGCCTATGTGGCATGCCTAAGTGGCAGATGACCAAGGCTTCTATTGAAAAGCAAAGTCTTGTAGTTGATGATCAAAGCACGACCTGTGTGGCATAGCTTTGCGTAGCATTGATTCGCGAGCCTCACGCCCCGGTTGTGAACCAGAAACGGGACAAGGATCCAGGGAGGGCATGCGTCTCTTTCTAGCTAGAAGTGGCGTCAGTGGTTTTACATGCCCTGACGAGTTTGATGTGAAAACCCGTAACTTCCCCGTAAAGGAAAGCGACGGATAGTTCGAGAACAAGCCACAACAGAACGCATATAAAAGAACGTTTCATTGTATATTACAACAATGCATCAGATTACAAGAATATACAGAGTATAATTGAATATTACACAGAAATATCAGAGATTTAAATTACATTTAAATACATAGCAGCGGAAAAATAATACAATACACAACTAGAATGAGATATACGGATACAAAGCTTTCCGGATATTGTTCCAGCTGTAAACCAGGATCCTGTGAATATAAATCTGCAAAACCAAAACTACTAGCTGCCCGTGTCAAAATAGGGGCACCCAGAGTTTAGGTTAAAACAATAAACTCCAGGTCAGTCATAGGACTGGTGTGAGAACTAAAACAGTTAATCTTTATTTTTAATGTTCGGTAAATCAAGGGACTACGCCGTATAACACGGAACGAGTTTCCTCCCAAGAATACCAGTGCATAAAACAACAGCGCAATGCTAAATAAAGAAAAATGAATCTGTTATAAGACCCAGGTCCTATCACACAATGCAACGCAAGCCGGGGGATAGGGTTTTCCCTTATAACAGCCAAAGAATGCTTGATACGTTTAAAACAGATTATTTGATACTATAATAAGTACATAGTGTATAAAACAACTTCAAATCATAAGTATCAATCATAGGCGACATGAGCGTCCCATGCCACTATGTCGCCATATATAGGTTTACAAATAAAACCGCAAGTGTCACGTATTTGGAAATTGGTTTTCCATCTATGAACCGAGGCCAGGGATCGTCCTCAACCGATTTTAGACAATCTAGCCCATGTCTAGGAACAGCCGCAACTGCCCCTTGGATCGTCAGGGCCGGTCCACACGAAGTGGATTATAATGCCTGAACAATGCGTCCCTCCGCCCTTTGGGGCGTAAATGAGCCAACGAATGACTCCTTCGGACCCGGATCGTCCGATCTAACCGAGGCGCCTCGCAACAGTAACAACCACATAAGTCAAACTCGTCAGGGCGTGTAAAACCACTGACGCCACTTCTAGCTAGAAAGAAAACGCATGTCCCCCCTGAGGTCCGTCTCCCGTTTTGGTTCATACCGGGTGTAAAACTCGCGAAGTAAACGTTACACAAAGCTACGCCACAAAGGCCGTGCTTTGATCATCACCACAAGACTTTGCTTTCCAACAGAAGCCTCGATCATTTGCCACTTAGGCATGCCACACAGGCAATTCACTCCATGCGATTGATATCCATCAATATATAACCCCTGAGCTCGTACGTCTCAGAGAAGGGCGTTAAGCAAGAGAATAAATTCTCCGCCGCCAAACAGATATATATTTAATAGAGATCAATCACACGGACTAAAATCCAATGTCAGACACACAGTCCATTTACAAGTCCGTTCTGGGGCTGAACGAAACCGAAGGCACCTAATACCCCGCATATCCATCGATCTCCAAGTACGTCTGGACGATCACCAACTGTTTCCATCTTCTTGGGTGTACAGCCCAATCAAGATCATCAGTAATCACCCAAACGACGCGAAGACTTCCGGTCTTCGACCACCGTCTTCATCTTCGACTTATCGTCGTATCAGTTATTCAGAATGGGATAAACCCGGTCTTTCCGAATAACTCGCGTATATTTTAAATAAGTGTTACACAAATACAACATACGCCTCATTCCAATTCATTAGTCACTAACCGTAAATTAATCCAGAGAATAATTCCCCAAATATTAACCCCGAAGGCCGAAACCAACATCAGATCAATATCCAGAAAACCATTCTGCTTGGCTAACCGACAGTTAGTTTCTAAATTTCACATTCATAGGGAAAGGTTCCCATTAATTTTATCAAAGATAAATTCTTTAATCCATCTTTGAATATCAATTCAAAACTAGTCGGGATTAGCGAACCTTACCGAAGTAATCATTTGTTTTAATTTCCCAATCCCAACCTATTCATCCCATGAAGTAAAACTGGTAGTACTTCATATCTAACACCACAGTGTTATCGGTAAATTCAATTACCATTTCACGTTCAAATCTAATTAAAGATTTAACTATCGCCTGGAGCAAAACTGGTGATACTCCATCCTCGATCATTTCAATCTAATTAAAGATTCATTAAAACTCCACTTAGTTTTAATCATTATCTGGGTTAAAGAATCCGTGTCATTTAAAACACGGTTCACGATAAACCCAAAGTCACATTCCATTAATTATCGGGTTAAAGAACGAGTGTTATTTAAAACACTGTCCACGATAAACCCAAAAATCAATATCAATTCAATTCCAATTAAATATTATTTAATTGGTACACTTCATTAAATCTAATTAAAAAGATTTAATTTTTTTTCTCAACTGGGTTCAAGAACAGTGTTAGTGAAGACACCATTCACGACAAACCCAAATCACATTTGATATTCAATATAAGGCTCTGAATAGAAAATATATCGGCTTATATTCAATATCAAATTCTACGATTAACAAATGTCGTATTGGAAATAACGATATAAATATATATCTTTCAAATTTCCATAACAACATCTGCATAATCACGAATTCCAACATCGAAATATTCCGAAGACAATTTCGATTCAAATCCACTCTAATGCAATCATTGGAAATTCTGGTTATTTTTAAAACCCTTTTTAAATTCAATTTATTTATTTAAAAATAAATAGAATTATATTTCTAGTTCAAAACTAGTTCATTTCGATAAAAATCTATTTTTATCTTTTCAAATATGGAGTTTTTCATCCCAATCCTTTCTAAATCATTTCTTATGATTTTACACAAATTATTACTATTTTTAATAATTTTATCAAGGCCTGTACAGTCGATTTCCATCAATGGCCATCGAACTGCACTTACAGCGACCTTTTTCGAATTTGATTTGGACGTGTCTCCAAATCCAACCGTTAGATTTCAAATTTCTAATATTCGTTAGAAAGCTCTTTTCGATACGAACCCAACGGTTCCGGTTTTAGGAGAATCCGACGGTCGGATCTCCCGTAATGTCCGTTTGAAATAAATGGTCGAAATTCACGAACTGCCGCGGCGCGGCGCGTTCTATTCAGGCCATTATATTATATATATAATATATATATAATATATTTCGTCGATTTCTATTTAAAACGAATTATATAAATAGTTTTAAATTCGTTTCAAAAGCAATTTCAACTTCCATTTCAATTCAAATCAAAATTGAATTCTTCTTTATAGATTCGTTTTAAAATTCATTTCTATTCAATTCAAATTTCAATTCAATTTGAATTCATTTCAATTTGCTTTCAATTCAATTTGAATTCGTTTTATATTCAATTCATTTCGAAATCGTTTTCCATTCATTTCATTTCGAAATCGTTTTCAATTCAATTCATTTCAAAATCGTTTTCAATTCAATTCATTTCGAAATCGTTTTCAATTCAATTCATTTCAAAATCGTTTTCAATTCAATTCATTTCAAAATCGTTTTCAATTCAATTCATTTCGAAATCGTTTTCAATTCAATTCATTTCGAAATCATTTTCAATTCAATTCATTTCGAAATCGTTTTCAATTCAATTCATTTCGAAATCGTTTTCAATTCAATTCATTTCGAAATCGTTTTCAATTCAATTCATTTCGAAATCGTTTTCAATTCAATTCATTTTGAAATCGTTTTCAATTCAATTCATTTCAAAATGAATAAAATCGATATAAATATCGTTCACGTCAAAATGGCGTCAATCTAATCAACACGGCTTCATAAATTTCTATTTTCAAATATTCTATTTCAAATATTTCTTTTTCAAAATAGTTGTTATTATCAAAATATTTCGTTCAACACATGACCAATCTCAATGGATGAGTACTGTCAACACATGAACCTTTATTTTATATTGATAAAGATGTAAATTTTATTACTAAAATATTTCGTTCAACACATGACCAATCTCAATGGATGAGTACTGTCAACACATGAACCTTTATTTTATATTGATAAAGATGTAAATTTTATTACTAAAATATTTCGTTCAACACATGACCAATCTCAATGGATGAGTACTGTCAACACATGAAACTTTATTTTATATTGATAAAGATGTAAATTTTATTATTAAAATATTTCGTTCAACACATGACTAATCTCAATGGATGAGTACAGTCAACACATGAACTTTTATTTTATAATATTCTTTATTTTCTAAATTGGAATGAGGCCCAATCAATTACCATATAAAATTAATTATATGGATTTCCATACAACACATGTATATAATAGCATTGAAAAATAATCAACCATCAACCAAAGTGCACTACACTGTATAAGCATCAAATATAGATATTCAACGCTTATAACAGCCTGTCAATCAATCGATCGACATATTTAATCAATCAGGATGAGTGAACTTCAAATTTCATCCCAACACCCGTGTGGGGTTTCAAACAATCAAACACAGATTTTATTTGTGCAGTTGAGCGATGTGTGAAATTTATCGTCCCAATCAATGTCCTTCAAATGGGTGTACATAAACAAACCGTCCGGTTTGTAAATGAATATTTTATTTTATTCACTTCACGTTAACAAAAATTATATTTTTAACAATAAGACATTTTATTCTAACATATGAATTTCTATTCAGTTCATTCTTTAAATAAAATGATATTTTTATTTTTCTAATTTATTTTAGAAAATTTCGGCGGCATAACGGCACGATACTAGAAACGGGACGAGGCCTAGCCTTATCCCCGGTCTAGTGAAGGCCCACGCCATTCACACATCAATCAAATCAATTTATTTCACCAAACAATTCAGTTTCAAATCAAATCATCTAACTAATCTATGCAACCAAACAAACAAGTCCATGGTCTGTGGACGATTGTGTCGGGTGCTACTAAGCACCGTCTGCATCCTAGTATATAAATATAACTAGAAAATGAAATTTGAAAGGTGAGGAATTCTCACAGATAGCTATCCTAGCTCCACGGCACTTCTTATGCAGGAAATCTTCACTGTTCTCGTCGATATCACTTTCTTCGCCCGTATTCTCTACATATGTAAAAATCGAATTTTTACTTCGCTATTCAATATATAAAAATCGAATTTTTACTTCAAAGTTCAATATATAAAAATCGAATTTTTACTTCAAAGTTCAATATATAAAAATCGAATTTTTACTTCAAAGTTCAATATATAAAAATCGAATTTTTACTTCGCTCTTATATAGATAAAATTTATATTTCAAAAATATAGGTTTCGCCTTTATAAAGATATAGATTTCGCCTTTATAAAAATATAGATTTCGTCTTTATAAAAATATAAAGTTCGCCTTTTCTAATATTAAAAATCCGAACTTTTAGATATTAAAAATCCGAACTTTACGAAAGTAAAAATCCTATTTTTTTCTCTAAAAATATACTTTTTCCTATTTAAGCAAAAATCATATTCCTACATCTTCTATATAGTAAAGATCATATTTTTAATACGTTAAAAAATATAAAAATCGCATTTTTATTACTTTAAAAATATAAAGATCATATTTTTAACTTCTCTATATAATAAAAATTATATTTTTAGTATTTAATCTATATAAATATCACATCTTCCTTTTGCTACTATATAAAAATTACAACTTTCCATTCGGTTAACTATATAAAATCTCATTTTTATTTTTCAAATAAAAATCCCCCCTTTTTATTTTAATTAAAGAAAAATCTAATCAAAGACTGAAAATAAAACTAGCTAAGTAAAATAAAAACTTACTTTTCATTTCAGCGAAGGGGGGCTTCAGGATCGCGGTGGTGGTTCTGGCGTCGAATGAAGTGGCTCCGGCTTTGAATGGGGGTGGGGACGCAACCGAGTGGCGCAGTCAAAGGGGAAGGAGAGGGGTCTGCGTAGGAGAGAGAGAGGGCGGAGGCTGAGGGTCGGAGGACGGTGTGGTCGGTGGCCCCACAGGCACGGTGGCGGCGCTGTCTAGGTTTAAGGGGTTTGGATGCTAGGGGGGTTCACGCGGTCGAAGGGGAAGAGGGAGAGGCAAAGGGAGGATGGCGGCTCACCTGAGGCGGTGCGACGGTCATCGGGTCAGGGGGGGGCTGGGCGACGAGTGGTTTTAGGTTTTTTTTTTTTTTTTTTTTGATTTTGATTTTTAATTTTGGAAATGGGAGGGGGGCGTCTGACAGTTTTGAAGGGATGGGGGGGTTTATTTTATTTTATTTATTTATTTAATTCCATGGAAGTTGACTTTTACATTTGAACTCCAAACAAAACCCAACGACTGTCGTCCCTAGTGTAATACCCCCATTCCGAACACAATGGGATATGTATCGTAAGCTGAGTCGAACGTTACAATCAGTTTCCGTTAAATTTACCTTTAAATTACTATATTGAATTTTTAAACGTACATTTCAAATTACCGGGGTCACATACTAACTCTATAAATCCCATAAAAATATTTTCTAGCTTCGTATTGACGATACGGTCCTAACAAAACTAATTTCGTCGAATTCTGAGATCGTTGGAAAAATGGCCAATTTCCAGTCGATTAAAATCAACTGAAACTGGTCAAACACGTTTTCCTTTTCCACGCTCACATATTGATTCGAAAAATTATGAAATTTGAAATCTAGCAATAACTTTACATCCCGGACCCAACAAAACTGGTTTCGTCGAAATCCGAGGTCATTTGCAAAATGTCCATTTTTAAGGGCCTGAATTCCATAGCGACTATTCAGAATTTTCATCTGGACATATCTTTTGATTCCCGCTATGAAATTTTGATTTTTTAGATTCGATGGAAAGATATTATCAATTAGATCCTAATGTTTTTGGTTTCACTAAAATCCGGATTGTTTTGCACCCGGTACATTCAATTGAAGTTTGAAATCGAATTATCGAACTACCGCGCCATTTTCAATTCTATTTATAATTATATATAAATATTTATATTCTAATGACTACGTATATAATATAGACGTTCGAATTATATTCAAAATAAATTTCTCGTCGATATTATTTAAAATTATCTATTTTAAATATTCAAAATTCGCTAAAATCGCCAAAATAAAAATTTTAAACTGGCCCAGATTTTCCGGGTTATTACATTTGACTTATATGGTTGTTGCTGTTGCGAGGCACCTCGGATATATCGGTCGTTCTTGAACCGATGGAGTCATTCGTTGGCTCATTTACGCCCCATAGGGCAGGGAGACGTAGTGTTCAGGGTTTCGTCTAATCTCCCCCACTTAAAACTTTTCGTCCCCGAAAAGGAACAAAGTCGAAAGTGGTTTGATTAATCAACTCTACGCTCGATCTGGCTTCCATTCTCCAACTCTTTAGTTTCTGAGAATTTTCAAAATTTCAAAAATTTGGCTAACACCCTAAATTTTTGAAAAATTTCGCCATAACCTCCCCTGCACCGGGAGCATCGGGGAATTTCAAATAGCTTCCCCGGTCCTTCAGATCTCAAAAAGAAAAAGAAAAAGCCAAGCGGCTAGCCAATATGCTCATAAAATCATCATCACCCAAACAAAACAGTAAATTATGTAGTAAACATGTGCCTATTTATCGGGCAAACAAATTTTATTCTCTGGCTCTAGCCTCCTTGCTATGACCTGTTCAATATAAGTATATGTATATGCAAGCAAATGCGACCAATTTTCAATACAATTCAATATTTGTTTCAATTAGGCTAAATGGTTCAAAATTATCAAACAAATAAACAAACAACACAAACATCAATCAATTAGTGGATTAAAGTTTCAAATTCATAATTTTGATATATATACCAAAAATCGTGTTTTTGATGCCAATTCACAACAATGTATTCTAGCTATATTAGTTTTGGTTCTCACACCAGTCTAATGGAAATATATAGAAAATCACACCTTCGAAACTCGAACATAAATGTTGATGATGCGATCGCTATCATCAATATCATCTTCGGGCGATTAGAGTGTGATGCTATATCTATCCAATATTAAGACTTTGAATACACGCGGATCAGACGTATACGCAAAATCTATATATACTGGATTGTCCACATCAATATAAATAAATAACCAAATACGAATAATTGATTTATATTTCAAAACAAAATTTGTTTTCATTTTCAAAAATATACTCTTCACACTCGTTCTAGGATACTACTGATCCTATCTCTAACGAGTCATCCCATTGGATATTACTAATCCAATTATCTGATGAATTCTTTCGTATGGTTCTAATGTGCCTTGTTCTCTGCTTTGTAAACCAAAGCTCTGATACCAACTGTGAAAACCCGTAACTTCCCCGTAAAGGAAAGCGACGGATAGTTCGAGAACAAGCCACAACAGAACGCATATAAAAGAACGTTTCATTGTATATTACAACAATGCATCAGATTACAAGAATATACAGAGTATAATTGAATATTACACAGAAATATCAGAGATTTAAATTACATTTAAATACATAGCAGCGGAAAAATAATACAATACACAACTAGAATGAGATATACGGATATAAAGCTTTCCGGATATCGTTCCAACTGTAAACCAGGATCCTGTGAATATAAATCTGCAAAACCAAAACTACTAGCTGCCCGTGTCAAAATAGGGGCACCCAGAGTTTAGGTTAAAACAATAAACTCCAGGTCAGTCATGGGACTGGTGTGAGAACTAAAACAGATAATCTTTATTTTTAATGTTCGGTAAATCAAGGGACCACGCCGTATAACACGGAACGGGTTTCCTCCCAAGAATACCAGTGCATAAAACAACAGCGCAATGCTAAATAAAGAAAAATGAAGCTGTTATAAGACCTAGGTCCTATCACACAATGCAACGCAAGCCGGGGGATAGGGTTTTCCCTTATAACAGCCAAAGAATGCTTGATACGTTTAAAACAGATTATTTGATACTATAATAAGTACATAGTGTATAAAACAACTTCAAATCATAAGTATCAATCATAGGCGACATGAGCGTCCCATGCCACTATGTCGCCATATATAGGTTTACAAATAAAACCGCAAGTGTCACGTATTTGGAAATTGGTTTTCCATCTATGAACCGAGGCCAGGGATCGTCCTCAACCGATTTTAGACAATCTAGCCCATGTCTAGGAACAGCCGCAACTGCCCCTTGGATCGTCAGGGCCGGTCCACACGAAGTGGATTATAATGCCTGAACAATGCGTCCCTCCGCCCTTTGGGGCGTAAATGAGCCAACGAATGACTCCATCGGACCCGGATCGTCCGATCTAACCGAGGCGCCTCGCAACAGTAACAACCACATAAGTCAAACTCGTCAGGGCGTGTAAAACCACTGACGCCACTTCTAGCTAGAAAGAAAACGCATGTCCCCCCTGAGGTCCGTCTCCCGTTTTGGTTCATACCGGGTGTAAAACTCGCGAAGTAAACGTTACACAAAGATACGCCACAAAGGCCGTGCTTTGATCATCACCACAAGACTTTGCTTTCCAACAGAAGCCTCGATCATTTGCCACTTAGGCATGCCACACAGGCAATTCACTCCATGCGATTGATATCCATCAATATATAACCCCTGAGCTCGTACGTCTCAGAGAAGGGCGTTAAGCAAGAGAATAAATTCTCCGCCGCCAAACAGATATATATTTAATAGAGATCAATCACACGGACTAAAATCCAATGTCAGACACACAGTCCATTTACAAGTCCGTTCTGGGGCTGAACGAAACCGGAGGCACCTAATACCCCGCATATCCATCGATCTCCAAGTACGTCTGGACGATCACCAACTGTTTCCATCTTCTTGGGTGTACAGCCCAATCAAGATCATCAGTAATCACCCAAACGACGCGAAGACTTCCGGTCTTCGACCACCGTCTTCATCTTCGACTTATCGTCGTATCAGTTATTCAGAATGGGATAAACCCGGTCTTTCCGAATAACTCGCGTATATTTTAAATAAGTGTTACACAAATACAACATACGCCTCATTCCAATTCATTAGTCACTAACCGTAAATTAATCTAGAGAATAATTCCCCAAATATTAACCCCGAAGGCCGAAACCAACATCAGATCAATATCCAGAAAACCA
Organism: Allium sativum; assembly: GCA_030737875.1. NCBI lineage: Eukaryota > Viridiplantae > Streptophyta > Magnoliopsida > Asparagales > Amaryllidaceae > Allium > Allium sativum. The sequence continues at coordinate 52,628,138 of CM060919.1, forward strand.
TTCTGCTTGGCTAACCGACAGTTAGTTTCTAAATTTCACATTCATAGGGAAAGGTTCCCATTAATTTTATCAAAGATAAATTCTTTAATCCATCTTTGAATATCAATTCAAAACTAGTCGGGATTAGCGAACCTTACCGAAGTAATCATTTGTTTTAATTTCCCAATCCCAACCTATTCATCCCATGAAGTAAAACTGGTAGTACTTCATATCTAACACCACAGTGTTATCGGTAAATTCAATTACCATTTCACGTTCAAATCTAATTAAAGATTTAACTATCGCCTGGAGCAAAACTGGTGATACTCCATCCTCGATCATTTCAATCTAATTAAAGATTCATCAAAACTCCACTTAGTTTTAATCATTATCTGGGTTAAAGAATCCGTGTCATTTAAAACACGGTTCACAATAAACTCAAAGTCACATTCCATTAATTATCGGGTTAAAGAACGAGTGTTATTTAAAACACTGTCCACGATAAACCCAAAAATCAATATCAATTCAATTCCAATTAAATATTATTTAATTGGTACACTTCATTAAATCTAATTAAAAAGATTTAATTTTTTTTTCTCAACTGGGTTCAAGAACAGTGTTAGTGAAGACACCATTCACGACAAACCCAAATCACATTTGATATTCAATATAAGGCTCTGAATAGAAAATATATCGGCTTATATTCAATATCAAATTCTACGATTAACAAATGTCGTATTGGAAATAACGATATAAATATATATCTTTCAAATTTCCATAACAACATCTGCATAATCACGAATTCCAACATCGAAATATTCCGAAGACAATTTCGATTCAAATCCACTCCAATGCAATCATTGGAAATTCTGGTTATTTTTAAAACCCTTTTTAAATTCAATTTATTTATTTAAAAATAAATAGAATTATATTTCTAGTTCAAAACTAGTTCATTTCGATAAAAATCTATTTTTATCTTTTCAAATATGGAGTTTTTCATCCCAATCCTTTCTAAATCATTTCTTATGATTTTACACAAATTATTACTATTTTTAATAATTTTATCAAGGCCTGTACAGTCGATTTCCATCAATGGCCATCGAACTGCACTTACAGCGACCTTTTTCGAATTTGATTTGGACGTGTCTCCAAATCCAACCGTTAGATTTCAAATTTCTAATATTCGTTAGAAAGCTCTTTTCGATACGAACCCAACGGTTCCGGTTTTAGGAGAATCCGACGGTCGGATCTCCCGTAATGTCCGTTTGAAATAAATGGTCGAAATTCACGAACTGCCGCGGCGCGGCGCGTTCTATTCAGGCCATTATATTATATATATAATATATATATAATATATTTCGTCGATTTCTATTTAAAACGAATTATATAAATAGTTTTAAATTCGTTTCAAAAGCAATTTCAACTTCCATTTCAATTCAAATCAAAATTGAATTCTTCTTTATAAATTCGTTTTAAAATTCATTTCTATTCAATTCAAATTTCAATTCAATTTGAATTCATTTCAATTTGCTTTCAATTCAATTTGAATTCGTTTTATATTCAATTCATTTCGAAATCGTTTTCCATTCATTTCATTTCGAAATCGTTTTCAATTCAATTCATTTCAAAATCGTTTTCAATTCAATTCATTTCGAAATCGTTTTCAATTCAATTCATTTCAAAATCGTTTTCAATTCAATTCATTTCGAAATCGTTTTCAATTCAATTCATTTCGAAATCGTTTTCAATTCAATTCATTTCGAAATCGTTTTCAATTCATTTCGAAATCGTTTTCAATTCAATTCATTTCGAAATCGTTTTCAATTCAATTCATTTCGAAATCGTTTTCAATTCAATTCATTTCGAAATCGTTTTCAATTCAATTCATTTCGAAATCGTTTTCAATTCAATTCATTTCAAAATGAATAAAATCGATATAAATATCGTTCACGTCAAAATGGCATCAATCTAATCAACACGGCTTCATAAATTTCTATTTTCAAATATTCTATTTCAAATATTTCTTTTTCAAAATAGTTGTTATTATCAAAATATTTCGTTCAACACATGACCAATCTCAATGGATGAGTACTGTCAACACATGAACCTTTATTTTATATTGATAAAGATGTAAATTTTATTACTAAAATATTTCGTTCAACACATGACCAATCTCAATGGATGAGTACTGTCAACACATGAACCTTTATTTTATATTGATAAAGATGTAAATTTTATTACTAAAATATTTCGTTCAACACATGACTAATCTCAATGGATGAGTACAGTCAACACATGAACTTTTATTTTATAATATTCTTTATTTTCTAAATTGGAATGAGGCCCAATCAATTACCATATAAAATTAATTATATGGATTTCCATACAACACATGTATATAATAGCATTGAAAAATAATCAACCATCAACCAAAGTGCACTACACTGTATAAGCATCAAATATAGATATTCAACGCTTATAACAGCCTGTCAATCAATCGATCGACATATTTAATCAATCAGGATGAGTGAACTTCAAATTTCATCCCAACACCCGTGTGGGGTTTCAAACAATCAAACACAGATTTTATTTGTGCAGTTGAGCGATGTGTGAAATTTATCGTCCCAATCAATGTCCTTCAAATGGGTGTACATAAACAAACCGTCCGGTTTGTAAATGAATATTTTATTTTATTCACTTCACGTTAAAAAAAATTATATTTTTAACGATAAGACATTTTATTCTAACATATGAATTTCTATTCAGTTCATTCTTTAAATAAAATGATATTTTTATTTTTCTAATTTATTTTAGAAAATTTCGGCGGCATAACGGCACGATACTAGAAACGGGACGAGGCCTAGCCTTATCCCCGGTCTAGTGAAGGCCCACGCCATTCACACATCAATCAAATTAATTTATTTCACCAAACAATTCAGTTTCAAATCAAATCATCTAACTAATCTATGCAACCAAACAAACAAGTCCATGGTCTGTGGACGATTGTGTCGGGTGCTACTAAGCACCGTCTGCATCCTAGTATATAAATATAACTAGAAAATGAAATTTGAAAGGTGAGGAATTCTCACAGATAGCTATCCTAGCTCCACGGCACTTCTTATGCAGGAAATCTTCACTGTTCTCGTCGATATCACTTTCTTCGCCCGTATTCTCTACATATGTAAAAATCGAATTTTTACTTCGCTATTCAATATATAAAAATCGAATTTTTACTTCAAAGTTCAATATATAAAAATCGAATTTTTACTTCAAAGTTCAATATATAAAAATCGAATTTTTACTTCAAAGTTCAATATATAAAAATCGAATTTTTACTTCAAAGTTCAATATATAAAAATCGAATTTTTACTTCGCTCTTATATAGATAAAATTTATATTTCAAAAATATAGGTTTCGCCTTTATAAAGATATAGATTTCGCCTTTATAAAAATATAGATTTCGCCTTTATAAAAATATAGATTTCGCCTTTATTAAAATATAAAGTTCGCCTTTTCTAATATTAAAAATCCGAACTTTTAGATATTAAAAATCCGAACTTTACGAAAGTAAAAATCCTATTTTTTTCTCTAAAAATATACTTTTTCCTATTTAAGCAAAAATCATATTCCTACATCTTCTATATAGTAAAGATCATATTTTTAATACGTTAAAAAATATAAAAATCGCATTTTTATTACTTTAAAAATATAAAGATCATATTTTTAACTTCTCTATATAATAAAAATTATATTTTTAGTATTTAATCTATATAAATATCACATCTTCCTTTTGCTACTATATAAAAATTACAACTTTCCATTCGGTTAACTATATAAAATCTCATTTTTATTTTTCAAATAAAAATCCCCCCTTTTTATTTTAATTAAGGAAAAATCTAATCAAAGACTGAAAATAAAACTAGCTAAGTAAAATAAAAACTTACTTTTCATTTCAGCGAAGGGGGGGCTTCAGGATCGCGGTGGTGGTTCTGGCGTCGAATGAAGTGGCTCCGGCTTTGAATGGGGGTGGGGACGCAACCGAGTGGCGCAGTCAAAGGGGAAGGAGAGGGGTCTACGTAGGAGAGAGAGAGGGCGGAGGCTGAGGGTCGGAGGACGGTGCGGTCGGTGGCCCCACAGGCACGGTGGCGGCGCTGTCTAGGTTTAAGGGGTTTGGATGCTGGGGGGGTTCACGCGGTCGAAGGGGAAGAGGGAGATGCAAAGGGAGGATGGCGGCTCACCTGAGGCGGTGCGACGGTCATCGGGTCAGGGGGGGCTGGGCGACGAGAGGTTTTAGGGTTTTTTTTTTTTTTTGATTTTGATTTTTAATTTTGGAAATGGGAGGGGGGGCGTCTGACAGTTTTGAAGGGATGGGGGGGTTTATTTTATTTTATTTATTTATTTAATTCCATGGAAGTTGACTTTTACATTTGAACTCCAAACAAAACCCAACGACTGTCGTCCCTAGTGTAATACCCCCATTCCGAACACAATGGGATATGTATCGTAAGCTGAGTCGAACGTTACAATCAGTTTCCGTTAAATTTACCTTTAAATTACTATATTGAATTTTTAAACGTACATTTCAAATTACCGGGGTCACATACTAACTCTATAAATCCCATAAAAATATTTTCTAGCTTCGTATTGACGATACGGTCCTAACAAAACTAATTTCGTCGAATTCTGAGATCGTTGGAAAAATGGCCAATTTCCAGTCGATTAAAATCTACTGAAACTGGTCAAACACGTTTTCCTTTTCCACGCTCACATATTGATTCGAAAAATTATGAAATTTGAAATCTAGCAATAACTTTACATCCCGGACCCAACAAAACTGGTTTCGTCGAAATCCGAGGTCATTTGCAAAATGTCCATTTTTAAGGGCCTGAATTCCATAGCGACTATTCAGAATTTTCATCTGGACATATCTTTTGATTCCCGCTATGAAATTTTGATTTTTCGGATTCGATGGAAAGATATTATCAATTAGATCCTAATGTTTTTGGTTTCACTAAAATCCGGATTGTTTTGCACCCGGTACATTCAATTGAAGTTTGAAATCGAATTATCGAACTACCGCGCCATTTTCAATTCTATTTATAATTATATATAAATATTTATATTCTAACGACTACGTATATAATATGGACGTTCGAATTATATTCAAAATAAATTTCTCGTCGATATTATTTAAAATTATCTATTTTAAATATTCAAAATTCGCTAAAATCGCCAAAATAAAAATTTTAAACTGGCCCAGATTTTCCGGGTTATTACATTTGACTTATATGGTTGTTGTTGTTGCGAGGCACCTCGGATATATCGGTCGTTCTTAAACCGATGGAGTCATTCGTTGGCTCATTTACGCCCCATAGGGCAGGGAGACGTAGTGTTCAGGGTTTCGTCTAATCCACATCGAGTGGACCGGCCCTGTGGCTCCAAGGGTCGATGCGTTCTAATCCTGATACATGGGCTAGATTGCCTCGAATTCGGTAGAGGATGATCCCTGGCCTCGGTTCACAGATGGAAATCCAATTTCCAAATACGTGACTTTACGGTTTTGATTGTAGAGCCTAGTATGGCGACATGATATATGGTACCCATGCCGTCTATGATTGAAATTGTTTTGACACTACACTTATTATAGTATCAAATGATTTGTTTTTAACATACCAAGCATGTTTGGCTATTATAAGGGAAAACCCTATCCTCAGGCTTGTGTTGCATTGTGTGATGGGACCTGGGTCTTATAATAGCTTCATTTTTTCAAAAAGCATTGCGTTGTTTTGTTATATGCACCAATATTCTTGGGAGGAATCCCATTCCGTGTTATACGGCGTGGTCCCTTGATATATCAGATTTAAATTAAAGCTTTTAATAACTGTTTTAGTTCTCACACCAGTCACATGACTGCCCTGGCGTTTATTGTTTTAACCTAAACTTTGGGTGCCCTTATTTTGACACGGGCAGCTAGTAGTTTTGATTTTGCAGATTTATATTCACAGGATCCTGATTTACAACTGGAACGATACTCGGAAAGCTCTGTATCCGTGTATTATTTCTAGTTGTGTATTGTATTATTTTCCGCTGCTATGTAATGTATTGTAATCTCAGATATTTTTCTGTTGTGAAATATTTATTCGTACTCTGTATATTCTGGTATTCTGATGGAATTGTTGTAATATACAATGATATGTTTTTCTGTTTGCGTCCCGATGTGGTTTGTTCTCAACTCAATCCGTGATTTTCTGTAAGGGGGATTTCGGGTCGTTTCAAAACACAATCTTCGTCAACTCTAAATCATGAGCTGGATAATTTCTCTCATGTGGATTCAGCTGTCGACTCGCATAGGCCACAACCTTATCCTTCTTCATCAGTACTGCTCCAAGTCCAGTGCCACATGCATCGGTGTATACCACCATCTTTTCATTACCACTTGGAATAGTCAATACAGGAGCACTCGTCAATTTTTCCTTCAGGACTCCGAAAGCTTGTTCACACTTCGCATCCCATGTGAACACTTGGTTTTTCTTTGTCAATCCTGTCAATGGTGCAGCTACGTTGGAGAAATCCTTGATAAACCATCGGTAATAACTAGACAACCCAAGGAAACTTCTCACGTCTGTCGCATTCATAGGTCTATCCCAGTCCTGGATTGCTGCCACTTTAGCGGGGTTAACTGCTATCCCTTTTCTAGAAACTAGATGACCTAAGAACCTCACTTTATTCTTCCAGAAGTGACACTTTGAAAACTTGGCTCTCAGCTGATGTTTTCTTAAAAATTCCAACACAATCCTCAAGTGCGTCTTGTGCTCTTCCTCATTCTTTGAGTAGACCAAAATGTTATCCACGAACACAAGTACGAACTTATTCAGCTGATCTATGAATACCCTATTCATAAAATCTACAAAATACGCTGGCACGTTAGTCAACCAGAATGGCATCAGCAAATATTCGAAGAACCCTGATGGTGTCCTAAAAGAAGTCTTTGGCACACTATCCTTTGCCGCCCTCAACTGGTGAAATCCTGTTGCCAGATCCATTTGAGAAAACACTTCGGCTTCGTGAAGCTGATCAAACAAGTCATCATTCCTTGGCAATGGATACTTGTTCTTCTTGGTCACCTTATTCAGCTCATGATAGTCTACACACAAACTTAACGAGCCATTTGCCTTGGTTGCAAACACGACCGGTGCACCCCATTCGGATACACTCCTCTGAATGAATCCTTTTCTCAAAAGGTCACGAACTTGCACCTCCAACTCTCGCTGTTCCTTAGGCGGCATTCGCCTAAGAGGCATGACGATTAGTCTAGCACCCTCGACCAAATCGATCCTAAACTCAATCTCACGATGCTGCGGTAACCGTTTGACCTTGTCAAAACATCCTCATACTCATTAGCGATCAACACAGATGACAAGCCTTCTTGTGGAATCAAAAGCGAATATAGATAGCTAACGAAGACACCCTCTTCGCGCTTAAACTTTATCAACACCTTTCGCCTTTCCACATCCTCGACTCTCACCTCTAGCTTCTCGTAATTCACCCTTGTCGCATACCTCTTGAGCCAATCCATGCCCAAGATGATCCCAAACCCAGCGAAGTTAAGAACAAAGCAATCACACACAAAAGATCAACCATGACTCGACAACACTAGACCATGGCACAACATGCACAAACTGGACGAACCCCCAACTGGACTAGTCACAATCAAAGGTCTATCACAAATCTCGGGTTCCAAACCAAACACAAGCTCATTGCAAATGAATGAATGCGATGATCCAGTATAAAAAAAACTCGAACTAAAACACCATGAATAGAAAGAGTACCTTGCACCACGGCATCCTTTCCCTTCTCCTCTATAGTAGGAGCTTTCGAATAAGATTGTACTGCCCCTAAAGCATAAGCCTTAACCACTTGCTTCCCTTGAGCTGATTCTGGACAATCATTCTTCTTATGTCCCGGCTTTCCACACTTGAAGCACTTCTTTTCATCTTTAGGATTCTTGAATTTACTTGCAAAATGGCCCTTCTGCCTACAATTGAAGCAATTCACTTCTCCCTTCTGCTTCTTTTGGCCATCCTTCCCTTTCTGTTGTTGTATCTTTCTCTTCTTGTTATTTCCACCCTGATGTGGTTTCTGCTCCTCTTTAGCTGCAACAACAACCATCTTCTTAGGAAACAAACTTTTATGCCTCAAAGCCTTCTCGACGATCTTCTCAAAACTATCATCAAGGTGACCCACAAGCTGATTCCTATGATATTCATCCAATCCCAAGACAAACTTCTCGTTCTCTTGATAAGGAGTATCCACATATGAACGAGCATACTTCGACAAGGCCTCGAAGTTAAAAATATAATCAAGAATTGGGCGACCATTCTTCTTAAGCTCCACGAATCTCTTAAATAGAATAGACTTCTGCACTGTAATACCCCGTATTTTCTATGAATATTAAAATTAACAAATTTAAGAACACTTAATTTTTAGAAGAAGAATTAAGTGAAAGGGGTTGCGCAATTGCAATCGTCTCGGAATTCTGCTTGAGATAGAGGCCGAGTTTGCATGAATCGGACTCCGTATGAAGAAGTTATCGAGTTCAGAAGATTTCAAGTTTAAACAGAAATTAAATTAAAATAATAATTAAAGGTCAAAACTGTTCAAAATTCAAAATTCGGTCAGAGCAGGCTGAGCGGGAAATTTCCCACTCAGAGGTGTCGACCCCCGGGGGAGTCAACATAAGTGTCGACCCCCCTATAGGGGTGTCGATCCATCTGTAGGGAGTCGACCCCTTTTTGATCTAGATCTAGTAACGTATTTTTACAGCCTAGGGCTGATGTGCTGTTACCTGATTAGCCTGATGACGAATTTTCTTGGACTGGATGGCTTGGATGGATACTAGGTTGATCTAAAGGCTCTTAATGAACCTAGACATCTATATATACACTCATAACCCACCCCTAATTCTATTTCTCCAAAGCTATGACGATGTCATGCTGTTCATCTTCAATCCAGCCTAGCGACCGCCATCTTCTCCATACTAGAAATCAAATTAGAGAGCCTCAAATCAACTTTGAAGATTAATCAACATCAAATTAGAGTCTCTGCAACAACAACGATTCAATTATCTTTTCTTAATCCTAGTAATGTAATTTCAAGTTATTTTCAGATTTAAACACCTAATAGTAATCTTGGCATGTAATAAAATGAATCTAAGTCTACGCTTGATGATGAGACAATCTTTTCAGATTTACCCCTATTTTTTATTGAATCTATGATTTTACATGCCTAAGAAGTTATTATATCGATTCAATCATGCCTATATTTGTTGAACATCGAATATATAATCCTTTTTGGTTCATGATGTTATTCTTATGCCTGCGATAATGATTGTATTAGCTTATTCAAGAATCTATCTTTGTCGGATCAAAATTTCTTATATTAGGTCTGTTTTTCCATGCCTATTTTCATGCCTATTCTGATTTTATGCTCCTTCTCTCTCTTTTCCCCTATTTACTTTTTCTTTTATGAACCTGGGTTACCTTCGAAACTAAGCTGAAATCGCGAAATACGAACGATTGGAATACGGAGAATATTTGGGTATAGCCTATTTTGGGTAAATATTGGGCATAATGTATTTAGTGAAATAATTGGGCATAATTGTTATTGTTGCGAACTTGGGGTAAATTGAAATATTAAATCTAGATTGGGTGTAAACTGTAAATTGGAATATTAAATCTAGATCGGGCATAACTATTGGTTGGGACGCCAAGCATAATGTATATTGAGATTTTGGGGCATGACTATTATTGCAAATTTGGGAAGATTAGGTGTAACCTATTTTGAGTAATAACTTGAAATTTAATTAGTGCGGCATAACTTGCAATTGGCTTGGTTGGACATAACTTGAGAATTGGAACATGACTAGTTTCATAAAATTTGGGATAATTCGTATATAAAGTCTAGACTTGGACATGAATAGTAAATATCAAAATTGGCTAAAAGATGAACGTGCCTAACCCAAGGTTAGATGGAGTTGCGGTGTAAGACTGATATAAAGTCTAGACTTGGACATGAATAGTAAATATCAAAATTGGCTAAAAGATGAACATGCCTAACCCGAGGTTAGATTGAGTTGCGGTGTAAGACTGCCTGAAATGTTAACCAATACGACATGTTAGGTGGGTGGGTTAAGTTAACATGGACAAGAAGACAACTTAACCAATATTACATGAACAAAGTGGATAAGGTTAAGGCAAGCTAACCAATAATACACATGGACTTGATAAGGGAAAGGGTTGAGTAAATCTTGGGTAAGTGGGTAATATTAGTATATATAAACCCACAAACTTAACCGTTAAATAAACATGCGTGAATCAGTGAGAAGGTTAAGTAACATATGAATAGGCAACACTTAACCAGTACAACATGTTAATTAAGCAAATGGATGGGGTTAAGTTAAATTGAGAATACTTAACCATTATAACATGTTGATTAGGAAACCCTAGTAACGGCGAGCCATTTCAGCAGTAAATCACACAGATGTATCATGGTACCCTGAGCTAGGCAGGGTTGGGCACGATTACTGGGCCGATTATAAGCGGTCAAAATAGCGGCGGGTGGTGCAGCAGTGTAGCTCCGATGGAGTACGGGTGTGCACATGCTCCAAAGTGGAAAAGCAGGCGCTGGACATCAATGCTATACAATGTGCATCTTGAATCATGTTGGGTTACCATCATGGGAATTGATACACCCCATGTTGGGGCCAACATTGGTATGTACATACGAGCAGGGTCGAATGACACAAGTAATGAATACATACAAGCGGGGCTGAATGACACAAGTAATAAATACATGCGAGTTAGGGAGTCGATCGATAGGGTAGTAAGGGTACATCTAACATATCCATGGCAATGAGGCAGATTGAGGTGGGATCCTCATAATGGATGTACACCTGAAGGCTACCACAATTGCGGGATTGGGATCATATTATCATCTTATACAGATTACTAGTTGGGACACTAGTTAGGTGGAGCAGAGATATGGAAATCAGAATAACAGGGTAGTAGCGAAGCAGAGAAAGAGTAGAAGCGCATTCAGTTTATCTTGACTTATCATGTCTTATGCTAATCTTATGTTATCTTGTTATCCCTGTTATCACGGTATTGTCTTATATTCAGTTTATTCATATCATGTTGCTTTTACCTGTTTACATACTTCAAATCACTGGACTTACCAGGCTTTATATCTGACCCGTTTTCTTTCGTTTTTTTCCTTCCGTTTCTCCCCACCAGGTAGTCAGGGAGGGAATAGCTCAGCTTAGTTTGGACCGTTTCTCTTTCTAAGCTTGAAGATTCTTTGATGTATTACTTGGATCCTCTTATCTTTGGCTATGGCTGTGTTTGCACTTTAATTTGGGGACTTATGCTACTTTGCTATGTTTTATGTTTCTTATGTACTTGGAAGTTTTCGAATCAAGATAGAAGTTTTATGTAGTACTTTTAAGTATGATTGAGTCAATTGTTGTAAAAGCTTGGTTGAACTACGTTGCTTGTAAAATGACTTTGTTTTCCGTTGTTTTATTTGTCTGTCTTGTAATTTATCTGCATCTTTTACCTATAACGCTTCACTGCAGTTAATGCATTCCCTTTGTGAGTGACATTAATGGAGGTGGGGTGTTTCACTTGGTATCAGTGCTAAAGGTTACTATATCAGATAAAAGATTTGAGAAAAAAAATTCAAAATGGTTTTAAAGGAAGCATTTCCAAAAGAAAAGTTTTGTTTTAAAGGCATACTCCCCAAAGCTTTATGCACTAATTTTTGATCCTCTATTTGAGTCCTTGTTTCCTTCTTTTCTGAGTCTCCGGGGCTCCTAGCTATCAAGGAGGTAACCTCATCGCGGCATGGTTCCATAGGCTTGATGAGACTACGACACCTGTCAAAGGGTGAAGAAGTGCCCAACTACCATCTATAGCCGCAATACTTTCACCTACGGCTAATTTTCTTTCAAGCTTTGTAGGGTTTTCCGTGTGATGGAGGCAGCTTTCGAGAGACTTGTCAACATATTACAAAAGAATGGTAAATATGAGAATGAGGGAGTTTGGTTAAGGAGCACAACCCAAGGATGAGAAACTCATGGATATGGACTTGGTTCACAAAAGAGGTAAAAAGAAAGAGGTATAAGTGGAAGAACCACAGGACAAGAAGGGAGGAAAGAATAGTAAAACCTAAGACAAGAGGAAGTGTCTTTATTATGGTATAACGGGTCATATAATAAAGTACAAGGGCAAGAACAAAGGACAGGATTTTCAGGAAGGCAAGTGCGTGCTCTCACCGCCAGCGTACTGGAGAGTAGAGTTTCTGTTGAGAAAGTTTGGTTTTTCTTTTTGATCATCCTGTTAGTAATCTTTTTGATTTTAGCGCTTCACATTCGGTTATATCTGCTTCCATAGTTGAGTCTCTGCACCTTAGCACTTGTATAGTAGAAGATCCCATTATTGTCTCAAATCCAATTGGTGGTTCGGCTCATCTATCTTTGGTTTTTAAGGATTTGAGAATAGCTATATTAAGTATTGAGTTTAAGTGTAATGCTTATGTTTTTGGTTTCATGGGCTAAGGGTTGATTCTAGGAATGGATTGGTTAGCTAGTAATTGTGAAAGGAGAGTAGTTAGACTTTTGACTTGCCTCGGGAATACCCTCGAAATTTCGTGCGATCCTAAGGGATCAGGTCGGCTTAGCTACCTAGAATCACTTGATGCATCTATCGAAGATTTGCAATCCATTGGAGTAGTCCATGAGTAAGCAGATGTTTTTAATTAGGTTAGGGGTTTGTCTCCTAAAACGCGAGATAGACTTTCGCATATATCTGGTTGACAATGCAAAGCCAATTGCATTACCTGTACGACACATGAATCCAAGGGAAAGGAAGGGCTCAGCAAGCAAGTAAAAGAGTTACTTGAGAAAGGGGTCATAAGGCGAAGGATTTCTGAATAGGGTGCTCCAGTTGTTTTCGCTACAACGACGGATGGTTCACTTCGCTTGTGCATAGATGATATTTTGGTTTTCACTAAGAGTGGGGAAAAACATGCTTTGTATCTATGGGAAGTCTCGAATACCCTCCAAGCGCATCATCTTAAGGCTAGGTTCTCCAAATATCATTTTTGGAGAGAAGAAATGAGGTTTCTAAGACATGTGATACCCAAGGAAGGGATAACAGTAGATCCCGCAAAAGTAGTTGCGGTGCTAGATTAGAAGGTGCCAAGAAATGCAACGGGAGTAAGAAGTTTTCTTGGATTAGTGGGCTGGTGTAGGAAGTTAACTAAGGACTTTGTGAAGTTATCAGCCCCACTTACTAGATTGACGAAGAAGAACCTAACTTTTGACTGGGATTTGATTGCGATGTTGCTCCAACGACTGAAGAGAACCCTGAAGACAACCCCAGTCTTGACATTGCCCGAAGGGAACAAGACGTTTGCAGTTTATAGAATGCATGCGGGATAGGGTTAGGCATTGTTTTAATGCTAGAAGAGAGCGTAGTTAGTTATGGAAGAAGACAGCTGAAAGTACATGAGAAAAACTATCCTACCCACGACTTGGAATTAGCTGTTATAGTGTTCGCTCTTAAGTCATGGCATCATTATCTTTTAAGAGAGAAAGTTTGAACTATATACGGATCATAAGTCCTTAAAATATTTGTTCCCGCAAAAAGATTTGAAATTGAGGCAACAACGATAGATGGAATTTCTTGCCTCATACGACTTTGAGATTGCTTATACCCCTACCAAGGGTAATGTTGTGGCAGGCGCCCTAAGTAGAAAGAGACTGACCTTAAGAGGAGTAAAATTTGAAGTACATACCAACCTCTAGCTTTAGACCCTCAGTCAAGTTTGTACATGGTTTGTTAACAACGCTAGAAGAGCGGCCTACGCTTTTGGATCGGATAGGAGCGGCGTAACATGAAAACCCTCAGATTTGTGACATGATGGATAAGCTAAGTAGAGGAGGGACCTCTAATCATCTTAGTATATACACTTGGTATCATGGTTAACATATGTTTATCCTGGAAATATAGTCCGACTACATGGGATATCCTCCAGCGTAGTAAGTGATCGAGATCCTATCTTTACTAGTGAGTTTTGGAAATGGTGGTCAAGAAGCTTCGAAATCGTGAAGTCAAGCTAGTTAAAGTACAATGGGGTGACGTTGAAGAAGACGCGACTTGGGAGACTGAAGACAAGATAAGCGCATCCTACCCTTTTCTTTTTGAGGGTACATCCTTGGTCTCTTTTTCCATAAGTTTACGCATGCTTGTACCTATCTTTTAAGTATATCTCCTCGGTCCTATTTTTGATCCTTAGGTAGAATCCAATGGATGTAAACATGTATTTGAAACATGTTATGATTGATGGTTGCAAGTGGTTGCTGGTGGTTTCTCGTGGATGCATATACACACACATTAGATACTAAATCGGCTCAGTCACATTCATATTGCATATGCATATATGTATTTAGATGTAGATCGAAACTTGATGTGTTATCATATGGATGTTGCATTTGTATGAATGATTATGCACTCATGTAGAGGTTATAAGGTACAATTAGGAATAATTGCATGCATGATGGACTCATGGCACTGACATAATTCGCATTAAGGAGGTCAACTGAATCAGTAAACCACCTGATTTTGCATTAGATAAGGACATATACACACACTATGCATATGATCATGAAAGCATTAGAAATCTTTTTAAGTACAATGGATGCCTGTGATTGAATGGTTGAGTAGATGGATGTTGGATGGAAGGATATACATTCTTCTTAACTTGGAGATTTCGGGGATGAAATCCTTTAAGGAGGGCAGAATGTAACACCCCGTATTTTCTATGAGTATTAAAATTAACAAATTTAAGAACACATAATTTTTAGAAGAAGAAATAAGTGAAACGGGTTGCGCCATTGCGATTGTCTCGGAATTCTGCTTGAGATAGAGTCCGAGTTTGCATGAATCAGACTCCATATGAAGAAGTTATGGAGTTCAAAAGATTTCAAAATTAAATAGAAATTAAATTAAAATAATAATTAAAGGTCAAAACAGTCAAAATTCGAAATTCGGTCAGAGCAGGCTAAGCGGGAAGTTTCCCGCTCAGAGGTGTCGACCCACCAGGGGGAGTCGACATAGATGTCGACCCCCGCTGTCGGGAGTCGACCCCTTTTTGATCTAGATCCAGTGACGTATTTTTACAGCCTAAGGCTGATGTGGCGTTACCTGATTGGCCTGATGACGAATTTTCTTGGACTGGATGGCTTGGATGGATACTAGGTTGATCTAAAGGCTCTTAATGATCCTAGACATCTATATATACACTCATAACCCAACCTTAATTCTATTGCTCCAAAGCTATGATGCCGTCATGTTGTTCATCTTTAATCTAGCCTAGCCACCGCCATCTTCTCCAAACTAGAAATCAAATTAGAGAGCCTCAAATCAACTTTGAATATTAATCAACATCAAATTAGAGTCTCTGCAACAACAACGAATCAATTATCTTTTCTAAATCCTAGCAATGTAAGTTCATGTTATTTTCAGATTTAAACACCTAATAGTAATCTTGGCATGTAATAAAATGAATCTAAGTCTATGCTTGATGATGAGACAATCTTTTTAGATTTACCCCTATTTTTCTATTGAATCTATGATTTTACATGCCTAAGAAGTTATTATATCGATTCAATCATGCCTATCTTTGTTGAATATCGAAAATATAATCCTTTTTGGTTCATGATATTATTCTTATGCCTGCGATAATGATTGTATCAGCTTATTCAAGAATCTATCTTTGTTGGCTCTAAATTTCTTGTATTAGGTCTGTTGTTACATGCCTATTTTTATGCCTATTCTTATTTTATGCTTCTTCTCTCTCTTTTTCCCTATTTCCTTTTTTTTTGAACCTGGGTTACCTTCGAACCTAGGCTGAAATCACGATATACGAACGATTGGAATACGGAGAATATTTGGGTACAGCCTCTTTTGGGTAAATTTTGGGCATAATGTATTGGTGAAATAATTGGTCATAATTGTTATTGTTGTGAACTTGGGGTAAATTGAAATATTAAATCTAGATTGGGTGTAAACTGTAAATTGGAATGTTAAATCTAGATCGGGCATAACTATTGGTTGGGACGCCAAGCATAATGTATATTAAGATTTTGGGGAAAGACTATTATTGCAAATTTGGGAGGATTAGGGGTAACCTATTTTGAGCAATAACTTGAAATTTAATCTATGGGGCATAACTTGCAATTGGCTTGGTTGGACATAACTTGAGAATTGGAACATGACTAGTTTCTTAAAATTTGGGATAATTAGTATATAAAATCTAGACTTAGACATGAGTGGTAAATATGTAAATTGGCTAAAAGATGAACGTGCCTAACCCGAGGTTAGATTGAGTTGCGGTGTAAGACTGCCCGGAACCGCCCGGCACATCCAGCGACCGCAACAATATAGATCTAATGTGAGAGGTTAGTGCATAAAACCCAAAACCCGAGGTTAGAAAGAGTTTGCGGTAGACGTCTACCCGGAACCGCCCGACACATCTAGCTACCGCAAACAACAGTTCTAATGTGATAGGTTAAGGCATTAATGAATGAATGAATGCTAATAAACAGACATGCTAAGAAAGAGCGGGGTTAAGTTAAGGGGAAACACTTAACCAATATAACATGATGAATGAACAGGGTTTAAGTTAATAGGAAACGCTTAACCAAATACAACATGTTTGGTGAATAGGGTTAAGTTAACCAACCTAATATGATGAACGAGTGGGGATAAGTTATGGGGGAACACTTAACCAATGTAACATGATGAATGAACACAGTTAAGTAACATATGAACAGGCGACACTTAACCAATACAACATGTTAGGTGGGTGGGTTAAGTTAACATGGACAAGAAGACAACTTAACCAATATTACATGAACAAAGTGGATAAGGTTAAGGCAAGCTAACCAATAATACACATGGACTTGATAAGGGAAAGGGTTGAGTAAATCTTGGGTAAGTGGGTAATATTAGTATATATAAACCCACAAACTTAACCTTTAAATAAACATGCGTGAATCAGTTAGAAGGTTAAGTAACATATGAATAGGCAACACTTAACCAGTACAACATGTTAATTAAGCAAATGGGTGGGGTTAAGTTAAATTGAGAATACTTAACCATTATAACATGTTGATTAGGAAACCCTAGTGACGGGGACCCATTTCAACAGTAACCCACATAGATGTATCATGGTACCCTGAGCTAAGCAGGGTGGGGCACGATTACTGGGCTGATTATAAGCGGTCAAAATAGCGGCGGGTGGTGCAGCAGTGTAGTTCCGATGGAGTATGGGCGTGCACGTGCTCCGAAATGGAAAAGCAGGCATTGGGCATTAGTAGTATACACTGTGCATCTTGAATCGTGCCGGGTTTCCATCATGGGAATTGACACACCCCATGATGGGGCCAGCACATGTATCTACATACAAGCGGGGCCGAATGACACAAGTAATGAATACGTACAAGCGGGGCCGAATGACACAAGTAATAAATACATGCGAGTTAGGGAGTCGATCGATAGGGTAGTAAGGGTACATCTAACATATCCATGAAAATGAGGAAGATTGAGGTGGGATCCTCATAATGGATGTACACCTAAAGGCTACCACAATTGCGGGATTGGGATCATATTATCAACTTATACAGATTACTAGTTAGGACACTAGTTAGGTGGAGCAGAGATATAGAAATCAGAATAACAGGGCAGTAGCGAAGCAGAGAAAGAGTAGAAGCGCATTCAGTTTATCTTGACTAATCATATCTTATGCTAATCTTATGTTATCTTGTTATCCCTGTTATTACGGTATTGTCTTATATTCAATTGATTCATATCATGTTGCTTTTACCTGTTTACATACTGAAAATCGCTGGACTTACCAGGCTTTATGTCTGACTCGTTTTCTTTCGTCTTCTTTTGTTCCATTTCTCCCCCCCCCCCCCCCCAAGTAGTCAGCGAGGGAATAGCTCATCTTAGTTTGGAACGTTTCTCTTTCCAAGCTTGACGATTCTATGATGTATTGCTTGGATCCTCTTATCTTTGGCTATGGCTATGTTTGCACTTTAATTTGGGGACTTATGCTTCTTTGCTATGTTTTATGCTTCTTATATACTTGGAAGTTTTCGAATCAAGACAGAAGTTTTATGTAGTACTTTTAAGTATGATTGAGTCAATTGTTGTAAAAGCTTGACTGAACTACGTTGCTTGTAAAATGACTTAGTTTCCACTGTTTTATTTGTCTGTCTTGTAATTTATCTTCATCTTTTACCTATAACGCTTCACTGAATTTAATGCATTCCCTATGTGAGTGACATTAATGGAGGTGGGGTGTTTCTTGCACCATGGAGATAAATTTTGCTTCAAACTTAGCTTGGAACAGCTCCCAAGAAATATCCTCTTCAGGAGTCTCAAGTGTGACAGAGTTCCACCAGTCCATCACTCTTCCACTAATTGCCTTGAAGCAAGTTTCCTCTTCGTTGCATCGTCTATACCCAAGTCCTTGAAGATTCGAACAAAAGTATCCAGCCACCTTTGAACCTCTTCAACTGGTTCAGTGCCCTTGAACTATTTCCATCCCAATGATGTAAAGTCTTTGCATAGCATTACAAATTCTACAGCTCTGGGAATAATTTGGACTCCAACATAAACCGTAGATGCCACTGGAGCGGGGTTCCTTCGAAGGCAAACTTCTATCATAGCTTCAAACATGGCTGGGTAATCAGGTCCCGCCATTATCCCCTCCAGGCACAGCTTCTTCCCCAGCATAATGTCTCGTATAGTGTCGACTCATTCTAAATCTGTAAATTAGAATGATTAAACACTATCAAGAAAACTACAAAAGGAATACAACCGCTACTACTATATATGCTAAAATATACATAGTAAGCATCCAACTGAAATCTACAAGTACGTCATTCATACGTAATTACGTCTTTGAACTTTGGCTAAAAATCAATAACCAGAGCTCTAATACCAAATGTGACGACCGCCCACAGCCCTTGCATTATAAAAGAGGAATAATGTGCTGAAAGGTGTGCATGGCAGCTATGGACGATCATCAAGGTATGATACATAAGCGGAAACTGTCGTAAACTCACAGCGCAAGGATAAAATATAATAGAACATATACAACAGGTAGTGATAGTGAAGCAGAAACATTAAGCTTTCATGACAACTAGAAAGTATTTCCCATACACGTGATTATCAACAATAGTGTTTGTACAATTTGCCTCACTACAACACTCAAGGAAATAACAAACAGTGGAAACAAATACTAGATAGTAATAAAACTGGTACGTGATCCTCCTGCTTTCCATCGACCAGCATCGTCGTCCTCATTAAAGCATTATCTGTCACCTGTTACTCAGTCTGCCCATCCACAATCGGATGAACAACCCAAGGTAATAAGAGGAAACATAAAACCTTGAGTCAGACAACAGTCTTAGTGAGCAATAAAACAGCTAACAAACTTTATCAATAAAGTATATGAGACTGGGTAAATAAACAACTAATCTACCCAGCTTTAGAGAAGAACTTACACCTGTCTTCCTCACACCTGACAGTGATAACCTTTACAATCTATACGTCCAAAAGAATAACAATTCAGCTATAGCAACCAGAACAATCATTCACACATAGCAATGGCAACTCAGCCATTATTACAACAAGCATCCAAACGTCCATAGCTGACTCTGGCTATCACCGCCAACCTTGCTTTGGAACCCTTGCTATCGTATGATTGGCTAACAACTTACCGTCAGTTGTCAAGGACCACACACGACGCCCTAGTTCTAGCACAACCCCACACACTACACACAACATGTGTCTAGGCCATACACGATGCCCAGGGCACTCGACCTACAATTTGTCTTCAATTGTACCCCTGCTTTATGTCCGCTAGAACATACGACAACGAAAATTCCTCGGCCTTCTTATTTCTAGTCGTTATCAATTACGACTAATAATTAGCTCAGAACACTTTAGAGCAATCACTTCACACGAACTCAGTACATCCTTGCATCGTTTCCACATTCGTCACGTCTGACGAACAATTCACCTTACTTCATCATTCCTCCATGGAATTCACTTCGAAGTCACACCATCGCCGAGCAAATTACATCACTGCCCTACGGCTAGGGTTCAGGGGGGTTGCCACTGAAAAAAAATTCAAAGCATTTTTTTATTCAAATCTGGGTCATACCTGAAATTATATTTTTTTAGAAAATGACCATGTTCGACTGACCCTCCTGGTGCGACCGACCCCTTCTGATCGACCTAACCATGCTCGAGCCAACCCTGCTCGACCCGGAATGTTCACGACCGACCACCTGCATGTACGACCCAAATTCTTCCTCCTCGTGCACGTCCGACCCTCCTCAAGACCGATCCAGAGTAACTGGCCGGACCAATAGTGACTGAACCAACCCAAACTTCCTCCAAACCAAGAATTTCCAAGCTTGTTCGACCGATCCAAACTAGTCCGACCCGACCCAGATGTTTGACCCGACCCAGATGAGACCGACCGATCAGGGCTTGATTTCTGATTTGTTCTCCAAGACACCTTTATGGGACCGACCACCATGTTCGACCGACCACCATGCTCGAAACAAAAACTGCATCCTCCAATTGTAACAACCCGTGTTTTTATAACGTGTAATAACAATAAATCAAGGCAGAATTAATTTTTAAAATGAGAATCAAGGGAAACTAGTTACGCCATTGCGTTCTTCTCGAAATTCTGCTTGGAAACGAGTCCGAGTTTTCGAAAATCGGAGCCCGTATGACCAATTTATGACCTTTCAAAGTTTTCAGAAGTTTTCAAGTTCAAAACAGCTCAATTCGAATTCAAAATTCGAAATTCAAACCTCAGAATGGACTGGGCGGGAAATTTCCCGCCCAGGACTAGGTCGACCTGGGGGTCGACTACGTAGTCGACCTACCTAGGACCAGGTCGACCATAGTGTCGACCTGGGGGTCGACCTGGTGGCCGAGTCCACTTTTAAAGCTGGATTCACTTTGATGTATCTGGCATCGTTTCTGTCTACATTCGTTGACCTGACCCTATAAATACAACCCCTAACACTAGTCTCTCTACACACAATTCTTTCTGACCTCATGCTGCTCTAATTCTGGTTGAAAAGTTAGTGAGACTACTTCTTCTACGGCGAAGCTACGTTGCTGATTTGGGGATTTCTGTTAGGACTTGACTAAGCATATAAAGATTCAACGTCGACTCTCTTTCTCTAATTCTCGAACCACGATCTGTAAGCCCCAGTTAATTTTAGATTAAAACTGTAAATGTAATCTGAATATGATGTAAATTGAAATTGAACCTATGTATGATGACTGTTTTACATCCGTTCTTGATCTTGACTTTTGGATATATTATTATGACATTGATTTGGGGCCTATTCATGTTGTAAATCAAAAAGAAAAACCCCTCATATTATCATGTTGAATCTGCTATTAGTCACAAGTTTATGACTATCACCTTATGTCAATCGTTAGCATGACTATACTATCACCTTATGTCAATCGTTACCATGACTATACTATCACCTTATGACAACTGTTATCTTGACTAGTACCTTATTTCGTTAGATTTGAAATCTTTATGTTTGAAGCCAATATTCCACATGCAGTAATGTTATATCATTTATCTCAAGTAATAGCATGGTATGTTAGTAATCACTTTTGCCACCTTATACTCGTCCCTTTTTATGTTATTCCCTAATTAGACTTATTTGTATCGATTCGAGCTTTTGTGCGATGGGAATACGATTGGGTAGATTAGGTAAATCATAAATTGGCTTTGAACATGAACGTTATTATAACTTGAACCTGGATATGGACATGAACTTGACACGATTTGACATGAAACATGACATGAAAACTCGACATGAATTTTGACATGAAAACTTGAACGTGGGCATGACAATTAGATAAACTTGAAAATGGCCAACTCGAGGTTGGGTTGAGTTTGCAGTGTAAATCTGCCCGGAACCGTCCGGCAAATCCAGTGACTGCAAGCAATAGGATCCAATGTGGGTAGTTGGTCATATCGCACGAAAAACCCGAGGTTAGACTATGTTGTGGTGTAAATCTGCCTGGAACCGCCCGGTAAATCCATTGACCACAACAGTTAGTCTAATGTGAGAGGTTGAGTGCACTAATGAATTAATGCCACATGATAGGGTTAAGTCATGAACCACTTGAATATACTTAACCGACTTGACACGATGATTTGATAGGGTTAAGTCATGAACCGCTTGAACACACTTAACCAACTTGATACATGATTTGGATAGGGTTAAGTCACGAATTTGAACGACAACACTTAACCCATTAGAAACCCTAGTTACGCGGTCCGTTTTAGCAGTAACCCACTTAGATGTATCACGACACCCTGGGACTAGGCAGGGTGGGGCACGATTACTGGGATGATTGTAAGCGACCAGAATGACGGCTGAGTAGGTGCGCCATTGTAGGTTCAGGCGGACTGTGGTCGTGCACGTAGTCCGGAGTTGAAAAAGCAGGCATTGGGCACCCGTAGATTTACACTGTGCATGCTTGATTCGTGTCGGTGGTTGGCACCATAGGACTTGATACACCCTATGGTGGACCTAGCACAGGTAATTACATTTCAGGATAGGGCCGTATGACACAGACACATGATGAGCTAGAACTTGTAGGGAGCCGATCGATTAGTAGATCGTACCGTAGGACCTCGTAATGGGTCACTTCATGATTAATACTTGACATGGGTTAGAACAGTAGTACAGTTGGCGCAGCGAATCTTGAATATGCGATGCTAGACATGACTTATCCTGTTATCTTAATTATCCTACCAGCTCTGTCATCATCCTTATGTTTAATTCCAGTTTCCACATATCATGTTACCTTTACTAGTTTTCATACTGAAAGTCATTAGGGCTTACCAGTCTTTATGGCTGACCCTTTTTTTCGCCCCTTTTTCTTTCATTCCCCCCCAAGGTTCTCAGGGAGGAAACACTAGCTCTTAGCTTGGACTTAACTTGCTTTCTAACAGCTCATGTACGGTTTGGTCTTGGGCTATGGTATGGCTGCTTCTGCTATTTATGGGGGAATAATTTACTTTTGTTATCTTTATGCTTCTTTATTTTGGAACTTGATGTAATGGAATAATTTGTACCTTGGATATATGGGGTTTTAACTCTTTGCTTGAAAGTAATAAAAGTTTGGTTTTTAATTCCTACCGCTGCTTTATTTATGTTCAGCCTTGTGATATCTCTGTGTATGTTTACCTAGATAATACTCCACCAAAACTAATGCATTCCCTTTGTGAGTGACCCTAGCGGAGGTGGGGTGTTACACTTGGTATCAGAGCAGAAGGTTACCAGGCTGGGAAAAAGTTTTTAAAAACCTTCTGAAACTATTTTCAAAACCATTTATAAAGAAGCATTTTTCAAGAAAAGTTTTATGTTTAAAAAGGCTATTCCCCAAAAAGCCATTAGCACTTTCCTTTGTTTCCTCGTTTGAATCTTTTTCTTTTCATTTTTCAACATGGCTGACCTTAACCTGCCTGAGGGAATACCCGTGCCTAGATGGTTCCGAAGGAACTTAGAAGCAAGGGCCAACGGCGCGGGCACGGCAGACATCCCTCCTCCTCCTCCCCCAGTGGTCGCGGTTCCTCCTCCTCCTGGTACCACCTTTGCCAAAATATGCAAAGACTTTAAAGCAATGGGCGGCAAGAACTTCGTCGGAACTGAAACCTTTGTTGAGGCATGAAACTGGCTAAAGGAGACGGAAGACTTATTCATTATCTTTGATATGGAGGACCATAGGAGAGTTTAGTTGGCAGCATGGTTGTTGAAAGAGGAAGCTGAATTTTGGTGGGAAGTCACCAACGCTACCAGGCCAGTTGAGACTTGGGCAGAATTTAGAGAGAGGTTTGGGCTTAAATTCTTATCGTCAGCAGAAGAGAACCTTCAGATGGAGAGGTTCCTAGCACTCAAGCAAGGGGACATGTCTGTTAGGGAGTATGTGAATAAGTTTAATCGGCTTGCTCGTTTCGGTTTGGATTTGGTCAACATAGCCCAGAAAAAGGCTGTACGCTTTGCTCGAGGATTGAACGAACCATTACACAGTTTGGCCATAACTCATATACACATTGGGCGACCTTTGAAAGCTTGGTGGATATGGCTCTACTTCATGAGGAAGACAAGAATAGCAAGAAGGAGGTTAAGCATAATGAGACTCAGAATAAGAAAGCTGACTTCAAGAAGGGGAACAACAAGAATAACAAGAGCAACAACAAATCACGTGATACGAAGAAGTGCAACTTCTGTGGTATTACTGGACATCTAGCTAAAGACTGTAGAAGGAAGAAAAGAAAGTTGGGTGAATGCTTTCATTGTGGAGACACTGGACACATCAGCAAGGATTGCCCTAAGAAGCAAGGGCAGGGGCAAGGGCAGACCCAGCGAGCAGGACCTTTTGGAGGGCAGTCGCATGCTCTCAACACCACTCCAGCTCGTGACCGAGATAGTAATATTTCCGTAGAAAGCCTTGTTTACATTTCTGACTTTCCTGTTCGAACCTTATTTGACTCTGGCGCATCGCATACTTTTATTTCTTCTGATATTGTTGAAAATTTGCACCTAAGTACTAGTTTGGTTGAGGATCCTGTTATACTTTCAAATCCAATTGGGGGCTCTGCCCATTTATCTATGATGTGTGTGGATTTGAGGATCTCTATCTTAAGCGTAGAATTCACATGTAATGCTTATGTTCGCGGATTTATGGGATACGGTTTGATCCTAGGTATGGATTGGCTGTCCAATTATGGAGCCATTCTTGATTGTGAACAAAGGGTAGTGAGGCTCATGACTCTCCTTGGTAATACCCTTGAAATTTCTTGTAACCCTAAGGGTCCGGTCATGTTATGTTATCTTGAATCCCTTGACTCATCCGACGATAATTTGCAATCTGTAAGAGTGGTCCAAGAATATCCAGATGTCTTTGATGAAGTGAGGGAGTTACCTCCTAAACGCGAGATAGACTTCTGAATTTATCTTATTGATAATGCCAAGCCAGTTTCATTGCCGGTTCGGCACATGGCCCCGCGAGAAAGAAGGGAGCTCAGTAAACAAGTTAACGAGTTGCTTGAGAAAAATTTCATAAGGCGAAGCATTTCTGAATGGGGTGCTCCAGTGGTATT
Source organism: Allium sativum (assembly GCA_030737875.1). NCBI lineage: Eukaryota > Viridiplantae > Streptophyta > Magnoliopsida > Asparagales > Amaryllidaceae > Allium > Allium sativum. The sequence goes on from CM060919.1 coordinate 52,653,413, forward strand.
CGCTACTAAGGCGGATGGATCGCTTCGTCTGTGCGTAGATTATCGTGAGTTAAACAAGCTGACAAAGAAAAATAGGCACCCACTACCAAGAATCGACGATTTGTTTGACCAGCTTGTGGGAGCATCTGTTTTCTCTCAACTCGATCTAGCCACAGGATTCCATCTGCTCAGAGTGGCTGAGGATAGCATTGACAAAACTGCGTTTAGGACTCCAGATGGGTTCTTCGAATGGCTCGTCATGCCGTTTGGGTTAACGAATGCACCCGCGTACTTTGTAGATTTAATGAGTAGGGTGTTTTGGAGTTCCTTAACAAGTTTGTGGTAGTTTTCGTGGATGATATTTTGATCTTCTCAAAAGATGAAGAAGAGCATGCTAGACATCTCAAGGACATCATGGAAACACTTAGAGCACACCAGTTAAAGGCTAAGTTCTCCAAATGCCATTTTTGGAGGAAGGAAGTTCGGTTCCTTGGACATGTAGTTTCTAAGCAAGGCATAGCCATGGACCCCGCAAAGGTAGTTGCGGTGCAAGACTGGAAAATTCCTAAGAATGCAACGGAGGTGAGGAGCTTTCTCGGTTTGGCGGGCTACTACAGGAAGTTCATTAAGGACTTCGCTAAGATTTCAGCCTCTCTTACTAAGTTAACAAAGAAGAACTTAGCTTTTACATGGGACATAGAATGTGACGCTGCTTTTCAGAGACTTAAGAGAGCCCTCACCACAGCTCCAGCTCTGGCATTACCCGATGGAGGTAAGATGTTTACGGTGTACATAGATGCGGGCGGCACGGGATTAGGCGATGTCCTAATGCAAGAAGGAAGAGTAATATGCTACGGGGGCAGACAGCTTAAAGTTCATGGGAAAAACTATCCCACACATGACTTGGAGTTGGCTGCGATTGTTTTTGCACTTAAAGCTTGGCGCCATTATCTTCTAGGGGGGAGGTTCGAGCTGTATACCGACCACAAATCGCTTAAGTACCTCTTCTCACAGAAAGATTTGAATCTGAGACAACAGCGGTGGATGGAGTTCTTGGCATCATATGACTTCGATATAGCTTATACCCCTGGGAAGGGTAATGTGGTGGTGGACGCGCTAAGCAGAAAAAGGTTGACTTTGAGCCCCTTGTTTGTTGAAATGAAAAGCCTTGAGTTTATAACAACCTTTGACTTTACGCCTGCTGTTGAGTCATTGACTGCTAAGTTAGCATCTCTTGGGTTAAGACCTACACTTCTAAATCAAGTAGGGACTTCACAGAAGGAAGACTCACAGATAGTCGAAATCATGGACAAGCTGATTAGGGGTGAGACGTCAAGTCACCTCAGTAGGTACACTATAGATGACAAGGGATGGCTAAGGCGTGATGGAAGGCTATGTGTCCCACAAGTGGGAGACTTAGTAAGGAAAGTTCTAGAAGAGGCGCATCACTCGAAGATGACCATACATCCTGGAGGGGATAAGATGTACAGAGATATGAAGCACATTTTCTTTTGGGCTGGGATGAAAAAGGACGTGGCAGAGTTCGTTTCGAAGTGCATGGTGTGCCAACAAGTAAATGCCGAGTCGAAGAAGCCCGGTGGGCTATTACATCCTTTAGAGGTTCCGCAATGGAAATGGGAGAGTATCTTGATGGATTTCGTGGATGGACTGCCTTGGTCAAGGAAGGGAAATACTAGCATATGGGTCATAGTTGATAGACTCACGAAAAGTGCTCACTTTATTCCAGTGAAAAGCAAGAGGACCGCATCATGGCTAGCGTCTATTTACGTTCGAGAGATAGTACGGTTGCATGGAGTTCCTTCTTGTATAGTTAGTGATCGTGACTCAATTTTCACCAGCCAGTTCTGGAACAGTCTGCAAGAAGCAATGGGTACACGACTGAACTTGATCATGGCCTATCACCCACAGACGGATGGACAAACCGAAAGGGTAAATAGGGTACTAGAAGATCTCCTGAGGCTATGCATTCTTGACTTTGGTGGCACTTGGGAAGACCATCTTCCTCTCGTGGAGTTTGCATACAATAACAGTTACCAAGCTAGCATCAGAATGGCACCGTTCGAAGCCCTGTATGGAAGACCTTGCAAATCGCCAACTTGTTGGTGGGAGACGACAGACAGACTTATGCTTGGGCCTGACATGATACGGGATACTTATGAGAAGATTGAGTTGATACGAAGATGGATGAAAATGTCCCAAGATAGATAGAAATCTTATGCGGACCAGAGAAGGACAGACCTAGAGTTCGAAGTCGGAGATATGGTCTTTATAAAAGTTTCTCCGTTACGCAATGTAGTTCGTTTTGGAGCAGTTGGAAAGCTAGCACCAAGGTTCGTAGGACCGTTCCCTATCACTGATAGGATTGGAAGGATGGCCTATAAGGTAGACTTACCCGAGAAGTTGACTGGAGTACACATTGTCTTTCACGTCTCGCATCTCCGAAAGTGCTTGCATGAGTCGGTCAAAGTGGTGGAACCAAGCATCCTTGAAGACGTAGAAGTGGAAAAGAATCAACATTGAGGCGAGTCCCGATTCGTATCTTAGGAATGGAGATTAAGAAGCTAAGGAATCGAAAAGTCAAGCTAGTTAAAGTGCAGTGGAGTGAAGCCCAAGAAGACGCAACTTGGGAAACCGAAGAAAAGATACGCGCGCTTTACCCATTTCTTTTTTAGGGTACATTCTCGATCTCTTTTTCCTATAAACTTGAGAACCTTTTCGTATCATGCTTCTACTACCTACATTTGTCTCGTTATCTTCTCGATCTTATCTTGAGAACCTTAGGTAGAACCATATGGATGTAAACATGTGATTGAAACATGTTATGGTTGATGTTTGCAAATGGTTGCAAGTGGTTGCTAGTGGATGCATGACACACATTACGCACTAGATCGGCACAGTCACATTTTCATGTTGCATATGCAAGAGTGCTTATACTTGTACATGGATGGAACTTGTCGCGTTATCACTTGGATGTTGCATATGAATGAATGTTTGTGCACTCATGTAGAGATTATAAACTATGTTAGGAATTTGCATACATATTGGATTCATTACACTAACATATTTTGCATTAAGGAGGTTTACTGAATCAATAACCACCTGATCATTTGCATAAGATAAGTACATATACACACACTTTCTGCAAATGTTCATACAGCACTAGAAATATTTTAAGGACAATGGTTGCCTGTGATGCTTTGAGTAGATGGATGATTGGATGGTAGGATATATACTCCCTAACTTAGAGATTTCGGGGACGAAATCCTTTAAGGGGGGAGAATGTAACAACCCGTGTTTTCATAACGTGTAACAACCATAAATCAAGGTAGAATTAATTCTTAAAATGAGAATCAAGGGAAATGGGTTACGCCATTGCGTTCGTCTCAAAATTCTACTTGGAAACGAGTCCGAGTTTTTGAAAATCGGAGCCCGTATGACCAAGTTATGACCTTTCGAAGTTTTCAAGTTCAAAACAGCTCAATTCGAATTCAAAATTCAAAATTCAAACCTCTGAATGGACTACGCGGGAAATTTCCCGCCCAGGACCAGGTCGACCTGGGGGTTGACTATGTAGTCGACATACCCAGGACCAGGTCGACCATAGTGTCGACCTGGGGATCGACCAGGTGGCCGAGTCCACTTTTGAAGCTGGATTCACTTTGATGTATCTGGCCTCGTTTCTGTATACATTCATTGACCTGACCCTATAAATGCAGCCCCTAACACTAGACTCTCTACACAATTCTTTCTGACCTCATGCTGCTCTAATTCTGGTTGAAAAGTTAGGGAGACTACTTCTTCTACGGCGAAGCTACGTTGCTGATTTGGGGATTTCTGTTAGGACTTGACTAAGAATATAAAGATTCAACGTCGACTCTCTTTTTCTAATTCTCGAACCACGATCTGTATGCCCCAGTTATTTTTATATTTAAACTGTAAATGTAATCTGAATATGATGTAAATTGAAATTGGACCTATGTATGATGACTGTTTTACATCCGTTCTTGATCTTGACTTTTGGATATATTATTATGACATTGATTTGGGACTTATTCATGTTGTAAATCAAAAAGAAAAACCCCTCATATTATCATGTTGAATCTGCTATTAGTCACAAGTTTATGACTATCACCTTATGTCAATCGTTACCATGACTATACTATCACCTTATGTCAATCGTTACCATGACTATACTATCACCTTATGACAACTGTTATCTTGACTAGTACCTTATTTCGTTAGATTTGAAATCTTTATGTTTGAAGCCAATATTCCACATGCCAGTAATGTTATATCATTTATCTCAAGTTATACCATGCTATGTTAGTAATCACTTTTGCCACCTTATACTCGTCCCTTTTTATGTTATTCCCTAATTAGACTTATTTGTATCGATTCGAGCTTATGTGCGATGGGAATACGATTGGGTAGATTAGGTAAATCATAAATTGGCTTTGAACATGAACGTTATTATAACTTGAACATGGATATGGACATGAACTTGACACGATTTGACATGAAACACGACATGAAAACTCGACATGAATTTTGACATGAAAACTTGAACGTGGGCATGACAATTAGATAAACTTGAAAATGGCCAACTTGAGGTTGGGTTGAGTTTGCAGTGTAAATCTTCCCGGAACCGCCCGGCAAATCCAGTGATTGCAAGCAATAGGATCCAATGTGGGTAGTTGGTCATATCGCACGAAAAACCCGAGGTTAGACTGTATTGTGGTGTAAATCTGCCCGAAACCGCCCGGCAAATCCAGTGACCACAACAGTTAGTCTAATGTGAGAGGTTGAGTGCACTAATGAATTAATGCCACATGATAGGGTTAAATCATGAACCACTTGAATATACTTAACCAACTTGACACGATGATTTGATAGGGTTAAGTCATGAACCGCTTGATCACACTTAACCAACTTGATACATGATTTGGATAGGGTTAAGTCACTAATTTGAATGACAACACTTAACCCATTACAAACCCTAATTACGCGGTCCTTTTCAGCAGTAAGCCACTTAGATGTATCACGATACCCTGGGACTAGGCAGGGTGGGGCATGATTACTGGGCTGATTGTAAGCGACCAGAACGACGGCTGAGTAGGTGCGCCATTGTAGGTTTAGGCGGACTATGGTCGTGCACGTAGTCCGGAATTGAAAAAGCAGGCATTGGGCACCCGTAGGTTTACACTGTGCGTGCTTGATTCGTGTCGGTGGTTGGCACCATAGGACTTGATACACCCTATGGTGGACCTAGCACAGGTAACTACATTTCAGGATAGGGCCGTATGATACAGACACATGACGAGCTAGAACTTGTAGGGAGCCGATCGATTAGTAGATCGTACTGTAGGACCCCGTAATGGGACACTTCATGATATTGGGCCATGGGATCATTTCATGATTAATACTTGACATGGGTTAGAACACTAGTACAGTTGGCGCAGCGAATCTTGAATATGCGATGCTAGACATGACTTATCCTGCTATCTTAATTATCCTACCAGTTCTATTATCATCCTTATCTTTAATTCCAGTTTCCACATATCATGTTACCTTTACTAGTTTTCATACTGAAAGTCACTAGGGCTTACTAGTCTTTATGACTGACCCTTTTTCTTTCGTCCCCCCCCAAGGTTCTCAGGGAGGAAACACTAGCTCTTAGCTTGGACTTAACTTGCTTTCTGACAGCTCATGTACGGTTTGGTCTTGGGTTATGCTATGGCTGCTTCTGCTATTTATGGGGGAATAATTTACTTTTGTTATCTTTATGCTTCTTTATTTTGATACTTGATGTAATGGAATAATTTGTACCTTGGATATATGGGGTTTTGACTCTTTGCTTGAAAATAATAAAAGTTTGGTTTTTAATTCCTACCGCTGCTTTATTTATGTTCTGTCTTGTGATATCTCTGTGTATGTTTACCTAGATAATACTCCACCAAAACTAGTGCATTCCCTTTGTGAGTGACCCTAGCGGAGGTGGGGTGTTACACTAATGCACTTCCAATTTCAACCAAAACTTCGCTAAAACGATTTTTGGACAAAACCAGCACATCCAATATGACCACAAGCATGATATGAAATCACTAATAACAGCAATATAACAATTCCATCAATAACATGTAAAAATTCACCAAAATCACCATAAATGTACATATGAGCAAAATCATGGATCTAATTTGCACATTCACATGATATGTCATAAAAATTACCTATCTAAACTTGCTAAATCATATCATAGGGTGATTTATATGAAAATGAACTTACCAATGCATAGATCTAAGGAAAAACACTTGAATTTGATGAAAAACATGATCAACTATTCATACACTTCATTGAACTCATGTAAGAAATGTAATCCACTCACCAATTCTCCCAAACAAGCAAAAATCAATGAAATAGAATTCGGACAACAAGCACCTCACACCAAACATCTTGATTCGATGAATCCTTGCTTCAACTGATGTAGATCTAGCCTCCAATGGTGTAGATCTTCAATTTCCCTCCTTGGATTTGGATTTCTAATAGTGGAAAGGTGTTAGACGAAGGGGGAGCACAAGGTCTCAAAATGAGAGAATGGAAAATAAACCATTTCCCATATCCTTTACCCCCTATTTATAGTTTCCACGAACCTACTAATGGGCCTCTCTCAAATCATCCTATTAGCTTCCAGAACCTTAACAGCCAACTGAAAAACCTTAAAACAACGATTCCTCCCAAATCATTGAGTCAAATACTTAATGTAACCACTCTACAGAAAGGAAATCATCGATTCCTTTTCAATGGCACAGGTCTTATCCTCTAATTCGACCTAAGTCAAAAGCTAGACCATGTGCAAGAATGACATGGGCAAAATGGTCGCACACAAAATCGGTAAAAATTATGACATGTCTCACATCCCCATAAGCAACATATCAAAAGATGAGAATGATCCAACCTTTAGGGAATAAAATAAAAATATTTTATGATTATCCGATACGTAAAATGCGGGCTGTTACATTTATGATTGGTGTACAACTTGAACTTCTCTCCAAGCAAAAAATGACACCACGTCTTAAGCGCGAATACTATGGCAGCTAGCTCTAAGTCATATGTTAGGTAGTTCTTCTCATGAACCCTTAACTGTCTACCCCCATAACATACTACCTTTCTCTCTTGTATCAGAACCACACCAAGCCCTGTACCACGCTTATTAGTGTATACTGTGAACACTTTACTTCCATAGGGCAAGGTCAAGACTGGGACTGTTGTCAGAGCCCTCAACAATTGCTGGAAAGCAACATCACAATCTATGTCCCATGAAAACGTCAGATTCTTCTTTGTTAGCCTGGTGAGCGAGGCTGATATCTTTGCAAAGTCCTTAATGAACTTCCTATAATAGCCTGCCAATCCAAGAAAGCTTCTCACTTCCATTGCATTCTTAGGAGTTTGCCAATCTTGAACTGCAACTACCTTTGCGGGATCTCCTGCTATCCCATCTTTAAAGACCACTTGCCCTAGAAATATCACCTATTTTCTCCAAAAATTGCATTTGGAGAATTTCGCCTTAAGCCGATGCGCACACAGAGTTTTCAAAACCTCTCTTAAATGTTGGCCATGCTCTTCCTCACTCTTTGAGAAGATCAAGATATCATCAACAAAGACCACAAAAAAATTATTCAGAAACTCACTAAATACCCTACTCATAAGATCAACAAAGTAGGTGGGTGCATTTGTCAACCCAAAAGGCATAATGAGCCATTCTAGAAACCATCTGGAGTCCTAAAAGCAGTCTTGTCTATACTGTCCTCGGCCACCCTCAACTGATGAAATCCCATAGCCAAATCTAACTGAGGGAAAACTGATGCCCCAACGTACTGGTCAAACAGATCATCTATCCTTGGGAGTGGGTGCCTATTCTTCTTTATGAGTTTGTTCAACTCTCAATAATCAACACATAAGCGAAGCGAACCATCTGTCTTATTTGTGAATACCACCGAAGCACCCCATTTGGATATGCTTCTCCTAATAAACCCTTTCTCAAGTAGCTCCCCTACTTGCTTACTAAACTCCCTCCTTTCTCTTGGAGCCATATGGCGCACAGGTAATGCAACTGGCTTTGCATTGTCTACCAAGTATATATGAAAGTCGATCTCGCACCTCGGAGGTAAGCCCCGAACCTTCTCAAAAACATCAGAATACTCATGGACTATTGGTACAGATTGCAGATCATCGATAGATGCATCCAGAGACTCTAGGAAACTAAGCATGACAGACCCCTTAGGGTCACAAGAAATCTCGAGGGTCCTCCCACTGCAAGTCACAAGTCTAATGACACTCCTTTCACAATCTAGAATGGAACAATACCTGGCTAGCCAATCCATCCCTAGAATCAAACCATAGCCCATAAAACCGAGCACAATGCGTCGCATTCAAACTCGATGCCTAATGCAGATATGACAAATCATGGACAAATGAGCTGAACCACCAATTGGGTTTGAGACAACAATGGAATCCACTACCATACTAGTATTAAGGTGCAGAGACTCAACTCTAGAATGAGATATAAATGAATGCGAAGTGCCAGAATAAAAAGAGTTCTAACAGGGTGATTGGAAAGAGAAACCAAACCTTCCATGGAAACTTTCCTACCTCGATCTGGAGCACTGATCACGAGAGCATGCACTTGCCCTCTAGAAGTTCCTGCCCTTTGACCTTGTCCTTGCTTCTTCGGGCACTCCTTAGAAAAGCGTCCGACCTTTTCACAACTGAAGCAAGCATTTTTCCTTCTTTTGCGGTCCTTGATCAAATGACCCTCACATCCACAATTATGGCACTTCCTTTTATACTTAGACTCGTCATTCTTTCCACCCTTCTTTCGTTGTTATTGCTGCTATTATCCCTTCTTGGGCGACACTTTCTTATTTTGTGTTTCCTCAACCTTAACTTCCTTCTTGTCATCTTTATCTTCCTCATGCATCAAGGCCATATCAACGAGCCTTTCAAAATTTGCTCCCATTGGAATATGAGATATATCTAACCCATGAAGGGGTTCATTTAGTCCTCTAGCAAACCGCAAAGCTTTCTTATGCAGAGTATCCACTAGTTCCAACTCAAATCTCGATAGTTGGTTGAATTTGTTAACAAATTCTTTGACAGTCATGCCTCCTTGCTTGAGCGCCAAGAACCTTTCCATTTGCATGATTTTCTTAACTTGAGAAAGAAACTTCATTTCAAACCTTTGCCAAAAATCATCCCAAGTTTCCACTGGACGCCCTGCTTGCTCCACTTCCCATTAGAAAGAAGCTTCATCTTTCTGTAGCCAAGCGGCTAAATGAATCTTCCTACGATCGTCCACTTCGAAAATTCCAAATAGATCCTCCGTTTCTTTGAGCCAATTCTGTGCCTCTATGAATGTCTCGGTTCCATGAAATGGCTTTCCTCCCATAGCACAGAAATCTTTGTAGATCTTAGAGAAATTATCTACACGCGAAGGAGGAGGAACGATGAGTGTAGCTGGGGGAGGAACGTCAACTTAACCCCCCGCATGCGCCGTGGCCTCTAGATACCTACGGAAATAGCCTGGTATGGTAATGCCCTTAGGAATATTAGGTTCCCCAAACATGCTGAAAAGAAAAAGGAAAGGGATTCAGACAAAGGACTGAAAGATATTACATATGGATTTGGGGAATATGTTTTTCAAAATAGACTTTTCTTTTTTGAAAATGCTTTCTTTTAAAGCCTTTTTTTAAAAATAATTTTCAAAATCTTTTATCTAATCAGGTAACCTTCAGCTTTGATACCAAGTGTGACACCCAATTCCGTTAATTTCACTCATTAGGAGAATGCATTAAGTTTCTTGAAGCCTTATAGGTAAACAAAAACGGAAACATTACATGATAGGTATAAAGTAGCAGCGGAATAATAAAATGTTTATTAATCATAGAGCATAACTTCCTGATTCAAAACATCATAAGTCTGAAAATACATAAACCCAGTACGTCAATAAAACTTCTGTCTTGTACTTAAAACATCACAGTAGAATAATAAAAGAAGCATAATCCCCAACAGAAACATAGCCATAGTAGCAAAATAAGAACTTGAGAAATACATCTAAGCAGCTCCAAGCGGATGAAATTAGAATCCTGGTTAATCTTGAGTATTCCCACCCTGAGAACCTGTGGGGGGGGGGGGGGGGGAGGGGGACGGAAGATAAAGAAGAGGAAAAAAATGGGTTAGACATAAAGTTTGGCGAGTCCAGTTACTTTTAGCATATAAATAAGTAAAAGTATCCTGACATGCATGTAAAATGGATAAGAGAGTTAACAGCATAAAAGGCAGGTACGACAAGGTAAACATGACAAATATGATAGAGTATACTACGCTTCTCTAATGGTTTCTCTGCACTGATTCTAGTATAACCAGAATGAGATGATCCCCAACATATATAAGATGATATACATAGGCGTACTTCTGGTGAGAGTTTTTAACCCCATACAATAAACAGGCAGCCCAACATACCGGAGTTACCCCTAAGGATAATAATGGGCTCCTAAACTTACCAAAGTCTAAATGTACCCTAACTACTACCCTAATCGATCGGCTCCCTACTCCGTAGATACCATATCCTGCCCTCACAGTAGGGAGTATCACTCCCTAAAGCGGCAACCCTTCATTCTCCAGATGTGCATAACCATATCTACTGGTGTCACGACGTCTTATCTCCATCTGTCCAGACCATGCACGCACATGACCCGGACGGTACGCGCCGCCCACACCATCCCCTACTTTTGGATCTCTTACAATCAACCCAGTAAGCGTGCCATGACTCAGACCCAGTTCGGAGTACTCGTTTGATACCTATATACGGGTTACTAAATGAAACGGGTCCCGGTCCCACACACAAGAGATGCATGCTTCCCTCTACGCTTGCATGTCCAGGCAGACTTCTTCCATAAGTCCGACTTAACCTCGTGTCTTAGCATGTCTGGTGTTTATGCACTTAGACACCTCACATTAGATTCACCACTTGCGGTTGTTGGATACGTTGGGCGGTTCTGGGTAGACTTCCACCATAAGTGTAATCTAACCTCGTGTCTAAGCACGGTTAAAGTTTCTAATTACTGTAATTCTGGGCATTTCAATTATTAACCAATTATTCCTATGTCGTTATAGGTTTTCATGCCCCTTTCCCAAGTTATGTTCATAATGAACCATATTCCCCAAATTTAGGTCTTTAATCACAAGTTGATTTATGTCCCTAACTTCATGCTCATATATTTCATCCAAGTTATGCCTAAAATTCTAATTACAAGTTATGCCCCAATTTTATTGTTTTCCCCTCATTCCCAAATTAACACGTTCGCATATTTCAGCGGCATGCCTAGGCTCGAAGGTTTTCTGGCTCTATAAAATGAAAAGGGAAAAGATAGAGGGAAGAGGACAGAAATAATCATACTAATAAGGTGAACATAGAATGGTAGAAATAGTCATAAAAATATAATGGCATAACGACAAGATAGGCATATAAAGACAGATCTGATGAACATATGACAATAGAACTGATTCTAACATAATAGGGATGTTATAACAGGCATGATGAGATCTAAACAATGAATATCCAAGTAGTAGCAGATATGATTTAGCCACAGGCATGAGGTGATCAAAACAAGGAATTAGATCTATAAAGAATGGTAGATCTGACATGATAAATACGTGTAGGTTCAGATCTAGTTTCATAGTCATGTCTGAATAACTTGGATAAACATGTTATAGCAGATCTGATATGATTCACATAGTCACAGGCATAACTCCAAATTATAGTCATGTCAATATTTACCTTTTTAGTTATTTAGATCTAAAATTAACATAGACTCACAGTGTTTGGATCTAGAAAAATAGAAAAAAGGTTGTAGATGATGAATCACGGATCTCTAAACTCTAGTTGATTGCTGAAGAAGAAAAGACTTGATTTATTCTGAGCAGAGGCAGCATCAAGTTCTCATTATTTTTGGTGTGCAAAAATATGATAAATGAGGCCATATTTATAGCCGACCCCGAATCCCTAATCTGTCAGATCTACTGCGGGGGTCTACCCTCCTTATGGGGTCTACCCATGGGTCGATACCCCCCTTGAGGGGTCGACACCCCTGAGCGGGATTTTTGCCACCTCCCAAATTTTGAATTTCGAACTAATTTTTGAATTTTGAATTTAATTATATATATATTCTTCTTGTGCGTAAACAAATTTCAAACCTTAACAACTTCTTCATACGGTGTCCATTTTACGCAAACCAGGTGTCTATTTTGACCAGAATCCTAGCAGCATGGAGTTGTCTTAAGTTAATTTCTAGTAAGCTATATAGCTCATATGATTGGGTTATTTAGATATCTACTCTGGGAGCTTCTTAATCTTCACATATTTAGAACGTTGTCATTAGTTATTGGACTACTGATTATTGGGCCAAACTTGTGTACACGGTTTGAGGTACCTGGCTGAAAAGCAGGGTAGTATTTTGCCCTCCGCTTCCTATGAAACATGACGTGCTTCGTATTTGAGATGGCCTTTAAAATCTCGTTGTTTTATCACTGGAACAACTAAGAGGCTCTTTGGGATGGATCTCATTATCTGGAATTATTATGGCCTTTGGCATATTTTCTCATCTATTATGAGTAGACTGCACTAGTCTCTCATACAGACTCAGTTCGATTAAGTTGATTATTTTGGATTGGTATTACTTTGATTGCCTTTATTTAGTTTCCCTCTTTTTATTTCTCAAGTGAGTTCCTTCATATTTCGATGAATTAGGAAATATTCACATGTCATTTCATATCTTTAGATAGCATAGACTTTTCTTGTACATTACTCGAAATAATTGAGTATTGATCGTGATAGAACCAGTGATGCTTTCATTTGTGTCTTCTGATAAAAATAAATGTCATGGCTCTTCCTGTTTTAGGTACTCCTATTGTCGAGTCCACTGACACTTCTTTGCACCCGCTCCAGGCAATGGTTATAAATTATCCTATTTACGGAAAGATCTAAACTTCTTTGATTTGTACAATCAAGAACCAAATACCTCCCAAGAAACTGTGGAAAGGAGATAAGTTTGGTGAGAATGATAAGCCGGTAAAGGAATACAAGTCTAAGATGGAAGGAAAAACCGGTAAAGATGACAAATCGGGGGAGATGTCAAATCTGGGAGTGGAAGGACTTCCAAGTGAAAATTATACAGGAAATCTAACCTTTATTAATTTAATAAGCTCATGATGGATGACAAAATGTAAATATAAATCATCTACAGTTCGGACTTTCCAATTCCTTTTGTTTTTGGTTGAGATTCGTGCGACTGCGGCCCTAACCCTTTCAGTTTTGTGGGATAAAGTTGTCCATTCTTTATGTGTAAATAAAAAACAAGCTTTTCTGTGTTAAAGTTTGTAAACATTTTCTCTTTTCATTTAATGTGCTTGCGAAATTTTGATTTTAATTAGTTGATGTATTGCCTAAAATTAACTTTGAACCGGTAGAACATTATGGGGCTACTCTAAGTTAACTTCTCTATCAAGCACACCATGTTTATACTCATGTCCCCTGTCTTGATAGAGTTGAGTTGACGGGCATCAGGGTATCGCCCTTCATGCTCTCCCGCTTAAGTTCGAGTTAAATTAAGTGGATGTTAAGTCATCATCATTTATAGTCTCTTCTCGTGATGCAGTTTAGACTTAGTGGACGTTATTTCATCATCCTTTATACTCTCCTATCATGATTCAGGTTGGAGCTAGTGGATCGGGTGGATGCAAATCAAGGCGTGCCTATCACACTCATCCGTAATTTTCGCTCCAATTCAAGCGTTGAGAATAGAAGGCATCAAGGCAAATGAACGGATCACTTACGCTGGGATATACTTTACCCACTTTCATTAAGCTTCCAATATATGTCCATAAGTCATGATGCCCTAAGGCCCTAGATTCCATTGGTCTCCCCTAGATTTATAACCAAATAGTTTGAAATATAAGTTAGAAAACATCATTATCCATATCATTACCGAGGTGTGAGACAACCGAGGCTAAAATTTACTTATCGTGAAGTAAAATTCCACTTAAAATTTCCATTAATCACTATTTGATTCATACAAAAAAACCATCAAACTCGTACATCTCAGAGATGGGTGTTAACTATATGAGAGAGGTTACCTCCTACACTACCAACATATGTACTTTGTTAAAAACTAATGTACGTGGTCTTAAAAATGTAATGTAAAACACTCATGATATATGTTTTCTAAGAATAGGACAAACTAAAGGCACTCCTTTTACTACATCCTATCGAGAATCACCCATAAGGTTTGTAACAAGCAATCCTCGTAATATGCAGATCCTGAAAATATAGGGATTATTCTATAACATAAATCTCGATAGCTAACAATAGATGCTCAAAAAGTAGTCCTTTCCAATTTGAAGGTCTCCTCCTTTAAAACATAATCATCAATATGTCCTCACTTCCGAATGCATAAGCTGGTACATAGTGTGTGACGGCCCGCCCCACACCAGCCGACATTTCCAATGAAATGCACTGTGTCGATGTCCAACAAGCACGGACGGTCAACAAAGGAAAAGGAATTTGAAACTATGAATCATCGAGGAACCAGTAGTATATCTCACAGCGCATGGAACAAAATATAATAATAACATAACTTGATATAAAACAGGCGAGACAGTGCATAAGCTGAAAACTAAACCATCATAGCAGCGGAAAATTCAAAACACAACCTATAATCCAAACCATCATTATTACAACTTTTAAAACTGTCTCTAAAGCAAAATAGGAAGGTACACTGCCAATGCCCAAAGTAACGACCAACAATGATACAGGGAGAATATATAGGAATGATACGTATAATCCTCCCGCTCGTCTTCGGACAACTACTCATGCATAACCAACAAACCTGTCTCTAGTCTGCTCGTTTAGGAGCACCCAGAGTGATAAGAAAAGACATAAAACTCTAGGTCAGACCAAAGTCTGGTATGAGCGATAAGCAGCAAAAACAGAACAATAATAGGTATACATAACCATACCTAAACCTGGATCTGCAACCAAAGAGTAAGCACAATAGGATGTGCAATACTCTAAGGTGACAGTAACACATGGTGTGAAAATAATGGGGAAGGGGTGTGCATGTCATGGTGATAGCAAACATCAAACATAGCAATCATTGTCACATCTCTCACTCAGTGCGTAAAGTATACGATATCTACCACTTTGATCACCTAATTCTTTGTTATGATCATTTTGCCCCACGGAGTCAAGACGGCTCCACTGCACTGATTCATAGCCACTAATCCTTTGCTATGTCCACTCTGCCCTATGGAGTCATGAAAACTCCACTACGCTAGCTCATAGCCCTTCTACGATCACTTTGCCCCATGGAGTCATGACAACTCCACTGCACTGATCCATTGCCAATGATCCGTCTCTCAGTGGTGAGTTTAAGCTATAGACATCGATAACCCCTTTGCACACGTCCCGCAGTAAAGCCCAACTCATGAAGTTAACTCATTGATCCCCATTTGGATCCTGAGTAATATCCTCCCATTTGGACTTCTTTGCATCTCGGGTTTTGGTCGGATTGGAGTTGGTCTTCAGAAGTAGAAGAGGTCCAAACCGGTTCGGTTCGGTTGCCCTCCCCTAGTTCAGTTCGGCATGCTTCAGCTCCTGGCCATCAATCCGGTTCGGTTTGGTCAACTTTCTCTGGGTCGGTTTTGTCGTGATTACCCCATCGGGTCGGGCTCCTCCATTCAAATCAGTTCATGCATGGTAACTCCTCCGGGTTGTATCGTGAGCACCCATTGGGTTCGGGTCGGGCTCCTTGGTTCGTGATGTCCTCTCCAGAGCATCAGATCGTGAGTCTAAATTCAGGTTGGGGTCCTCCATTGTCTTATGGGTCGAGCCTTCATCGGATCAGTTCGTGGTGCTCGAGCAGGAGCGGCTCGGTTCGAGGCACTCTGACGTGAGCGGGTCAGGGTCATGGGATGCCCCACGAGCGGGTTCGGGGGTCCGATCCGATCCCCTTTTCCTGCACTGTTTCCTGCAACTTTTCCAGCAATTGTTTACGCCACACGATGACGTTTTCGACCATTTAAATTGTTCTATGCAATCACAAATCATACTAAACAGTCATAGCAACATGTATAATCAACCATAAACACCAAAACGATGAATAATCATGCCAATATGGATCAAACATACCCCAAACCCATGGTTTTCCCCTTGATCGTGTTTAACCATAACTAATGATAGGATTAGCAAAACATATCCAAATTAGCCCAAATTTTTATCAGAGCCCTAAAATAATATTTAAGAATTTTTACATATTTTTCCAGAATTTTAACATGCATAATTTCGCTAATTAATACTAATCACCCATAATTAGCCGTAGTTAGTGAAAAACAATGCAAATCACTCACCTTAGCCACAAATGAATTATAGATCTGAACTTTATTACTATTTTGGGGCGGTTTCCAATGCAACACAGCAGCTCCAACTCTGATTTGACACTAATCTTCCTTGATTTGGTGTAGATTAAGCTAATACGCGATTAGAAAGTGATTTGGGAGTGATTTAGAAGGTGGAGGCCATTGTTAGGGTTGAAGAGAAATTTTGTGGCAGCTGGAAAATGATAAATGAGGGTTTCTCTAGCCCCTATCAGCACTTATGCAACCCTAATCCCGAAATAACTAATGGACCTAGCTGCTAATCACCCTAATTAGGCCCGGTTAAACTGTTTTTCACCTTCCAAACCTTGTTTCAGCCATATCTCCCAAACGTAAGTCCTTTTGGCTAATGTGACCACTCTACAGAAAGATAAACTATCATCCGAATCCAATGGAAGTAGTATCAGGTCAAAAATCCTTATCAATCAAATGTTGTAGGAGAAACAAGATTCACTAGGGGTAAAACGGTCATTTAAAAATCGGCAAAAATCGGGAACAAGGGAAATGACCCTGGTAGTCTTTTCCCAAAGTTACAAGACCATACGGCTTCGCATGTGAATGAAATAAATATTGTACAATCCTCCGATGTGTAGAATGTGGGTCGTTACACTCTCCCCCTTAAGAAATTTCACCCCTGAAATTCCTTAATTAAAACATACAATGGGTCCTGCATGCCTAACAGCCATTTATAACAATCAAACACACATATTAACACAACAAGCCTATCCTAACATGCGGTTTGCTAAAAGGAGAATAACTATCGCTATTAAAATCTTACAAGGCAAAGAATTCTGGATGAGACTTCCTTATGCTCTCCTCTGTTTCCCAAGTACAGTCATGCTCGTTACCACCCCACTGAACCTTGACCAGTTTCACTGCCTTCCTTCAAAGTTGCTTCGTATCGTACTCGACAATACGGATCGGCCTGCAGTTCCCAACCACCTCGGATTCTACTTCGATGTCATCCAGCTCCTGCCATCTTGTTAGGTATTCCAACTTTATACGCTAAGTTCCCAACTTGCCCGAGAACTGGGAATGGACCCACAAACCTTGGTGCTAGCTTGCCTCTCCTACCAAATCGAATCACGCTCTTTAACGGAGAAATCTTGACAAACACCAAGTCGCCAATGGAGAATTTCAATTCTCTTCATCTCTTATCAGCATAACTCTTCTGCCTATCTTAGGCAGTCTTCATTCGCTGTTGGATAACCTTGATCTTTTCTGAGGTTTCTCTTATCACATCCAGTCCAAGTACAAATTTCTCATTGGTTTCTAACCAATATGATGGTGAGTTGCACAGTCTTCCGTAAAAAACTTCAAATGGAGCCATGTCAATACTGGACTGATAACTATTATTATATGCGAATTCAACCAAATGCAAATGGTCATCCCATGATCCTCCAAAATCTAGTATGCAAGCTCTCAAG
Source organism: Allium sativum (assembly GCA_030737875.1). Lineage (NCBI taxonomy): Eukaryota > Viridiplantae > Streptophyta > Magnoliopsida > Asparagales > Amaryllidaceae > Allium > Allium sativum. Next base: position 52,671,325 of record CM060919.1, read on the forward strand.
AGATCTTCTAATCCTGGATTCACCCTCTTTGTTTGACCAACTGTTTGAGGATGGTACGCGGTACTATGATGTAATTATGACCCTAAAACCTCTTATAAGCTCCTCCAAAATCCACTAGTAAACAATGGATCTCGGTCACTCACAATGCCTTTGGGTACTCTATGAAATCTCACTACCACTTCATATATAGTTCTACTAGCTTAGTTGTTGTTCTACTCGACTTGACGGGTATAAACCTTGCACTCTTGGTCAATCGGTCCACAATCACCCAAATGCTATCATGGCCTGATCTAGTCCTTGGTAACCCATCAATGAAATCCATTGAGACATGTTCCCATTTCCATTCTGGAATTTCCAATGGCTGCAGCAACCCACTAGGCTTTTTTTGCTCGGCATTAACTTGCTGGCAATTCATGCATTTGGATATAAACTTCACAACGTCTATTTTCATCCCTTCCCAGTAGTAGGTCTGCTTCATGTCTCAATACATTTTGTTACCACCGAGATGTATAGTCAGTTTTGATTGATGACATTCTCTAAGCACTTCATCTCTCAATCCATTGACATTGGGCACAACTATCCTCCCATTCTTTCTAAGCCATCCTTCTCGATCAAACCCATACTTGTTCATCTCCTCGTCGATACCCATCTCTAACTTGGAGATGATTTCCAGTAAATTAGTATCATCCCTATGACTGGAACCAATCCGCTCAATCCAAGTCGGTTTGATCATTAAATTTGCTAACATCTCCGGATCTAATTCACACTTAGGTAAAAAATCATATCCTGTGATATACTCCAGTTGCTTCCATTCAAGAAACATAGACTCTAAACTTGCATGTCTCCTACTCAATGCATCAGCTACTGCATTTCCCTTTCCTGGTGTATATGCGATGTCGAAATCATAGGAAGCCAAGAATTCTAACCATCTTTGCTATCAAAGATTTAGATCCTTCTGAGAGAAGAGATACTTTAACGACTTATGATCGGTAAACAACTCGAATCTTTCTCCCAAGAGATAGTGTCTCCACATCTTCAATGCAAACATGATCGCTGCTAACTCCAAATCATGGATAGGATATCTTTTCTCATGCGGTTTCAGTTGCCGACTAGCATAAGCTACAACCCTACCTCCTTGCATCAATACAACACCTAGTATGGTACCACATGCATCCGTGTATACCGTCATCTCTTCGTCCCCCTTAGGAATAACTAACACTGGTGAACTCGTCACCTTCCCCTTTAGACCCTTAAATGCATTCTCGCACCTTTCGTCCTAGATGAAATCTTGATTCTTCTTGGTCAACTGAGTTAACGGTGCCGCTATCTTGGAGAAGTCTTCGATAAACTTATGGTAATATCCAGCCAACCCCAAGAAACTTCTTATGTCTATTGCATTTTGGGCGTAGACCAATCTTGTACCGTAGCCACCTTCGCAGGGTCCACGGCAATACCATTCTCTGAAACAACATGGCCCAAGAATCTCACTTCCCTCCTCCAGAAGTGACACTTAGAGAATTTCGCTTTCAGTTGGTGTTTCCTCAATACCTCCATCACTATCTTCAAATATTCCTTGTGTTCTTCCTCTGTCCTCGAGTAAACCAAGATATCATCCATGAATACAAGAACAAACTTATTTAATTGATCTCTGAAAACTCTATTCATAAGATCCACAAAATATGATGGTGCATTGGGCAACTCGAATGGCATGACCAACCAATCATAGAATCAAGACGGCGTCCAAAATGTCATTTTAGGAATACTCACAGCTGCTACGCGAAGCTGATGAAATCCTGTCGCAAGGTCCAACTGGGAGAACACTCTTGCTCCTTTCAGTTGATCAAACAAATCATCTATCCGTGGAAGAGGATACTTATTCTTCCTAGCCACTTTATTCAACTCGTGATAGTCCACACATAAATGAAGGGAACCATCTGCCTTAGTAGCAAACACACGTGGTGCTCCCCACTCAGAGACACTTTTTCGGATAAATTCCTTCTTCAAAAGATCGCTTACTTGCACCTCGTGCTCTCGCTGCTCCCTTGGTGCCATGCGACGAAGTGGCATCAATTTAGGTCTGGCATCTTTCACTAAATCAATACGGAACTCAATCTCTCAGTGTGGTGGAAGTCCGGTCACTTCCCCGAAGATGTCTGAATACTGGCCAGTAATGGGAACCCCTGATAACTTGTCCTGCGGAATGTCGAGGGAATTTAGAAAACAAGCCATCACCCCATCACTAGGTAGGCCACCAAACACTACCCTCTGCCCTAATAGTCACCAAAAATCCCTCACAGTCTACCACCACCCCATATCTTTGTAGCCAATCGACTCCAAAAATAATGCCAAACCCAGTGAAGCCCAAAACAAAGCAATCACAAACAAACATACATCCACGACTTGATAAGACCAAATTTTGAAAAATCATGTGAAGGCTAGTTGAACCACCAATCGGGTTCGTTACCACTAAAGGTCTATCGATTATCTCAGGTTCCAATCCTAATCTATCTAGCAGGTCACTAGATATGAAGGAATGATAAGCCCCGATATCAAACAATACTCAAACAGGGACATCATAAATAGAAAGCATACCTTGAATGATGACATTCTTTCCTTTCTCCGCCGAAGTTGGGACATTCGATGAAGGAGTAGCATTAATAGCATATGCTTTCACAATCTGCTTCTCTTTAGGAGGTTGTGGACATTTTTCCTTGTGATGTCCCACTTGACCACAATTGAAGCACTTCCCGTCCGCTGGCTTTTCTCGACATTCTTTAGCGTAGTAGCCCTTCTTGCCATAGATAAAACACTCTACATCTTTCTTGTCCTTCTTTTTTTTGACCAGCCATGGTCTGACTATGCTTCCTTTTATTCTGAGAATTATTCTTGCCTACACCGCTTGCCTGCGGCTTTAGCCACTCTGCAGATGCAACAACAACTTCAGTCTTGGGTTTAGGATAAAGGCTCTCTGATCTCAATGCTTCCCCAGCAATCGATTCAAAAGTCTTACCAATATGGTTTATAAGCCTTTCTCCCAAGTACTGATCTAAACCAGTTATGAACTTCCCGTTCTCCTTCTCGGCAGTATCGATAAGAGATAATCCATACTTCGATAAAGTATCGAACTCAGCAATATATTCCGAGATTGCCCTACCATTTTGTTTAAGCTCCATGAACTTCCTAAACTTCTCTGACTTCTGGGCAGCTGGGATAAACTTATCACTGAATCGAGTCTGAAACCAATTCCAAGAAACTTGATCCTCAGTAGTACTGCCTTAATAGCGCTCCACCAATTCATAGCCCGTCCTTACAGCTGGTGGGATGCTAGCTTTATCTTCATTGCGTATTCGATTCCTAGATCCTCGAAGATACGCTCACAACTATCAAGCCAATCCTGAACTTTTATAGCCGATTCCGATCCGTGGAACGGCTTCCTACCAAGACTAGTGAAGTCTTTATAGAGCTTGGCGAAATCGGCCCTAGGCGCCTGCACTGTTGCACCACCACCATTTGCATCATTAGGAGCTGCTCCCTGAACATCTCTTAGCATCTCTCTCATGAAGGTAGTAAACATTGTCCTCATGTCAGGGACATTCCTATTATTGGCTCCTGAACCAGCATTTCCCGTATATCGGCTCATCGGTCAATCTGTAAAGAGAAAACGATTGACCATCTCTTCAAGGTGCCAGTGCAATGCGACTTCGTCCTTAGATATACTTATCGTATACATATATATATAGCTTTTGAAAACCAAAATATCACAAATACGCACTCTCATATACGTATACTATCTCTCCCTGGTGTCTTTCCCTAGGTTAACTACGTAACCTAGAGCTCTGATACCAAGTGTGATGGCCCGCCCCGCACCAGCCGACATTTCCAATGAAATGCGTTGTGACGATGTCCAACCAGCACGAGACGGTCGTCAAAGGAAAAGGAATTTCAAACTATGAATCATCGAGGAACCTGTAGTATATCTCAAGCGCATGGAACAAAATGTAATAATAACATAACTTGATATAAAATAGGAGAGACAATGCATAAGATGAAAACTAAACCATCATAGCAGCGGAAAATTCAAAATACAGCCTATGATCCAAACCATCGTTATTACAACCTTTAAAACTATCTCTAAAGAAAAATAGGACGGTACACTACTAATGCCCAAAGTAGCGACCAGCAATAATACAGGGAGAATTTATGGGAATGATACTTAAAAGCTTCATGCTTGTCTCCGGACGACTACTCGTGCATAACCAGCTAACCCGTCTCTAGTCTGCTCGTTTAGAAGCACCCAAAGTGATAAGCAAAGTCATAAAACTCTGGATCAAACAAAATTCTAGTATGAGCGATAAGCAGCAAAAACAGAACAATAACAAGTATACATAACCATACTTGAACCTGGACCTGCAACCAAAGAGTAAGCACAACAGGATGTACAATACTCTAAGGTGATACTAACACATGGTGTGAAAATAATGGGGAAGGGGTGTGCATGTCATGGTGATAGCAAACATCAAACATAGCAATCATCCTCACATCTCTCACTCAGTGCGTCAAGTATACGATATCCACCACTTTGATCAGCTAATTCTTTGTTATGATCACTTTGCCCCATGGACTCAAGACGGCTCCACTGCACTGATCCATAGCCACTAATCCTTTGCTATGTCCACTCTACCCCATGGAGTCATGACAACTCCACTACGCTGGCTTAGAGCCCTGCTACGATCACTTTGCCCCATTGAGTCATGACAACTCCATTGCACTGATCCATAGCCAATGATCCATCTCTCAGTGGTGAGTCAAAGCTATAGACATCGTAACCCCTTTGCACACGTCCCGCAGCAAAGCCCAACTCATGAAGTTAACTCGCTGATCCCCATTTGGATCCTGAGTAATATCCTCCCATTTGGACTTCCTTTGCATCTCGGGTTTTGGTCGAATTGGAGTTGGTCTTCACAAGTAAAAGAGGTCCAAACCGGTTCGGTTCGGCATGCTTCAACTACTGGCCATCAATCTGGTTCGGTTCGGTCAACTTCCTCTGGGTCGGTTCGGTCGTGATTACCCCCTTCGGGTCGTCTTGGGCTCCTCCATTCAAATCAGTTCATGTATGGAAACTCCTCCAGGTTGGATCGTGAGCACTCATTGGGTTCGTGTCGGGCGCCTCATTTCGTGATGTCCTCTCCAGAGCATCGGGTTGTGACTCTTACTTCGGGTTGGGGTCCTTCATTGACTCACAGTTCGTGGTGCTCGAGAAGGAGCGGCTCAGTTTGGGGTACTCTGACGCGAGTGGGTCGGGGTCGTGGGATGCTCCACGAGCGGTTTCGGGGGTCCGATCCGATCCCCTTTTCCTGCACTGTTTCCTGCAACTTTTCCAACAATTATTTACGCCACATGTAATGACTCGGGTTTTTGTCGACTTTGGTTATCGCCATAAACTCAATGATGATTAACCAAACGTCGAAAAATACCGGATTATTAATGAAAGAAATTAGAGGGTGAGGAAAGATAAGATAGAAACTTAGAATAGAAGAAGAAGAAGAAGAACACAACATCAGAGTAACACGAACCTCACAGCGGAACGAATAACATATAATATATATAACATAACTTGAAATATACATTTGTACTTGAATATACATCATTATCAAAGTACAACACTTACAACACAGCGGAAATAACTATAGCTATATAATCCTGAAGCCTCCTGCTCCAGCTCTTCCAGTATATCTGTAAATCCCGACTACTTGACTGCCCGTACAAATTTAGGCACCCAAGAGTTTAGGGAAACAAACAAATAAACTCCGGGTCAGTCATGGGACTGGTATGAGTAAAACAGTTAAAACCGTTCGAACAAGTAATCGATATCTCATAAGACCACGCCGTATAACGGAACGGGTTTTTCCCTTATGAGAATCAAAATTATCTTTATATCAAAAACCCTTTGATATTATAATAATGTCTATAAACCACAATATAATAATCATCTAGCAGAAACGTTTTTATCTCACGTTCTACATATATAGTATACAATCAAAACCGCAAGCACGTATTGGGTAATGGATTTCCAACTATGACAAGGTATGGAACCACCTTTCGCTAGTGTACCTCTAGAAAGGAATACACTGGGTTCAACAAGAACATCTTGCAACCCGGCCACACATGACCGACCACTCATTTTGCTTGAGTGTATCGAATGTATATCACCAACGGTGGGATCAACAACCGTTTCCAGAATGGGACAGCATCAATAATAGATTTTTAGAAGTAAATGAAACTCTAGATCAGGTGATTATACACCCTACTTCGGTGCGACCGACGTAGCCATGCTGCGTGCCCGATTTCTGTCATTTACCGGTTGATGAGGCTAGAAGCTACGCTTTATCATCACACCAGATTCACTTCGAATGCCACATCGTCAAATCCATCATATCACCGATTGACGTCCTCAACCATACATTATGTGTTAGCTAAAAGTAGTTTCCTTCTCCGCTTCCACTCTTGGTACGGTTGGAGAAATCAATGTACGTGACCTTTCTGGAAATACTCTGTCAGACATCCGTCCATACAAGTCATCTAGGAACAGGATGAACCGAAGGCACTATTCTGTAAACAGGATAGCCCTTGCATAACTCCGTCTTCAATTTCCTTTGGCATATATGATTCACAACGCTTATGCCAATACAGAGTGGTTCTTTGGATAATAATCCAACCGGTCTCTCCATATTAACAACGTTAAAATGGTCAAAACTTCGATAGTCTGTGATTTAACTATCGAAGAAAAACAGGTGTGCAAACAACGATATTATTTCCAAATGGAAATTTATATCGATCAAACATCATTCAACATTTATCTCTTTATTTCATTAATTTACTTATCTCCTGTTTCCCTATATTCAAAAATTCTTATTTTCTAAATTTGGAAAATATACGTTATTAGCAATGGAAAACATTTCCATTTCTTGTTTTCTTTATTAGAAAACATTTCTGGTTTCTTATTTGGAAAACATTTCCAAAGCTTCTTCATTGGACTTAGACAGATGTTTGAACAAACCATCGCGATGCCAACTCAAACCATTTCCTTTAATTATTAAATTCACTTAACCATCCTTTACTATCGAACCTTAACCATTCATTAGTAAAAAATGAAGTCAATCAAGTTGGGGTAATACTACCTCTCAGACCTTAACTGAACAACGTTTCTAACCTTGAAATAGACAAAGCTCACCCTTCTAATTCTTTAACAAACTTCCTTACGTAACTCTCTTTCAAATCTTTTCTATTCGATAATTCTTTCCTTCAATAAGGTATATTCGATAACTCTATTCAATTTATTCTATTCACTTAACTCTTTTGATTTAACTCTAACTCTATTCACTTAACTCCTATCGAATAAACTATATTCGATAACTCTTTTAATTCTATTTGAATAGATTATATATTCGATTAACTCCTTTTACTCTATTCGAATAAACTATATTCGATTAACTCCTTTTACTCTATTTGAATAAACTATATAATCGATTAACTCCTTTATTCTATTTGAATAAACTATATATTCGATTAACTCCTTTTACTCTATTCGAATCAACTATATATTCGATTAAATCCTTTATTCTATTTGAATAAACTATATATTCGATTACTCTATTCAACTGACTCGACCCGACTAACCCCTTTCGAATAACTAATTCGATTTACTACTTTCGAATACCATATTCGATTTAACTCCTTTCGAATGCCATATTCGATTTAACTCCTTTCGAATAACATATTCGATTTAACTCCTTTCGAATACCATATTCGATTTAACTCCTTTTATTCGCTTTATAAAGATTTCCTTCTTATAATAGTTCCTTTTTATAACGTTTTTCCCTTTTTCTAAATATCTCCTATTTATAAATATCCCAATTTATAAATATTTCTTATTTGTAAATATTCCATTTATAAATATTTTATTTTCAAATATCACTTTGAAAATATTCCCTTATCAACATTTCGGTATGTTATGGTATTCAACATATCAAATCACGATGATCAGTATCGTCCAAACACATATAATCGACAACAGATTATATATCACATCATATATCACAATATATGAAAAACAGCAAAAATGAATGTTGAGGAATTCAATTGGATTCCTCCAACCTCCTTCCCTGCATCCACAGATGTTACACAATATAATCAACATCACTTTCAGATCAATATGATATATTCTGTTAAACAGAATCAATATAGAAATTTACTAACTGTCTAGCAGTTCAATCAAACAATCAACACACAGTCAATCAGCCAATATTTAACAGTTCTAAAAATACATCATGAATTGATAAACTGTTCAGAGTTAGTGAGATTTACTCACATTGTCCATAATCGTTAAATAACGATTTACGGTTTTTCGATTCTGGTTAGACAATTTATTTCGTCTTTAAATTGAGACGAGCTCCAATCCATTCTGAACTAATTTCCATGTTGTTATTCCCGTCCATACGATCTTGTCGAATCCTGTTCGTTGAATACTGATATCGTATACAACTGTTATGATTTATACAAGTTCATATATGAAATTGAAATTAAATTAAACTGTATTCATTTAATTACCGGGCCTTAAATTTCTTTCTCTTTTCTTCAGCCCATTTAGACATACACCTCCAACCCGCTCACCAAAACTTGCGTAGAAAAAACCCAGCTCCCCGAAACACATCAGCAAACTTCTCCAGCGCCATTTCTGGCGTTTCCAACCTCAACCGCCCAGCCTCCTTCAACCAACTTCAGCCCACGACAGTAATGGACCCGGCCCGTACTATTGTATTTCCTCCCCGATCAAAACAGCGAGCTCCAGACAAAAACTTCTGACAAACTCGAACTCCATCAACACCTATTTTCACCTTCGTTCGTTCACCAAATCCCACCATGACGTCACCGTTTAACTCGGCGTCGCAGTCTCTACCCAGTCGTCGCCCCCATCTCCAACTCGAGGTCTTTCTTCCCACTGCCGTTGCGGATCCACATCGCCCACTACAGTGGAAACCGTGACCTCCATTTCTACGGAAATCCACGAAATGATCCTACCGGGTGAGAAATGCCATGCTGATAACGAATACACTGTCTAAACTTCACATAAAAGCTTCTACATCACGAATGGATCAACCACCGTCGACCGCAAATGATTCGAGTTCGAACTCAAAGAAACGAGTATGGAGATGACGAGCTTCTCAATAGCAATCCGAAAATATACTTGATTTAATTTATTATTTTAATTAAATATTCATCATTATTTAATTCCACGACCATTTAATTCACTATATCACTATTTATATAATTAAATAAATTAATTATAATACCTCTGCCAATGCGGGTCATTACACCACAGAATGACGTTTTCGACCATTTTAACTATTTTATGGAATCACAAACCATACCAAACAGTCATAGCAACATGTATAATCAACCATAAACACCAAAACGATGAAAAACCATACCAATATGGATCAAACATACCCAAAACACATGGTTTTCCCCTTGATCGTGTTTAACCATAACTAATGATAGGATTAGCAAAACATATCCAAATTATCCCAAATTTCTATTAGAGTCCTAAAATAATATTTAAGAATTTTTACATAATTTTCCAGAATTTTAACATGCATAATTTCACTAATTAACACTAATCATCCCTAATTAGCCGTAATTAGTGAAAAACAATGCAAATCACTCACCTTAGCCATAAATGAATTATAGAACTGAACTTTACTACTGTTTTGGTGCGGTTTCCAATGCAAAACCGTAGCTCCAACTCTGAATTAGCACTAATCTTGCTTGATTTGGTGTAGATTAAGCTAATACGCGATTAGAAAGTGATTTGGGAGTGATTTAGATGGTGTAGGCCATTGTTAGGGTTGAAGAGAAAGTTTGTGGCGGTTGGAAAATGACAAAGGAGGGTTTCTCTAGCCCCTATCAGCCCTTATGCAACCCTAATCCCGAAATACCTAATGGGCCTAGCTGCTAATCACCCTAAATAGGCCCGGTTAAGCTGTTTTTCACCTTCCAAACCTTGTTTCAACCATATCTCCCAAACGATAAGTCTGTTTGGCTAATGTGACCACTCTACGGAAAGGTAACACATTATCCAAATCCAATGAAAGTGGTTTCAGGTCAAAACTCCTTACCAATCAAAAGTTATAGACGAAACAAGATTCACCCGGGGTAAAACGGTCATTTAAAAGTCGGCAAAAATTGGGAACATGGGAAATGACCCCAATAATTATTTCCCAAAGTTACACGACCACACGGCTTCGCATGTGAATGAAATAAATATTCTACAATCCTCTGATGCTCAGAATGCTGGTCGTTACATAGTGATTCTTGGATCCAATTCTAATCCTGCTTTCTTTGAACCAATAAAAATAGTTTAAAAGTCGTCAAACATATGATAGTCAGTTATTTAACTATCAGTCACACGAATGATCCAAACTATGATTTTTACTTTCTTGGGGCGGTTAACTTGGTTAAGCACATAAGTAGCATATGAGCCATTCATAAATGGTCACTAATTAAAATCATTTGATCGGTTCTTAAAAATATGTTTCATATACTTATATCAATAGACTAAGTATATTCACTAAGCATCTTATTTTCAACATTTGGAAAACAAATCCATACATATATCCCTATAGTATAAATGTATTTACAAATCATTTTGTTTTCAGTACTTTGAAAATACATTCATACACTTATCTTTACTGTATAGGTGTGTCCACAAATCATTATATTTTTAACACTTTTAACGAATATCGCAATATACTTATATCATTGGTATAACTATTTTAACAATTCTTATGTAGGAATATTGCAATATACTTATATCATTGGTATAACTATGTTCACAATTCTTATGTAGGTAAAGATGATGTTATGTAGTACATTGTTTACTTCAAATACAAATCAATTAATATTGAGTACATATTCACAGTGATAAGGTTGATTATACCCAATAGAAATTTCACTTTTTGACATGTACTATTTGTTGAATAATGGTGAAATCAATTTTTAGTTCACAAAATTGACATGAATTCCATCCTTATAGTTTAATTAGTATGTTATGTATCCTATTTTAAACCTGTTTATCTTATGAAATACTTTAAATATGTTTTCATATATATGGATTTCCCTTTTATAAAATTCAAATCATTTATAACTACTCTTTTAAATCTCTAAACTATTTATAAAATCTATTATGCGTTTCTAAATTCAATAATAAGTTGGTCTATAAATTCATAAGTCTACTTATAAAACTTCTTTCCTAATGTTCTGAAATCATTTATATAACTTGATTTGTTTATAAAATAATCTTCTTATAACTTCATAAAACTCACTGTTCTTAAACCCAATTAAGAAAGGAATAAATCTTTTCATTAAGATTTAACGAAGTTTTCCAATTAATAAATATTGGAATAATAAAACCAATGTGAAAATGAAAGGGTAAAATTTAGTCCAATTGAATTTATATTGAATTGAAAATTAGTTCGAATTGGATTTATATACATGGAGATATATATATATATATATATATATATATATATATATACCTTTGTTGGTTATAAAACTTTTGTATATCTCTTATAAAACCAGTTATAAAATAGAATTCCATTATAAAACACATTTTATACATGTTATATAAAAATATGTTTATAAAAGTGGATTTTATTGTAAAACTATTTTTATAACTTTAATAAAATCCTTTTATAAAACTTGTTTTGCTTTAAAACACTTTTTGTACCTTTATAAAACTTGATTCTTTGCTAAATGAAAATTCATAGTATGTCAAATACTAAAATGAGGCCATCAGCTGCCTGACACCTAACCAATGCAATTTACGGATTTTTATCACAACAGGGTTCGAGTTCATCATACATCAGTACCATATAATCAATATGGCCCACAATAATGTCTAATGTCAAATAGTTCATGTATCAGTAATATGAATGCAAATATATAACCATCACTATGAGAAATCCTATTGGATTCCTCCAACCTGTCCCCTTACATCACAGTTCATATATATAAACACACATACACACACACACACACACACACATATATATATACATACATACATATAGACACACACATGTGTGTGTCTGTGTAATCAGCAGTAGTGAGAAATCATGTTGGGTCCCTCTAATTTGTCCTTTTGCATTACATATAGTATATATTCATTAATACAAATCATTTTCTATTATATCGGTATATATAAAAGTGGTTCTCTCCAGAGGCAAGAATAATTTTGTTCTAACTGAAAAACAGTAAATCATCCGAACAAGTAATCAAACAGTTTATACCATTACATGGTTATAGTAATATTTAAAAATTATGAGTTTTAACTCATCAAAATTTTTCGTTAACGCTTCTACATTCTACTTCCATCTAATTTCAGAAAATGTTGGGAATTAACTGAATTTCCAATAAGTACCAAATGCTTCTAGTCCATTTCCTACACGTATATATCGTCTTAAGAATTCATTTTGGATAAACATGTCTAAATCCTACCTCGTATGAAATAATTATTGAGTTTATAAGTTGTATGATTAATTAAAATAACTAATCATAGTAATTAGAATAACTTAATTACCCTAATTAATATAACATTCGTTTGCACCAAAAATTGTTCAAATACCCAAAAAGTATGTAAAGAGAATAAATTGAGGAAATTATAAATGAAAATGAGGAATAAAGTATACATGATAATTTATAATGGTTCGACTATAGTTGTCTATGTCCACTTTATGACTTCTTTTAATTTCTACTTTGGATTGAGATCACAAGTGTTGGGTGTTAAGAAATCCCAAATACAACACTATTATAGTAAATAATTTGCATATGACAAGTTAGAAGAAGCTTTACAAATGTTCTAAGGTGCTATTTATAGATTAAATACGAATCTGGGCCGGCCTAAGACATGTGCGAAAAAGTAGGAACAGTAGAGTGAGTGAAGTAAGTGGGCCATATTGTTGGAAACTTCCAATCCAGTTTGGAAAAATTCCAATTCAACATGGTCGAACCCGGTGTTGACCGAACTAGAATACTCTTCACTTTGCTTTACAAATCCTGGCCTTGGTCGATCCAGATATCTTGTGGCTCAGGTGAGTTGAGTTGAAACTTCTTTAAGGTCATAATTTCCTCGACTATGAATCTCCATGAATTTGACAGCCCTATCAAACGAAAGGTCAACATTTTGCCCCTAAAAGTACATCCCGTTTAGAATGGGACGTGCTTCGAGTTGATTGAGCAGTGTCTTCCTAGGATGTCATCTTTCCCTAGAAAAGTGATGTTGAATAGCTATATCCTTTTGAGTAGCCATGCCATTTAGATTTTTCTTTTCTGCATAAATAACTAGACATACTTCAGAACGTTTTCGATGGTACTTGTCAGACCAATATCTTTGATTGAAGTTACTGAGAGACATGGGTAATTATTCAAACCCCATTGAATCAAGAGTTGAATATATTTGTCATACGGTCATGTTATATAGGATCTTTGGCTCCACGAATGATTGTACACACATAGGTCATTCCCACTATATGTCGCTCTCTACGCAAGTCAAGTCCATTATCGCACGTGAGTTGACACGTGAAGTTGTTGACCATTCCAGGAGAATGTTAGAATCTCTTCCACAATTCTACTCTTTCTCTCCTCTTTTTTCTATTATCTAGTCCAATGTTCGAACCATATTCCGGATCGGCATAGCCAAACCTATCATATCGGGAAGAAGCTGAAAAGTCTAGTTCTTTTATTATAAATACGGGGACCCACTTTCTCCTTCCTTTACTTCTTTTTACATTCCAAGTCGAGCCAAGATTATCCAATTTTTTCAAAACCCTAATTAATCGATCTTCTAATTCTTGACCACTGAGGCTTTTCATTACCACCACCGTAATCTCAAACTACAAAACAATCTAGGTGGGTTTAGTGTTCATCAAATTAAATCTCGATTTTAATGGTCATAGTAGGGTTTTGTGTCATCTAAGTTGGAAGAGATGGAGGATTTATGGACGATGAGGGTGAGATGAAGGCATGAAAGTAACATTGCGATGGAGCGAGATGAGGAGGTTGCTGAAAAAATGGCTTAGGAAACAGGAAGGAAGCGATAACATGAGTAAAGAAGCGTAGAAAATCTAGGATGAGAGTAGAGTCTTTGTGTAACGTCCCGCCTTTTTGACCGCTTCAAATGGGTGATTTAACAAACTTAAAATGTTCAAATTGACGGATCGTTACTTAGCTTACCAAGTTTAAAAATAGAAACGCAGAAAACACAGAATAAAAAAAACTAGTATTGAATAGCAAATAAAACCTTTATATATATAATCAAAATTTGGATACAATATTTTTCTATACAGCGGAATCTATCAAAATTTGAATACAAGAAAATATTATTGTTTTAAAATTTCAGATTGCGCCATCTCTTAGAATCCCCAACTTCACCAATCTCCAAATCCTAAGATGTAATCTTAAAATCTATAACACTTGGGTCTGACCGGAGCATTCCATGCAAAAACATAAAACACTCGAGTCAGGATTAATCATTGTTCAAGTAAAACAATTTCAAATAAACACTGAATAAAATCATTACTCCTCACATTAATCATATACCATGAGCCAAATATATAGTTATGTCGCAACAGTACTATATCTGTTTATTTTGTTCTAGGGACTATGATCACGGGAGCTTGCATATACACACATGTACAAGTACATGTATGCACTGCCTCAGCGTCCCATGAACATACGCAAGAGCTGTTGACCAGATTTTTCCAAAGCAAAGAAATAAATAATCAAGAGAAACATAGAAATGATCAGGTTTCCATATAAATACGCAAGTGCACGAACAGTCAAGACTGTGTAGACATAGGCCGGTATAACCATTCTCTCTACTTTATAGCCTCACATGTTCGGGCTTTACCATTTTGATTGTAATATATATTTTCTACTTACATTACCACATATATTCAGGCATCAATATTTCGAACAATGCACAAGTTCACAATATATATTTCCTATCTTAACATAAAACAACATTTATAGATTGGAAAACATATAGGTAAATAAATAGCCAACAGCATGTGTTTCTTTATGCCAAGGCAGTTCTGGCTTTTCCCAACATGAAGGCAGTGTCCAGATTATACTACTAACCATTTAAATTGAGTCCAACCAAAAACCAGTGTGCAACAAATCAAATCTAGTAACCCAACAAGGCCATTTCTCAAGCAACTATAACAGTTCAACATACTACTTCGCAAGTGAATGTGCAACATATGTACTATACCAATTTAGAGACAAGAAACATTCGATTTATTTATTTATTAAGTAATATTTGCCTTATTTATTTATTTTCCATAGCAAAACCATTATAAGAACCTTGATGTGTGTGTGTATATATATATGAACAATATTTATATGATACCCCAAACTATCAGCATGCACATATCCATTTTCAACTTAAGATACAGCAAGTGAGATGAGTGAAATTGGCCAGTAATCAATTTTAGGTTATGTGGGTTTCCAATTTCCAAATTTAGGCTACCTAAACTGTGTAATGTCCTCCTATAATACCCATATATCCATTCTTGTGTATTATATATACCAAAATATATAATGAGGAATTGCTGCATGCAAGGGTTTTGTATGAGGCAAATTTCCAACTGGAAAGATAAATGAAATTCTAGGTGGCCACAACAACACCAAGAGGGTGTACAAGAGCTAATTACTATAAATAAGGAGAGGAAGAAGGCACAATTTCCGAACATTCGAATGAGTACACTTTAATAAGAACAAACCAATAGTATTGTCTATGGTTTAAAGTTAAATGGTCGGCAGCAAGAGTTGCTTTCAAGCACTTATCACTAGTTGAAAATTTTCAATTTCTGACGTGCTATATGATTTCCCAGTAGCCTAGTAGTAAAATGTATCCTTGCCAGTAACCATTCAACACTTAATATATGATATCCTTATATATGCTAGTTCTTACTAAATTATCTTCTTAACGATGTTTCATAGATTATCCTTAACCATTTAACAATAATTTACGACATTTTTTTTGAACAACTTAGTTAGTGTATATTCTTATCTTGAAGCAGTTGTTGATAAACAGAAACTAAAACAAGGCTATATAGTATATGCCATTGTACATGGAATAACTCTGTATTTATATAAAAATATCTAATATGCTACCTTTATTGTGAGGGAATAACATAATATTTACTGCCCGGTTTTAGCAAAATAACATGTGCACACCACATCCATACTAGCATGGCACACATAAAAAGGGTAAAACATTTGAACAAGAGATAAATGAATCAGTGTGGCACACAGTGGGAATCAGCATGGCACAAATGCAAAACAGGTAGAACATTTCGTACCATAGGTAATTTAGTTGGGTGTATACGAATGACAACTATATATGTATACATATGAAAATACATATGTATACATACAATAATACGTATGTATACATATGTGTTGCTATCCACACATTTACCTAGTCCAAAGTTTTGAATATCCAACAACAAGGCCAAAATCCCATAGTAACTCACAACGACTTCAACAATAAAGTGCGACAGCCAACAAATTTAAACGCAAACTCACTATTTTGATTTACTACATATTGAAATTGTAATACATGAATTGTAATTAATCATAAGAGGAATCTTGCCTTAGATAATACCATTACAATTTAGGGCAAAAACGATGTGGTGTCAGTGGTTTCGAAGTTGAAGATGATGGTAAACGTGGTGACTACAGCTTCAATTTGCGATGGGAGTTGACTCATAGAGGTGAGCGATGACAACCTTATAGTGACAGCGACTTTAGCAGGGCGCTTGGTGGAGGCTCAATGATTGCAAAGGCGCGACTTTGGGTGGAGCGATGGGGGAAAACTGATTTGCGATTAGGGTACTTTTTTGGAGAGGGAACGATTTGATGATGGAAGCCACTATTTTGATTGGGAAAGCTTCGATTTTTAGCTGAAGAATAAGGTAAACAAGGGGCAGAATTTTATAGAAGAATTTTTTTAGTGACAAGCACAAAGTCAAAACTAGTAGGTATAGGGTAACTGCGATCTACAAATATAGGTATGCGTAAATTATACTGGGGAAGGTTTTATTTGGTTAAATTTAATATTAACTTCTACCATAAACCATCGTTGAACGCTCAAAATTTGTACCGTAAATACCATCTCTAAATGTGACAAAAATTATACGTACTTCTTGACCTTTGCATTTTGAATCTAATAAAATTATTTTAGTTGTAATATTACATCATTTGTAAAACAATAATATTTTATTTTTAAATTATTTATCGGTTCACCAATTTTATTCCGTTCGTTTACCGATAACTCTGTTCATTTTCAAAATTTTGAAACATTAAATTCCAACCTCTTTATATACCCAAATACACACATCCAACCAACAAAATTTCCTATTCGTTTAATGTCAACGACGTTTTATATATATTTTTTAAATCATTTAAATTATTAAATCGAATTTAAATATCCAACCAAATCAATTCAAATATCCAACAATAAATATTTGATTCTCGACCAACATTCTGAATTCAGTTCATATACAAAACCATATATTCGATTTTTAATTTCTTACCCAAGTATCAATATAAAATTGATTATAAATAATAAATTCTTTAATTAGGTTTCATATTCCAGTTATCGAAATTTCTGGAACGTTAAAATATCCCCCCTTTAAAACTTTTCATCTCGAAAAGGAGAAATCGATAGAGTTATACCAGTGTATACTTCAAATTCCATATTAGTGTGAAATTTTTTCCCAACTAATTTAAATATCGATATTTAAGTTATCGATCATATTCAATTAACTCGAGAAAAAAATAAAAAAAATTAAACTCAATCTCTTCTTAAATTTCAAATTCTACATAAGTTGGATTTATGCATCCTAAATTATTCCAAATTTCTTTATAAACCTTATCTGTCAATACTTACCTGTCCGTTTTTTTACAATTCTACCCAATCTTCTCACATTTAATCCATTTAATTTTTACCCGACACTCATTAAAGAGTGTATAAAACACCTTCTTTTCAAGTTACAAATTGTCAACTTGAAAATTTTCTCAAAATCTGAAATCTTTTATAACCTTCAATATATAACACGAAATTCATGCATAAAATATTTGTATAATTACTCCAAAATTCTCTTCTTAACTTATTTAGTAAGGTATATTTTGAATTCTAGTTATTAATTTGAAAATATTTGATAACTCGAAGTTTGACAAGTCTATTGTCATTCTTACAGATGTTAGGCACACGCTGGCTAGGCGCACGACTAAAATATCCAAGTCCTAGATATCATTGCTTCAACTCCCAGTGAAAATATTTAAATAAAAAACAGATACGTAAAGTACCAATGTGACATTGATATGTTGATTGTTCGTGAATTGCAGATACACAATGATTTCATCTGAATCCCCCAGAAAACATCTTTATCCATAGGAAATCACTTCCCTGTGAATTTCGTCATGGACAGATCAACGAAGATATTTAAGAATCGAAGAAAATCCGAGGTCATTGAGTGTTGGCTGCTCCGTCTCAGGGTCACAAAAAAAATCATGAAAATAAATCAAGGCACGAGGATCAATCAAATCACAAAGATAAATCTCATCACGAAGACCAATCAAGTCACGAAGACAAATCAAATCATGAAGACACAGTGCTGCATCAAATAGGTGGCCCCACATCACTAATATATATCAAATATCACATGGCTCCATTCTACCTTTTGTAACTCTAGTGGTTACGTCTTTTTCGCTTGTAGATAAGCCATGTTGAAACGACCCAAACTTCCCAGTAAAGGAAAGCCTGGATTGCTTTGAGAACAACACACATTTGAACACAATCTGAAGAACTTTTTATTGCTGATAACAACAATTTCATCAGAGTACAAGAAAATCACAGAGTAGGAATACTTATTACACAATAGAAATACAATAATATCAGAGTTTTAAATTACATTTAAATAGCAGCGGAACATAATACAAATATACAACTGAAAGGAATACACGGATATAGAGCTTTCCGAATACCGCTTCAGCTGTAAACCAGGATCTTATAAATTTATCTGCAAAAAGCTACTCGACTGCCCGTGTGGAAAATATGGGCACCCGAGTTTGCCAGTGAAACAAACTACAGGTCAGTCATGGGACTGGTATGAGGAATCTTAACTTAACTTATCTAATAATAAGGCTAATCACTGGACCACGCCCCTAACGCGGAACGGGTTTACTTCATTGGATTGCCAGTGCATAAAATAAAGTAAATCGTTAGACAACGCAATGCTTTTTAGAAAAATGAAACCATTATAAGACCCAAGTCCCATCACACAATGCAACACAAACCGGAGGATAGGGTTTTACCTTATAATGGTCAAAAGATGCTTGATACGATAAAACGGATTTAATATTAGTGTGTATATCTATGGGTATATATATTTCAAAAATAATTTCAATCATAATGTATTAATCATAGATGGCATAGTACCCCATCCTACTATGTCGCCATAATAGTTCTACAATCAAAACCGCAAGGTCGTATTAGAGATTTGGTTTCCATCACGAGTCAAGGCTAGGGAGGAGCTCCTTACCGATTCGAGACACTCTAGCAAATGCCTCAGGATCACACCTATGGGCAACCCTTGGATAGCTGCAGGGTCGGTCCCTACCTAGGGGTAGTGGATTAGTTATGCCTGAACACACGTTTCCCGGTCCCTTTGGACCTATAATATGACCACTAACAGCCTATAAATCCGAGGCGCCTCAAAATCCAACATCCACATAAGTAAAATGTCAGCCAGTTTAAGCACTAACACTACTACTTGCTAGAAAGAAACGTGTGCACTCCCTGCGTTCCCTTCTCCCGTTTTAGACTCATACCGGGGTGTGAGGCTCGCGAAGTCACGCTACACAAAGCTACGCCTAAACAGGCTATGCTTTGATCATCCCACAAGGCCCTGCTTTTCAACAAAAGCCTTGATAAATTGCATCTTGGCGTGCCACATTGACAATCCACGCCATGCGGTCAATCACTGTTAATATATACCAGGGTGTTAAGCAGAGAATAAATCATCCACCACCAAACAGACATACATTAACAAAAATCGATTTAATTCACATGGAACGAAATCCAATGTCAGACACGCATCCATTTACTAGCTTATGCTCTGGGTCTGAGCGAAAACCAAATACGAACAATCAACAATAGTCCGGATGGCCACCACTGAAGCCCCTTCAAGGTAGCTACTCCCATCAAGGGTCTCTGTAGCAACACATCCATTCGATGTGAAGATCGTCGGTCTTCAACCACCGTCTTCATCTTCGACTTTTCATCGTCGTAGTAATTATTCGGAATGGGTTAAACCCGGTCTTCCCGAATAACTCATGTATTTTATGATAAAAAAAATCAAGTACTATAAAAACACATCCAACGCCTCATTCCAATTCAGAATATTCTTCTAATGAAATATTCGCATAATTTTATCAAAGATAAACTCTTTAAATTATTCTTAAATCTTACTTTTAAAGATTTATAAAAAACAAATTTGGTTTTAAATATCACAAATCATTATTCAATGATTAATTAAATTTAAGAAATGAATCTTATCTTTAACAGGGTTGAAGAACTAATGTCATTTTAAAACACCGTTCACGATAAACCCAAAATCTAATTTATTTAATTTAATTTCAATTAAATATTCTCTAATTGGAAAACTGCATTAAATCTTAATTTAATGATCTATTCTAGTTAATAACTAGTTCATTTAAATAAAAATATGTTTTAAGCTTTCAAAATATTGTTTATTTATTTAAAAGAAAATCTGAATCGGAATGCGACTCAATCAAGTACCATACAATTACAGTTGTATGGATTTCATATATTTCACATATTCAATCAATAATAACAAGCAATCATCGACAGCCAACTCACATCCAGAGTGAAGTTTATAACTGTGTGAGCATTAGAATAAATAAATAGTGCTCATCACAGACTGTCAATCCATCGATTGACAGAAAAATCAAATATTGGGACTCGTGTATGTCAATCATCATCCCAACACCCGTGTGGGGTTTTCAGCCAATACAGTTCATAAAAATAATGGTTGGTTAAAGGATTTAACCAACTTAATTTCACTAACATGTTCTTGACAATAAACTAACATGTTCTTTTATTTCTAATGCCGAATAAAATATAATTTATTTGTTTGACATTATTACTGTAATGACCCATATTCTACATGTCATAGGATCGTAGAATATTTATTTCATTCCCATATGAAGTCGTATGGTCATGTAACTTTGGGAAACATCTATTAGAGTCATTTCCCATGTTCATGATTTTTGTCGATTTTTAATTGACCATTTTGCCCCTAGTTGGTACTGTTTTGGCCATAACTTTTGATTGAAAAGGAATTTTGACCTGAAACCACTTCCATCTGATTCGTTTGATGGTTTCTCTTTCCGTAGAGTGGTCACATTAGCCAAACGGACTTACCGTTTGGGAGATATGGCTGAAACAAGGTTTGGAGGGTAAAAAACTGCTTAACCGGGCCAAATCGGGTGATTATTGAGTAGGCCCATAACCCATTTCGGGATTAGGGTTATGGGAGGGCTGAAATGAGATGGAGAATCATTCCATTTCAGTTTTCTAGCCTCCACTTATCACCAAGGAACCCTAAAAATGGCCTCCAACCTCTAAATCACCTCCAAACCACCTTTAGGTTAAGGATTTGGCTTAGCAACCCCTAATCGAGGAGGATCTTCACCAAATCAACAAAGGAGCTGCTGGTTGGTATTGAAATTCGCATCAAATCAGAGGATTATTTCAGATCTTAGTTTATTTTGTGGCTAAGGTGAGTGATTTGCTTAGTTTTGCACTAATTATGGCTAATTAGGGTTGATTAGTGTTAATTAGCGAATTTAAACATGATAAAATTCTGGAAAAATGTTTATAAAATTCGGAATGAAGTTTTAGACCTCTGATATGAATTTGAGTTAATTTGGTTAAGTTTTGATAATCCTATCATTAGTTTCACCTAAATATGCTTAAGGGGAAGTTTGGGATTTTGGGTATGTTTGATCCCTTTTTACCTATCATATTGATGTTTTGATGTTTGTGGTTGATTATGTATGTTGCTATGACTGTATGAAATGCTTTGTGACTGTTTAGAGTAGTTGGAATGGTCGAAAACACCGTCGAGGGGCGTAAACAGCTCGTTGGACAAGGTGCAGGGGTTCGGATCGCATAGGGGGTTGAGGGACGATCGGATCGCCCTAGGGGATCGTGGGACATCACCACGAGTCGAGTCATCTCCTCCGAACCGAACCATCTGTGCAAGGCCCACGAGACGAATCGATGCAGCGCCGTGCCCAAATTGAAGTACTCCGACCCGGATCGCCAATGAGCATCACGACCCGATCCGATCCACTCGTGCTTCATATCACGATCCGACTAGAGGAAGGCAGCATCCACGATCCAATGCACAACGAGACGATGGAGGAGCGCGATCCGATTCGTATGGGGTATTCACGACCCGACCAGAAGTGGAGACCCGATTCGATGGAGACTGAATTCACGAGACGATGGGGAGTGCGACCTGATCACCTGGAGGACCACGACCTGATCCGACGAAGGAGGCGCGACCCGATCCAATGAAGAATGCTGAAGGAGACCCGATCCGATCCAATCTGGTGACGACCAATAACCCGAGAGGCAAAGGTAGTCCAAATGGAAGTTAGAGCTCAGGATCCCGGAACCAGTTGGGAACCAATGAGTTCACTTCATGGTTGGACTTTGCTGCGGGACGTGTGCTAAGGAGTTGTCGACGTTCATAACTTCGATTCACCACTAAAAAGAATGATGGGCTACTTATCAGTGCAGTAGGGTCATTACGACCTGAGGGGCAAAGTGATGGTAGCAAGACTACGTTATCAGTGCAGTAGGGTCATTATGACCTAAGGGGCAAGGTGATGCGTAGTAAGACTATGAGCCAGCGCAGATGTAGTGAATAACTCCATGGGGCAAGTGGACATAGTAAGGATTAGTAAGGCTATGAGCCAGTGCAGTGGGGTTCTCATGACTCCATGGGGCAAAGTGGACATAGCGAAGTATTTGTGGCTACGTTATCAGTGCAGTGAAGCCATTTATGATTTCATGGGGCAAAGTGATCGTAGCAAGGTATGTTGGGTGATCGAAGTCGTGAATATTGTATGCTTTATGCACTGAGTGAGAGATGTGAGGATGGATGCTATGCTTGATTGTTTGCCATCATTATGACATGCACACCTCCCCCACCTCCATATCTTTACACTATTTGATATGATACCTCAGAGTGTTGTACAGTATGTAGTGCTAACTCTTTGGATGCAGGTCCAGTTTCAGGTATGTTTTAGTCTACCTGTTATTGTTCACTTTAGATGCTTATCGCTTATACCAGGCTTTATGTCTGACCCAGAGTTTTATGTCTCCTCTTATTACTCTGGGTGCTCACACGAGCAGACTAGAGACAGGTTAGCTGGTGATGCGCGAGTAGCTGATTCGGAGGCGGGCAGGAGGCTTTCACGTATGATATATATATACACATTCTCCCTGTGTCGTTGGTGGTCACTACTTGGCATTAGTAGTGTACCTCATTTACCTTACTTTTGCTTTGAGACAGTTTGAAAGTTGTAATAAGCTGTACTTTTGGATTTCCGCTGCTATGATGTTTAGTTCTGATTTTCAGCTTATGCACTGTCTCTCCTGTTTTATGTCAAGTATGTTAATATTATATTTTGTTCTATGCGCTGTGAGACATTCTACAGGATCCTTGTATGTTCATTTCCTTCTTTCCTTTTTCCCTTCTGGCGACCCGTTCCGTGCTAACTGGCCATGTGTACAGCGCACTTTTGGAGTAAATATCGGTTGGTGCGGGGCGGGCCGTCACACTTGGTATCAGAGCTCTAGGTTGCGTAGTTAACCTAGGGAAAGACACTAGGGAGAGATAGTACGTATATGAGAGCGCGTATTTGTGATTACTTTGGTTTTCAAAAGCTATGTATGTATATACTATTAGTAGTATGAAGATGAAGTCGCACTGCACTAGCCCCACTATGGGGTCGTTAATCGTTTCCCTTTTTCAGATTGACGATGAGCCGACATGTTAGAGGTACCGGTAGAGGGGCCAAAAATGGGAATGCCGCTGACATGAGGGCGATGTTTACCAACCTCATGAGAGACATGCTTAGAGAAGTGCAAGGGGCAGTTCCTAATCCCGGAGTTGGTATTGGCCCAGTAGTGCAGGCGCCTAGGGTCGATTTCGCCAAGTTGTGCAAAGATTACACAAATCTCGGTGGGAAGCCGTTCCACGGAACGGAGTCGGCCACAGATGTTCAAGATTGGATGGATAGCTGTGATCGTATCTTTGATGACTTGGGTCTTGAGGATGCGATGAAGAGGAGGCTAGCGTCTCGCCAGCTGCAAGGGCGAGCGATGAATTGGTGGAATGCCATTAGAACAGCTACTCCAGAGGACCAGGTTACTTGGGTTCAGTTCAAGGCTCGCTTTAGCGAGAAGTTCATTCCAGCTGCCCAGAAGTCGGTGTTGTTCAAGAGGTTCTTGGAACTCAAGCAGAATGGGAGGGCAGTTTCTGATTATATTGCTGAGTTCGACACTTTATCGAAGTATGGATTGTCTCTTATTGATACTCCTGAGAAGAAGAATGAGAAGTTCATTACTGGTTTGGATGGGTACTTGGGGGAAAGGCTTATCAACCACATCGATGAGACTTTTGAATCGATCATGGGGAAAGCTTTGAGATCAGAGAGCCTTTACCCTAAGTCAAAGACTGAGGCTGCATCTGCAGAAGGGCCAAAGCCGCAAGCAGGCGGTGGAGGCAAGAATAACTCTCAGAATAAGAGGAAGCAGGACCAATCTAAAGGTGGCCAGAAAAAGAGCAAAAAGGATGTTGAGTGCTTCAGCTGTGGAAAGAAGGGCCATTATGCTAAGGAATGTCGGGCCAAGCCAGCGGAAAGGAAGTGCTACAACTGTGGTCAAGTGGGACATCAGAAGGATAAGTGTCCGCTACCTCTTAAGGAGAAGCAGATTGTGAAAGCATATGCTATTGATGTTGTTCCTTCTTCGTCGAATGCCCCAACTACGGCGGAGAAAGGAAAGAATGTTGTTATTCAAGGTATGCTTTCTATTTATGATATACCAGTTCGAGTTTTGTTTGATACTGGGGCTTCTCGTTCCTTCATATCTAGTGACCTGGTAGATAGGTTGGGACTGGAACCCGAGATAGTCGATAGGCCATTGATTGTGACGAACCCAATTGGTGGTTCGACTAGCCTTAGTATGATTTGCAGGAATTTGGTCTTATCGAGTCATGGATGTATGTTTGTATGTGATTGCTTTGTTTTGGGCTTTACTGGGTATGGCATTATATTGGGAGTCGATTGGCTCCAAAGATACGGGGTGGTGGTAGACTGTGAGGGCTTTTTGGTGACAGTGAGGGCGGATGATGGGCGGAGGGCAGTGTTTGGTAGTCTACCTAGTGATGGGGTTATGGCTAGTTTTGTAAATTCCCTCGACATCCCGCAGGATGAGTTGTCAGATGTGCCCGTGGTTGGCCAGTATCCAGACGTCTTCGAGGAGGTGACCGGGCTTCCACCACACCGAGAGATTGAGTTCCGTATTGATTTAGTGAAAGATGCCAGACCTATAGTGATGCCACTTCGTCGTATGGCACCAAAGGAGCAGCGAGAGCTCGGGGTGCAAGTCAGCAATCTTTTGAAGAAGGGATTTATTAGAAGGAGTGTCTCCGAGTGGGGAGCACCAGTTGTGTTTTCCACTAAGGCAGATGGTTCCCTTCGTTTGTGTGTGGACTATCGCGAGTTGAATAAGGTGACGAGGAAGAATAAGTATCCTCTACCGCGGATAGATGATTTGTTTGATCAGCTGGAAGGAGCAAGAGTGTTCTCCCAGTTGGACCTCGCGACAGGATTTCATCAGCTTCGAGTAGCAGATGAGAGTGTTCCGAAAACGGCATTTAGGACGCCGTCAGGATTTTATGAGTGGTTGGTTATGCCGTTTGGGTTGACCAATGCACCAGCTTATTTTGTGGATCTTATGAATCGAGTATTCAGAGATCAGTTGAATAAGTTTGTTCTTGTGTTCGTGGATGATATCCTTGTTTATTCAAGGACAGAGGAGGAACACAAGGGACACTTGAGGACAGTGATGGAGGTGTTGAGGAAACACCAATTGAAAGCGAAATTCTCTAAATGTCACTTTCGGAGAAGGGAAGTAAGATTCTTGGGTCATGTCGTTTCAGAGAGTGGTATTGTCGTGGACCCCGCGAAGGTGGCTATGGTACAGGATTGGCCTACACCCAAGAATGCTACAGATGTAAGAAGTTTCTTGGGATTAGCCGGATATTATCGTAAGTTTATCCAGGACTTCTCCAAGGTTGCAGCACCGTTGACTCAATTGACTAAGAAGAATCAGTCCTTCGTCTGGGACGGAGTGTGTGAAGATGCCTTCAAAAGTCTAAAGGAGAGGTTGACGCATGCGCCAGTGTTAGTCATTCCTAAAGGGAATGAAGAGATGACGGTATACACGGATGCTTGTGGTACCGGACTGGGTGCAGTATTGATGCAAGGAGGTAGGGTTGTAGCTTATGCTAGTCGTTAGCTAAAGCCGCTTGAGAAGAAGTATCCTACTCATGATTTGGAATTGGCAGCGATTGTATTTGCGCTGAAAATGTGGAGACATTATCTCTTGGGAGAAAGATTTGAGTTGTTTACCGATCATAAATCGTTAAAGTATCTCTTCTCTCAGAAAGATCTGAATCTCCGTCAGCAGAGATGGTTAGAGTTCTTGGCTTCGTATGATTTTGATATCGCATACACACCTGGGAAGGGTAATGCGGTAGCCGATGCCTTGAGTAGGAGACATGCCAGCTTAGGGGCAATGTTTCTTGAATGGAAGCAACTGGAGTATATCGCGGGGTTTGATTTCAGACCAAAGTGCGAATTGGATCCAGTTATGCTAGCTAGTTTGACGATCAGACCCACTTTGATAGAGCGGATTGGTTCTAATCAGAGGGACGATCCTAACCTATTGGAAATCATCTCCAAGTTAGAGATGGGTATCGATGAGGAGATGAATGTGTATGGGCTTGATCGAGATGGATGGCTTCGGAAGAATGGAAGACTAGTTGTGCCCAACGTAAATGGTTTGAGAGATGAAGTGCTTAGAGAATGTCATCACTCAAAGCTGACTATACATCCCGGTGGTAATAAGATGTATTGAGACATGAGACAGACTTACTACTGGGAAGGGATGAAAAGAGACGTTGGGAAGTTTATATCCAAATGCATGAATTGTCAGCTAGTTAAAGCCGAGCAAAAGAAGCCTAGTGGGTTGTTGCAACCATTAGAAATTCCCGAATGGAAATGGGAGCAAGTCTCGATGGATCTCATCGATGGTTTACCAAGGACTAGATCGGGATATGATAGCATTTGGGTAATTGTGGATCGATTGACTAAGAGCGCAAGATTTATACCCGTCAAATCGACCAAAACGGCAGCCAAGTTGGCAGAATTGTATATGAAGTGGATAGTGAGATTTCATGGAGTACCCAAAAGCATTGTGAGTGACCGAGACCCGTTGTTCACTAGTGGGTTTTGGAAGAGCTTACAAGAGGCTCTAGGGTCAAGATTACATCTCAGTACCGCATATCATCCTCAGACCGATGGTCAGACGGAGAGGGTGAATCGTATATTGGAAGATCTCTTGAGAGCGTGTATATTGGATTTTGGTGGATCATGGGATGACCATTTGCATCTAGTAGAGTTTGCATATAATAATAGCTACCAATCCAGTATCGGTATGGCTCCATATGAAGCTTTGTACGGAAGACCGTGCAACTCACCATCATGTTGGATAGAGACTGGCGAGAAGTTTGTGCTTGGACTAGATGTGGTGAGAGAAACGTTGGACAAGATTAAGATCATTCAGCAACGAATGAAAGCTGCCCAAGATAGGCAGAAGAGTTATGCTGATAAGAGGAGAAGAGACTTGAAATTCTCCGTTGATGACTTGGTATTTGTCAAGATCTCTCCATTGAAGAGCGTGATACGATTTGGCAGGAGAGGCAAGTTAGCACCAAGATTTGTTGGCCCATTCCCTGTTCTTGAACTAGTTGGGAATTTGGCATATAGAGTTGGCTTACCAGAGAAAATGGCAGGAGTTCACAATGTGTTTCATGTTTCCCAACTAAGGAAGTTCGTTCACGACTCAGATAGGGCTATTTCACCTGATCAGTTAGAGGACTTCGAGGTAGAACCTGAGGCGGTTGGGAACCGCAAGCCGATTCGTATTGTGGGGCACGATACGAAGCAACTTCGAAGGAAGTCGGTGAAGCTAGTCAAGGTTCAGTGGGGCGAGGACGAGAATGATTGTACTTGGGAGACAGAGGAGGGCATTAGGAAGACACATCCAGAACTCTTTGCCTGGTAAGATTTACTTTGCAGTTTAGTTTTCCGCATGCTAGGGTAGACTTGTTTTGCTTGTTTGCATGTTTGATTGTTGTTTTATGATTGATAGGCATGCGGGAACCTTTGTGTGTGTGTTGATTAGGGAATTTCGGGGGCGAAATTTCTTAGGGGGGGAGAGTGTAATGACCCATATTCTACATGTCATAGGATCGTAAAATATTTATTTCTTTCCCATATTAAGTCGTATGGTCATGTAACTTTGGGAAACATCTATTAGAGTCATTTCCCATGTTCATGATTTTTGTCGATTTTTAAATGACCATTTTGCCCCTAGTTGGTACTGTTTTGGCCATAACTTTTGATTGGAAAGGAATTTTGACCTGAAACCACTTCCATTTGATTCGTTTGATGGTTTCTCTTTCCGTAGAGTGGTCACATTAGCCAAACGGACTTACCGTTTGGGAGATATGGCTGAAACAAGGTTTGGAGGGTGAAAAACTGCTTAACCGGGCCAAATCGGGTGATTAGTGAGTAGGCCCATAACCCATTTCGGGATTAGGGTTATGGGAGGGCTGAAATGAGATGGAGAATCATTCCATTTCAGTTTTCTAGCCTCCACTTATCACCAAGGAACCCTAAAAATGGCCTCCAACCTCTAAATCACCTCCAAATCACCTTTAGGTTAAGGATTTGGCTTAGCAACCCCTAATCGAGGAGGATCTTCACCAAATCAACAAAGGAGCTGCTGGTTGGTATTGAAATTCGCATCAAATCAGAGGATTATTTCAGATCTTAGTTTATTTTGTGGCTAAGGTGAGTGATTTGCTTAGTTTTGAACTAATTATGGCTATTTAGGGTTGATTAGTGTTAATTAGCGAATTTAAACATGATAAAATTCTGGAAAATTGTTTATAAAATTCAGAATGAAGTTTTAGACCTCTGATATGAATTTGAGTTAATTTGGTTAAGTTTTGATAATCCTATCATTAGTTTCACCTAAATATGCTTAAGGGGAAGTTTGGGATTTTGGGTATGTTTGATCCCTTTTTACCTATCATATTGATGTTTTGATGTTTGTGGTTGATTATGTATGTTGCTATGACTGTATGAAATGCTTTGTGACTGTTTAGAGTAGTTGGAATGGTCGAAAACGCCGTCGAGGGGCGTAAACAGCTCGCTGGACAAGGTGCAGGGGTTCGGATCGCATAGGGGGTTGAGGGACGATCGGATCGCCCTAGGGGATCGTGGGACATCACCACGAGTCGAGTCATCTCCTCCGAACCGAACCATCTGTGTAAGGCCCACGAGACGAATCGATGCAGTGCCGTGCCCAAATTGAAGTACTCCGACCCGGATCGCCAATGAGCATCACGACCCGATCCGATCCACTCGTGCTTCATATCACGATCCGACTAGAGGAAGGCAGCATCCACGATCCAATGCACAACGAGACGATGGAGGAGCGCGATCCGATCCGTATGGGGTATTCACGACCCGACCAGAAGTGGAGACCCGATTCGATGGAGACTGAATTCACGAGACGATGGGGAGTGCGACCTGATCACCTGGAGGACCACGACCCGATCCGACGAAGGAGGCGCGACCCGATCCAATGAAGAATGCTGAAGGCGACCCGATCCGATCCAATCTGGTGACGACCAATAACCCGAGAGGCAAAGGTAGTCCAAATGGAAGTTAGAGCTCAGGATCCCGGAACCAGTTGGGAACCAATGAGTTCACTTCATGGTTGGACTTTGCTGCGGGACGTGTGCTAAGGAGTTGTCGACGTTCATAACTTCGATTCACCACTAAAAAGAATGATGGGCTACTTATCAGTGCAGTAGGGTCATTACGACCTGAGGGGCAAAGTGATGGTAGCAAGACTACGTTATCAGTGCAGTAGGGTCATTATGACCTGAGGGGCAAGGTGATGCGTAGTAAGACTATGAGCCAGCGCAGATGGAGTGAATAACTCCATGGGGTAAGTGGACATAGTAAGGATTAGTAAGGCTATGAGCCAGTGCAGTGGGGTTCTCGTGACTCCATGGGGCAAAGTGGACATAGCGAAGGATTTGTGGCTACGTTATCAGTGCAGTGAAGCCATTTATGACTTCATGGGGCAAAGTGATCGTAGCAAGGTATGTTGGGTGATCGAAGTCGTGAATATC
This sequence comes from Allium sativum, assembly GCA_030737875.1. Classification (NCBI taxonomy): domain Eukaryota; kingdom Viridiplantae; phylum Streptophyta; class Magnoliopsida; order Asparagales; family Amaryllidaceae; genus Allium; species Allium sativum. The sequence goes on from CM060919.1 coordinate 52,702,050, forward strand.
GTATGCTTTATGCACTGAGTGAGAGATGTGAGGATGGATGCTATGCTTGATTGTTTTCCATCATTATGACATGCACACCTCCCCCACCTCCGTATCTTTACACTATTTGATATGATACCTCAGAGTGTTGTACAGTATGTAGTGCTAACTCTTTGGTTGCAGGTCCAGGTTCAGGTATGTTTTAGTCTACCTGTTATTGTTCACTTTAGATGCTTATCGCTCATACCAGGCTTTATGTCTGACCCAGAGTTTTATGTCTCCTCTTATTACTCTGGGTGCTCACACGAGCAGACTAGAGACAGGTTAGCTGGTGATGCGCGAGTAGCTGATTCGGAGGCGGGCAGGAGGCTTTCACGTATGATATATATATACACATTCTCCCTGTGTCGTTGGTGGTCACTACTTGGCATTAGTAGTGTACCTCATTTACCTTACTTTTGCTTTGAGACAGTTTGAAAGTTGTAATAAGCTGTACTTTTGGATTTCCGCTGCTATGATGTTTAGTTCTGATTTTCAGCTTATGTACTGTCTCTCCTGTTTTATGTCAAGTATGTTATTATTATATTTTGTTCTATGCGCTGTGAGACATTCTACAGGATCCTTGTATGTTCATTTCCTTCTTTCCTTTTTCCCTTCTGGCGACCCGTTCCGTGCTAACTGGCCATGTGTACAGCGCACTTTTGGAGTAAATATCGGTTGGTGCGGGGCGGGCCGTCACAATTACGGGTGACAAATAAAAGATGATCTTCTATTTTCTTTATTTGTATGCAAGTTTCTATCTTAAATTTTAACTCATAAAGGAAATAACCTTATGTGTATGTGTTCCAATGTATAACCTAACCTATAAAAGTGTTTATTTACATTGCATACAAATTCTAATGTATGCATTAACATATAAAGATATCACTCTACTTACCTATACATTCTAATGTATATTTTGACCAATAATGTGATCCTTATAGTTGGATATAATTTCTAATATAAGTTTGGAAATAAAAATGATTTTATATTTGCTTATGAATTCTACTAAACTTGATACAAATAACAATAATTATTATATTTGCATATAATTTATATTTCAACAAAATGTATAAAAAGAGATACCTCCATTTTGTTGACAATTCTATTTTATCAAACGAACATTTTTGTGGTAACACCAACCTATTTAACAAAATGCTATTTGTGTTTAACTCTTTTGATAAATCCAAAAAAAAAAGAAGGTAATTTTAGTGTATCCAATTCTGATTTACAAAAATGTAAATTCTGTTTCTAACTATTATATTTTGACAAAAGTGCCCCCTTTATTTCTACGGATACATTTTGATAAAAGCGACAAGATCGTTTCAACTTTTACAATTTAACAAAAGCAACGATTTAGTTTAACTTTTATAATTTGATAAAAGTGTATATTTGCCTCACCATTCTAATTTGACGAAAATGAATGCTTTAATTCCAACTACACTAATTGTCAAAAATGGGTGTTTTGTTCATTTCTTTATATTGCAACTAAATCGACAAATAAAATGTTACCTTTAAGTCTATTCTTTTTATCTCATATAAAATACAAAATAAGAGTAAAATTCATTCTAACTATTTTGTTTGCATCTAAAATTGCAAACAAAATGCAACTCTTTATTCTAATTAACTTTTTCTAACAAAAATAAACTTTTTATTTTAATTAACAATTTATAGCAAAAACTATGTTTTAACCTAATTCATGGTAATGTAAACCAAAATAAGTATTTCTATTTTATTCTTTCTAGAATGTCAAAAATGTCTCTTTAATTCTAATTCTTTTAAAGTGACAAAAATGATAATTTTGTCTAATTCTTTATACGTAAACAAAATGGAAATCTTGTTAATTCTAATCTTTTATCGTAACCAAATATGACAATAAAACATAACTTTTTTTTATTGAAAAGGATGGTATTTAAAAATCTGTTCTTTTGTTTGAAAAAGAAGGTTTAGCAAAATCTATTCCTTTATTTGAAAAGGAATGTTTAACAAAATCTATTCTTTGATTTACATCTAGAATATAAATTTTGATTCTAAGCTTTTTATTGTCCTTATTTTGACAATAAAAATATGACATTAAATTTCTACCTTTTTGATTACATCTAAAATGTAAATTAAAATGTCACTTTATTCTAATGTAACATTTTCCTAACCAAATGTTCTTTTTAAACTAATTTACATTCTTTAACAAAAATGTCATTTCTAATAAGAATGGTGTTTTTATTCTAAATGAACATTTCCTAGCAAAATGATGTTTTTTTTCTTTTCTTAATCTAAATAAACATTTTCTAGCGAAACGATGTTTTTTTTTTCTAAGTAAACATTTTGACATAACACGAACTAATCAAAATGTTATTCAAATAAAAACATTCCTATTTAAAATGACAATTTTATTCTCATGCTACATTTTATAATAAAAATGTATTTTAATTTCAATGCAATATTTTATACTAAAAATGTTATTTTTATTCTAACTTCTCATTTCTAACAAAATGATATTTTTAATCCTAAGAACCATTCCTAATAAAAATGTTCTTTTAATCATATTAAAACATTTCTTAACAAATTGCTCAAAATGTATATCTCTTTCTTGTTGAAGATTCTAGTTCAACAAAGGACTAAAAGTGATTATTCATTTTTGTTGAAGATTCTATTTCAACAAAATGATTAAAAATGATAATTCTTTATTGTTAACAATTCTTATTTTAACTACTATAAACAGAAGTGATAATTCATATTATTAACAATTCAATTTTTAATAAAATGAATACGAATGATTCATTCATTTTTGTTGACCATTCTAGCTTAAACAAAAATGTCAGTTTCTACTTTGACAATTCTAGTAAAATGACACATTTATAACAAATAAAGGAATGATTTATTTATATACAAATTTCTATTTTAACTTAACAAATAAAAAGGAAAATTTTAGTTGTTAACAAACTCTATTTAACAAAAATGGTATTTTTTGTTAAATCCATTTTATTTCAACAAAAATGATTCTCATTAAAATAAAAATGCGATCTTTATTGTCTACTCTTTTCTAACGTTTCATATTGCAATATAAATGTGATTTCTTTATCGTCCACTCCTTTCTGATGATTCATGTTGAAATAAAATTGAAATTTCTTTATACTCTAAATGCAACATTTCCAATAAAAAAAAATGTTGTAACATTTTATAAGGAGATGTTATTTTATTTCCAATATGACTATTCTAACATAAAAGATATTTTTATCCTAACATGACAATTTAACATAAAAAGTATTTTTATTCTAACATGACAATTTAACATAAAAAGTATGTTTATTCTAATATGACAATTTAACATAAAAAGTATGTTTATTCTAATATGACAATTTAACATAAAAAGTATGTTTATTCTAACATGACAATTTATATTGTCGATTCTACTTTAAACAAAATGATTAATTTGATCGACAAATCAACATAACAATATCATCAAACCAAATCAGATCATACCCAATAGCATCAATCAAAATCAACAAAAATCAACAAGCCACAATACAACATCATACCCCACAGATCTGAATTAAATTAACATATACACATGGAATTTAAATAACGAAAGATACTTAAATTTTAATTATTTAAAAAGAAAGAAATCTCACATTGTTTGGTTATCAGAAATCGTTCGTGTTCAGATTAGCTGAATTTCCAAAGTTCTTGGTTTCATTTCTAGTCAACTTCATCGCGTAGATCTCGTTTTTCTGATTCCAACGCAACTGGAATTTCTGAATTCCGATTACATATGAAAGAGTTATGATCATTTGAATATTTGATTACAATTATTTATTTAATTATAATTAAACAAATTTAATTACATGTTTAAGGGACTAATCCCTTTCTTCCTCCTTTCCTCTTCGTCATAATCGAACCCATAGCCATCGATTTGCAAATCCACCACCGCACCCAAATCACCATGCCAGAAGACCGATCTGCCACCCCCGCTCGGAGCGCCTACGCGTCGCCGCCCTACTGCCGGAGTTCAGGCGAACTCGGTGGCTCCCCCAGGGATGGAACCCGCTCCAAATGTGGCGGCTTTGAGCCACAAATACTCCCAATCCATTACCTTAAAACTGATCATAGCCGTTGAATTTACAGAGCTCAAGGAGCTCTTTGACTTCATGTTGGAGTTTTCAAAAATTGTTTAGTAGATTAGGAGAAATTTGGATTTGAAATTGGGACTGTTCTGGCCATTAATTCAAGTATATGGCAGCTGTAACAAATGAATTAGGGTTTAGCCGTATTATAATGTATTTATACCGGTATTCTATACTATTTATTTATTTTAATTCAAGAAAATGGTTGTTCGTTGATACCATCACCGAATCGAACCCAACGAATGTCGCCCCTAGCTAATAACCCCCGTCCCGGACGCAATGGAATATGTTTCGTAACCCGGTTCGGCTGTTACGATATGTTTTTCTTTAATTTTAATTATAAATCATTTAATTATTAAATTCAAACGTACATTTTAAATTACCGGGGCCACATACGGACTCTAATAAATTTCAGAAAAATTATTTCTGGTTATGTTTTGACGATACGGTTCTAACAAGACTAATTTCGTCGAATTCTGAGACCATTTGAAAAATGGCTATTTTTAAGTCGTTTAAATTTGACTGAAACTGACAAAACACATTTTCTTTTACCACGCTCACATATTAATTCGAAAAATTATGAAAATTGAAACTTAGAAATAATTTGACATTCCGGTTCCAACAAAAGTGGTTTCGTTGAAAACCGAGGTCGTTTGCAAAATGGCTATTTTCAAGGCCAATATATTTAATTAAAATATATATAAATTATACAGCGACTTTTCTAAATTTTAAACTGGGCATAACTTTTGATTTATAAAACAAAATTTCAATTTTTCAGATTCGTTAGAAAGATATGATCAAACAGATTTAAATATTTCTGGTTTCATTCAATTCTGATTTAATTTGAATCATGTACATTCAGTTAAAGTTTGAAATCGAATTTTCGAACTACCGCACCATTTCAAACTCCTTTTATAATTAAATTAAATTTATTCGTTTTAACTTCGATTAAAATAAATTTTTAGTCGTTATTATCTAAAATAAATAATTTTAAATATTAAAATCCATTAAAATTTCTAAGATAAAAATTTTAAATTGGCCCCAAAATTCTGGGTCGTTACACATGTGGACCATAGGTATACAATGGTTATGCCTGGGTACCCCAGGAAACATCCATACCCATATTCTTTCACAGCTCTTCGGATTTCGCCATTATCACGACTGTAGATCGTAGCAGGCACAGTGGTTACGCTTAGTTCATCCAAGAAACATCCGTCCGCTGTTGGCCGTCTACAGCCCTGTGAATTTCGTTACACGGTCATGTTCTCCAAGAATTATGATAACTTAAGTTTTATTTCCAGATAACCTACTACCACCAGTAGCATATCTCAACTAAGCTTGAGATCAAAAAGAAGGAAGGTACTTTCCTTACCTTGATTTAAAAACATATGATGCCTTGTACATATAGTACATCATTTCATACTCCTCATAAATCGTACTTATGTCAACTTACATAAGATTTTATTTCTAAATCATATTTCCAAACATCTCATTTTTATATAAATTCGGTTATATCAGATTTTGTCTCAATCCGTTACCTTCCAATTCAGTAGTTTTCAAATTTACTACATTCTTGTATATTTTTCCATATAGGTTTCGGAAACTTCTGTATTCAATATCTATAACTGAATATTCTCAAATTTCCATTCAAATTTCAAAATTTTAGTTTTGATCTCTTAATCAATTCAGATATTTGATATCTTTCCAAACTCAAACTTATGAATCTATCGGTTACAACCAATTTTTCTTCCAAATTTCCAATTATTAAGTTCATCACTTAATTCAAATCTCTATGCTCTTAACACGAATTATTACTCTTCCATATTCACATCCTTCGACTGTGAATTTCAAAATTCCTTAACTCCATTTCCTAATTTCTTATCAAAACATTTCTTACACAACTCTCGGATCCAATTTACAAATCCACTTCTTTTATGTTCTACCACCCTTCATTCTTGATGTACAGCTCTTTGTTCTTCAGTTCTTGCCATTCTAATTTATCAATACCCATTATCCTCTCACGATCTATGGAAAACACTTCCAATTATCCCATTTACTATTATTATTTTTAATTCTAGAAAATCTTTTGTTCGATAATATATTCCGAACTTCAAAAAAAATCTCAGTGTATTTCTTTTATCCCCATTTCCATTTACACCATTTTTGTTTTCACACATTATTCGCTTCTAAAAATTGAATATTTTTCCTTTTATAGGAATCTAGACTCGTCACATCAAATTAGCCTTGATTTCATTTAAATCTATTTAAAATCTTCATTCATATTTTGCTCATTCATAACTCCCATTTACAATTCACTTCTTGTTTGTTAATCAACAAGTACATACTATCGAATTCATATATTCGATTTTACATTATTGGTTTGAAACCAATTATAATTTATCTTACCAAGTTCTGAATAAAATAGACATAGTGAAATCCCAATTATAGCCCTTTTAGCTTTATTTTCATTAATTTATATTCCGAATGTTGAAATAAAATTCATCGTTTCATCTTTGAATGATTTCCAAATTTCCCTTTTCATTCGAATTCCCATCGTAATTCTTATTCTGATAAATTTCATTTGTCTTTGATTGCTAAAATACACCATTAGATAAATAGATTCGTTGATTCTCTTATACTTATTTTCCTTTGAGACCATTCGATGATGGATTCGAGATTCAAATATGAGGGGACCTTAATGAAGAAAAGTACTCGCAAATCTAGATTTAAAGACTAGGGATTCCGGAAAAATTTAAATCTCAAAATAATTTTTTCGCCGCTGTATTAGTTTCAAAATAGTAGTTTCAAAATACTGGTTTCAAAATATTAGTTTCAAATTTATATTATATTCCCAGAATAATTTTCCTTCCAAAATACTTCCAAATTATATATTTCAAAACGCTTTTATCTTCAAAATCCTGTTTTTTTCTAGTGTTGATCCTTCTTATTTTAAACTCGATAAGCTAAGCTTTGAATAAACCAAAGCTCTAATATCACTTGTAACATCCCTCCTTTTTGGCCGCTTTAAATTGGTGATTGAACAGCAAATAAAACCTTTATGTATATAATCAGAATTCAAATACAATATTTTTCTATATAGTGGAATCTATCAAAATTTGAGTACAGGAAAATATTACTATTTTAAAACTTCAAAGTGCGTCATCTCTTGGAATCCCAGCTTCACCAATCTTCGAATCCTAAGCTGTAACATTTAAATTTGTAACACTCGGGTCTGACCGAGCGTTCCATGCAAAAACATAAAATACTCGAGTCAGGATTAATCATTGTTCAAGCAAAACAATTTCAAATAAACACTAAATAAAATCGTTGCACCTCACATTAATCATATACCATGAGCCAAATATATAGTTATGTGGCAGCAATACCATATCAGTTTATTTTGCTCCAGGGACTGTGATCATGGGAGCTTGCATATACACATATGTACAGGTACGTGCGTGCACTGCCTCAACGTCCCATGGACATACGCAAGAGCAGTTGAGCACATTTTTCCAAATTGAAGAAATAAATATTCAAGAGTATCATGGAAATGATCAGGTTGCCATATAAATACGCAAGTGCATGAACAATCAAGACTGTGTAGACATAGGCTGATATAACCATGATCTCTACTATATAGCCTCACATGTTCAGGCTTCACCATTTCAATTGTAATATATATTTTCTGCTTACATTACAACATATATTCAGGCGTCAATATTTCGAATAAGGCATAAGTCCAAAATATATATCTCCCATCTTAACATAAAACAATATTTCTATATTGGCAAACATATAGGTAAATAAATACGCCGGCAGCATTTGTTTATTTATGCCAAGGCAGTTCAGGATTTTCCCAACATGAAGGCAATGTCCAAATTATACTACTAACCATTTAAATTGAGTCCAACCAAAAAAAAAGGTGTAACAAATCAAATCTGGTAACCCAACAAGGCCATTTCCTAAGCAATTATAATAGTCCAACATACAACTTCAAAAGTGAGTGTGCAACATACGTACTATACCTATTATGAGACAAACAAAATTTTCATTATTTATTTATTAAGTGATATTTCCTTATCTATTTATTTCCAACAGCTTAACCATTATAAGAACCTTGATGTGTGTGTGTGTCTGTAAGAACAATATTTATATGATATCCAAACTATCAGCATGCACATATCCATTTTCAACTTAAGATACAACAAGTGAGATGAGTGAAATGTGGCCAGTAATCAGTTTTAGGTTATGTTGGTTTCCAATTTCCAAATTTAGGCTAGCTAAACATTGCAATGCCCTCCCACAATACCCATATTCCATGCTTGTGTATTATATATACCAAAATATATAACAAGGAATTGCTACATGCAAGGATTTTGTATGAGGCAAATTTCCAACTGGAAAAACAAGTGAAATTTTAGGTTGCTACAGCAACACCAAGAGGGTATACAAGAGCTAACTATTAAAAACATGGAGAGGGAAAAGGCCCAATTTCCGAACATTCGAATGAGTACACTTAAATAAGAACAAACCAGTAGTATTGTCTATGGCTTAAAGGTAAACGGCTAGCAGTATGAGTTGCTTTCAAGCACTTATCACTAGTTGAAAATTTTCAATTTCTGACGTGCAATATGATTTCCCGGTAGCCTATTAGTAAAATGTGTCCTTGCCAGTAACCATTTAACACCTAATATATGATATCCTTATATATGCTTGTTCCTACTGAATTATCTTCTTAACGATGTTTCATAAATTATCCTTAATCATTTAAAAATAATTTATGACATCTTTTTCGAACAGCTTAGTTAGTGTCTATTCTTATCTTGAAGCCATTGTCGATAAACAAAAACTAAAACAAGGCTATACAGTGTATGCCATTGAACATGGAATAACTCTGTATTTATACAAAAATATCTAGTACGCTACCTTTTCTATAAGGGAGTAGCATAAAATTTACTGCCCGGTTTAACAAAATAACAAGGGTACACCACATTCACACTAGAACAACACAAATAAATAGGGTTAAAACATTCGAACTAGAGATAAATGAATCAATGTGGCATATGGTGGGAATCAACAAGGCACAAATGAAAAACAGGTAGAACATTTCGTACCATAGGTAATTTAGTCGGATGTATACGGGTGACAGCTATATATGTATACACATGAGAACAAATATGTATACATATGTGTTGCTATCCACGCATTTACGCAGTCCATAGTTTCAAATATCTAATAACACGGTCAAAAATCTCGCAGCAACTCACAACGACATCAACAATAAAGTGCGACAACCAACAAGTTTAAACCCAAACTCACTATTTTGATTTAGTCCCTATTGAAATTGTAATACTTGAATTATAATTAATCGTAAGTGGAATCTTACCTTAGATAATGCCATCACAATTTAGGGTAGAATCGAAGGGGTGCTGGTGGTCCTAAAGTTGAATAAGATGGTAAATGTGGTGACGGAAACTTCAATTTGCGATGGGAGTTAACTCACAGAGGTGAGCGATGACAACCTTATGGTGGTAGCATCTTTTGTAGCGCGCTTGGTGGAGGCTCGATGGTTGCAAAGGCGACGACTTTAGGTGGAGCAATGGGGGAAAACTGATTTGTGATTAGGTTTTTTTGGATTATGGAAACCATTATTTTAATTGGAAAAGCTTTGATTTTTAGCTGAAGAATAAGGTAAACAAGGGGCGGAATTTTATAGATGAAATATTTTAGGGATAAGCTCGAAGTCAAAATCAGTAGGTATAGGGTAACTGCGATCTACATATATAGGTGTGTATAAATTATACTGGGGAAGATTTTACTTGGTTAAATTTAATATTAGTTTGTACCATAAACCATCGTTGAACGCTCAAAATTCGTACCATAAATACCACATCTAAATGTGACAAAAATTATACGTACCTCTTCACCTTTGCATTCTGAATCCAATAAAATTATTTTAATTGTAATCTGACATCATTTGTATAACAATAATATTTTATTTTTAAATTATTTATCGGTTCACCGATTTTATTCCGTTTGTCCACCAATAACTCTATTCGTTTCCTAATTTTTGAAACATTAAATTCCAACCTCTTTATATACACAAATACGCATATCCAACCAATAAAATTTCCAATTCGTTTAATGTCAACATTTTATATATATATATATATATAATCATTTAAATTCTTAAATCAAATTTAAATACCCAACCAATTCAATTCAGATAACCAACAATAAATATTTGATTCTCGATCAACATTCTGAATTCAATTATATACAAAACCATATATTCGATTTTTAATTTCTAACCCAAGTATCAATATAAAATTGATTATAAATAGTAAATTCATTAATTAGTTTTCATATTCTAGTTATCGAAATTTATAGGACTTTACACATTGCGAGATAGAGTTGGGAACAAAGAAGAAGGAGATGGGATGAAAAATGCTTAGTGATGCCCGGGTTGGAAAAACTGAAGGGCTACCCAAAAGAAGTTGAACCGGAATAGGCCGATCTGGATTGGTCGATACAAAATTGATCAATCTGGAATTGTTTTGTCCGAACTGGCCGATCTAGAATTGATTGATCCATAATCGGCCGATCTAGAATTGATTGATCCAAAATTGGCCAATTTAGAATTAATCGATCCAGAATTGGCCGATCTAAAAATAGTCGATCTGATCTTGCACCTACCTTGAGCTATGTTGAACTAATAACTCTAGACTACTATAGTCAATCTCGAGCAACGTTCAAACTAATCGACTTGCGGGGAATGACAATAATAGCATAAATTGAGAACAAGCTTGCATAATTAAGCCTTCCAGATAGTTAGGATAGAGCAAATTTGGTCCTTCGCACTTGCGTATGAAAGTTACTGGATTTGCATTTAAACTCAAAACTGCCCAAGTAATAGAAACTCAATCCTCCTGAGATCTATAGTCAGGAATTTCTTATGATGATGACTCAATGAGATGGTCAAGAATGATAGTCCACCAAATTTTCACTCATCACTAATTTTGAATACTTTACTTCAACTGATGTCACTTCGTAGTCTTTGTATCACATTGTGCACACTTCACTAGTTCATGCACATAAGATACAAGGTAATCACTCTAACCAGTGATATTTCTTAAGTAGCACAACAACCATGTCGAGAAGATACTAAACTAGAGCCTACATTGTCTGGAAAAGTAACATAGTCAATCAGGAACTTAGCTCAAACTCTAACTTTGGGATTTAGTCTAATAATGGAGATTCACAATTTGAATTCCAACCTCATGGTGAATAGTCAACCTCGTCATCTTAGGAATTAACTCTTCAGGAGAAGAAAAGGCTGCAGGAGGAGAGCTCTTAGGGTCAATCCCACTCCTGACGCTATGCATATGGCAGTGTTTTTAGATGACTCGGTCGATTCTTAGCCTTCTTCAATGGATGAGGCAAATCTAAATAGGTTGTGCGTAAAGCATAGAATTACCTTTGAACAAATTCAGGTACCAGCCCCAGGCAAGACCCCCCCATAACCCTTCATAGGGTTATATGTCGTGCATCCGATAGATGTGCACCATTGGATGCATTCCTCCCTTTAGTCCATTTGTCTGAAACTTTCTTTATCGCACGAGACTGGTGCCCATGCAACTGCATCATATAACATATGCTTATCTCCACATAATGTACATATTATACAGAGAGCACTTGCATCGAGAATCAGCCTTTTAGGATGTTATCTTCTTCTACAACTTCAAGCATCGTAAATGTACCTCATCTATCACTTACTGTGAAGCAACTTTGAGCAACTAAATCATAATGGATGTGTACAAAAAGTTAGGGAACTTCAAATTAGATTGGTTTTACATTCCATAACAACAAGGCTTCACTAGGAAGTGGATTCAATGTAGTAAGTGTTTCATAGTCATTTGCTTCTTCCAAATTCACTTGAGTGTATCTAAGACTTTATGTCTTTATGTAGTTGAGAGTCAGCAAATCCCACAAGCAGTAATTATCGCACGACTTTAGATACATTAAAGAATGTTTCAGTGGATGATCGAAGTGGTAGGAGATATGTTACAATTAACTCCTATATAAATTTCATTTACTTGACATAAGTCAAAATATAGGCACAAGCAGTGCCCTAGTTGGAGGAGTGGTGAGAGGCGACACTCGATCTCCCGTAGTCGTGGCCTAGTCTAGTAGTAGTTGAACAGCATATCCTAGACCAAGTCGAGGGTGCTGCTAAGGAAGTAGTTACCCTTGGGTCCAATCGTTAACCCGTTGGAGGAGTGAGTAAAGAGGGAGAGAAGGAAAAGTTATTAGAAAAAGAGGTAGAGGAAGGGTATAAGAGTCCCCTACAGAAAAGCTTCCTTCTGAAGAGTCTCCTGCTAAGACTCCATCTTCAGCCAAGTCTACACTTTATGGCAGTGGATTAAGAAGCCCATAATCACCATTTAGGAGTCTAAGGGATATTCACCACCAGGCGTAATAGTATTGATGCCCAACTAAGATCAGGAGTCAATGACTTAATAACTTAGTACCGAGAAATGGTCAAATGCTCAAGGAGGTTTTCTGACGTTATTAGAGGTATTGAGCTTGATAATAGTAACATGAACCAACTATAAGACGGCAATAAGAACATTCTAGAGAACTACAGAAAGACTTAGATGATTGTGAGACCAAACTTGCAGCTGCTAAAAAATCAAAGGAAAAAGCTCAAACTGTGCTCCAGGAGCTTCAAGCTAGGTTCCATGGTAAGCTTAATTTGTGGTCTCTCAAGACCAACTTAGTAGAGGATGACATGAGGGAAGTCACCGAGGAGAACATATCACTAAAAGCTGAAAATGAAGTGTTAAGAAGGAAAAATATGGATATGCTTATGTAACACCCCGTAATTCGGTTAATATTAATATTCACAAATTAAAGAATAACTAATCTCAGACGTGAGAATTGTGGGAAACAGGTTGCGCCATTGTGTTCGTCTCGGAATTCTGGTCGAAATAGAGTCCGAGTTTGCATGAATTGGACTTCGTATGAAGAAGTTATGGCCATCGGAAGTTTCAGAAAATTCAAAACAGATTTCAGAAATTTAAAATTCAAAAATTCGGAGTCAAAACAGGCTAGGCGGGAAAATTCCCGCCAGGCCCAAGTCGACCCTAGGGTCGACTGGGCAGTCGACCTGCCTACCAGGTCGACTATAGAGCCGACCTGGGGGTCGACTTGCCTACCAGGTCGACTATAGAGTCGACCTGGGGGTCGACCTGGCAGTCGACCCCCCCCCCCCCCCCCCCCCGGAGCAGTTTTTGTTCTGAGCCTGTTTTTGACTGAGTGATGACCCATTAGGGTTTTGACCTAATCTGGTTGGCTGGGATTAGCTCTGAACTGATCTAACGGTCTACAATAAATCCTAACTCTATAAATACCTAGGTAGTCTCTCACCCTAATTCATAAGAAAAATAGAATAGTTACCGTCATACCGTCGCCATGGAAATCAATGGAGCCGCCGCCAAGGAAGAAAAGCTAATTCAATTCTAATTCTCTCAACCATAAAGCAAATCAAAACTCTCTTTTCTTCTATAATTGTGAGTATGATAGTCTTAACAAGATTATTATAATTTTAATTAGGTTAAGTCATGAATGGATTATGAGTAGATGATGTGAATTGTCATATGCTATCATGTATGTTATTAATCCTATGCTATGTGGTGATGATATCCTATATGTTGTAAATCATGCTATGATGATGTTATGTATGTTGAAAGTTTCTATGCTAAGTTGTGATAAATCATACATGTTAAAAAGCCATGATGTTACCATCTATGCTAGTTAGTTCATATTAATTAAATCATCATGTTTGGGCTATGTTGATCTATATGACAAATCACATATGCAAGTAAGATTGATTAGAAAAGTTATGAACATATGCCATGACATCTATTATGACATCTAGAATTATGCTATGACATATGTGATATTCTATGCTAGTTCACACCATTATTATGTTGCCTAAAAACCCCATATGTAAGTTTATGTATAGATTTGGGCTATGATCATATCATGTAAATTGTGACATTTAACAAGTTGACACCCTCTGATCCTTAACATGTGTAGTTTATGAAAGTTTCACCCCTATTATGATTAGATTCATTTTTATTGTCTATATGTTGTGGTAATTTGTCCTTGTGCTATGTGTTAGACTATTCAAGTCTAGCCTATATTATGCGTTGAATAAGCGAACGTATAAACGTGTGGTAGGGGTAATATTAAGGATTTAATATTAAGATGTTGGGGTGCAATTGATATGATTTTGCATGCCATGAGTTGACGACCATAATTGAGTCAATTATGGACATCATTAAAATTGGAAGTAATTAATAATTTGAATAGGGAATTATTAAAACTGGGGTAAAAGATTATAAGTGATAATCAATGCTTAGGACACGAGGTTGGACTCGTTTGTGACGTAAACCTGCCCGGACCCGCCCGGCAAATCCAGTGGTCACAAATGTCAGCCCAATGTGAGAGGTCCTTGGCCTAAACTAAAGCATAACAGTTGTAAAGACACGAGGTTAGACTCTTTTATGGTGTAAGACTGCCCGGAACCGCCCGGCAAATCCAACTACCATAAAAGCCAGTCTAATGTGAGAGGTCTTTATGAGGTTGTGGCCTGAATGAATTAAGAAATACTTAACCAGATAAACATGTAAAGTGGGACATGGGGGTTAAGTAGATGCCTTAGGTGGCATGAGGAATCTAGTGGGTGCCCTTAGTGGCATGTGAAATACGATTAGTAAGACTTAGCCAAACACACATGTAAATGAACATGACTAAGTGGGTTAAGTGGGATATATTAATGACAAGCTTAGGTGGGTAGCTTGTGGGGGCCCATTTCAACCAGTATCCCAAGCGTATCTTTGTGGGCTCGACCCAAGTCGAGGACGGGACACGCATACTGAGTTTGACTATAAGAGGCCAAAACGGGGAGCGGTGGCAACGCAAGTCCAACGGGTTTCATATGCGTGTGTGGACCCGGGCTGGTAGGTAAGACGTTGTTGCATCGTGTAGGTATAAGCCGTGCATTCTCAGTTGTATCGGGTTGCCACCTTAGGGGAGTGATACACCCCACTGTGGGGCCAGCACGGGTATCTACGAGTAGGGAGCCGATCGAAAGTGGGTAGTGGGGTACACCTAGTGGAGATAGGGGCAGACGACACCTATGTAGTCAGCTAGGGGTACGTAAGGCTATTTATATGTTTCTTTGTGAAGCAAGTGGGATCAACCTTTAGGGTGACTGGTGCGGTGCAGTGTAGTAATGTGCGGTGCAGTATAGTAATTATTCGTTAGTAATTAGGTATGCCTTTACCATTATCTTCAACGTTATCTTAAACGCTATCTTTATCTTCCGAATAGTTCATATACATTTACTTGTCTTCCAGCTTAAGCCTTAGTCTAGTTATTTTGATAATAGTATTGTTAGAATTATCATACTCGCCAGACTTTATGTCTGACCCCCTCCATTTCTATCCTTTTCCCCCTCCAGGTCCTCAGGTTGGGCCCAGCTCTAGTGGAGTTTGATTAGATTGCTTTATCTCACTTGGAAAGCTTGGACCGTTGAAGTAAAGTCCAGCTTGTTATCTTTTTAATGGCTATTTATGTAATGGGATTATGTATTTTGTTTTTATGAAGATGGATATTGTACTTGGTTATGATCTATGGTTTTATGATGTAACAAACATGTTTAATTTCCGCTGCAATAAAATGAAGTTTTAGTTTTCAAGTACTACTTATTATCTGTATTGTTGTAATTTTTCTGTTCTATATTCACTTATAACCTCCATGGAAGTTAATGCATTCCCTTTGTGAGTGACATTAATGGACGTGGAGTGTTACACGTGGTATCAGAGCTTAAGGTTACCAGAACAGATAAAAATACTTTAGAAAAATAGTTATTTTTTTGGAAGAAGTGCTTTCAAAAACATGTTTTAATGAGTAATTTAAAAAGGAAAGTTTTTAAGAAAATCATAATCCCCAATTGCAATATATCTTTATCTTTCGAATTCTCCATTTTGAATCTTTCATTTTTCGTTTCAGCATGGCTGAAGATCTTAATCTACCCGATGGTGTAACGATACCAGGATGGTATACGAGGTTGTTAGAGGCTAGGGCCGTTGCGGGTCCAGCCAATATTCCTCCACCACCAGTTGCACCCGTTCCTCCTCCTCCTCCTCGCGTAGATACTTTTGCGAAGACGTGTAAGGAATTTAAAGCTATGGGTGGAAAACCCTTTCAAGGGTCAGAAACGTTTGTGGAAGCTAGAGATTGGCTTAAGGAGGTGGAAGAATTGCTAGAAATCTTTGAAGTGGAAGAAGGGAGGAGAGTTAGATTAGCAGCTTGGCTAATGAAGGGAGAGGCCTCGTTTTGGTGGGAGGTCACTAATGGGGAGCGTCCTGTTGACTCTTGGGCGGATTTTAGACGTAGGTTCGAGGCGAAGTTTCTCTCTAGGGAGGAAGAAAATCTATATATGGAAAGGTTCTTGACATTGAAACATGGAAGCTCGTCAGTGGAAGAATATGTCAACAAATTTAATCAGCTGGCAAGGTTTGGTTTGGACTTAGTAAACACGCCGGAGAAGAAGGCTCTAAGGTTCGTGAATGGCTTGAATGAACCATTGCAAGGGTTGGCCATGACCCACATCCCTATGGGGGCCACCTTTGAGAAGCTAGTAGAAATGGCGCTCATGCATGAGGAGAAAAGCGCTAAAGTTGATAAGGCACCCGAGAAGAAAGGGGATCAGAAGAAACCACAACAGCAAAACAAGAAGGGTGGTAAAGACAATAATGGCAAGGGAAAGAAGAAATGTTTTAACTGTGGGACACCAGGCCATCTCAGCAAGGATTGCCGAAAGAAAAAGAAGACTGGATGTTTTCATTGTGGCGATGCGGGACATTTAGTGAAGGACTGCCCAAGGAAGGGGCAGAGGGCAGGGGCTACCTCGGGAGGACAGGTGCAGGCTCTTATAGCACCAGGGCAGGTAAGGGGACAAGATCAGGCTCTCGCGGTCCCACCGCTGCAAGAACGAGGTAGAACCATTTCTGTTGAAAGCTTAGTTTTTCTGTTTGATCATCCTGTCCGTACCTTATTCGATTCGGGCGCATCGCATTCGTTTATCTCTACATCATTAGTTGAATCAATGCACTTAAACACCAGTTTAGTAGAGGATCCCTTAGTTGCTTCGAATCCAATTGGGGGCTCAGCTCATTTGTCCATGATGTGTTTGGATTTGAAAATTTCTATACTTAGCATTGAGTTTAGATGTGATGCTTATGTGTTGGGCTTCACGGGCTATGGGCTAATTTTAGGAATGGATTGGTTATCCAGAAATGGGGCCGTTCTTGATTATGAAAGGAGAGTAGTTAGGCTCATGACTCGCCTTGGTAACGCTCTCGAAATCTTTTGTAATCCCATCAATTCTGTTATGCTAAGTTATCTAGAATCGCTTGACGTGTCTGAGGAAAATCTACGATCTGTTAGAGTGGTCTGAGAGTATTCAGATGTGTTTGAGGAGGTGAAGGGCTTACCTCCGAAGCGGGAGATAGATTTTCGAATATATCTTGTGGATAATGCGAAACCAGTATCTTTGCCAGTACGACACATGGCTCCATGTGAAAGGAGGGAACTCGATAAGCAAGTGAAGGAGTTGCTTGAGAAGGGGTTCATAAGACGAAGTATATCGGAGTGGGGTGCTCCAGTAGTATTTGCCACGAAGGCGGATGGGTCCCTTAGACTTTGTGTGGACTATAGAGAACTTAATAAGCTTACTAAGAAGAACAGACACCCACTGCCGAGGATTGACGATCTCTTCGATCAGTTAGTTGGCACCTCAGTGTTTTCGCAATTGGACTTAGCCACTGGTTTCCATCAGTTGAGAGTGGCTGAGGATAGCATTGACAAGACTGCCTTTAGGACTCCATACAGTTTCTATGAATGGCTAGTGATGCCCTTCGGTTTGACAAACGCCCCCGCATACTTTGTTGATTTGATGAGTAGTGTGTTTAGGGAGTACCTTAATAAATTTGTGGTAGTCTTTGTAGACGACATCTTGATCTTTTCTAAGGATGAAGAAGAGCATGCCCTACATCTTAGGGAAGTATTGGAGACCCTACGAGCGCACAGCCTTAAAGCAAAATTTTCTAAGTATCACTTCTGGAGGAAGGAAGTACGGTTCTAGGGGCACGTGGTTTTCAAAGAAGGGATAGCCGTGGATCCCGCGAAGGTGGTGGCCATCCAAGATTGGAAGGTCCCTAAAAATGCTACTGAAGTGAGAAGTTTCTTGGGGTTGGCTGGCTACTATAGGAAGTTTATCAAAGATTTCGCAAAGATATCAGCTCCATTGACACGCTTGACGAAGAAGAACCTAGTTTTCACATGGGACGTAGATTGTGATGATGCGTTCCAACGTTTGAAGAGAGCTTTGACCTCAGCCCCAGTCTTAGTGCTGCCAGACGGGAATAAGCCATTTACCGTACATACTGACGCTTGTGGGACAGGACTAGGCGCAGTCTTAATGCAAGAGGGAAGGGTAATAGCCTATGGTGGAAGGCAGTTGAGAGCACATGAGAAAAATTACCCTACACATGACCTAGAGTTGGCCGCTATTGTTTTCGCGCTTAAGTCTTGGCGTCATTATCTTCTTGGCGAGAGATTCGAATTATTCACTGACCACAAATCTTTAAAATACTTATTCTCTCAGAAGGACTTGAACTTAAGGCAACAAAGGTGGATGGAGTTTTTAGCGTCCTACGACTTCGAGATAGCATATACCCCTGGCAAGGGTAACGTGGTGGCAGATGCCTTAAGTAGAAAAAGATTATCCTTAAGTCCTTTGTTTGTTGAGCGGCGAAGCTTAGAATTCATTTCGATGTTTGATTTTAGACCTTCCGTTGACTTTGTACCCAATTTGCTAGCATCCTTGGCGGTCAGACCTACGCTTTTGGGATGGATTGGCGAGGCACAGCGAGATGACCCGCAGTTGGTTGAGTTAGTAGAAAAGCTCAAAGGAGGGGAGTCATCAAGCCATCTCCGTAGGTATACCCTAGATGATAAGGGTTGGTTACGTAGGGACGGTAGACTTTGTGTACCAAAAGACGATGACCTAAGGAAGACTATTCTTGACGAAGCACATCGTTCGAAGAAGACCATTCATCCCGGCGGGGACAAGATGTACAAAGACATGAAGCGAGTTTTCTTTTGGGCCGGTATGAAGAGGGACGTGGTCGAGTATGTCGCTAGATGCTTGGTGTGCCAACAAGTAAAAGTGGAGCAAAAGAAACCCGGTGGGTTACTTCACCCATTGGAGGTTCCACTATGGAAGTGGGAAAGCATCTCGATGGACTTTATTGACGGATTACCGAGATCGAGGAAGGGTAATACGGGTATTTGGGTTATAGTAGATAGACTTACTAAGAGCACCCATTTCATTCCCGTAAAGAGTAAGAGGACTGCTCCATGGTTAGCTTCTGTATACGTCCGAGAGATAGTTCGTTTGCACGGTGTTCCTTCTAGCATAGTGAGCGACCGTGATCCTATTCTCACTAGCGAATTTTGGAGAAGCTTGCAAGAGGCGGTAGGGACTCAGTTATGTTTGAGCACCGCATATCATCCTCAGACGGACGGCCAGACTGAGAGGGTGAATCGCATTCTAGAGGATCTTT
This sequence comes from Allium sativum, assembly GCA_030737875.1. Classification (NCBI taxonomy): domain Eukaryota; kingdom Viridiplantae; phylum Streptophyta; class Magnoliopsida; order Asparagales; family Amaryllidaceae; genus Allium; species Allium sativum. The sequence continues at coordinate 52,721,890 of CM060919.1, forward strand.
TGAGGCTATGTATCCTAGACTTTGGGGGTACATGGGAAGAGCATCTTCCGTTAGTGGAGTTCGCATATAATAACAGCTTTCAATCTAGCATTGGTATGACACCATTCGAAGCTCTTTATGGACGGTTGTGTCGTTCGCCTACATGTTGGTGGGAGTCTACGGACAAGATCTTACTTGGGCCCGATATGATTAGAGAGACTTCAGAGAAGATCGACTTGATTTGGAGGAGGATGAAAGCAGCGCAAGATAGTCAGAAATCATATGCGGATAAGAGAAGGACGGATCTTGAATTTGAAGTTGGGGACATGGTCTTTGTCAAAGTGTCTCCATTACGAAACGTAGATCGCTTTGGGTCCGTTGGGAAGTTAGCACCAAGGTTCGTAGGACCGTTTCCTATTAAGGAGAAGATTGGACAGATGGCGTATAGAGTGGAGTTGCCTGAGAGACTTAGTGGTGTACACGACGTATTCCATGTGTCACATTTGAGGAAGTGCTTGCACGAGACCACAGAAGTAGTAGAGCCGAGCTTGCTTAGAGAGGTGGAAATCGAGCGTGACGCGACGATTCGACGAGCTCCAACGCGCATTCTTGGGTCAGAGATTAAGAAGTTGAGGAATCGAGAGGTCAGACTAGTCAAAGTGCAATGGGGAGATGATGAAAGCAACGCTACTTGGGAGACAGAAGAGAAGATGCGTTCACGATACCCTTTTCTTTTTTAGGGTATGTCTTTTAATTTCTCCTTTATCGCTTATCTTGTACTTATCTTATCTTTAGCGTATCCTCTCGCTAGTATCTTTGACCTTTAGTTAGGATCATCCTATGGTTGAAACATGTGTTGGAGACATGTTATGTATGATGAATGCAAAGTGGATGCAAGTGTTTGCTAGTGGTTGCTCGTGGACGCATATACACACACTATTAGGCACTAGATCGGCTCAGTCACTTCATACTGCATATTGCATATAAATGGCTGTATTTAGTAAAATGGATGTATAATGGTTGTACTATCATATGGATGCTGCATTCGGATGATGATTGTGCACGCATGTAGAAATAATATGTAGCATTAGGGAACTTTTGCATACATAATGGACGCATGGCACTATCATGGTTTGCATTAAAGGAGGTCAACTGAATCAGTGGACCGCCTGATTTTGCATTAGATAGGGACATATACACACACTGTGCATTTAAACATGAAAGCATTAGAAGTCTATAAGGACAATGGATGCCTCTGTTTGATGGTTGAGTAGAAGGTTGTTTGGATGTTAGGATACATTCTTCTTGACTTGAAGATTTCGGGGACGAAATCCTTTAAGAAGGGGAGAATGTAACACCCCGTAATTCGGTTAATATTAATATTCACAAATTAAAGAATAACTAATCTCAGACGTGAGAATTGTGGGAAACCGGTTGTGCCATTGTGTTCGTCTCGGAATTCTGGTCGAAATAGAGTCCAAGTTTGCGTGAATTGGACTTCGTATGAAGAAGTTATGGCCATCGGAAGTGTCAGAAAATTCAAAACAGATTTCAGAAATTTAAAATTCAAAAATTCGGAGTCAAAACAGGCTAGGCGTGAAAATTCCCGCCAGGCCCAGGTCGACCTGCCTACCAGGTCGACTATAGAGTCGACCTGGGGGTCGACCTGTTGGATCTAGAATAACCCTAGAGGGGGGGTGAATAGGGTTTTTCACAGTTTTAACTGAATTAAAAAACTTAACGAGATATATATAATAATAAACTGATCACAGAAAATAGCAGAAACTGTAATGCAGAAAATAAATCACACACAGATATACCCAGCTTCGGCAAAACCCTGCCTACTGCTGCATTTCTAAGATTTCTACTAGGTGATAGAACAGTTCCCGCATACAAGACCATGTACACTCGCAAACCCCTGCTCCTATTCTAACCCTACGCTCAAAATCCTAGACTGATTCAAACCCCTGAATCAGATTTTCCTAGATTACAAACCCGTAACCTGTATTCCTAGATTTTACAGATTTTATTACAGTCAGTTAACTCCTAACTGAAACTCCCCTAGAGTTTTGCAGACTCTATAAACTGTTCAGGATTGTTTACAATTTACAACTCGAATTAAAACCAAAAATAAAAACAAATTAAAAAGAATTGAAACCCTAGGAGTTAAACAAAGAGGGTCATCCCCTTTTATTCTTGGCCAGCCATGTTTTAATTTGTGCACCCCTTTATTTTTCTGGCCCGATCTCTTTGTCTCTGGAAATAGAAAATGGCGGCTTCAAAGAAACTAGGGTTTCTGATAAATCCTCCAAATCCAGATTGATCCGATGATGATTTTGTTTCAGTGATGCCTTGAATCGAAGGATGCTTTCAGTGTTTTGATTTGAGAATTGCTCTGGCTCGATTCACAGACTTGGGTTGCTACCGACAACGATTTGTGAGTTCTCTTAATTTTAGTTTTTCTCTTGAATTGATTCTGTGGGTTTTCGATTTCAGTTGCTTGGGATTTCCTCTGATTTGCCAGTGATGAAATGCGTGTACATATAGGGTTAGAAATAGAAAACCCTAAATCACTGATTTCATATATGACCCGATCTGATTTCGCTGCTTTCCTCGATTGAAATTCTCGGCTTTGATTGAAAGAGAAATTTGCGTGGCTTTTAATTTCTGTGAATTCCTTGATGACTTTAGACGTGTTCTTGTCCCATGAGTGAACTTGAAAAAATGCTGAGAAGAAATTATGCTTCTAATTGATCTCTTTTATTGTGGCATTCCAAATATGTTGGTGAATTTCTTTCTCAGTTTTGAAATAAATGAATTTCTATAAATGTGTTATTCAAAACTGGAAACTATATCTTCTCCCTTGCGTGATTGCTGAAATCGACTGGGTCTCTGATGCTATTAAAACTGAATTGATTTCTTTCCACAAAAAAATTGATTGAGTTTTTCAAAAAAAAGAAACTTTCCCAAATCTGGAAATACTTCACACGCTTTGCCAACTATGATTTCCTGTGATTACCTGATTTGTTGCATTGTTCGAATCTTTTGATTTTTGGAATAATTTAAATCCTTTCCCAATTATTACTATGCTTAGAAACTGGAAACAATTTAAAGGTTTGAAAACCTGATTTCCTGGAAAGATTTAAACATGCTTGCCACATTGTTGAGCTGTGTTGAAACGTATTTTGCATTGCTTGTGACTGTATTGTGCACTGGCTCGACCTTTACGTATATGACCACCTTAAATGCTATTGTGCATGTCCATGTATGGCTGCACATATTATATGACCCTTTTGCATATTTGAACTTCATCAACATTGAATGTTTGCTTGTCTGTTTGCATCCCATACTTCTTTTATGCTTTGTTTGACAACTGCATGTATTCTTCACCATATATGCTGAAATGAAAGCTGCAATTGCTTGTTTTTGCATTGTGCTTAACTCTTCAACATTGCTGCTGAACTTATGGCTTGAAATTCTTGGATTTGCAATCTTGCTCTGACTTTCATGGTAGCTAAGCTAAATCACTTTGACACTGCAACCATTGCATGTTGATAATGCTGCATCTATGTAATTGTTGTTACCACATGAAACATGCATTCACCATGCTTTTACCATTTATGACTAATTTTCCACACTCCTGCTATGTTGATCTGCTCAATCTAGAGCTGATCCCCCATGTCTTGAGTCTCCTTGACTGCTTGACCCTTGCATCTGGCTTTGTACATGATTGTAATGCGCCATTTGTATATGCTGAAATCTGCTTTGATTATGGGAGAAGTTGTTGAGTTTCCTTGTACCACTTGATCATGTGCCTGAACCATGTTGATACATGCTCGACCACTTTGTGCACACTTGCACACTTGTTTACTTGCACACAATTATGCATGTTTCTTCTTGTCATTTGCACTGACCTGAAATGTGCTCGGCCCTGCACTTGCTCGCCATGTACACTGTTTACCTCCTGCTTGCACTTGATGTTGGCTGCACCTGTTTTCAATGTTGCATGAATACTCAACCACTTTTGTTTTGTTTGGTCTTCATTGTGCTGAACATTTTTTTACTTTGCTCGACCATTTTGTTGATGCTACTTGACTATGTATTGTATAGCAGCATATTTGTCATTGCTGAATCTCCTTCATGCAACATGACATTTGGTATTTGAAAAAAAAATGACTTGTGCATATATTTTTAGCTCGACACTTGGCTTGTGTTAACCATGTTGACTTTGCTGCCTTGTTCACATACACCATTTACATTGTCAACACCATGTAAACTGGCTGATTGCATTTCATTTTGACATTGTGTCATTTCTGTGTTGGTTTTGAGTGCTACTTCACCTTTGACCACACAGCACTTGTTCCTGTTTGCTGCCACCATGTATTTGAGTTGTTTTGACTTTTTGCTCGACCTTTTATTTATTTTTGTTGCACTGAGTCGAGACGGTCCACTGCGGCTACTCCTCAGCTGCACACTGATTGGCGTGGCAGTGCACACGTGTATTTATACACGTGTGTATATGCAGCCGTCAGTCGGAAAAAAAAAACAGATCGAGTCAGAAAAATGATGAGAAACACACCGAATTCTGAGGCAAATAAAATTTTAAAAAATAAAATTTATATTTGCGTGTAATTAGAATATTATTTCTGTTCCATATACTGTGTGTGTATGTTTCATGTGTGACAGGTAAGCAGGGATGACTGGACTGACTGTGATGACTGGACTGACAATAAGCAGTGAAGACTGAAGATAAAAAAAACAGTGAATGAAGCAGTGTCAGTAAAAAAAATGTCTGTATACGAAAAATGTATGTAGAGTGATGAAATGTAATACAAAATTGTATATCAGTGAATATATACAAATAGTGGAGTTTATAAATTTGTACTGTTTTGATAGTGAAGTAAAATATTATATTTAAATAAAATACTGTGTGAATATTTATATTTCTGTACAGTCGTATTTTATTTGAATATAAATATTATATTCCAATCTGTAATGTATAATACCAGTACAATATCAAACACATTAAAATAATATATATTTGGTTGTTATCATCAAACAAAAATCATATAATTGTGTATACAACATCGTTATATACAACAATCTCCCCCTTTTGATGATGACAAACAAATAAAAGATTTTGTATACAATAGATGTGTTTGACAGTGAAATTTTAACTCCCCCTATTTACCAGCTCCCCCTACAACAGACAACTCCCCCTATAACTGTGCATGAGTGAAAGGAATGTTATGAATAATAATAAATTTTCAAAATTAAAATATTTATAAACTATTCACTCATAAATCAAAATCTAATCCATTCTCCCCCTTTTGTTATCATCAAAAGGATACAGATTTTAAAATACAGATGAAAAATGACAAAATATAATTTCAGCTTAAGAGGAAGAACGGTCATCATAAATCTCAATCAGTCAAACAAAAATCATAATAAACTAAGAACAGGTGGCATATTTCACATTGTAGAGAATGACGGTTATACGATGAATTTTATAAAAATGAGGAGAGTTAAAAAAAAAATGTGAATATTTCCCAATTATTTTCAAAAGAATTTTATAAACTGAAGCACAAAAACAGTGATGGATTTGGACTATAATTAATAATTCAATTTAAGTGACGAGATCGAATAATCTCAAATCCCAATATCTATCAATCAACAAAACATAATACGTCATAATATTTCAACACATTTCACAGATTAGAAAAATGGATTGATAGACTGGTTTTTATACTCTGAGGAGAAATTCAGATTAATTTATATTTATAGCACATTTTTCCCTTTTTTTATTTATTTATTTAAGAGCACACTGACCACGCATAACCAGAGCTTGGATTTTTAAATGGGATCAGTCGCAACTTAAATTATAAGTTGTCTCATAACCATGCATGACCAGAGCTTGGATTTTTAAATGAGGTTTGAGACACACTTATGTATTAATTTTATATATTTATCATTTCAGCTTTAAAAGGAAAAATTCCTCGGTATAAAACCAATATATGGATGATAGAAAATGTGGTAGGTACAGAAATGGACTGTGAAATAAATTTCTAAATTAATTATATTATGAAATATGACCAACTGTACCGGGATTATTGAAAATTTTCAATTATCACTAATTCTGAATAATAATATAACCACAATTCCATCACAAATATTTTCACTGTTTTAAAATGATTTTAAGAAAAAAAAAAAAATTAAACTCTCCACATTTATATAACATCATAACGGATGGCAGAAGGATGATAAGTAAAGAAGATGGTCGTGAAATAATTGCCAGTTCAAAGATATTATAATAAATATTCAACCATCATGAAAATCTAAATAAAATTCTCCTCTTGTTGTGAAATATACTGCAGTCACAATTCATCACAATTTCTAAATCTGGTTATAATTTTGATGAATTATAAATACAGTTTAATTTGGATATTGATTTCAATTTCTGAAAGAATAATCAATAAATAATTTTAAACTTGAAAATCAATTACAAGAGGAATATGCTGATCTATACATGACAAAAGGAAAAAATATATATACAGCAAAAAAAAAAAAATGCAGCACTTTTAAACTGATACCACATGGTGTCTCTACAAAGTAAAAAAAACAGAACAGATGGATGAAAAAAAAAAAAAAACTGATACCAAATGTAGTCTCCCTTATTGAGGAAATTAATTACACCATGATGGACTATCATGTACATCTCAGACCAAAGAAATTTAAACACAAATTCAGCCAGACAAATTTAGCACATTTATTTGTATAAGGCAAAATATATGTGTGGATCTATACAAGGTGAAGATTTGAATCTCAGTACAGATGGATGAGACAAATATAAGGCGCTTCTGATACCAAATGTTCTCGCTTTCTCGAGGATTTTAATGACACCCCGGTGGCAAACAATGGTACCTCAGTCAACAGAAAAGACTTAATTACAAAGCAAGCAACTCAAGCACACAAATTTCATTTATCAGAGCACGATAAATCTTTGATACCAAATCAAGCAGTCCAAAAAAAAATTTACAAATCAATTTCTTATAATCAGAGCAGCATGATTCCAAAACAAACAATTTTCAAAAACAGTATCAGAGCTGGTTCCTTTTATCAGAGTAGCAAGCAGATTAAATCAAGTAATTTCCAAACCATTTTTCAAATCAATATCAGAGAAAATCAAGAATCAGTTCATGTCAGACTTGTCAGGATGATGGTCATAACGGACAGTTCATGATTAAGATTAAAATACCGTTTATTTTAAATCATTTGATGGAATATGTAAATATCAGGATTTAATGAATCAATCACACCAGATTTTAAAAATATGATTTGAGATATGTATGAGATTCAATAAATCGATAATTTTAAATGATTTTAAACAAACATATATTCAAATCAAATAATCATGAAATAACAGTGATTTTCAAAACCAAGTTTTTCAAGGAATTTTTCAAAATATTTCAGACAAATGCAAAGATAATTCAGATTATTTACATCAATTTTGAGAGGTATTCATGATCAGAAAATAATCTATTTGAAATCACTTGAATCAATGTCAATTTTTGGGATATAACGAATCAGTCACACATGATTGATAATTTCGAATTTAGGAGGTGTGTGAGATTCAAAATATCGGGAATTTCAAATGATTTCAAACAAACAAATTTGAACCGTACCGATCATGAAAAAGAATGAATTTTATGATGTATCACTGTAATTCAAGATAAATCAAAATTCCAAGCCAATCTGAAAATCAATGAAATTATCACAACAGATAAATAACAGAATGCTGTAATGAGTATAATATTTCGAGCTTTTCTAAAATGAATTAGAACAAACTCAGAACAGCAGAAATGTGTGAAATTCCACTAATTATTCAGATCTTCAAAAATAATTTAGAATTCTAACTAACAGTGTTCAAGATACGACAAGAATACATCAACGCTGTTATGAATTCAGAAAGCAGAAAAAATAAACCTCAAAACAATTATAGATATTTACGAAACTAAAAACAAGATCTGGAGAACAGAGTTCTATTCAAATAAAGCAAATTTCCAGAATAAGATGAAAACTGTAATTGGAAGTTAATGAAGTCCAGAAGAAATCACAATGATATTGCAGTGATAAAACAAATAGAGAAGAAGAAGAGGGAAGAAGTAAACAAGAAAATAAAAACTAAAAATATTTACAAAAGTGAGTTCAGAGATCATACCAGAATTCGATTGTAAACTAGAATCTCTAACTCGACCAGATTTGGCTAAGGAACTGTGAATGATTTAATAATATTTGAAATCAGTTTCTCTTTAGCAGTGCAGTTCCTCGGCCTCTTTTGATACCTAGCAATTTGAGGAAACGAGTGGTCTAACAAAATTTGTAAAGCCACTCACAGTTGTACCCATTTGCTTTGGTACCCAAACCTGTTTATATAACAAACCATTCGAATCGACTTTTGTACCTTTCGGAACCCAAATCTGTTTGAATTTAGTCAAAGTCGTTTTATTTTTATTTGGGATCCAAGATTGTTTAAATGGTTTATTATCAAGCAAATTTTCACTTCGATTTTGTTTCAAAAATCCTTTGTAATTTTCAGAGTTTAGATTTTCAAAACGATTCATTCCTAAGTTGATTGAAGAATTTTTAAAACCGTTTGTATTCTGTTTTTCAAAATCATTCATTTTCCCAAATCCAAGTCCATTTTTATTTCCAGACGAAAATTGATTTCTCAACAACATATTCAACGATTTTTCTCCATTTGAAAATTTATTCAGAGTTGATTCAAGCCGTTGAATTTTATTTTTAAGATCAGAATTTTCTTTCATTAGATTTGAGCAACGATTAATGCTGATCTTTCTCCTCTCAGTGTCATTTTGTTTTAAAAACAAATTTTCAATTTCAAGCTGTTTGATTTTGGTCTTGGATTTTAAAATTTCAGATTCAAACTGAACTTGTTTCTCAAGTTGATGTTTCTCAGAGGATTTAAAATTTTCAATCTCTTTTTCAAGCTTATTCAAAATCGAATTCGTTTTCAACAGACTATTATTTTCAGCGATTTTATGTTTGGAATTTTTGATAGCCTTGAAATTTATAAATTCCTTTTGTAAACAATTGTTTGCATCTTTCAGCTCAATCTCGTTATCTTTTAAAATTAAAATTTCTTCTTCAAGCCTTCGAATATTATTATTGAAATGAACGAGATCAGTTTTTAATTTCAAACAATTTTCACAATTAGAATTTTCAAATTTCACGACATTTGACAATTTCGATTCCAAACAATTTATCTTGTTGGTCAACTCAGAATTTATAGATTTCAAAGATTTATTTTTCGATTGAAGTTTGTCAACAGATTTGGTTAAATCAACACAAAAATAAACCAGATCTTCATATGAAAAATTTCTTATCTCATCATCTGTTGAGTCTTCATCAGCTGATTCATCTGTTGAACAAAGATCTGAATCTGAGTTGTCAGTTGAGGGTTTTGAGAAGTTGCTGTCGTTTCCATATCTTGTATTTAGAGCTGTCCAAATTTCCTGCGCAGTTAAACAATGAGAAATCAGACTGTATTGATTATCATTAAGGTGAGAATACAGAATATGTGTAGCACGAGAATTAGAAGCTTTATCTACCATGTCAAACCCATTGATAACAACATCCCAACATTTAATATCAACAGATTTTAAATAAAATTCCATTTCGGATTTCCAATTTAAAAAATCTGTTCCAGTGAAAATAGTTGGAGATGAACTGGACTGACTCTCTGTGGACTGACAGCAAGGGTTACCCATGACTCTAGAGTTAATGAAATTACCAGGCTCTGATACCACTTGTTGGATCTAGAATAACCCTAGAGGGGGGGTGAATAGGGTTTTTCACAGTTTTAACTGAATTAAAAAACTTAACGAGATATATATAATAATAAACTGATCACAGAAAATAGCAGAAACTGTAATGCAGAAAATAAATCACATACAGATATACCCAGCTTCGGCAAAACCCTGCCTACTGCTGCATTTCTAAGATTTCTACTAGGTGATAGAACAGTTCCCGCATACAAGACCATGTACACTCGCAAACCCCTGCTCCTATTCTAACCCTACGCTCAAAATCCTAGACTGATTCAAACCCCTGAATCAGATTTTCCTAGATTACAAACCCGTAACATGTATTCCTAGATTTTACAGATTTTATTACAGTCAGTTAACTCCTAACTGAAACTCCCCTAGAGTTTTGCAGACTCTATAAACTGTTCAGGATTGTTTACAATTTACAACTCGAATTAAAACCAAAAATAAAAACAAATTAAAAAGAATTGAAACCCTAGGAGTTAAACAAAGAGGGTCATCCCCTTTTATTCTTGGCCAGCCATGTTTTAATTTGTGCACCCCTTTATTTTTCTGGCCCGATCTCTTTGTCTCTGGAAATAGAAAATGGCGGCTTCAAAGAAACTAGGGTTTCTGATAAATCCTCCAAATCCAGATCGATCCGATGATGATTTTGTTTCAGTGATGCCTTGAATCGAAGGATGCTTTCAGTGTTTTGATTTGAGAATTGCTCTGGCTCGATTCACAGACTTGGGTTGCTACCGACAACGATTTGTGAGTTCTCTTAATTTCAGTTTTTCTCTTGAATTGATTCTGTGGGTTTTCGATTTCAGTTGCTTGGGATTTCCTCTGATTTGCCAGTGATGAAATGCGTGTACATATAGGGTTAGAAATAGAAAACCCTAAATCACTGATTTCATATATGACCCGATCTGATTTCGCTGCTTTCCTCGATTGAAATTCTCGGCTTTGATTGAAAGAGAAATTTGCGTGGCTTTTAATTTCTGTGAATTCCTTGATGACTTTAGACGTGTTCTTGTCCCATGAGTGAACTTGAAAAAATGCTGAGAAGAAATTATGCTTCTAATTGATCTCTTTTATTGTGGCATTCCAAATATGTTGGTGAATTTCTTTCTCAGTTTTGAAATAAATGAATTTCTATAAATGTGTTATTCAAAACTGGAAACTATATCTTCTCCCTTGCGTGATTGCTGAAATCGACTGGGTCTCTGATGCTATTAAAACTGAATTGATTTCTTTCCACAAAAAAATTGATTGAGTTTTTCAAAAAAAAGAAACTTTCCCAAATCTGGAAATACTTCACACGCTTTGCCAACTATGATTTCCTGTGATTACCTGATTTGTTGCATTGTTCGAATCTTTTGATTTTTGGAATAATTTAAATCCTTTCCCAATTATTACTATGCTTAGAAACTGGAAACAATTTAAAGGTTTGAAAACCTGATTTCCTGGAAAGATTTAAACATGCTTGCCACATTGTTGAGCTGTGTTGAAACGTATTTTGCATTGCTTGTGACTGTATTGTGCACTGGCTCGACCTTTACGTATATGACCACCTTAAATGCTATTGTGCATGTCCATGTATGGCTGCACATATTATATGACCCTTTTGCATATTTGAACTTCATCAACATTGAATGTTTGCTTGTCTGTTTGCATCCCATACTTCTTTTATGCTTTGTTTGACAACTGCATGTATTCTTCACCATATATGCTGAAATGAAAGCTGCAATTGCTTGTTTTTGCATTGTGCTTAACTCTTCAACATTGCTGCTGAACTTATGGCTTGAAATTCTTGGATTTGCAATCTTGCTCTGACTTTCATGGTAGCTAAGCTAAATCACTTTGACACTGCAACCATTGCATGTTGATAATGCTGCATCTATGTAATTGTTGTTACCACATGAAACATGCATTCACCATGCTTTTACCATTTATGACTAATTTTCCACACTCCTGCTATGTTGATCTGCTCAATCTAGAGCTGATCCCCCATGTCTTGAGTCTCCTTGACTGCTTGACCCTTGCATCTGGCTTTGTACATGATTGTAATGCGCCATTTGTATATGCTGAAATCTGCTTTGATTATGGGAGAAGTTGCTGAGTTTCCTTGTACCACTTGATCATGTGCCTGAACCATGTTGATACATGCTCGACCACTTTGTGCACACTTGCACACTTGTTTACTTGCACACAATTATGCATGTTTCTTCTTGTCATTTGCACTGACCTGAAATGTGCTCGGCCCTGCACTTGCTCGCCATGTACACTGTTTACCTCCTGCTTGCACTTGATGTTGGCTGCACCTGTTTTCAATGTTGCATGAATACTCAACCACTTTTGTTTTGTTTGGTCTTCATTGTGCTGAACATTTTTTTACTTTGCTCGACCATTTTGTTGATGCTACTTGACTATGTATTGTATAGCAGCATATTTGTCATTGCTGAATCTCCTTCATGCAACATGACATTTGGTATTTGAAAAAAAAATGACTTGTGCATATATTTTTAGCTCGACACTTGGCTTGTGTTAACCATGTTGACTTTGCTGCCTTGTTCACATACACCATTTACATTGTCAACACCATGTAAACTGGCTGATTGCATTTCATTTTGACATTGTGTCATTTCTGTGTTGGTTTTGAGTGCTACTTCACCTTTGACCACACAGCACTTGTTCATGTTTGCTGCCACCATGTATTTGAGTTGTTTTGACTTTTTGCTCGACCTTTTATTTATTTTTGTTGCACTGAGTCGAGACGGTCCACTGCGGCTACTCCTCAGCTGCACACTGATTGGCGTGGCAGTGCACACGTGTATTTATACACGTGTGTATATGCAGCCGTCAGTCGGAAAAAAAAAACAGATCGAGTCAGAAAAATGATGAGAAACACACCGAATTCTGAGGCAAATAAAATTTTAAAAAATAAAATTTATATTTGCGTGTAATTAGAATATTATTTCTGTTCCATATACTGTGTGTGTATGTTTCATGTGTGACAGGTAAGCAGGGATGACTGGACTGACTGTGATGACTGGACTGACAATAAGCAGTGAAGACTGAAGATAAAAAAAACAGTGAATGAAGCAGTGTCAGTAAAAAAAATGTCTGTATACGAAAAATGTATGTAGAGTGATGAAATGTAATACAAAATTGTATATCAGTGAATATATACAAATAGTGGAGTTTATAAATTTGTACTGTTTTGATAGTGAAGCAAAATATTATATTTAAATAAAATACTGTGTGAATATTTATATTTCTGTACAGTCGTATTTTATTTGAATATAAATATTATATTCCAATCTGTAATGTATAATACCAGTACAATATCAAACACATTAAAATAATATATATTTGGTTGTTATCATCAAACAAAAATCATATAATTGTGTATACAACATCGTTATATACAACACGACCTGCCTACCAGGTCGACTATAGAGTCGACCTGGGGGTCGACCTGGTAGTCGACCCCCCCCCCCTCCGAGCAGTTTTTATTCTGAGCCTGTTTTTAACTGAGTGATGACCCATTAGGGTTTTGACCTAATCTGGTTGGTTGGGATTAGCTCTGAACTGATCTAACGGTCTAAAATAAATCCTAACTCTATAAATACTTAGGTAGTCTCTCACCCTAATTCATAAGAAAAATAGAATAGTTACCGTCATACCGTCGCCATGGAAATCAATGGAGCCGCCGCCAACTAAGAAGGAAGAAAAGCTAATTCAATTCTAATTCTCTCAACCCTAAAGCAAAGCAAAACTCTCTTTTCTTCTCTAATTGTGAGTATGATAGTCTTAACAATATTATTATCATTTTAATTAGGTTAAGTAATGAATGGATTATGAGTAGATGATGTGAATTGTCATATGCTATCATGTATGTTATTAATCCTATGCTATGTGGTGATGATATCTTATATGTTGTAAATCATGCTATGATGATGTTATGTATGTTGAAAGTTTCTATGCTAAGTTGTGATAAATCATACATGTTAAAAAGCCATGATGTTACCATCTATGCTCGTTAGTTCATATTAATTAAATCATCATGTTTGGGCTATGTTGATCTATATGACAAATCACATATGCAAGTTAGATTGATTAGAAAAGTTATGAACATATGCCATGACATCTATTATGACATCTAGAATTATGCTATGACATATGTGATATTCTATGCTAGTTCACACCATCATTATGTTGCCTAAAAACCCCATATGTAAGTTTATGTATAGATTTGGGCTATGATCATATCATGTAAATTGTGACATTTAACAAGTTGACACCCTTTGATCCTTAACATGTGTAGTTTATGCAAGTTTCACCCCTATTATGATTAGATTCATTTTTATTGTCTATATTTTGTGGTAATTTGTCCTTGTGCTATGTGTTAGACTATTCAAGTCTAGCCTATATTATGCGTTGAATAAGCGAACGTATAAACGTGGGGTAGGGGTAATATTAAGGATTTAATATTAAGATGTTGGGGTGCAATTGATATGATTTTGCATGCCATGAGTGGATGACCATAATTGAGTCAATTATGGACATCATTAAAATTGGATGTAATTAATAATTTGAATAGGGAATTATTGAAACTGGGGTAAAAGATTATAAGTGATAATCAATGCTTAGGACACGAGGTTGGACTCGTTTGTGACGTAAACCTGCCCGGACCCGCCCGGCAAATCCAATGGTCACAAATGTCAGCCCAATGTGAGAGGTCCTAGGCCTAAACTAAAGCATAACAGTTGTAAAGACAAGAGGTTAGACTCTTTTATGTTGTAAGACTGCCCGGAACCGCCTGGCAAATCCAGCTGCCATAAAAGCCAGTCTAATGTGAGAGGTCTTTATGAGGTTGTGGCCTGAATGAATTAAGAAATACTTAACCAGATAAACATGTAAAGTGGGACATGGGGGTTAAGTAGGTGCCTTGGGTGGCATGAGGAATCTAGTGGGTGCCCTTAGTGGCATGTGAAATACGATTAGTAAGACTTAACCAAACACACATGTAAATGAACATGACTAAGAGGGTTAAGTGGGATATATTAATGACAAGCTTAGGTGGGTAGCTTGTGGTGGCCCATTTCAACCAGTATCCCAAACGTATCTTTGTGGGCTCGACCCAAGTCGAGGACGGGACACGCATACTGAGTTTGACTATAAGAGGCCAAAACGGGGAGCGGTGGCAACGCAAGTCCAACAGGTTTCATATGCGTGTGTGGACCCGGGCTGGTAGGTAAGACGTTGTTGCATCGTGTAGGTATAAGCCATGCATTCTCAGTTGTATCGGGTTGCCACTTAATGGGAGTGATACACCCCACTGTGGGGCCAGCACGGGTATCTACGAGTAGGGAGCCGATCGAAAGTGGGTAGTGGGGTACACCTAGTGGAGATAGGGGCATACAGCACCTATGTAGTCAGCTAGGGGTACGTAAGGCTATTTATATGTTTCTGTGTGAAGCAAGTGGGATCAACCTTTAGGGTGACTGGTGCGGTGCAGTGTAGTAATGTGCGGTGCAGTATAGTAATTATTCGTTAGCAATTAGGTATGCCTTTACCGTTATCTTCAACGTTATCTTAAACGCTATCTTTATCTTCCTAATAGTTCATAGACATTTACTTGTCTTCCAGCTTATGCATTAGTCTAGTTATTTTGATAATAGTATTGTTAGAATTATCATACTCGCTAGACTTTATGTCTGACCCCCTCCATTTCTATCCTTTTCCCCCTCCAGGTCCTCAGGTTGGGCCCAGCTCTAGCGGAGTTTGATTGGATTGCTTTATCTCTCTTGGAAAGCTTGGACCGTTGAAGTAAAGTCCAGCTTGTTATCTTCTTTAATGGCTATTTGTGTAATGGGATTATGTATTTTGTTTTATGAAGATGGATAATGTACTTGACTCTGATTAATGGTTTTGTGATGTAATAAACATGTTTCCGCTGCAATAAAATGAAGTTTTAGTTTTCAAGTACTACTTATTATCTGTCTTGTTGTAATTTTTCTGTTCTATATTCACTTATAACCTCCATGGAAGTTAATGCATTCCCTTTGTGAGTGACATTAATGGACGTGGGGTGTTACAGCTTAGGAAAATGAAAGGCTTAAGGCCCAGCTTGCGTCCTTCGAAGAACGGAAGAAGAGAACCGAGGAAACCACTCATGTTGTTCTTGAATCTTTTAAAAATTCCAAAGCTCAATACGATAAAGAGGTTAAGGAGATAAAACCTAAGGCGGTTGATGTGGAGAGAACGGAGAAGGAATTCAGCTCTTAAGTGCTCATCTTTTACCCCCGAGTCCTTAGGTGCTAAGACTTGACATAGGTCAATGATTACCCTCAAACTTCAGTTGAAACTTGGGACCGAATCCTGAAGGAGGAGAGGCTCACTTCGAGGATGGTTTGGTGAATGAGGAGGAGCTAAACACCAAATTTTTGAGGGGTGATGATCCTGATGTCCTAGCTGAGGGTTGGCAGCTTCAGAAGGTAGAAGAGGATGTAGAGCGACTTCGAATAAAAAAGCCATAATATGGAGGGTTCCGATATGGCTAAGGGTGATACCAACTCACCCCAATCAACTAGCCAACCCAATAATGTTGTGGATTAGCTCGCAACGCAAGCCATTGTCCCGCCTATCTTAGCTTAGTGCTCCGAGAGAGTAGTGAAGTATAATCTAGATGAACCAGGATTGAGTTTACATAGACTTCTAAATCTAATTATTAAGATGAAAATTCTAGTGACTCTTGGCAATGTATCCTTAGAAGGTATTTCTTTACTTTCTTCGTAGTTTGAGAAAGTTATCGTGGCATGTTATCCGGCAGTGGTCTTCCTAACCGAGAGACCTATTATTACGCAGGGACTAATAGTTGTTGTTCTTCACACTTTAGGTATAACGCAAGCCAGCGCTACTCCTGGGACAGAAGAAAAAGTAGCAAACAAGCCTCAAGCCCCTCCTTATGATAATGCAACCAAGGATAAAAGGATGATAAATTCCATGAAGAACTTGAATGGAAAAGGGGCCCATGCCGAAGGTGATGACGACATGCTCTACACCAGGGAATCCAAGAAGAAAAGTGTTTTGAGAATGGCATAATTGAAGGCACTGCATGAAGGTGAATTTCTAGCAATCAAGGTTGAGCCAGGGCTTATCTCTGTCGATCCCTCATAGATTATCCTTCCTCCCGGTGGCTTGCAACCATAAGTACGTTGTGTGGGTGTGCTGAAAAGGGAAGTCAAACGTCCTAAGAGGGAGAGGCGATCACATGACCAACCCGTACCAAGGGTCAAGGAGTATTCCAGCGAGAAGTCCTAGAAACTCTTGCACAAAGAGTTTGAGATAGAGAAGAAGAAGAAGAAGGCAAAGACTTAGTGGCTTGCTGTCCTTATAGTTCTTGTTTTGTTGGCCTATTGTGTTTTTGCGAGTGCAGCTCTCACGTTTTAATTTTTTGATTTTGTTTCTGTACAAACCTGCATTATGAATCAAATAGTCTTTTCTATTTGAAAGTTTGTTTCACATTTCATTCACTGGACTTGCAGTTTTACTATGTCTTACTTAACTCATGAGCCATTCTACGTAAAATGAGCAACTTTTTAGTTAAGAGGCAGTGTACATACCCAATTAACTTTGAGTCATGCACCACTTCTTGGGCTTATCAGAAGTAAAAAAATTATGTCTGTACTTATGCCTCAGTCTCGAGAAAGCTAAGTTTCATCATTGGATTTCTTGTCCTTAAGATTTATACTCTCCTGTCATTTATCGGGTAAGATTTGTGGGTTAAGTGGTCTCAAGTCATGGTGCGCCATTCACGCTTACCCAATTGTTTTATTCTGTTTCTCAAGTCTTTGAGAGTTAGAATTAGGTATGCGATTGGTTGTTTCACATTCACATGGCTTCACTCTAATATTTAAAGTGAGGATCACTATTGACGTGGGAAATTGGTTATTTACGCATGCTAACCTCCAAGTGTAAGTTTAATAGTAAGCTTATAATCCAAATATCCAAAGTACGAGAAATGCAAAGGGTAACATAACTTTTATATTGGTCCGGCACTAACGCTTACGTCCACTTTATAGTAATCATTCATCATAATATTGTGGATTACAATGCTTGTACAATTTGGGAAATTGGTGCATAAAAAGTTGTATAATAGAATAGAAAATAGCTTATTAATTCATAAATTTGACCAAAATGTCCTTTTTCGTTGAGCAAAGGTGTGTTGGTATGGGAAACAATGTCCAGGAAATAACTCCAATGTCCAAGAGTATGCATGAATGCCCAAAAGTCCAAGTGAAACCCAAAAAGTTGTAGACAAACGTTTATGTAATGTTTACAAGTCCAAGAAATGTCCAAAAGCCATGAAGATGATGATAACAACCATTAAAGGTGCCTTGGAGCTCCAATCTCGTATGCCAAAGTGCACCGATAGTCCAAAAATGACAACCCCTTAAAATTCCAAGCAAGGGGGTATTTATAGATGAGGTTTAGCCCAGATTTTGTATCTCGAGAAGATGCGAAATTCTCTTCCCGAAAACTTTGCCAAAAAACCATTTTTTATGAAAAAAATCGCATCTTGGGTTGGTACTCCGAAAAATAGTGATCGTAGTATTGATCACGTAAAAGAGGCTGATCCACACGCGTTCACCCTGCCATTTCACATCCTAAGTAGAGATGAATTCGCATCCTCCCCTTTCCAGAAATTCATATCCCAGTTCTTGTGTTGCTCCCCCGTTTTTCGCATCGCATCATGAAGCGATCAGGTGGATGGAGTTTGCCAGATCTGGCGAATGGATACAAAATCTCGAATGTGCCAAATGCCAACTAGTGGAAACGCGATGCAAAGTCATGGGAACAAGCGATCATGTCGAGGTAAAGCTTGTTGGGGGAAAGCTTCATGTTAAGGGGATTCTTATCTCGAAAGGGATACGGGTTTTGTATCCCAAATGAGATGCTAATTCGCGTCCTGGAAGGGATGCGAATTAGCATCCCGTAAGGGATACAAATACGTATCCTGGGGATACAATTTTCAAGCCTGCCCACACTTCCTCGCCAAATCTGGATGCATGTCGGGGTTGATGCACACCCATGGTTTTGCTTGATCATGCTATGATGATCACTGATTTCGGAGTGCCCAACCATGACTCGTGCTAAGTTCGCAGATTGAGTTTCGCAACTGTTTTGAGTGATCAACATGAGGTATTCAAGCCTTTTTAAGTGATTGGAATGTGTTTGCCACATGTGAGTGAATCGATGATGATTCTAAGGATGAAATATATTTTAACTCAATTCCAAGCGTATCTCGACTTCGACCAAATCCTTTATGCTTTTTAATGACGTTCACGAGATTCGAGCGCTTTACTAAGCATTAACTTGACGTATGATTGCTTTGACCAACAAACATGTCAACACTTTGCCTCCAAATCATGTCTTGCTTGATTGGAGGAAGATGTGTTTTGCGAGTAGTCCGAAAATACGTAAATTTGTGAGTTGGGATTTGAAAGAAGTCCGACAATCACTGAAATCATAATAAAACAGAAATCCGACGATCGGTAAGATAATAGTATAATAGAAAACCAACATCCACTTAGATCGTGATAGGATGGGAATTCGACAATCACTAAGATCATATTAGAATAGAAAACCGACGACCACTGAGATCGTAATAAGATGGAAATCCGACGATCACTGAGATCGTATTACAATAGAAGACCAACAAACACTGAGATCGTAATAGGATAGGAATCCGACAATCACTGATATCGTACTTTTATGGGCAGTTAAGTCCGAAATGCATGAGATCTAGAAAATCTGAAGCCATGGGAGTGTGGGACCTTCCAGAGCAAGTATATGCCTGTAAAAAGGGTTTTTGTACTTGGCAACCAAGTTATGTGATATTATGTGCTTGACGGGCCAGGCTATTAAAATACTTGTGCTAAGAGGGTTAACATAAGGAACTTCCATGCTCGGCGGATCAAGTCGTGAAGTTCTTATCCTTGGTGAACCCATTTGGAGATATTAACACCCGGTAGTCCTAGTTTTGAAAAGTCATGGTCCGGAGTCCAAAGTCGGGAACCAAAGTTCAAAGTTTATACTTGACTGATCAAGTGGGGATTGGAGTCCTAATTTTATACTTGGCAAACCAAGTGTGGAGCCGGAGCCGGAATTTTATACTTAACTAATCAAGTGTGGAGCCGGAGCCCGAATTTTATACTTGACTAATCGAGTGTAGAGTCAGAGCTCTAATTTTATACTTGGCAAACCAAACATGGAGCCGAATCACGAATTTTATACTTAGCGGATCAAGTCTAGAGCGAGAGCCAAAATTTATACTTGACCGATCAAGTGTGGAGCCAAAGCCCGACTTTTATACATGAGTGATAAAGTATGGAGTTGGATCCCTAATTTTATACTTGGCGGAGAAAGTGTGGACCAAAGTTCTAAAGTCTTGTTTTATTAATACCACAGAGGTACAATGGTCAATAGTCCAACCCAGAGCATGACTGCAGACCACAGGTTGGTTCGTGTGCGTGTGGGATGACGTTTCCTCGTTAATTACAAGTGGGAAAATAGAAAAGGCAAGAAGTCGCCAAAACAAGAACAAATATATGCAACGGACCAGATTCTGGAAAAGCCAAAAGGATTCGAATGGTCAGATCATGTTATTATGATGCCATTGGGGTCTCGTCTCATCTTCTCCTATTCTGAGATGTTGCGGGGGGAAGGGCATATGGCACTATTGTTGTTGGATTCCTGACGTACTATGGTAGTATACCACGCCTGACGCGTGCCTCAACAAAATCGCGAAACCCCCTGTAATGGTCAGTGTCATGACCTGGTAGTTCATGGAATAAACAGTACTTATCGGAGCTTGCTTGTTTTTGAGTCAGGTCCCTCTTGGGAGGCTTTTGGAAAGGCGCAATTAAATGGCTGTCAAGATAAATCCTTTTAAAGCTATAAATGGATTTAGTGTATGCAAGGAACTTTAGTTCAAAGCGAGGTCGTGTGTTCTATTTGTTCTAAGGTTTATCTTTTCCTTTTTTAGGAGCAGAGGACCCTCGCCCGTTGCAGAGTTGAATTGATGCATAGGTTTTTCATCACTGGAGTCTTCCACCCTCAGAAATCTTTCAGCCTCAAAGTAGAATTTGACGATATATCTTGGTATGTCTCGTCGCTTGAAATCTTGAAGACAGTTCTGTCAAGAATGCTGGAGACGATGGCCATTAGAACCATGGATGTATCCGGCCTATCAACAAAGGCATAACCACATTGAATCTTTCAAGGACCTTCAACAAATTTTTGCCTATCCTTGATCTTACTATAGTCAAAGTCATAACATTCCTTGGTTGGGCTATATAAACTCAAAATTGCTTGACACTTTTCAATCAAGATGCTTCAACTATTAAGAGAATTGGGTTCCAACTGTCTAAACCACAAAGCAACAATGTCTATAAGATAAAGTGGGAAGCACTTTGCCATCACGCTATCTGAAGACGAAAGCACTTTAATATGGTGCATTTAGCACATAAGATGAAGTGTAGGATCCTTTCAACCATTGAAAGCTTCTAACAAGTCTAGTTGGTTTTGAGAATTACTGATGTCTTGAGAAAAGGGGTTGCGAGTAACACAGTCCAAACTAACGTGGAGTGCCCCTCCCCGAGCTTAGCGTCGAATAACATTGATGACTTGACTTTCACTTCCCATACCAAGAAACTGATTCAAATTATTAAAACTGATGCCAGTATCCCTAGCATTAAGCCCAACTTTAGCGAATTGTCGAGTATCAAGCAAAATATCTGGCTAAATCCTGATTTGAGGTGCCTTGACTAGCACGAATTCTACATTCGAAACTATGGGAGTTCTTGCATGTTGTGCACATCGGCTCTTGAGTGATATTTCCAACACATAATCCTGGGACCTGAGTTGAACCTTGTACGGGATTGGGG
Source organism: Allium sativum (assembly GCA_030737875.1). Classification (NCBI taxonomy): domain Eukaryota; kingdom Viridiplantae; phylum Streptophyta; class Magnoliopsida; order Asparagales; family Amaryllidaceae; genus Allium; species Allium sativum. Next base: position 52,743,653 of record CM060919.1, read on the forward strand.
TTGGTGCCCTAAGCCTAGCCGATCCAGTAGCAATATACAGATTGGAGTCGACATGGGGTTGTTCTTCGGGAATTGCCTCTAAGTCTCGAGCTAATCCTTGTGAAACACTAATACTTGTTCCAGTCATGTTACCTTTGCCCGATTGCCTCGTAATTCCTTTGGGTCGAGCGAGAAGAGTGTTCATAGTGGCTTCCTGTTTACGTAAATGTTCTTCCTGTGATACCAAGCGAGAAGCGAGATCCTTAATCAAATCCTTGATAACTCCGTCGGTGTCATCTCGAGTAATGTAATAACAGATGTTCGCTTGAGGAAGTTTCCCGACTTTCCTATATTCCTGCTCCTTTTGAGTGAGCTAACTATTTCCTTTTATCTATGGTGGAATCCGAGAGAATTCCAAGTAAATCTGAGAATGAATCCAATTAACAAAACTGAAGTCGGAATCAAAGTCGAAGTCCGAAACCAAAGCTAAAATCTGAAGTCAAATCCAAGAATCAAAACCAAAGCAAAAGTCAAATCTGTGCACCCCTTTACCTTGCGTGCCAAAGTGTTAACATAGTAAATTGGTTATTTATGCACGTTGACCCTCAAGTGTAAGTTTAACAGTAAACTTATAATCTGAATATCCAACGTACGAGAAATGTAAAGTGATGCACAACTTTTATAGTGGTTCGGCACTAACACCTACGTCAACTTTATAGTAATCATTCATCATACATATTGTCGACTATAATGCTTTTACAAGTTTGGACAATTTGTGCATAAAAAGTTGTACAATAAAAAACAAATAACTTGCTAATTCATAACTTTAACCAAAATGCTCTTCTTCTTCTTTGTTGAGCCAAAATGTGCTAGTATGGGCAACAATGTCCGAAAAATAGTTTCAATGTCCAAGAGTATGCATGAATGTCCAAAAGATGTCAAAAAGTCCAAGTGAATCCCAAAAACTTGTAGACAAACGTTTATGTAAACTCAACAAGTCCAAGAAATGTCCAAAATCCATAAAGATGAAGATGACTACCATTAATGGTGTCTTGGAGCTCAAATCTCGTATGCCAAAGTGTAGCCAAAGTCCAAAAATGCCAACCCCATAGAATGCCACGTAAGGGGTATTTATAAGTGAGGTTTGGTGGCACCAACCCGAATTTCGTATCCCTAGAGATGCGAAATTTGCATCCTGAAAACATAGCCAAAAAACCCGCATCCTGGGTTGGTACTTCGAAAAATAGTGATCGTAGCATGTCGATCATGTAAAAGAGGCTGATCCACACACCTTTCCTGAATTTTCCACTCCACCTTGCCATTTCACATCCCAAGCCAAGACGAATTTGTATCTTGCCCGTTCTAGAATTTCGTGTTGCTTGTGATGCTCCCCTATTTTTCGCATCGCATCATAGAGAGATCAGGTGGATGGAGTTTGCCAAATCTAGGGAAGGAATGCAGAATCCTGAATGAGACAAATACCAAATAGTGGAAACATGATGCGAAGTCGTGGGAGCAAGCGATTATGTTGAGGAAAAGTTGTCGGGGTAAGCTTCATGTTAAGGGGGTTCCTTTCCCAAGAGGGATATGGTTTTCAAGTCTGCCCACACTTCCTTGCCAAATCTAGATGCATGCCAGGGCTGATGTGCTCCCATGGTTTTGCTTGATCAAGCCGTGTTGATCACTAATTTTCGAAGTGCCAAACCATGACTCATGCCAAGTTGCCAGATTGAGTTGCTCAACTATTTTGAGTGATCAGCATGAGGTGCTCAAGCCTTTTTGAGTGATCGACACGTGTTTGCCACAATGATTGAATTGATGCTGATTCCAAGGATGAAATATTTTTTAACTCGATTTCGAGTATGTCACAACTTCGACCAAATCGCTTTGTACTTTTTGACGATGTTCTTGAGATTCGAGCGCATAGTTAAGTATTAACTTGACATGTGACTGCTTTGACCAAAAAGCGTGTCAACAGTCACCTTACCGAGTGTCCAAGTTATGCTCGATTTTTCTAAAATCTTATCAGATTGGTCATGGAATTAAGTAAGCTCGTCAAAACATGAGCAAACGAATGTCGCTGGGGAATTAGTCATTTCCTTCATTCAATTATTGGCGTAAGCTATTCGAATCACAACACTTAACATATAATTATATATAGTCATAGAGCATGGAAGGAGCTTTTATTTATAACATAGTTGTCGTTGGCAAGTCATACCTAATTGCATAGCTCGAAAACAAAAATCCAATCTAAAAAATTAAAGAAATAAAAGCTTAAGTAAAATAATGCAGTAGATGTTCGACATTCCTAGCTCTTGGGAGTCGGTTACTATTAACAGTCGTCAACTTGAAAGCTCCGTTGTCAATTTATGTTGGATGACTTACGGTCCTTCCCATTTTGGGCTCATGTGTAAAGGGCCAGGAAAGACACGCTTTAGAATGAGGTTGTCGGTCTCAAAGGTTTTAGATCGAACCTTTGTGTCGTGGTATCAGGTGACCCGATGTCTATGTGCTATAGTACTAAGTTGGCCTCCTCTCTTTTCTGGCAAATCATGTCGAGTGATTCCAGGAGAAGTTCCTTGTTAGTCAAAGGATCAAGTAGGCAGCTCGATAAGAAGGGACTTCGAGCTTTACTGACATGACTGATTTGGAGCCATAAGACAATGCAAATGGAGTGTAGTTAGTCGCTAACTTATGGTTCGTTCTATATGCCCAGCATGATAACAACAGCTCATCGAACCACTTTCCTTTAGCCTTCTCCAGCCATTTTTTTAAGATGGACTTTATAATCTTTCTTATATCTTCAACTTGTCCATTTGATTGTGAGTGAGCTACTATCATATAACTCCTCTCGATCAGATAACATCGATAGAAGTATTTGAAATCTGCTATCGAATTGTGTCACGTTATTGGTTATGATGTTCCTAGGGAGTCCAAATCGATGAATGATTTTCTTGATGATGAAGTTGATCACCCTCTTTATTGAGATCATGGTTAGTGGTTCAGCTTCAGCCCACTTAGTGAAATAGTCGACTGCTACGATCGCATACTTTGCTCTACCCTTGGATATTGGATGTCTTCCGATGATATCTACTCCTCATACCGTGAAATTCCAAGTAATAATCATTTGGGTGAGTTGAGTTGGCAGAGATCTCCAAACGTTAGCAAACCTCTGGAATTTGTCCTAGCATCGTGAATAATAATTAGCTGCAGTTCTATTGATGATAAGATAGAAATAGCTGTATCGTAGTATCTTTTTTGCCAAAGGTCGCCCCTCGGTATGATCGCCGCACTCGCTTTTGTGCAGCTCTTGCAGTACTAATCAAGAGTTATACAACGTTTCGCCCTGGATGATATATCTTGAAGCTTGGCATAGGAGAGCACGCTTCTCATTTTTTCGTTTCGGTAGGGTTCCATGTAGGTAGAAATTCTTGATGGGAGCCATCCACTATTCCATCTCGGGTTCGACATCCAGCACCCAATCGACCACCATTTGATCTATGCTTAGGGTAGCCAAAGTTTCTATTGGATCTAACCTCGTATGCACTAGATTTCCCAAGCTAGATAGCTTTAGCAAGGAGTCGTCTTTCTCATTTTTCTCCTACGGGGATGTACGACATGTGATAATATTCAAACCCGACCAACAGTTCTTCGACCCAATCAACACTACTACAAAAGTGGGCATATTCGACATTATTCTTCTGTGGCCGTAGATCAAAAAAGCGTTGTCGTAGGCCCTTTTTTCAAATAGGCAACACCAGGGGGGCGTGGCATCCGCGGCCGTTGCATTAGCCATCTAATGCAACGCTTTTGTCCATCTACGGCCACGGAAAGAAAGCGTTGCCTTAAGTAGAACTTTTGCCCTATTGCAACAGCATATCCATGTAATGCAACAATATACAGCGTTGCCTTAAGTAGAAGCCAGACCCTGGCTTCCAGCTCATGATAGTGGGGTCCGCATTGACGTTCCACGTCAGCTGTCAACGTGGCACATGCCACGTCAGCTCGCCGTGTCAGCTGCACATGTGTCACATGCCACGTTAGCTATCCACGTGGCGCCACATAAGCTGTGGGGCCCACGTGCCGTACCATTGTGGAATTAATAATGTTAAACTTAATGCAACACCACAGCACAGTCTAATGCAACACCACAGCACAGTCTAATACAACACCACAGCACAGTCTAACGCAACACCACAAAAATCAAATGCGACACCAGGAAAAAATCAACTGCAGCTGTAATACAACCCTGTAATTACAGATTCTGCAGTACATATATTCAATCCAAAACATTGTACCACATTCATACATATATACCAAAATATTCATACAACAATTCCTCCCAAAACATTCATCACCACAGTCAGACCAACCAATTATATATACCAACTCACAAGTATCATCACCAACACATTCCACAAGTACTGCCATCACCAAAACATACCACAAGTACTGTCATCACAAACACATACCACAAGTGCCATCATTTAAAAGAACAATCTGAATATATCACAAGTGCTAACACATACCATCCAAATACTTCAGTCAGTTGCCGGGGTTGAAGGAGTACAATTGTCAGCATCTTCATCACTTGTTGTGGTGACACAAAGGTCTCCGACATCTAAATTTAGATCTGGATTGGCTTCACCTGGCTTTTTTAACACCCACGACACGTTCTCTTTAACTTTTCTATTCACCTTTTCCTCCAAGTCCGCCTCCAGCTCTTGCCTTTTTTTTTTTGTCAACTCTTGGACATAGCTGTCCAAAGAACCAGGATTTGGAGACTTTTCAGCCAATTTGCCTCGCCTTCCTACAAGCCAGTTACGCGTGTGCCTCTTCCCACCAGAAACCAATGCATCTGCCTCAGCAATGTTTCCAGCATCCACCATTGCTTGCACCTTCGCCTACAAAATGAAAACCAGGCAAGCATATAGATAAATAGGAAGCTGGCAGGAATGAATTTATTAACAGAACTGGTTCTCTTTCAAACTAACTATATATGTGTTCGATTTAATATGCAGCTCCAATAAACGTACAATGTGCCAATTATACTGACACAAGTATTGCTATTTCAGTATCTAATTATATATGTACTCACGTATTTGGCCTTCAGTTCATCCGTGTTAGTCTTGTAACTTCGACCCGGTTCTCGTTTATAAGTTTCTAGATAAACCAAGGCAGCGGATGGGGAGGCTTTTTCTGGGTCCTTCTTTCTCTGTCAAGTATTAGGATTACCAATAATTCAGTGATATAACAAATTAGAATTATCATGTGGTCAATTCAACTCAATCACAATAAAAAATAACTTAAGTTCAGAAAAACACATACTATCTTTTCTTTGGCTACTGCATGAGTTTTGGGACCCATGGTATGTGTCTCATTCAACGAATTACGATGCGCGGAATTAGAATCAGCTAGGGCCTGGAAATCCAAAAAAAAATAGCACTAAACAAGGATAATGTGAACTACTAAAGATTAGCATTAAACAAGATAATGTGAACTAATAAACATTATACAAATGTGAATATCATTAAAGCCGTACCTGAACTGCTTCATCCCCCCAGTAGTCCAAGAGCATTTTAAAATCCTCCAACGGAATTGTACTGGGCCTATTTGCAAGCCTTTCCTCATCAGTTGAGTATTTTTTATAATACCTTGTTTTGATGCGAGACTTGTACTGCCTCCAAGAGTCGTTAAGCGTGTTCAAGACCCACTTGTGTCCTTCTTCCGGTATGACATACCTAGCCTACAATATAGCAATCACAAAATTCAGGAAACAAACTAATTAAGTAAAACCAAACATTTAGGAAGTCAGTTGAACTGTATATGGTTAAGGAAATTAGATTGTACCAGAGCATAATCCAACATTTGTCGCTTTAATTGATCAGGAACCACATGCCAATTGATGTAAGTAAGAGACACATTATCCTTTGCTAGTGTACCAAGAAAATTGTTGTTACCCCTCTTACATATTCTGCGCTCGATCTCGGAAGTCCTATCCGTATGTAATACTCACTATCCATTGCCACAATCTAACCACGGCTTAGTAAGACTAAATTTGATACCCCTAAGAGTTTCAAGACACGAACAAGGGCTACCCTGTAATGTTAGACTAAATTAGAAATAAAAACAAAACAAGTTAATAATTTACAAATATACATAATCAGTGTGATGATACAAGGACGATTGTTTTGATATGAATTATCACTGACTTTTGGAACTGAGTTACCAAGAGAATACGTACATAAAACAAGCAACTAAGGATACTGAACACAAATGCATAACATTACATGACTGCACCAAAACAAAACAGTACAAATACAAAGACTATACAGGTGATACATAGACGATACAGTTGTATCTAATACAAAGAACGATGCAATAATTTAATTTTGTCGTCTAATGTTTAGCCCTTGAAGCTGGTCGTTAAGTCTACTAACATCAGTTCGAAAACCAATAACATGATTTTGCAGCGTTGTAAGTTGATGTTGTATCTCATTTGCATACTCAGCGGCTCGACTTGGAAACTGTTGGTCAATCCACTGCCAAAAGGTACACCCTGTGGGATAAACCCGACATCTAAAATAACGACGACCAATGTTGAATCCAATCGAAATAACATCTTCTGCAGCGGCATACCCACAATGACACATTATGATTGGTGAGTCAGCATGTTGTTCGTTAACCACTTGGTTGTTTTGATGCTGACGACGCAAACGACTATGCCGTCGCATCGCCCTTTCTTCACGTCGTTCTTCTTCTCGCCGTTGTCTTCGGAGTTCTTCTTGCTCTAGTTCATACTCAAGCAAATCATCGTAGTGCCTTTCTTGCATCTCTATATAAAAATCAATAGGAGTTTCTGGTGATGATGGGTTTGACAGTCCTAGATCACCCATGCCCAGGGTATCTTCGTAGTCATACGATGTAGGAAGAGATATAGGCATTATTTAACTACAAACAGAAATAGACGTTTGAACATTCATATTGGATTTCTTTTATCCTCTAAATTTTGTTAACACCTTTGGAAATAGGCATTATTTACCAATACATCAATGGTTTGGCAAACATAAAAATACAGAACTTGCACAATTTCAACACATGCAAACATATAAATACAACACTTCAAGTATAAAAACCCTAATTTAAGGTAATCGGTATACCCAAATCACCCAGAGACTTTGAACGCAGATCAAAATAAGTTAGAGATGAAATCAACTAAATAAAACCTAAATGATGAAGCCCTAACTACCTGTAATTGTCCTAAACGATCCAAATTGGAGGTATAAAGTTCGTAAAATAGGAGCAATCGAAGGTTTATTGTTTGTAACCTGAGGAAGAGTAGCAATCAGAGGCGTTCTTGGACGGATTTCGTGGAGAGAGAAACGGACAGAAGGAGGAGTACCGGATAAATTTGTTTTGGGGGGAAGTATTTCGTGAATGGGGAAACTATCGCGCCAAATTTTCACTAAGCTGTAGCAAGGATCAGCTTGAACCGTTGGATTAATCAACATCTACGGTTATTTATTTGTTTAAACTGATAACGCGGATCGCTGACCTGGCATGTATTTATGTAATGCAACACTTTGAACTGGTGTTGCAAGGATCGGCAAGAACCGTTCGATTAATCAACATCTACGGTTATTTATTTGTTTAAACTGATAACGCGGATCGCTGACCTGGCATGTATTTATGTAATGCAATACTTTGAACTGGTGTTGCAAGTCACAGCACAAGAATTTCAACCGCAACACTGTGTTCACATCTAATGCAACAACAAATGAATGTTGTTGCAGAAGATCAAAGAATGCATAGCTTTCGCCACACTTTTCATGCAACGCACACAAATTAGTGTCGAATATGCCCACTTTTGTAGTAGTGCAAGATAGGCGACAAGTCGTGGCCCATTGGTCTAATTCCCTCTTGACTTGATACAACAAACTGGGAGTCGCAAAAGATATCAATCGCTCTCACTCCCAATTCCTTCGTGAGTTTATGCCTGGCAATCAGGGCTTCATACTTTATTTCATTGTTGATCGCCAAGAAGTCCAACTTCAATGCATAACAAATCGAGCATTCCTAAGAAGTACTCGACGCCCAAACATCGATCGTTATGAGCTTCATTTGTGAATAATTTCCATATGGAAGTTGATGGATCAAATTCTTTAGTGTTCTTCTCTGGAGCTATAAACTCCACAATGAAGTCTTCCATTCCTGACCTTGAATGGCCCTCCAAGGAATAAATGCAATATTGAACTGACTTAGTTCAATATTCCACTTTAGCAATGTTCTGGATGCCTCAGGTCGCTAAAGGGTTTGTCGTAGCGGTTGGTCAGTATACACCTTATTGAGATGAGCTTGTGCGTAGTGGCATAGCTTCCTCGAGGTCATTAGGAGGCTGTAAGCGATTTCTTTGATCCTCGGGTAGTTACGCTCTCCCTCCGTCAATCTCTTGCTTATGTAGTACACCGGTTGCTCAAACCGATTTTCTTCATGAATAAGCATTGAGTGAATAGCATGCAAACATACCACCAGATATACAAATAACTCCTCGTGGTCAATCAGCTTCGACTATATAGGAGGCCTCTCCGATAGATTCAACAAGCTTTGTTGTGTTTTTTCTCTTTATCAAGTCAAAGAAAGGAATGCACTTGTCGGTGGATCTGGATATAAATCTGATCTGAGCTGCCACATTCCCATTCAGGCTTTGTACGTCTCTAACCTTTTGAGGCTCCTGAATTTTCTATGTGAATATTATCTGCTCGAGGTTGGCCTCAATCCCTCGAGAGCTGATGATGAAACCTAAAAATTTCCTTGATGCAACACCAAAAGAGCATTTTAAATGGAAGAGTTTCATGCCATATTAGCGGAGAATACTTCATATTTCTGCCAATTCATTAACATGGTTGGACGATTGTCACGACTTTTCGAGCATATCGACTACATAGACTTTTACCGACCCCCGGTCTGGTTTTGGAACATGCGGTTAACCAACCGTTGTTACGTTGCTCCAGTGTTCATCAATCCAAACAGCATGACCATGTAACAATATAGCCCAAGGACTATTATAAAGATAGTATGCTCCTGATAAGATACATCAATCGGGAATTGTTTGTATCTGGAGTACACAACCATGAAGGAGATAAACTCATGTCCAACTGTTGAGTCAACAAACTGATCAATTTTGGGAAGTGAGAAGTTGTCTTTGGGGTAGGCCTTGTTCAATTATGAAAAATCAATGCATGTATACCACTTTTCGTTGAACTTCTTAATGAGTACTAAATTTGACACCTAATCAGGGTATAGTGAATCTCAGATAAACCCGTTGCTCTTAAGCTTTTCTACTTCTTCCTTCAACTTTGTCGACCTTTCGAGACCAAGCATATGCCTCCTCTTCTTCACCGGGACGTACTTTAGATCAATATTGAGTAAATGGCTTATGATGGTCGGTGATATTTCATACATTTCAACATGGTTCCTAGCAAACATTTCAAGGTTTGCATAGAGAAAGCTAGTCAATTCCTCTATCTGGAAGGGTCCAAGATAGGATTCAATTTTCAAGACCTTAGAAGGGTCATCGTTATCAATCGGGAGCACCACCGTTGTCTCATTGGGGGTCTCCCTCTAGTATCCTAGCTCCTCATCTATTCTTGGATGAATGTCCTTGAATTGACGAATGTATTGTTGAACCAAGATTTGTCCTTTACTTGCTATGTAGTGGCGCCCTTGACATGAAGAGAGTTATCTACAACATTTCCCTTTTCCTTACTACATAATTCCTTCCATTCAGCTAAGTAGCCTTCCCGTCCTGCTACTTGGTTTCTTCACATAATTCCGACTCCATTCTCGGTTGGAAACTTCAAGGGAAAACACAAAGGAGCTATGCATTCTCTAAATTCAGCAAGGGCCGATCGACTAAGGAAAACGTTGTTAGGAAAGTTGATGTACACACGAAAAACAGAGGGATCCACACTCTACTACGTTCTCTCTCACCTAATTCCATTGGTAATTCAACCATTCCTACCAGTTCCTTTGCAAAGCCATTAAATCTATGTATTCTACCCTTACATGACTTTATTTTTTTTGCCTCCAATATCGTCTAGTCGATGTCTCCTTTTAACAAAATATTCAGTCAACTCCCACAATCAACAAGGACTTTCCGTACGAAAGTAGGGCCAATCATGGATGATATTACCAAAGAGTCAATAATTGGGGACTCTACCCTATCTGCATCTTTGTTTCAGAAGAAGACATCATCCATCATCGTCTTCCTTTACTTCACGGGATCAGCCACTTCTGCAGTGTTGAATTCTTCAACCTCGACATGTTTCTCCATGTTAATATACTGCTCCATGGTACAAAGACTAAAACCATCTAGATGTATTCCTCTGATGATGGTATTTATAACAATTCCTTTTCACTTGGGTTTGACAGTGGCTCTAGGAGTTGTCTCACCTTAACGGTTGGGGTCCGAAGTCCCTACCCTTGTCCCATAGTGCCATTCGATACTTATCTAATTTTCCTTCTCAAATCAACTTTTCCACGATATCCGGGAGATGACAACACTCGCTAGTCGCAATCCTATAGATCTCGTTAAAAAGACAAAACTTCCTCTCTATTTTTCTTTCTCCATGGACTCACATGGACCAGGTTTCTTATACTGCACCACACTGAACGTATCCAAGTATATGTTCTCTAAGGTGTAACTCAACAATGTATAATTATCAAAAGTCTGGAATCGAGGTGGCTTCTGAGCGTCCTCTTTATGATTATGGCCTCCTTTATTGTTGTTTCTATGTTGATTGTCATTTCTTTTATTCTGGTTTTGAACACTAACCTGAACTTTACTTGAATTGTACCCAGATTGTCTTACTACTACATTACTCTGAATGCCTTCATTCATCGCATCACTAGTCCTTCTCTTTTGAGTTATTTTCGCTTCCTCAACACACAAGAATTAGTTGGCCTTCTTATAGAATTGATCCAAAGTAGAAGGAAGCTTCCTAATCAGTCGTTTTCCAAACCTAATGTCTGGGTCAACACCATTAATAACTGCCATCAATATAGTTTCTTTGTTAGGGTTACTAAATTTGAGGATAGTAGTATTGTAGCATTTAATTTAATCCTTGGGAAACTCCCCTTGAGCCTGGTTCACATAAGAGAGGGTCATCACGTGCTTCGCTTGGTCACATGAAGGTGGAACTGGTTTGTAAATTTCCTACTCAAATCCTCGAACGAAGGTACCAATCTCGGAGGCAACCTGCTGAACCACATGAGTGTCCCTCCATCCAAATATATAGGAAATGCCTTACATTTAATAACATATGGAGCCGCTATTGAATCCATATACCAGGTTTATCTCATCAAGTGCTGACAAGGACCGACCGTTCATGAATAATGATTCATTTGGGGAAATTTAAACCTTTAGGGGAACTCTTCCTGAAAGGTAATGTCAGTAAACGACGTATGACTATGATCAATCCCTATGTCTTCGTTGTTGTATCCCCTATCGCATAATCTACCAAACCATGGCAGTTAGGTCAATGGTTCTAAAGGTAAGCTCAGGTTTCAAACTATTATCCTGTCCGACCCTTCTAGATTCCACTGTAGGCAACATCTCCTAAGCCACTGTCCGGGTTGTACTTCCTTGACCATGTTGTCCCAGTCAGTCATAGGATGAGAAGTGGGAAGCATGTGAGTGTGAGAGGTCTCAAAAGCATTGCGATCTCATGGGGAAGGTGCACGACCTAGAGAAGCAATATCCCATTCGACAGTAGCCGATTCGGCATGGCCAAACCGAGCCGGTTAGACATGCCAAATTGGGAGATCACTGAACCAGATATCTTAAAGATTTTAAGGTCTGGTGAATATTTGCTACTGTGCTACTTCTTCATTCTACTTGACAAGGACGATTATTCTGTTTGATGATATGGTGTGGTAAGAGTTCTCTGACTCTTAGAATCATTTCACTGCCTCATCATCCTGCTCATGTCATACCTCAAAGTTATATTTTCGCGGATCTTCTCATTTAGATATAAGTTCCATAAAGTCATAAGTCGGGTTCAACTTTGACATAAGTTCCATGAAGTCATCACGGGTAATGAATGCAAAAGTTAGAGCTTGAGCAGTCAGTGCGACGGTTCCAGCAGGTGCATTTTCGGTTCGGCATGGCCGAACCGGATTGTGGGTTGGCTACTTGCTAAGTAGTCTCTTCTTAGAAGTGGCTGGAAGGCCCGGAGGAGGTAGCATTTCTATTGGACACCATTTTTATAGACAAAAATGAAGCAAGGTGTCTTCTCTTAGGACTTGACAATCCAAAATTAGATTAAAAGAACCTAAATGTTGAGAATTCAAACTCTCTCAGTGAAGCATCAAAAATTGTTCAAACACTCAAAAAATATGTTGAAGAGAATAAAATTGAGGAAATAGTAAATGAAAATGAGGAAAAAAACATATGAAACAATTTATAGTGGTTTGGTTATAGATTGTTTATGTCCACTTTATAACTTCTCTTCATTTCCACTAGAGATTGAGAATATCACAAGTATTAGGAGTTAAGAAATCCGAGTACAACATAGTTATAGTAAATAACTTGCGTAGGAGAAGTCATAAGAAACTTTCCAAAGGTCCTAGGGTGTTATTTATAGATGATGTGTGAATCTGATTCAACATAAAACGTTCGTGAGAAGTAGGAGCGGTGGAGTGAGTGAGCCGTGTTATTGGCAACTACCAATCCAGTTCGACATAAATCCGGTTCGGCATGGACAAACTAGATGTTGAGTGAACCAAAATACTCTTTATCTTGATTTGTCGATCTGGGCCTTGGCAGATCCGGTTATCCAGTGGCTTTGGTCTTGTGCTGAGTAGAAATTGCTTCTAAGTCAGATTTGCCTCAACTATGAATCTCTATGAACTTGACGGCCTTGTCAAAGGTAGTTAAACAACTCCTGTAATCTCTTATTTTAAATTCAAGACCCAATTAGTACCTCACCCACATCGATCATCCCCAAACCGCGCCACCATGGGCCATTTTCACACCGCCAGACCCTACTAATGACACCACTATTCCAACATACGACGATTGATAGTATCCTCACTTCCTCTAGTGCATCCATCATCAAGCAGTGATAGAAAATACAAAACATGATCATCTAGTAAATTCCGGCGATATACTTAGTGATTGACCACCACACCACCTCTAGTGGAAACTCTCCTCCTCGTCAATGTTTGTACTTTATACTTTATCCTCAGACGATTAACCCAAAAAATGCAGTCATCGAATAACTGAAACAACTTATCTTCCAATCAGTTTGACTTACACATCACCAAAATACCATCAATCAATAATTCAAGACCATAGCTCAATCCGTCTTGGCAAGAAGCACATTTTCTATGTTGGAGTCAATGGCCAATTCACACTGGACTGATCGAGAAACGTATGCCCATTGATTTAGAGGTATAGAAAATGGCAAGACAGATATATTTTTAGGACTTTAAAAAATGATGAAGTTTTGACTCCATGTATAGAAAACGGAATGACACTAATCACGCTTAATTTTTCTTAACTCCAATCGAGGAATGTTCACAGATGTTCTATACTAATTACCTTTATTTCAAACTTAATATAACTTGTTTCAGGACCCAACTCGATTATTAACAAAAGCCAACTTCTAAAATCACATTAGAATATTATAGTTTGAAACTGTTAAACGCTACACATTTCTAGCTCCACGATCATACAATAAGTCTAATCACCATATAACTTGATATCTTAAAATAATTCGCTATCCTTCTAGAGAAACTGGTCTCGTCGAAATCGAAGAAAGTTTGCAAAAAATAGTATTTTCACATGTTAACTAAATAGAATTATTGAAATCGATTTTAAATCACTTCAATCACATGATAATAGTTTATTACTATCATTCTTATTTAAAAATAATTTTAAATAAGCTTTAAAACCGATTTAATCTCATATTAAATTTGAGATTCACTTATTCGAGTAATTACAATATTCAAATTACTGTTTCATGTTCAATTGTATAAAATGACTCGTACAATTTGATTTAGGTCATTACATTAATAATCTGTCATTTTTATATTTAAATGTATTAAATATTTAGGCATCAAAATTCCAAGTCATTACAGCAATATTCTCAAGTTAAGAGAACTATACAAATTAGTCACATCGATATTTCATGTTTGACCTTAGTTATACTAACCAATATAAAACTATCGACTGAACCGTTCCATAGATATTCAATAGTTGGTAGTACGTAACCTCAAGTGCCTCTAGCAATCATGAGTAATACACTGCCTAATATTTGGAAAGCGTCACGAAATCTAGTCCCAGTGGAGACATTGATATCCAACCTCAATATGCCTGAACTTGGAACATTTAAAATGTTGTATTTATATTCATTATGATATTTTACTCATGGCTACAACATAATATACCATTTAGTAATTTTATATTAAATATACATTTTAACTAATATAACACATTAGATCATGTACATTTTAGGAAGAAATTACCTTTTATTTGAATAAGATTGGTCAACAAGTTAGACACATGTAACAATTACATATTTGCTCTTAAGGCAACCCCTAACACTACCAGTATGATGAGTTGGTCCTAACTTGTAGCCAGTACTCAATAAAGAATCTAAATGTTTCATCCAAATCATTTGAAAAAATCCTAAGTCCCTAACTATTCTGAGTGTGTCCATTAAGTTTTAAGTCAATTCAATGAAGAGTGATAAATAGGGGATGGTTATTGCTATAACTTATCGTTGAATCATGGGTATGACTCGATGATGAATTATGGTGTTAAATCCAAACATTGTGAAACTTCTTTCGGCCACTTCTTTACTTCTTCTAAGTGTTCTTACCAAGTTTTAAGTCATTCCATGGAATATCCTTAAATCGGGATTGAGTTAGACCTATAATTTAGAGTTGAGTTATAGTTAAAACTCGGAGGCGAGTTCTCTACTTAGTCCATTTTACATCCAAACTTCCTCTCAATTCTCTAATCCTTCTCATTGTGTTTCCAAGTATGGGGCAAGTTGACCATTGTCGTCAACTAGGAAGACCTCAGTCAGCTTCCCGCCAATGAAAGCTGGTGACTTCTGTTCCAACTGAACCGGGGTAATATACTAACAGGTGCACCCGTTGGACCCTGGAGCCAATGTTCTACAAAATTAATATACTGGGACAGACATAAAGGGAGACGCAGTCGGTATAGGAAACGTGTTCAGTTCTTTGATTCATGGATTGGCTAGAAATCCCTCATTGGAAAAACAATCATTTGGTTATGCCATTTTGGGCTTTGCTCTAACCGAAGCTATTGCATTGTTTGCCCTAATGATGGCCTTTCTGATCTCATTCGTCTTCCAGTCTTATCGAATCATTTTGTTTTCGTTTCGATCTTCTAAATCAAGTCAAAATCGACTTTGGTCACAAAGGTAGTTAATAATTAGTAAGGATATATTTTTTCCATATATCGTACCAAAATTTATGTTATCTTGATTAATAACGAAAGAAATCACTTAAATATGGTACACTCGTAACAATATTAATGGTATGAAATCATTATAGAAATCTAAAAGAAAAAAATTCAAACAAAAGGTTGAAGGTAAAAGTGGAACGTGTGTTACTTTAATTTAGTACATTTCCGATCATTTTAATGATTTGGATACCTTACATTCAATTCAAAATTTCACAATTCTCGATTTTGTTCTCATTCACTAATCATCATATCTTCCTAACATTTGTTCGAAAACTCAAATAGTTTAGCCCTCATAAAAGATGGATTTAATTTTGCTTTCAAATTGCTGGGAACTGATAGATATGAATAATAAAACGAAAGTGACAAAAATTGTGTCATGTATGAAGTCACTGCCTTGAAAGTGAAATTTGACATTACTATAGTACAACTGATTATTATCGTCCACGATCCAAGGTTGACACAATGTCGTTTAAATTTGTACACCCAAAGCTGAATAATTCTGATATTTATAGAATTCTCATCTCAGGATTTTAAGCCTTTCAAAAGATAGGTTTACTTTTTGAGGAAATTTTATAGAAAGAAGTGTGAAGTAAATCATTTTGTAAAGGAGAACAAAAGGTGATGCTTTTGTTTTGTTTTTTATAGAAATTTTTTTTTTTCAAAAAAGAGAGAAATGAGGGAATTTGAATAAAGGTAAAAAGAAAATCTTATGTTCTAAGTTTATTAATCATAATAAATAACATATACTAAATATGTTTCCTCATTGGTAAAGAATATAATTGCTCGAAAAATGAAAAGATTTTGGTTTTTGTTGCAACTATCCACGATGCATAATTATTGGTTTTTCTTTATAATTGAAAAGCAACTTCGAACCTATAACAGAAGTACCGTAGAAACAAGGGACTAAAGAGCAATCAAATACTAAGCAAAAATGCTACCATGACAAAAAAAGTTTTTTTGTCAAAAAATACACCAGAGACAAAAAAATAGGAGGCCCACCCCTTGAATTACACAAATACCCCCCTGAATTCAATGCTTATGCCCCTTAAATTCCAGATTTACCCCCATTTCTTATTTTTTTGACAAAAACTTTTTCGGGCATTCTAGCCTAACTCAATACTAAGTTAAAGCAATATAACTGGTAATCTTTAATCGCATCCATACAACTGCAATGAATTTAACAACTTCCATTGCTTTCACTATATTGGAAAGACTTCAAGAAACATTATATATGTTTTTTTATCTTTGTTAGTTGATTATTCACCGTTGGCATTAACAGTGAGTAGTCCACAAATCTACATCTTAGTTAATAATTAATTTTTAACATATTATGTTTACTTTTTCAATGGCCATTTTTTCTACGGTGCTTTGTTTTGTTCTTTTATGGATCAATGAATTTTTTTTTTCCTTCCTTTATTTTGCATGTTTGACATTCCTATTTGAAAGCAAAGTATCTTAAACATTTATTTAGCAACCTTCAATCGAAAGAGTTGAATTAATTATTGTAGTTGTGATAGTACCCTGAATAATTAAACATAACATGTTGTGCACAGTGTAGTTAGTAAATAGAATTAACGTTCACTTGCAGTTCTATATTATAACTACTTCTATTTTACAATATAGTATAGTCTATAATCTTCTTATTACATATGAAGTTGGTAGCTGTCATGATCGGTGCCTTGTTCATACACACCTGAAATGCGAGCACAGTTAACCCAGTTCAATTCATCTGTCTCTTTATTTACTACTCCCATGTGTCCAGTTCAATCTCAACCCTACATTATACGATATAATTGAGTTCCATTATTCTAGTAAATTGATGATGTTATAAATGAAAACAAAACAGATAAGAAGAGGAGCCGTTAGACTGAACAGAAGAGATAAAAAGACCTTTCATTTTTATTGATTTAAGTGTGTAATACAATGTAAACAATCGCTCAAAGTCTGTCTATCATGTAAATTACAGTAAAATCCCTTAGCATATAGCATATTCATGTTTATTTTTTTACATATTACAATAGATGATTTGATATAAAAATGAATGGCTGTGATAAACTTAGGACAAAGAACAGATGAAATGAGGATAGAAATTCATCCCCAGTAAATTAACAAGAAATGCATTATCGTAATTATCCGACACTGGGTGGCAGACCAATGAAAAATGAGCACGTGTATGCCAATATTGGTGGTTGGGGATAAGGGATAAACACTGTGCAGAAGTGGATCCCCGTCACTGCTTCCTCCTTGCCCCCTGTTCACACGTGAGGAAAAGACTTTCCATAACAAAACATTTGCCTAAAAGTCACTTAATTTTTATCTACAAGATATGCTTTTAAACATTTGTGCTCAATAGTGGATATGATAGTTAGGGAGACTAGCCTTTTATACATTTTAGATTTTTTTTTTCTTTTTTCTTTTTTCAATTGTCATTTTCATTTGTCATTAGTAATTCAAAATTCATTTGGATTTCCCCTCCATATTGTTTTTTGAAGATATATTATCCTCCATATATTGTGTTTTAACTTATGGCTATTTGTCACTTAGTTATTCTGAATCATAATTTGGCCTACTCACAGGTGTTCTACCATAGCCCTGCTTTGGTTTCACAAGATAAGATGCTGTAATATCAGCAGCTTTGCATACATGGACTACTAATTCTGTAAAAATTGTATTACCCATGGGATATTTCACCTAACACAACCAATGACAATGAAGATACCCTAATTATAATTTTGACATTATAATTATACTGTTATTGTTTAATAAATTTTTATGTATAATAATACCATAACAGCAGATAGGAATGAAGTTGATCAGTATTATCTTCTCATTTTTCTTTAGTTCCCCCATATGGTAAAATAGTATAACAAAAACATTCTACAAGAAGACACATCTGTTGATTTTTCCACTTGTAGCATGTGTCATGAAATGATAGCTAGAGCCTAGAGTCACTGACATGGTGACAAAGTTTTTTTAATATTTACTGATTTGTTTCTCTCAAGAAGATGCTGTCCTACATTGTGCAACAAGTGCTTATGCACAATCATAAGCATAAGCATAGCTAAATGTTATACTGCTCCATGCTACTTGGACTAGTAGCATGTTTGTATAACCTTTATAGTATAATAATGTTAAATGGGTTATTTTGTGATACTGATGTTTGTACTTTGTACAAGATTCAACCAAATTAAAATAGACACACTTCAATTTTTGAAAGGAGTGCATAAAGATTTTGAAGTTCAATGATAGGGCAAAAAACTCATTATGTATTTCATGAAACTGATGTGCATTAACAAAATTTCATTTCCTATGATTTTTTGTTAATCTTGGTCGGATGGTGGAGCATGATATTGTGGTAGGAATGTTCATGAACATCGATCATAGGTTCATGATATAAAAATATTGTTTTACTTTTTATGAAGTGAAAAACAAGAAGACAAAACTAGTCATCCAAATTTCAGTGAAAGGTTAAAGGAAAAAAGGATGAAATGTCACATGGAACAAGTAGTAGGGTTTGTCTTTGTCCTCTTCAAGTGACTTTAATGATCAAAACTGGCACTGAAAGCCTCTTTATATCTTCAGCACACTTGTTTGGTTTCAACTTGCTTAAAAGGTACGATTCAAGGAAGGCTGTCATGGATATTTGCCACCTCTTCTAGTAAAACTACAAATATGATATAATCAAAAAGGTAATCCCCTTTTGACCTATGATTTTTCTCCATGTTACAACTTGCGATTTGTGACATAGTGCATGCATATTTTAATGTGCACCAGCTTGTTATTAAATACAGCTTTTGCCAAAATCATTTATATCCCCCTGATATTTTGAAATTTGGATTTGGTATCTTAATGCTTAAGTCTGTTTTGCAAGCATCTGAACACAAAATAATTTTAACCAAATGCATGTAATTTCTGGTTTAGAAAAGCTCATTAGATGTTGATTACAGATTAGGGTACTAATTAAGATATGAACACAGTACATATGATACAGTGAGTGAATATGTAGTAAAAAGAGGAGGCAGTAAGATCAGGAGGCAATATCAACATGATTATTACTTGGAATATCATGAACAAATTAAATACAATAAAACAGGACATGACTCTTGTTTGTTTGCTTGTCTCATAAAGTTGGGTTGCCAGTTGAATGGAGATCAACAAAATGATGGCAATAGAGAAATTTGATGTTGAATTCCTATATATGATCTTAGTTGAAGATGATATGGCGCCTGCGCTCACTATCAGTATGTACACACAGCAGCACTTTATATTAATTCTTTGGTATGATAAAATATGAGACTGTTGCCGACAGCCATCAGTTCACAGTATAATTCAAAGACTGTAGATGGATGCAAAAGCGTGCCATAACGCTTTACCTGCATCCACATCCAAAAATTAAGATCGACATCCAATAACCGTGAATATCAAGAAATTCACATTCATATCCACATTCGTGGATTTTTATCGAACATTCAAAAATATCCATACTAAAAAAATGTGGATATTTTTGGATATACTTCAAAAATCTGCATTCAAGAACTGAATTGTGATTGTGTATGCAAATTTTAAAACAAAGACATCGTAATTCATTAAGTATTCAAATAAAATCGGACATAATAAAAAGAAATAAACCACAATACCTCAAATTTTCAAGGAGAAAACAATGCATAAAAATATTGTGTGAGTTTATGACCACATGCCTAATTAATTAGTTCATACGACATATTATAATTTGGAATAAACATACCAAAAGTAAAGAACAAGAATGCAACTTAGTAAATATAATGTTTTTTGATTGCATGAGTTAAATACGAGGGCAGTTAAAAAAAAACAGAAACTCGTAAGTGAAATTGTAAAAATGAAATATGACAAATAAACTAGACTTAGTAAATAGTGCTTTAAAATGTTAAGCGTACTACAAGCCTTATTATTTCATATGAGACCCAACTGTGGGATGGATACCAACTTTAAAATGATGTTGAACCGAGTAAATAGAAAATCAATTATAGTTTCCTTTTCGAATGACAAAATAATCATAAAAAATTGTGATTGCATTTGGACTAGATCGACATTTTCTGGATACACATATATACTTGTACCGGCATCTGCATCCGGAAATATTTTCAAGTATCGAGAACCCACATCTGTTTTTTAGATATCGGATAATATTTATATTTTCAAATACGGATCCGAACCAATTTTAGATATTCAAATATTCATTGACATACTATAATTTGGTACAATAAATATGTTAGTGACATATTGTAAAAACTATATCAAAAAAGATAAATTATATGATTATTTATTTTGGCCTAAAACAATAGAGTGAAGTGCTAACCCATTATTTCGGGGTTACGACGTCCGACTCAGTAAGAAGTCAAATTGTAAGGCATTTGTTCTGTTCTCTTATAGGACACAAATTAGTATAAATAAAAATATACAAAATTATGTTCATTTGAGACTATATTTGATGTTTTCCTATTGTTTGAACACTGTTCGGCTCACACGAACAATGCCTGAATTAAAACGTTGCCACGCCTGTGAATCTCTTATAGGATAGGATTGTGATGCACCTTCATCTAGCCAGGTCTGACCTATTCGTAGGCCTATCATTATTCAAGTATTTGTAGATGTGATGACCCGCCTTACACCATCGGTGCTTAGAAGTAAAAATTCGCATTGTACAAGAATCCGATCGATGTAAAGCAATTGTCAAGAAAAAGAAATAATAAGATATAAGAGAAAAAGGAAAAGAAAGGGAAGTGAAGAGAATGAAGAGATCATGAACACAATCATAGAACATGTCATATATCTCACAGTGTATCAGATAATATATAATAATCAAATCACAGATATAAAACAAACGAGACAGTAATAGCTATATAAGCCAGATAATCAGATTATACATGCTCATATAGTTATACATGACAATAATATAGTTTATACAAAAGATTAGTGAACTCAACTGATAGACTGTACCTAACCAGTACCCATAAAACTGCCAAGGCTACACAGTGTAATGCAGCAGAATAAACAGGTATACTACAAGTATAAATATATAAATAGTCGCCTCCTATGAGTTCACCTGGCTGCTCCAAACAATACCTGTACCTACCACCTGGTCTGCTCATCAGCATCGTCGATGAGCACCCAAAGTTATATGAGGGAAATAAAACTTTGGGTCAGACAAAAATCTAGTGTGAGTAATAGATAAATCTCAAAGTTATAAAAGTTGCAATATATATGGCATGAAGGGTATGGGGAATCATATCTTCCATGCCCCTACATCCATAAAATTAGAACATAACAATCGATACATGCTATAGTGTGATAAACGTCATATAAATAAGGTGCAATTGATGTCAATGCACTAACGATGAGAAATAAATAAATAAACATCCATAACGTCCATCATCCAATTTAAAGTGAGGAAATACATTCTGTTCGGATATTTACACTTCTTCTGAAGTCAAGTGACTGTAGCATTTCATCACAACAGTCCATTCCTTCTTCCGCATTTTATTTACTTCTTCTGAGCCCATTATCAGATAAAGCCCAAAAGCTAAAGCCTAAAGCTTATTATTATAAATACATGGTTGTTTTACATTTTCCGTTCATAATAATCATTTTCAGAGAATAAATTCTATAATCAAAAGTTTTCTCTGTTCTTCAATAAAGTATTGTTTCGCCATTTCTTTATATGGTATCAGAGCTGAATGCTTAATAACATCAGTTATATATCGATCCAATCATTTGGAGATTGATTTTTTTTAAATCCATCAGAGAGTTTTCATCATTTGGGTTTAACCTCTCATCTTAGTTGATAACTCATCATTTGAGAGTTGACTATAATTCAGATCAGAGCCTCTCCAAGTTTGTAAACCGGCTGCATCAGATCTGAATCATTAAAGCCTAATTAGAATATTTTCGAGAAAATCGAAGTCACCAAGAAAATCAGATCAAGAAATTGCCATACCAGTGCTAGTCATCATAATTCTTTCATCAATTGATAGGCAACAGATCTTTGGTTTTCAGCATCAAGACAGTGTTTTCTCTTCAATTGGGTTTTGCCTATTTCAGTTCTGGATATTCCATTCGAGTTTCTTCACAATGGGTGATTCAACTCCAACACTTGGATGAACTGCATCACATAATCGTGCATCTCAGACTAAACCATCAGCTTTAGCCTCATCTGTTGAACAACTCGTAAAGACTACAATAAGCCCACAAAGACAACTTGTTACAATAAAGTTAGATGAAAAAAATTATCTATTGTGGAAATATCAGATAGAAACTGCCATTCAGGAGTATGAATTATAAGGTTATATCTATGATACAATTGATATACCATCTAAGTTCGCAACAATCAAGATAACGGAGTTGTAAGCAATGAAGAATTCATTAAATACCATTAACAAGACAGACTGGTTAGTGCATGGTTGTTGTCATCAATTAGTAGCAATCTTATGTCTTAAGTTGTTGGTAAAACATCCAATGAAATTTGGTCAAATGTTGAAAAGAATTTTAATTCTCAATCTCAAGGTAAAATTATGCATTTCAGAAGGCAGCTCCACAATACAAAGAAAGAAAATGACAATATGAGGACTTACGTATCAAAGATCAAGACTTTGTGTGATCAGTTAGAAGCTACAGGCCAGAAAATGCCTGAATCTGAACAGGTATTGATTATTCTTAATTGTTTAAGTAATGAGTATGAAGCCGTCGAAGCTATAATCTCTTCTCAAAGAATTACTCCACCTATGGATGAAGTTAATTCCATACTCCTATCTCATGAAGCAAGAATAGAGAGTAAAAGAACTCAAGAATCTGATGTTTCTGTCAACTATGCCAATAATTACAAAAACAGAGATCAACCAAATCAACAAGTTCAGAGAGGTGGTTTAAGCAGTAGATCTGGAGGAAGAGGAAGACATTTTGATAATAATAGACCCAAATGTTAGATTTGTGAGAAGATGGGTCATACTGCTATGAAGCCTGTAATAATCAAAATTATACCCCTAATCAAGGCAGTAAGAATCAGAAGAACAACAATCAAAATGCCAATGTTTCCTAAGTTCAGAGAGATCAAAATGTGCAGAATGATTCAAAGCTTGACAGTCAAAATGAAAACCCTTGAGTGGATCATATTAACGATGATAGCTGGTATCCTGATTCAGGTGCAATAACTCATTTAACTAGCAACTTAGAAAATTTAAATCTTGGGTGCAAGGAGTACAGAGGTAATCAATTAGTGTGCATGGGTAATGGTAAGTGTATTCATATTACTCATACAGTAGAGGTTATATAAGTGGAAACAAACACTTGCTTTTAAACAATTTGTTAAGAGTTCCAGATATTAAAAAGAATTTGTTGAGTGTGTCTCAATTTGTAAAAGATAATCAAGTATAATTTGAATTCTATCCTAATTATTTCTTAGTCAATGACATACTCTCTAAAAATATTTTGTTGTAGGGCAATGAAGTTAAAGGAGTCAACTGCAACAAAATTGGAACCATCACAGTTAATTGCAATTTCAGTGAAACTTCTTTAGATAAAGAAAGCAATGTGTTTGATCTATGGCACAATAAACTTGGCCATCCAAGTACAAGTATTGTTAAACAGATTCTTGGTGAAAATAATATAAAATTTGATGATGTTGCTAATCCTTATTTATGCACATATTGTTAGATGGGCAAAAACCATAAACTTCCTTTTGCTAAATCTACCACTGAGTATTCTAAACCATAAGATTTAATTACTACTGATTTGTGGGGACCAGCCACAATTAATTCAGATTATGGCTATAGATGTTATATATCTTTTTTTCATGCATATAGTAGGTATACTTGGATATATTTTCTAAAATCAAAATCTGATACATATAAAATTGTCATACATTTATCACACAAGTTGAAAAATAGATTGATTCTCAAGTAAAAATATTTCAGTCTGATGGTGGTGCAGAATACAAATCATTGAAGAACTATTTTCTTGAAAAAAGTTATTGTTCATAGAATCACTTGTCCATATACTTCTAAATAAATGGACTTGTGGAGAGAAAACATAGACATATTGTTGAATCAGGATTAACATTATTTGCTCAGGCAAAGATGCCATTGAAATTTTGGCCAAATTCCTTTAGTTCAGCAGTTTATTTGATAAATAAACTACCAACTAAAGTGCTTAAAAGAATATCCCATATGAAAAGCTATATAATGTTAAACCTGATTACAATTTCTTATGAACTTTTGGATGTTTATGTTACCCCTATATCAGGGTATATATTAAGCATAAATTTGAGTATAGATCAAAACCATGCACTTTTATAGGATATGCTCAGGTCAGAAGGAATATAAGTGTATAGATGATAGTGGAAGAATATTTATTAGCAGACATGTTATGTTTAATGAGAATATTTTTCCCTATCAGACTAATATCATCAAAAAATCAAATAGAATATTTGATACAAATGTTTCTATACCACCATTACCTGTATATTCTGAGCTAACATGTGCAGGTAAACAAGTAAGACATGTGGCAGTACAAGATCACTTGGTGATGACATTGTTCAGCCACCAAATCAGTCCAATGAGTCACCTACACTGCAAAGTCAAGAAGAAAATGTTAGTCATCAATCAGAAGAAAATGTAGATAACAAAACTGAAATTACAGAAAGAGAGGAACAACCATGTGCTCAACCACAAGCTACATCAACACATCCAATGAATACTGGAGCAAAGAGTGGGATATTCAAACCCAAAATTTATATTGTTGTTACAAGTGTTGAAGAACCTAGATGTTTTGATCAAGCCAAATCAGATGGCAATTGGACAAAAGCCATGAATACAGAATACCAAGCACTCATGCAAAACCAAAATGGGAATCAGTCAAGCCTCCAAGAGATAAAAATATTTTTAGATGCAAATGGATTTAAAGAATTAAGAGAAAATAATATGGATCAATTGACAGATATAAGGGAAAATTAGTTGCCAAAGGTTTCACACAACAACAAGTCCTTGACTCAAGGAAACTTTTTCACCAGTAGTTAAAGCATCAACTATTAAAGTTGTTCTTCCTATTGCAGTTAGCAAAAAATGGCAACTTAGACAACTGGATGTCAATAATGCATTTCTCAATGGTATATTTCAAGAAGATGTGTATATGGAATAACCAGAAGGCTTTATTCAGCAGCCTGGATATGTGTGCAAGTTAAAAAATTGTCGTATATGGCTTAAAACATGCTCCTCCACTATGGTTTAATAGATTGAAAATCACACTGAGTAATATGAGTTTTCAATCTACCAAATCTGATAACACTCTGTTTACTAAATTTAATGGTTATTCTATTATATATATACACTAATATATGTTGGTGATCTTATCATTACAAGTAATGATAATATAGAAATCAACAAACTTCTGAGCTATTTGGACAAATAATTTCCCGTCAAAGACCTATGAACACTCAATTATTTTCCAGGAATAGAAGTGATAACCAATTTAGCATCTAAAATAATTTTATCTCAAAGAAAACGTATATCTAAACTACTGACAAAAGCTCAAATGGATAAAGCAAATGGTCAATCAACTCCAGTGGTCAGCAGTCAACATTTGACTAAACACAGGGGAGAATCCATACATAATTCAAAACAATATAGGAGTGTAGTTGTTGCTTTACGGTACGCAACTATCACTATACCAGATATAGCATACAGTGTTAACAAAGTGTGTAAATTTATGTAGGAAAAACCTGATACACACTGTAAAGCAGTCAAAAGGATTCTAAGATATTTAAAAGCTACACTGGACTATGGACTGCATATTAAAGCTAACAGCAACATTAATATAGTCGGATTTGCAAATGCTAATTGGGCATTAGATCCAGATGACAGGAAGTCAAATAGTGGACATTGTATCTGTATTGGAGACAACATTGTTTCATGGTACTCAAGAAACTAATCTACCATATCTAGATTAGCACAGAAGCATAATATAGAAGTATAGTAAATGCTACTGCAGAAATAATGTGGCTAAAATCACTACTTACTGAACTCATCATACAAGCAAGCAAATCAGTATTATGGTGTGACAATCAAGGTGTAGTTTATATGTCAGCAAAACCTATTTTACATTCCAGAACTAAGCATATAGAGATTGACTTGTACTTTCTCAGAGAACAAATTATGAAAGGAAATATGGAAGTTAGACACATACCACGTGCTGATACACTTACTAAAACTCTGTCATCTCCAAATTTTCTGAAATTTAGAGATGAACTCGGAGTTACAAAGATTGGTGAAAGCAGATCTCCTTCCAAGCAGGATAAAGTCAAATAGAAGCTCCATCAACTTGATGAAAGTCAAAGAAGTGAAGATCTGAACAAAAGTCCAACCTTTAAGTCAACTGACGAAGGTTGTCATTTAAACTCAATGCAAATCGTTGGATCTGAAGCTAAAAATAGATGTAATGAAGAAAAGAAAGCAATTTCTCCCTTTATTTTGAAGAATCGGTAGGAGGAGTTGAAGAAGACATCGGTTCTCTACATGGAAACCCAAACCCAAGCTTCAATTTGAAGAGGAGAACTAAAGTGAGTAAATATATTCTATTCGGATATTTACACTTCTTCTCAAGTCATGTGACTGCAGCATTTCATCACAACCGTCCATTCCTTCTTCTGCATTTTATTTACTTCTGTTGAGCCCATTATCAAATAAATCCCAAAAGCTAAAGCCCAAAGCTTAACATTATAAATACATGGTTGTATTACATTTTCCATTCATTCGAATGTAATAATCATTTTCAAAGAATAAATTTTGTAACTAAAAGTTTTCTTTGTTCTTCAGTAAAGTATTGTTTCGCCATTTCTTTATAAGCCATTCTCACATTCACTCACTTAGTCCATAAAATATATGATATCCAACACTTAGGCCATTCAATCCATTTAAACGTATTGATTGCAGATTAAGGTACTACGATATGAACACAAGTACATGATACAACGAGTAATTATGTACCAAAAAGAGGAGAGATAATAAGATCAGAAGGCAATATCAACATGATTATTACTTAGAACATGTTGAACGAATTAAATACAATAAAACAGGACATGACTCTTATTTGTTTGCTTGTCTCATAAAGTTGGTTTGCCAGTTGAATGGAGATCAACAATATGATCGCAATAAAGAAATCTGATGTTGAATTCCTATATATGATCCTAGTTGAAGATGATATGGCCTGTGCTCATTATTTGCAACTCATGTAAAGGCCATGGATGGATGCAAAAGGGTGCCGATATCGCTTCATTTACATTCACATCCAAAAATTGAAATCGATATCCAATAACCGTGAATATCAAGTGCAACACCCCGCATTTTATGACAATTAAATATTTAATGGTGTACATGTGTATATATATGCATAGACATAAATATATAAAATAAGAATGTGACGATCCCAAAACCCCGTGACACGGTGTTAAGGATAATCATTGGAATATAACACATTAATCATCATTAGCAGATCACAGATAATAGCATAAACAGAAAATAAAATAATTTACACACATATGACAGCGGAATCATATAGATATCATCACATCAGAGAAGCACAGTACAGGATACAACTTAGTGCATAATGATACATAGTCAGTCACCATCGCCTGAGGCGGAATCATACATAAAGGGTACTCAAAATAAATATCAGTCTACATCGCCAATGGCGGAATCATAATATAGATACAATAATGGCGGAGAAAATCTAAGTCAGCACGGTGTAGTCAAGCCTTGCCATGAGCCAAAAGTGCGTCAGAAACCTGTAACTAGGCTGCCCGTGTGAAAATAAGGGCACCCGAGTTTGCAAGGCGAAACAAACTACAAGTCAGTCATGTGACTGGTATGAGAAATCTACTTAACTTATTAACAACAATAATAAGGCAAATCAAAGGACCACGCCACTTTCGCGGAACGAGTTTACTCCAATGAGTGCTAGTGCATGAAATAAAGTAAATGATTAAATCATCGCAATGCTTTTTATAAAATGAAGCCATTATAAGACTCAGGTCCCATCACACAATGCAACGCAAGCCAGAGGATAGAGTTTTACCTTATAATGGCCAAAAACGCTTCATACGTATAAAACAAAAGTGTTTGATATTATTACTAGTGCATATATGTTTCAAAAGCAAATTCAATCATAAATATCAATCCTAGGCGGCATAGCTACCATATACTATGTTGTCATACTAGTAATACAATCACGTCCGCATATTTCGTATTGGAAATTGGATTCCTTCATGAGTTGAGGTAAGGGGCAAGCTCCTCTCCGATTCGAGATACTCTAGCAAATGCCTCGGGACCGCACACAAAAATCCCTGGATCCTCCAAGGCCGGTCCTCCCTTACTTTTGAGGATTAATTATTCCTGAACACACGTTTCCCGGTCCTTATAGACCTATAATCGAGGCGCCTCGTATTCCAACAACCACACAGGTGAAAAGTAGATATAAATGTCAGGGCTGGGAGGTCACTGACACCACCATAGCTAGAAAGAAACGTCGTGCACTCCTTGGGTCCTTCTCCCGTTTTTGACTCATACCGGGGTGTGAGGCTCGCGAATTCACGTTATACACAAAGCTACGTCACACAGACCACGCTTTGATCATCAACCACAAGACTTTGCTTTGCAACAGAAGCCTTGATCATATGCCACTTAGTCGTGCCACACAGGCAATCCACTCCATGCGACTGATTTCTATCAATACATAACCTCTGAGCTCGTACGTCTCAAAGAAGGGCGTTAAGCAAGAGAATAAATTCTCCGCCGCCAAACAGATATATATTTAACAGAGATCAATCAGCACAGAACAAAATCCAACGTCAGACACACAGTCCATTTACAAGTCCGTTCTGGGTCTGAACGAAACCGGAGGCACCAATTCCTCGCATATCCGTACAATCAAAAACATGTTTGGACGGCTACTACTTCAGCTCCTTCATGGTAGCTACTCCAATCACGAGCATCAGTAGCGCCCATCCATACAGTGTGAAGATCGTCGGTCTTCAACCGTCTTCGACTCTTCAACTTCTCAACATCGATTGATTATTTGAAATGAGATGAACTCGGCCTTTTCAAATAATCCACGTATATTTAGATTTTCAAATCAATTTATCACATGGTTGGATTATTCAACATTCACGTTTCAGTTCTTTAGTTATAATTCTCATGTTAAATACATTCAACCATCACATATCAAGCAAACACAACTAAATTGGTTTATTTCCACTCTATATCGTCTATAGTATTTTATAACGATATATCGCCATTTTTATTTATTTTAAAATGGCCATATTTAATTAAACGACGTTTCAGGTCGTGCCGATGCACTGGCGCTGTTTTTCACTAACTTTGTTTTATACATATCTGAAAATCTAACCGTTGGATCTTCACAAATTTGGTATCATTAGGAAGGTCATTTCAAAATGAATCCAACAGTTTCAGTTTTGGGAAAATCCGACGGTCGGATTTTCCACACTAGTTATTTGAAGTTACGATTTCAATTTACGAACTGCAGCGTCGTTATTCGATTTAATTTAATTATATATATATATAATCGTTTCTGGCGGTGTTTTTCTTCAGATTTGAATTAAACATTCCAGACAATCCAACCGTCGGATCTTCACAAAGTTGGTGCCATTGGAAAGATATTTCCAAGGCGAACCCAACGGTTGCGGTTTCGGGAAAATCCAATGGTCGGATTTCCCGCACTTGTCGTTTGAAAATCACGGTTTCAAAACACGAACTGCACGGCCACGTTTCGTTTTAAATTTATTTATATTTATATATTTATATAAATATAGTTCATTCAAAAATTCCTATATCATTTTCACTTCAATTATTTCACTAACGCCTTTAAATTTTGGAAAATTTCGCCATAACCTCCTTTGGACGGGAGGGGCTGGGAAAATTCCCAAATAGCCACACGGGCGTCTCATGTCAAAAAGAAAAAGAAAAAGCCAAGCGGCTAGCCAACAGGCTCATAAAATCATCACCCAAACAAAACAGTAAATGTGTACCTATTTGTCGGGCACAAAATTTTATTCCTCTTCTCTAGCCCCTTTGCTATAACATGTTCAATAAATATGCATGTACATATATACAATTTTTATCACTTATCATTTTCCATTCAACTTCATATTTGATTTACTTTGGTTTAAAAACACCATTCATTCTAATGTTGCATGCATAGGCTAAAATCATACCATTAGCTTATTAATGTATATTTCAACTCATGCATATTTATTTGAACAAGTGGCTATTTTTAACACTTCACATTTCAAAGATGATAATTTTGGCGAACTAAAATAGATTTCAACACGTGACTATTTTCTTTAGTTCCTATGCATGTTAAAAATAATATTTCATCACAAATATTTATTTCAACGCTCGCATATCACATATAGGATAAAAATGATATTTTTATCATTTAAAATATTTATTAAACTAATGAATGTTTTCAACACTTCATAGTTTCAATAAAAATGTAATTTTTATTGCTCGATATTTTTATTCAACACATGAACTTTTCCACTACACACACCTCTCAACACATGAGCATTTCCACACATGGATATTTTATTTATGTTGTTCATATAAGAAAGATAGAATTTTTATTGTTGAAACTATTTATATATAAGGCGAATATTTTTCATACTTCATATATATTATAAAAAGGTGATTTTTGTTGTTTAGACACTTCATTCATTCACATATGAATTTAATTTTCACACATCACTTTTCAACACATGAAGATAATTTCAAAATAGGAAAATAATTCTAACACATAAAGATTATTCAAAATTTCGGCAGCATAACGGCAGGGTAGTTAAAACCGGCACCGTCCCTAGTACGGCTCCTCGCTCTACCTTAAAACCTCGCGGTTTTTAACAATGGGGATTCATGCATCTAATTCGCACACAGGCGGCATGTTTTATTTTTATTTCCACAAATATTTCCAATTCATTTCAATCACCAATGGGTATTTTTCAACCACAACCAAACAGTATCAACCACAAACAATTATTCAACCATTCGTATTTTTCATCCAATATTTCACACCAATTCACAACAATAAATATCGTCCATGGTTTGTGGACGAGTGGAGTATATATATATTATAATTGCTATATTTCACCTGGATTTCAGCACAAATATCAATTATTCTATGCATGTATAATTCATACTTCGCTTATATAGCTTACACCACGCATGTACATGAGGTATACAACACGTGTGTAATTTATATTTCGCTAATATAATTTATACACGACATTTTCCATTCAAATTCATTTAATTTAGATTTCTCACATTGGTTTGCGGAGTGCTAAAAATCGTAGATGACTCGGAAAAATCTGCGGCTTCTTCTATGCGGTAGAGAGCTTCCTTGCGGTCCCGATGTTTCCTGTTTCATCGAATTTCATCAACACACCAAAAAGATATGGATTTTCAAAGTGCAGACATCATAAAGGACTCACCTTTCTAAGTGGTTCGAAACTAGGGTTGAGGTTTTCGCTAAATCCGTGGCATGTGGGGACGATCGGGGGTGCTGACGTGGAAGAGCTTCGAGCAGGCTTCCTGTCGGTGGTGGTTTGGTGCAGCTCGGTGGTCGGTGGAGATCAGGGCAGCGGTGGGAAGTGGTGAAGTTGGTGGGCTCGATTCTGGCAGAGGAGGCATCGAGGGAGGAGGTGCTGGGGTCGGATTTGAAGAGGAGGCGGAGCTGCGTCGAGGGGTGGTGACGGCGGTGTCTGCAAGTGGCGGAGTCGGCGGCGATCGAGGTGGGAAGGGTTGAACGCTTTTTCGCCGTTCGTTCGTGGGGTTATGGAGGGTTTTTTAGTTTTTTTTTATTTTAAAAATAATGGAAGAAAATCTCTGATTGGTCGATATATATATTATATTTTTAAATAGTGTTTTCTCCAACGAACTCCTTTTCAAGTCCAACGACTATCGTCCCTAGCTAAATACCCCCATCCCGGACACAATGGGATATGTTTCGTTGGCCAATTCGACTGTTACAGTCAGTTGTTTTTCAAATTAAAGTATAAAACATTTAATTTTAACTCTGAACGTACATTTCAATTTGCCAGGGCCACAAACTGATTCGAAAAATTCCAGAAAAATAAATCTAGCTATGTTTTGACTCTACGGTCCCAACAAAACTAGTTTCGTCGAATTCTGAGATCGTTTGAAAAATGGCCATTTTCTGGTCGATCCAATTTAACAGAAATTGACCAAACGCATTTTCTTTTGCCACGCTCACATACTAGCTTCAAAAATTATGAAATTTGAAACCTAGCAATAATTTGACATCCCGGACCCAACAAAAGTGGTTTCATCGAATTCCGAGGTCCTTTGCAAAATATCAATTTTCCAGGGCTATATATATTCTATATAGCGACCTCTCTGAAAATTCATTCGGCCATAACTTTTGATTCCCGTTATGAAACTTCGATTTTTCAGATTCGTTAGAAAGGTATTGATAAACAGATTTAAATATTTTTGGTTTCACTAAAATCCGTTATATTTTCCACCCTGCACAGTCAGTCAAAGTTTGAATTCAAATTTTCAAACTAACTCACTATTTCTAATTCACTATTTTTTTTGAAATATTCTATTTCAATTGTTCAAATTCCTTTGAAATGACCAATTTAAGAATTTTAAATTGGCCCATATTTTCCGGGTTATTACAAAGAAAAAAAATAAGAGTAATATACGATTGCATGTAATAAATGCATGCTTTGAAAAAAGAAGAATATATTAATGTAAATAAAAATGCAATTAATGCGTTAAAAGAAAGAAGAAATCAGTTGCATGCAGTGTAATTATGTGGCATGCAATGATAAGAAAAAAATGAAAGAAAAAGATGCATGCAAAATGATAAGGTTACATGCAATGGTTTAAATAAAAGGGAGGAATAAGAAAATAACAATGACCACCATTGTTCTAAGCCTTGTTAACAAAAGCCTAAGTAGTCCAGTTGGTTAGAGCACGTGGCTTTCATGAGAGTGGCGCAGGTTCGATCCCCGCAGGTGCCATATTTTTATTTTATAGGAACGACTAAAATAATACATGTTCTAAAGAGAAAATATGTATAAACGCATATATAAGGAAAATTATACGTATAAGGAAGTACAAAAATATATGTATACATGTATATGAAAATATGTACAAAAATATATATGTATATATATACACAAGGAAGGAATTCAAAATAAGGCTGCAATCAAAGAAATATGGTAAAAAATAAATAATGGTATAACACCCTGAATTTTGAAAACGAAATAAAAGTTGTGCGTATATATATATACGTGTAAAATGGACATTTGAAGTTTTGTATACATATAAGAAGATTATATGTAAATATAATATTAATCAAATGTTTAAAATTAAAAATGTTAAAACGGTAAAACATCTGCCCAAAATTGCTCGCGGTACCCAAGGGGGTCGACGCTGGGGTCGACACACCCATAGGGGGTCGACACTAGGGTCGACACAACCATAGGGGGGTCGACCACCCCAGATCCGGGAAGATTCATTGATGAATTTGGACTATTTTCTTAACCATATTTATTGCTGACTCAGCGCTGCATGTACGATAAGATCCTAAACACCTATAAATAGGCTGGCAAAGCCTAGCCAAAATCTCACATTTTCTAGGAGGCTGCCTAAGCTCTGTCATTCTTCTTCCTCCTCAAATCTCTTCAGAAAAATAGAATAATTAGTTTAGAAAAATTATGATTCAAGATCCGGAGGAAAATAATGTATATTAATAAAGAAGGTGTCCAGAATTCTATTCGAAGTAACGTAAATTCTTGGATCTGGTCAATTTAATTTTTCTCCTCTTTCTTCCCTTTTTCTTTAGTTAAAAATTGTGGATCCATGATTATTTAGGTTCCAAATTCAGTTAGGAGACCCATGGAATGCAAGATCTAGACCCGATTCATGAATTTGAAAGCAATTAGGTGAGTGGATTTAAGTTATACCTTTTTGATAATGGTATATTTATCATTTGACATTCCCCGTTAATATGATTAGTAAATCTGTTGAAATGTAAATCTGCTAGAATGATTAATCTGTTGAAATGTAAATCTGCTAGAATGATTAATATATTGAAATGTTAATAGGTTGAAATATTAATATGTTGCAATGTTAATATGTTGAAACGTCAATATGTTGAAATGTTAATATGTTGAAATGTTAATAGGTTGAAATGTTAATGTATTGAAATGTAAACCTGCCGAAATGTATAAACATGTTAGAATATGTGGAAACGATTACTGTTGTATACATACATGTTCTAATTACATGTTAATCTATGGCATATTATGTATTTGAACCTTAACTGTAAGAATTAGGATAATTACATGTTAATTTGTTAGAATGGAATAATTACATGATTCAATTATTACATGTTATTTTAAAATAAAGTTAATACATGTTGGAAGAACATGCGACATGATAATCAGATAATGGACTTAATACGATATTAAGTATGACATGTAAAAATAGATTACAGAAAAATTTGGAAAGAATGGATGTGCCTAAATTTAAAGTAAATAGAAATCTGTAACCGCACTTAGACACAAGGTTAAAATCAACTTGTTGTAGAAGTCTGTCTGGAACTGCCTGGCAAATCCAGCGTCCACAAGTTGTTAATTTAATGTGAGGGGTCTAGTAAATATACATGTAATGGTGCTAAGACACGAGGTTAAGTCCAACTTGTGGTAGAAGTCTGCCCGGAACTGCCCGGTAAATCTAGCATCCATAAGTGGTCGGCTTAATGTGAGAGGTCTAGTGCATAAACATATATATAAATATATGTATATAAAATGATAGAAATAAATGACATTAACTGTGATTAATGGAAATGAATAGGAAATGAAGGAAAGTTACAACAGTAAAAAAATTGAATGAATGGTGAATGATAATAACCTATTTAATTAATTACATTAACGTGAATGTTATATAATAGGTAATCTTGTCCTAGGGACAAGTGGAGATCATGACGTAAGTTATAATAAATGGAATGGAAACTTATTAGAAATCTTAGTTAAGAGAACTAAGTTAATAAGTAAACAACGACAAGTTATAGGGACAGTATAAGATGGAATTATGATTAAATAAGAAAGAACGAGGTGAATATATGAGAAGAAATAAGTTATATTTAATCATAAATAATAAGTGACATATTAAACAGAAAACATGTGAATTGAGATGAAATATACTTAATTACATATTAAGTAGAACATGTTATTGTAACAATGGAACCAGACAATGAATAATCTAAAGAGATTGTAGATTACTGATCTTGGATTAAAATGTAGTGAATAACATGTTATGGGCTTATTAATAAACTTAAATGGATTAAGTTATAACTGAAATTAATAAGCAAGAGGAACTTGGTAACTTGAATAAGAAGTTAATGTGAATGGGAATAACAAAGTTAACTGGAAGTCTGATGAGGTAAAGCAAGCGCGTAATTAAATGTTTATACATAGGGTATAATAACACATCAACCTGAAGTGCTTGGGCTAGTCCGTACGTCTCAAGGTGAATAACTCAACAGGGTAGATCATCGCGGTGTCATGGGACATGAGGGGAGAGCACGTCCATATGATTATTCTGCCTGGTTGGCTTATTGTTCTGCTGATATTCTGTTGGCTCCGAAGGACTGGAAGGGGAAGCACGCGGCTTCCTGGAACGTGGAGGGTACTCCTGGTAGTCCTCTGTGCTATGACAGCATTTGACTATGCTCCCAGAGATTAAAATCTGCGCGTTTTTACCGGTGAGTATACCGTGATTGCCACGATAGTGGGAAATCGAAAGGCTGTAGGGTGGCTTAGGTGATGTAACACCCCACACCCGCTAAGGTCACTCACTAAGGGAATGCCTTAACTTCGGCGGAGTATTTTAAGTGAATATAGAACAGAAAAATTACAACAAGACAGATATAAATAATACTTGAAAATATAAAACATCATTTCATTGCAGCAGAAGGTAAACATGTTTAGTTACAACACCATAAAAGAGTCAAGTACCAAATATCCATCCTGATAAAACATAAGTACATAATCCCACTACATAACTAATAGCCATAAAAGAAAAGATAAGCTGGGCTTTACATCACGGTCCAAGCTACAAAAGATAGATAAAGAAATCTGATCAAAGCCCACTAGTGCTAGGCCCAACCTGAGGACCTGAGGGGGAAAAAGATAAAAACAACGGGGTCAGACATAAGTCTGAGTGAGCCCTATAACTTTAACAACACAATCATTAAAGTAATTAGGGTATGATATAAACTTGGTACGGTGACGACTGGGGATAAATGACTACACTAAGTAGCCAACTAGACATAGGATGAACTAAGATAACGGTAAAGACGCATCTACCCACCCAAGGGTAATTACTACACTGCACCACACCAGTCATTCCTACTTAAAGGTTGATCCCTGTGACGGCAAGGAATTTCGCTCGGTCCGAACCAGTCGCTAAACCGATCCAGGCCGTTCGAAACGCCCTATCGTTTGAGAACAGGACAAATCAGAACGCATACAGAAGAACATTTCACTGTATATTACAACAATGCACCAGATTACAAGAATATACAGAGTATAAATGAATATTACACAGAAATATCAGAGATTTAAATTACATTCAAATACATAGCAGCGGAAAATAATACAATACACAACTAGAAAGAGATATACGGATACAAAACTTTCCGGATATCGTTCCAGCTGTAAACCAGGATCCTGTGAATATAAATCTGCAAAACCAAAACTACTAGCTGCCCGTGTCAAAATAAGGGCACCCAGAGTTTAGGTTAAAACAATAAACTCCAGGTCAGTCATGTGACTGGTGTGAGAACTAAAACAGTTATTAATCTTTATTTTCAAAGGTAAATCAAGGGACCACGCCGTATAACACGGAACGTGTTTCCTCCCAAGAGTACCAGTGCATAAAACAAACAGCGCAATGCTAAATAAAGAAAGATGAAGCTGTTATAAGACCCAGGTCCTATCACACAATGCAACGCAAGCCGGGGGATAGGGTTTTCCCTTATAACAGCCAAAGAATGCTTGATACGTTTAAAACAAATCATTTGATACTATAATAAGTGCATAGTGTATAAAACAACTTCAAATCATAAGTATCAATCATAGGCGACATGAGCGTCCCATGCCACTATGTCGCCATATATAGGTTTACAAATTAAAACCGCAAATGTCACGTATTTGGAAATTGGATTTCCGTCTATGAACCGAGGCAAAAGATAGTCCTCAACCGATTCGAGACGCTCTAGCCCGCCCCTCAGGATCAGAGCTCGAGTGACCCTTGGATCGTCAGGGCCGGTCCACACGGAGTGGATTAAAATGCCTGAACATGCGTTTCCCCGCCCTATGGGGCGTAAACGAGCCAACTAAATGACTCCATCGGTTCGAGAACGACCGATCAATCCGAGGCGCCTCGCAACAGCAACAACCACATAAGTCAAACTCGTCAGGGCGTGTAAAACCACTGACGCCACTTCTAGCTAGAAAGAAACGCAAGTCCTCCCTGATGTCCCTCCCGTTTTTGGTTCATACCGGGTGTGAAACTCGCGAAGTAAACGTTACACAAAGCTACGCCACAAAGGCCGTGCTTTGATCATCACCACAAGACTTTGCTTTTCAACAGAAGCCTTGATCATTTGCATCTTAGCATGCCACACAGGCAAACCATCCTATGCAACCGATATCAGTCACACAGAATGAAATCCGATGTCAGACACACAGTCCATTTACAAGTCCGTTCTGGGTCTGAACGAAACCGGAGGCACCTAGTACCCCGCATATCCATCGATCTCCAAGTACGTCTGGACGATCACTAACTGTTTCCATCTTCTTGGGTGTACAGCCCAATCAAGATCATCAGTAATTACCCAAACGACGTGAAGACCTCCGGTCTTCGACCATCGTCTTCATCTTCGACTTATCGTCGTATCAGTTATTCAGAATGGGATAAACCCGGTCTTTCCGAATAACTCGCGTATATTTTAAATAAGTGTTACACAAACACAACATACGCCTCATTCCAATTCATTAGTCACTAACCATAAATTAATCAAGAGAATAATTCCCCAAATATTAACCCCGAAGGCCGAAACCAACATCAGATCAATATCCAGAAAACCATTCTGCTTGGCTAACCGACAGTTAGTTTCTAAATTTCACGTTCAAATCTAATTAAAGATTTAACTATCGCCTGGAGCAAAACTGGTGATACTCCATTCTCGATCTTTTCAATCTAATTAAAGATTCATTAAAACTCCACTTAGTTTTAATCATTATCTGGGTTAAAGAATCAGTGTCATTTAAAACACGGTTCACGATAAACCCAAAATCACATTCATTAATTATCGGGTTAAAGAACGAGTGTTATTTAAAACACTGTTCACGATAAACCCAAAAATCAATATCAATTCAATTCCAATTAAATATCATTTAATTGGTACACTTCATTAAATCTAAATAAAAAGATTTAATCTTTTCTCAACTGGGTCCAAGAACAGTGTTAGTGAAGACACCATTCACGACAAACCCAAATCACATTCATTAATTATCGGGTTAAAGAACAAGTGTTATTTAAAACACTGTTCACGATAAACCCAAAAATCAATATCAATTCAATTCCAATTAAATATTATTTAATTGGTACACTTCATTAAATCTAAATAAAAAGATTTAATCATTTCTCAACTGGGTTCAAGAACAGTGTTAATGAAGACACCATTCACGACAAACCCAAATCACATTCATTAATTATCGGGTTAAAGAACAAGTGTTATTTAAAACACTGTTCACGATAAACCCAAAAATCAATATCAATTCAATTCCAATTAAATATTATTTAATTGGTACACTTCATTAAATCTAAATAAAAAGATTTAATCATTTCTCAACTGGGTTCAAGAACAGTGTTAGTGAAGACACCATTCACGACAAACCCAAATCCCATTTGATATTCAATATAAGGCTCTGAATAGAAAATATATCGGCTTATATTCAATATCAAATTCTACGATTAACAAATGTCGTATTGGAAATAACGATATAAATATATATCTTTCAAATTTTCGTAACAACATCCGTATAATCACAAATTCCAACATCGAAATATTCCGAAGACAATTTCGATTCAAATCCACTCCAATGCAATCATTGGAAATTTTGGTTATTTTCAAAACCCTTTTCAAATTCAATTTATTTATTTAAAAATAAATAGAATTATAATTCTAGTTCAAAACTAGTTCATTTCGATAAAAATCTATTTTTATCTTTTCAAATAGGGAGTTTTTCATCCCCATTCTTTCTAAATCATTTCTTATGATTTTACACAAATTATTACTATTTTTAATAATTTTATCAAGGCCCGTACAGTCGATTTCCATCAATGGCCATCGAACTGCACTTACAGCGACCTTTTTCGAATTTGATTTGGACATAATTCCAAATCCAACCGTTAGATTTCTAATTTCCAATATCCGTTAGAAAGCTCTTTTCGATACGAACCCAACGGTTCCGGTTTTAGGAGAATCCGACGGTCGGATCTCCCGTAATGTCCATTCGAAGTCAATGGTCGAAATTCGCGAACTGCCGCGGCGCGGCGCGTTCTATTCAGGCCATTATATTATATATATAATATATATAATATATATTTCGTCGATTTCTATTTAAAACGAATTATATAATTAGTTTTGAAATCGTTTCAAATTCTATTTCAACTTCTATTTCAATTCAAAGCAAAATTGAATTCTTCTTTATAAATTCATTTTAAAATTCATTTCTATTCAATTCGAATTTCAATTCAATTTGAATTCATTTCAATTCGCTTTCAATTCCATTTGAATTCGTTTTCAATTCAATTCATTTCGAAATCGTTTTCAATTCAATTCATTTCGAAATCGTTTTCAATTCATTTCATTTCGAAATCGTTTTCAATTCATTTTGAATTCGTTTTCAATTCAATTCATTTCGAAATCGTTTTCAAATCAATTCATTTCGAAATCGTTTTCAAATCAATTCATTTCGAAATCGTTTTCAAATCAATTCATTTCGAAATCGTTTTCAAATCAATTCATTTCGAAATCGTTTTCAAATCAATTCATTTCGAAATCGTTTTCAAATCAATTCATTTCGAAATCGTTTTCAAATCAATTCATTTCGAAATCGTTTTCAAATCAATTCGTTTCGAAATCGAATAAAATCGATATAAATATCGATCACGTCTAAATGGCGTCAATCTAATCAACACGGCTTCATATATTCCTTTATTTTCAAATATTCTATTTCAAATATTTCTTTTTCAAAATAGTTGTTATTATCAAAATATTTCGTTCAACACATGACCAATCTCAATGGATGAGTACTGTCAACACATGAACTTTTATTTTATAATATTCTTTATTTTTCAAATTGGAATGAGGCCCAATCAATTACCATATAAAGTTAATTATATGGATTTTCATACAACACATGTATATAATGACATTGAAAATAATCAACCATCAACTAAAGTGCACTACACTGTATAAGCATCGAATATAGATATTCAACGCTTATAACAGCCTGTCAATCAATCGATCGACATATTTAATCAATCAGGATGAGTGAACTTCAAATTTCATCCCAACACCCGTGTGGGGTTTCAAACAATCAAACACAGATTTTATTTGTGCAGTTGGGCGATGTGTAAAATTTATCGACCCAATCAATGTCCTTCAAATAAGTGTACATAAACAAACCGTTCGGTTTGTAAATGAATATTTATTTATTCACATTCACGTTAAAAATTATATTTTTAACGACAAAACATTTTATTCTAACATATGAATTTCTATTCAATTCATTTAGTCAATAAAATGATATTTTTATTTTTCTAACACATTTTAGAAAATTTCGGCGGCATAACGGCACGATACTAGAAACGGGACGAGGCCTAGCCTTATCCCCGGTCTAGTGAAGGCCCACGCCATTCACACATCAATCATATCAATTTTATTATGCAAACCACAAAATTTGGAGTAAGTGTCTAATCTAGCCTTACTCCTTCGCCTTATAACAGCGCACGTCTAATCCTAACCAATTTATCGATTCGATTTTTCACACCACAAACCACATTCAAACCAATATCACAATCAATAACCAAACAGCCAAACAAACAAGTCCATGGTCTGTGGACGATTGTGTCGGGTGCTACTAAGCACCGTCTGCATCCTAGTATATATATATAACTAGAAAAGAAATAGAAAGGTGAGAAATTCTCACCTATAGCTATCCTAGCTCCACGGCTCTTCCTTTGCAGAAGTCTTCGTCGTTTCGCCTTTTTGTCACCTTCGTTGCCCAAGGCCACTATATATATAAAAATCGAATTTTTATTTCAAAGTTCAATATATAAAAATCGAATTTTTATTTCAAAGTTCAATATATAAAAATCGAATTTTTATTTCAAAGTTCAATATATAAAAATCGAATTTTTATTTCAAAGTTCAATATATAAAAATCGAATTTTTATTTCAAAGTTCAATATATAAAAATCGAATTTTTATTTCAAAGTTCAATATATAAAAATCGAATTTTTATTTCGAAGTTCAATATATAAAAATTAAGTTTTCGCCTTTCTAAAATAAAGTTTTCAACTTTATAAAAACAAAGTTTTCGCCTTTTTAAAATAAAGTTTTCGCCTTTCTAAAATAAAGTTTTCGCCTTTCTATAATAAAGTTTTCAACTTTATAAAAACAAAGTTTTCGCCTTTTTTAAAATAAAGTTTTCGCCTTTCTAAAATAAAGTTTTCGATTTTAAAGTTCGAATTTTTTTCCTATTTTAACATTAAATATAAATCAGTTTTACTTTATATATAAATCAGTTAAACATTATATAAAAAATCAGTTTTACATTATATAAAAAATCAGTTTTACATTATATAAAAAAAAATCAGTTAAACATTATATAAAAAATCAGTTAAACATTATATAAAAAATCAGTTTTACATTATATAAAAAAAACAGTAAAATAGATAAGTAGAAAACTTACAGTAATCGGAGAGGGGACATTGCCTGTGCGTCGGATGGGAGGCGTACCATCGTCTGAGGTCGGAGGGGTCGGGGCCGGTGGTTCTCGGGATAGGGCGTAGGGTTTGCTTCGAATTGGGGGTGCTGCGCGTTCGTGAAGGAGGAGGAGGAGATAGGGGATGCGGAGGGGGAAGAGGGGTGCGCTTCGCCACAGGCGCGGCGGCGATCATCCAGCGATGGCGATGGGTATAGGCGGCTGAGCGATTTCGATTTCGTTCTTCCTTTTTTTTTTTTTTCTATGATCGGATTGAAAATGAAAGAGGGGGGGGGGGGGGCAGAGCGGGTTTAAGGGAAGAGGTTTTGTTTTTTTTTTTTTTTTTTATTAATTATTTAATTTGCAAAAGTTGACTTTTACATACGACCTCGAAACGAGGCCCACCGCCTGTCGTCCATAGCGTTACACCCCCATTCTGAACACAATGGGATATGTATCGCAAGCCGATTCGACTGTTTGAATCAGTTTCCGTTTAATTTACATTTAAATCATTATATTGAATTTTAAACGCACATTTCAAATTACCGGGGTCACATAACAACTCTATAAATTCCATAAAAATATTTTCTAGCTTCGTATTGACGATACGGTCCTAACAAAACTAGTTTCGCCGAATTCTGAGACCGTTTGAAAAATGACCAATTTCCAGTCGATTAAAATCAACTGAAACTGGTCAAACGCGTTTTCCTTTGCCACGCTCACATATTGATTCAGAAAATTATGAAATTTGGAATCTAGCAATAATTTGACACCACGGACCCAACAAAACTGGTTTCGTCGAAATTCGAGGTC
Source organism: Allium sativum (assembly GCA_030737875.1). NCBI lineage: Eukaryota > Viridiplantae > Streptophyta > Magnoliopsida > Asparagales > Amaryllidaceae > Allium > Allium sativum. The sequence continues at coordinate 52,787,077 of CM060919.1, forward strand.
GTTTGCAAAATGTCCATTTTTAAGGGCCTGAATTCCATAGCGACTATTCAGAATTTTCAACTGGACATATCTTTTGATTCCCGCTACGAACTTTTGATTTTTCGGATTCGTTGGAAAGATATTCACTATTAGATTCCATTATTTTTGGTTTCACTAAAATCCGGATTGTTTTGCACCCGGTACATTCAATTGAAGTTTGAAATCGAATTATCGAACTACCGCGCCATTTTCAATTCTATTTATAATTATATATAAATATTTATATATTCTAACGACGACGTATATAATATATACGTTCAAATTATATTCAAAATAAATTTCTCGACGATATTATTTAAAATAATTCATTTTAAATATTCAAAATTCGCTAAAATTGCCAAAATAAAAATTTCAAACTGGCTCGCATTTTACGGGTTGTTACAATCTCCCCCACTTAAAACTTTTCGTCCCCGAAAAGGAACAAAGTCGAAAGTGGTTTGATTATTCAGCTCTACGCTCGATCTGGCTTTCATTCTCCAACTTTTTAGTTTCTGAGAATTTTCAAAATTTCAAAAATTTGGCTAACACCCTAAATTTTTGAAAAATTTCGCCATAACCTCCCCTGCACCGGGAGCATCGGGGAATTTCAAATAGCTTCCCCGGTCCTTCAGATCTCAAAAAGAAAAAGAAAAAGCCAAGCGGCTAGCCAATAGGCTCACAAAATCATCATCACCCAAACAAAACAGTAAATTATGTAGTAAACATGTACCTATTTGTCGGGCAAACAAATTTTATTCTCTGGCTCTAGCCTCCTTGCTATGACCTGTTCAATGATATATATGTATATGCAAGCAAATGCAACCAATTCCCAATACAATTCAATATTTGATTCAATTAGGCTAAATGGTTCAAAATTATCAAACAATGAACAAACAACACAGACATCAATCAATTAGTGAATTAGAGTTTCAAATTCATAATTTTGATACATATACAAAAATCAGATTTTTGATGCCAAATCACAACAAAGAGGCCCTATCTAATTTTGGTTCTCACACCAGTCAATAGGAAATATATAGAAAATCACACCTTCGAGACACGAACATAAATACTGATGATGTCATGACAATCATCAGTACCATCTTCGGGCGACTAGAGTGCGATGCTATATCTATCCAATATATTAAAATTTCGAATACACGCGGATCAGACGTATACGCAAAATCTATATATACTGGATTGTCCACATCAATATAAATAGAAAATCAAATACGAATAATTGATTTAAATTTTCAAAACAAAAGTTTGTTTTCATTTTAAAAATATACTCTTCACACTCGTTCTAGGATACTACTGATCCCATCTCTAACGAGTCATTCCCATTGGATATTGCTAATCCAATATCTCATGAATTCTTTCGTATGTTTCTAATGTGTCTTGTTCTCTGAGCTTTGTAAACCAAAGCTCTGATACCAACTGTGACGGCAAGGAATTTCGCTCGGTCCGAACCAGTCGCTAAACCGATCCAGGCCGTTCGAAACGCCCTATCGTTTGAGAACAGGACAAATCAGAACGCATACAGAAGAACATTTCACTGTATATTACAACAATGCACCAGATTACAAGAATATACAGAGTATAAATGAATATTACACAGAAATATCAGAGATTTAAATTACATTCAAATACATAGCAGCGGAAAATAATACAATACACAACTAGAAAGAGATATACGGATACAAAACTTTCCGGATATCGTTCCAGCTGTAAACCAGGATCCTGTGAATATAAATCTGCAAAACCAAAACTACTAGCTGCCCGTGTCAAAATAAGGGCACCCAGAGTTTAGGTTAAAACAATAAACTCCAGGTCAGTCATGTGACTGGTGTGAGAACTAAAACAGTTATTAATCTTTATTTTCAAAGGTAAATCAAGGGACCACGCCGTATAACACGGAACGGGTTTCCTCCCAAGAGTACCAGTGCATAAAACAAACAGCGCAATGCTAAATAAAGAAAGATGAAGCTGTTATAAGACCCAGGTCCTATCACACAATGCAACGCAAGCCGGGGGATAGGGTTTTCCCTTATAACAGCCAAAGAATGCTTGATACGTTTAAAACAAATCATTTGATACTATAATAAGTGCATAGTGTATAAAACAACTTCAAATCATAAGTATCAATCATAGGCGACATGAGCGTCCCATGCCACTATGTCGCCATATATAGGTTTACAAATTAAAACCGCAAATGTCACGTATTTGGAAATTGGATTTCCGTCTATGAACCGAGGCAAAAGATAGTCCTCAACCGATTCGAGACGCTCTAGCCCGCCCCTCAGGATCAGAGCTCGAGTGACCCTTGGATCGTCAGGGCCGGTCCACACGGAGTGGATTAAAATGCCTGAACATGCGTTTCCCCGCCCTATGGGGCGTAAACGAGCCAACTAAATGACTCCATCGGTTCGAGAACGACCGATCAATCCGAGGCGCCTCGCAACAGCAACAACCACATAAGTCAAACTCGTCAGGGCGTGTAAAACCACTGACGCCACTTCTAGCTAGAAAGAAACGCAAGTCCTCCCTGATGTCCCTCCCGTTTTTGGTTCATACCGGGTGTGAAACTCGCGAAGTAAACGTTACACAAAGCTACGCCACAAAGGCCGTGCTTTGATCATCACCACAAGACTTTGCTTTTCAACAGAAGCCTTGATCATTTGCATCTTAGCATGCCACACAGGCAAACCATCCTATGCAACCGATATCAGTCACACAGAATGAAATCCGATGTCAGACACACAGTCCATTTACAAGTCCGTTCTGGGTCTGAATAAACCGGAGGCACCTAGTACCCCGCATATCCATCGATCTCCAAGTACGTCTGGACGATCACTAACTGTTTCCATCTTCTTGGGTGTACAGCCCAATCAAGATCATCAGTAATTACCCAAACGACGTGAAGACCTCCGGTCTTCGACCATCGTCTTCATCTTCGACTTATCGTCGTATCAGTTATTCAGAATGGGATAAACCCGGTCTTTCCGAATAACTCGCGTATATTTTAAATAAGTGTTACACAAACACAACATACGCCTCATTCCAATTCATTAGTCACTAACCATAAATTAATCAAGAGAATAATTCCCTAAATATTAACCCCGAAGGCCGAAACCAACATCAGATCAATATCCAGAAAACCATTCTGCTTGGCTAACCGACAGTTAGTTTCTAAATTTCACGTTCAAATCTAATTAAAGATTTAACTATCGCCTGGAGCAAAACTGGTGATACTCCATTCTCGATCTTTTCAATCTAATTAAAGATTCATTAAAACTCCACTTAGTTTTAATCATTATCTGGGTTAAAGAATCAGTGTCATTTAAAACACGGTTCACGATAAACCCAAAATCACATTCATTAATTATCGGGTTAAAGAACGAGTGTTATTTAAAACACTGTTCACGATAAACCCAAAAATCAATATCAATTCAATTCCAATTAAATATCATTTAATTGGTACACTTCATTAAATCTAAATAAAAAGATTTAATCTTTTCTCAACTGGGTCCAAGAACAGTGTTAGTGAAGACACCATTCACGACAAACCCAAATCACATTCATTAATTATCGGGTTAAAGAACAAGTGTTATTTAAAACACTGTTCACGATAAACCCAAAAATCAATATCAATTCAATTCCAATTAAATATTATTTAATTGGTACACTTCATTAAATCTAAATAAAAAGATTTAATCATTTCTCAACTGGGTTCAAGAACAGTGTTAATGAAGACACCATTCACGACAAACCCAAATCACATTCATTAATTATCGGGTTAAAGAACAAGTGTTATTTAAAACACTGTTCACGATAAACCCAAAAATCAATATCAATTCAATTCCAATTAAATATTATTTAATTGGTACACTTCATTAAATCTAAATAAAAAGATTTAATCATTTCTCAACTGGGTTCAAGAACAGTGTTAGTGAAGACACCATTCACGACAAACCCAAATCCCATTTGATATTCAATATAAGGCTCTGAATAGAAAATATATCGGCTTATATTCAATATCAAATTCTACGATTAACAAATGTCGTATTGGAAATAACGATATAAATATATATCTTTCAAATTTTCGTAACAACATCCGTATAATCACAAATTCCAACATCGAAATATTCCGAAGACAATTTCGATTCAAATCCACTCCAATGCAATCATTGGAAATTTTGGTTATTTTCAAAACCCTTTTCAAATTCAATTTATTTATTTAAAAATAAATAGAATTATAATTCTAGTTCAAAACTAGTTCATTTCGATAAAAATCTATTTTTATCTTTTCAAATAGGGAGTTTTTCATCCCAATTCTTTCTAAATCATTTCTTATGATTTTACACAAATTATTACTATTTTTAATAATTTTATCAAGGCCCGTACAGTCGATTTCCATCAATGGCCATCGAACTGCACTTACAACGACCTTTTTCGAATTTGATTTGGACATAATTCCAAATCCAACCGTTAGATTTCTAATTTCCAATATCCGTTAGAAAGCTCTTTTCGATACGAACCCAACGGTTCCGGTTTTAGGAGAATCCGACGGTCGGATCTCCCGTAATGTCCATTCGAAGTCAATGGTCGAAATTCGCGAACTGCCGCGGCGCGGCGCGTTCTATTCAGGCCATTATATTATATATATAATATATATAATATATATTTCGTCGATTTCTATTTAAAACGAATTATATAATTAGTTTTGAAATCGTTTCAAATTCTATTTCAACTTCTATTTCAATTCAAAGCAAAATTGAATTCTTCTTTATAAATTCATTTTAAAATTCATTTCTATTCAATTCGAATTTCAATTCAATTTGAATTCATTTCAATTCGCTTTCAATTCCATTTGAATTCGTTTTCAATTCAATTCATTTCGAAATCGTTTTCAATTCAATTCATTTCGAAATCGTTTTCAATTCATTTCATTTCGAAATCGTTTTCAATTCATTTTGAATTCGTTTTCAATTCAATTCATTTCGAAATCGTTTTCAAATCAATTCATTTCGAAATCGTTTTCAAATCAATTCATTTCGAAATCGTTTTCAAATCAATTCATTTCGAAATCGTTTTCAAATCAATTCATTTCGAAATCGTTTTCAAATCAATTCATTTCGAAATCGTTTTCAAATCAATTCATTTCGAAATCGTTTTCAAATCAATTCATTTCGAAATCGTTTTCAAATCAATTCGTTTCGAAATCGAATAAAATCGATATAAATATCGATCACGTCTAAATGGCGTCAATCTAATCAACACGGCTTCATATATTCCTTTATTTTCAAATATTCTATTTCAAATATTTCTTTTTCAAAATAGTTGTTATTATCAAAATATTTCGTTCAACACATGACCAATCTCAATGGATGAGTACTGTCAACACATGAACTTTTATTTTATAATATTCTTTATTTTTCAAATTGGAATGAGGCCCAATCAATTACCATATAAAGTTAATTATATGGATTTTCATACAACACATGTATATAATGACATTGAAAATAATCAACCATCAACCAAAGTGCACTACACTGTATAAGCATCGAATATAGATATTCAACGCTTATAACAACCTGTCAATCAATCGATCGACATATTTAATCAATCAGGATGAGTGAACTTCAAATTTCATCCCAACACCCGTGTGGGGTTTCAAACAATCAAACACAGATTTTATTTGTGCAGTTGGGCGATGTGTAAAATTTATCGACCCAATCAATGTCCTTCAAATAAGTGTACATAAACAAACCGTTCGGTTTGTAAATGAATATTTATTTATTCACATTCACGTTAAAAATTATATTTTTAACGACAAAACATTTTATTCTAACATATGAATTTCTATTCAATTCATTTAGTCAATAAAATGATATTTTTATTTTTCTAACACATTTTAGAAAATTTCGGCGGCATAACGGCACGATACTAGAAACGGGACGAGGCCTAGCCTTATCCCCGGTCTAGTGAAGGCCCACGCCATTCACACATCAATCATATCAATTTTATTATGCAAACCACAAAATTTGGAGTAAGTGTCTAATCTAGCCTTACTCCTTCGCCTTATAACGGCGCACGTCTAATCCTAACCAATTTATCGATTCGATTTTTCACACCACAAACCACATTCAAACCAATATCACAATCAATAACCAAACAGCCAAACAAACAAGTCCATGGTCTGTGGACGATTGTGTCGGGTGCTACTACGCACCGTCTGCATCCTAGTATATATATATAACTAGAAAAGAAATAGAAAGGTGAGAAATTCTCACCTATAGCTATCCTAGCTCCACGGCTCTTCCTTTGCAGAAGTCTTCGTCGTTTCGCCTTTTTGTCACCTTCGTTGCCCAAGGCCACTATATATATAAAAATCGAATTTTTATTTCAAAGTTCAATATATAAAAATCGAATTTTTATTTCAAAGTTCAATATATAAAAATCGAATTTTTATTTCAAAGTTCAATATATAAAAATCAAATTTTTATTTCAAAGTTCAATATATAAAAATCGAATTTTTATTTCAAAGTTCAATATATAAAAATCGAATTTTTATTTCGAAGTTCAATATATAAAAATTAAGTTTTCGCCTTTCTAAAATAAAGTTTTCAACTTTATAAAAACAAAGTTTTCGCCTTTTTAAAATAAAGTTTTCGCCTTTCTAAAATAAAGTTTTCGCCTTTCTATAATAAAGTTTTCAACTTTATAAAAACAAAGTTTTCGCCTTTTTTAAAATAAAGTTTTCGCCTTTCTAAAATAAAGTTTTCGATTTTAAAGTTCGAATTTTTTTCCTATTTTAACATTAAATATAAATCAGTTTTACTTTATATATAAATCAGTTAAACATTATATAAAAAATCAGTTTTACATTATATAAAAAATCAGTTTTACATTATATAAAAAAAATCAGTTAAACATTATATAAAAAATCAGTTAAACATTATATAAAAAATCAGTTTTACATTATATAAAAAAAACAGTAAAATAGATAAGTAGAAAACTTACAGTAATCGGAGAGGGGACATTGCCTGTGCGTCGGATGGGAGGCGCACCATCGTCTGAGGTCGGAGGGGTCGGGGCCGGTGGTTCTCGGGATAGGGCGTAGGGTTTGCTTCGAATTGGGGGTGCTGCGCGTTCGTGAAGGAGGAGGAGGAGATAGGGGATGCGGAGGGGGAAGAGGGGTGCGCTTCGCCACAGGCGCGGCGGCGATCATCCAGCGATGGCGATGGGTATAGGCGGCTGAGCGATTTCGATTTCGTTCTTCCTTTTTTTTTTTTTTTTTTTCTCTGATCGGATTGAAAATGAAAGAGGGGGGGGGGGGGGGCAGAGCGGGTTTAAGGGAAGAGGTTTTTTTTTTTTTTATTAATTATTTAATTTGCAAAAGTTGACTTTTACATACGACCTCGAAACGAGGCCCACCGCCTGTCGTCCATAGCGTTACACCCCCATTCTGAACACAATGGGATATGTATCGCAAGCCGATTCGACTGTTTGAATCAGTTTCCGTTTAATTTACATTTAAATCATTATATTGAATTTTAAACGCACATTTCAAATTACCGGGGTCACATAACAACTCTATAAATTCCATAAAAATATTTTCTAGCTTCGTATTGACGATACGGTCCTAACAAAACTAGTTTCGCCGAATTCTGAGACCGTTTGAAAAATGACCAATTTCCAGTCGATTAAAATCAACTGAAACTGGTCAAACGCGTTTTCCTTTGCCACGCTCACATATTGATTCAGAAAATTATGAAATTTGGAATCTAGCAATAATTTGACACCACGGACCCAACAAAACTGGTTTCGTCGAAATTCGAGGTCGTTTGCAAAATGTCCATTTTTAAGGGCCTGAATTCCATAGCGACTATTCAGAATTTTCAACTGGACATATCTTTTGATTCCCGCTACGAACTTTTGATTTTTCGGATTCGTTGGAAAGATATTCACTATTAGATTCCATTATTTTTGGTTTCACTAAAATCCGGATTGTTTTGCACCCGGTACATTCAATTGAAGTTTGAAATCGAATTATCGAACTACCGCGCCATTTTCAATTCTATTTATAATTATATATAAATATTTATATATTCTAACGACGACGTATATAATATATACGTTCAAATTATATTCAAAATAAATTTCTCGACGATATTATTTAAAATAATTCATTTTAAATATTCAAAATTCGCTAAAATTGCCAAAATAAAAATTTCAAACTGGCTCGCATTTTACGGGTTGTTACAATCCCACCCAAGGACTTAGAAAATTTAACCAGTAATTTCGTGTACCCCTAGCTGACTACATAGGTGCGGTCTGCCCCTATCTCCACTAGGTGTACCCACTACTCCCCAAGCGATCGGCTCCCTAACGTAGATACCCGTGCTGGCCCCACAGTGGGGTGTATCACTCCCCAAGGTGGCAACCCGATACAATCAACGGTGCACGGCTTATACCTATACGATGCAACAACGTCATACCTACCAGCCCGGGTCCACACACGCATATGAAACCCGTTGGACTTGCTTTGCCACCGCTAACCCGTTTTGGCCTCTTATAGTCAAGCCCAGTACGCATGTCCCGTCCTCGACATGGGTCGAGCCCAATAAGATACATATGGGTTACTGGTTGAAATGGGCCCCCACAAGCTACCCACCTAAGCTTGTCCCTTTTTCTAGTGCATCCCACTTAACCCTTTAATCATGTTTAATTACATGTTTCCACTTGGTTAAATATTCTAATCGTATTTTCTATTGCCACCCAAGGCAACCCACTAGATTTCCACATGCCACCCAAGGCACTCACTTGATTTCCACATGCCACCCAAGGCACCCACTTAACCCCTCATGCCCCACTACATGCTTATCTGGTTAAGTGTTTCTTAATTGATTAAGAACGTAACCGTTGTAAAGACCTCTCACATTAGACTATCTTTTATGGCAGCTGGATTTGCCGGTTGGGTCCGGGCAACCTTACGCCATAACCGAGTCTAACCTCGTGTCTTTACACTTGTCACGTATTTAGTTTGTGCCTAAGACCTCTCACATTGGGCCAATCATTTGTAGCCGCTGGATTTGCCGGTCGGTTCCGGGCAGTCTTATGCTACAAAAGGGTTCAACCTCGTGTCTTAGTCGATTAATTACACCTAATTAATCCCCCCCATAATTTGTATTAATTATCCCTAATTAATTACAAATTTAATGATGTACATAATTGACTGAATTATGCCCATCCACTTTATGGTATGCATAATCATACCAACTTCACACCATTTCATTAACATGAATATTAACCCCATCGTTCCACACGTAATTCGCTAACATGACATAAAAGGGAAGATTCATCACAAATACAATGGGTTCAACTCGCATAACATTAGCATCAACATGGGTTTTAAGGGTGTCAACATGCATATAGCATCAAACCCAACTAGCATAAATAATCAACCCAAACTTGCATGAATCACATATGTCATAAAGAGGTTAACTTGCATAAGTTACTTATGTCATACAAAGGGGTAAACTTGCATATGTATGTATGACATACAAAGGGGTTAACTTGCATATGTATGCATCTCATACAAAGGTGTAAACTTGCACATGTTACTTGCATATAATCAAACACCAAACTTGCATAACATGTCATATATGAACTTGCATATAATCAAACACCAAACTTGCATAACATATCATATATGAACTTGCATATAATCAAACACCAAACTTGCATAATCATGGTGTCATAATGGATCAATGTTTATCATAGTGATTTGCATAACTAGCATCATGAACACATAGCCTAAAACTTGCATAACTTGCATAACATCATGATCACATAGCATATGACTTGCATAACTTGCATAACATCATGATCACATAGCATATGACTTGCATAACTTGCATACCATCATGATCACATAGCATATGACTTGCATAACTTGCATAACATCATGAACACATAGCATATAACTTGCATAACTTGCATAACATCATTAACACATAGCATATGATAACATAACTTGCATTGATCCACATTCATAGCCATAACCTCATTATATCCTATCATAATCATTTAAACAATTGGTCATTAAGGCTATAGAAACTCACAACTTGTTGATTAGTACTCCTAAGAAGAAGATTAAGTTGCTAGAGTTGATTAGAAGTTGATTTGAGAAGCTATCTTCCTCTTTAATTTGATGGAGGCTCCTTCAAGTTGCATTTTGAAGGAATAACGATGTTGTATCTATTTTTAGTATGAATTAGGGTAGTCTTAGGGTGTATTTATAGATTAGTTAGGTGTTTTAGGCCATTAGATTAACCCTAAATCAGATTAGAGCCGTCAGATTTCGTCACTAGCCCTAAAACATAACCCAAACCCCATCAGGTTGCACCCAGGTCACACAGACCGACAGGGGGGGTCGACCCCTGGGTCGACCCCTAGGGAGGGGGTCGACACCCATGTCGAACCTAGGGTCGACACCCTCTGCCTGGCGGGAATTTTCCCGCCTCTTCTGAAATGTGAAATTTTTATATTTAAATCTGTTTTGAATTTTCTGAAAACTTCTTCGGGCCTTAACTGGGTCATACGGACTCCATTTTTCGAAAACTCGGACTCTATTTCGCGTATTTTTCCGAGACGAACGCAATGGCATAGCCCGTTTCCCCTGATTCAGATTTTAAAATTTAATTCTGCCCTGATTTATATTATAACAAGTTATTCAACATACGGGGTGTTACATTCTCCCCTACTTAAAGGATTTCGTCCCCGAAATCTCTAAGTCAAGAAGAACGTATCCTACCAACCAAACAACCATCTACTCAAACCATCAAACACTGGCATCCATTGTCCTTAAAGTTTCTAATGCTGTATGAACATATGCAAAGAGTGTGTGTATATGTTTCCTGTCTAATGCAAAATCAGGCGGTCTACTGATTCAGTTGACCTCCTTAATGCAAACCGTGATAGTGCCATGCATCCAATATGTATGCGAAAGAACCCTATCGACACATACTATTTCTACATGAGTGCACAATCATTCACCAAAATGCATCATCTATATGATAGCACAACCATTATACATCCATTAATATAGCTACCTACACACAATTATATGCAATATGCAATATGAAGTGATTGAGCCGATCTAGTGTCTAAAGTGTGTGTATATGCATCCACGAGCAACCACTAGCAACCACTTGCATCCACACGCATCCATCAAACATAACATGTCTCAAACACATGTTTCAACCATAGGTTTACCCTATCTAAAGGTCAAAGGTACTAATGAGAGGACATACTAAAGATAAGATAAGTACTAGACAAACGATAAAGGAGAAGTTAAAAGACATACCCTCAAAAAGGAATGGGTACAGTGAACGCATCTTCGCTTCTGTCCCCCAAGTAGCATTGCTCTCATCCTCTCCCCATTGCACTTTGACTAGTCGAACCTCTCTGTTTCTCAACTTCCTAATCTCTGACCCAAGGATGCGGGTAGGAGCTCGTCGAATAGTCGCATCACGCTCTACCTCCACTTCTCTAAGCAAGCTCGGCTCTACCACCTCTGCGGTCTCATGTAGGCACTTCCTCAAATGTGACACATGGAATACGTCATGTACCCCACTAAGTCTCTCGGGTAAATCCACCCTATATGCCATCCGTCCAATCCTTTCCTTAATAGGAAACGGTCCTACAAATCTTGGTGCTAACTTCCCAACGGACCCAAAGCGAACAACATTCCGTAATGGAGATACTTTGACAAAGACCATGTCCCCAACATCAAACTCAAGATCCGTCCTCCTCTTATCCACGTAAGATTTCTGTCTGTCTTGCGCCGCTTTCATCCTTCTCCGAATCAAATCAATCTTTTCCGAAGTCTCTCTAACCATATCAGGCCCAAGCAAGATCTTCTCCGTAGATTCCCACCAACATGTAGGTGATCGACAAGGCCTTCCATAAAGAGCTTCGAAAGTAGCCATACCAATACTGGACTGAAAGCTGTTGTTATACGCGAACTCCACCAATGGAAGATGCTCTTCCCATGTACCTCCAAAATCTAGGATACAAAGCCTCAAAAGGTCTTCTAGAACACGATTCACCCTCTCGGTCTGGCCATCCGTCTGAGGATGATATGCGGTGCTCAGACACAACTGAGTCCCCTCTGCTTCTTGCAAACTCTTCCAAAACTCGCTAGTGAGGATAGGATCTCGATCACTCACTATGCTAGAAGGTACCCCATGCAATCGAACTATCTCTCGAAGGTAAACTGAAGCTAGCCATGGAGCAGTCCTCTTACTCTTTACGGGTATGAAATGGGCGCTTTTAGTAAGTCTGTCTACCACAACCCAAATTCCCATATTACCCTTCCTCGATCTCGGTAACCCATCAATAAAATCCATCGAGACGCTATCCCACTTCCATTGCGGAACTTCCAATGGGTGAAGCAACCCACCAGGTTTCTTTTGCTCCGCTTTCACTTGTTGGCACACCAAGCATCTAGCGACATATTCGGCCACATCTTTCTTCATACCGGACCAAAAGAAAACTCGCTTCATGTCTTGGTACATCTTGTCCCCTCCGGGATGAATGGTCATCCTAGAACGGTGTGCATCATCAAGAATAGCCTTCCTCAAACCCTCGTCTTGCGGTACACAAAGTCTACCGTCTCTACGCAAGCACCCCCTATCATCTAGGGTGTACCTGCTCAAATGGCTAGACGACTCCCCCCTTATGAGCCTCTCTACCAACTCAACCAACTGTGGGTCGTCCCGCTGTGCCTCGCCAATCCGTCCCAAAAGAGTAGGTCTGACCTCCAAGGATGCTAGCAAACCGGGTACAAAGTCAACGGAAGGTCTGAAATCAAACATCGAGGTAAATTCCAAGCTTCGTCGTTCCACGAACAATGGACTCAAGGATAACCTTTTTCTGCTTAAGGCGTCTGCCACCACGTTTCCCTTGCCAGGGGTGTACGCTATCTCAAAATCATAGGATGCTAAGAACTCCATCCACCTTTGCTGTCTCAAGTTCAAATCCTTCTGAGAAAACAAGTACTTCAATGATTTGTGGTCAGTGAACAATTCGAACCTCTCTCCAAGAAGATAATGGCGCCAATTCTTAAGCGCAAAAACAATAGCGGCCAACTCTAAATCATGGGTAGGGTAATTTTTCTCATGCTTTCTCAACTGCCTTCCCCCATAGGCTATTACCCTTCCCTCTTGCATTAAGACTGTGCCTAGTCCTGTCCCACAAGCATCGGTATAAACAACAAATGGCTTACTCCCATTTGGCAACACTAAGACTGGAGCTGTGGTTAAAGCTCTCTTTAACCGTTGGAACGCATCATCACAATCTACGTCCCATGCGAAGACTAGATTTTTCTTCGTCAAGCGAGTTAATGGGGCTGATATCTTCGCGAAGTCCTTGATAAACTTCCTATAGTAGCCAGCCAACCCCAAGAAACTCCTCACCTCGGTAGCATTCTTCGGAACCTTCCAATCTTGGATTGACACTACCTTCGCGGGATCCACAGCTATCCCTTACTTGGAGACCACGTGCCCCAAGAACCGCACTTCCTTCCTCCAAAAGTGACATTTAGAGAATTTATCCTTAAGGCTATGCGCTCGAAGAGTCTCTAACACTTCCCTAAGATGTAGGGCATGCTCTTCTTCACTCTTAGAAAAGACTAAGATGTCATCCACAAAGACCACCACGAACTTATTAAGGTACTCCCTGAACACCCTACTCATCAAATCAACAAAGTTTGCAGGGGCGTTCGTCAAACCAAATGGCATCACAAGCCACTCATAAAAACCATCCGGAGTCCTAAAGGCAGTCTTCTCTATACTATCCTCAGCCACTCTCAACTGATGAAACCCCGTGGCCAAGTCCAACTGCGAAAACACTGAGGCGCCAACCAACTGATCAAAGAGATCATCAATCCTCGGCAATGGGTGTCTATTCTTCTTTGTGAGCTTGTTGAGTTCTCTATAGTCTACACAAAGTCTGAGGGACCCATCCGCCTTCGTGGCAAAAACTACTGGAGCTCCCCACTCCGATATACTTCGTCTTATGAACCCCTTCTCAAGCAACTCCCCAACTTGCTTATGGAGTTCCCTCCTCTCACGAGGAGCCATGTGGCGCACTGGTAAAGATACTGGTTTAGCATTGTCCACCATATATATTCGGAAGTCTATCTCCCGCTTCGGAGGTAAGCCCTTCACCTCCTCAAACACATCCGAGTATTCCCGGACCACTCTAACAGATCGCAAACTCTCGACCGAAGCGTCAAGCGATTCAAGATAACTTAGCATAACAGAATCCATGGGATTACAAGAGATCTCGAGAGTGTTACCCAAGCGGGTCATGAGCCTAACAACTCTCCTTTCACAATCAAGAACGACACCATTACTGGATAACCAGTCCATGCCCGAAATCAACCCATAGCCCGTAAAGCCCAAAACAAAAGCATCACATCTAAACTCAACGCTAAGTATAGAAATCTTCAAACCCAAACATATCATGGACAAATAAGTGGAGCCCCCAATTGGGTTTGAAACAACCAAGGGATCATCTACTAGACTGGTGTCTAAGTGCAGTGACTCAACTAATGATGATGAGATAAACGAATGCGATGCGCCAGAGTCAAACAATGTACGGACAGGATGATCAAACAGAAAAACTAGACTTTCAACGAAAATAGTTCTACCTCTTTCCTGAATCGGTGGAATCGCGAGAGCCTGAACTTGCCCCCTTGCCTGACCTGGTTCCATAAGAGCTTGCACCTGTCCTCCTAAGGTAGATCCCGTCCTTTGCCCCTTCTTAGGGCGGTCCTTCACTATATGCCCTGCTTTGCCACAGTGGAAGCAGCCAGTCTTCTTCTTCTTCCGACAATCTTTGCTTAGGTGGCCTGGTGTCCCGCAATTAAAGCACTTCTTCTTTCCCTTGCCACCGTTGCCTTTCCCACCCTTGTTTTGCTGTTGCTGTTGAGGTCTCTTCTGATCTCCTTTCTTCTCGGGTGCCTTATTAGCATTGGGACCCTTCTCTTCCTCATGCATGAGTGCCATGTCTACTAGCTTCTCAAAGGTGGCCCCCATAGGGATGTGAGTCATAGCCAATCCATGCATTGGTTCATTCAAGCCCTTAACGAACCTCAAAGCCTTCTTCTCCGGTGTATTCACCATGTCTATGCCAAATCTTGCTAGTTGATTAAACTTGTTGACATATTCCTTTACTGATAGGTTTCCTTGCTTTAGAGTCAAGAACCTTTCCATATACAGATTTTCTTCCGCCCTTGAGAGAAACTTCGCCACAAACCTTTGCCTGAAATCCGCCCAAGAGTCAACCGGGCGTTCTCCATTAGTGACCTCCCACCAAAATGAGGCCTCTCCCTTCATCAACCAAGCCGCTAACTTGACTTTCTTTCCTTCTTCCATCTCAAAGATATCTATCAACTCTTCCACCTCCTTAAGCCAATCTCTAGCTTCCACAAAAGTTTCTGATCCTTGAAAAGGTTTCCCTACCATAGCCTTAAATTCCTTGCAAGTCTTAGCAAAAGTATCCGTGCGAGGAGGAGGAGGGGGAGGAAGATCGGGTGCTACTGTTGGTGGAGGAACATTTGCTGGACCCGCAGTGGCGGCCCTAGCCTCCATCAACCTCCTATACCATACTGGTATCGCTACACCCTCCGGAAAGTTAATATCCTCAGCCATGCTGAAACGAAAAAGGAAAGATTCAAAACGGAGAATTCGAAAGATAAAGATATGGCTCTTGGGGATTATGCTTTTCTTTCAAAAACTCTTTCTCTTTAAAGGCATGTTTTTGAAAATACTTCTTCCAAAAATGTTTTTAGAAAAATAGTTTTCTAAAAATTTTATCTGTTCCGGTAACCTTCGCTCTGATACCACGTGTAACACCCCACACCCGCTAAGGTCACTCACTAAGGGAATGCCTTAACTTCGGCGGAGTATTTTAAGTGAATATAGAACAGAAAAATTACAACAAGACAGATATAAATAATACTTGAAAATCTAAAACATCATTTCATTGCAGCAGAAGGTAAACATGTTTAGTTACAACACCATAAAAGAGTCAAGTACCAAATATCCATCCTGATAAAACATAAGTACATAATCCCACTACATAACTAATAGCCATAAAAGAAAAGATAAGCTGGGCTTTACATCACGGTCCAAGCTCCAAAAGATAGATAAAGAAATCTGATCAAAGCCCACTAGTGCTAGGCCCAACCTGAGGACCTGAGGGGGAAAAAGATAAAAACAACGGGGTCAGACATAAGTCTGAGTGAGCCCTATAACTTTAACAACACAATCATTAAAGTAATTAGGGTATGATATAAACTTGGTACGGTGATGACTGGGGATAAATGACTACACTAAGTAGCCAACTAGACATAGGATGAACTAAGATAACGGTAAAGACGCATCTACCCACCCAAGGGTAATTACTATACTGCACCACACCAGTCATTCCTACTTAAAGGTTGATCCCACCCAAGGACTTAGAAAATTTAACCAGTAGTTTCGTGTACCCCTAGCTGACTACATAGGTGCCGTCTGCCCCAATCTCCACTAGGTGTACCCACTACTCCCCAAGCGATCGGCTCCCTAACGTAGATACCCGTGCTGGCCCCACAGTGGGGTGTATCACTCCCCAAGGTGGCAACCCGATACAATCAACGGTGCACGGCTTATACCTACACGATGCAACAACGTCTTACCTACCAGCCCGGGTCCACACACGCATATGAAATCCGTTGGACTTGCGTTGCCACCGCTAACCCGTTTTGGCCCCTTATAGTCAAGCCCAATACGCGTGTCCCGTCCTCGACATGGGTCGAGGCCAATAAGATACATATGGGTTACTGGTTGAAATGGGCCCCCACAAGCTACCCACCTAAGCTTGTCCCTTTTTCTAGTGCATCCCACTTAACCCTTTAATCATGTTTAATTACATGTTTCCACTTGGTTAAGTATTCTAATCGTATTTTCTATTGCCACCCAAGGCAACCCAATAAATTTCCACATGCCACCCAAGGCACTCACTTGATTTCCACATGCCACCCAAGGCACCCACTTAACCCCTCATGCCCCACTACATGCTTATCTAGTTAAGTGTTTCTTAATTGATTAAGAACGTAACCGTTGTAAAGACCTCTCACATTAGACTATCTTTTATGGCAGCTGGATTTGCCGGTTGGGTCCGGGCAGCCTTACGCCATAACTGAGTCTAACCTCGTGTCTTTACACTTGTCACGTATTTAGTTTGTGCCTAAGACCTCTCACATTGGGCCAATCATTTGTAGCCGCTGGATTTGCCGGTCGGTTCCGGGCAGTCTTATGCTACAAAAGGGTCCAACCTCGTGTCTTAGTCGATTAATTACACCTAATTAATCCCCCCCATAATTTGTATTAATTATCCCTAATTAATTACAAATTTAATGATGTACATAATTGACTGAATTATGTCCATCCACTTTATGGTATGCATAATCATACCAACTTCACACCATTTCATTAACATGAATATTAACCCCATCGTTCCCCACGTAATTCGCTAACATGACATAAAAGGGAAGATTCATCACAAATACAATGGGTTCAACTCGCATAACATTAGCATCAACATGGGTTTTAAGGGTGTCAACATGCATATAGCATCAAACCCAACTAGCATAAATAATCAACCCAAACTTGCATGAATCACATATGTCATAAAGAGGTTAACTTGCATAAGTTACTTATGTCATACAAAGGGGTAAACTTGCATATGTATGTATGACATACAAAGGGGTTAACTTGCATATGTATGCATCTCATACAAAGGTGTAAACTTGCACATGTTACTTGCATATAATCAAACACCAAACTTGCATAACATGTCATATATGAACTTGCATATAATCAAACACCAAACTTGCATAACATATCATATATGAACTTGCATATAATCAAACACCAAACTTGCATAATCATGGTGTCATAATGGATCAATGTTTATCATAGTGATTTGCATAACTAGCATCATGAACACATAGCCTAAAACTTGCATAACTTGCATAACATCATGATCACATAGCATATGACTTGCATAACTTGCATAACATCATGATCACATAGCATATGACTTGCATAACTTGCATACCATCATGATCACATAGCATATGACTTGCATAACTTGCATAACATCATGAACACATAACATATGACTTGAATAACTTGCATAACATCATGAACACATAGCATATAACTTGCATAACTTGCATAACATCATTAACACATAGCATATGATAACATAACTTGCATTGATCCACATTCATAGCCATAACCTCATTATATCCTATCATAATCATTTCAACAATTGGTCATTAAGGCTATAGAAACTCACAACTTGTTGATTAGTACTCCTAAGAAGAAGATTAAGTTGCTAGAGTTGATTAGAAGTTGATTTGAGAAGTTATCTTCCTCTTTAATTTGATGGAGGCTCCTTCAAGTTGCATTTTGACGGCATAACGATGTTGTATCTATTTTTAGTATGAATTAGGGTAGTCTTAGGGTGTATTTATAGATTAGTTAGGTTTTTTAGGCCATTAGATTAACCCTAAATCAGATTAGAGCCATCAGATTTCGTCACTAGCCCTAAAACATAACCCAAACCCCATCAGGTTGCACCCAGGTCACACAGACCGACAGGGGGGTCGACACCCATGTCGACCCTAGGGTCGACACCCTCTGCCTGGCGGGAATTTTCCCGCCTCTTCTGAAATGTGAAATTTTTATATTTAAATTTGTTTTGAATTTTCTGAAAACTTCTTCGGGCCTTAACTGGGTCATACAAACTCCGATTTTCAAAAACTCGGACTCTATTTCGCGTATTTTTCCGAGACGAACGCAATGGCATAGCCCGTTTCCCCTGATTCAGAATTTAAAATTTAATTCTGCCCTGATTTATATTATAACAAGTTATTCAACATACGGGGTGTTACAGGTGATTTGATGATCTAGTTGCCTTGTGACTAGGCTAGGTTACGACCATTTTATCGAGTTACCGGCGGGTCCAACCATCTGTTGATAGCAAGACATCGGATACCAACCACCGACAGTCAGCGTGTTACGTGATACGTGATGAAGAAAGCCAGAGAGTTTAACCAAAAGACCATAGACCCTTTGCTACCAAGGCTGTGGGTAAGGAACATGCCAATTAGGATTTATTGTTTATTGTTTTCTCTAAGGCCAAGACACTAGCTCTCAATTCTATTTGTCTTTCACTGGTTGAAGGAGGGGTCAGGTGGGACCATAGTCACTAAAAATGCAGACCTTAGCATCTGTGTATATAGATATCTCAAAAGCTCCCGACCGAGTTCCGTTTTTCTGATACAACCCTGTTCGGGACTCGGTACACATTGGAAAGGTGCAGATGCATGAATACCACTTCCGGATGGTGTATCATAAAGGTTACGACATCGAGTATGATTGACGATACGTACGTGAGAAAGTCTAGGTACATGCATGTCCACTTTGCGTGGTGTATCATAGACTCTAGGGCACTACTCTATGATGGAATCTGATTCGATCGAAGGTGGAAGTCCGTACACTTACGTAGCATGGCAATGGATGATCTATGCGAAACGTAGCGCTTTTATATAGAGATCCGTATGTCACTCCGGCGTAGGATGAGGGGCTGCGTATATTTCTGTGGCGTTACGGTGGAGACCGTGCGAGTGGGGTAGCATGGGGTGTACCTTAATATTAGGGATAACTACATATATACTACCTTCGGTTAATCCACTGGGAAATAGATGGGTACGATGTGTGTGTAAGCCTTGAGTGCTGTTAACCCAAGTAGCCTAATAAATAAGAAAATGTAACTAAACGGTATATGTAGGATTATCTAAAATGTGTAGTTTAAATCCAGTCATCAGAACTTGTGTTCTGACCCGCTCCTCATAACATACTCACAGGTTAGATTTGTGGTAGAGATATGATAGCTTTGGGTACTGGTTAGGCAGTATTATTATTAGGGTAAGGCTATATTTTGATTATATTATATTTTATCCATTCCGCTATGAGATGTTTTCTGAGCTCTGGTATATTTTATATCTCTGTCTTTTCTGTAGGATACCAGACAAACCAACACGAGTTTCGATGGATTAGAATTTTGAAAAAAAAATCGGTTTGTCAGAATTCGGGTTGTTACGTCAAGAAATTCACATTTATATCCACATTCGTGGATTTTTATGGAACATTTAAAAATATCCATATTAAAAAAAGGTGGATATTTTTGGATATACTTCAAAAAACTGCATTCAAGAACTAAATTGTAATTGTGTATGCAAATTTTAAAACGAAGATGTCATAATTCATGAAGTATTCAAATAAAATTGGACATAATAAAAAGAAATAAACTACAATACTTCAAATTTTCAAGTAGAAAACATTGCGTAAAAATATTGTGTGAGTTTATTGCAACATGCCTAATTAATTAGTTCATACAACGTATTATAATTTATAATAAACGTACCAAAAGTAAAGAACAAAAATGCAACTTAGTAAATATAATGTTTTTGATTACATGAGTTAAAATATGAGGGCAATTAAAAAAAAACAGAAACTTAGAAGCGAAATTGTAAAAATGAAAAATAAATTAGATTTAGTAAACAGTGCTTTAAAATGTTAAGAGTATTACAAGCCTTACTATTTCATATGAGACCCAACAGTGGGCTGAATAACAACTTTAAAATAATGTTGAATTGAGTAAATTGAAAATCAATTATAGTTTCCTTTTCGAATGATAAAATTTATTAAAAAAACGACTTGCATGTGGACTGGATCGACATTTTTTCAAACATGTATATACTTATACCCGCATCTGAATCTGAAAATAATTTCAAATATCGAGAATCCACATCCGTTTTTCAAATATCGAACAATATTTATATTTCCAAATACAGATTTGCACTGATTTTAGATAATAAATATCCATTGATAGACTTATATAGTTTTGTACAATAAATACACCAGTGACATCTTGTAATAAACTACTTTAAAACGTAGATATATTTTGGCCTAAAACAACAGAGTAAAGTAACTAACCGATTATTTAAGGGTTTAAATTTTGTATGATGTCCAACTCGGTATGAAGTCAAGTTGTAAAGCATTTGTTCTATTCTCTTATGGGACACAAATTAGGACAAGTAAAAATATACAAAATTATGTTCGTCTAGGACTATATTCGATGTTTTCCTATTGCTTGAAATTGTTCGGCTCGCACGAGCGGTGTCTGAATTAAAACGTTGTCTCGTATGTAAATTTCTTATAAGACAAGACTGAAATGCACCTTCATCCGGTCAAGTCCGACCTATTTGCAGGTGTATCATTATTTAATTATTTGTAGATCACTTACAACATATATATAATCGGTATGTTATATATGCAACCTGAAAAGTTGTTGAGTAGCATCATGCAAAACTAAAAAAAGGAACAATAATATATGTTTTTGTTGAGTACATCTATCTTTTTGTTAAATTTTCAATATATGTCCTTCCCTAGCGAGAATCATTTCCTTGGATAAGGTTAAAGCTAGCAAGAACCCAAATCTAATCCCTTGCTACGGAGTAAAAGGAAGAATATTGATGATACTATTGGCAATCTTGATAAAATATGGCTGAAAAAAAACTTGCTAATTTAAAAGTTATATCAAAGAAAGAATCAAAAGAGAGCTTAAAGATATCAATAACGGTTTTATAATTCGAATACACAAAAAAAATCGTAATTATTAAAATGAGCAGCATAGATTTAAAAGAGAGAAGTTTCTCTCATATAGATCCCGTTTAACAACTATCCACAACAAGAGTATCAAGAGACTTTCTCGTCAGATGCTAGCTCATTCTTGCACAAAGAAAGATACATTTTTTAAAGATAGCCTAAAGATATTCTTCTTAAAAATAGCCGATTAACCACTGACACCTGGACTCATATTTAATGCAATATCAGAACATGTCTCTTCAAAAGTATCGTAACACCCCGTACTTTCTATGAACGTAAAAGTAACAAATTAAAGAATACTTAATTTTTAAGAGAAGAATTAAGGGAAATTGGTTACGCCATTGCATTTGTCTCAGAATTCTACTTGAGATAGAGTTCAAATTTGCGTAAATCGGACTTCGTATGAAGAAGTTATGGCACTTAGAAGTTTTACGAATTTAAAATAAAAACCAGCCCGAATTCAAAATTTAAAAGTTTGAAATTCAAAAACATACACCCGGGCTGGGCAGGAAATTTCCCGCCTAAGACCCAGGTCGACCAGGGGTCGACCTGGGTCACACAGGTCGACCTGGGTGTCGACCTCCCCCCTGTTTTCAGATCCGAGGGAAGATTCATTTTTCTGCATTTGGACGCCCGTTCTGACC
Source organism: Allium sativum (assembly GCA_030737875.1). Classification (NCBI taxonomy): domain Eukaryota; kingdom Viridiplantae; phylum Streptophyta; class Magnoliopsida; order Asparagales; family Amaryllidaceae; genus Allium; species Allium sativum. The sequence continues at coordinate 52,809,536 of CM060919.1, forward strand.
AGATTCGTTGATCCCTATGCTATATAAACACCCCTAAGGGTACAGTTTTCTTTACCATTACGCATATACTCTACCCTAATTCATATCAAAATAAATCAAAGACGAGGTTATGCTACTCAAGTAGAAACAAGTTAGAATTCAAGTAGAGATTCAAAGGCTAATTCATCGACTTCAATAACTATTTATAAGAATCAAATCAAATCTAAATTAGAAGAACTAATAGTCTACTTCAAGGGAGAGCTATTCTGTTTCAGAATACAGATCCCAGAATTCATGATTGTTCTGTAATTTGTAAGTTCATGTTGCTTTTAGAAATAAAAGTTAGTTGTGATTCTGACGTTGTAATAAATCTGGATCTGAGATTATGCCTATTTCTATTTGTATTTCTGTATCCTTTGGATCTATCTCATTGGTAATATTATGTCCATTCTTTGTCTCTTCTTTCCTTCTTTCCTTTTTGTTTTATACCCAGGCTACTACGAGCCTGAGCCAAATCTCATAAGAGATGAACGTACGTTGGAAATAAAATTGGGCATAAAATATGATTTGGACATGACTAACGCCAAAAATTGGGAAAAGTATTAAATTGTGTATAATTGGGCATAACTGAGTTGTAACTGAATTGAGGACATAACACACGTTGTATTCAAAACATAAAGTGTATCGAACATATGACTTGAGATTTGAGGCATAAAGTATTAGACATATGACTTGAGATTTGAGGCATAAAGTAATATGACAAGTAGGTGGTTTAAGTTAACTTGAATTGATTGAAGATACTTAACCAATACAACATGATGAACACATGGGGTTAAGTTAACAAAAACACTTGACCAATATAACTCGATGAATGAACGGGGTTATGTTAATAGGAAATACTTAACCAACATGACACGATGAATGGGTGGGTTAAGTTAACATGAATGGACAACAGTTAACCAATATTACATAATGTTTGGGAGGGTTAAGTACATATCGGGTTGGTGGGTAATATTAGTAAATATAAGCCCACAAACTTAACCTTTAAATAAACATGCTTAAATCGATGGAAGGGTTAAGTGCATCTCGTAAAGGTGGGTAATATTAATACATATAGGCCCACAAACTTAACCGTTAAGAAAACATGCTAGAATCGGTGGGAGGGTTAAGTACATCTCATGTAGGTGGGTAATATTTGTATATATAGGCCCACAAACTTAACCAACAGGAAACCCTAGTAACGAGAACCCATTTCAGCAGTAACCCACATAGATGTATCATGGTACCCTGAAACTAGGCAGGGTAGGGCACGATTACTGGGCCGATTGTAAGCGGTCAAAGCAGCGGCATGGGGTACGTTAGTGTAGGTTCCGACGGTTTACGGGCGTGCACGTACTCCGGAGTGGGAAAAAGAAGGCACTGGGTACTAGTAGTTATACACTGTGCATCTTGAATCGTGTCGGGTCGCTATTATAAGGATTGATACACCTTATGGTGGGACCAGCACAGGGTATCTACACGCAAGAGAGGGCCGATTTACATAGACACATGGAACATTAATGCAAGTAAGGAGTCGATCGATAGGGTAGTAAGGGTACATCTAACATGTTCATGGCAATTAGGCAGATTGAGGTGGAATCCTCACGACAGATGTACACCTGAAGGCTACCACAATTATGTGGATTGGGATCACATTATCATTTTATACAGATTACTAGTTGGGACACTAGTTAGGTGGTGCAGAGATAGACATAGAAATCAGAATAACAAAGTCGTAGTGAAGCAGAGAAAGAGTAGAAGCGCATTCAGTTTATCTTTCCTTATCATACCTTATGCTTATCCTATGTTATCATGTTATCCATGTTATCACGGTATTGTCTTATATTCAGTTTATTCATGTCATGTTGCTTTTGCCTGTTTATATGCTGAAAGTCACTAAGCTTACAAGATTTATGTCTGACCTATTTTTGTTTCGCCTCTTTTCTTCCGTTCCCCCCTCCAGGTTCACAGGGAGGAAATGTTACCACTTAGCTTAGTTTTTCCTTCCAAGCTCGAAGATAGTCGATGTATTGCTTTGGACTCTCTCTTCCACTGCTATGACTGGTTCACGCTTTATTGGGGAATATCATTGTTATTTTTATGCTTCTTTTATACTTGGAAGTTTTTAAATCAAGGCAGAAGCTCTATGTACTACTTTTAAGTATGATTGAAATAACTGTTGTAAAAGCTTGACTGAATCACATTGTTTATAAAATGACTTTATTTTCCTCTGTTTTATTTGTCTGTCTTGTAATTTATCTGCGTCTTTTATCTATAATGCTCCACCGAAGTTAAGGCAATCCCTTTGTGAGTGACCATAACGGAGGTGGGTTGTTTCAAGTCCGATTTAAATTATCACTTACAAATCCCATGTTGTGAGTCTAATTTTGGCATCATGATCTCAAATTAGATTTTTCCCATACGATTAAATGGTTTCGTTTATCACTTAGCATGGATGGATTCAAGTTTTAAGCACAATTTTCAGTTTTTTTTTACGGTTTCAAGTTAGATTTCGCCTCTCAAAGCTAAAACTATTTCGTTTACCTCTTAGCATAGATAGCTTCAAGTGACAAACATTATTTTCAAAGTTTTTTACTTTACAATATCAAGTCAAATTTGGCCTCTCGACTCTTAAACAGTTTCGTTTATCACTTAGCCTAGGCGGCTTCAAGTGACAAGCCTGGTTTCAAAGGTTTGAAACTCTCGATCCTAGTTAGATTTGTCCTTTCGCGTAGGTTCGTTTATGTAACAACCCAAAAATCTGGGCCAGTTTAAAAATTTTATTTTGGCAATTTTAGCGAACTTTGATTATTTAAAATGATTATTTTAAATAATATCGACGAGAAATTTATTTTGAATATAATTCGAACGTATACATTATATACGTCGTCGTTAGAATATAAATAATTATATATAATTATAAATAGAATTGAAAATGGCGCGGTAGTTCGATAATTCGATTTCAAACTTCAATTGAATGTACCAGGTGCAAAATAAACCGGATTTTAGTGAAACCAAAAATAATGGAATCTAATTGATAATATCTTTCCAACGAATCTGAAAAATCAAAATTTCATAGCGGGGATCAAAAGATATGTCCAGTTGAAAATTCTGAATAGTCGCTATGGAATTCAGGCCCTTAAAAATGGAATTTTTGCAAACGACCTCGGATTTCGACGAAACCACTTTTGTTGGGTCCGTGGTGTAAAGTTATTGCTAGGTTTCATATTTCATAATTTTTGGAATCAACATGTGAGCGTGGCAAAGGAAAACGCGTTTGACCAGTTTAAGTTGATTTTAATCGACTGGAAAATGTCCATTTTTCTAACGGTCTCAGAATTCGACGAAACTAGTTTTGTTAGGACCGTATCGTCAATACGAAGCTAGAAAATATTTTTCGGGAATTTTCCTAGTTAGTATGTGGCCTCGGTAAATTGAAATGCGCGTTCAAATTCAATATATAGAGTTATATGTTGATTTGGCGAAAACAGATCGTAACGATCGAATCAGCTTGCGATACATATCCCATTGTGTTCGTAATGGGGGTGAAACACTATGGACGACAGGCGGTGGGCCTCGTTTAGAGGTCGAATAAAAAGTCAACTTTTTGAAATTAAAATAATTAAAAATATATTATATTATATAACTCACCTCACTCCTCTCTCTTATTTCCCTTCTCAGTCAAACAAAAAAAACCGATTAAAAGAAAAAACCTAGCCCCTCCCCCCCGACGTTGACCATCGCGTCGCTCAGCCCCAGGAGGCACCGCCACCTCCGCACGCCGCCACCCCCTCCTCCTGTAGCTGCTGCCGCTGCTTCTTCTTCTCTCCCCTCTTCTACCCTCGAATCGTGACGCGCCCGAACCCAAACCCCCTGAGCAGCCATCTCCAATCACCCACTCCTCCAGCGCCGCCTGCCCCCTGACCCACATCCGACGCCTCAGCAAGTCCGCCAGCCCCCTATCCGCGTCGCACCTCCTCCCCTTTACACGTCAGACCCCCTGTAAGTTCTTTTTTTTATTTTTATTTTTATTATTTTCTTTTAAATAGTTAGATTTTTATGGTAGGAAAATAGTTAGATTTTTATGGTAGGAAAAAAAATTAGTTTTTTCTATATTGAATAACAAGGAAAAATTAGATTTTTCTATATTGAATAACAAGGAAGAAATTAGATTTTTCTATATTGAATAACAAGGAAAAAATTAGAATTTTCTATATTGAATAACAAGGAAAAAATTAGATTTTTCTATATTGAATAACAAGGGAAAAAATTAGATTTTTCTATATTGAATAACAAGGTAAAAATTAGATTTTTCTATATTGAATATCGAAGTAAAAATTCGATTTTTATATATTGAATAGCAAAGTAAAAATTAGATTTTTCTATATTGAATAGCGAAGTAAAAATTCGATTTTTATATATTGAATAGCAAAGTAAAAATTCGATTTTTATATATTGAATAGCGAAGTAAAAATTCGATTTTTATATATTGAATAGCGAAGTAAAATTATGATTTTTATATATTGAATAGCAAAGTAAAAATTCGATTTTTATATATTGAATAGCAAAGTAAAAATTCGATTTTTATATATTGAATAACAAAGTAAAAATTCGATTTTTATATATTGAATAGCGAAGTAAAAATTCGATTTTTATATATTGAATAGCGAAGTAAAAATTCGATTTTTATATATTGAATAGCGAAGTAAAAATGTGATTTTTATATATGTAGAGAATACGGGCAGAGAAAGTGACAAAAGGCAAGAACGGCGAAGATTTCTACCTAAGAAGAGTCGAGGCGTTGGATTAGCTATTCTGTGAGAATTTCTCACTCTTTGATTTAATTTTCTAGTTATATATATATATATATATACTAGGATGCAGACGGTGTTTAGTAGCACCCGACACGCGTCGTCCACAGACCATGGACGGCTTGTATGCTTGTTTGTTTGATTTTGATGTGTAGTTGATTGTGTGAGGTGATGTGAAATGAAATAAAATATTTGTATAGTTAAAAATATTTTATAGTTAAAAATAGAATTTTTAACGTGTATATAAAATGAAATAAAAATAAACAAATCGGACGATTTATTTGTATACACACATTTGACCGATATTGATTGGGACGATAAATTTTACACATCGCCCAACTGCACAAATAAAATCTGTGTTTGATGGTTTGAAACCCCACACGGGTATTGGGATGACATATGACATACACAAATCCCAATAATTATTCGTATGTCGATCGATTGATTGACAGGCTGTTATAAGCAATGAATATTTATAGTTGATGCTTATACAGTGTAGAATGCACTTTGGATGATGGTTGATTATTCATCGTTGTTATTGTATACATGTGTTGTAGAAAATCCATATAATTAACATTATATGGTAATTGATTGGGCCTCATTCCAATTTCGAAATAGAAATATTTGAAATAAAAATATTTGAATAGAAATATTTGAAATAAAAATATTTGAATAGAAATATTTGAAATAAAATATCTGAAGTAGAATATTTGAAAAATCGAAATATATAAAGCCGCGTTGATAGATTGACGCCATTTTGACGTGAACGATATTTATATCGATTTTATTCAAATTAAAGTGAATATTAAAGTGAATTGAAATTCGAATTTAATTGATTTGAAATTCGAAATAAACTGAAATGGTTTGAAATTCGAATAGAATTGAAATCGTTTTTGAGTAGAATTGAAATGGAATTGAAATCGTTTTAAAATGAATTCGAATAGAAATTGAATAGAAATGAATATGAATTGAACTGAATTAATTTGAAATTCAAATTGAATTGAAAACGAATGGAAATGGAATTAAAAATCATTTTGAAAAGAAAATCGACGAAGTATATATTATATATATTATATATATAATATAATGGCCTGAATAGAACGCGCCGCGCCGCGGCAGTTCGCGAATTTCGACCATTGACTTCGAACGGATATTGCGGGAGATCCGACCGTCGGATTCTCCTAAAACTGGAACCGTTAGGTTCGTATCGAAAAGAGCTTTCTAACGAATGTGAGAAATTAGAAATCTAACGGTTGGATTTGGAATTATGTCCAAATCAAATTTGAAAAAGGTCGCTGTAAGTGCAGTTCGATGGCCGTTGATGGAAATCGACTGTACGGGCCTTGATAAAATTATTAAAAATAATAATAATTTGTGTAAAATCATAAGAAATGATTTGGGAAAAATTGGGATGGAAAACTCCATATTTGAAAAGATAAAAATAGATTTTTATCGAAATGAACTAGTTTTGAACTAGAATTATAATTCTATTTATTTTTAAATAAATAAATTGAATTTGAAATGGTTTTGAAAATAACCAGAATTTCCAATGATTGCATTGGAATGGATTTGAATCGAAATTGTCTTCGGAATATTTCGATGTTGGATTTCGTGATTATACAGATGTTGTTACGGAAATTTGAAAGATATAGATACAATATCTGTTGGTCGTAGAATTTGATATTGAATATAAGCCGGTATATTTTCTATTCAGAGCCTTGTGTTTAATATCAAATGTGATTTGGGTTTGTCGTGAATGGTGTCTTCATTAACACTGTTCTTGAACCCAGTTGAGAAAAGATTAAATCTTTTTATTTGGATTTAATGAAGTGTACCAATTAAATAATATTTAATTGGAATTGAATTGATATTGATTTTTGGGTCAGTGTTTTTAAATAACACTTGTTCTTTAACCCGATAATTAATGGAATGGGATTTTGGGTTTATCGTGAACCGTGTTTCAAATGACACTGATTCTTTAACCCAGTCACAGATTAAAACAAAGTGGAGTTTTAATGAATCTTTAATTAGATTGAAAAGATCGAGAATGGAGTATCACCAGTTTTGCTCCAGGCGATAGTTAAATCTTTAATTAGATTTGAACGTGAAATGGTAATTGAATTTACCGATAACACCGTGGTGTTAGATATGAAGTATAACCAGTTTTACTTCATGGGATGAATAGGTTGGGATTGGGAAATTAAAACAAATGATTACTTCGGTAAGGTTCGTTAATCCCGACTAGTTGAATCGAAATTCAAAAGAAGATTAGAGAATAAATTCAAGGAATTTATCTTGGATAAAATTAATGGGAACCTTTCCCTATGAATGTGAAATTTAGAAACTAACTGTCGGTTAGCCAAGCAGAATGGTTTTCTGGATATTGATCTGATGTTGGTTTCGGCCTTCGGGGTTAATATTTGGGAAATTATTCTCTTGATTAATTTACGGTTAGTGGCTGATGAATTGGAATGAGGCGTATGTTGTGTTTGTGTAACACTTATTTAAAATATATGCGAGTTATTCGGAAAGACCGGGTTTATCCCATTCTGAATAACTGATACGACGATAAGTCGAAGATGAAGACGGTGGTTGAAGACCGGAAGTCTTCAAATCGTTTGGGTGATTACTGATGATCTTGATTGGGCTGTACACCCAAGATGAGAGAATCAATCGGTAGTCGTCCAGATGTGCTTGGAGATCGATGGATATGCGAGGAAAGTGCCTCCGGTTTCGTTCAGACCCAGAATGGACTTGTAAATGGACTGTGTGTCTGACATTGGATTTCATTCTGTGTGACTGATATCGGTTGCATAGAGTGGTTTGCCTGTGTGGCATGCTAAGATGCAATTGATCAAGGCTTCTGTTGAAAACCAAAGTCTTGTGGAGATGATCAAAGCATAGCCTGTGTGGCACAACTTTGTGTAACGTGAATTAGCGAGCCTCACACCCCGGTTGTGAACCAAACACGGGAGAGGACCTCAGGGAGGACATGCGTTTCTTTCTAGCTAGGGCGGTGTCAGTGACCTACCAGCCCTGACATTTATATACTTTTCACCTGTGTGGTTGTTGCTGTTGCGAGGCGCCTCAGTTTGATCGGACGATCCAGGTCCGATGGAGTCATTCGTTGGCTCATTTGCGCCCCATAGGGCGGGGAAACGCAGTGTTCAGGATTTCGTCTAATTCACATCGGTGGACCGGCCATGTCGCTCCAAGGGTCGATGCGTTCTGATCCTGAGACATGGTAGGCTAGATTGTCTCGAATCGGTAGAGGACGAACCCTGGCCTCGGTTCATAGAAGGAAACCCAATTTCCAAATACGTGACTTTGCGGTTTTGATTGTATAACCTATATATGGCGACATAGTGGTATGGGCCATTCATGCCGCCTATGATTGATACTTATGATTTGAAGTTGTTTTATACACTATACACTGATTATAGTATCAAATGAGTTGTTTTAAAGAGTATCAAGCATTCTTTGGCTATTATAAGGTAAAAAACCTATCCTCCGGCTTGAGTTGCATTATGTGATGGGAACTGGGTCTTATAATAGCTTCATTTTCTTTATTTAGCATCGCGCTGTTGTTTTATGCACTGGTATTCTTGGGAGGAAACCCGTTCCGTGTTATACGGCGTAGTCCCTTGATTTACCGAACTTTAAATATAAAAAATAATAACTGTTTTAGTTCTCACACCAGTCACATGACTGACCTGGAGTTTATTGTTTTAACCTAAACTCTAGGAGCCCCTATTTTCCACGGACAGCTAGTAGTTTTGGTTTTTGCAGATTTATATTCACAGGATCCTGGTTTACAGCTGGAATGATATCCGGGAAGCTTTGTATCCGTATATCTCCTTTAGTTGTGTATTGTATTATTTTCCGCTGCTATGTAATTTATTGTAATCTCTGATATTTCTGTGTAATATTCATTCATACTCTGTATATTCTTGTAATCTAGTGCATTGTTGTAATATACAATGAAATGTTCTTCCGTCTGCGTTCTATTTTGTGGCTTGTTCTCGAACTATCCGCTCTTTCCTTTACGGGGAAGTTACGGGTTTTTACAGTTGGTATCAGAGCTTTAGTTTACAAAGCTCAGAGAACAAGGCACACTAGAACCATACGAAAGAATTCATCAGATATTGGATTAGTAATATCCAATGGAATGACTCGTTAGAGATGGGATCAGTAGTATCCTAGAACGAGTGTGAAGAGTATATTTTTAAAATGAAAACAAATTTTGTTTTGAAAATTTAAAATCAATTATTCGTATTTGATTATTTATTTCATATTGATTAGGACAGTCCAGTATATAGAAATTTTGCATATACGTCTTGCAAACGTGTGTTCAAAATTTTAATATATTGGGTAGATATAGAATCACACTCTAGTCGCCCGGAGATGATTCTGATGATGAGGCCTCATCATCAGTGTTTATATTCGAGTGACGAAAGTGGGATTTCTATATATTTCCTATAGACTGGTGTGAGAACCAAAATTAGACAGGGCATATTGTTGTGATTTTGCGTCAAAAATCTGATTTTTGACTATATATCAAAGTTATGAATTTCAAAAGCTAATCAACTAATTGATTGATGGTTGTGTTGTTGATTATTGGTTGATTAATTAAAATTTGTATTATATAGCCAATTTGATCAAATATTGAGTTGTGTTGAAAATTTGTAGCATTTGCTTGCATATACATGTACTTACAATGAACAGGTCATAGCAAGGAGGCTAGAGCAGAGAAATAAAATTTGTTTGCCCGACAAATAGGTACATGTTTACTATAATTTACTGTTTTGTTTGGGTGATGATGATTTTATGAGCCGATTGGCTTTTTCTTTTTAATTTTGAGATCAGAAGGCCTGTATGGCAATTTCGGGATTTTCCCGTGGCTCCCGGTGCAGGGGAGGTTATTGCGAAATTTTTCGAAAATTTAGGGTGTTAGCCAAATTTTAGAAAAATTTGAAGAGTTCTTAGAAACTGAAAAGTTGTAGAATGGAAGCCAGATCGAACGTAGAGTTGATTGATCAAACCACTTTCGACTTTGTTCCTTTTCGGGGACGAAAAGTTTTAAGTGGGGGAGATTGTAACAACCCGAAAATCTGGGCCAGTTTAAAATTTTTATTTTGGCAATTTTAGCGAATTTTGATTATTTAAAATGATTATTTTAAATAATATCGACGAGAAATTTATTTTGAATATAATTCGAACGTATATATTATATACGTCGTCGTTAGAATATAAATAATTATATATAATTATAAATAGAATTGAAAATGGCGCGGTAGTTCGATAATTCGATTTCAAACTTCAATTGAATGTATCGGGTGCAAAATAAACCGAATTTTAGTGAAACCAAAAATAATGGAATCTAATTGATAATATCTTTCCAACGAATCAGAAAAATCAAAATTTCATAGCGGGGATCAAAAGATATGTCCAGTTGAAAATTCTGAATAGTCGCAATGGAATTCAGGCCCTTAAAAATGGAATTTTTGCAAACGACCACGGATTTCGACGAAACCACTTTTGTTGGGTCCGTGGTGTAAAGTTATTGCTAGGTTTCAAATTTCATAATTTTTCGAATCAACATGTGAGCGTGGAAAAGGGAACGCGTTTGACCAGTTTCAGTTGATTTTAATCGACTGGAAAATGACCATTTTTCTAACGGTCTCAGAATTCGACGAAACTAGTTTTGTTAGGACCGTATCGTCAATACGAAGCTAGAAAATATTTTTCGGGAATTTTCCAAGTTAGTATGTGGCCTCGGTAAATTGAAATGCGCGTTCAAATTCAATATATAGAGTTATATGTTGATTTGGCGAAAACAGATCGTAACGATCGAATCAGCTTGCGATACATATCCCATTGTGTTCGTAATGGGGGTAAAACGCTATGGACGACAGGCGGTGGGCCTCGTTTAGAGGTCGAATAAAAAGTCAACTTTTTGAAATTAAAATAATTAAAAATATATTATATTATATAACTCACCTCACTTCTCTCTCTTACTTTCCCTTCTCAGTCAAACAAAAAAAAACCGATTTAAAGAAAAAACCTAGCCCCTCCCCCCCGACGTTGACCATCGCGTCGCTCAGCCCCAGGAGGCGCCGCCACCTCCGCACGCCGCCACCCCCTCCTCCTGTAGCTGCTGCCGCTGCTTCTTCTTCTCTCCCCTCTTCTACCCTCGAATCGTGATGCGCCCGAACCCAAACCCCCTGAACAGCCATCTCCGATCACCCACTCCTCCATCGTCGCCTGCCCCCTGACCCACATCCAACGCCTCAGCAAGTCCGCCAGCCCCCCCTATCCGCGTCGCACCTCCTCCCCTTTACACGCCAGACCCCCTGTAAGTTCTTTTTATTATTATTTATTTTTATTATTTTCTTTTAAATAGTTAGATTTTTATGGTAGGAAAATAGTTAGATTTTTATGGTAGGAAATAAAATTAGATTTTTCTATATTGAATAACAAGGAAAAAAATTAGATTTTTCTATATTGAATAACAAGGTAAAAATTAGATTTTTCTATATTGAATAGCGAAGTAAAAATTCGATTTTTATATATTAAATAGCAAAGTAAAAATTAGATTTTTCTATATTGAATAGCGAAGTAAAAATTCGATTTTTATATATTGAATAGCAAAGTAAAAATTCGATTTTTATATATTGAATAGCGAAGTAAAAATTCGATTTTTATATATTGAATAGCGAAGTAAAAATATGATTTTTATTTATTGAATAGCAAAGTAAAAATTCGATTTTTATATATTGAATAGCAAAGTAAAAATTCGATTTTTATATATTGAATAGCAAAGTAAAAATTCGATTTTTATATATTGAATAGCGAAGTAAAAATTCAATTTTTATATATTGAATAGCGAAGTAAAAATTCGATTTTTATATATTGAATAGCGAAGTAAAATTGTGATTTTTATATATGTAGAGAATACGGGCAGAGAAAGTGACAAAAGGCAAGAATGGAGAAGATTTCTACCTAAGAAGAGTCGAGGCGTTGGATTAGCTATTCTGTGAGAATTTCTCACTCTTTGATTTAATTTTCTAGTTATATATATATATACTAGGATGCAGACGGTGTTTAGTAGCACCCGACACCCGTCGTCCACAGACCATGGACGGCTTGTATGCTTGTTTGTTTGATTTTGACGTGTAGTTGATTGTGTGAGGTGATGTAAAATGAAATAAAATATTTGTATAGTTAAAAATATTTTATAGTTAAAAATAGAATTTTTAACGTGTATATAAAATGAAATAAAAATAAACAAATCGGACGATTTGTTTGTATACACACATTTGACTGATATTGATTGGGACGATAAATTTTACACATCGCCCAACTGCACAAATAAAATCTGTGTTTGATGGTTTGAAACCCCACACGGGTATTGGGATGACATATGACATACACAAATCCCAATAATTAGTCGTATGTCGATCGATTGATTGACAGGCTGTTATAAGCATTGAATATTTATAGTTGATGCTTATACAGTGTAGAATGCACTTTGGATGATGGTTGATTATTCATCGTTGTTATTGTATACATGTGTTGTAGAAAATCCATATAATTAACATTATATGGTAATTGATTGGGCCTCATTATAATTTCGAAATAGAAATATTTGAAATAAAAATATTTGAATAGAAATATTTGAAATAAAAATATTTGAATAGAAATATTTGAAATAAAATATCTGAAGTAGAATATTTGAAAAATCGAAATATATAAAGCGGCGTTGATAGATTGACACCATTTTGACGTGAATGATATTTATATCGATTTTATTCAAATTAAAGTGAATATTAAAGTGAATTGAAATTCGAATTTAATTGAATTGATTTGAAATTCGAAATAAACTGAAATGGTTTGAAATTCGAATAGAATTGAAATCGTTTCTGAATAGAATTGAAATGGAATTGAAATCGTTTTAAAATGAATTCCAATAGAAATTGAATAGAAATGAATATGAATTGAACTGAATTAATTTGAAATTCAAATTGAATTGAAAACGAATGGAAATTGAATTAAAAATCGTTTTGAAAAGAAAATCGACGAAAAATATATTATATATATATAATATAATGGCCTGAATAGAACGCGCCGCGCCGCGGCAGTTCGCGAATTTCGACCATTGACTTCGAATGGATGTTGCGGGAGATCCGACCGTCGGATTCTCCTAAAACAGGAACCGTTGGGTTCGTATCGAAAAGAGCTTTCTAACGAATGTGAGAAATTAGAAATCTAACGGTTGGATTTGGAATTATGTCCAAATCAAATTTGAAAAAGGTCGCTGTAAGTGCAGTTCGATGGCCGTTGATGGAAATCGACTGTACGGGCCTTGATAAAATTATTAAAAATAGTAATAATTTGTGTAAAATCATAAGAAATGATTTGGGAAAAATTGGGATGGAAAACTCCATATTTGAAAAGATAAAAATAGATTTTTATCGAAATGAACTAGTTTTGAACTAAAATTATAATTCTATTTATTTTTAAATAAATAAATTGAATTTGAAATGGTTTTGAAAAGAACCAGAATTTCCAATGATTGCATTGGAATGGATTTGAATCGAAATTGTCTTCGGAATATTTCGATGTTGGATTTCGTGATTATACAGATGTTGTTATGGAAATTTGAAAGATATAGATACGATATCTGTTGGTCGTAGAATTTGATATTGAATATAAGCCGGTATATTTTCTATTCAGAGCCTTGTGTTTAATATCAAATGTGATTTGGGTTTGTCGTGAATGGTGTCTTCATTAACACTGTTCTTGAACCCAGTTGAGAAAAGATTAAATCTTTTTATTTAGATTTAATGAAGTGTACCAATTAAATAATATTTAATTGGAATTGAATTGATATTGATTTTTGGGTCAGTGTTTTTAAATAACACTTGTTCTTTAACCCGATAATTAATGGAATGGGATTCTGGGTTTATCGTGAACCGTGTTTCAAATGACACTGATTCTTTAACCCAGTCACAGATTAAAACAAAGTGGAGTTTTAATGAATCTTTAATTAGATTGAAAAGATCGAGAATGGAGTATCACCAGTTTTGCTCCAGGTGATAGTTAAATCTTTAATTAGATTTGAACGTGAAATGGTAATTGAATTTACCGATAACACCATGGTGTTAGATATGAAGTATAACCAGTTTTACTTCATGGGATGAATAGGTTGGGATTGGGAAATTAAAACAAATGATTACTTCGGTAAGGTTCGTTAATCCCGACTAGTTGAATCGAAATTCAAAAGAAGATTAGAGAATAAATTCAAGGAATTTATCTTGGATAAAATTAATGGGAACCTTTCCTTATGAATGTGAAATTTAGAAACTAACTGTCGGTTAGCCAAGCAGAATGGTTTTCTGGATATTGATCTGATGTTGGTTTCGGCCTTCGGGGTTAATATTTGGGAAATTATTCTCTTGATTAATTTACGGTTAGTGACTGATGAATTGGAATGAGGCGTATGTTGTGTTTGTGTAACACTTATTTAAAATATACGCGAGTTATTCGGAAAGACCGGGTTTATCCCATTCTGAATAACTGATACGACGATAAGTCAAAGATGAAGACGGTGGTTGAAGACCGGAAGTCTTCACATCGTTTGGGTGATTACTGATGATCTTGATTGGGCTGTACACCCAAGATAAGGGAATCAATCGGTGGTCGTCCAGATGTGCTTGGAGATCGATGGATATGCGAGGAAAGTGCCTCCGGTTTCGTTCAGACCCAGAACGGACTTGTAAATGGATTGTGTGTCTGACATTGGATTTCATTCTGTGTGACTGATATCGGTTGCATAGAGTGGTTTGCCTGTGTGGCATGCTAAGATGCAATTGATCGAGGCTTCTGTTGAAAAGCAAAGTCTTGTGGAGATGCTCAAAGCATAGCCTGTGTGGCACAGCTTTGTGTAACGTGAATTCGCGAGCCTCACACCCCGGTTGTGAACCAAAAACGGGAGAGGACCTCAGGGAGGGCATGCGTTTCTTTCTAGCTAGGGTGGTGTCAGTGACCTACCAGCCCTGACATTTATATACTTTTCACCTATGTGGTTTTTGCTGTTGCGAGGCGCCTCGGTTTGATCGGACGATCCGGGTCCGATGGAGTCATTCGTTGGCTCATTTGCGCCCCATAGGACGGGGAAACGCAGTGTTCAGGATTTCGTCTAATCCACATCGGTGGACCGACCCTGTCGCTCCAAGGGTCGATGCTTTCTGATCTTGAGACATGGTAGGCTAGATTGTCTCGAATCGGTAGAGGACGATCCCTGGCCTCGGTTCATAGAAGGAAACCCAATTTCCAAATACGTGACTTTGCGGTTTTGATTGTATAACCTATATATGGTGACATAGTGGTATGGGGCATTCATGCCGCCTATGATTGATACTTATGATTTGAAGTTGTTTTATACACTATACACTGATTATAGTATCAAATGAGTTGTTTTAAAGCGTATCAAGCATTCTTTGGCTATTATAAGGTAAAAACCCTATCCTCCGGCTTGCGTTGCATTGTGTGATGTGAACTGGGTCTTATAATAGCTTCATTTTCTTTATTTAGCATCACGCTGTTGTTTTATGCACTGGTATTCTTGGGAGGAAACCCGTTCCGTGTTATACGGCGTGGTCCCTTGATTTACCGAACTTTAAAAATAAAAAATAATAACTGTTTTAGTTCTCACACCAGTCACATGACTGACCTGGAGTTTATTGTTTTAGCCTAAACTCTGGGTGCCCCTATTTTCCACGGGCAGCTAGTAGTTTTGGTTTTTGCAGATTTATATTCACAGGATCCTGGTTTACAGCTGGAATGATATCCGGGAAGCTTTGTATCCGTATATCTCCTTCAGTTGTGTATTGTATTATTTTCCGCTGCTATGTAATTTATTGTAATCTCTGATATTTCTGTGTAATATTCATTCATACTCTGTATATTCTTGTAATCTGATGCATTGTTGTAATATACAATGAAATGTTCTTCCGTCTGCGTTCTATTTTGTGGCGTGTTCTCGAACTATCCGCTCTTTCCTTTACGGGGAAGTTACGGGTTTTTACAGTTTACCACTTAACCTAGATGGGTTCAAGTGATAAGCAGTTTTCAAAAGTATTTTCTGTAACAACCCGGACTTTTGTGTAATTACCTATAAGATAATCAATAGCGGTTAATTTGTACTAAACTTGATTTGGGGAGGTTAAGTCGTAAAAATCCTTATAATTGTGTAAATTAAGGATAAAAATCGGTTGGAGTGTAATTAAATTACGTTAAGATGCAGTACAATCCAATATTAATTGAATAATTAAAAGAAATAATTACAAATTCGATTAATTAATCATTAAATTGATTATTTTGATAATTTAATGAGTTTGGAATTAATTTGGTGGAAATTTGGATAATCAAATAATATTGAGATGGGTTAAATTAAATAAATCGATGAAAAGGCTCAATCCAATGTTGAGTTGTCTAATAAAAATAAATAATCATAAAGTTTTGTAAGCCTTATATTGTGAAATAATAAGTGTCTAAGAGAATTGTATATACTTATTACATCAAGTCTCAAGTTTGACTATAGTGGAGAGCTTTTAATGTAATTGATATTTCTACGTTTTGAGTTGTAAATGAAAATCAAAACTAAATAATACTTTAAAGTTAATATTTGAATAATGTTAATCTATTTCGAATAAGATTTGATATTTATTTAACAAGAGAATATAATTTACACAAATTTGAACTTGAAAATGTAAGTTTTTAAAAATAAAAGATGTAAAATGTACATAATTGTAAAAAATAATTCTTTTGGTGTTTCGTGGATAAATTAGTGTTAAAAAGAGTTGAAAATATTTTAAATATGTTTATTAGAATTTTGCAAGGATATGAAATGTAAAAACCATAAGTTTTTATTAATTATAATGTAGAACGGTCATTTTTGAAAAACATGAATTTAGTATGTGTAATGTTAAAGGTAGTGTCTAAAAAGGTTTAGAATATTTTAACATGTATAAATATGTATGAAAATATTTACAAAATAATTTAAACAATACTTATTTGTGTTATAACTAGTTATTTGTAACTTTAAATATGTAAAAAAGTCGATAAAAGAGGGCTATGGTGTGCTAACTACTACAATTAGGCCTAATTTAGTGTTAATGTTTGATTGGGCCCCTAATCACTCTTATCCTCTAATTATGCAACTAAGAAAGATCTGGACAGGATAAGGAAAACAACGTACTTAATTTTATAGTAAAAAAAGAAACTATCTTCTTCTCCTCGAATTGACAACAAAGGAAAATTCAACCCCCTTTCCGAATCCTAAGCTCAAAAAACTTGCAAACTTAATCAAAATTGAAAGAAATTGTCAACTTATAAACCTAAAGGTAATCTCTACAAGAGATTCGTGGAGTTATTTCAACAAAAATCATATTATTGTTGATTGTCTTATCTTTATGTTTGCATGTTACGGGAAACTAACTTTTAGGTGATTTCAAAGCTTATTGAATGAAAAGTTGTTATTTCTTCAAATTCTTTGTTGTAAATTATTGAATCTGACTCTACATGAGTATCCTCACTCATTCTACATCAACATAGATTACAAATTGAAACATTGTGGTTTGAATTGAATCTTGTTACTGCAAAACTCAATTTTTGTCTCTGTTAAGTTTTACAGTTCAAACTGATCTCGGTCCTAATTTAAGAGTGCACTGCTCTCTCATTTTATGTCTGATTTTTGTGATTTATTTTCCTATTTGTTGTCTGAATATTGTACTTCAGTACTAATCAGTTTTGTGACATGAATCCTCTTGAAAAGACGGCCAAAAATGATCATAGCGTGGGTTTGGGGCAAGCAAACACCACCTGGAAAATCCGTCCAGGTAGGTCGACCCACCCTGAAGTTGGGTCAACCCTGAGTGGACCCAAGCACAATATGGGTCGACCCAGGAGGTGCATTACGGGGGTGCATTTTCATGTTGATCTGCTAGTTCCTTAGTTCTTTTCCTGCATATTTAAGCATTGGTTTGCCTATTTTTCTCACCTAGTTTAGCTTATGTATATGTAGGTTTAAACTGATTTTAGTTTCGGCTATTCAAAAGCCAAAATTGTAGTATAATAGTAATTCGAATTAGATGAATTTCACGTATATTTCGTTGTGCACTGTTGTTTCTATTTCGTGATTTTTATTATACTGTGAACATTATATAAAATAATTTCAAAAGAAATTTTCTTTATATAAATAAATATATATCGCTTCAAGACAAAGAGTTTTCTATAATTTGTTTTACAAAAATTAAAATGTATCAAGGCTACAATATAGAATTTTCCAAAATATAACGGTTTTCAAAAAAAAAATACCCCAAAGGCTTTCAAAATCATTTTATAAACTTGTTTTTCTCAAATCAAGTATTTTAAATATATAAAATTTGACATTTTTGCACACTTCGAGGAAGCAAGAACTCGATTTAAACTATATAATAAGTCACTTGGTACAAGACATGTAGATTAATTATATTTGTTAATTCCAAAGTTTTCAATTGAAGTTATTTTTGTTTTCCTGTGTGAAGTAGAATGACATGTTATGAATCGATTAGTGAAACGTGCGGTATGGGATGTATTGTTTTCACTTCCCAAGTTATTATTTGGAAGTCTGTGACACATTCTTCTATTATTGTCTGTACCTGGACTGTTGGTTCCTATATACGTATATAAGTTGTTGGGCAAATTATGGACTGTTGGGTCCTACATGAGACCGTTAGATCTCTTATGTATAGTACTATGCAAGCTGTTGGGCCACTTATTGGACTGTTGGGTCCTATTTTCATAATTGTTTGGCTAATACTTGGACTGTTGGGTCCTTTTATCTTGATTGTTATTTTCTAGATTTCTTTATGTAGATTTCTATAATTTAGACGATATTGAATGTTTTTACCACTATTGATGATGATTGTTTCATTATATAGTCTGAGTGCTGTTATGTTATTCATATTATGGTAATTCCATTCATGTGGGTTCAAACTCTTGAATTGGTTCTAAATGTTATGTATTGATGATTTATCACTTGATTGTGTTCCATAAAACTACACACCTTTTGCCTATCCTGAGAGCTTGGTAACTCATGGTTGATATACATCCTTGTGCCTTATATGATAAATCAAATCTTACTCATCTAACTATGACACTAAGTATTCATGTCATAACTTATTTCTTGAGTTTTTGTACCATATAAGATATTACCTTACATTATTATATCCTAATTATACCGTTCCAGCTCAACTGACCATGCATATTTATACTCGGGTCAGACAGAGTCTTTACAGGTAGCACTTGATGTAGATACTCTATCCAGCCTCGGCTTTTGGGCTACTTATCTTTTTTTGATTGGTTTGGCAAGTTTTGGACCAGTCACCTAGTATTTTGTAGCGCACTTTGACTATTGTTAAATTCTTTTAGCAGCATGGATATTGTGTGTGATCACCCACGTCCGTTAATGTCAATCTAATGAGAATGCATTAAGTTTCGTGAAGCGCAATAAGTAAACAGTGATTAAATGTACAAGACAGATATAAATAATGCAGTGGAAAAACTTTAACTTTTATTAATCAGAAATAAGGTTTCGAATCCAAAGTTACAACGTCATATTTTTCTCAAATACATAAAAGCAATTTGTCTCATAATCAGAGTACAAGAAACATAACAATATCCCTCAATTGTCATTACAATAAGCATGAATAAGCTGAAGAAAAAATACTTGCATAAGAAGAGCGATCCAAATCCAAGCAGAATCACGATCTCAACTACTGACCACTCCCACTTTGAGAACCAGGGGTGGGAGGAAGGAAGAGAGAGAAGGGAAACAAAAAGGGTCATACATAAAGTCTGGCGAGTTCTAGTAATTTCTTGCATATGTGTATGAAAAGGTGTCAAGACAGATCAATAATACTAGAAGATAAAGTATGTTATAACATGTATATAAGTACGAGGTAAACGAGATGTCAAGACAAGATAAAGGTAGATTAAACTTCCCATTCATATCCCAAGAGTTAAATTAACTACACAAACTTTACTAGTATTAACATGATTAGGTGTTGCCCTAATACTATCCATGCGATCGGCTCCCTATTACCCGAATATCCTGGGTCAGTACCGATAGTAGGGTGTATCAGTCCTTAACCGAACAACTTATGAAACACAACCATATCGGAAGGTGTTTTGACGTCTTAGGTCCCATAGCCAGATCCATGCACGCTCATGACTCCTTCAGAAACGCCTCCCTAATACCCCCAAAATCCTTGAACCTCTTATAATCAAGTTCAGTGAAGCGTTCTCTTACGCCTACCTAATGAGGGGGTACGTACCATAATACCAACAGGGATACTAATTGATATAAGTTCCACACAAGCCAACCCCTAGGCTTGTGTCTCCATGTAACTAGGATTTAAGAGTTCCGTTAACTTGATACAACAACTAGACTTGGGACCTCTTTAGCTTATTATTATTTAACAAGTGTAACTTAGTAGGTTTAAGTCCAATAATAAGCCCAGTTGTAAATTTACATTTATCTAAATGTTATTAGTGTACAACCCTTTTTCACCCAACAAGCACTTGCCTAGATGTACCACTAGATTTACAGTGTAATTTACTTAGTTTCCACATCTGGTGCAATTATATTCTTACATTTCATACTTAATATCACATTAAGTCCAATTTAACTGATTATCATGTTGCATGTTCTTCCTAACATGTAATTAACCTATCTTTAAAAGAATAACATGCGATTATCCTAACATGTAATTATTCAAGCCTAATAGGTTAACAGGTAATTATTCCAATTAGATTAACATGTGATTATCCCAATCTTAATAGGTTAACATGTAATTATCCCAATTAGATTAACATGTGATTATCCAATCTTAATATGTTAACATGTAATTATCCCAATTCTTACAGTCAAGGGTTATAGTACATAATATTCCCAATTTTCCACATTTATGTGTTATTATTCCAACTTATGTCCTTTATACGTAATAGCCTAAGCTTGAGTAGCCTAGGTTCAGCGTAAAATAAAAAGGAAAAAAGGGAGAAATATATCTCAGATTGAGTAAACAGGCATAATAGAAAGAATGTAAATAAATGAAAGACTCAATAGGGATAAGGAAGATAATGTTCATATTATAACTTGTACATCTAAATAGAAATACATGTATAACATACATAGTGATTATTTTAGGCACTGTTCATATCAGATCCAATGTTATTTACTATCTAGAACTTTTTTAAGTAATCAAGTCTAAAATTCAAGTAAAATTCGCAGTTGAACTTGGTGAAGAATCTGAATATACTACTGAAGAAAATGTCCACTTTAATCTTGTATTGGTGTAGCGTAGTCCAAATTGTTCTTGTTAATATATGTTTAGGTAGCACCTCGATAGTTCTATGCATAAATTTATCTTAGAAAAGATTTGGAGGAAGAAGGGGAAAGAAATGGTTTTGTGTAGTGTAGAAGAATCGAGGTTCATGCTTTTATATAGACTACCTAGGACAATCTGTCACCATTAGATTTAGGGTTTTAACCTCGTCCTTACACTTAGTGCTAAGTCAGTAACGAATAATGCCACAAAACAGTCCGGATTCATCAGTCCGCACCTGCCCAGATTTGGGGTGGGTCGACCCAAGCTAAGATTGGCCCCTAACGGGCCTTTTTCTCACTGCGTTTATTTCGATTTTCAGGAATTTATATTTTATTATATATATATATATATATATATATCTGTGTGTGTGTGGCCCCTGTATGTATACAAACTTCTAAAGCCCATAACTTCTTCATACATTATTTGTTTTATGCAAACTTGGGGTTTAAATGAACCAGTATTCCGAGACGAATTAACTATGATGCCAGTTTCACTTAATTCTGAATATTTAATTAAGTTAATCCCAAATCATTATCTTTAATTTATGGTTATAGTGTAATAAATTTTGGGATGTTACATTCTCCCTCACTTAAAGGATTTCGTCCTCGAAATCTCCAAGTTAAGAAGAATGTACTATCCTAACAACAACAATCTACTCATCAATCATCCATGGCATCCATTATCCTTAAGTATTTCTAATCTTGTATGATCATATGCAAAAGTGTGTGTATACGTTCTTACACTAATGCAAAAATCAAGCGGTCGACTGATTCAATTGATCTACTTAATGCAATATATGTTTGTGTCGTGTATCCAATATGTATGCAAATAATCCTAATAATACATATAAGTTCTATATGTATGCTCATACATTTATCCAAATGCAACATCCATATGATGATCCATCCGTTTTCATCCATAGAAAAATTTAAATGCACATATATCCATATGCACTATGTAAGTGATTGAGCCGATCTAGTGCCTAGTGTGTGTATATGCATCAACGAGAAACCACTAGCAAACACTTGCATCCATTTGTAACCATCAACCATAACATGTTTCAAACACATGTTTCCAACCATTGAATTCTACCTAAGGGTCGAAAGATTCGAACGATAGGTTACTAAACATGAATGATAGACACAAATACAAAGTAAAAAGCTTTGGAAAAGAAATCAAGAATGTACTTTCAAAAAGAAAAGGATAAGAAGTGTGAATCTTATTTTCGGGTTCCCATGTTGCATCTTCACGGTTTCCTCCCCATTGCACTTTCACTAATCGGATCTCCTTGTTACGTTGCTTCTTGATTTCCGATCCAACGATATGAGTAGGAATCCTTCCTACCGAGGCTTCCTACTCAACTTCCATGCCTTCTAGTGTGCTCGGCTCTACTATCTCTTCTGGATCATGTAGACATTTCCTCAAATGGGAAACTTGGAATACATCATTTACGCCCACCAGCCTATCCGGTAGCTTGACCCTATAAGCCATCTGACCTATTCTCTCTACTATAGGGAATGACCCTACGAATCTTGGCACCAACTTCCCTACTATGCTAAAGAGAACTACATTCCTTAGCTTTGAAACTTTGATGAAGACCATATCTCCCAATTCAAATTCCAAGTCTGTCCTCCTTTTATCGGCCTAAGATTTCTGTCGATCTTGGGCTACTTTCATCCTTCTTCGAATAAGGTTTATCTTTTTCGAAATCTCTCTTATCATATCAGGCCCTAGTAGAAGTCTATAATTAGACTTCCACCAACAAGTCAGTGATCTGCAAGGTCGTCTATATAACACTTCGAAGGGTTCCGTGCCTATGCTCTTCTGATAACTATTATTATATGCAAACTCAACCAATGGGAGATGCTCCTCCCAAGTCCCTCTGAAGTCTAGTATGAACAGTCTTAGTAGATCCTCAAAAACTCTATTAGCCCTCTCGGTTTTCCCATCCATCTGAGGGTGATAAGTTGTTTAAGTCTTAACCACGTACTTAGAGCTTCTTGCAAGCTCCTCCAAAATTCACTAGTAAATATAGGGTTGTGGTCACTTACTATACTTAAAGGTACCCAGGCCATGTAGTCTGTGACGACCGCCCATAACCCCCGCACTAAACAAGAGGAATAATGCGCTGAAAGGCGTGCCAGGCTGCTATGGACGATCATCATAGTAAGTGAACACATCGAAACCTGTCGTAGAACTCACAACGCAAGGATAAAATATAATAGAACATATACAACAGGTGATAGTAATGAGGTATCATATAGCAAACTTTTTGAAACTCTTTCAACATCCAGAAAGATTATCCAACTGATATCCAAGTTTGTACATAAGGCCTCACTGCAACTCTCAAGCAACTCAAACAGCGGAAACAGAAATACTAGATAGAATAAAACTGGTACGCCAGCCTCCTGCTCGTCATCGCTCAGCTTCCTCGTATCACTAAGCTCCATTACCTGTAACCTGCTACTTAGTCTGCCCATCCACAACCGGATGAACAGCCCAAGGTAATAAGAGGAGACATAAAACCTTGAGTCAGACAATAGTCTTAGTGAGTGATAATACAGCTAACAAACTTCAACAAGAAAGCATATGAGAATGGGTAAATGAACAACTTATCTACCCACATCACCAGAGAAGAACTCAACCTTATCTTCCCCACATCGGATAGTGATAGCCTTTACATCAAGCAATTCAACCATTAATCCATAGAAACCAGAACAACCATTCATCCATGGGAAAACAGAGACATCCAACAATAGCACTCAAAACATCCAGATTATATAAGTCTCACACAGACAACCCTAATCGAGTTTAACATTCCCCAAGTACTCTCGCCAGAGGCCTAAACCAATATCACTTAAGCACTTAGAGAACATATCCCCCGACTTTGGGATAATCTATGCGAGATAGTACAAACATAACAATCAATCATCCATGACTGACTCTGGCTATCACCGCCAATCCTGCTTTGAAACCATCATTATCGTATGACGGCCAACCTTGCCATATGTCAAGGGCTAATGGTAACCCCAGCTCTAGCATGAACTCCATATGCCCAACCTTGGCAATGTCCAACCTTGACACTAGGCCTTTCCCCAACCGGAATGACCCAGAGTACTCGACCAACAACCGGTCATTGTACCCTTGCTTTGAGCCTGCTAGAACTTACGACAATGATGACCTCTCGGCCTTCGCATCTCTAGTCGTCCAACCTTGACGATGTTTCATAGCTCAAGCAACCTTCTCGAGCAGCCATTATCCACCAACTCACGACCTTTGAGTTGTCATTGCATTCGCTGTTCCACCTTGATCAACGAACACATTCATCACTTCGAGCCCTCCTTCTTGAACCACTTCGAAGTCACGCCATTACCGAACCAAAACACACCCCTGCGCTGCGGCTAAGGTTTGGGGGGTTGCCCCTGAAAAATATTTTTTTCAGACCTTTTTGGTTCGTACCCGAAAACGTACTTTTTCAGAAAACGACCCTGCCAAAACCGACCATCCTTGCTCCAGAACGACCAGCTAAAACCGACCAGCCTTGCTCCAGAACGACCAGCTAAAACCGACCAGCCTTGCTCCAGAACGACCAGCTAAAACCGACCAGCCTTGCTCCAGAACGACCAGCTAAAACCAGCCTGCTTTGCTCCAGAACGACTAGCTCCCCTAGAGCGACCAAGATTCCAGAGCGACTAGGATTTGCTTCCAGGAAAAACCGACCAGGATGCCTCCATTCAGAACCGACCAGGATGCTCCATTCAAAACCGACCAGGATGCTCCATTCAAAACCGACCAGGATGCTCCAAAACGCCCCAAAGCCTGTCTTGCTCCCCAGGCCACGTCTTGACCGAACTCTCCAAACCGACCACACCAGGAAAACCGACCAGAAACCTGCACAGCTCCATTTCGACCTCGATTTCTACCAAAACTTCGCCAAACGACGAATCCAACGAAACCAACTCATCCAATTCATCCAAAAGCAACCACAAACATGTTATGCAACCAACAATATCATCAATCTAACAATTTCCATCAAAAACACATAAATTTCCCAAAAACATGATAAATGAATCATATGAACACAAATATAGATCTAACTTGCATAAACTTGTGGAGAATCATGAAATTAACCATTAAACTATCTAAATCAGATCCTAAGGTGATTCATATGTAATATAAACATAGCATAATGTAGATCTAAGGAAAAGAACATGGAAATGATGAAATTAACAACATAAAACTCATATACTTGCATGAATCCGAATGAAAGATGTAAATCACTCACCAATTATCCAAATCTAAGCAAAAGCAATGAAAACGCAATCCGGACAGCGAACACTTCGAATCAAACTCTTCAATCCGATGAATTCGCCCTTGAAACGATGTAGATCTAGCCTCTTATGGTGTAGATCTTCGATTTCCCTCCTTGGATTTTGGAATTTTAATGGTGGAAAGATGTTAGAGGAAGAAGGAGATCAAAGCCTCCCCATAAGAGAATGGAAAATGCCAACCTTTCTCCATACCCCTTTCCCCCTATTTATAGTCTCCACCCACCCTCTAATGGGCCTTCTCCAAATCAGCCCATTAGCCTTCCAAAACCTGAACAGCCAACTGAAAAACCTTAAAACAGCGATTTCTCCCAAACCGCTGAACCAAATCCTTAATGTAACCACTCTACGGAAAGAGAATCATCAATTCCTTTCCAATGGCACAGGTCTCACCCTTTGATTCGACCTGAGTCAAAAGTTATGCCCTGTATAAGACTGACAGGGGCAAAATGGTCACAAACAAAAACAGTAAAATTTATGGACATGTCTCACATCTCCATAAGCAACATACTAAAAGATGAGAATGATCCAACCCTCAGGGAATAAAATAAAATTATTTTATGATCTTCCGATACATAAAATGCGGGCTGTTACATAGTCGGACAATCTCTTTGAGGCAAACTGAAGCTAGCCAAGCTGTCGTCCTCTTGCTCTTCACTAAGAGAGACACTCTTTATAAGTCTATCTACTATCACCCAAATGCTTGTGTTGCCCTTCCTTGATCTGGGTAGTCCATTAATGAAATCCATAGAGACACTCTCCCATTTCCATTGCGAAACATCTAGGGGCTGAAGCAAACCATCGGGTTTCTTTTGTTTACCCTTGACTTGTTGACAAGCCAAACATTGGGCCACGAGTTTTGCTACATCTTTCTTTATGCATGTCCAATGGAAAACACGCTTCATATCTTGATACATCTTAACCCTCCCGGATGGATAGTCATCTAAGAGTGATGAGCTTCTTCTAGTACTGTTTTTAGCAACTCCCTAATTCTAGGGGCACATAGTCTTCCATCTTGCCTTGGCCAGCCTTTTTCATGTACAGCATATCTAGCTAAGCGACTAGAAGTTTCTCCTTGGCCGAGTCTGTCCAAGATGTTCTTCAACTGCTGGTCCTCTTCCTGTAAAGATCCAATTCGCTCTAATAGAGTAGGTTGCACCTCTAACGATGCCAACAAACCATATGTGAAATTCGTAGATGGCTTAAAATTAAAGGTTGAGATGTACTCCAAGCTTTGCCTTTCTACAAATAGAGGACTCAAGGTCATCCTCTGCCTACTCAATGCGTCCGCCACTATGTTACCCTTTCCTGGGGTATAAGCTATCTCAAAGTCGTAAGATGCTAGGAATTCATCCATCTCTGCTGCCTTAGGTTGAGGTGCTTTTGAGAGAACAAGTATTTGAGCGACTTATGGTCCGTGTATAGATAAATTTTTCTCCAAGCAGATAATGCCCCCAAGACTTGAGTTTGAACCTTATTGCTACTAATTCCAAGTCATGGGTGGGGTAGTTATTTTCATGAACCCTTAGTTTCCTACTTCCATAGCATACTACCCTACCCTCTTGCATTGATATGGCACCTAATCCTATGCCGCAAGCATTTATGTAAAATTTGAACATCTTTCTTCGGTTTGGCATAGTCAAAACTGGTGTTGTTGTTAGAGCCCGTTTCAGTCTTTGGAAAACATCCTCGGCATCCAAGCTCCAAGAAAAAGTCGAATTCTTCTTTGTTAGACGTGTAAGCGGAGCTGAGACCCACACAAAGTCTTTAACAAACTTTCTATAATAGCCTGCCAATTCAAAGAAACTTCTTACCTCCATTGCATTCTTTGGAGCCTTCCAATCTTGAATGACAACCACCTTAGAGGGGTCTATCGTTATCCCTTCCTTAGAGACCACATGCCCTAGTAATCTCACTTTCTCCCTCCAGAAATGGCACTTAGAATTTTTTTTCTTTAAGTTGGTGTGATCTAAGTGTACTTAGAACTTCCTCTATGGGTTGGGCATGTTCTTCTTCGCTCTTGGGAGAGGACCAAAATGTCATCTACTAACATCACTACGAATTTGTTCAGATACTCCCTAACACCCGACTCATCAAGTCTACGAATTATGCGGGTGCATTAGTTAACCTAAAGGCATAACCATTGTAACACCCTGTAATTTTATAACATAAAAATTCACAAATTAAAGTATACTTAATTTTTAGAAAAGAATTAAGTGAAATGGGTTGCGCAGAGAAATATATATATATTGATATATATATTTATAAAAATTAAAAATTAAATAAATAAATATGCAAAAAAGTTCAAAACAGCGAATTGGGAGGGGAAATAACCGAACCGGCCCATTTTTGAGGTCGACCCGAGCCTCGCTGGGTCGACTAGGGGTTAATCCAGGGTGTTTGGCTGTCAACCCGTGGGCCGATTCGCTCAAATGCAGATTTTGCATTTGATTGGTTCTCATGGTTCAGGGTTAATCTAATGGTCCTAAATAACTTCCTACACCTATAAATACATCCTAATGCTAACCCTAAACCTAATTAAAATAGAATAGTTACCGTCATACTGTCGCCATGGAAATCAATGGAGCCGCCGCCAACTAAGAAAGAAGAAAAGCAAATTCAATTCTAATTCTCTCAACCCTAAAGCAAAGCAAAACTCTCTCTTTTCTTCTCTAAATTGTGAGTATGATAGTCTTAACAAGATTATTATTATTTTAATTAGATTGAGTTATGAATGGATTATGAGTAGATGATGTGAATTATCATATATGTTGTTGTAAACCCTTTTTGCTATCACGTATATTGTAAATCCAATGTTATGTGATGATGATATCTTATATGTTGTAAATCATGCTATGGTGATGTTATGTATGTTGAAAGTTTCTATGCTAAGTTGTGATAAATCATACATGTTAAAAAGCCATGATGTTACTATCTATGCTAGTTAGTTCATATTAATTAAATCATCATGTTTGGGCTATGTTGATTTATATGACAAGTCACATATGCAAGCTAGATTGATTAGAAAAGTTATGAATATATGCCATGACATCTATTATGACATCTAGAATTATGCTATGACATATGTGATATCCTATGCTAGTTCACACCATCATTATGTTGCCTAAAAACCCCATATGCAAGTTTATGTATAGATTTGGGCTATGGTCATATCATATAAATTGAGACATTTAACAAGTTGACACCTTTTGATCCTTAACATGTGTAGTTTATGCAAGTTTCACCCCTATTATGATTAGATTTATTTTAATTGTCTATATGTTGTGATAATTTATCTTTATGCTAGGTGTTAGACTATACAAGTCTAGCCTATATTATGCGTTGAATAAGCGAACGTATAAACGTGGGGTAGGGGTAATATTAAGGATTTAATATTAAAAAGTTGGGGTGCAATTGATATGATTTTGCATGCCATAACTGGATGGCCATAATTGAGTCAATTATGGACATCATTAAAAGTTGACTTAATTAATAATTTGAATAGGGAATTATTAAAACTGGGGTAAAAGATTTTAAGTGTTAATCAATGCTTAGGACACGAGGTTGGACTCGTTTGTGACGTAAACCTACCCGGACCCGCCCGGCAAATCCAGTGGTCACAAATGTCAGCCCAATGTGAGAGGTCCTAGGCCTAAACTAAAGCATAACGGTTGTAAAGACACGAGGTTAGACTCTTTTATGGTGTAAGACTGCCCGGACCCGCCCGGCAAATCCAGCTGCCATAAATGCCAGTCTAATGTGAGAGGTCTTTATGAGGTTATGGCCTGAATGAATTAAGAAATACTTAACTAGATAAACATGTAAGGTGGGACATGGGGGTTAAGTAGGTGCCTTGGGTGGCATGAGGAATCTAGGGGGTTCCCTTAGTGGCATGTGAAATACGATTAGTAAGACTTAACCAAACACACATGTAAATGAACATGACTAAGAGGGTTAAGTGGGATATACTAGTGACAAGCTTAGGTGGGTAGCTTGTGGGGGCCCATTTCGACCAGTATCCCAAACGTATCTTTATGGGCTCGACCCAAGTCGAGGACGGGACACGCATTCTGGGTTTGACTGTAAGAGGCCAAAACGGGGAGTGGTGGCAACGCAAGTCCAACGGGTTTCGTATGCGTGTGTGGACCCGGGCTGGTAGGTAAGACGTTGTTGCATCATGTAGGTATAAGTCGTGCATTCTCAACTTGTATCGGGTTGCCACTTTAGGGGAGTGATACACCCCACTGTGGGGCCAGCACAGGTATCTACGAGTAGGGAGCCGATCGAAAGTGGGTAGTGGGGTACACCTAGTGGAGATAGGGGCAGACGGCACCTATGTAGTCAGCTAGGGGTACGTAAGGCTATTTATAAAGTTTCTGTGTGAAGCAAGTGGGATCAAACAATAGGGTGACTGGTGTGGTGCAGTGTAGTAATGTGCGGTGCAGTGTAGTAATCATTCGTTAGTAATTAGGTGTGCCTTTACCGTTATCTTTAACGTTATCTTAAACGCTATCTTTATCTTCCTACGAGTTCATAGACATTTACTTGTCTTCCAGCTTATGCCTTAGTCTAGTTATTTTGATAATAGTATTGTTAGAATTATCATACTCGCCAGACTTTATGTCTGACCCCCTCTATTTCTATCCTTTTTCCCCCTCCAGGTCCTCAGGTTGGGCCCAGCTCTAGTGGAGTTTGATTGGATTGCTTCATCTCTCTTGGAAAGCTTGGACCGTTGAAGTAAAGTCCAGCTTGTTATCTTTTTAATGGCTATTTATGTAATGGGATTATGTATTTTGTTTTTATGAAGATGGATATTATACATGGTTTTATGATGTAACAAACATGTTTAATTTCCGCTGCACTAAAATGAAGTTTTAGATTTCCAAGTACTATTTATTATCTTTCTTGTTGTAATTTTTCTGTTCTATATTCACTTATAACCTCCATGGAAGTTAATGCATTCCCTTTGTGAGTGACATTAATGGACGTGGCGTGTTACAACCATCCACTAGAAGAAATTATCCAGAGTTCTGAAAGTTGTCTTATCAATGCTATCATCCGCTACTCTGAGCTGATGAAATCCTATGGCTAGATCTAATTGCGAGAAAACTGAAGTTGTAACACCCCGTGAATTCTATAACGTTAAGCTTCACGAATTAAAATATAATTAATTATAAATGATGAAATCAAGGGAAATGGGTTATGCCATTGCGTTCGTCTCGAAATTCTGCTTGAGATAGAGTCCAAGTTTGCATAAAACGGATATCGTATGAAGAAGATATGGATGAACGAAGTTGGGCGAAAAACCAGAAAATGGGTTAGAATGCACTGGCGCACTTGGGAAGTGCACCAGAACAGAAATGAACTGGCGCACTTGGGAAGTGCGCCAGTACATTTTTGGCCTGGCGCACCTGCCAAGTGCGCCCAGGCCGAGAGGAAACCTACACAGCTTTCTGGTTTGACCCTGGCTGGCCTGGTCGGGTTCTGGTCGAATTTCTGAGCTCTGCTGTGTCACTAGGGCTAACTTGTCACTTTCTGATTGGTTTCTCTTGAGATGGATGGCCTTGATTAACCCTAGCTTCATCGATGACTCTAATTAGTTTGAAACCCTATATAAACAGCCCCCTAGCCCCTTCTCTTTACACCATTCTTCTCTAACCTTATGCTACACAATTTCATTCCTATACTCTGCCTCCGTTCTTATTAAATAAAATAATGGCATCGTTACTCTGCTGGAATCAAAACTTGGACTGATGCATCTTCTTCTAACCTGAATTGAATTAAAAGCTAAATCAAATCTCAAATCAAAGTCTAGATCTACAACAACGTAATTGTCTACAACAAGGGAACACTAATAAATTACAGAATTCAGAACCCAGAACTCAAGACCCCTTATTCGGTGAGTTCTAGTCACTTTTAGGTTTAAATAAATAAAAGTGAATTGTGGTAGACTATGATTTGGGTATATGTTGTTTATTGTTGTGAATCATGATATGATGCAAGTTTATTATTGTTGTGAATCATGATATGATGCAGTTATTATGTTGAGAAACAATGAATCTATGCAAGTCGTTATGATGAATCTATGCAAGTCGTCATCATGAATCTATGCAAGTGGTTATTATGAATCTATGCAAGTTGTTATCATGAATCTATGCAAGTCGTTATTATGCAAGTTGTTATCATGAATCTATGCAAATTATTATGAGATCATGCAAGTTACCTATGCAAGTTATTGTGTGATGAATTCATGAACCTATGCTAGTTGTTATGTTGTGGATCATGAACCTATGTAAGTCACCTATGTAAGAAGTTATGTTATGAATCATGCAAGTTGTTATATTGTGAATCTTGAACCTATATAAGTTTTTGACTATGATGAGAATCATGAACCCATGTTAGTTGTTAATTCATGAACCTATGCAAGTTGTTATGAATTTATGCAAGTTGTTAATTATGTGGTGAATCATGATTATATGCGAAGTTATCATGTCATTTTCCCTAGTTGTCATGCTTATGCCAAAAATTGTACTGAAACGATCACCTTGTCATTCCCTTTATTTTATTGTTATGGTGAGACTATTTAGTAGCCTCGATGACGCCAAAACGCAAACGGTTACGCTAGTTAAGAAACAGGGAAAAAGGGGAATTTGAAATAGGCATAATTTACATAGTGATCATGTAAATTGGACACATGATTCTAGTAGGGAAACATATAGATAATTACCTATTATGACATAGGTAAAATTGGGTAAAAATGGTACAATTTGAATATGACCATTTATGGATAGGAAATTCAAATTGTTAATAAAATTGGGTAAAAATGATAAGTAGATAATTACCTCGATAATTACCTACTGGTGCCCAATGCCTGCTTTTTCAACTCCGGACTACGTGCACGACCATAGCCCGCCTGAACCTACAATGGCGCACCTACTCAGCCGTCGTTCTGGTCGCTTACAATCAGCCCAGTAATCGTGCCCCACCCTGCCTAGTCCCAGGGTATCATGATACATCTAAGTGGGTTACTGCTGAAAAGGACCGCGTAACTAGGGTTTCTAATGGGTTAAGTGTTGTCATTCAAATTCGTGACTTAACCCTATCCAGATCGTGTATCAAGTTGGTTAAGTGTGTTTAAGCAGTTCGTGACTTAACCCTATCAAGTCATCGTGTCAAGTTGGTTAAGTATATTCAAGTGGTTCATGACTTAACCCTATCATGTGGCATTAATTCATTAGTGCACACCAACCTCTCACATTAGAATAACTGTTGTGTTTACTGGATTTGCCGGGCGGTTCCGGGCAGATTTACACCACAACATAGTCTAACCTCGGGTTTTTACGTGCCATATGTCCAACTATTCACATTGGATCCTATTGTTTGCAGCCACTGGATTTGCCGGGCGGTTCCGGGCAGATTTACACTGCAAACTCAACTCAACCTCGAGTTGGCCATTTTCAAGTTATCTAATTGTCATGCCCACGTTCAAGTTTTCATGTCTAGATTCATGTCAAGTTTTCAAGTCATCTTTCATGTCAAATCGTGTCAAGTTCATGTCCATATTCAGGTTCAAGTCATAATAACGTTCATGTTCAAGTTTAAAGCTAATTTATGTTTTACCTAGTCTACCCAAATCGTTTTCCCATCGCACGTAAGTTCGAATCGATACAAATAAATCTAATAGGGAATAACATAAAAAGGAATGGGTATAATGTGACAAAAGTGATTACTAGCATAGCATGATATGACTTGAAAAGATTAAAATATTACTGACATATGAAATATAGGCGTCAAACATAAAGATTCCAAATCTAGCAAGATAAGGTACTAGTCAAAATAACAGTTGTCACAAGGTGACAGTATAGTCATGGTAACGACTGTCATAAGGTGATAGTATAGTCATGATACGACTGTCATAAGGTGAAAGTATAGTCATGATACGACTGTCATAAGGTGATAGTATAGTCATGGTACGATTGACATAAGGTGCTAGTCATAAACATGTGACTAATAACAGATTCAACATGATAATAAGAGGGGTTTCTTTTGATTTACAACATGAATAAGCCCCAAATCAATGTCATAGTAATATTCAAGAGTCAAGATTCAAGATGAACAAGAATGGATGTAAAACAGTCATCATACATAGGTCCAATTTCAATTTTACATCATATTCATATTACATTTACAGTTTAAATCTAAAAATAACTGGGGCTTACAGATCGTGGTTCGAGAATTAGAAAAAAAGAGTCAATGTTGAATATACTTAGTCAAGTCCTAATAGAAGTCCCCAAATAAGCAATTCCCTTAACGCAGTCTCAACGTAGAAGAAGCAGTCCTTCTCTCAAACTTTTCAATCAGAATCAGAGCAGCATAAGGTCAGAAAGAATTTTGTGTAGAGAGACTGGTGTTAGGGGCTGTATTTATAGGGTCAGGTCAACGAATGTGGACAGAAATGAGGCCAAATACATCAGAGTGAATCCAGCTTCAGAAATGGGCTCGGGCACCAGGTCGACACCCAGGTCGACACTATGGTCGACCTGGTCCTGGGTAGGTTGACTACATAGTCGACCCCCAGGTCGACCTGGTCCTGGGCGGGAAATTTTCTGCCTAGTCCATCTGGAGGTTTGAAATTCGAATTTTGAATTCAAATTGAGTCTGTTTTGAACTTGAAAATTTCTAAAAACTTTGAAAGGTCATAACTTGGTCATACGGACTCCGATTTTCGAAAACTCGGACTTGTTTCCAAGTAGAATTTCGAGACGAACGCAATGGCATAACCCGTTTCCCTTGATTCTTATTTTAAAAATTAATTATGCCCTGATTTATGGTTATTACACGTTATAAAAACACGGGTTGTTACATTCTCCCCCCCTTAAAGGATTTCGTCCCCGAAATCTCTAAGTTTGGGAGGATGTGTCCTACCATCCATCATCCATCTACTCAAAGCATCATCCACAGGCAACCATTGTCCTTAAAAGATTTCTAGTTCTGTATGAACATGTGCAGAAAGTGTGTGTATATGTACTTATCTAATGCAAAAGATCAGGCGGTAACTGATTCAGTAAACCTCCTTAATGCAAAATATGTTAGTGTCATGAATCCAACATGTATGCAAATTCCTAACATAGTTCATAATCTCTACATGAGTGCACAATCATTCATCCATATGCAACATCCAAGTGATAGCATAACAAGTTCCATCCGTGTACAAGTACTAGCACTCATGCATATGCAACATGAAAATGTGCCTGAGCCGATCTAGTGCCTAATGTGTGTCATGCATCCACTAGCAACCACTTGCAACCATTTGCAAACATCAGCCATAATATGTTTCAATCACATGTTTACATCCATATGGTTCTACCTAAGGTTCTCAAGATAAGATCGAGAAGATAACAAGACAAACGTAGACATTAGAAGCATGATATGAAAAGGTTTCCAAGTTTATAGGAAAAAGAGATCGAGAACGTACCCTCAAAAAGAAATGGGTAAAGCGCGCGTATCTTCTCTTCGGTTTACCAAGTTGCGTCTTCTTGGGTTTCATTCCACTGCACTTTCACTAGCTTGACTTCTCGATTCCTTAGCTTCTTAATCTCCGTTCCTAAGATACGAATCAGAACTCGCCTTAATGCCGCTTCTTTTTCCACTTCTACGTTTTCAAGGATGCTTGGCTCAACCACTTCGGCTGACTCATGCAAACACTTCCGGAGATGCGAGACGTGAAAGACATTGTGTACTCCAGATAACTTCTCGGGTAAGTCTACCTTATAGGCCATTCGTCCAATCCTCTCAATGATAGGGAACGGTCCTACGAATCTTGGTGCTAGCTTTCCAACTGCTCCAAAACGAAATACATTGCGTAACGGAGAAATTTTTATAAAGACCATATCTCCGACTTCGAACTCTAGGTCTATCCTTCTCTGGTCCGCATAATATTTCTGTCTATCTTGGGCCGTTTTCATCCGTCTTCGTATCAACTCAATCTTCTCAGAAGTGTCCCTTATCATGTCGGGCCCAAGTATAAGTCTGTCTGTCGTCTCCCACCAACAAGTTGGCGACTTTCATGGTCTTCCATACAGGGCTTCGAACGATGCCATTCCGATGCTAGCTTGGTAACTATTATTATATGCAAACTCCACGAGAGGAAGATGGTCTTCCCAAGTACCACCGAAGTCAAGAATACATAGCCTTAGGAGATCTTCTAGTACCCTATTTACCCTTTCGATTTTTCCATACGTCTGTGGGTGATAGGCCATGATTAAGTTCAGTCGTGTTCCCATTGCTTCTTGCAGACTATTCCAAAACTGGCTAGTGAAAATCGGGTCACGATCACTAACTATACTAGAAGGAACTCCATGCAACCGTACTATCTCTCGAAGGTAAATAGACGCTAGCCCTGATGCGGTCCTCTTGCTCTTCACCGGAATGAAGTGAGCACTTTTCGTGAGTCTATCAACTATGACCCATATGCTAGTATTTCCCTTCCTTGATCTAGGCAGGCCATCCACGAAATCCATCGAGATACTCTCCCATTTCGATTGCGGAACTTCTAAAGGGCGTAAT
This sequence comes from Allium sativum, assembly GCA_030737875.1. NCBI lineage: Eukaryota > Viridiplantae > Streptophyta > Magnoliopsida > Asparagales > Amaryllidaceae > Allium > Allium sativum. The sequence continues at coordinate 52,845,692 of CM060919.1, forward strand.
AGTCCACCGGGCTTCTTTGTCTCGGCCTTTACTTATTGGCACACCATGCACTTCGAAACGAACTCTGCCACGTCCTTTTTCATTCTGGCCCAAAAGAAAATGCGTTTCATATCCCTGTACATCTTATCCCCTCTAGGATATATACTCATCTTCGAGTGATGCGCCTCTTCGAGAACTCTCCTTACTAAGTCTCCCACTTGTGGGACACATAGCCTTCCATCGCGCCTTAGCCATCCCTTGTCATATATGGCATACCTACTGAGGTGACTCGACGTCTCACCCCTAATCAGCTTGTCCATGATTTCAACTATCTGCGGGTCTTCCTTCTGTGAAGTCCCTACTTGATCTAGAAGTGTAGGTCTTAGCTCAAGAGATGCTAACATAGCATTCAATGACTCAACAGCAGGTGTAAAATCAAAGGTTGCTATAAACTCAAGGCTTTTCATTTCAACAAACAAGTGGCTCAAAGTCAACCTTTTTCTACTTAGCGCGTCCGCCACCATATTACCCTTGCCACGGGTATAAGCTATATCGAAGTCATATGATGCCAAGAACTCCATCCACCGCTGTTGTCTCAGATTCAAGTCTTTCTGTGAGAAGAGGTACTTAAGTGATTTGTGGTCGGTATACAGCTCGAACTTCTCCCCTAGAAGATAATGATGCCATGCTTTAAGTGCAAAGACAATCGCGGCCAACTCCAAGTCATGCATGGGATAGTTTTTTTCATGAACTTTAAGTTGTCTGCCCCCGTAGCATATTACTCTTCCTTCCTGCATTAGGACATCGCCCAATCCTGTGCCACACGCATCTGTGTACACGGTAAACATCTTACCTCCATCGGGTAATGCCAAAACTGGAGCTGTGGTGAGGGCTCTCTTAAGTCTCTTAAAAGCAGCGTCACATTCTATGTCCCATGTAAAAGGTAGGTTCTTCTTTGTTAACTTGGTAAGAGGGGATGAAATCTTAGCGAAGTCCTTAATGAACTTCCTGTAGTAGCCCGCCAGACCGAGAAAGCTCCTCACCTCCGTTGCATTCTTAGGAATTTTCCAGTCCTGTACCGCAACTACCTTTGCGGGGTCCACGGCTATGCCTTGCATAGAAACTACATGTCCAAGGAACCGAACTTCCTTCCTCCAAAAATGGCATTTGGAGAACTTAGCCTTTAACTGGTGTGCTCTAAACGTTTCCTTGACTTCCTTGAGATGCCTAGCATGCTTTTCTTCATCTTTTGAGAAGATCAAAATATCATCCATGAAAACTACCACAAACTTGTTAAGGAACTCCCGAAACACCCTACTCATCAAATCTACAAAGTACGTGGGTGCATTTGTTAGCCCAAACGGCATGACGAGCCATTCGAAGAATCCGTCTGGAGTCCTAAACGCAGTTTTGTCAATGATATCCTCAGCCACTCTGAGCTGATGGAATCCTATGGCTAGATCGAGTTGAGAGAAAACAGATGCTCCCACAAGCTGGTCAAACAAATCGACGATTCTTGGTAGCAGGTGCCTATTCTTCTTTGTCAGCTTGTTTAACTCACGATAATCTACGCACAGACGAAGCGATCCATCCGCCTTAGTAGCGAATACCACCGGAGCACCCCATTCAGAAATGCTTCGTCTTATGAAATTTTTCTCAAGCAACTCGTTGTTTTGTTTACTGATCTCTCTTCTTTCTCGCGGGGCCATATGCCTAACGGGCAATGAAACTGGCTTGGCATTATCAACAAGATAAATTAAGAACTCTATCTCGCGTTTAGGAGGTAATCCCCTCACTTCATCAAAGACATCTGGATATTCTCGGACCACCCTTACAGATTGTAAATTATCGTCGGACGAGTCAAGGGATTCAAGATAACACAAAATGACCGGACCCTTCGAGTTATAAGAGATTTCAAGGGTATTGCCAAGGCGAGTCATGAGCCTCACTACCCTTCGTTCACAATCAAGAATGGCTCCATAATCGGAGAGCCAATCCATACCTAGGATCAAACCGTATCCCATGAATCCGAGAACATAAGCACTACACGTGAATTCTACGCTTAAGATAGAGATCCTCAAATCCACACACATCATAGATAAATGGGCGGAGCCCCCAATTGGATTTGAAACTATAACGGGATCCTCAACCAGACTAGTACTTAGGTGCAGATTTTCAACAATATCAGAAGAAATAAAAGTATGCGATGCACCAGAGTCAAATAAGGTTCGAACAGGAAAGTCAGAAATGTAAACAAGGCTTTCTACGGAAATATTACTACCTCGGTCAAGAGCTGGAGTGGTGTTGAGAGCATGCAACTGCCCTCCAAAAGGTCCTGCTCGCTGGGTCTGCCCTTGCCCCTGTCCTTGCTTCTTAGGGCAATCCTTGCTGATGTGTCCAGTATCTCCACAATGAAAGCATTCACCCAACTTCCTCTTCTTCCTTCTACAGTCTTTAGCTAGATGTCCAGTAATACCACAAAAGTTGCACTTCCTCGTCTCACGTGATTTGTTGTTGCTCTTGTTATTCTTGTTGTTCCCCTTCTTGAAGTCAGCTTTCTTATTCTGAGTCTCATTATGCTTAACCTCCTTCTTGCTATTCTTGTTTTCCTCATGAAGTAGAGCCATATCCACCAAGCTTTCAAAGGTCGCCCCCATGGGTATATGAGTTAGGGCCAAGCTGTGTAGTGGCTCGTTCAATCCTCGAGCAAAGCGTACAGCCTTCTTCTGGGCTGTGTTGACCAAATCCAAACAGAACAGAGCAGGCTGATTAAACTTATTCACGTACTCCCTCACAGACATATCCCCTTGCTTGAGTGCTAGGAACCTCTCCATCTGAAGGTTCTCCTCTGCGGACGATAAGAATTTAAACCCAAACCTCTCTTTAAAGTCTGCCCAAGTCTCAATTGGCCTGGTAACGTTGGTGACTTCCCACCAAAATGCAGCTTCCTCTTTCAGCAACCATGCTGCCAACTGAACTTTTCTGTGGTCCTCCATATCAAAGATAATGAACAAGCCTTCTGTTTCCTTTAGACAGTTTCGTGCCTCAACAAAGGTTTCAGTTCCAATGAAGTTCTTACCGCCCATTGCTTTAAAGTCTTTGCATATTTTGGCAAAGGCGGTACCAGGAGGAGAAGGAACCGCAACCACTGGGGGAGGAGGAGGAGGGATGTCTGCCGTGCCCGCGTCATTGGCCCTGGCTTCTAAGTACCTTCGGAACCATCCAGGCACGGGTATTCCCTCATGAAGGTTAAGATCGGCCATGCTGAAAAACGAAAAGAAAAGATTCAAATGAGGAAACAAAGGGAAGTTCTAATGGCTTCTTGGGGAATAACCTTTTTAAACATAAAACTTTTCTTGAAAAATGCTTCTTTATAAATAGTTTTGAAAATAGTTTTGGAAGGTTTTTAAAACTTTTGCCCAGCCTGGTAACCTTCTGCTCTGATACCAAATTGTAACACCCCACCTCCGCTAGGGTCACTCACAAAGGAATGCACTAGTTTTGGTGCATGTTTACCTAGATAATACTCCACCAAAACTAGTGCATTCCCTTTGTGAGTGACCCTAGTGGAGGTGGGGTGTTAAACTTACAGTCAAGGGTTCTAGTACATAACATGCCCAATTTCCCACATTTACGTGTTATTATTCCAATTTATGTCCTTTGTACGTAATAGCCTAGGCTTTAGTAGCCTAGGTCCAGCGTAAAATAAAAAGGAAAAAGGGAGAAACATATCTTAGACTGAGTAAACAAGCATAATAGAAAGACTGTAAATAAATAAAAGGCATAATAGGGATAAGGAAGATTAATGTTCATATTATAACTTGTACATCTGAATAGATAAATATGTATAACATATATATAGTGATTATTTTAGGCACTGTTCATATCATATCTAATGTTATTTACTGTCTATAACTTTTTTAATTAATAAAGTCTAAAAATCACATAGAACTCACACTGGGACTTGGTGAAGAATCTGAATATACTACTGAAGAAAATTTCCACTTTAATCTTGTATTAGTGTAGAGTAGTCCGAATTGTCCTTGTTAATATATGTTTAGGCAGCACCTCGATAGTTCAATGCACAAATTTATCATAGAAAAGATTTGGAGGAAGGAGGAAGAAATGGTTTCGTGTAGTGTAGAACTATTGAGGTTCATGCATTTATACAAACTACTTTGGACAATCCGTCACCGTTAGATTCAGGATTTTAATCCGGTGCTTACACTTAGTGTCGAGTCATCAATGAATAATGCCACAAAACAGTCCAGATTTGTCAGTCTGCGTCTGCCCAGATCTGGGGCGGGTCGACCCCCGGGTCGACCAGGGCCCCTTTTGATCGACCCATAGGTCGACCTAGGATGAACATGGGTCGGCCCATAACGGGCCTCTTTCCCGCAATGTTTATTTCGATTTTCTGGAATTTATATTTTATTATATATATGGCCCATGTATGTGTACCAACTTATAAAGCCTATAACTTCTTCATACGTTAACTGTTTTACACAAATTTGGGGTCTATCTAAACCAGAATTCCAAGACGAACGCAACGGGGTTCGCTTAATTCTAAATATTTAATTAAGTTAATCCCAAATTATTATCTTTAATTTATGGTTATAGTGTAATAAATATTGGGGTGTTACATTATGTATATTGTGGATTATTTATATATCCACTTATATACAATATTTTGTGTTGTACTTGATGTATGTATGTGTGTGTGTGTATAAATATATATATGACTATGTTTGTTGTTCTATGAACCGTGTTAGGTTTTTTCTAGATTAATCTTATAGCCACTAGTATTGTATTAAATAAAAATTAAGTATGTTGATCTATTTGGGAAAAATGAACACTTTATCGATATAGTTAATACTTGATTAATACAAGATTACGGATGTTCACTCCTAACCAGCCTTATTCTTTGTATTAACATATAACATTACTCGTTAACACTTTTTGTTAGTACGGGTCTTAGGAGGGGGATCTGTAACACCCTGAATTTTTAATGACACTAAAAGAGGATAAATTAAATAATAATTTGTCAAATATTCAGAATTAAGGAAAACAGACTGCTTCATCGCGTCCGTCTCGAAATTCTGGTCAAGATAGACATTCGGTTTCGTAAAACGGGCACCTTATGAAGAAGTTATGAGGGTTTTAAGTTTGTATACGTGCAAAAAGAACATATATACACATATGAGTCACGTTTGAGTCAGATATGAGTCAGACCCTATCCAGAACAGTTCGAAAATCAAAAATTCGTCAATGCGATAAATTTCCCACACTAGGGGGTCGACCCCCCTAGAGGGGTGTCGATATCGGGGTCGACCCCCCTTAAGGGGTGTCGACCTATAGGTCGACCCACCTACAAGGGTGTCGACACCCCTAAGGATGAGGTGGTAGTCGGTTTCAGAGGGTTCTGCAGTTATATATATGTGTCCAATTCTCCTATCTCTTCATTGGAAATTATGGGAGCCAAATGCTGCCGGTGTGCGAACTGAGATGGATTCGTTTTCTTCAACAACATAAAACATTCAACTTTGCAAATCAAATCCAGAAATTCATGATCCATTCTCTCTATTCTCTAAACCTAGCGCAGTGAGTTTCTAGTTGCTTTTGGGTTTAAATAAATAAAAGTAAATTGTGAAAGATTGTGAATTGAATATGTTGTAAACTATGAATCTACACTATTGTTAAATCTTATACTATGTCATGATGGATCTACACCTTCAGATACAATGCAATTGTGGTTATTCTATTATGTTACCTATGTGGATATTGACTTGTAACTATGTTATGGTGAATGTAAATCTATTAATTTGGACATTGCAACATTGGTTAGATCTAACTCTTTATGTAAATCAGCTTTCACCTGTCATATTGCGATCAACTTAGATATATTGTAAGCTGGACATGTAAACCCATATTTAGATCTAAACATGCTATTATGTCATTCTAGTGGTGTTCGATCTATTTTAACCTCTAGATCTGAATTATGTGATCTAATTTATCACCTTGTGTTATCATGTTAGATCTGAACCAATTAGAGATCTAAACTGCTAATCTAGATCTTACTATGCTTATTGTTACATCGTAGTTATGTTAGAATCAATTGACTGCCACCAGTTCATCAGTTTTATGTCCACCTTGTTATGATGTTAATTACATGTCCATGCCAGTATGTACGTTCACCTTGTCATCATGCTAGTTTATGTTTATGCCAAGATGATCACTTTGGTTATATTCCCATTATTTTCCCTATTATTGTTTATGACTAGGCTATTGACTAGCCTAGGCATGCCACCAGTTTATGAGTGCGCTAGTTTGGAAACGGGGGAAAAAGGGTTAATATAGGTATAATTTGAATATGAACATTTTTGGACATATAATTCAAATTATTGGGTAAAATGGGCATTAACACCTATAAAGGGAAAGGATTAATTAATTGATTAATTAATAATGGAATGTCTAGTAATTACAATTAGGAATTGTAATTGTACTTATGACACGAGGTTAGGTTGCATTAGTGGTGGAAGTCTGCCCGGACCCGACCGGCATATCCAGCAGCCGCTAATGTTGAACCTAATATGGGAGGTCTAAGTACGCAAATACATATCGGGCTAAGACACAAGGTTAGGCCCAACTGTGGAATAAGTCTTCCCAGACCCGATCGTTATATCCAGCATCCACATATTGTAGGCCTAATGTGGGAGGTCTAGCCCATTATAAACCATAAATGGACATGGTAATGAATTGAACTACTTAACCAAATCTAATCCACAGGGATTGTATGATTATAAAATAATGTTAGGGTTAAGTAAATTGATTTGAATAGTGGATGGGTTAAGCAAATTTGGAGGGGGTGGGTAATATTTACATATAGGCCCACAAACTTAACCCGATAAGGTTATGTAATTAAAGACACCTAGTGGTATACATAACCGTAGGAATGTATAAAAGTTACGTAACTAAAGACATCTTTTAGGGTAAGCATAACTGGTATAGGGATATGTAATTAAAGACACCTAGTGAGTTAGTGAAAAACCTAGTGGGGTATACAAGACAAAGGGGGGAGCTTCTATCATATTGTGTGGGACCCATTTCAGTCAGTAACCCGGAGTAAGTATCAAATAAAATGCTCCATACTAGGCGGAGAGGGGACATGCTTACTGACTGATTGTAACAGATCCAAACATGGAGGACAGTGTGGGCAGCGCAAACCGACTGGGCCATGTGCGTGCATGAGCCGGGCAAAGGGGGTTAAGACGATCGTGACACGAGTAGATATGGGGCTGTGCATATCAGTAATGGGTTGCCACTGTAGGACGTGATACATCCTATCATGGGGCCAGCACAGAGTATCTACGGAGTAAGGAGCCGATCGATTAGGGTAGTGCTTAGGGTATATTTTGACATATGCCCTAAGTCTACCACCTTATTGTAGAAGGGATCATCTCATTCTGATTATACTAGTAATAGTGCAGAGCAACCATTAGAGAAGTGTATACACCTTACCCTGTATACCTTGTCACACCTTCCATTTATGTAGTTATCTCTCTTATCCACTTTATATGTCTATCATGTTACTTTTATTTATTTACTGGCTAGAAGTAACTAGACTCGCCATACTTTATATCTGACCCTTTTGTTTCTCCTTCTTTCTTCCGTTTCCCCCTCAAGTTCTCAAGGAGGAAACACTCAGGCTTAGTCAAGACTCAGATATCATCTTGCTAGGAGCTACTTCTAAAGTATGGCTCAAGTTCTTGTCTCTACTATGGCTTAACTCTTTCAATTGGGGAATTATGCTTTTTATATTCTTATGTACTCTGATGATGCAAGACAAAAGTTATTTTATTATAATGGTTTTTGTGACTTATGGTATTGTGGACCACAATATTATGATTTATGTTTGAAATAAAAATTTAAATTTCTACTGCTACCTTATTTATATCTGTCTTGCAATTATTCTGCGTCTGTTTACCTATAACGCTTTACGAAACTTAATGCATTCCCTTAGTGAGTGACATTAATGGATGTGGGGTGTCACGGGATCATAGCATGGTATCAGAGTCGAATTCATAACAAAATGCATTGAAAGGCGGAACATTATATAATACATCGAAATACAATAAGAATATAACATCATCCCTATTCAAAGTCGTCCTTAATCATGTCTTTAAGCTTTTTGTGTCGATATAAGTGGGAATGCATCTAGGAATGTATATTTTAAATTTTATAGCATTCCTTATGTAATGAATTCAACCGATAATATTAATCTTGTGAATAACCCAATCTTATCTTATATTTTCAGCCGATGGCCTAAAACAATTGCGAGATCTCTTAAGATGTTGAGTCGTATATTGGTTCACGTCCTGAAGGAGTTTGTATTTCCATCAATCAGATTTTAGACCTTACTAGGAGCACTCAGCCTCCAGCTCCTTCCCATTCCTTTTCACCGTGCAAGTCCCATATTTATTCGTATATGCAACGACTTAACTCATCTTGGAGACAAACCATTTCAAAGGCTCCAGGTCGGTTCTAGATATTCAAATTGGCTCTACACTTGTGAACGCATTTCACTCATATGTAGATTTTAGACCATTACCTCGTTCATGTAGCATTGTGCATGTTACAAGATCGTGCACTAGAATTGTATGAGTTGTTAGTGGTAGAGATTGATAAGTCCATCTTGAAGTGGAAGGAATTCAAAGAGAGATTTGAGCTTAAATTTGTGCCTAAGTCCAAGAAGGAGATCTTGGCTCGACGTCTCCTTGATCTTAATGAGGGAAAGTCGATCATGTCTGAGTATATCACTTCTTTTGAGGCCTTATCCAAATATGGCATTGAGCATATTAACACTTCCTACAAAAAGAATCTGAAATTTGTGAACGAACTCAAGAAATATCTTAAGAAATCTCCCATATTGCAACTTAAGTTGGCTTTCAAGGAGCTTGTAGATGTGTCCCTTCATTTTTGTAGTCCTCACTTGTAGTTTGTTTGAATTGGAATTTTGATTGTTTTATTTAGATATCGTATTTTTTGATGTTTTGATAGTGACAACTATGCAATTACACACACACACACACACACACATATATATATATATATTGTATACTAACCAATTGTACAGGAAAAGACATAACCCAAAAATGAGTTTAACATAAAAGATATATTAGATAGAAAGGATGTAAATATTTATATGGAAACAACAAAAGGGTGACAATAAAAGTGACAAAAGAAGTAGTATTAATCATAGAATGTCATCTCTAGATTATGTTAAAATCTCTTCAAGAATGGTATATGCACAAATGTAACACCCCGTGATTTTAAATATTAAAAATTGACGAATTTAAGAATATTTAATTTCAAATGTGAGAATTAAGGGAAACAGGTTATGCCATTACGTTAGTCTCAGAATTCTGCTTGAGATAGAGTCCGATTTTGCGTGAATTGGACTCCGTATGAAGAAGTTATGGCCTTCCGAAGTTTCAGAATTTAAATAAATTAAAAACAGCTCAGGTTCAGAAAATTTGAAATTCAAATTCAAACAGGGGAGCAAGCTGGGCGGGAATTCTCCCGCCCAAGGGCCAGGTCGACCAGGGGGTCGACCTACCCATACAGGTCGACCAGGGGGTTGTCCTCCCCCCCCCCCACCGGGCAGATCTGAAAGATGACGATATTTTGACTCACTGCTGAGTCGTTATGGCTGAGGTGTTATTCTATCTCAACTGGATGGTCTTGATTGCTTCTAAGGTTAATCTGACGACTCTAAATTAATTAAAATTCTATATAAGCAACCTAACTCTCAACCTAAAATCACACTAATTCATACCAAGAGCCGCCATGCCGTCAATGGAGAACCTAGAGTAGCCGTCGTTCTCTTTCAACCCAAAAATAAGATAGAAGCAAGAATCAAAATCAAATCTAATCTAAATTAGGATAACAATTAGTCTACATCGAAGGCGAGCAATTCAGTTTCAGAATACAGATCCCAGAAAAACAAGACTGTTCTTTTGTTTGGAGTATAATTTCTTTCACAAAATAATTAATTAATTTAATTGTGATAAGTTATAATTGGGATTATGAGAATATGACTTTGAATCATGTGATGTTATCGTTGACTGTTTTGTTATTGTGGATCTATTTCATATGTTAAATTGTACTTGATTCGTCTTGTGCAAGTTTGGGATGTTAAATCATACGTATATGAATCTTATGCAAGTTTGGGATGTTAAATCATATGCTAGTTTATGAATTTTATGCAATTCTGTAGGTGGATTATACGCAAGTTCATATGAGAATCATGTAGATACATATGTTAGTCTATATGCAAACATGTGACATTAATTTACATGTTTAGATTCATATGCAAGTTCACATCTTTGTGTTTAGATCTATATTTAGATCCATGGCAGTACATAGTTATGCAAATTTATGTTCTATATGCCTATTGACTATGCTAGTTTTGTATGTGAGTCATATGCTAGTTTAAATGAAATTCATGTGCAAGTTATAGGAAAACCATATCCATATATGCAAGTTCATTATTACATGTCTAGATCTATATTTAGATCCATGATAGTTTACGCAAATTTATGTATATCCATTTCCTATGCAAGTTATTGGCTATGCAAACTTATGTCATGATTCTTAGATCTATTTTATGTGTTATGCAAGTTGTGATGTTGCCTTTCTTTTTACAAGTTAGACTATTTGCGAGTCTAACATATGTCATATTAAAACGTACGAATAGCGTGGGGACAATGGGAAAATATTAAATATACATAATTGTGAATTGGCATAAAATGGCTTTAAAGGCGTATAATTGATTTGAGACATTAATTGGTATAAATTAATATACCTGAAATTATGGACATAATTTAGGTGACAATTATGGACATAAATTAATTTGGAATTTATTTACAAATTTGAATAGGGATATTAATCCAATTTGGGGGTTAAATAATTATGTGTGATAATTAACCGCCTAAGACACGAGGTTAGACTCGTTTGTGGTGTAAGACTTCCCGGACCCGCCCGACAAATCCAGCAACCACAAGCGGTAGTCTTATGTGAGAGGTCAAAGGCACAAATTAAATGCGTAACAATTGTAAAGACACGAGGTTAGGCTCGCTTGCGGTATAAGACTGCCCGGACCCTCCCGACAAATCCAGCAACCGCAAACAGTAGTCTAATGTCGGAGGTCTTTATAAGGTTACGGTTCTAATGAATTAAGTAACACTTAACCAGATAAACATGTGGTGGGACATGGTGGTTAAGTGGGTGGCCTGGGTGGCATGTGAAATACAATTAGAAACACTTAACCAAGTTGAAAACATGTAAGAAGACATGAATAAGAAGGGTTAAGTGGGAAATTCTAATGTGGGCCAAGCATAGGTGGAAAGCTTGTGTCAAGTATGGGGACCCTTTTCAAACCAGTAACCCATTAAGTATCTTTATGAGCTCGAGTTAGATCGAGGACGGGACATACTTACTGGGTTTGATTGTAAGAGGTCAAAACGAGTTAGCGGTGGCAAGCCAAGTCCAACGGGGTCATATGCGTGCATGGGCCCGGGCTGGTAGGTAAGACATTGTTGCATCATATAGATATAAGCCGTGCATCTTTAGTGGTATCGGGTTGCCACTTTGGGGAGTGATACACCCCACTGTAGGACCAACACGGGTGTCTACGAGTTAGGGAGCTGATCGCATGGGGGTAGTGGGTACAACTAGTGGAGATAGGGGAAGGCGACACCTATGAAGACAACTAGGGGTACACAAAACTACCATTATCATTATTATGTTTAGTAGGCGGGATCAACTTTTAGGGTGGCTAGTAATGGTGCAGTATAGCAATTATCCTATAGTGATTAGGAACGAGATTAACGCCAGAATATTCCTATTGTTTGCTTTGTCATGCCCACTTGTTTCACGGTCATACCTTGTTTTACCAGTTTATGCCTTATCCTAATTACTTTAATAATTATATTATTAAATTTATTATACTCGCCAGACTTTATGTCTGACCCCCTTTGTTTTTGCCTCTTTTCTTCCTCCCCCCCTCCCCCCAGGTTCTCAGGGTGAGACTAGTACTAGTGGAGCTTGATCTTGGGTCTCTTTCTCTCTCTTTTGGAAGTGCTTAGATTGCTGAAAGTAAAGTTCAGCTCATCTCTTTAATGGCTACTTGTATTGGAGTTATGCTTTTTATTTTATGTACTTAGAAAACAATTTGTCAAGATGGTTACTAAGTGTACTTGGTTTTTCTATTGGTTTATGATGTTATTGTAATCAAACTATTTCTCCGCTGCAATAAATGTTATTTTGAAAATTTTCAAGTACTAATATATGTATCTGTCTTGTTATATTCTATTCTATTCACTAATGATACTCCATGAAAGTTAATGCATTCCCTTCGAGAGTGACATTAATGGACATGGGGTGTTACAAGTGGTACCAGAGCTGAAGGTTAACAGAAAAAATAAGAGATTTTGAAAAATTGTTTTTCAAAAGCGTTTTGTAAAGAAATACTTTCAAAAGTATGTTTTAAGGAGAGTATTTTCAAGAGAAAAGTTTGTTTTAAAAACATAATCCCTAAGAGCCATATATCTTTCTTTCGAATTCTCCTTTTGAATCTCTTCATTTTCTTTTCAACATGTCTGGGTTACCCGAGATACCTGAGGGAATACCGATACCAACCTGGTTCAGAAGGTATCTGGAGGCTAGTCCCACCGCCGCAGGCCCAGCAAACATCCCTCCTCCCCCAGCTGCAGCCGCTCCTCCTCCTCCCCCTCCCCGTGTTGATACTTTTTCAAAGATATGCAAAGACTTTCGAGCGATGGGCGGAAAACCTTTTCACGGATCAGAGACGTTTGTTGAAGCTCGAAATTGGCTTAAGGAGGTAGAAGACTTATTTGGTATCTTCGAGGTAGAAGATGGAAGGAAGGTCCAATTGGCCGCTTGGTTAATGAAGGACGAAGCCTCGTTTTGGTGGGAGGTCACAAATGGAGAGCGTCCATTAGATACGTGGATGGATTTCAGACATAGCTTCGAGATGAAATTTCTCTCACGAGGAGAAGAGAATTTATACAAGGAAAGATTCTTATCACTGAAGCAAGGAAATTTATCAGTAAAGGAGTACGTCAACATGTTCAATCAGTTGGCGAGATTTGGCTTAGACTTGGTAAACACACCTAAGAAGAAGGCCCTAAGGTTCGTTAAGGGTTTGAACGAGCTTCTATATGGGTTGGCTATGACCCACATTCCGACGGGGGATACTTTTGAGAAACTAGTTGACATGGCGCTTATGCATGAAGAGGAGAAAGGCGCTAACGCTAGTAAGGCACCAGAAAAGAAATGGGATCAAAAGAAGTCATAGCAGCAACCTAAGAAAGGTGGTAAGGACAACAATAGCAAAGGAAAGAAAAGGTGCTTTAATTGTGGAACACCAAGCCATCTGAGAAAGGACTGTAGGAAGAAGAAGAAGACTGGCTGTTTCCACTATGGAGAGGTAGGACATCTAATTAAAGAGTGCCTGAGGAAACAGGGGCAAAGGCAAAGAACATGGTCCACTTCTAGAGGGCAGATTCAGGCTCTTATGGCGCCAGGGCAGGCAAGAGGACAGATTCAGGCTCTCATGGAACCAGGACAGGAAAGAGGTAGAAACATTTATGTTGAAAGTTTGGTGTTTCTGTTTGATCAACCTGTTCGTACTTTATTTGATTCTGCTGCTTCACACTCGTTTATGTCTGCTTCGTTAGTTGAAACACTGCACCTAAATACTAGTTTAGTTACGAATCCCATAGTAGTCTCAAATCCTATTGGCGGTTTGGCTCATCTTTCAATGATTTGTCGGGATTTGAGAGTGTCTATTTTGAGCGTTGAGTTTGAATGCAACGCCTACGTACTTGGCTTCACGGGCTATGGATTGATTCTAGGCATGGATTGGTTATCCAGTAATCGTGCTGTCCTCGATTGTGAAAAGAGAGTGGTTAGATTTATGACTCGCCTTGGCAACACTCTCGAAATCTCTTATAACCCCATACATTCTGTTATTCTTAGTTACCTAGAATCTCTTGATGCGTCTGTTGAGAACTTGCAGTCTGTTAGAGTAGTCTGTGAATACTCAGATGTATTTGAAGAGGTGAAGGGCTTACCTCCAAAGCGGGAGATAGACTTCTGCATATATCTTGTTGATAATGCAAAACCCCTATCTCTACACATTAGACACATGGCTCCTAGGGAGAGAAAAGAGCTCAGTAAGCAAGTCAAAGAGCTGCTCGAGAAGGGGTTTATAAGGCGGAGTATTTCTGAATGGAGTGCTCCAGTAGTATTCGCAACCAAAGCGGATGGTTCACTTCGCCTATGCATTGATTATAGGGAGATAAACAAGATGACCAAGAAGAATAGGCACCCACTTCCTAGAATAGATAACTTGTTTGATCAGCTTGTAGGTGCGTCTATTTTCTCCCAACTAGATTTGGCTATCGGGTTCCATCAGCTAAGAGTGGCTGAAGATAACATTGATAAGACCGCGTTCAGAACCTCGGATGGTTTCTTCGAATGGTTTGTCATGCCTTTCGACTTGACAAACGCACTCGCTTACTTCGTTCACTTAATGAGTAGGGTGTTTAGCGAATTCCTTAATAAGTTTGTGGTGGTCTTCATAGACGACATTTTGATTTTCTCGAAGAATGAAGAAGAGCATGCTTTGCATTTAAGGGAAGTCATGGATACTCTTCGTACACATCAGCTGAAGGCCAAATTCTCCAAATGCCATTTCTGGAGAGAAGAGGTGAGGTTTCTTGGACATGTGGTTTCCAAAGAGGGGTTAGCGGTGGACCCCGCAAAAGTAGTTGCGGTGCAAGATTGGAAGGTTCTACGGAATGCAACCGAAGTCCGAAGCTTTCTCGGTCTAGCGGGCTTTTACCGAAAATTCATTAAAGACTTTGCTAAAATCTCAGCCCCACTCACAAGATTAACGAAGAAGAACCTAACTTTCGCTTGGGATTTGGATTGCGATATTGCTTTCCAATGTTTTAAAAGGGCTCTAAAAACAGCCCCAGTTCTGACATTGTCGGATGGGAGCAAGATGTTTACCGTATACATGGATGCATGTGGTACGGGACTAGGTGCTGACTTGATGCAAGAAGGGAAGGTAGTAGCTTATGGAGGCAGACAGTTGAAGGTACATGAGAAAAACTATCTGACCCACAATCTAGAGTTGGCTGCCATCGTCTTTGCGCTTAAGTATTGGCGCCATTATCTCCTAGGTGAGAAGTTTGAATTGTATACTGACCATAAATCGTTGAAGTACCTTTTCTCGCAGAAAGATCTTAACTTAAGACAACAAAGGTGGATGGAATTTCTGGCCTCTTATGATTTTGATTTTTCCAATACCCCAGGCAAGGGCAATGTGGTAGCAGATCTATCTTTGTAGAAAGGCAAAGCTTGGAATATATAGCAAAATTTAATTTTAGACCCTCCTCTGAAATTGTGCCTGGTCTGTTAGCATCCACTAGAGGTGCAGCCTACTCTTTTGGACTCAAAAGGAACCGCGCAACGAGAAGACCCTCAGCTAGTTGATGTGATGGAAAAGCTAGTTAGGGGTGAGACTTCTAGTCACCTCAATAGATACTCCATGGATGATAGGGGTTGGTTTAGACGTGATGGAAGGTTGTGCGTCCTACAAGTAAGGGATTTAGTGAAAACGATTCTCGAAGAGGCGCACCATTCCAAACTGACCATGCACCCAGGCGGAGACAAGATGTATAAAGATATAAAAAGGGTTTTCTTTTGGAATGGCATGAAGAGTGATGTAGCTGAGTTCGTCACTAAGTGTTTGGTATGCCAGCAAGTCAAAGCGGAGCAAAAGAAGCCTAGTGGTCTGCTGCATACCCTAAAGGTCCCACAGTGGAAGTGGGATAGCATTTCAATGGAATTTTTTGATGGGTTGCCTAGGTCAAGAAGGAGCAATACCGGTATTTGGGTAATAGTGGACAGGCTCACTAAAAGCGCCCATTTTATACCTGTTAAAAGTAGAAGGACCGCCTCGTCCCTAGCATCCGTTTATCTTAAAGAAATAGTTCGACTCCATGGGATACCCTCTAGCATAGTGAGTGATCGAGACCCTAATTTTACGAGCGAGTTTTGGAAGAGTTTGCAAGAGGCAGTAGGCCCAAAATTATGCTTAAACACGGCCTATCACCCCCAAACCGATGGTCAGACAGAAAGGGTGAATAGAGTATTAGAAGACCTCTTGAGATTGTGCATTCTTGACTTTGGAGGGACATGGGAGGATCATCTTCCTTTGGTGGAATTCGCCTACAATAATAGCTACCAAGCCACCATAGGAATGGAGCCCTTCGAATCTTTATATGGAAGACCGTGCCGATCACCAACTTGTTGGTAGGAGTATACAGACAAGCTCGTACTTGGGCCAAACAAGATTAGAGAGACCTCAGAAAAGGTGGACTTGATAAGAAGACGGATGAAGGCTGCACAAGATAGATAGAAGTCGCACGCAAACAAAAGAAGGACCGACCTTGAGTTTATGGTTGGAGATAAGGTGTTCCTTAAAGTATCTCCTTTGAGGAATGTCATTCGCTTTGCGTCCGTAGGAAAGCTAGAACCAAGATTTGTGGGTCCATTTCCTATCATTGAAAGGATTGGGACGATGGCTTACAGAGTAGAGCTACCCGAGAGACTGGCTGGAGTTCATAATGTTTTTCATGTTTCTCAACTACGAAAGTGCTTACATGAATTTGCTGAAGTGGTGGAGCCGAATATACTACAGGAAGTAGAAGTGGAACGAGAAGCGACTGTGAGAAGAGTTCCAACTCGTATCTTATGTACTGAAGTCAAAAACCTACGCAACCGTGAAGTCAAGCTTGTTAAAGTTCAACAGAGTGATGCTGAGGAAGACGCGACTTGGGAAACTGAGAGGAAAATACGCGCAGCCTATCCTTTTCTCTTTGAGGGTACCTCTTTGATCTCTTTTCCATAAGTTTATTCATGCTTATATCTATCTTTTAAGTATATCTCCTCAGTCCTATTCTTTTTCCTTAGGTAGAAACCGATGGATGTAAACGTGTGTTTGAAACATGTTATGGTTGATAGTTACGAGTGGTTGCAAGTGGTTGCTTTGGTTGCTCATGGATGCATGTACACACACTTTAGGCACTGGATCGGCTCAATCACTTTCATGTTGCATATAAATGTGTGCGCATATTTAAATTAATGGAGTATAATGGTTGTGTTATAATGTGGATACTGCATTCTGATGAATGGTTGTGCAAACATGTAGAAGTAATATGTATCGTTAGAATTCTTTCGCATGCATAATGGACGCATGGCACTATCATGATTTGCATTAAGGAGGTCAACTGAATCAGTAGACCGCCTGATTTTGCATTAGATAAGGAACATATACACACACATTTTGCATATGTTCATACGGCATTAGAAATCTTGTAAGGACAATGGATGCTTGTGTTTGATGATTGAGTAGATGGATGATTGGATGTTAGGATAAACATTCTCCTTAACTTGGAGATTTCGGGGGCGAAATCCTTTAAGGAGGGGAGAATGTAACACCCCGTGATTTTAAATATTAAAAATTAACGAATTTAAGAATACTCAATTTCAAATATGAGAATTAAGGGAAATGGGTTACGCCATTGCATTCGTCTCGGAATTCTTCTTGAGATAGAGTCCGAGTTTGCGTGAATTGGACTCCGTATGAAGAAGTTATGGCCTTCCGAAGTTTCAGAATTTAAATAAATTAAAAACAGCTCAGGTTCAGAAAATTTGAAATTCAAATTCAAATAGGGGAGCAGACTGGGTGGGAATTCTCCCGCCCAAGGGCCAGGTCGACCAGGCTGTCGACCTAATCGACCAGGGGGTCGACCTGCCCCCCCCCCCGGGCAGATCTGAAAGACGACGATATTTTGACTCACTGCTGAGTCATTAGGACTGAGGTGTTATTATATCTTGACTGGATGGTCTTGATTGCTTCTAGGGTTAATCTGACGGCTCTAAATTTATTAAAATTCTATATAAGCAACCTAACTCTCAACCTAAAATCACACTAATTCATACCAAGAGCCGCCATGCCATCAATGGAGAACCTACAGTAGTCGCCGTTCTCTTTCATCCCAAAAACAAGATAGAAGCAAGAATCAAAATCAAATCTAATCTAAATTAGGATAACAACTAGTCTACATCAAAGGCAAGCAATTCAATTTCAGAATACAGATCCCAGAAAAAGAAGTCTGTTCTTTTGTTTATGAGTATAATTTCTTTCTCAAAATAGTTAATTAATTTAATTGTGATAAGTTATAATTGGTATTATGAGATTATGACTTTGAATCATGTGATGTTATCGTTGACAGTTTTGTTATTGTGGATCTATTTCATATGTTGAATTGTACTTGATTCATCTTGTGAAAAATTGGGATGTTAAATCATATGTATATGAATCTTATGCAAGTTTGGGATATTAAATCATATGCTAGTTTATGAATCTTGTGCAAGTCTATAGGTGGATTATACACAAGTTCTTATGTGAATCATGTAGACACATATGCTAGTTTATATGCAAACATGTGACATTAATTTACATGTTTAGATCCATATGCAAGTTCACATCTTCGTGTTTAGATCTATATTTAGATCCATGGCAGTACATAGTTATGCAAATTTCTGTTCTATATGCCCATTGCCTATGCTTGTTTTGTATGTGAATGATATGCTAGTTTGAATGAAATTCATATGCAAGTTATAGGAAAACCATATCCATATATGCAAGTTTATGATTACATGTTTAGATCTATATTTAGATCCATGATAGTTTATGCAAATTTATGTATATCCATTGGCTATGCAAGTTATTGGCTATGCAAACTTATGTCTTGTTTCTTAGATCAATTTTATGTGTTATGCAAGATGTGATGTTGCCTTTCTTTTTATAAGTTAGACTATTTGCGAGTCTAACATATGTGATATTAAAACGTACGAATAGCGTGGGGACAATGGGAAAATATTAAATATACATAATTGTGAATTGGCATAAAATGGCCTTAAAGGCATAATTTTGATTTGAGATATTAATTGGTATAAATTTATATACCTGAAATTATGGACATAATTTAGGTGACAATTATGGACATAAATTAATTTGGAATTTATTTACCGCCTAAGACACGAGGTTAGACTCGTTTGTGGTGTAAGACTGCCTGGACCTGCCGGAAAATCCAGCAAGCACAAACAATTGTAAAGATATGAGGTTAGGCTCGTTTGCGGTATAAGACTGCCCGAACCCGCCCGGCAAATCCAGCAACTGAAAACGGTAGTCTAATGTAGGAGGTCATTATAAGGTTAAGGTTCTAATGAATTAAGTAACACTTAACCAGATAAACATGTGGTGGGACATGGGGGTTAAGTGGGTGGCCTGGGTGGCATGTGAAATACGATTAGAAACAATTAACCAAGTTGAAAACATGTAAGAAGACATGAATAAGAAGGGGTTAAGTGAGAAATTCTATTGGGGAACAAGCATAGGTGGAAAGCTTGTGTCAAATATGGGGACCCTTCTCAAACTAGTAACCCATTAAGTATCTTTGTGAGCTCGAGTTAGATCGAGGACGGGACACACTTACTGGGTTTGATTGTGAGAGGTCAAAACGGGTTAGCGGTGGCAATGCAAGTCCAACGGGGTCATGTGCGTGAGTGAGCCCGGGCTGGTAGGTAAGACGTTGTTGCATCGTGTAGATATAAGTCATGCATCTTTAGTGGTATCGAGTTGCCACTTTAGGGAGTGATACAATCACTGTGGGACTAGCATGGGTATCTACGAGTTAGGGAGCCGATCGCATGGGGGTAGTGGGTACAACTAGTGGAGATAGGGGGCAGGCGGCACCTATGAAGGCAGCTAGGGGAACACGTGTAACGACCCAGAAAATCTGAACCAATTTAAAATTTTTAACGACCCAGAAAATCTGAACCAATTTAAAAATTTTAAATTGGCTAAAATAATGGATTTTAAATATTTAAAATAAATATTTTAAATAATGGCAATGAAAAGTGAGTTTGAATCGACAATTGAAAATGAATATAATTAATTATAATTATAAACAAGGCCTGAAATGGCGCTGCAGTTTCAAAATTTGAATTCAAACTTTGTCGGACTATACCGGGTGCAAAACAAAATGGATTTGAGTGAAACCAAAAATATTTAAATCTGTTAGTGAATACCTTTCTAACGAATCTGAAAAATTGAATTTTCATAACGGAAAGCAAAAGTTATGGCCAAATGAATTTTCAGAAAGGTCGCTATGAAATTTATATAGCCCGTGAAATTGGCCATTTTGCATACGACCTCGGAATTCGACGAAACCGCTTTTGTTGGATCCGGGATGTGAAGTTATTGCTAGGTTTCAAATTTCATAATTTTTGAAGCTAGTATGTGAGCGTGGCAAAGGAAAACGTGTTTTGGTCAATTACAGTTAAATTGGATCGACCAGAAATGGGCCTTTTTACAAACGGTCTCAGAATTCGACGAAACTAGTTTTGTTGGGACCGTATCGTCAAAACATAGCCAGATTTATTTTTCTGGAATTTTTCGAATCAGTTTGTGGCCCTGGCAAATTGAAATGTACGTTCAAATTGAATATTGAATGTTTTATATTTTAATTTGAAGGAAAACTGACTGAAACAGTCGAATGAGCCTACGAAACATATCCCATTGTGTTCGGAATGGGGGTAAAACGCTGGGGACAACAGTCGTTGGGTTTGGATTGGAGTTCGTGTGTGAAAGGGGTATTTTTGAAATTTTAAAAATTTATAAATTAAAGAAAATCCCTCATTGGCCCAGATGCTTTTCTCTCTCCCCGATCATCAGGCGCGCGAGACGGAAAGGAGCTCCAAACTTCTCTCTTCAATTTCTCTTTCATTTCTCGATGAAATCAAGTGAGGTTGGATCCATTTTGAAGCTCTAACCATCCTCTTCAAATCCATGTGAAGTTTGGCATTTATCGTGCAGTATTTCTCGAGTTGCGAGCTCGGGAAGATCGCCCCTTTGGAGTGCCGCCGCCGCCACCAGAGTGCACCGAACTGCACCTCACCACCACGCGCGCGAAGGTCTTTTGAAGCTCTTCGTCGCTGTGTGAGCTGATTCTCCTATCGCGCAACGGTTTGATCGAAAGATCAAAACCTAGTTTTGAACCATCGTGAAAGGTGCGTCTTTTATTACATCTGAACTTTGAAAAATCATATCTTTTTGTTGTGTTGACGAAATTCGATGAAACAGGAAACATCGTGACCGTGTGAACGTCTTCTACATCTTAGAAGAGACCGCATATTTTTCTGAGCCTTCTTCTATTCTTGGTGGAGTGGAACCCAATATGAGATTTCTAATTTATAAACGATATGGAAAACGACGATGTATAAATTATATGGTCGATGTATGAGTTATATAAGCGTTGTACACCTCTTGTATAAGCGTTGTATAAGTTGTATGTTCGATGTATAAGTTATATATGCGTTGTAAAAATTATATATGTGTTGAAATAGAAGTGAATTGCTATATATAAATATAAATATATATATATATATATATATATATATATATATATATATATATATATATATATATACGCCCCTCGTCCACAAACCATGGACGATATTTATTGGTTGTGATTGGTGAAAAAAAATTGATTGGTAGCAAATGGTTAATTGTGATTGTTTGTGGTTGATATTGGTTGATTGTGGTTGAAAAATACCCATTTGTGGTTGAGAAATATTTGGTTGAAACCACATAGGATTAGTTTGTGGAAATGAAATAAATATATACATGCCGCTGCGTGCGAACTAGATGCATGATCCCCATTGTCAAAAACCGCGAGGTTTTAAGGTAGAGCGAGGAGCCGTACTAGGGACAGTCCCGGTTTTAACTACCCTGACGTTATGCTACCGAAATTTTGAATAATATTCATGTGTTTGAATTATTTTCATTTGCTGAAACTATATTTATTCGTTGAATAGAAAACCTTCGTGTGTTGAATCGATATTCATTCGTTGATTAGAAATTCATGTGTTGAATGGTGTTCGTGTTTTAAAATATAAAAATCACATTTTTATGTATATATATAAACTATAGAAAACCTTCATGTGTTCAATCGATATTCATTCGTTGAATTGAAATTCATGTGATGAATGGTATTCATATTTTGAAAGAAATTGTTTTATAATAAAAATCCCATTTTTAACATCAATATGAAAAGTATAAAATAATCCTGTTTTGAAATAAATTGTTTTACAATAAAAATCCTATTTTTATCCCCTATATTAACTATAAGAAATAATAGTGTTTTGAAATGAATTGTTTTACTACAAAAATCACATTTTTATTATATGAACGAATTGTTAAAAATAGTGAAGTGTTGAAATAGAAGGCAGTTAGATAAAAATATCATTTTTATCAAATGTATGAAAAGAATGTAGCTTTGAAATCGAAGAATCGATATATATAAATAAATTGAATTAAAATATGTCGAATAATGATGTTGCAGTTCGTATTTTGAAACCGTGTTTTCAAACGATTAGTACGGGAGATCCGACGATCGGATTTTCCTAAAACCGCAACCGTTGGGTTCGCCTTGGAAAAATCTTTCCAACGGCACCAACTTTGTAAAAATCCAACGGTTGGATTGTCTGGAATGTTTAATTCAAATCTAAAGAAAAACAGCGCCAGAATCGATTATATTTATATATATGTATAAATATAATTATATTTAATCGAATAACGACGCTGTAGTTCGTATTTTGAAATCGAAACTTCAAATGATGATACCGGGAGATCCGACCGTCGGATTTTCCCGAAACTGGAACCATTGGATTCGTTTTGAAAAGATCTTTCTAATGATGTAAATTTTGTGAAGATCCAACGGTTAGATTTTCAGATATGTGTAAATGAAATCTAAAGAAAAACAGCGCCACGGCCGCGTTATGGCCCGAAGCGTCGTTTTGAATAAATTGGCTATTTTAAAATAAATAAAAATAGCGATAAATCGTTATAAAATATCATAAACGATATGGAATGGAAATAAACTGAATTTGCTCGATTTATGTGGTATTTGATGGTTGAATGTGTTTGGTGTGAAAATTGCTTTAAAGAACAAAATTGGTGTTGTCGAATGATTTAACCATTGAAATAAATTGATTTGAAATTCTAAATATACGTGGGTTATTTGAAAAGGCTGAGTTAATTCTCATTTCAAATAATTGATCGACGATTGAAAGTCGAAGATGAAAACGGTGGTCGAAGACCGGAGATCTTCACCTCGTTTGGGTGGTAACCGAGGTCCTGATTGGGAGGCATCCCGAAATATGGATAATGGGTGGTGATCGTCCAGACGTACGTGGTGATCGATGGGTTTGCGAGGTATTTAGTGCCTCCGGTTTCATTTAGACCCAGAACGGACTTGTAAATGGACTGTGTTTCTAACATTGGATTTTATTCTGTGTTGATTGATCTCTGTTAAATATACATCTGTTTGGCGGCGGAGAATTTATTCTTTTTCTTAACGCCCTTCTCTGAAACGCACGAGCTCAGAGGTTGTATATCGATGGACATCAGTAGCATGGCATGAATTGCTAGTGTGGCATGCCTGAGTGGAAAATGATCAGGGCTTCTGTTGAAAAGCAAAGTCTTGTGGTTGATGATCAAAGCACGGCCTGTTTGGCGTAGCTTTATGTATAGCGTGAATTCGCGAGCCTCACACCTCGGTATAAGTCAAAAACGGGATACGGACCCAAGGAGTGCACGACGTTTCTTTCTAGCTAGGGTGGTGTCATTGACCTACCAGCCCTGACATTTATATACTTTTCACCTATGTGGTTGTTGCTGTTGCGAGGCGCCTCGGTTAGATCGGACGATCCGGGTCCGATGGAGTCATTCGTTGAGTCATTTACGCCCCAAAGGGCGGAGAAACGCATTGTTCAGGCATTATAATCCACTTCGTGTGGACCGGCCCTGACGATCCAAGGTACGGTTGCGGCTGTGCCTGAGGGGCTGGTTAGAGCGTCTCGAATTCGGTAAGGACTATCTTTTGCCTTGGTTCATGACGGAAATCCAATTTCCAAATACGTGACTATGCGGTTTTGATTCTATACCTATATATGGCGACATAGTGGTATGGGGCATTAATGTCGTCTATGATTAATAGTTATGATGTGAAATTGTTTTCAAAACATATAAACACTAGCAATAATATCAAATGCCTTTTTTTTATTCGTATCAAGCATAATTTGGCCGTTATAAGGTAAAAAACTCTATCCTCCGGTTTGCGTTGCATTGTGTGATGGGAACTGAGTCTTATAATGGCTTCATTTTTATAAAAAGCATAGCGATGTTTAAAAGAATGATTGGTTTTAAAGCACTGGCAATCCAATGGAGTAAACCCGTTCCACGAAAGTGGCGTGGTCCTGTGATTAGCCATATTATAAATATGTTGAGTAGATTTCTCATACCAGTCCCATGACTGACTCGTAGTTTGTTTCACTTTCAAACTCGGGTGCCCCTTTTTCTACACGGGCAGCCTTGTATTCAGGTTTAGCAGGTTCTTTCTAGATAGCTGGAGCTGAAGATGGATTCTATTATTTATCTCTTTTTATGCTTTTTAGCTCCTTTTGTACATATTTTGTTTATTTTCTGCTGTAGACATTTATGTATAGCTGAACTGTATTTGTACTAAGTAAGATCCTGTATACTGTGTAACTCTGATGATTACTTTTATCCAGTATATTATATTGTTCATTATCTGGTGTATCCACTTAATTCTGTCCTGCTGTTATCTGTTTTTGTGTTATATTCCAAAGATTACCCATGTCTCCGTCAGTACGGGAAATGGGGTCGTCACATCGTGGTATCAGAGCTTTGGTTAAACTTAGTGCTGGAATATAACATATTAACGAACTCGTCGGAAACAGAACCAGTAGTGTTCTAGGACGGGTAACTCTATACAGATAGGATCAGCAATATCCTAGTATGAGTAAAGCAGAATGAAATTACACCTCGATAGACTCATTTACATTTGAAGTATATGTTTCTATGTTTTAAAATACCCTTTCTGTGACCTGACACTTGATCTGCCATTTGCTGAAGAACTAGAAAAATGAGTGTCAGAAACAGGAGAAATGCAGAACTCGATCTAGAGGCTCTATTTAAGAGATATCGAAATCTGGGTGGAGCACAATTTTCGGGCAATGAATCTATTATTCAAACTCAAGCTTGGGTGAGCTCTACAGAAAGAATATTTGAGCGTTTCCAGCTGAGAGACGACCAGAAAAGATTAGTAGCATCTTGGGCGCTCAATGGAGAAGCTTTAATATGGTGGGAAACAATCATAAAAGATAATCCAGAAGGTGATATCACCTGGGATAGATTCAAAGAGATTTTCCTAGAAAAATTTACTCCTCCCGAAGCAACCGAGCGATTATGTGATGAATTTTCTTTTTTGATACAAGGTGATATGACCATCCCAGAATATCAGAAGAAATTCAACGAACTTGCTCACTTTGCTCCTCATCTGATTCAGGATCCAAAGAGGAAAAATCTGAGATTTATTCATGGCCTGCAAAGGAGATATCAGAATAGTGTACTGAGGAGTGTGAAGCTTCCTTTTTCAGAAATGATATACATGGCTTATCAGTATGAAGATCTCCATAAGAAAGGAATGTTGCGCGACGAAGAAGAAGTCTGTTCTACTGACAAAGAAGAGTCGGAAACTGATATTCCTGAAGCCAGTACGAGGTCTGAGGTTAATAAGAAGCCCAGTGCCAAGAGGAAAAGGGCCAGATCTGGGAAAGAACCAACAACGACCGCCACGTGCTCAAGCTGCAATAGAAAAGGACATTTGGCGATAAGTTGCAAATCTTGGAACCAACGAAGAAAGAGTGGATCTAAATCCAAGAAGGATCTTCAAGGAAAGAAAAGGTGCAATCAATGCCATCAGTTTGGTCATGTAAAGCAAGATTGACGGCTGTTAAAAACGACCAAAGAAGCTCAGGTAAATGAAGTGGCAGAAGTGCCTGCATCTTCGTCTGCTCAGGAAAGGCCCGATGTTTTAGAGGGCACGCTTACTGTCAAAGACATTCCTGTTAAAGTACTGTTTGACACCGGCGCGTCGCGAAGCTTTGTTGCAAAGGATGCAGCTAAGAAGCTGGATTTGAATTTGAAGAAGCTCAAAGAACCAATGACTGTCCTGAATCCGGTTGGGGGTTCCATTGATCTCAGTTGGGTTTGTGGAGTGCCGGTTTCTTTCTCTCGTTATCGGTTTCCTACAATCGCAGTCGTCATGAATTTTAAAGAGTTTGATCTCATTTTGGGGTTAGACTGGTTGACCAAATATGAAGCTGAAGTTAAATGCGCCGACAAAGTCGTAAAGGCGAGGATTAAATCAGGTGATTATATAACCATTCCCTGTGAAGGTCAGAATGCTAATAGAAAAGACTTCTGGGCAGCTTTGAATGTTTCTCCAGCCCAAATAGAAAGTATACCAGAAGTTACAGAGAATATTCCAGACCTCATCAAAGATATTCATGTCGTCAAGAACTATGCGGATGTGTTCGAAGAAGTTGTTCGCTTACCTCCGCAGAGAGAAATAGATTTCAAGATCGCTTTGATTCCCAACGCAAGGCCAGTAGTTCACGCTATTCGAAGAATGTCCTTGAAAGAGAAGGAGGAATTAGACAATCAAACACGACAGCTAGTATGGAAGGGTCTGATCAGGCCTAGTTTCTCTGATTGGGGTGCAGCAGTGGTATTTGTCCCAAAATCTGACGGTACTCTACGTCTATGTGTGGATTATCGTGATTTGAACAAGCAGACCATAAAGAAAAAATATCCATTGCCGCGGATTGATGATTTGTTGGATCGATTAAATGGCGCACAAGTATTTTCACGAATGGACCTAGCTGCAGGTTTCCATCAACTTCGAATTGCCGAAGAGTGTGTTCCAATGACAGCATTCAGAGGTCCCGACTTATTCTACGAGTGGTTAGTAATGCCGTTCGGCTTATGTAACACTCTAGCTTACTTCGTCGATCTGATGAATAGAGTGTTCAGAGGGGTTTTGAATAAATTTGTTCTGGTTTTTATTGACGATATTCTAATCTTCTCTAAATCAAAGGCCGAACATGAAAAACATTTGAAACAAGTGTTAGAAATCCTCAGAAGGAATGTATTGAAAGCAAAGTTTTCCAAATGTATATTCTGGCAAGATGAAGTGAAATTTCTGGGCCACGTCGTATCGAAAGAAGGAATCGCTGTGGATCCAAGTAAAATCACAGCTATTCAGAACTGGAAGCAGCCCAGTACCCCTACTGAAGTCCGCAGTTTTCTCGGATTGGCTAGTTATTACCGGAAATTCGTTAAAGACTTTTCGAAGATATCTGGTCACTTAACGAAGCTTACAAAGAAGCATTCTAAATTCAAGTGGACTCCAGAATGTGAAGAGGCTTTTGAAGAGATAAAGTTAAGATTAACGACAGCTCCAGTGTTAACCATCATTGATGGCAATTAGGATTTGAAAGTCTGGACTGATGCTTCTAGAGAAGGCCTTGGCGCAGTGTTAATGCAAAGGGGTCAAGTGATTGCTTATGCTAGCCGTCAGCTGAAGCCGCACGAGAAGAATTACGTAACTCATAATCTTGAGTTATTGGCTATAGTATTCGCCTTGAAAATCTGGAGACACTATCTTCTGGGTGAGAGATTTGAACTGTTCACAGATCACCAGTCGTTAAAGTATCTATTCACACAGAAGGACTTGAATCTGAGGCAGCAACGTTGGCTAGAGTTCCTTACATCATACGATTTTGAAATTATATACACTCCAGGGAAAGCCAATGTCGTGGCCGATGCGCTGAGCCAAAAGAATGTAATGATCGCCAGCTTTATTATCACGACTTCCTTGATTGACAAAATATCTATTCTTCAGAAGGAGGATAACTTTATTAAGGATATGATTAAAAGGATTTAGAAGGGCGAACCCTCGTGTTTTCAAATAGATAACGATGAGACCTTGAGGTTGAAAGGAAGGATTTGTGTTCCTGATATCCCAGAGTTAAAAAGGGAAGTGTTAGACGAGTGTCACAAGTCCAAGCTGAGTATCCATCCTGGTGTGGCCAAAATGTATAACGATCTCAAACGAACATTTTGGTGGAAGGCTATGAAAAGAGACGTTTCAATATATGTTAGCCGATGCCCTACTTGCCAGCTAGTCAAAAGCGACCAACAGAAATTGGCTGGATTGTTACAACCGCTAGAAGTTCCTGGTTGGAAGTGGGAACATATTTCTATGGATTTCATTGATGGTCTGCCTAGAACCAGAAAAGGGAATGACAGTATTTGGGTGATCGTAGATCGCTTCACGAAGACCGCCCATTTCATACCTGTCAGATCAAACAGAACTGCTCAGAGTCTGGCGCCGATATACTTCAAGGAAATAGTTAGACTACATGGAGTGCCGC
Organism: Allium sativum; assembly: GCA_030737875.1. Classification (NCBI taxonomy): domain Eukaryota; kingdom Viridiplantae; phylum Streptophyta; class Magnoliopsida; order Asparagales; family Amaryllidaceae; genus Allium; species Allium sativum. The sequence continues at coordinate 52,874,198 of CM060919.1, forward strand.
TCAGTATAGTCAGTGATAGAGATACAATATTTACTAGTAAATTCTGGGAGGCATTTCAAGTCGAGCTGGGAACGAAGTTGAACTTAAGCACCGCTTATCATCCTCAGACAGACGGTCAGACTGAGAGGGTGAATCGTATTTTAGAAGATCTATTGCGGGCTTGTGTTATAGATTTCGGTGGATCATGGGAAGACCATATGCATTTGGCTGAAGTCTCTTATAACAACAGCTACCAGGCAAGTCTGACAATGTCGCCATTCGAAGCATTGTATGGTAGACCGTGCCGATCTCCTGCTTGTTGGGTCGAACCCGGTAATAGACTTGTGTTGGGTCCTGATATGATCCGAGAAGCCGCCGACAAAGTCGATTTTATTAAGAAGCGATTACTCGCCGCTCAAAGCCGACAAAAGAGCTATGCCGATAGGAGAAGAAGAGATATATCCTTTGTTGCTGGCGACTACGTATATTTGAAAGTATCGCCAATGAGAGGAGTTATCCGGTTCGGTAAGACTGGAAAGTTGGCGCCCAAATTCATTGGTTCGTTTCCTATTCTGGAATGGATCGGAACTCTCGCTTATAGGGTCAAATTGCCTGACTGGTTGCCTGGAGTTCATGATGTATTTCACATATCTCAACTTCGAAAGCACGTTCATGATCCATACTTGATCATGGAAGAAGCAGCTCAACAGGATATTGAGATTACTCCAGAATTAGCTGTGAGACGAGAGCCGCTAAAGATCATCGGCAAAGAGACCAAAGAGCTGAGGAACAAGAAGGTTCACTTAGTCAAAGTGCAATGGAGCGGAGATCCGCGAGATTGTACTTGGGAAACTGAGGAGAGCATTCAGAAAGCTTATCCTAGATGCTGAGTGGATATCTCTGATTGACTCCGGTGCAAGGTATATTTACCATACTTTGCATTACCATTTAATTCTCTACTCTACTGTTGTTTTCTTTCCATGGATGTGCACTTTTAACTCTATAGTCTGAATGATTTTAAAAGAGAATAGGAATTAATTTGTATGGTTTTGAAAAGTTAAAAACAAATTGCTTGTTGTTTGTGTTGCGTGATTGTAGATTGGATTAATTAAATTATGGAAACGATAGTTAATTTAATTAATAAGAGATTGAAAGGTAGAATTTATTCGATTATATCACACACTGAACTGATTAGGAAATAGATAGAAATATATACATGTGTATTATATATGTTTGAACAGGTAAATGGATTAGCTGTTGAGTAAAGATTTTATTTGCGTGCCCGACAAATAGGTAAACCTTAATGAGTTGGATGTGAAATATTATTATATCAACTCCTGTGAATGCCATTGGATGCGGAGTGCTGGTTTTTCTGTGTGAAATAATAATAGTCGCCATAGGATAGTAACAATTAATTTTGAACTACATTACATAGCATACTTCAGAAGATAGGCATACTTCATCATATACCACATAAGCATTTGGAGCTTGTGTGACGAGGTGGAAGATTTACCCTACGAGCGAGAGGCTTGTATGGCGATGACTATATTTTACAGGTTGACTGATATGGACTATTTAAATTGTAACGATTAAATTGCCAGATTAATAAAAACCCCAAACGGGTCTGGAGTTGACAATAATCACGTCTCTCTAGTTATTAGATACGGCACATGGACTATTTATTACCCACACGGAACTGGGTGACGAGAATTTATTCTCTGGAGTTATTATCAATACACGCTCCCCTGTAAACACCAGAATATATCACTATAAATATGTATATGCTTATTTGGATTTATTGGGTACCTAATACGGCCCAATAATTTCCAAAACTCTCTCCGTACAAAGGAGGTTATGGCGAAATTTTTCGAAAATTCCGGGTGTTAGCCAAATTTTTGAAGAATTTGAAAATTCTTAGAAACTGAAAAGTTGGAGAATGGAAGCCAGATCGAATGTAGAGTTGATTAATCAAACCACTTTCGACTTTGTTCCTTTTCGGGGACGAAAAGTTTTAAGTGGGGGAGATTGTAACGACCCAGAAAATCTGAACCAATTTAAAATTTTTGACGACCCAGAAAATCTGAACCAATTTAAATTTTTAAAATTGGCTAAAATAATGGATTTTAAATATTTAAAATAAATATTTTAAATAATGGCAATGAAAAGTGAGTTTGAATCGACAATTGAAAACGAATATAATTAATTATAATTATAAACAAGGCCTGAAATGGCGCTGCAGTTTCAAAATTTGAATTCAAACTTTGTCGGACTATACCGGGTGCAAAACAAAACGGATTTGAGTGAAACCAAAAATATTTAAATCTATTAGTGAATACCTTTCTAATGAATCTGAAAAATCGAATTTTCATAACGGAAAGCAAAAGTTATGGCCAAATGAATTTTCAGAAAGGTCGCTACGAAATTTATATAGCCCGTGAAATTGGCAATTTTGCATACGACCTCGGAATTCGACGAAACCACTTTTGTTGGATCCGGGATGTGAAGTTATTACTAGGTTTCAAATTTCATAATTTTTGAAACTAGTATGTGAGCGTGGCACAGGAAAACGTGTTTTGGTTAATTATAGTTAAATTGGATCGACCAGAAATGGGCCTTTTTGCAAACGGTCTCAGAATTCGACAAAACTAGTTTTGTTGGGACCGTATCGTCAAAACATAGCCAGATTTATTTTTCTGGAATTTTTCGAATCAGTTTGTGGCCCTGGCAAATTGAAATGTACGTTTAAATTAAATACTGAATGTTTTATATTTTAATTTGAAGGAAAACTGACTGAAACAGTCGAATGAGCCTACGAAACATATCCCATTGTGTTCGGAATGGGGGTAAAACGCTAGGGACGACAGTCGTTGGGTTTGGATTGGAGTTCGTGTGTGAAAGGGGTATTTTTGAAATTTTTAAAATTTATAAATTAAAGAAAATCCCTCATTGGCCCAGATGCTTTTATCTCTCCCCGATCATCAGGCGCGCGAGACGGAAAGGAGCTCCAAACTTCTCTCTTCAATTTCTCTTTCATTTCTTGATGAAATCAAGTGAGGTTGGATCCATTTTGAAGCTCTAACCGTCCTCTTCAAATCCATGTGAAGTTTGGCATTTATCGTGCAGTATTTCTCGAGTTGCGAGCTCGGGAAGATCGTCCCTTTAGAGCGCCGCTGCCGCCGCCACCAGAGTGCACCGAACTGCACCTCACCACCACGCGCGCGAAGGTCTTTCGAAGCTCTTCGATGTTGTGTGAGCTGATTCTCCTATCGCACAACGGTTTGATCGAAAGATCAAAACCTAGTTTTGAACCATCGTGAAAGGTGCGTCTTTTATTACATCTGAACTTTGAAAAATCATATCTTTTTGCTGTGTTGACGAAATTCGATGAAACAGGAAACATCGTGACCGTGTGAACGTCTTCTACATTTTAGAAGAGACCGCATATTTTTCTGAGCCTTCTGCTATTCTTGGTGGAGTGGAACCCAATATGAGATTTCTAATTTATAAACGATATGGAAAACGACGATGTATAAATTATATGGTCGATGTATGAGTTATATAAGCGTTGTACACCTCTTGTATAAGCGTTGTATAAGTTGTATGTTCGATGTATAAGTTATATATGCGTTGTAAAAATTATATATGTGTTGAAATAGAAGTGAATTGCTATATATAAATATAAATATATATATATATATATATATATATATATATATATATATATATATACGCCCCTCGTCCACAAACCATGGACGATATTTATTGGTTGTGATTGGTGAAAAAAAATTGATTGGTAGCAAATGGTTAATTGTGATTGTTTGTGGTTGATATTGGTTGATTGTGGTTGAAAAATACCCATTTGTGGTTGAGAAATATTTGGTTGAAACCACATAGGATTAGTTTGTGGAAATGAAATAAATATATACATGCCGCCTGCGTGCGAACTAGATGCATGATCCCCATTGTCAAAAACCGCGTGGTTTTAAGGTAGAGCGAGGAGCCGTACTAGGGACGGTCCCGGTTTTAACTACCCTGCCGTTATGCTGCCGAAATTTTGAATAATATTCATGTGTTTGAATTATTTTCATTTGCTGAAACTATATTTATTCATTGAATAGAAAACCTTCATGTGTTGAATCGATATTCATTCGTTGATTAGAAATTCATGTGTTGAATGGTGTTCGTGTTTTAAAATATAAAAATCACATTTTTATCTATATATATAAACTATAGAAAACCTTCATGTGTTGAATCGATATTCATTCGTTGAATTGAAATTCATGTGATGAATGGTATTCATATTTTGAAAGAAATTGTTTTATAATAAAAATCCCATTTTTAACATCAATATGAAAAGTATAAAATAATCCTGTTTTGAAATAAATTGTTTTATAATAAAAATCCTATTTTTATCCCCTATATTAACTATAAGAAATAATAGTGTTTTGAAATGAATTGTTTAACTATAAAAATCACATTTTTATTATATGAACGAATTGTTAAAAATAGTGAAGTGTTGAAATAGAAGGCAGTTAGGTAAAAATATCATTTTTATTAAATGTATGAAAAGAATGTAGCTTTGAAATCAAAGAACCGATATATATAAATAAAAAGAATTAAAATATGTCGAATAACGACGCTGCAGTTCGTATTTTGAAACCGTGATTTCAAACGATTAGTACGGGAGATCCGACCATCGGATTTTCCTGAAATCGCAACCGTTGGGTTCGCCTTGGAAAAATCTTTCCAACGGCACCAACTTTGTAAAAATCCAACGGTTGGATTGTCTGAAATGTTTAATTCAAATCTGAAGAAAAACAGTGCCAGAATCGATTATATTTATATATATGTATAAATATAATTATATTTAATCGAATAACGACGCTGTAGTTCGTATTTTGAAATCGAAACTTCAAATGATGATACCGGGAGATCCGACCGTCAGATTTTCCCGAAACTGGAACCATTGGATTCGTTTTGAAAAGATCTTTCTAATGATGTAAATTTTGTGAAGATCCAACGGTTAGATTTTCAGATATGTGTAAATGAAATTTGAAGAAAAACAGCGCCACGGCCGCGTTATGGCCCGAAGCGTCGTTTTGAATAAATTGGCTATTTTAAAATAAATAAAAATAGCGATAAATCGTTATAAAATATCATAAACGATATGGAATGGAAATAAACTGAATTTGCTCGATTTATGTGGTATTTATGGTTGAATGTGTTTGGTGTGAAAATTGCATTAAAGAACAAAATTGGTGTTGTCGAATGATTTAACCTTTGAAATAAATTGATTTGAAATTCTAAATATACGTGGGTTATTTGAAAAGGCCGAGATAATTCTCATTTCAAATAATCGATCGATGATTGAAAGTGAAGATGAAGATGGTGGTCGAAGACCGGAGATCTTCACCTCGTTTGGGTGGTAACCGAGGTCCTGATTGGGAGGCATCCCGAAATATGGATAATGAGTGGTGAACGTCCAGACGTACGTGGTGATCGATGGGTTTGCGAGGTATTTAGTGCCTTCGGTTTCGTTCAGACCCAGAACGGACTTGTAAATGGACTATGTGTCTGACATTGGATTTTATTCTGTGTTGATTGATCACTGTTAAATATACATCTGTTTGGCGGCGGAGAATTTATTCTTTTGCTTAACGCCCTTCTCTGAAACGCACGAGCTCAGAGGTTGTATATCGATGGACATCAGTCGCATGGCATGAATTGCTAGTGTGGCATGCCTGAGTGGAAAATGATCAGGGCTTCTGTTGAAAAGCAAAGTCTTGTGGTGATGATCAAAGCACGGCCTGTGTGGCGTAGTTTTGTGTATAACGTGAAATCGCGAGCCTCACACCCCGGTGTGAACCAGAAACGGGAGCAAAACCTCAGGGGGGACGTGCGTTTTCTTTCTAGCTAGGGTGGTGTCAGTGACCTACTGGCCCTGACATTTATATACTTTTCACCTATGTGGTTGTTGCTGTTGCGAGGCGCCTCGGTTAGATCGGACGATCCGGGTCCGATGGAGTCATTCGTTGACACATTTACGCCCCAAAGGGCGGAGAAACGCATTGTTCAGGCATTATAATCCACTTCGTGTGGACCGGCCCTGACGATCCAAGGTACGGTTGCGGCTGTGACTGAGGGGCGGGCTAGAGCGTCTCAAATTCGGTAAGGACTATCTTTTGCCTTGGTTCATGACGGAAATCCAAATTCCAAATATGTGACTATGCGGTTTTGATTGTATACCTATATATGGCGACATAGTGGTATGGGGCATTAATGCCGTCTATGATTAATAGTTATGATGTGAAATTGTTTTCAAAACATATAAACACTAGCAATAATATCAAATGCCTTTGTTTTATTCGTATCAAGCATAATTTGGCCGTTATAAGGTAAAAAACTCTATCCTCCGGTTTGCGTTGCATTGTGTGATGGGAACTGAGTCTTATAATGGCTTCATTTTTATAAAAAGCATAGCGATGTTTAAAAGAATGATTGGTTTTAAAGCACTGGCAATCCAATGGAGTAAACCCATTCCACGAAAGTGGCGTGGTCCTGTGATTAGCCATATTATAAATATGTTGAGTAGATTTCTCATACCAGTCCCATGACTGACTCGTAGTTTGTTTCACTTTCAAACTCGGGTGCCCCTTTTTCTACACGGGCAGCCTTGTATTCAGGTTTAGCAGGTTCTTTCTGGATAGCTGGAGCTGAAGATGGATTCTATTATTTATCTCTTTTTATGCTGTTCAGCTCCTATTGTACATATTTTGTTTGTTTTCCGCTGTAGACATTTATGTATAGCTGAACTGTATTTGTACTAAGTAAGATCCTGTATACTGTGTAACTCTGATGATTACTTTTATCCAGTATATTATATTGTTCATTATCTGGTGTATCCATTTAATTCTGTTATGCTGTTATCTATTTCTGTGTTATATTCCAAAGATTACCCTTGTCTCCGTCAGTACGGGAAATGGGGTCGTCACAACACGAAACTACCATTATCATTATTATGTTCAATAGGCGGGATCAACTTTTAGGGTGACTAGTAATGGTGCAGTATAGCAATTATCCTATAGTGATTAGAAACGAGATTAACGCCAGAATATTCCTCTTGTTTGCTTTGTCATGCCCACTTGTTTCACGGTCATACCTTGTTTTACCAGTTTATGCCTTATCCTAATTACTTTAATAATTATATTGTTAAAGTAATTATACTCGACAGACTTTCTGTCTGGCCCCTTTGTTTTCGCCTCTTTTCTTCCTCCCCTCCCCCCCAGGTTCTCAGGGTGGGACTAGTACTAGCGGAGCTTGATCTTGGATCTCTTTCTCTCTCTTTTGGAAGTGCTTGGATTGCTGAAAGTAAAGTTCAGCTCATCTCTTTTATGGCTACTTGTGTTGGGGTTATGCTTTTTATTTTATGTACTTAGAAAACAATTTGTCAAGATGGTTACTAAGTGTACTTGGTTTTTCTGTTGGTTTATGATGTTGTTGTAATCAAACTATTTCTCAGTTGCAATAAATGTTGTTTTGAAAATTTTCAAGTACCAATATATGTATCTGTCTTGTTATATTCTGTTCTATTCACCAATATTACTCCATGAAAGTTAATGCATTCCCTTTGAGAGTGACATTAATGGATGTGGGGTGTTACAACAAACATAAAAACTTGCAAAAATGCATGAAGTAGGACACAAACTCAAGTCACTGGTTTGGGTTGCAAATGCTCTAACCAGTTGAGCCATTACCATTTTGGTGTGCATTCAGTCGGTTGAGCATGCCTATTCAGACGGTTGAATGCTGGATAAATTTATAATCCATACGAATTTTCAACCGTCTGGATAGATATATTCAATCGGCTAAATAAAGCCAAAAATGGCATATTTCCTTGCTGTCTCTAATTTAATTCAATTCATCCAGCAGAATTGCTATATTTTTAAAAGTTGCTTATCTTCAGCAAAAAGATACAACTCTTAATCAAGAGTAGTATCCATTTCAATTAATCAAAACTATTCGTGAAGAGAAACAACTCTTGATATTATATAATAATTTCAGTATCATTTGTTTTAATAATCTATTAAAGTCTAATTCTATCATCTGATTCATATTCTTTACTTACTTTTTGATTATCAGTTGCTATGAAATTCAAACATCTTATGATTGATAATCATCAGTTTTTTTCATATTCTTCACGTTTAATACACAAATTATAGCACTCAAGAAGAAGATTATAGGAGGAGTGTACAACAAGAGACAAATCACTGTTGTATCTATAGCACACTAAGTCAAAACTATCTCTACTATTTGTACTTAAAGTCCTTTTCAGTTGCTTAGGTAGAAAAAAATCCTGTTCGGTTGCTCAGGTAGTAAAAATCTTGTGTGGTTGCTCAGGCGGAAAAAATTCCGATCTTTTTCTCAAGTGGTAGAAGTCCTATTCGGTGTCTCAGGCAGTGTAGACCAATACCTCTGGATTAAGATAGGGTTTGAGTTAAATTCCTGAGGAGTTCTTGGACTAGACGTAGAACTGGAGTTCGAACCAGTACAAAAATCCCTGATGTCACTCTACTTTATTGCTTTTATATTTTTCGCTGCTATTATATTTATATTGTTGTTGTGATTGTTGTGCTTCAAGTTCAACATATATATTGGCTATCATCGATCCGGTACATAGCAACTATTCATTCATCGCTACAGTGACTTAACAAGTATCAAAACAAGGAATTCTATTGATCATAACAACAACTTAAAATAATGGCCAGAAAGAGAAGATACACTCAGAATTCAAAGATAAAGAAAAAAAACTCTGAAAAGCAAGTGACAAGATATAGAATCTAAGTACAAATGCAACATGACTACACTCAGAGCTAAATCGATACACAATGATTCTATTTATAACGATCTTTTAGCATCACATGATAATTAACTTGCTTAAAGATTTCGATAATTACAAAAGATCAGTTGTGCTCCTTTAAAAGAATTAAAAAATATGAACTTAAATATTATAAAATAAAGGAAGAAAATGGTTTTTTTAGTAAAATAAACAATGATTTTTGAACTTCTCTTGAAGAACTTGTTTTACGAATAAGTTCCTTTTAAAAGAAAACGAGAAGTTGATCGATAATAATAGGAACCATACAAAAGAAAATGAATCTTTGCAAAATAAAATTATATCTTTAGTGAATTCTTCAAATAAGTCTAATTGTAATATTTTGTCTCTTAAAAAGGATAATAGTGCTTTGAATAATAAAATTTATATTTAATTAAAGAATGTGAGTTAAAAGAAAATATTGCTATTTTGCAAAAGAAATTTTGTAACTCTAAAGATAATTTTGATAAACTAAAATAAAAAGCTTACAATATTCAATAAGGAACCTAAAGTCACAGTAATAAAAATGATTTACGCTATAAATGTATTAAACATAAAAATAGTATTAGAAATGCATACATGTATGCGCATTTCAAAACTAGTACTAGAGATAAAGATAACTCTAAAACCACTTCATATCAAGAAAGTATTTTGCTTAGAGATAGAAAATTTTCTACGAATACTAAATCATTGACAAGAAATAAAAATTATTTAAGTTTTTAGGTACATATTAATGGAAAAATAGAAAAAAAGTATTGATGATTATTTTGATTGTAACGACCCAGATTTTTGGTTGATTAATTTTAAATATTTAAAATCGTTTTAAATATTGGATTGATAATATAAATGAATTTTTATATTGAGTTATCAATTTAATAATCGAATATAATTTAATTTAGAATATTTTGAATTATCGTAATTCGAAATGTAATTGAATTCGAAGATTCAAACTATATCGAAAATGATTCAAATAGTTAATAAAAATTCTATTTGAATATAAATGACGATAATAATAATTTATTATTGGGAAGTTGTTTGTTTTGAGTTCAAATTATATTGATTTAATGTGGTACTTAAGAATAATTAATTTACAAATGATCTCCAATTTCAATAAAACCAATTGTAGCATGACCGGAATATTTAATTATTGTCGGATTTTAATTTTCATCAAAATTGAAACTCATATGGGGTCGTTTGAGCTTATCACTTTGTATGTAAGTTTCATTAACTAATTAAATAATCCTGAAGATTCTTTTGAAAGCCAAAGTGTTCCTTACAGTTGAAGCCATCTTAAAGCTTTTTAGAGAAGCTGACTTTTCTATTTCTATAAACCGTGCCTTCACAATTTCTTTCCCCATTCTGTAACTCAATCATCCAGGCCTAAATTCTTTTAGTGAATTGAAACCGTAAAATTCAAAATAAAGTTCACCCTCTTCAATTCTAAACAAACCAAATTAAATCCTTAAATCATTCTTCATTGAATTCGAGCGGATCAAGACTCCAATTCGCATCATTTTTCTACGGTGCGAAGCAGTTCAGCGTGGGGGTTGGGTTTGTATTTTCCCAATACTCGATGTGATTTTCGAGTGCGTGATTATCAGCGCCACCTAGGGCTTGTGGGTTTGAAAAACAGCGAGGTTCAAGAGGGCGGTTTGAACGACGACGAGGGGATCTGGACAAGACGCCGCCTCTGAAATGGACGCGATGTCATCTAGAGTTCGAACTATTGCGATTTACAGTAGGCTTTATAGTCGTGATGTTGTCTTACAAACGGAGGATTTTGGGATCTCGATTTCAGTGCGATGTTGGTTGGAAGGAGCCCGTGTTCGAACAGTGTAGGGTTTGAGTGAAGATTACCTGAATCGAAGTTTAATAGTGGGGAGAAGATGGGAAGAAAATCAATCGCATCCTGTATTGTTTGAAGTGAGGATGGTAGAAGTCGCGGCTTGTCAGGTTGTGGAAGTGGTATACTCGAGTTTGTTGTTGATATCGGAAAGCGGGTTTGAGGAGCAAGAGGGAGTTTGGATGGGAAAGTATGAGGAAATCAAGTCTGGTGATACTAGAATTTGAAGCTGTGAATTTTGGGGTCTGCATATTGTTGGATCTAGATTAACCCTAGAGGGGGGGGGTGAATAGGGTTTATCACAGTTTTTAACTGAATTGAAAAACTGATAGGATATTAAAAAAATAAACAGATCACAAAACGCAGTAGAAATAAAAGTGCAGAAAATAAATCACACACAGATATACCCAGCTTCGGCAAAACCCTGCCTACTGCTGCATTCCTAAGGTTTCTACTAGGTGTTCTAAACAGATCCAGCATACAAGACCATGTACACTCGCAGCGCCTGCTCCTGTCCTAACCCTACGCTCAAAACCACAGATTGATCGATATCCCTTCGATCAGATTTCCCCTGATTACGACCCCGTAACCAGTAACCCAGATTTTACAGACTCTGTCAACTGTCAGTCAACACCCTGACTGAAACTCCTAGAAATTTTACAGAGCTCTAGAAAAACTGTTCAGACTTGATTTACAACTTGAAATTAAAAAAAAATACAATACAAAAAACAAACCAAAAACCCTTAAATAAAATCTAGAAAAATCCTTCCCTTCTTAAAATATAGGCTCAGCCCAAATTTGAAAACAGGCCGGCCCCTTTTGTAATTCACTTGCCCGATCTCTTTCTCTATTTCTTTGGAAAGTAAAAATGGCGGCCGACGATGGAAGGATTAGGGTTTCAGCTTTCTCCCAAAATCGATGATGCTTGTTTCAATCAAATTTGATTCTCTGATGCTTAAGGCTTCAATGGCATCTCTGTGTTGCTCAATCGATTTGGGATTCTTCTTTCTGGTTCTCGATCGAAAAACAAAACGTGAGTAAATTAAAAACTTTCTGCTCTTTGATTTGAGTTCTGGGTTTTTCGATAAAATTGTTTGCCTGTGATGATAGGTGTATATGTAGGGTTAATTAGAAACCCTAAATGAATCTCTGATTTCCATATATGATTTCGATCTGATTGACATTGGCTTTCCCCTTTTGTTTTATTTCCTAAAATTGCTCGGCTTTGAATTGCATACTGATTTGTAACAATAAATTGTTTCATTGATTTGTGCTCTTTGATTTTAAACACCTCGGCATGGAAAATGAATTTGAATTTGTTGCCTTGGCTTTAATAGCTTTCCTGTTTTGTTTGTGATGGACTTTCCTGAAATGTTTGTGGCCCCTTGAACAATTCTCGCAAGCAATCCCCCTTTGATACCTTGATAAAATCGGCTTGATTTGATGCTGTAAATTTTGTGCTTGAATTATTTGTTGCCAAAAAACGAACTCAATGATTTCTGGAATTGCTTTTAATCCTTTGCAAAAATGTTTTGCTGTCATCCTGGACACACTTGAATTGACTTTGTTACTTGCCAATCTTTGTTGAATGACTGTTGCCAAACATGATATGTGATTTCTCAAAAACTTGCCAAACAACAAATACTTCAACTTCTGATTAAATACTTGCTTAGTATTAAACAGAATTCCATTCTTGGCTCCCCTTGATTTACAATCACATGTAATTATGCATGTTCATGCTGATTGTATCATATGCCAAATATATATATGCAATTTCCTGAACATATTTAGGCATTGATTTTGCACTGACTTTTTTTTGGCTTTGTCAAACACTGATTGAATATTCTGTTTTGAGTGTATGAACCATTTGGTATGCATGCATGATTTCAGAAAGCAATAAAAGATGGTTTCTTGCCTGAAATCAATATACTGATTCTCCAAACTTGTTTGCATATAGAAATCTTTATGCACTTGTGTTTTGGTCTAAAAACCCTTAACTTAGCATTTTGTACTTGAGCTTGGCTGTTTTGTTATGGCTCAACCACTTTGACCTTGACATTGAGTTGAAACATCATTTGCACATGTGTATTTGCCTTGCCACTAACATGTATAAAATGCTGCTTTTGTCGATGCTTGTCTCGGCCCATCCATGTTTACTCCATATGTATCCTGCTGTGTTAATGCTGAGGTGAACTCATGTGTGCATTTGGTATTGATGTTCCCTTGACCATTCAGCTTTGTACTTGCCAGTACATATATTTGCTACTCCATGATATACTGTACATGAAGCTTTTGTGTTCGACCTATGTTGCATTGCATTCACTTTTGCTTGGCCATGTATGCTTGCATAACTCTTGTGTTGGCCTGTTTCACCCATGCATTCAGATTAGCTGAACCACCATGATCTGTCAATGCACCTTTACTTGAACCATGCTGCACCAGTTTACTTGAAACATGTTTAACTTGTCTTGATCTATGTTGATGTTCCATGCTGATATGAGTTGCTTTACGCTGCACTTGAGTTATCTTGAATTTGACCTTATTATATGTTGAGCTGAAACATGCTTCGACCATGTTGTTGTGTTCACTGACTTGCATGTATACATATGTGTATATATACACGTATGTGTGTATATATATATATATGCATGTATATATGTTTTGCTTTCGTGATGCTCATCCATGTATGACTTGTCTGTTGCACTGAGTCGAGCAGGTCCACGTGGCTACTCCTCAATTTCACACTGGCTTGGCGAGGCAGTGCACATGTGTATATATATACACGTGTGTATAAGCAGCCATCCAGAATAGATTTCCATGTCCCTGCATTGAATATACATACTGTCTACCTTGTGGTATTTACAGTGTATCACTGTGAATATCACAAGCTGTCTAGACACAAATTGATGGTTTTATAAATCAGATCAAGTCATGAAAAATGATGAGAAACACACCAGAAATCTGAGGCAAATAAAATTTTAAAATAAAATTTATATTCGCATGTATTCAGTTTTATTTCTATTGCAGTATACTGTGTGTGTGTTTCATGTGACAGGTAAGCAGGTGATGACTGGACTGACTGTAAGCAGTGAAGACAGAAGACAGAAGATTGAAGCAGCAGTGTATATGAGTGTCAGTGAAAGAATGAGTCTGTATATATATAAATGAGTGTTGAGTGATTTAGTAAGGAGCAATGTATGAAAAAGAAAGTGTATAATGAAATGAAATGTATCAGTGGATTTGTACAAATAGAGGAGTATAAAATATGTATTGTTTGATATTGAAATAAAATATTCTATTTAAATAAAAAATTGTGAATATTTAAATTTTTGTACAGTTGTATTTTATTTAAATAGAAATATTATATTCATGTCTGTTGTGTAGTATATGAAATAGTACAATTACAAACACATATATAATAATATATATTTGGTTGTTATCATCAAACAAAAATCATATAATTGTGTATACAACACTGTTATATACAACAATCTCCCCCTTTTGATGATGACGAACAAATATAAGATTTTGAGCATAAATGTGTTTGAAAAAAAATGAAATATATATTACTCCCCCTATTTGAATGCTCCCCCTACAAGTGTGCATGAGTGAAAGAATTGAAAATTAATAAATTTTCAAAATTAAAATATTTATAAAATATTCACTCATAAATCAAAATCTCTACCCATTCTCCCCCTTTTGTTATCATCAAAAGGATACAGAAATTAAAATATAGATGAAAATTGACTAAAAATATAATTTCAGCTTAGAGGAAGAACAATCATCATAAATCTCAATCAGTCAAACAAGAATCATAATATTCTAAGAACAGGTGGCATATTTCACATTGTAGAGAATGACGGTTTTACGATGAATTTTATATAAAATGGAGAGAGTTAAAAAAAAGATTTCCAATTATTTAAAAAAAAATGTAAAATTGAGCACAAAAACAGTGATGGATTTGGAATATAGTTAATAATTCAGTTTAAGTGACAAAGTCTAATAATCTCAAATCCCAATACTTATCAATCAACAAATCATAATATGCATAATATTTCAACATATTTCACAAATAGAGGATGGATGGATAGGCTGGTTTTTATACACAAAGGAGATTTTCTGATCAATTTCAATTTATAGCACAATATTTCCTTTTTCTTTTTATTTTATTTAAGAGCACACTGACCATGCATAACCAGAGCTTGGATTTTTAAATGAGGTCAGTCGCAGCTTAAATTATAAGTTGTCTCATAACCATGCATGACCAGAGCTTGGATTTTTAAATGAGGTTAGAGACACACTTATGTATTTATTATATATATTTATCATTTCAGTTTTAAAAGAAAAAAAAGACTCCTCGGTATATGAAACCAAAATGGATGATAGAAATGTGGTAGGTACAGAAATGGACTGTGAAATAAATTTCTAAATTAATTATATTATGAAATAAGCTCGACTGTACCGGGATTATTGAAAATTTTTAATTACCACTAATTCTGAATAATAATATAGTCCCATTTCTATCACAAATAATTTTCACTGTTTTAAAACAAGATGATTTTTAAAAATAAACTCTCCACATTAATAAAAACATGATGAATGGCAGACGGGTGATAGAAGAAGAAGATGATCGTGAAATAATTGCCAGTTCAAAGATATTATAGTAAATATTCAACTATCATGGAAATCCAAATAAAAACTCCTCTTGTTGTGAAATATATTGCAGTCATATCACAATTTCAGATTCTGATATATTTTGATGAATTATAAATACAGAACAATTTGGATATTGATTTCAATTTCTGAATGAATAAAAAATAAATAATCTTAAAATTGAAAATTAATTACAAGAGGAATATAAAGAGCTATACAGGACAAGAGTGATTAAAATATATAAAAAAAAATTCAGCACATCAGATACTAATTGTAATCTCCCTCTTGAGGATTTTAATTACACCCTGATGGACCATCATGGACATCTCAGACCAAAGAAATTTAAACACAAACCCAGCCAGACAAATTTAGCACATTTATTTGTATAAGGCAAAAAAAAAATGTATGGATCTATACAAGGTGAAATTTTTTTGATTTACGTGTGGAACCTAAGACTTCACTCAAGTCATTGCTTGTCAGTTTTTAGTAAACCCCACGGGTAGTGATATACCCCGATTTTTCAACGCCTTCACACTACCTAGGTAGTCACCCCTAGAAATTGGCAGAGGTAGCCCTCGAACCTGAGACCTATGTCTCATCCCAATTCGCCCACCTCTGACCAACTGAGCTAGGAGTGTCGGGTTATACAAGGTGAAAATTTGAATCTCAGTACAGATGGGTGAAACAAATATAAGCACTTCTGATACCACTTGTTCTCGCTTTCTCGAGGATTTTACCAAGACAATGGAGACAAACTATGATATCACATACAACAGAAATTTAAAGCCCAAGCAGACAAATCAGACAATAAGCAATTATCTAAGAACAGTATCAGAGCAGTGCAGAACACAATATCACATCAGACTTGTCTGGGGATGGTCACATAAGAACTTTCATGATCCAAGATTAGAACTACCGTTTATTTGAAATCATTTGAGGAATATGAAAAAATCTCTAGATTCAATGAATCGATCACACCAAATTATTATTTTCACATTCAGAATATGTGCGTGATTCAATAAATCAATAATTTCAAATGATTTTAAACAAACAATCATTCAAATCAAATAACCATGAAATAGTAGAGAGATTTAACACCAATTTTTCAAAGAATTTTTCACAAGAATTTCAGACAAGCCCAAAGAAAATCAGATCATTTACATCAGATTTGATAGATATTCATGATCCAAAATAATTTATTTGAAATCACTTGAATCAATGTCAAGTTTTGAAATATAATGAATCAATCACACAAGGTTGATAATTTCAAATTTAGGAGGTGTGTGATTATTCAAGATATTAATAGTTTCAGATGATTTCAAACAAACAAATTCTAACCATAATGATCATGAATAACAATGATTTTTAAGATGTATCACTGAGATTCTAGACAATTTTAAAAAAATTCAAGCCAATTTGAATATTTCTGAAATTATCACAACTGATGAATAACAAAGTGCTGTAATGAGTATAATATATTGAGCTTTTCTAAAATAGATTAGAAGAGACTCAAAAACAGCAGAGGTGTGTGAAATTTCATTAAATTTTCAGATCTTCAAAATTTTTGAATTTATACTAACAGTGTTCAAGATATGATATGAATGCTTCAGCACTGTTAGAATTTCAGAAAAAAAATAAACTCCAAAACAATTGTAGATATATACAAGTTTAAATTCAGATTCTGGAAGAATTAAAACATGACAGCTTTATACAGATTAAACGAATTTCCAGAAAATCATAAGTACTGCAATCGGAAGTTAATGAAGCGCAGAATAAGAAGAATATGGCAGTGTCAAATCAACTCAGGACAAACAAAAATAAAAAAATAAAAAAGGAAAGGGGTAGAAGAAGAAATAAACAAAAAAAATATTTACAAAGACAAGTTCAGAGATCATACCTGAAATCAGTGTAAACCAGAATCTCTGACTCAGTAAATCTTGGCCAAGGAACTGTAAAGAATACAGAAATATAGAACAGCTTGAAATCAATCTCTTTTCAGCATAGCAGTTCCTTTACCTTCACTGGTACCTAGCAGTTAAGTGGATCAAGTGGTCTAACAAAATTTGTAAAACCACTCTGAAATTTGTTTACCACTTTTGGTACCCAAACCTGTTTGTATAACATCCCATTCGAATCTATCTTTGTGCCTTTAGGAACCCAAACTTGTTTAGTTTTTTCAAAAATCATTTTATTTCCTTTTGGGGTCCACATCTGTTCAACTGGATTGTTATCAAACCAATTCTTGTCTCGTTTGTGATTTAAAAACCTTTTGGAATTGTCAAAATTCAAATTTTCAGAAAGACCCTTTTTAAAGCAATTTAAAGGATTTTTAAAATCACAAGAATTCAATTTTTCAAAAACACTTGTTTTTCCAAAACCAAGACCTTGTTTATGACCAACCGAAAATTGGTTTTGTAACAGCATATTCAACGATTTTTCTCCATTCGAAAATTTATCCAACGTTGATTCTAATCGTTGAATTTTGGATTTAAGATCAGAGTTTTCTTTTATCAGATTTGAACAACGATTAATGTTGATCTTTCTCCTTTCAGTATCATTCTGTTTCAAAGACAAATTTTCGTTTTCAAGAAGTTTGATTTTGGTCTTGGACTCAAAGATTTCAGATTCAAATTTAACTTGTTTTTCAAATTCAAGTTTCTTGAAATTCTCAATCTCTTTTTCAAGCTCGTTTAAAATTAAATCACTTTTCAACAAGCTTTCTTTCTCAGCAATTTCATGTTTGGAACTTTTGATGGCCTTAAAATTATTAAATTCTTTTTGCAAAGAATTGTTTGAATCTTTTAGCTCAACCTCGTTATCTTTTAAAATCAGAATTTCCTCTTTAAGCCTTTGAATATTTTTATTGAGATGAACGAGGTCAGTTTTCAAATTCAAACAACTTTCACAGTCAGAATTTTCTAATTTCATGACATTTGTAGATTCTGATTCCAAACAGTTAATTTTGCTATTTAACTCGTGATTTTTAGATTTCAAGTATTTGTTTTTACGATGGAGTTTATCAACGATTTTTGTTAAATCAGTACACATGTAAACCAACTCTTCATATGAGAAGCTTTCAGTCTCATTGTCTGTTGAGTCTCCATCGTCTGATCTACTTGAATTTTCATTTGTTTCTTCTCCTGAGCATAGATCTGAATCTGAGTTGACCACTTTGGGTTTTGAGCTGCTGTTGTCGATCTTTCCATACTTTCTATTGAGAAAATCCCATGTTTCCTGCGCAGTCAAGCAATGAGAAATGAGGTTATATTGGACATCATCAATATAAGAATACAAAGTGTGAATAGCACGAGAATTAAATCCAATATCGTTCCTACTGACCATATCATAACCATTAATAACAGTATCCCAACATTTAATATCAATAGATTTTAAATATAATTCCATTTCTAATTTCCAATTTGAAAAATTTGTACCATCGAAAATAAATGGAGTACGACTGGACTGATTCTCAGAAGACTGACAACTAGAATTCACCATTTCTCTAGAGTTAAAAAATACCTGCTCTGATACCACTTGTTGGATCTAGATTAACCCTAGAGGGGGGGTGAATAGGGTTTATCACAGTTTTTAACTGAATTGAAAAACTGACACGATATTAAAAAAATAAACAGATCACAGAATGCAGTAGAAATAAAAGTGCAGAAAATAAATCACACACAGATATACCCAGCTTCGGCAAAACCCTGCCTACTGCTGCATTCCTAAGGTTTCTACTAGGTGTTATAAACAGATCCCGCATACAAGACCATGTACACTCGCAGCGCCTGCTCCTGTCCTAACCCTACGCTCAAAACCATAGACTGATCGATATCCCTTCGATCAGATTTCCCCTGATTACGACCCCGTAACCAGTAACCCAGATTTTACAGACTCTGTCAACTGTCAGTCAACACCCTGACTGAAACTCCTAGAAATTTTACAGACCTCTAGAAAAACTGTTCAGACTTGATTTACAACTTGAAATTAAAAAAAATAAAATACAAAAAACAAACCAAAAACCCTTAAATAAAATCTAGAAAAATCCTTCCCTTCTTAAAATATAGGCTCAGCCCAAATTTGAAAACAGGCCGGCCCCTTTCGTAATTCACTTGCCCGATCTCTTTCTCTATTTCTTTGGAAAGTAAAAATGGCGGCCGACGATGGAAGGATTAGGGTTTCAGCTTTCTCCCAAAATCGTTGATGCTTGTTCCAATCAAATTTGATTCTCTGATGCTTAAGGCTTCAATGGCATCTCTGTGTTGCTCAATCGATTTGGGATTCTTCTTTCTGGTTCTCGATCGAAAAACAAAACGTGAGTAAATTAAAAACTTTCTGCTCTTTGATTTGAGTTCTGGGTTTTTCGATAAAATTGTTTGCCTGTGATGATAGGTGTATATGTAGGGTTAATTAGAAACCCTAAATGAATCTCTGATTTCCATATATGATTTCGATCTGATTGACATTGGCTTTCCCCTTTTGCTTTATTTCCTAAAATTGCTCGGCTTTGAATTGCATACTGATTTGTAACAATAAATTGTTTCATTGATTTGTGCTCTTTGATTTTAAACACCTCGGCATGGAAAATGAATTTGAATTTGTTGCCTTGGCTTTAATAGCTTTCCTGTTTTGTTTGTGATGGACTTTCCTGAAATGTTTGTTGCCCCTTGAACAATTCTCGCAAGCAATCCCCCTTTGATACCTTGATAAAATCGGCCTGATTTGATGCTGTAAATTTTGTGCTTGAATTATTTGTTGCCAAAAACCGAACTCAGTGATTTCTGGAATTGCTTTTAATCCTTTGCAAAAATGTTTTGCTGTCATCCTGGACACACTTGAATTGACTTTGTTACTTGCCAATCTTTGTTGAATGACTGTTGCCAAACATGATATGTGATTTCTCAAAAACTTGCCAAACAACAAATACTTCAACTTCTGATTAAATACTTGCTTAGTATTAAACAGAATTCCATTCTTGGCTCCCCTTGATTTACAATCACATGTAATTATGCATGTTCATGCTGATTGTATCATATGCCAAATATATATATGCAATTTCCTGAACATATTTAGGCATTGATTTTGCACTGACTTTTTTTTGGCTTTGTCAAACACTGATTGAATATTCTGTTTTGAGCGTATGAACCATTTGGTATGCATGCATGATTTCAGAAAGCAATAAAAGATGGTTTCTTGCCTGAAATCAATATACTGATTCTCCAAACTTGTTTGCATATAGAAATCTTTATGCACTTGTGTTTTGGTCTAAAAACCCTTAACTTAGCATTTTGTACTTGAGCTTGGCTGTTTTGTTATGGCTCAACCACTTTGACCTTGACATTGAGTTGAAACATCATTTGCACATGTGTATTTGCCTTGCCACTAACATGTATAAAATGCTGCTTTTGTCGATGCTTGTCTCGGCCCATCCATGTTTACTCCATATGTATCCTGCTGTGTTAATGCTGAGGTGAACTCATGTGTGCATTTGGTATTGATGTTCCCTTGACCATTCAGCTTTGTACTTGCCAGTACATATATTTGCTACTCCATGATATACTGTACATGAAGCTTTTGTGTTCGACCTATGTTGCATTGCATTCACTTTTGCTTGGCCATGTATGCTTGCATAACTCTTGTGTTGGCCTGTTTCACCCATGCATTCAGATTAGCTGAACCACCATGATCTGTCAATGCACCTTTACTTGAACCATGCTGCACCAGTTTACTTGAAACATGTTTAACTTGTCTTGATCTATGTTGATGTTCCATGCTGATATGAGTTGCTTTACGCTGCACTTGAGTTATCTTGAATTTGACCTTATTATATGTTGAGCTGAAACATGCTTCGACCATGTTGTTGTGTTCACTGACTTGCATGTATACATATGTGTATATATACACGTATGTGTGTATATATATATGCATGTATATATGTTTTGCTTTCGTGATGCTCATCCATGTATGACTTGTCTGTTGCACTGAGTCGAGCAGGTCCACGTGGCTACTCCTCAATTTCACACTGGCTTGGCGAGGCAGTGCACATGTGTATATATATACACGTGTGTATAAGCAGCCATCCAGAATAGATTTCCATGTCCCTGCATTGAATATACATACTGTCTACCTTGTGGTATTTACAGTGTATCACTGTGAATATCACAAGCTGTCTAGACACAAATTGATGGTTTTATAAATCAGATCAAGTCATGAAAAATGATGAGAAACACACCAGAAATCTGAGGCAAATAAAATTTTAAAATAAAATTTATATTCGCATGTATTCAGTTTTATTTCTATTGCAGTATACTGTGTGTGTTTCATGTGACAGGTAAGCAGGTGATGACTGGACTGACTGTAAGCAGTGAAGACAGAAGACAGAAGATTGAAGCAGCAGTGTATATGAGTGTCAGTGAAAGAATGAGTCTGTATATATATAAATGAGTGTTGAGTGATTTAGTAAGGAGCAGTGTATGAAAAAGAAAGTGTATAATGAAATGAAATGTATCAGTGGATTTGTACAAATAGAGGAGTATAAAATATGTATTGTTTGATATTGAAATAAAATATTCTATTTAAATAAAAAATTGTGAATATTTAAATTTTTGTACAGTTGTATTTTATTTAAATAGAAATATTATATTCATGTCTGTTGTGTAGTATATGAAACAGTACAATTACAAACACATATATAATAATATATATTTGGTTGTTATCATCAAACAAAAATCATATAATTGTGTATACAACACTGTTATATACAACACATATTTTTAGGATGGTTGTTGGAGGAGTTTGAGAGAGGGTAGCAAGGGTTGATCTGGTTTTAGACATAACAAGTGATGAGCTGAGGTGATTAGGAAGTTCAAATGTGTTTTTGGGGTTCGACAACTATGGAAATGGGATGCTGTTGTAACAACCCGGAAATGCGAGCCAGTTTAAAAATTTTATTTTGGCAATTTTAGTGAATTTTGAACATTTAAAATGAATTATTTTAAATAATGTCGACGAGAAATTTATTTTGAATATAAATAGAACGTATATATTATATACGTCATCGTTAGAATATAAATAATTATATATAATTATAAATAGAATTGAAAATGGCGCGGTAGTTCGATAATTCGATTTCAAACTTCAATTGAATGTACCAGGTGCAAAACAATCCGTATTTTAGTGAAACCAAAAACATTAGGATCTAATTGAGAATATCTTTCCAACGAATCTGAAAAATTGAAATTTCATAACGGGAATCAAAAGATATGTCCAGTTGAAAATTCTGAATAGTCGCTATGGAATTCAGGCCCTTAAAAATGGAAATTTTGCAAACGACCTCGGATTTCGATGAAACCACTTTTGTTGGGTCCGCGATGTCAAATTATTGCTAGATTCCAAATTTCATAATTTTTCGAATCAATATGTCAGCGTGGAAAAGGAAAACGCGTTTGACCAATTTTAGTTGATTTTAATCGACTGGAAAATGGCCATTTTCCCAACGGTCTCAGAACTCGACGAAACTAGTTTTGTTAGGACCGTATCGTCAATACGAAGCTAGAAAATATTATTCTGGAATTTATAGAGTTAGTATGTGACCCCAGTAAATTGAAATGTGCATTCAAATTCAATATATAGAGTTATATGCTGATTTTAATGGAAACCGATCGAAACGGTCGAATCAGCTTATGGTACATATCCCATTGTGTTCAGAATGGGGGTGAAACGCTATGGACGACAAGCGGTAGGCCTCGTTTAGAGGTCGTGTGTAAAAGTCAACTTTTTGAAATTAAAATAATTAAAAAAATAATAAAACCTCTCCCCTCCACCTTACTTCCTCTCAGGCCCCCATTTCCGTTCAATTCAAATCAGAAGGAAAAAAAAAACCGAAAGGAGAAGGGGCGACCAGGGGGTGGGGGGAACCCGTCGCCACCACGTCCATTGCGGCCCCCCCCCAGGCGGCGCCGACCCTCACCACATCCTCCTCCTCTCTCGCCTTTATCTCCTCCTTCTTGTGCATAAAACCGCCGCCCCCCTAAACCTTAAGCCACCGCACCCCTAGCCTCGCCCATGCCGCCGCCTCCCTCTCCTCTTCTTCCTCCTCTTCCTTTCTTCTCTCTCCACCTAGCACTCGAGCCCCCCCTAAAACCCACCGCAACCCTCCCCTGGCCCGCCGCTGGCCCACACAGGAACCCCCGACGCCGCACCCGACTGCGACCCCTCCTCCATCCCCCTTTGACATCGACACGAGCCCCCTCCCATTCGTAGTAAGTTTCCTTTAATTTTAATTTTATTTTTGGTTTGTTAAATTCATTTAAAAACTGATTTAGATTAGAATGAAAAAAATACTGATTTTATTTAGTTATGAAAATCGATTTTATTAAGTTGTAAAAACTGAAATAGATTTGCTTTGAAAATAAAAATAGAGTTTTTATATATATACAAGTGATATAAAAATAGGATTTTTCTTTGGTGGAAAAGAAGATCAAAAATAGGATTTTTCTATGGTTGAAAGGAGCATAAAAATATGATTCTTACTTATGTAGAATAATAAAAATATGACCTTTATATAGTAGAAGATATAAAAATACTATTTCTATATAAGTAGTGTATTGAAAATAAAATTTCTATATAATATAGATAATAAAAATATAATCTTTTATATTGTGTAAATATAAAAATATAATTTTTATATAGGTAAAATCGTAAAAATATCATCTTTATATATGTAGCAAAATAAAAATGTGATTTTTATAGTGATGTAAGGAAAAGGCGAAATCTTTACTTTTGAAAATATAAAAATCTTTATATTTGAAAAGGCGAAATCTTTATATTTGAAAAGGCGAAATCTTTATATAGAGAATAGCGAAGTAAAAATTCGATTTTTATATATTGAATAGCGAAGTAAAAAATTCGATTTTTATATATTGAATAGCGAAGTAAAAATTCAATTTTTATATATTGAATAGCGAAGTAAAAATTCGATTTTTATATATGTACTGAATACGGGCAACGAAAGTGACAAAGGGAGAGAACGACGAAGATTTCTACATAGGAAGAGTCGAGATGATTGGATTAGCTTTGGTGAGAACTTCTCACTCTTCAATTTATTTTTCTAGTTATATATATATATATATTTATATACTAGGATGCAGACAGTGCTTAGCAGCACCCGACACCCGTCCTCCACAGACCATGGATGGCTTGTTTGTTTGATTGATGTGTTGTGAAATTTGTTTGTATTGTTGATGTGAAATCGATAATAAAAGGTAGATGGTTGAAATAAATAAATTATCGTTAAAAATATAATTTTTAACGTGAATGTGAATAAATAAATAATTATAAACAAATCGGACGATTTGTTTATATACACTGATTTGAATGATATTGATTGGGATGATAAATTTTACACATCGCCCAACTGCACAAATACAAATCTGTGTTTGTTGATTTGAAACCCCACACGGGTGTTGGGATGAAATTTGGCGTACACTAATCCCAATTATTTAATTGTATGTCGATCAATTGGTCGACAGGATGTGTAAGCGTTAATTATTTATATTTGATGCTTATACAGTTGTGTGGTGCACGTTGGATGATGGTTGATTGGTTATCGTTGCTATTGTATACATGTGTTGTATGGAACCCATATAATTAACGTTATATGGTAATTGATTGGGCCTCATTCCAATCGGGAAAATAATGAATATTATAAAAGTAAATTAATGTGTTGAATAACAAAAATAGTCATGTGTTGAGATTATTCATGTGTTGAAAGAAATATAGATTCATGTGTTGAATAGAATAAATATTCATTTGTTGAATAGAATAACGAATTTATTGAAATATATAAAGCCGTGTTGATTAGAGCTGCGCTATTTTGACGTGAACGATATTTATATCGATTATATTCGTTTTTATAATGAATATAGAAAAGAAGTGATTTCAAAATATAACGTTTTGAAAATATTATCATTTATATAGTTATGATAGGAAATATTCAATTTTGATTTGAAATTGAATATAAAGTTGAAATGGTTTTGAAAAAGAATTTAAAACGATTTATAAAATACGTTTTAAAAGGAAATCGACGAAATATATAATATTTATATATATATTATATATATAATGGCCTGAATAGAACGCGCCGCGCCGCGGCAGTTCGTGAATTTCGACCATTGTCTTCGAATGGACATTACGGGAGATCCGACCGTCGGATTCTCCTAAAACCGGAACCGTTGGGTTCGTATCGAAAAGAGCTTTCCAATGAATATTAGAAATTTGAAATCTAATGGTTGGATTTGGAATTATATCCAAATCAATTTCAGAAAAGGTCGCTGTAAGTGCAGTTCGATGACCGTTGATGGAAATCGACTGTACAGGCCTTGATAAAATTATTTAAAATATTGATAATTTGTGTAAAATCATAATATATGAATTGGAAAGAACTGGGATGAAAAATTTCACATTTGAAAGGATGAAAATAGATTTTTGTCGAAATGAACTATTTTAAACTAGAATTAAAATCAATTTATTTTTGAAATAAATAAATTGAATTTGAAAGTGATTTTAAAAATAATCAATATTCCCAATACGTGAATTGGACTGGAGTTGAATCGAAATTATCTTCGGAATATTTCGATGTTGGATTTCGTGAATATACAGATATTGTTATGGGAATTTGAAAGATATATTTTATATCATTATTTCCAATACGATATTTGTTGGTTTCAGGATTTGATATTGAATATAAGCCGGTATATTTTCTATTCAGAGCCTTGTATTTAATATGAAATGTGACTCGGGGTTTGTCGTGAATGGTGTCTTCATTAACACTGTTCTTAAGCCCAATAGAGAAAAAGATTAAATCTTTCTATTTAGATTTAATGAAGTGTATCAATTAAATAATATTTAATTGGAATTGAATTGGTTTTTGGGTTTATCGTGAACGGTGTTTTGAACAACACTGTTCTTTAACCCGATTAACAATAGAATGTGATTTTGGGTTTGTCGTTAATCGTGTTTTAGATGACATTGGTTCTTTAACCCAGTTAAAGACAGGATATTGATTTTTGAAAAGATTAAAACTAAGTGGAGTTTTAATGAATCCTTAATTAGATTGAACCGTGAATTGATAATTTGAATTATCAAATTTGGAAAGTGATCGAGAATGGAGTATCACCAGTTTTGGTCCAAGGCAATAGTTAAATCTTTAGTTAGATTTGAACGTGAAATGGTAATTAATTTTACCGATAACACCGTGGTGTTAGATGTGGAGTATTACCAGTTTTCTCCATGGGATATATAGGTTGGGATTGGGAAATATAATAAATAATTACTACGGCGTGGTTCACTAATCCCGACTAGTTTGGAAAACCATGACATGGTTTGAAATGATATCCAAAGGAAGAATAAAGAATAAATTTAGAAGAACTTATCTTGGATAAAATTAATGGGAACCTTTCCCTAAGAATGTGATTTTGTGAAAAAGAATATTCTGAATTGGAATGAGGCGCTTGTTGTGTTTGTGTAACATTTGTTTATTATATACGTGGGTTATTCAGAAAGGCCGGGTTTCTACCCATTATGAATAACCGATTCGACGAGATGTCAAAGATGAAGACGGTGGTTGAAGACCGGAAGTCTTCACATCATTTGGGTGATTACGGATGATCTCGATTGGGCTGTACACCCAAGATGAGGGAAACAGTTGGTGATCGTCCTGACGTACTTGGAGATGGATGGATATGCGAGGAAAGTGCCTTCGGTTTCGTTCAGACCCAAAACGAACTTGTAAATGGATTGTGTGTCTGACATTGGATTTTATTCTGTGTTGATTGATCTCTATTAAATATACATCTGTTTGGCGGCGAAGAATTTATTCGCTTGCTTAACACCCTTCTCTGAGACGTACGAGCTCAGAGGTTGTATATCGATGGACATCAGTCGCATGGAGTGAATTGCCAGTGTGGCACGCGTAAGTGGAAATTGATCAGGGCTTCTGTTGAAAAGCAAAGCCTTGTGGTTGATGAACAAAGCACGGCCTGTTTGGCGTAGCTTTATGTATAGCGTGAATTCGCGAGCCTCACACCTCGGTATGAGTCAAAAACGGGATACGGACCCAAGGATTGCACGACGTTTCTTTCTAGCTAGGGTGGTGTCAGTGACCTACCAGCCCTGATATTTATATACTTTTCACCTGTGTGGTTGTTGGATACGAGGAGCCTCGGATATAGGTCTGTAAGGACCGGGAAATGTGTGTTCGAGAATAACTAATCCTCAAAAGTAAGAGAGGACCGGCATTGGAGGTTCCAAAGGATAATAGTGGGGTTCTGAGGCATTTGCTAGAGTGTCTCGAACGCGGAGAGGAGCTTGCCCCTTGCCTCGACTCATGACGGAAATCCAATTTCCAATACGTGATGTTGCGGTTTTATTTGTAGAACCTAGTATGGCGACATAGTGGTATGGGTCATTCATGCCGCCTATGATTGATATTTATGATTGAAATTGTTTTGACACTATACACTTATTATAGTATCAAATAATGTGTTTTAAACGTATCAAGCATGCTTTGGCTGTTATAAGGTAAAAACCCTATCCTCCGGCTTGCGTTGCATTATGTGATGGGACCTGGGTCTTATAACAGCTTCATTTTTCTTTATTTAGCATTGCCCTGTCTGTTTTCTGCACTGGTATTCTTGGGAGGAAACACGTTCCGTGTTATACGGCGTGGTCCCTTGATTTACCGAACTTTAAAATAAAGATTAATAACTGTTTTAGTTCTCACACCAGTCCCATGACTGACCTAGAGTTTATTGTTTTAACCTAAACTCTGGGTGCCCTTATTTTCGACACGGGCAGCTAGTAGTTTTGGTTTTGCAGATTTATATTCACAGGGTCCTGATTTACAGCTGGAACGATGCTCGGAAAGCTCTGTATCCGTGTGTTACTTTCAGTTGTTTTTTCTATTGTTTTTCCGCTGCTATGTAATTTATTGTAATCTCTGATATTTATCCAATGTAATTTATTCATTTATACTCTGTATATTCTTGTATCTGATGGAATTGTTGTAATAACAATGAAATGTTCTTGTAATTTATTGTAATCTTCCGTCTACGTTCCGATGTGTGGTGTTCTCATCTCAATCCGGGCTTTCCTTACCAGGGGAGTTCGGGTCCTTATAGAGTGGTATCAGAGCTTTGGTTTACAGAGCTCGAGAATAAGACACATTAGAACAATACAAAAGAATTCATCGGATATTGGATTACTAATATCCATTTAGAATGACGTGTTAGAGATAGGATCAGTAGTATCCTAGAACGAGTGTGAAGAGTATATTTTCAAATGAAAACAATTTTGTTTTAAAATTTAAATCGCTTTATACGTATTTGAATATTTATTTATTTTGAATTTGGACAATCGAGTATATATAGATTTCGCGAATACGCGTCATGAACGTATAGTCGAAGTTTTAATATACTGGATAGATATAGAATCACATTCTAGACCCCCGGGGATAATTCTGATGATGTGGCCACATCACCAGTATTTATGTTCGTATTTCGAAGGTGTGATATCTATATATTTCCATTAGGCTGGTGTGAGAACCAAAAAAAATAAAAATTAGCTAGAATACATTGTTGTAATTGGCATCAAAAACATGATTTTCTGTGTACATATATCAAAATTATGAATTTGAAACTCTAATTCACTAATTGAATAATGGTTGTGTTGTTTGTTTATTTGTTTGATAATTTCGAACCATTTAGCCTAATTGAATCAAATATTGAATTGTATTGAAAATTGGTCGCATTTGCTTGCATATACATGTACTTACATTGAGCAGGTCGTAGCAAGGAGGCTAGAGCAGAGAATAAAATTTGTTTTCCCAAAAAATAGGTACATGTTTACCATAATTAACTGTTTTGTTTGGGTGATGCTGATTTTATGAGCCGATTGGCTAGCAGCTTGGCTTTTTCTTTTTCTTTTTGAGATCAGAAGGCCTATATGGCAATTTCGGGATTTTCCCGTTGCTCCCGGTGCAGGGGAGGTTATGGTGAAATTTTTCGGAAATTTAGGGTGTTAGCCAAATTTTTGAAAAATTTGAAAAGTTCTTAGAAACTGAAAAGTTGAAGAACTTAAGCCGTAGTCAAAATAATGGAAGTTGAGTTGATTTGTTAAACAACTTTCGGCTTTGTTCCTTTTTGGCCTTTGATTTAGAGAAGAATAGAATATCATCAATGAAAACCAGAACAAATTTATTCTATTAAATCACACATTGAACTGATTAGAAAATAGTTAGAAATATATACTTGTGCATTATATATGTTTGAAAAGGAAATTGGATAGTTGTTGAGTAAAGATTTTATTTGCGTGCCCGACAAATAGGTAAACCTTAATGAGTTGGATGCGAAATATTATTATATCAACTCCTGTGAATGCCATTGGATGCAGAGTGCTGGTTATTCTGTGTGAAATAATAAACATCGCCATAGGATAGCAACAATTAATTTTGAACTACATTACATGGCATACTTCTGGAAGATAGGCATACTTCATCATATACCACATAAGCATTTGGAGCTTGTGTGACGAGGTGGAAGATTTACCATACGAGCGAGAGGCTTGTATGGCGATGACTATATTTTACAGGTTGAACTGATGACTGATATGGACTATTTAAACTGTAACGATAAAATTGCCAGATTAATAAAAAAAACCACACGAGTCTAGAGTTGACAATAATCACGTCTCTCTAGTTATTAGATAGGGCACATGGCCTATTTATTTCCCACATGGGACGAGGTGACGAGGATTTATCCTCTGGAGCATTTAAAATACACACTCCCTCAGGCTTTGACGGGGTGACGAGAATTTATTCTCTCGAGTTATTATCAATACACGCTCCCCTGTAAACACCAAAATATATCACTATAAATATGTGTATGCTTATTAGGATTTATTGGGTACCTAATACGGCCCAATAAATTTCCAAACCTCTCCCCGTACAAGGGAGGTTATGGCGAAATTTTTCGAAAATTCCGGGTGTTAGCCAAATTTTTGAAGAATTTGAAAATTCTCAGAAACTGAAAAGTTGGAGAATAGAAGCCAGATCGAACGTAGAGTTGATTAATCAAACCACTTTCGACTTTGTTCCTTTTCGGGGACGAAAAGTTTTAAGTGGGGGAGATTGTAACAATCCGGAAATGCGAGCCAGTTTAAATTTTTTATTTTGGCAATTTTAGTGAATTTTGAACATTTAAAATGAATTATTTTAAATAATGTCGACGAGAAATTTATTTTGAATATAAATAGAACGTATATATTATATACGTCGTCGTTAGAATATAACTAATTATATATAATTATAAATAGAATTGAAAATGGCGCGGTAGTTCGATAATTCGATTTCAAACTTCAATTGAATGTACTGGGTGCAAAACAATCCGGATTTTAGTGAAACCAAAAACATTAGGATCTAATTGAGAATATCTTTCCAACGAATCCGAAAAATTGAAATTTCATAGCGGGAATCAAAAGATATGTCTAGTTGAAAATTCTGAATAGTCGCTATGGAATTCAGGCCCTTAAAAATGGAAATTTTGCAAACGACCTCGGATTTCGACGAAACCACTTTTGTTGGGTCCGCGATGTCAAATTATTGCTAGATTCCAAATTTCATAATTTTTCGAATCAATATGTGAGCGTGGAAAGGGAGAACGCGTTTGACCAGTTTTAGTTGATATTAATCGACTGGAAAATGGCCATTTTTCCAACGGTCTCAGAATTCGACGAAACTAGTTTTGTTAGGACCGTATCGTCAATACGAAGCTAGAAAATATTTATCTGGAATTTATAGAGTTAGTATGTGACCCTAGTAAATTGAAATGTGCGTTCAAATTCAATATATAGAGTTATGTGTTGATTTTAACGGAAACTGATCGAAACTGTCGAATCAGCTTATGGTACATATCCCATTGTGTTCGGAATGGGGGTGAAACGCTATGGACGACAGGTGGTAGGCCTCGTTTAGAGGTCGTATGTAAAAGTCAACTTTTTGAAATTAAAATAATTAAAAAAATAATAAAACCTCTCTCCTCCACCTTACTTCCTCTCAGGCCCCCCTTCCTTTCAATTCAAATCAGAAGGAAAAAAATTGAAAGGAGAAGGGGCGACGGGGGGGGGGGGATCCGCCGCCGCCACGTCCATCGCGGCCGCCCCAGGCGGCGCCGACCCTCACCACATCCTCCTCCTCTCTCGCCTTCATCTCCACCTTCTTCTGCATAAAACCGCCGCCCCTCTAAACCCTAAGCCGCCGCACCCCCTAGCCTCGCCAATGCCACCACCTGCCGCCGCCTCCCTCTCCTCTTCCTCCTCCTCTTCCTTTCTTCTCACTCCACCTAGCACTCGAGCCCCCACTAAAACCCACCGCAACCCTCCCCTGGCCTGCCGTTGGCCCACGCAGGAACCCCCGACGCCGCACCCGACTGCGACCCCTCCTCCATCCCCCTCTGACGTCAACATGAGCCCCCTCCCATTTGCAGTAAGTTTCCTTTAATTTTAATTTTATTTTTGGTTTGTTAAATTCATTTAAAAACTGATTTAAATTAGAGTGAAAAAAATATTGATTTTATTAAGTTATGAAAATCGATTTTATTAAGTTGTAAAAACTGAAATAGATTTGCTTTGAAAATAAAAATAGAGTTTTTATATATATACAAGTGATATAAAAATAGGATTTTTCTTCGGTGGAAAGGAAGATCAAAAATAGGATTTTTCTATGGTTGAAAGGAGCATAAAAATATGATTCTTACTTGTGTAGAATAATAAAAATATGACCTTTATATAGTAGAAGATATAAAAATACTATTTTTATATAAGTAGTGTATTGAAAATAAAATTTCTATATAATATAGATAATAAAAATATAATCTTTTATATTGTATAAATATAAAAATATAATTTTTATATAGGTAAAATAGTAAAAATATCATCTATATATATATAGCAAAATAAAAATGTGATTTTTATAGTGATGTAAGGAAAAGGCGAAATCTTTACTTTTGAAAATATAAAAATCTTTATATTTGAAAAGGCGAAATCTTTATATTTGAAAAGGCGAAATCTTTATATAGAGAATAGCGAAGTAAAAATTCGATTTTTATATATTGAATAGCGAAGTAAAAATTCGATTTTTATATATTGAATAGCGAAGTAAAAATTCGATTTTTATATATTGAATAGCGAAGTAAAAATTCGATTTTTATATATTGAATAGCGAAGTAAAAATTCGATTTTTATATATGTAGTGAATATAGGCAACGAAAGTGACAAAGGGAGAGAACGACGAAGATTTCTACATAGGAAGAGTCGAGATGATTGGATTAGCTTTGGTGAGAACTTCTCACTCTTCAATTTCTTTTTCTAGTTATATATATATACACTAGGATGCAGACGGTGCTTAGCAGCACCTGACACCCGTCATCCACAGACCATGGATGGCTTGTTTGTTTGATTGATGTGTTGTGAAATTTGTTTGTATTGTTGATGTGAAATCGATAATAAAAGGTAGATGGTTGAAATAAATTAATTATCGTTAAAAATATAATTTTTAACGTGAATGTGAATAAATAAATAATTGTAAACAAATCGGCCGATTTGTTTATATACACTGATTTGACTGATATTGATAGGGATGATAAATTTTACACATCGCCCAACTGCACAAATAAAAATCTGTGTTTGTTGATTTGAAACCCCACACGGGTGTTGTGATGAAATTTGGCGTACACTAATCCCAATTATTTAATTGTATGTCGATCGATTGGTCGACAGGCTGTGTAAGCGTTAATTATTTATATTTGATGCTTATACAGTTGTGTGGTGCACGTTGGATGATGGTTGATTGGTTATCGTTGCTATTGTATACATGTGTTGTATGGAACCCATATAATTAACGTTATATGGTAATTGATTGGGCCTCATTCCAATCGGTAAAATAATGAATATTATAAAAGTAAATTCATGTGTTGAATAACAAAAATAGTCATGTGTTGAGATTATTCATGTGTTGAAAGAAATATAGATTCATGTGTTGAATAGAATAAATATTCATTTGTTGAATAGAATAACGAATTTATTGAAATATATAAAGCCGTGTTGATTAGAGCTGCGCTATTTTGACGTGAACGATATTTATATCGATTATATTCGTTTTTATAATGAATATAGAAAAGAAGTGATTTCAAAATATAACGTTTTGAAAATATTATCATTTATATAGTAATGATAGGAAATATTCAATTTTGATTTGAAATTGAATATAGAGTTGAAATGGTTTTGAAAACGAATTTAAAACGATTTATAAAATACCTTTTGAAAGGAAATCGACGAAATATATATATATATATATATATATATATATATATATATATATATATATATATATATATAATGGCCTGAATAGAACGCGCCGCGCCGCGGTAGTTCGTGAATTTCGACCATTGTCTTCGAATGGACATTACGGGAGATCCGACCGTTGGATTCTCCTAAAACCAGAACCGTTGGGTTCGTATCGAAAAGAGATTTCCAATGAATATTAGAAATTTGAAATCTAACGGTTGGATTTGGAATTATGTCCAAATCAATTTCAGAAAAGGTCGCTGTAAGTGCAGTTCGATGACCATTGATGGAAATCGACTGTACAGGCCTTGATAAAATTATTAAAAACATTGATAATTTGTGTAAAATCATAATATATGAATTGGAAAGAACTGGGAAGAAAAATTCCACATTTGAAAGGATGAAAATAGTTTTTTGTCGAAATGAACTAATTTTAAACTAGAATTAAAATCAATTTATTTTTGAAATAAATAAATTGAATTTGAAAGTGATTTTAAAAATAATCAATATTCCCAATACGTGAATTGGACTGGAGTTGAATCAAAATTATCTTCGGAATATTTCGATGTTGGATTTCGTGACTATACAGATATTGTTATGAGAATTTGAAAGATATATTTTATATCGTTATTTCCAATACGATATTTGTTGGTTTCAGGATTTGATATTGATTATAAGCCGGTATATTTTCTATTCAGAGCCTTGTATTTAATATAAAATGTGATTTGGGGTTTGTCGTGAATGGTGTCTTCATTAACACTGTTCTTAAGCCCAATAGAGAAGAAGATTAAATCTTTCTATTTAGATTTAATGAAGTGTATCAATTAAATAATATTTAATTGGAATTGAATATGAATTGGTTTTTGGGTTTATCGTGAACGGTGTTTTGAACAACACCTGTTCTTTAACCCGATTAACAATAAAATGTGATTTTGGGTTTGTCGTGAATCGTGTTTTAGATGACATTGGTTCTTTAACCCAGTTAAAGACAGGATATTGATTTTTGAAAAGATTAAAACTAAGTGGAGTTTAAATGAATCTTTAATTAGATTGAAACGTGAATTGATAATTTGAATTATCAAATTTGGAAAGTGATCGAGAATGGAGTATCACCAGTTTTGCTCCAAGGCAATAGTTAAATCTTTAGTTAGATTTGAATGTGAAATGGTAATTAATTTTATCGATAACACCGTGGTGTTAGATGTGGAGTATTACCAGTTTTCTCCATGTGATATATAGGTTGGGATTGGGAAATAAAAATAATAATTACTACGGCGTGGTTCGCTAATCCCGACTAGTTTGGAAAACCATGACATGGTTTGAAATGCTATCCAAAGGAAGAATAAAGAATAAATTTAGAAGAATTTATCTTGGATAAAATTAATGGGAACCTTTCCCTAAGAATGTGATTTTGTGAAAAAGAATATTCTGAATTGGAATGAGGCGCTTGTTGTGTTTGTGTAACATTTGTTTATTATATACGTTAGTTATTCAGAAAGGCCGAGTTTCTACCCATTCTGAATAACTGATTCAATGAGATGTCGAAGATGAAGACGGTGGTTGAAGACCGGAAGTCTTTACATCGTTTGGGTGATTACTGATGATTTCAATTGGGCTGTACACCCAAGATGAGGGAAACAGTTGGTGATCGTCCAGACGAACTTGGAGATGGATGGATATGCGAGGAAAGTGCCTCCGGTTTAGTTCAGACCCAGAACGAACTTTTAGATGGATTGTGTATCTGACATTGGATTTTATTCTATGTTGATTGATCTCTATTAAATATACATCTGTTTGGCGGCGGAGAATTTATTTTCTTGCTTAACGCCCTTCTCTGAGACGTACGATCTCAGAGGTTGTATATCGATGGACATCAGTCGCATGGAGTGAATTGCCAGTGTGGCACGCGTAAGTGGCAATTGATCAGGGCTTCTGTTGAAAAGCAAAGTCTTGTGGTTGATGATCAAAGCACAGCCTGTTTGGCGTAGCTTTGTGTATAGCCTGAATTCGCGAGCCTCACACCTCGTTATGAGTCAAAAACGGGATACGGACCCAAGGAGTGCACGACGTTTCTTTCTAGCTAGGGTGGTGTCAGTGACCTACCAGCCCTGACATTTATATACTTTTCACCTGTGTGGTTGTTGGATACGAGGCGCCTCGGATATAGGTCTGTAAGGCCCAGGAAACGTGTGTTCAGGAATAACTAATCCTCAAAAGTAAAAGAGGACCGGCCATGGAGGTTCCAAAGGATCATAGTGGGGTCCTGAAGCATTTGTTAGAGTGTCTCGAACGCGGAGAGGAGTTTGCCCCTTGCCTCAACTCATGACGGAAATCCAATTTCCAATACGTGATGTTGCGGTTTTATTTGTAGAACCTAGTATGGCGACATAGTGGTATGGGTCATTCATGCCGCCTATGATTGATATTTATGATTGAAATTGTTTTGACACTATACACTTATTATAGTATCTAATAATGTGTTTTAAACGTATCAAGCATGCTTTGGCTGTTATAAGGTAAAAACCCTATCCTCCGGCTTGCGTTGCATTGTGTGATGGGACCTGGGTCTCATAACAGCTTCATTTTTCTTTATTTAGCATTGCGCTGTCTGTTTTCTGCTCTGGTATTCTTGGGAGGAAACCCGTTCTGTGTTATACGTCGTGGTCCCTAAATTTACCGAACTTTAAAAGAAAGATTAATAACTGTTTTAGTTCTCACACCAGTCCCATGACTGACCTGGAGTTTATTGTTTTAACCTAAACTCTGGGTGCCCTTATTTTCGACACGGGCGGCTAGTAGTTTTGGTTTTGCAGATTTATATTCACAGGGTCCTTATTTACAACTGGAACGATGCTCGGAAAGCTCTGTATCCGTGTGTTACTTTTAGTTGTGTTTTCTATTGTTTTTCCACTGCTATGTAATTTATTGTAATCTCTGATATTTATCCAATGTAATTTATTCATTTATACTCTGTATATTCTTGTATCTGATGGAATTGTTGTAATAACAATGAAATGTTCTTCCGTCTGCGTTCCGATGTGTGGTGTTCTCATCTCAATCCGGGCTTTCCTTACCGGGGGAGTTCGGGTCGTTATAGCTGTAAATGGAGCTGAAGCAGGCTCGAACATTTCACAGTGGGGAAGAATATTAGCGGCCTAATTCCTAAGTAAGTAAGGTAATTATTTTAGTTTAATAATTAAAATTTTATTTACATTAAAATTGTTCGACAACTTAATTTAAATATCATATTTAATTTATGCGAGATTTTAACGGATGGAGTCGATCAAAAATTCATAAGCTGCGGGATATCTAAAAAAATTAAAATTGGAATCAGAATGGATCAAGAAATAAAAATAATTTGGTGGTTGTTTGGTTGCATTTAAATATTACTGTGACTATTAATATATATTAGTTATTTAGGATTGATGTTTGTGGTTATTATATATATATATATATATTGGTGATTGGATGATGCCCGCAGTACCATTAGCGGATGCCCTTAGTATCATTAGCGGATGACCCTATATGCCCCATGCTATGATAGTGGATGACCTTCTATTCCGCGATATCCTGCCTCGAAGTAGGATGGGTATTATTTATGTTGGCTAACGTCTGTGGATGCAGGAAAACAGGTTGGAGGGATCCAACTGGATTTCTCAAAAATATTATTATTTGATTGTTTCACATATATTGTCATATACGATGTGTTGAAAATATGTGTTGATTATTGGGTGTTTTTAATTGGCTCTAAATGTTAATTTATATAAAATACCGTAAATTGATATTTAGAGATTTAAAAGGGGAATCTATTTTTCCAAAAATAGAATTCGAATTTTTAATGGACTATACATATTTACTTGTTGTGAATAAATAAGAAAAGTATTGAATTTATAAACGATGTTTATAAATAAAATAATACATGGAATTTAAGTAAATTTATAAATGGTGTTTATAAGAAAAATGGAATGATTTTCATTGGATAATCAGGGAATTAAAATGAATTTATAAACAAGGTTTATAAATAAAGTGGAATTTTATCATTTGACAATTTGAATATTTAAATTCAAATGTGAATTTAGAAATAGAAATGGGGAATCATTTTAAAGAAGTAAATGATGAAATTTATTCTGATGTTTAGAATGTAAATTGAACTAAAAATACATCCGTATGGATTTATGATATGAATTCGATTAGATCGAATTTGTTTAAACAAAATATTTCTAGAAAGAAATTAGGATTGCATTAAATAGAAGTTAAATTTAAATATGAAAATAGATTCTATATTTATATAAATAAGTTATAATAAATAGAATATTCCAAAATAAGATTTTCGTTTTAAATAGATTTCGAAATAGAACTAGTTGAAATTTATAAAAAAAGTAAATTTCTAAATAATGTTTATAAATATAGTGAATTAATTATCTGGAGATATTCTCTAATTTTAAATTCAAGTATGAATTTAAAATATAATTTGAAAACATTTCGAAAAAGGAATGACGAGTTTATTTCTTGAATTCGGAATATAAATTGAGATGAGATAAATCAGAAAGATTTGTAATTTGAAATTCGATTATATCGAATTTTATAAATAATTTATTTATAAAGGAGTTCGAATTTAATGTAGCAGATTGGATTATTAATAAATTTATAACTGAGATACGAAATAATTGGCGATCTGGGATAATCAGATTTTTTGAGCTGAAGTAGGAAAACTGGTTTAACATATATTAAAATATATTAGAACAGAGTTGATGTTTATTTAAAAACAAAGTTTAAATGTTTATATAAATATAATTAAAACGAACTCGCCGCAGCGCGATAGTTCGTAATTTGGCATTTCAAACTTCAATTGTGTATACAGAACTCAATTTAAGTCGGAATTCTTTGAAACACGAATCGTCAGGACCGATTTGATAATAGTTTTCTAATGGAAGAGAAAAAATTGGATTTCGATTTGTAGATTTTGAGTTATGTCAAAATCAAATTTCCAGAAAAACAACGCTAGAACCATTATAAAACCATAATGGT
Organism: Allium sativum; assembly: GCA_030737875.1. Lineage (NCBI taxonomy): Eukaryota > Viridiplantae > Streptophyta > Magnoliopsida > Asparagales > Amaryllidaceae > Allium > Allium sativum. The sequence goes on from CM060919.1 coordinate 52,912,966, forward strand.
TTATTTAAAAGGATTTTAAGTAAATAAAATTCGAATTTCCATAAGAAAAATTCGGACTGGAGAAATAAAATAAATATGAACTCCAATGAAGTAAGTGAAATGATTTTTGAGACAAAAATCAGATTTTTAGTTATTGAGTTGAACTAACTAATTTGAATAATAATTATGTAATCGAAATTTGATACGAAATTGGACTTTGAATAAGTAAAGGTGATTTGAGAAATTATATTCGAGATCAAAAATGAAACTTGAATTGAAAATGGAATTCAATTTGTTTTATAAACAAATTTTATCATATTTGAACATGTTATGTTCAAACAAAGAAATGAAATAGGCAAAATAGCTAATTCAAAAATAAATTAGCGAATTAGGTTAAGACGAATGGATTGAGTTGAAAGCAAATAGGAATAATTGGATATGTGTTAAGCGGGTTTGGAATGAAGTATATGAAGAGATATAAATTGAAATGCCCAAACAAAAGGTACATATTTAATTTAATATGAGATTTTATGCGCCGAATCAGCAAGCTGCTTGGCTTTTTGATTTTCTTTTTGAATGGAAAGGGCCCAGAGAGGCGTTTTGTAGTTGTACCAAGTGACCCATACAAAAGAGGTTATGGCGAAATTTTCTGGAAATTTAAGGAGTTAGAATATTATTAGGAAATTCTGATAGTTAGAAATCAATGTATCGGTATATATAGGGTTCGATAAGGAAACGAACTTAAAAATAGAATATTATAAACAAAAAGGAAATCTATAATTAAATCAGGAAAAAATTGCAAAGAGAAATGTATACGGGTTTAAAAATGAATAATTGGTTTTTATGATGTTGATTATTCGAGGTAAGTGGTCTTGTCCATTCTGAAGTTAAGGATGTTTTCAGTCCAGGTCTGAGAGGTAGTTATACCCCAACTTGACTGATTTCATTTTTAACCGATAAATAACAAGATACAGTCTCGAAGAGAAATGTTTGAATAAGAGTTAGTTGGATGTAATGTTTTCGGTTGTTGTAACGATGTTTTACACAACATTCGTTTTAACCCAAGTAAGTGGAAATTTGGAAATATAATAATAAATATTTCCTGAGTATAGAAATAAATGAATGGTCGTGGAAGAGATAAGTAATTGGAATGTTTTCCAATTATAAATAAAATATATTTTCTAAGTATAGAAAATAAAAGAAGGCGATATATGGAATTTTTTTCCAAATAGCGTAAGAGGCCAAGATGATTATCGAAAATATCGGGTTAACGAATATGGATAAGGAAATAGAGAATTGTTTTAATTAATGAAATATTAATTAAAAGGCCCAGTGATTTGTTTGATGCTTTGAATGAATGTTTGTTTCTCTTCGGTAGTTAAATAACTGACTATCGAAGTGTTTTCCAATATCGTTATCCATATGGAGAGACCGGTTGGATTATTATCTGAGAACCACTCCATATTGGCAGTAGCGTTGCGAATCAAATTGTACGAAGATAATCGGAGACGGAGTTGAGTGCAAAGGCTTTTTCTATTAATGAAAATTATGCTTTCAGTTTCGTTCAATCCCAGAACAAACGTATATAGACGAATGTCTGACAAAGTATTTCCAATGATCACATATGATTATTCTGTACAAATATATATGGTGGTAGAGAATTTATTCTCTTAGCATAATATCCAGAATATATTGTGCAAATCAATTAATGATTAACGCATCTGACAATGTGGCATTCAAAGTGATTGTGCTATCAATGGACGATAAGTAATCACAGCCTCAGGCCTCAACAACCGGGAACTGACAAAAATCGGGCAGGCAGCATGGCCATCTGGGTAGCTTCTATTAGGGTGTATTATCACCTATCTAGAGAAATTCATTTAATTCCTTATTTTATTCGATGTTGTCCCATTCGGGAAACGGTTGTTGATCCCAACCGTTGGTGATATACATTTGATACACTCAAGCGAAATGAGTGGTCGGTCTTGTGTGGTCGGATTATAAGATGTTCTTGTTGAACCCAGTGTATTCTCCTCTAGAGATACACTACCTGAAGGTGGTTCCATACCTTGTCACAGTTGGAAATTCATTACCCATTGATTGTATATTATATATATGTAGAGTGTGAGATGAAAGCAATCCACTAGATTTCTATTTATTTGATTTAGTGTAACAACCCGTATTTTTATAACATGTTAAAACAAGGAATCAAGGAAGAATTAAATTTTAAATTCAGAATCAGGGAAAACGGGTTACGCCATTGCGTTCATCTCGAAATTTTACATGAAATAGAGTCCGAGTTTTTGAAAATCGGAGTCCGTATGAGGGAGATATGACCTCTAGAAGTTTCAGAAATTTTCAGAATCAAAGACAGCTTGAATTTCGAATTCGAAATTCGAATTTAAACCCCAGAATAGGCTGGGCAGGAAAATTCCCGCCCATGGACCAGGTCGACCTGGGGTCGACTATAGTGTCGACCTCCTAGGGACCAGGTCGACTATAGTGTCGACCTGGGGGTCGACCTGCCTCCCGAACCACTTTTCTGAACCAGATGCATTCTGATGTATTTAGACTCGTTTTATGACCAGATTCGTCTACCTAACCCTATATAAACAGCCATCTAGCCTCATTTTCTCCACACCATTTCTTTCTGTCCTTATGCTGCTTCTAAGATAATCAAAATAATAAGATAAAAAGGAAGAAAAATAAATGCTCCTTCTCCATCAAGACTACGCTTAGGGATTTGCAAATTGGGGGATTTCAATTAGAAAACGACCGATCAAATAGAGATTCAACAATCAAATTTTGCTATCTAATTCTCGATCCACACACTGTAAGTTCAAGTTATTTTTAGATAAAAGATGTAAACTTAATATCCATGTTGTAAATTGGAATTGGATATATGTATGGTAATTGATTCGTATCTATTCTTGTTCGTCTTGGATCTTGACTTTCGTGAATATTGCTTTGGACCTATTCATGTTGTAAATCAAACTCTCTCTTGTCTATAACCTTAACATGCATGTGACGTTGAAACTATTGATTATGGACAAGGACTATGACTGAGAACATAAGACTGCCTATGACTAATATGATTATGCCTATGACTATGACTGAGAACATAAGACTGCCTATGACTAATATGATTATGCCTATGACTATGACGGTGAACATAAGACTGCCTATAACTAGTAAGACCATGCCTATGCCTATGACGGTGAATGAAAGACTGTTTCTTATGACTATGACAAGGACAATTGTAGCTAATCAACTATGACTCTTGACTATGTGAATAATTATCTATGATTATGAACGTAAGGCCATTATCTATGACCATGACCTTGAAACTAATACTGGTAATTGCCTATGACTATTGCCTAGAACTATTTTGGATAATTAACCATGACTATTGTGATTAATCGCTTAGGATTCTTAATTATGAGATTTCTACCTATGACCATGACTATGACTATTGGGGATAATTACCAAGGACTATTATAGTTTATTGAAACCCATGTTGTATACCGAATTTGCAGTTTGTTGGATCTCATACCGAAGGTATGACTTGTTTAGTTTATTCGCTATTATGTACACCAAAACCATTGGATCCATTATCCTTGTATTTGGCTTGCTTTTGCATGCCTATTCTTTTATGTCAGCGTTTACCATGACTATAACCTTATCTTGCTAGATTTGAAATCCTATATGCCAGTGATGTTGTAACCAATTATCTCAAGTTACGTCATGCTAGTCCTGTAACCCCTTTTATTGCTTTATGCTAGTCCCTTTTGCCTATCATAGGTTTGATGCGATTCCCTCTATTTCGAGATTTGGATTTATTTGTAGTATAGAACGATTCACGTTCACGTGCGATGGGAATACAATTTCGGTAGAATAGGCAAAAACATGAATTGGTTATGAACATGAATTATGAACTTGATAAAAGGCAGAACTTGAAACATGAACGCTGTTATAATTTCGACCTGGATATGGACACGAACTTGACATCGACTTGACACGAAATTTGCCTTAAAAACTTGACACGAACTCGACATGAAACTTGAACATGGTCATGACACTTTGGATGAACTTGAAAATGGCCAACTCGAGGTTGGGTTGAGTTTGTAGTGTAATTCTGCTCGGAACCGCCCGGCAAATCCAGTTACTGCAAACAATAGGATCCAATGTGGGTAGTTGGTCATATCGCACCTGAAAACCCGAGGTCAGACTGAGTTGTGGTGTAAATCTGCCCGGAACCTCCCGACATATCCAGTGACCACAACAACAGGTCTGAAGTGAGAGGTTGGGGTGCATTAATGAATTAATGCCACTTGATAGGGTTAAGTCATGAGCCGCTTGAATATACTTAACCAATTTGACACGATGACCTGATAGGGTTAAGTTATGTACCGCTTGAATATACTTAACCAATTTGACACGATGACCTAATAGGGTTAAGTCATGTACCGCTTGAATATACTTAACCAATTTGACACGATGACCTGATAGGGTTAAGTCATGTACCGCTTGAATATACTTAACCAATTTGACACGATGACCTGACAGGGTTAAGTCATGAACCGCTTGAATATACTTAACCAATTTAACACGATGAATTGATAGGGTTAAGTCATGAACCGCTTGAATATACTTAACCAATTTGACACGATGACTTGATAGGGTTAAGTCATGAACCGCTTGAATATACTTAACCAACTTGACACATGATTCGTAGGGCTAAGTCATGAACTTAAACGACAACACTTAGCCAATTTGACATGACACGTAGACGGGTTAAGTCACGAACTTGAATGACAACACTTAACCTACTAGACAGAAACCCTAGTTACGCGGTCCGTTTCAGCAGTAACCCACTAGATGTATCATGGTAGTCTAGAACTAGGCAGGGTGGGGCACGATTACTGGGCTGATTGTAAGCGACCAGAACATTGGCTTAGTTGGTGCGCCATTGTAGGTTCAGGCGGACTACGGTCGTGCACGTAGTCCGGAGTTGAAAAAGCAGGCATTGGGCACCAGTAGGTTTACACTGTGTGTGCTTGATTCGTGTCGATGGTTGGCACCATAGGGCTTGATACACCCTATTGTGGACCTAGCACAAGTAACTACATTTCGTGATTGGGCCGTATGACACAGACACATGAACGAGCTAGGAATTGTAGGGAGTCGATCGACTAATAGATCATTACGTGGAATTCGTTAGGTAGCATAATCCCTAGTGGTCCTAGGTGGCATAAATCCTAGTTGAACACACGATAGTTCATGATATGGAAATCTAGCCAGAACAAGGGTGGCAGTCCAAACAATTTCAAGAATGGTGTCACTACGTTGAAGTAGTATAGAAATACGTGATGGAACTCGTACGAAATACGGCAAGGGACTGTACATATACATGGAAAGGATGATACGGTTGGGATACTAGTACAGTTGGTGCAGAGAATATAGGAAATCAAAGAAAATAGTGGAATGGTGAAGCTTAGAAATCTTGCGATGTTATACTTAATATAAACCTTGCAATGTTATACTTGATTCATCGTGCCTGTAGCTTACCTTGTCATCATGCTTATGTCTACTTTCAGTATATTCATGTCATATTATTGTAACAACCCGTATTTTAAACAACACGTTATAACTTAAAACAAGGCAGAATTAAATGTTAATGTCTGAATCAAGGGAAACGGGCCATGCCATTGCGTTCGTCTAGGAAAAATACGCGAAACAGAGTCCGAGTTTTCGTAAATCGGAGTCCGTATGATCAAGATATGGCCTCGCAAAGTTTCACGAAAAATTCAAATTTAAAAACAGATTCAAATTTTCAGAATTCAGGGTAGGCGGGAAAAATCCCGCCCAGACAGGTCGACAGGGGGGTCGACCTCCCCCCAACCAGGTCGACACTAGAGTCGACCTGGGGGTCGACCTCCCACCAGGTCGACTGGGGAGTCGACCTGGGTGTCGACCTGGGGGTCGACCTCCCTGGTCGGCCAGGTCGGCCTGGTGCACCTGTTTTGGCTCCTGAGTCTTGTTTTGCGGGCTTGTGACGATTTTAGATGGCTCAGATCTATCCTAGGGTTTATCCAATGGCTAAAACTAATCCTAAACACTATAAGAAGACCCTAAGACCTAGCTTAAATCATACTATTTCATTTTAGCCTCATGCAGCCGCCATTAAACCTAGAACTCTAAATTAAAAATACAAAGAACAAAATTATAGAAGACGAAGGACGATTCTTGAAGGCTACAACTAGAAGCTACAACAACTACGACGCTTTAGACAACGGATTTGGGGCTATTTGATTTAAAGTTTTGATTTGGATTACTTGCTTCATATTGTAAGTTCTATGTCACTTTTTAGGCAAAAACGCTAAAATAACATGGACATGCTATGAATTGAAACCGGATTTAGGAACTACTATTAATCCATGTTTATATTGTTTAACTTTTGAATCATAATTTGGAAATACTGCTATGTCAATGTCGCAAGTTAAACTTATCATGATTTTGATGTGGTTATGAATCACTTGGGCTTAATTGTATGGCAAGTTGGACTAATACATGTCCATGGAATCACTATGTTTATTGAAATCTTTATGTTGATTAAACCATGCCTATGATGCTAATTAAACTATGTCTACGATGTTAATGAAACTATGCCTGTGATATACCTATCATGTTAATGACAAATTGGGAATTGCTAGGTTGTGATGAAAAGTTAGAATCATTATGTTTATAACGCTAGATGAGAATCATTATGTTAAAAAAATGCTAAATTGGAATCCCCTATGCCTATTAGAATTACCATGCCTTTAATGTTTCATGTTTGTAATAAAATTATTATTATGCCCGCAATGATTATTATGCCTATGATGTAGAGTTGAATTCATCATGTTGAACTAAGTTGGAACCATTACTATGCCAAGTTATCATCATGCTAGTATTGAAACCATGTGATATGTTATAGCCTGTTTATTATGCAAGTGATGGTGGAATGGTCACATATGCCTATCATATGTTTGGTGTTATTCCCCTTTATCTCTTGAATTGTTTATGCATATGAACGAAGTACGTTTATATGCGTTGGGGATACGATTGGGTAGAATAGGCAAAACTTGAGTTAATTATAATCATAAATCGTGAAATTTGGCATAAGTAGAACATGAAATATGGCACGAAAACTTGACTTGAACATGCCATAACTTGACTTGAAACATGCCTTAGTTGGGCACGAAATTGACATATGAACATGCTATGAAAATAGCACGAATTTGATAAGAACATGGGCATGACTTTAGAAAACAAGAAAGTGGCCAACTCGAGGTTGGGTTGAGTTTGTAGTGTAAACCTGCCTGGAACCGCCCGGCAAATCCAGTTGCTACAAACAATAGGATCCAATGTGGGTAGTTGGTCACATCGCGCTTGAAACCCGAGGTTGGGTTGAGTTCGTAGCGTAAACCTGCCCAGAACCGCCCGGCAAATCCAGTGGCTACGAACAATAGGATCCAATGTGAGTGGTTCAGTGCATTAACGAATCAATTAATGCCAATTAGGGTTAAGTCATGAACATGAAAAGACAACTTAACCAACTTGAACACGATTTGTAAGGCTAAGTCATGAACTTGAAACGACAACACTTAGCCAACTTGACATGACACGTAGGCGGGTTAAGTCACGAATTTAAATGACATACTTAACCATCTTGACATGACTAGACTGGATAAGGATTAAGTCACGAATTACATGACTTAATCGGTTAGGCGGGTTAGGTCACGAATTACATGACCTAATCTGTTAGGCGAAACCCTAGTCACGACCCTTTTCAGCAGTAACCCTCTAGATGTATCAAGGTACCCTGGGGCTAGGCCGGGTGGGGCACGATTACTGGGCTAATTGTAAGAGGTGAACGACGGCAGTGGGGTATGCCAGTGTAGGTTCGGTGGACTACGGTCGTGCACGTATTCCGGGGCAGGCACTGGGTATCCGTAGATTTATCTGTGCATCTTGAATCGTGTCAGGGGTTGACACCCTAGGGCTGATACACCCGAAGGTGGACCCAGCACAGGTGACTACATTCGTGATTAGCCGTATGACACGGACATTTGACGAGCTAGAACTTGTAGGGAGCCGATCGACTAGATAATCGCTCCGTAGGACCCCGTACTTGGGTCAGACCTCGTTTTAGGGTCATTTCATGATATTGGGCCGTGGGATTTATTTCGTGATTAACTTGTGATATGGGCTTAGTATACTAGTACGGTCGATGCAACGAATCTTGAACATGTGATGCTTTATTTGACTTGTCTTGACTTATCAAGATCACCTTAGTCTATCTTGTCCACCTTGACACCATTCTCAAGTTTAGTTCCAGTTCATACATGACATGATGTTTTAACCGTCTTTACACTGAAAGTCACTAGAACTTACTCAGTCTTTATGACTGACCCTTTTTCCTTTCGCCTCTTTTTATTTCGTTTCCCCCAAGGTTCTCAGGGAGGAAACACTAGCTCTTAGCTTGGATATCACTTGCTTTGGCTCAGCATGTACGGTTTGCTATGGCTGCTTCATTTTACTGCACTTGGGGAATAAGCTGTTTTTCTGTTTTTAAGTTATTGCTTCTTTGGCTATTATTACAAGACAGTTGTAATGAAGTTATTTGAAATGTTTGTAAAAGACATGGTTTATTTTGGAATGAAATGAAGTTCTGTTTTGCTCACAAATTCTTCCGCTGTTTACTTAATTATTTATTTTTGTTCTGTCTTGTGATAATTCTGTGATGTTATCTCGATAATACCTCTCCAAAACTAGTGCATTCCCTTTGTGAGTGACCCTAGCGGAGGTAGGGTGTTACATTTGGTATCAGAGCAGAAGGTTACCAAGACTGGGCAAAAGTTTTGAAAACCTTTTGAATTTTTTTTCAAAACCATTTACAAAGAAGCACTTTTCAAGAAAAGTTGGTTTATTTTAAAAGGCTATTCCCCAAAAAGCCATTAGCACAATCTTTGTTTCCTCGTTTGAATCTTTTCCTTTTTCGTTTTCAGCTTATCATGGCCGACGATCTTAATCTTCCCGAGGGTGTCAATATACCCACTTGGTTCCGTCGTTTCCTCGAGGCTCGGGCTAATGTGGCAGGCCCAGCCAATCCTCCTCATCCTCCTCAACCTCCGTGAGAAACCGCTTTTTCAAAGATATGCAAGGACTTTAAGGCCATGGGCGGAAAGGATTTCCTAGGAACTGAGACTTTTGTTGAGGCACGGAATTGGTTGAAGGAAACCGAAGACTTGTTTGTTATCTTTGAGGTAGAGGACAATAGGAAAGTACAGTTGGCAGATGGGTCATGAAAGAGGAAGCTTCTTATTGGTGGGAAGTCACCAACGCTACTAGGCCCATTGAGACTTGGGCGGACTTTAGAGGTAGATTTGGGCTTAAGTTCTTGTCATCGGCAGAGGAGAGTCTCCAAATGGAACGGTTTCTGGCCCTTAAACAAGGAAATATGAAAGTTAAAGAATACGTGAACCGTTTCAATCAGCTTGCTCGCTTCAGATTGGAGTTAGTCAACACTCCTCAGAAAAAGGCGCTACGTTTTGCACGAGGCTTGAACGAGCCACTACATGGTTTGGCCATGACTCATGTGCCCATGGGGGCGACCTTTGAAAGCTTGGTGGATATGGCCCTACTGTATGAAGAAGATAAGAAGGGCAAGAAAGAGGTCAAGCCCAACAATTCTCAGAATAAGAAGGTAGACTCCGAGAAAGGAGGCAAGAACGAAAACTCACGTGATAAAAGGAAATGCAATTTCTGTGGTACGGAAGGGCACATAGCCAAGGATTGTAGAAAGAGGAAGAGAAAGCAAGGTGAATGTTTTCATTGTGGGGAGACTGGACACATCAGCAAGGACTGCCCTAAGAAGCAGATCGGACCTTCTGGGGGTACATCGTTAACTTCTTTTTCTAGATGCTTTGTTTTATCTTGTTTCTCTTCTCGATCCTATCTTGAGAACCACAGGTAGAATCTTTTTGGATGTAAACATGTAGTTGAAACATGTTATGATTGCGAAATGATTGCAAGTGGTCGCAAGTGGTTGCTCGTGGATGCATGAATACACATTAGGCACTAGATCGGCTCAGACACATTTTCATGTTGCATATGCATGAGTGTTTATTTTGGAAACTTGGTGGTGCTATCATTTGGTTGTTGCATATGATTGAATGTTTGAGCACTCATGTAGAAATTATGAATTATAATAGGAAAAGAATTTGCATACATATTGGATTCATTTCACTAAACATATTTTGCATTTGAGAAGATCAATCAGGCCTGATCATTTGCATTAGATAAGGAACATATACACACACTTTCTGCATATGTTCATACAGCATTAGAAATCTTTTAAGGACAATGGCTGTCTGTGGATGATGCTTTGAGTAGATGGATGATGGATGGTAGGATACGTTCTTCCTAACTTGAAGATTTCGGGGACGAAATCCTTTAAGGAGGGGAGAATGTAACAACCTGTATTTTAAACAACACGTTATAACTTAAAATAGGGCAGAATTAAATGTTAAAATCGGAATCAAGGGAAACAGGCCATGCCATTGTGTTCGTCTCGGAAAAATACGCGAAATAGAGTCCGAGTTTTCGTAAATCGGAGTCCGTATGATCAAGATATGGCCTCACAAAGTTTCATGAAAAATTCAAATTTAAAAACAGATTCAAATTTTCAGAATTCAGGGTAGGCGGGAAAAATCCAGCCCAGACAGGTCGACAGGGGGGTCGACACTAGGGTCGACCTCCCCCCAACCAGGTCGACACTAGAGTCGACCTGGGGGTCGACCTCCCCCTAGGTCGACTGGGGAGTCGACCTCGGTGTCGACCTGGGTGTCGACCTGGGGGTCGACCTCCCTGGTCGGCCAGGTCGGCCTGGTGCACCTGTTTTGGCTCCTGAGTCTTGTTTTGGGGGCTTGTGACGATTTTAGATGGCTCAGATCTATCCTAGGGTTTATCCTATGGCTAAAACTAATCCTATACACTATAAAAAGACCCTAAGACCTAGCTTAAATCATACTATTTCATTTTAGCCTCATGCAGCCGCCATTAAACCTAGAACTCTAAATTAAAAATACAAAGAACAAAATTATAGAAGATGAAGGACGATTCTTGAAGGCTACATCTAGAAGCTACAACAACTACGACGCTTTAGACAACGGATTTGGGGCTATTTGATTTAAAGTTTTGATTTGGATTACTTGCTTCATATTGTAAGTTCTATGTCACTTTTTAGGCAAAAACGCTAAAATAACATGGACATGCTATGAATTGAAACCGGATTTAGGAACTATTATTAATCCATGTTTATATTGTTTAACTTTTGAATCATAATTTGGAAATACTGCTATGTCAATGTCGCAAGTTAAACTTATCATGATTTTGATGTGGTTATGAATCACTTGGGCTTAATTGTATGGCAAGTTGGACTAATACATGTCCATGGAATCACTATGTTTATTGAAATCTTTATGTTGATTAAACCATGCCTATGATGCTAATTAAACTATGTCTACGATGTTAATGAAACTATGCCTGTGATATACCTATCATGTTAATGACAAATTGGGAATTGCTAGGTTATGATGAAAAGTTAGAATCATTATGTTTATAACGCTAGATGAGAATCATTATGTTAAAAAAATGCTAAATTGGAATCCCCTATGCCTATTAGAATTACCATGCCTTTAATGTTTCATGTTTGTAATAAAATTATTATTATGCCCGCAATGATTATTATGCCTATGATGTAGAGTTGAATTCATCATGTTGAACTAAGTTGGAACCATTACTATGCCAAGTTATCATCATGCTAGTATTGAAACCATGTGATATGTTATAGCCTGTTTATTATGCAAGTGATGGTGGAATGGTCACATATGCCTATCATATGTTTGGTGTTATTCCCCTTTATCTCTTGAATTGTTTATGCATGTGAACGAAGTACGTTTATATGCGTTGGGGATACGATTGGGTAGAATAGGCAGAACTTGAGTTAATTATAATCATAAATCGTGAAATTTGGCATAAGTAGAACATGAAATATGGCACGAAAACTTGACTTGAACATGCCATAACTTGACTTGAAACATGCCTTAGTTGGGCACGAAATTGACATATGAACATGCTATGAAAATAGCACGAATTTGATAAGAACATGGGCATGACTTTAGAAAACAAGAAAGTGGCCAACTCGAGGTTGGGTTGAGTTTGTAGTGTAAACCTTCCCGGAACCGCCCGGCAAATCCAGTTGCTACAAACAATAGGATCCAATGTGGGTAGTTGGTCACATCGCGCTTGAAACCCGAGGTTGGGTTGAGTTCGTAGCGTAAACCTGCCCGGAACCTCCCGGCAAATCCAGTGGCTACGAACAATAGGATCCAATGTGAGTGGTTCAGTGCATTAACGAATCAATTAATGCCAATTAGGGTTAAGTCATGAACATGAAAAGACAACTTAACCAACTTGAACACGATTTGTAAGGCTAAGTCATGAACTTGAAACGACAACACTTAGCCAACTTGACATGACACGTAGGCGGGTTAAGTCACGAATTTAAATGACATACTTAACCATCTTGACATGACTAGACTGGAAAAGGATTAAGTCACGAATTACATGACTTAATCGGTTAGGCGGGTTAGGTCACGAATTACATGACCTAATCTGTTAGGCGAAACCCTAGTCACGACCCTTTTCAGCAGTAACCCTCTAGATGTATCAAGGTACCCTGGGGCTAGGCCGGGTGGGGCACGATTACTGGGCTGATTGTAAGAGGTGAACGACGGCAGTGGGGTATGCCAGTGTAGGTTCGGTGGACTACGGTCGTGCACGTATTCCGGGGCAGGCACTGGGTATCCGTAGATTTATCTGTGCATCTTGAATCGTGTCAGGGGTTGACACCCTAGGGCTGATACACCCGAAGGTGGACCCAGCACAGGTGACTACATTCGTGATTAGCCGTATGACACGGACACTTGACGAGCTAGAACTTGTAGGGAGCCGATCAACTAGATAATCGCTCCGTAGGACCCCGTACTTGGGTCAGACCCCGTTTCAGGGTCATTTCATGATATTGGGCCGTGGGATTTATTTCGTGATTAACTTGTGATATGGGCTTAGTATACTAGTACGGTCGATGCAACGAATCTTGAACATGTGATGCTTTATTTGACTTGTCTTGACTTATCATGATCACCTTAGTCTATCTTGTCCACCTTGACACCATTCTCAAGTTTAGTTCCAGTTCATACATGACATGATGTTTTAACCGTCTTTACACTGAAAGTCACTAGAACTTACTCAGTCTTTATGACTGACCCTTTTTCCTTTCGCCTCTTTTTATTTCGTTTCCCCCCCAGGTTCTCAGGGAGGAAACACTAGCTCTTAGCTTGGATATCACTTGCTTTGGCTCAGCATGTACGGTTTGCTATGGCTGCTTCATTTTACTGCACTTGGGGAATAAGATATTTTTCTGTTTTTAAGTTATTGCTTCTTTGGCTATTATTACAAGACAGTTGTAATGAAGTTATTTGAAATGTTTGTAAAAGACATGGTTTATTTTGGAATGAAATGAAGTTCTGTTTTGCTCATAAATTCTTCCGCTGTTTACTTAATTATTTATTTATGTTCTATCTTGTGATAATTCTGTGATGTTATCTCGATAATACCTCTCCAAAACTAGTGCATTCCCTTTGTGAGTGACCCTAGCGGAGGTGGGGTGTTACAATTATCTTCACCTGTTTTTATGCTGAAAGCCACTAGGACTTACTCGGTCTTTATGACTGACCCAGTTTGTTTTGCCTCTTTTTCTTTCGTCCCCCCCCCCCCCCAGGTTCGCAGGGTGGGAATACAACTTAGTTCGGATCTTACCAAGCTCCAAGGCTCTTTCATGTACTGCTTGGATTTCTCTTGGTTATGGCTTGCTTTGCTGTTTTACTTGGGGAATGATTTATGGTTTTATGCTTCCTTACTATTGCAAGACAGATTTCGATGAAATGGATTTAATAGCATTTTGATGTAAAAGGCTTTAGACCTTTCTGGATTTTAAAACAATGAAATTTGGTTCTTCTTCCGCTGTTTTATATGTTCTGTCTTGTAATATTTCTGTGTATGTTTACCTAGATAATGCTCCACCAAAGCTAGTGCATTCCCTTTGTGAGTGACCCTAGCGGAGGTGGGGTGTTACATTTGGTATCAGAGCAGAAGGTTACCAGATTGGGCAAAAGTTTTTAAAACCTTTTGAAATTATTTTCAAAACCATTTACAAAGAAGCATTTTTCAAGAAAAGTTTTATTTTTAAAGGCTATTCCCAAAGGCCATTAGCATTATCCTTTGTCTCCTTGTTTGAATCCCTTTTCCTTTCTTTCCTCCATCTGTAGTCACATTAGTTCCATCTGCGACTAACCTTATTTCAAGCTTTGAAGGGTTGCTATGCGATGGAGGTAGTTCTCGAGAAACCTATTAACACGTTTAATAAGAGGGGATAAGGGTGGTTAAGGCGAAAGAGGCTCAGAACAAGAAGGTAGAAATGTTTCTGTAGGAAAGCCTAGTTTATCTTTCTATCCTATTCGTACCCTTTTTGATTATGGTACATCGCATCCTTTTTATTTCTTCTTCGATAGTTGAGTCTCTGTACCTTAGTACTAGCATAGTAGAGGATCCCGTTTTTGTCTCAAATCCTGTGGGGGAATCGGCTCATTTATTCATGACTTGTTTGGATTTGAGAATGTCTATGCTAAGTGTTGAGTTTAGAAGTAATGCTTATGTTTTTGGGCAATGGGTTGATTCTAGAGATGGAGTGGTTTCCCAAAAATGATACCATTCTCGAGTATGAAAAGAGGGTAGTTAGACTCTTGACTTGCCCCGGTAATGTCCTCGAAGTCTAGGGTAACCCTTAGGGTTCTTCCATGCTTAGTTACCTAGAATCTCTTGATACATTTATCGATCCGTTCTTGATACATTTGTCGATCCGCTCGAGTAGTGTTCGCCACTAAGGCGGATGGTTCATTTCGCTTATGCATGAGTTATAGAAAATTTCCTTAGTAAGTACACTTGGCAACATGGTTGGCATTTGTTTATTTTCAAGAGATAATTCATTTATGTGTAATACCTTCTAGTAAGTGAATGAGATCCAAGATTCACTAGTGAATTTTGGAGAGCTTGCACGAAACCATGAGTACGCAGTTATGTTTGAATCGGGTATACTTGTGACGGCAAGGAATTTCGCTCGGTCCGAACCAGTCGCTAAACCGACCCCGACCGTTCGAAACGCCCTATCGTTTGAGAACACGACAAAATAGAACGCATACAAAAGAACATTTCATTGTATATTACAACAATGCATCAGATTACAAGAACATACAGAGCATAAAAAAATAAATATTACACAGAAATATCAGAGATTTAAATTACATTTAAATACATAGCAGCGGAAAATAATACAATACACAACTAGAAGTAGATATACGGATACAAAGCTTTCCGGATATCGTTCCAGCTGTAAACCAGGATCCTGTGAATATAAATCTGCAAAACCAAAACTACTAGCTACCCGTGTCAAATATAAGGGCACCCAGAGTTTAGGTTAAAACAATAAACTCCAGGTCAGTCATGGGACTGGTGTGAGAACTAAAACAGTTATTAATCTTTATTTTTAAAGTTAGGTAAATCAAGGGACCACGCCGTATAACACGGAACGGGTTTCCTCCCAAGAATACCAGTGCATAAAACAAACAGCGCAATGCTAAATAAAGAAAAATGAAGCTGTTATAAGACCCAGGTCCCATCACACAATGCAACGCAGTCGAGGATAGGGTTTTCCCTTATAACAGCCAAAGAATGCTTGATACGTTTAAAACAAATCATTTGATATTATCATAAGTGCATAGTGTATAAAACACTTCAAATCATAAGTATCAATCATAGGCGGCATGGGTACCATATATCATGTCGCCATATATAGGTTTACAAATAAAACCGCAAATGTCACGTATTTGGAAATTGGGTTTCCGTCATGAACCAAGGCAAAAGATAGTCCTTACCGAATTCGAGACTGCCTAGCCCGAGTCTCAGGCAAGCGCGCAGGCAAGCCTTGGATCGTCAGGGCCGGTCCACACGGAGTGGATTAAAATGCCTGAGCACTACGTTTCGCCGCCCTTTGGGGCGTAAGCGAGCCAACGAATGACTCCATCGGACCCGGATCGTCCGATCTAACCGAGGCGCCTCGCAACAGCAACAACCACATAAGTCAAACTCGTCAGGGCGTGTAAAACCACTGACGCCACTTCTAGCTAGGAGGAAACGTAGGCCCTCCCTGAGGTCCTTTCTCCCGTTTCTGGTTCATACCGGGGTGTGAAACTCACGAAGTAAACATTACACAAAGCTACGCCACAAAGGCCGTGCTTCGATCATCAACCACAAGACTTTGCTTTTCAACAGAAGCCTTGATCATTCGCCACTTAGGCATGCCACACAGGCAATTCACTCCATGCGTTTGATATCCATCAATATATAACCCCTGAGCTCGTACGCCTCAGAGAAGGGCGTTAAGCAAGAGAATAAATTCTCCGCCGCCAAACAGATATATATTTAATAGAGATCAATCACACGGACTAAAATCCAATGTCAGACACACAGTCCATTTACAAGTTCGTTCTGGGTCTGAACGAAACCGGAGGCACCTAGTACCCCGCATCTCCATCGATCTCCAAGTACGTCTGGACGATCACTAACTGTTTCCATCTTCTTGGGTGTACAGCCCAATCAAGATCATCAGTAATTACCCAAACGACGTGAAGACCTCCGGTCTTCGACCATCGTTTTCATCTTCGACTTATCGTCGTATCAGTTATTCAGAATGGGATAAACCCGGTCTTTCTGAATAACTCGCGTATATTTTAAATAAGTGTTACACAAACACAACATACGCCTCATTCCAATTCATTAGTCACTAACCGTAAATTAATCAAGAGAATAATCCCCCAAATATTAACCCCGAAGGCCGAAACCAACATCAGATCAATATCCAGAAAACCATTCTGCTTGGCTAACCGACAGTTAGTTTCTAAATTTCACATTCATAGGAAAAGGTTCCCATTAATTTTTATCCAAGATAAATTCCTTGAATTTATTCTTTATTCTATTTTTGAATCTCAATTCAAACTACTCGGGATTAGCGAACCTTACCGAAGTAATCATTTGTTTTAATTTCCCAATCCCAACCTATTCATCCCATGAAGTAAAACTGGTAATACTTCCTATCTAACACCACAGTGTTATTGGTAAATTCAATTACCATTTCACGTTCAAATCTAATTAAAGATTTAACTATCGCCTGGAGCAAAACTGGTGCTACTCCATTCTCGATCATTTCAATCTAATTAAAGATTCATTAAAACTCCGCTTAGTTTTAATCTTTAACTGGGTTAAAGAATCAGTGTCAATTAAAAACACAGTTCACGATAAACCCAAAATCACATTCATTAATTATCGGGTTAAAGAACGAGTGTTGTTTAAAACACTGTTCACGATAAACCCAAAAATCAATATCAATTCAATTCCAATTAAATATCATTTAATTGGTACACTTCATTAAATCTAAATAAAAAGATTTAATCTTTTCTCAACTGGGTTCAAGAACAGTGTTAGTGAAGACACCATTCACGACAAACCCAAATCACATTTGATATTCAATACAAGGCTCTGAATAGAAAATATATCGGCTTATATTCAATATCAAATTCTACGACTAACAAATGTCGTATTGGAAATAACGATATAAATATATATCTTTCAAATTTCCATAACAACATCTGTATAATCACGAATTCCAACATCAAAATATTCCGAAGACAATTTCGATTCAAATCCACTCCAACGCAATCATTGGAAATTTTGGTTATTTTCAAAACCATTTCAAATTCAATTTATTCATTTAAAAATAAATAGAATTATAATTCTAGTTCAAAACTAGTTCATTTTGATAAAAATCTATTTTTATCCTTTCAAATATGGAGTTTTTCATCCCAATTCTTTCTAAATCATTTCTTATGATTTTACACAAATTATTACTATTTTTAATAATTTTATCAAGGCCCGTACAGTCGATTTCCATCAATGGCCATCGAACTGCACTTACAACGACCTTTTTCAAATTTGATTTGGACGTATCTCCAAATCCAACCGTTAGATTTCAAATTTCTAATATTCATTAGAAAGCTCTTTTCGATACGAACCCAATGGTTCCGGTTTTAGGAGAATCCGACGGTCGGATCTCCCGTAATGTCCGTTCGAAGTCAATGGTCGAAATTCGCGAACTGCCGCGGCGCGGCGCGTTCTATTCAGGCCATTATATTATATATATATTATATATAATATATACTTCGTCGATTTCTGTTTAAAACGAATTATATAATTAGTTTTAAAATTCGTTTCAAAAGCAATTTCAACTTCCTTTTCAATTCAAATCAAAATTGAATTCTTCTTTATAAATTCGTTTTAAAATTCATTTCTATTCAATTCAAATTTCAATTCAATTTGAATTCATTTCAATTCACTTTCAATTCAATTCGAATTCGTTTTCAATTCAATTCATTTCGAAATCGTTTTCAATTCAATTCATTTCGAAATCGTTTTCAATTAAATTCATTTCGAAATCGTTTTCAATTCAATTCATTTCGAAATCGTTTTCAATTCAATTCATTTCGAAATCGTTTTCAATTCATTTCATTTCGAAATCGTTTTCAATTCAATTCATTTCGAAATCGTTTTCAATTCATTTCATTTCGAAATCGTTTTCAATTCATTTCATTTCGAAATCGTTTTCAATTCATTTCATTTCGAAATCGTTATAAAATCGATATGAATATCGTTCACGTCGAAATGGCGTCAATCTAATCAACACGGCTTCATATATTCCTTTATTTTCAAATATTCTATTTCAAATATTTCTTTTTCAAAATAGTTGTTATTATCAAAATATTTCGTTCAACACATGACCAATCTCAATGGATGAGTACTGTCAACACATGAACCTTTATTTTATATTGATAAAGATGTAAATTTTATTACTAAAATATTTCGTTCAACACATGACCAATCTCAATGGATGAGTACTGTCAACACATGAACCTTTATTTTATATTATTCTTTATTTTTCAAATTGGAATGAGGCCCAATCAATTACCATATAATGTTAATTATATGGATTTTCCGTACATCACATGTATATAATAGCATTGAAAAATAATCAACCATCAACCAAAGTGCACTACACTGTATAAGCATCAAATATAGATATCTAACGCTTATAACAGCCTGTCAATCAATCGATCGACATATTTTATCAATCAGGATGAGTGAACTTCATATTTCATCCCAACACCCGTGTGGGGTTTCAACCAATCAAACAAATATTTTTTTCGTGCAGTTGGGCGATGTGTAAAATTTATCGTCCCAATCAATGTCCTTCAAATAGGTGTACATAAACAAACCGTCTGGTTTGCAAATGAATATTTATTTATTCATATTCACGTTAAAAATTATATTTTTAAACGATAAAACATTTTATTTTAACATATGAATTTCTATTCAGTTCATTCTTTAAATAAAATGGTATTTTTTATTTTCTAACTTATTTTAGAAAATTTCGGCGGCATAACGGCACGATACTAGAAACGGGACAAGGCCTAGCCTTATCCCCGGTCTAGTGAAGGCCCACGCCATTCACACATCAATCAAATCAATTCATTTCACCACACAATTCAATTTCAATCAAATAATCTAACTAATTTTTGCAATCAAACAAACAAGTCCATGGTCTGTGGACGATTGTGTCGGGTGCTACTAAGCACCGTCTGCATCCTAGTATATATATATAACTAGAAAATAAATTGAAAGGTGAGAAATTCTCACCGATAGCTATCCAATCATCTTGACTCTTCTTTGATATAAAGCTTCTTCGTTATCGCCTTTTTGTCACCTTCGTTATCCGCTTTCACTACATATGTAAAAATCGAATTTTTACTTCGCTTTTCAATATATAAAAATCACATTTTTAATTCGAAGTTCAATATATAAAAATCATATTTTTAATTCGAAGTTCAATATATAAAAATCATATTTTTATTTCGAAGTTCAATATATAAAAATCATATTTTTAATTCGAAGTTCAATATATAAAAATCATATTTTTATTTCGAAGTTCAATATATAAAAATCATATTTTTAATATGCCACTCATATAAAAATTATATTTTTATTACTCTACTATAATAAAAATTATATTTTTAACCTTTGTATAATATAAAAATTATATTTTGAACCTTTGTATAATATAAAAATTATATTTTGAACCTTTGTATAATATAAAAATTATATTTTGAACCTTTGTATAATATAAAAATTATATTTTGAACCTTTGTATAATATA
The DNA here is from genome assembly GCA_030737875.1 of Allium sativum. Classification (NCBI taxonomy): domain Eukaryota; kingdom Viridiplantae; phylum Streptophyta; class Magnoliopsida; order Asparagales; family Amaryllidaceae; genus Allium; species Allium sativum. The sequence continues at coordinate 52,933,430 of CM060919.1, forward strand.
AAAATTATATTTTGAACCTTTGTATAATATAAAAATTATATTTTTAACCTTAAAAATCACTTCTTTTTAGCGTTCTAAAAATCCAATCTTTTTCCTATACAAAGATCTAATTTTTAATCACGATATATATTCTTCTCTCATTTTTATAACATGAAAAATCATAGATTTAAAAAAACATGAAAAATCAGTTTTTAATATTCATGAAAAATCAGTTTTTATCATCAAAGAAAATCAGTTTTTAATCTACGTTATTTATAAATCAAAAACTGCTTAAGCAATGTATTTAAATTAAATTAATTTAACCTAAAGGAAAAACTCACTTTGGTCTCTCGTTGGTCGGAGAATGCTAGGGGGAGGAGCATCACTGGCGGCGCCGGAGTTTGGCTGCGGAGCAGGTCGTCGGGTAGGGCGAAGGCTGCGCGGGGGTTTCAGGCGAAGGGTGGGGGGGGGGGTTCTCGATTCAGGTGGCTAGGGCTTCAGTCGATTGGAGAGGAGAGAGCACGTGCGAGCGAAGGAGAGGGGTCTGAGGGGAAGATCGGAGAAGGAGACAGGGGAGCGGAGGGGAGTGGGGGCCGCGCCTGAGGCGCGGTGGCGCGGTGATGGGAGGAGCGACGAGCTCCTCCTTTTTTTTTTTCTGTTGAATGAATTTAATCGGGGGGGGGGGGCAGAAATAAAGGAAAGGTTTTTTTTATTATTTAATTATTTAATTCAACCTAAAGTTGACTTTTTCATACGACCTCGAAACGAGACCCACCGCCTGTCGTCCATAACGTTTTACCCCCATTCCGAACACAATGGGATATGTATCGCAAGCTGATTCGATAGTTACAACCAGTTTCCGTTGAATTTACATTTAAATCACTATATTGAATTTTAAACGTACATTTCAAATTACCGGGGTCACATACTAACTAGAAAAATTCCAGAAAAATATTTTCTAGCTTCGTATTGACGATACGGTCCTAACAAAACTAGTTTCGTCGAATTCTGAGACCGTTTGAAAAATGGCCAATTTCCAGTCGATTAAAATCAACTGAAACTGGTCAAACGCGTTTTCCTTTGCCACGCTCACACATTGATTCGAAAAATTATGAAATTTGGAATCTAGCAATAACTTGACACTGCGGATCCAACAAAACTGGTTTCGTCGAAATCCGAGGTCGTTTGAAAAATGTCCATTTTTAAGGGCCTGAATTCTATAGCGACTATTCAGAATTTTCAACTGGACATATCTTGATTCCCGCTATGAAATCTTGATTTCCCGGATTCGATAGAAAGATATTATCAATTAGATCCTATCATTTTTGGTTTCACTAAAATCCGGATTGTTTTGCACCCGGTACGTTCAATTGAAGTTTGAAATCGAATTATTGAACTACCGCGCCATTTTCAATTCCTTTTATAATTATATATAATTATTTATATTCTAACGACGACGCGTATATATATACGTTCGAATTATATTCAAAATAAATTTCTCGTGGTTATTATTTAAAATAATTCATTTTAAATAATCAAAATTCGCTAAAATGGCCAAAATAAAAAATTTAAACTGGCCCAGATTTTCGGGTTGTTACAATCTCCCCCACTTAAAACTTTTCGTCCCCGAAAAGGAACAAAGTCGAAAGTGGTTTGATTAATCAACTCTACGCTCGATCTGGTTTCCATTCTCCAACCTTTTAGTTTCTGAGAATTTTCAAAATTTCAAAAATTTGGCTAACTCCCTAAATTTTCGAAAAATTTCGCCATAACCTCCCCTGCAATGGGAGCATCGGGGAATTTCAAATAGCTTCCCCGGTCCTTCAGATCTCAAAAAGAAAAAGAAAAAGCCAAGCGGCTAGCCAATAGGCTCATAAAATCATCATCACCCAAACAAAACAGTAAATTATGTAGTAAACATGTACCTATTTGTCGGGCAAACAAATTTTATTCTCTGCTCTAGCCTCCTTGCTATGACCTGTTCAATGATATACTTGTATATGCAAGCAAATGCAACAAATTTTCAATACAATTCAATATTTGACTCAAATGAACTAAATGGTTCAAATTATCAAACAAATAAACAAACAACACAAACATCAATCAATTAGTGAATTATCATTTGAAATTCATAACTTTGATATATAGTCAAAAATCAGATTTTTGATGCCAAATCACAACAATAGGCCCTATCTAATTTTGGTTCTCACACCAGTCAATAGGAAATATATAGAAAGCCCACTTTCGTCACTCGAACATAAATTCTAATGATGGAGCTCCATCATCAAAATCATCTTCGGGCGATTAGAGTGTAATTCTATATCTATCCAGTATATTAAAACTTCAAATACACGTTTGCAAGGCGTATATGCAAAATCTTTATATACTGGACTGTCCAAATCAATACAAATAAATAATCAAATACGAATAAAATGGTTTAAATTTTCAAAACAAAATTGTTTTCATTTGAAAATATACTCTTCACACTCGTTCTAGGATACTACTGATCCTATCTCTAACGAGTCATTCCCATTGGATTTTACTAATCCAATATCTGATGAATTCTTTCGTATGGTTCTAATGTGTCTTGTACTCTGAGCTTTGTAAACCAAAGCTCTGATACCAACTGTGACGGCAAGGAATTTCGCTCGGTCCGAACCAGTCGCTAAACCGACCCCGACCGTTCGAAACGCCCTATCGTTTGAGAACACGACAAAATAGAATGCATACAAAAGAACATTTCATTGTATATTACAACAATGCATCAGATTACAAGAACATACAGAGCATAAAAGAATAAATATTACACAGAAATATCAGAGATTTAAATTACATTTAAATACATAGCAGCGGAAAATAATACAATACACAACTAGAAGTAGATATACGGATACAAAGCTTTCCGGATATCGTTCCAGCTGTAAACCAGGATCCTGTGAATATAAATCTGCAAAACCAAAACTACTAGCTACCCGTGTCAAATATAAGGGCACCCAGAGTTTAGGTTAAAACAATAAACTCCAGGTCAGTCATGGGACTGGTGTGAGAACTAAAACAGTTATTAATCTTTATTTTTAAAGTTAGGTAAATCAAGGGACCACGCCGTATAACACGGAACGGGTTTCCTCCCAAGAATACCAGTGCATAAAACAAACAGCGCAATGCTAAATAAAGAAAAATGAAGCTGTTATAAGACCCAGGTCCCATCACACAATGCAACGCAGTCGAGGATAGGGTTTTCCCTTATAACAGCCAAAGAATGCTTGATACGTTTAAAACAAATCATTTGATACTATCATAAGTGCATAGTGTATAAAACACTTCAAATCATAAGTATCAATCATAGGCGGCATGGGTACCATATATCATGTCGCCATATATAGGTTTACAAATAAAACCGCAAATGTCACGTATTTGGAAATTGGGTTTCCGTCATGAACCAAGGCAAAAGATAGTCCTTACCGAATTCGAGACTGCCTAGCCCGAGTCTCAGGCAAGCGCGCAGGCAAGCCTTGGATCGTCAGGGCCGGTCCACACGGAGTGGATTAAAATGCCTGAGCACTACGTTTCGCCGCCCTTTGGGGCGTAAGCGAGCCAACGAATGACTCCATCGGACCCGGATCGTCCGATCTAACCGAGGCGCCTCGCAACAGCAACAACCACATAAGTCAAACTCGTCAGGGCGTGTAAAACCACTGACGCCACTTCTAGCTAGGAGGAAACGTAGGCCCTCCCTGAGGTCCTTTCTCCCGTTTCTGGTTCATACCGGGGTGTGAAACTCGCGAAGTAAATATTACACAAAGCTACGCCACAAAGGCCGTGCTTCGATCATCAACCACAAGACTTTGATTTTCAACAGAAGCCTTGATCATTCGCCACTTAGGCATGCCACACAGGCAATTCACTCCATGCGTTTGATATCCATCAATATATAACCCCTGAGCTCGTACGCCTCAGAGAAGGGCGTTAAGCAAGAGAATAAATTCTCCGCCGCCAAACAGATATATATTTAATAGAGATCAATCACACGGACTAAAATCCAATGTCAGACACACAGTCCATTTACAAGTTCGTTCTGGGTCTGAACGAAACCGGAGGCACCTAGTACCCCGCATCTCCATCGATCTCCAAGTACGTCTGGACGATCACTAACTGTTTCCATCTTCTTGGGTGTACAGCCCAATCAAGATCATCAGTAATTACCCAAACGACGTGAAGACCTCCGGTCTTCGACCATCGTTTTCATCTTCGACTTATCGTCGTATCAGTTATTCAGAATGGGATAAACCCGGTCTTTCTGAATAACTCGCGTATATTTTAAATAAGTGTTACACAAACACAACATACGCCTCATTCCAATTCATTAGTCACTAACCGTAAATTAATCAAGAGAATAATCCCCCAAATATTAACCCCGAAGGCCGAAACCAACATCAGATCAATATCCAGAAAACCATTCTGCTTGGCTAACCGACAGTTAGTTTCTAAATTTCACATTCATAGGAAAAGGTTCCCATTAATTTTTATCCAAGATAAATTCCTTGAATTTATTCTTTATTCTATTTTTGAATCTCAATTCAAACTACTCGGGATTAGCGAACCTTACCGAAGTAATCATTTGTTTTAATTTCCCAATCCCAACCTATTCATCCCATGAAGTAAAACTGGTAATACTTCCTATCTAACACCACAGTGTTATTGGTAAATTCAATTACCATTTCACGTTCAAATCTAATTAAAGATTTAACTATCGCCTGGAGCAAAACTGGTGCTACTCCATTCTCGATCATTTCAATCTAATTAAAGATTCATTAAAACTCCACTTAGTTTTAATCTTTAACTGGGTTAAAGAATCAGTGTCAATTAAAAACACAGTTCACGATAAACCCAAAATCACATTCATTAATTATCGGGTTAAAGAACGAGTGTTGTTTAAAACACTGTTCACGATAAACCCAAAAATCAATATCAATTCAATTCCAATTAAATATCATTTAATTAGTACACTTCATTAAATCTAAATAAAAAGATTTAATCTTTTCTCAACTGGGTTCAAGAACAGTGTTAGTGAAGACACCATTCACGACAAACCCAAATCACATTTGATATTCAATACAAGGCTCTGAATAGAAAATATATCGACTTATATTCAATATCAAATTCTACGACTAACAAATGTCGTATTGGAAATAACGATATAAATATATATCTTTCAAATTTCCATAACAACATCTGTATAATCACGAATTCCAACATCGAAATATTCCGAAGACAATTTCGATTCAAATCCACTCCAACGCAATCATTGGAAATTCTGGTTATTTTCAAAACCATTTCAAATTCAATTTATTCATTTAAAAATAAATAGAATTATAATTCTAGTTCAAAACTAGTTCATTTTGATAAAAATCTATTTTTATCCTTTCAAATATGGAGTTTTTCATCCCAATTCTTTCTAAATCATTTCTTATGATTTTACACAAATTATTACTATTTTTAATAATTTTATCAAGGCCCGTACAGTCGATTTCCATCAATGGCCATCGAACTGCACTTACAACGACCTTTTTCAAATTTGATTTGGACGTATCTCCAAATCCAACCGTTAGATTTCAAATTTCTAATATTCATTAGAAAGCTCTTTTCGATACGAACCCAACGGTTCCGGTTTTAGGAGAATCCGACGGTCGGATCTCCCGTAATGTCCGTTCGAAGTCAATGGTCGAAATTCGCGAACTGCCGCGGCGCGGCGCGTTCTATTCAGGCCATTATATTATATATATATTATATATAATATATACTTCGTCGATTTCTGTTTAAAACGAATTATATAATTAGTTTTAAAATTCGTTTCAAAAGCAATTTCAACTTCCTTTTCAATTCAAATCAAAATTGAATTCTTCTTTATAAATTCGTTTTAAAATTCATTTCTATTCAATTCAAATTTCAATTCAATTTGAATTCATTTAAATTCACTTTCAATTCAATTCGAATTCGTTTTCAATTCAATTCATTTCGAAATCGTTTTCAATTCAATTCATTTCGAAATCGTTTTCAATTCAATTCATTTCGAAATCGTTTTCAATTCAATTCATTTCGAAATCGTTTTCAATTCATTTCATTTCGAAATCGTTTTCAATTCAATTCATTTCGAAATCGTTTTCAATTCATTTCATTTCGAAATCGTTTTCAATTCATTTCATTTCGAAATCGTTTTCAATTCATTTCATTTCGAAATCGTTATAAAATCGATATGAATATCGTTCACGTCGAAATGGCGTCAATCTAATCAACACGGCTTCATATATTCCTTTATTTTCAAATATTCTATTTCAAATATTTCTTTTTCAAAATAGTTGTTATTATCAAAATATTTCGTTCAACACATGACCAATCTCAATGGATGAGTACTGTCAACACATGAACCTTTATTTTATATTGATAAAGATGTAAATTTTATTACTAAAATATTTCGTTCAACACATGACCAATCTCAATGGATGAGTACTGTCAACACATGAACCTTTATTTTATATTATTCTTTATTTTTCAAATTGGAATGAGGCCCAATCAATTACCATATAATGTTAATTATATGGATTTTCCGTACATCACATGTATATAATAGCATTGAAAAATAATCAACCATCAACCAAAGTGCACTACACTGTATAAGCATCAAATATAGATATCTAACGCTTATAACAGCCTGTCAATCAATCGATCGACATATTTTATCAATCAGGATGAGTGAACTTCATATTTCATCCCAACACCCGTGTGGGGTTTCAACCAATCAAACAAATATTTTTTTCGTGCAGTTGGGCGATGTGTAAAATTTATCGTCCCAATCAATGTCCTTCAAATAGGTGTACATAAACAAACCGTCTGGTTTGCAAATGAATATTTATTTATTCATATTCACGTTAAAAATTATATTTTTAAACGATAAAACATTTTATTTTAACATATGAATTTCTATTCAGTTCATTCTTTAAATAAAATGGTATTTTTTATTTTCTAACTTATTTTAGAAAATTTCAGCGGCATAACGGCACGATACTAGAAACGGGACAAGGCCTAGCCTTATCCCCGGTCTAGTGAAGGCCCACGCCATTCACACATCAATCAAATCAATTCATTTCACCACACAATTAAATTTCAATCAAATAATCTAACTAATTTTTGCAATCAAACAAACAAGTCCATGGTCTGTGGACGATTGTGTCGGGTGCTACTAAGCACCGTCTGCATCCTAGTATATATATATAACTAGAAAATAAATTGAAAGGTGAGAAATTCTCACCGATAGCTATCCAATCATCTTGCCTCTTCTTTGATATAAAGCTTCTTCGTTCTCGCCTTTTTGTCACCTTCGTTATCCGCTTTCACTACATATGTAAAAATCGAATTTTTACTTCGCTTTTCAATATATAAAAATCACATTTTTAATTCGAAGTTCAATATATAAAAATCATATTTTTAATTCGAAGTTCAATATATAAAAATCATATTTTTATTTCGAAGTTCAATATATAAAAATCATATTTTTAATTCGAAGTTCAATATATAAAAATCATATTTTTATTTCGAAGTTCAATATATAAAAATCATATTTTTAATATGCCACTCGTATAAAAATTATATTTTTATTACTCTACTATAATAAAAATTATATTTTTAACCTTTGTATAATATAAAAATTATATTTTGAACCTTTGTATAATATAAAAATTATATTTTGAACCTTTGTATAATATAAAAATTATATTTTGAACCTTTGTATAATATAAAAATTATATTTTTAACCTTAAAAATCACTTCTTTTTAGCGTTCTAAAAATCCAATCTTTTTCCTATACAAAGATCTAATTTTTAATCACGATATATATTCTTCTCTCATTTTTATAACATGAAAAATCATAGATTTAAAAAAACATGAAAAATCAGTTTTTAATATTCATGAAAAATCAGTTTTTATCATCAAAGAAAATCAGTTTTTAATCTACGTTATTTATAAATCAAAAACTGCTTAAGCAATGTATTTAAATTAAATTAATTTAACCTAAAGGAAAAACTCACTTTGGTCTCTCGTTGGTCGGAGAATGCTAGGGGGAGGAGCATCACTGGCGGCGCCGGAGTTTGGCTGCGGAGCAGGTCGTCGGGTAGGGCGGAGGCTGCGCGGGGGTTTCAGGCGAAGGGTGGGGGGGTTCTCGATTCAGGTGGCTAGGGCTTCAGTCGATTGGAGAGGAGAGAGCACGTGCGAGCGAAGGAGAGGGGTCTGAGGGGAAGATCGGAGAAGGAGACAGGGGAGCGGAGGGGAGTGGGGGCCGCGCCTGAGGCGCGGTGGCGCGGTGATGGGAGGAGCGATGAGCTCCTCCTTTTTTTTTTTTCTGTTGAATGAATTTAATCGGGGGGGGCCAGAAATAAAGGAAAGGGTTTTTTTTATTATTATTTAATTATTTAGTTCAACCTAAAGTTGACTTTTTCATACGACCTCGAAACGAGACCCACCGCCTGTCGTCCATAGCGTTTTACCCCCATTCCGAACACAATGGGATATGTATCGCAAGCTGATTCGATAGTTACAACCAGTTTCCGTTGAATTTACATTTAAATCACTATATTGAATTTTAAACGTACATTTCAAATTACCGGGGTCACATACTAACTAGAAAAATTCCAGAAAAATATTTTCTAGCTTCGTATTGACGATACGGTCCTAACAAAACTAGTTTCGTCGAATTCTGAGACCGTTTGAAAAATGGCCAATTTCCAGTCGATTAAAATCAACTGAAACTGGTCAAACGCGTTTTCCTTTGCCACGCTCACACATTGATTCGAAAAATTATGAAATTTGGAATCTAGCAATAACTTGACACTGCGGATCCAACAAAACCGGTTTCGTCGAAATCCGAGGTCGTTTGCAAAATGTCCATTTTTAAGGGCCTGAATTCTATAGCGACTATTCAGAATTTTCAACTGGACATATCTTGATTCCCGCTATGAAATCTTGATTTCCCGGATTCGATAGAAAGATATTATCAATTAGATCCTATCATTTTTGGTTTCACTAAAATCCGGATTGTTTTGCACCCGGTACATTCAATTGAAGTTTGAAATCGAATTATTGAACTACCGCGCCATTTTCAATTCCTTTTATAATTATATATAATTATTTATATTCTAACGACGACGCGTATATATATACGTTCGAATTATATTCAAAATAAATTTCTCGTCGTTATTATTTAAAATAATTCATTTTAAATAATCAAAATTCGCTAAAATGGCCAAAATAAAAATTTTAAACTGGCCCAGATTTTTGGGTTGTTACAATACTAGAAAGAGAATAAGCGAAAGTGGAACGAGAGGCGACAGTGGAATGAGTTCCAACTCATATTCTGGGAACAAGAATTAAGGAACTACGAAATTGTGAAGTTAAAGACGGTCAAAGCACAATGGAGTTAAGCTCAAGGAAATACGACTTAGAAGATTGAAGACTAGATACGTGCATCATATCTCTTTTTAAGAGTATATCCTTGATCCCTCTTTTCCTGTAGAGCTTACTTGCATGCTATCTTTTATGTATATCCTCTCGGTCCTATTCTCAATCTTATTTCTGTTGCCAACCCCATAAGGGGTATGATTCATCTGGTTGTAGTACATGTTGGGGCTTGAGGGTGTCCGTTGGGTTGACTAAACTTTTTGGGTTTTATAGGATATGGACTGGTGCTTAGGGAGTTCTTCTCCTATTCAGTGACGTAGATTTCCAGCTTTGACATTGCCTAATGGGCACAAAGTTTTTATTTGCTTCTATCATTCGGCTATATCTTTAGGTAGGAACAATTGGGTGAAACATGTGTTTGAGACATGTTATGATTGATGGTTGCAAGTGGTTGCAAGTGGTCGCAAGTGGTTGCTCGTGGTTGCATAACACACATTAGACACTAGATCGGCTCAGACACATTTTCATATTGCATATGCATGAGTGTTTATACTCGTTTATGGATGAAATTGGATGTGTTATCATATGGATGATGCATATGGATGGATGTTTGTGCACACATATAGTGTTTATGTGACTAGGGCTATTTGCATACATGATGGACTCATGGCACTAAACATATTTTGCATTAAGAAGATCAATCAGGCCTGATCATTTGCATTAGATAAGGAACATATACACACACTTTCTACATATGTTCATACAGCATTAGAAATCTCTTAAGGACAATGGATGCCTGTGATTGATGATTGAGTAGACGGATGATTGGATGGTTGGACACATTCTTCTTAACTTGAAGATTTCGGGGACGAAATCCTTTAAGGAGGGGAGAATGTAACAACCCGTATTTTTATAACATGTTAAAACAAGGAATCAAGGCAGAATTAAATTTTAAAATCAGAATCAGGGAAAACGGGTTAAGCCATTGCGTTCGTCTCGAAATTTTACATGAAATAGAGTCCGAGTTTTCGAAAATCGGAGTACGTATGAGGGAGATATAACCTCTAGAAGTTTCAGAAATTTTCAGAATCAAAGACAGCTTGAATTTCGAATTGGAAATTCGAATTCAAACCCCATAACAGGCTGGACGGGAAAATTCCCGCCCATGGAGCAGGTCGACCTGGGGGTCGACTATAGTGTCGATCTCCTAGGGACCAAGTCGACCATAGTGTCGACCTGGGGGTCGACCTGCCTCCCGAACCACTTTTCTGAACCAGATGCATTCAGATGTATTTAGACTCGTTTTCTAACCAGATTCATCTGCCTAACCCTATATAAACAGCCCCCTAGCCTCATTTTCTCCACACCATTTCTTTCTGTCCTTACGCTGCTTCTAAGATAATCAAAATAATAAGATAAAAAGGAAGAAAAAGAACTGCTCCTTGTCCATCAAGACTACGCTTAGGGATTTGCAAATTGGGGATTTCAATTAGAACACGACCGATCAAATAGAGATTCAACAATCAAATTCTGCTTTCTAATTCTCGATCCACGCAGTGTAAGTTCAAGTTACTTTTAGATAAAAGTTGTAAACTTAATATCCATGTTGTAAATTGGAATTGGATCTATGTATGGTAATTGATTCATATCTATTCTTGTTCGTCTTGGATCTTGAATTTCGTGAATATTGCTTTGGACCTATTCATGTTGTAAATCAAACTCTCTCGTGTCTATAACCTTAACATGCCTATGACGTTGAAACTATTGATTATGGACAAGGACTATGACTGAGAACATAAGACTGCCTATGACTAATATGATTATGCCTATGACTATGACTGAGAACATAAGACTGCCTATGGCTAATATGATTATGCCTATGATTATGGTGGTGAACATAAGACTGCCTATGACTAATAAGACTATGCCTATGCCTATGACGGTGAATGAAAGACTATTGCCTATGACTATGACAAGGATTATGACGGTGAACATAAGACTGCCTATGACTAATAAGACTATGCCTATGCCTATGACGGTGAATGAAAGAGTGTTGCCTATGACTATGACAAGGACAATTGTAGCTAATCAACTATGACTCTTGACTATGAGAATTATTATCTATGATTATGAACATAAGGCCATTATCTATGACCACGACCTTGAAACTATTACTGTTAATTGCCTATGACTATTGCCTAGAACTATTTTGGATAATTAACCATGACTATTGTGATTAATCGCTTAGGATTCTTAATTATGAGATTTCTACCTATGACCATGACTATGACTATTTGGGTTAATTACCTGGGACTATTATAGTTTATTGAAACCCATGTTGTATACTGAATTTGCAGTTTGTTGGATCTCATACCGAAGGTGTGACTTGTTTTGTTTATTCGCTATTATGTACACCAAAACCATTGGATCCATTATCCTTGTATTTGGCTTGCTTTTGCATGCCTATTCTTTTATGTCAGCGTTCACCATGGCTATCACCTTATCTTGCTAGATTTGAAATCCTACATGCCAGCGATGTTGTAACCAATTATCTCAAGTTATGTCATGCTAGTCTTGTAACCCCTTTTATTGCTTTATGCTAGTCCCTTTTGCCTATCATAGTTTTGATGCGATTCCCTCTATTTCGAGATTTGGATTTATTTGTAGTATAGAACGATTCACGTTCACGTGCAATGGGAATACGATTTGGGTAGAACAGGAAAAAACATGAATTGGTTATGAACATGAATTATGAACTTGATAAAAGGCAGAACTTGAAACATGAACGCTGTTATAACTTGGACCTGGATATGGACACGAACTTGACATCGACTTGACACGAAATTTGCCTTGAAAACTTGACACGAACTCGACATGAAACTTGAACATGGTCATGACACTTAGGATGAACTTGAAAATGGCCAACTCGAGGTTGGGTTGATTTTGTAGTGTAATTCTGCCCAGAACCGCCCGGCAAATCCAGTTGCTGCAAACAACAGGATCCAATGTGGGTAGTTGGTCATATCGCACCCGAAAACCCGAGGTCAGACAAAGTTGTGGTGTAAATCTGCCCGGAACCGCCCTGCATATCCAGTGACCACAACAACAGGTCTGATGTGAGAGGTTGGGGTTCATTAATGAATTAATGCCACCTGATAGGGTTAAGTCATGAGCCGCTTGAATATACTTAACCAATTTGACACGATGACCTGATAGGGTTAAGTTATGTACCGCTTGAATATACTTAACCAATTTGACACGATGACCTGATAGGGTTAAGTCATGTACCGCTTGAATATACTTAACCAATTTATACGATGACCTGATAGGGTTAAGTCATGTACCGCTTGAATATACTTAACCAATTTGGCACGATGACCTGATAGGGTTAAGTCATGAACCGCTTGAATATACTTAACCAATTTAACACGATGAATTGATAGGGTTAAGTCATGAACCGCTTGAATATACTTAACCAATTTGACACGATGACTTGATAGGGTTAAGTCATGAATCGCTTGAATATACTTAACCAACTTGACACATGATTCGTAGGGCTATGTCATGAACTTAAATGACAACACTTAGCCAATTTGACATGACACGTAGACGGGTTAAGTCACGAACTTGAATGACAACACTTAACCTACTAGACGGAAACCCTAGTTACACGGTCCATTTCAACAGTAACCCACTAGATGTATCATGGTAGTCTAGAACTAGGCAGGGTGGGGCACGATTACTGGGCTGATTGTAAGCGACCAGAACGACGGCTGAGTTGGTGCGCCATTGTAGGTTCAGGCGGACTACGGTCGTGCACGTAGTCCGGAGTTGAAAAAGCAGGCATTGGGCACCAGTAGGTTTACACTGTGCGTGCTTGATTCGTGCCGACGGTTGGCACCATATGGCTTGATACACCCTATGGTGGACCTAGCACAGGTAACTACATTTCGTGATTGGGCCGTATGACACAGACACATGAACGAGCTAGGACTTGTAGGGAGCCGATCGACTAATAGATCGTTACGTGGAATTCGTTAGGTAGCATAATCCCTAGTGGTCCTAGGTGGCATAAACCCTAATCGAATCTAGAAAACGTTCAATAGGTAGCATAATCCCTAGTGGTCCTAGGTGGCATAAATCCTAGTTGAACACACGATAGTTCATGATAAGGAAATCTAACCAGAACAAGGGTGGTAGTCCAAACAATTTCAAGAATGGTGGCACTACGTTGAAGTAGTATAGAAATACGTGATGGAACTCGTATGATATACGGCAAGGGACTGTACATATACATGGAAAGGATGATACGGTTGGGATACTAGTACAGTTGGTGCAGAGAATATAGGAAATCAAAGAAAATAGTGGAATGGTGAAGCTTAGAAATCTTGCGATGTTATACTTAATATAAACCTTGCAATGTTATACTTGATTCATCGTGCCTGTAGCTTACCTTGTCATCATGCTTATGTTTACTTTCAGTTTATTCATGTCATATTATCTTCACCTATTTTTATGCTGAAAGCCACTAGGACTTACTCAGTCTTTATGACTGACCCAGTTTGTTTCGCCTCCTTTTCTTTCGTTTACCCCCCCCAGGTTCGCAGGGTGGGAATACAGCTTAGTTCGGATCTTACCAAGCTCTAAGGCTCTTTCATGTACGGCTTGGATTTCTCTTGCCTATAGCTTGCTTTGCTGTTTTACTTGGGGAATGATTTATGGTTTTATGCTTCTTTACTATTGCAAGACAAATTTCGATGAAATGGATTTAATAGCATTTTGATGTAAAAGGCTTTAGACCTTTCTGGATTTTAAAGCAATGAAATTTGGTTCTTCTTCCGCTGTTTTATATGTTCTGTCTTGTAATATTTCTGTGTATGTTTACCTAGATAATGCTCCACCAAAGCTAGTGCATTCCCTTTGTGAGTGACCCTAGCGGAGGTGGGGTGTTACATTTAGACACTATTATAATATCTAAAGAGTTTTGATATAAAGATTATCATTTCTTTCAAAAGGATTTCTGAAAGTTAAATCAAGTGTTTTGGATTCTCATAAGGGAAAAACCCGTTCCGTGTTATACGGCATGGTCTTATGAGATATCGTTTATTTTCTCAAACTATTTTAATTTGTTTACTCATACCAGTCCCATGACTGACCCAGAGTTTATTTTGTTTTGTTTTACCTAAACTCTTGGGTGCCTAAATTTGATGGGGCGGTCAAGTAGTTTAGGATTTTACAGATCTATCTAAAGGAGCTTGGAGTAGGAGGCTGTAATAACCCGGAAAATCCGAGCCAATTTAACATTTTTATTTTGGCAATTTTAGTGAATTTTGAATATTTAAAATGAATTATTTTAAATAATAATGACGAGAAATTTATTTTGAATAGAATTAGAACATATATATTTATTTGAATCGTCGTTAGAATATAAATATTTATTTATAATTATAAAAGGAATTGAAAATGGCGCAGTACTTTGAAAATTTGATTTCAAATTTCAACTGAGATTCAAAATAAAATGGATTTTAGCGAACCCAAAAATATTAGAATCTATTTGAAGATATCTTTCCAAAGAATCCGAAAAATTGAAATTTCACAGCGGGAATAAAAAGTTATGCCCAGTTGAAAATTCAGAATAGTCGTTATGGAATTTTGGCCCTTAAAAGTGGAAATTTTGCAAATGACCTCTGTTTTCGACGAAACCACTTTTGTTGAATCCGGGGTGTCAAGTTATTGCTAGATTCCAAAATTCATAATTTTTGAAGTCAATATGTGAGTGTGGAAAAGAAAACGTGTTTTGTTAGTTTCAATCAAATTTAATCGACTGAAAAATGATCATTTTTCAAACAGTCTCAGAATTTGATGAAATTAGTTTTGCTAGAACCGTATCGTCAACTAGAAAATATTTTTTGTAATTTTTAGAATCCATATGTAGCCCATATAAATTGAGATATGCATTCAAATTCAATATATAGATTTATATTTTGACTTTGAATAAAACTGATCGAAATGATCGAATCAGCTTACGATACATATCCCATTGTGTTCGGAATGGGGGTAATTAGCTAGGGACGATATTTGGTGGGTTCGATTTCGAGTTCGAAATAAAAAGTTGCTTTTTGAAATTTAAAAATAACAAAATAATGAAATATTTATATAACCAACCCCCTCCTTTCTCTTCTGTGAAGTCAACCCCGCCTTTCAAAATCAAAATCGAAAAAAGAAGGTGGGAAAAAAATGATGAGGGGGAGGGGGAACCGCCGCCGTGCGGCTCCAGCGGCGGCGCCACCGACGACGCCCCCCCTCTCTCCAGTTCTCCTTCTTCCCCTCCTGCTCTACTCGTCCTCCCTCTCTTTTCTGCTCCGACGAGGAAACCCTCCCCCCCCAAATTCAAGAACAGCGCACCCCTCCCCCCAGCCCCGACCTCCTTCTTTTTACCCCCTCCTCGTATTTCCTTCTCCTTCTTCCCCACAACCCTGAAACCACCGAACCACCCACTGCCGACTGCAACACGCCTGGCCCACCATCAGACCCCGCCACCGCCCTTGCTCCGCCTCCGGCGAGCTTCAGCCCTCCTTGAAACCGAAAATCAGTGAGTCTTTCTATATTTTATTTATTTATTTCCTTTGTTTAATGTAATTGGTATTAGGAATATATGGAAATCAGTTTTATTTTTATATATAAAGTAATGTTTATGAATAGTATGATTTTTATATATTTTTAGAATCATAAAAATATATTTTTTATGTACGTAGAGTAATAAAAATATAATTTTTATATTTCTAGGACAATAAAAGTATGATTTTTATTCAAGTAAAACAATAAAAATATGATCTTTTGTATAAGAAGTGAAATAAAAATGTGATTTTAGTATTATGAAGTGGCAGATTAAAGAAGTAGTTTTTATGTGTGAAAAGATTATATTTTTATATAAAGAAAGATTATATTTTTATATAAGTAAAGGTTATATTTTCATATAAGAAAAGATTCTGTTTTTGTTTATATAAAAGACGTGATTTTGGTTATGTAAAAGAGGCGATTTTTATATATATGAAAGTGAAATAAAAATTTGATTTTTATGTTGAAAGCGAAGTAAAAATATAATTTTTATATAGAAAGAAACGTTGTAAGAGTATAGTGAAGTAAAAAGGTGATTTTTATTTGAGATGAAGCGATAAAAAAATATGATTTTTATAATTTGAATAGCGACCTAAAAGTATTATTTTTAGTAGATAAAAATATAAATTTTATCGTGGGTATGTAGTAATATAAAAATTTGATTTTTATATATATGGAATGGCGATAAGATTTGATTTTTATATATGTAGCAAAACAAAAATCTGATTTTTATTATATATATGTTGAAATAAAAATGTGATTTTTATATATGAACAGCGGGAAAGGACCGCATTGGAATTTTGGGCATATCCGAACCGTTCAGAAATAGAGGATGGCGGAGTGGAACCAAAGGTGAGAACTCCTCACTTTTATTTTAATTTTCTAGTTAAAATATATACTAGGATGCAGACAGTGCTTAGCAGCACCCGACACCTGTCGTCCACAGACCATGGATGACTTGTTTGTTTGATTGATGTGTTGTGAAAATTGATTGTGTGATGTGGAATAGTTAAAAATATTTTATAGTTAAAAACATACTTTTTAACGTGTATATGAAATGAAATAAATACTCATAAACAAATCGAATGATTTGTTTATGTACACACATTTGACTGATATTGATTGGGACGATAAATTTTACACATCGCCCAATTGCACAAATAAAACCTGTGTTTAATTGATTGGGATGATATATGACATACACTAGTCCCAATAATTAGTTGTATGTCAATCGATCGACTGACAGGCTGTTGTAAGCGTTAAATATTTATATTTGATGCTATGCAGTGTGGAATGCACTTTGGATGATGGTTGACTGTGTTTGATTGTTGTAGTGTATGTGTGTGTATGAAATCCATATAAATCAAATTATATGGTATTTGACTGTGTCTGATTCCAGTTCAGAAAATAATGAATATTTTAAAATTACGAATATCTTAAAATGATGAATATTTTAAAATAATATTCAGTAACAATCAAAATGTGATTTTGATGTCCGATTTGGGATGGACACGAATATATTTAAATATATAAAGCCGTGTTGATTATATTGACACATTTTGACGTGAATGATATTTATATCGATTTTATTCATTTTTATAATGAATATCGAAAAGGAATTGATTTCAAAATATAATGTTTTGAAAATATTATCATTTATATATCGATGATATGGAATATCCAATTTTGATTTGAAATCGAATAATGAAGTTGAAATCGTTTTAAAAACGAATTTAAAATGATTTATAAAATACGTTTTAGAAGGAAATCGACGAAATATATATATAATATATATTATATATATAATGGCCTGTATAGAACGCGCCGCGCTGTGGCAGTTCGCGAATTTCGACCTTTGGCTTCGAACGGACATTACGGGAAATCCGACCGTCGGATTCTCCTAAAACCGAAACCTTGGGTTTATATCGAAAAGAGCTTTCTAACAGATACAAGAAATTAGAAATGTAATGGTTGGATTTGGAATTATGTCCAAATCAAATTTGGAAAAGGTCGATGTAAGTGCAGTTCGATGGCCGTTTATGGAAATCGACTGTACGGGCCTTGATAAAATTACTAAAAATAGCGATAATTAGTGTAAAATCATAAGAAATTATTTGGAAAGAATTGGGATGAAAAATCCCATATTTGAAAAGATAAAATATATTTTTATCGAAATGAACTAGTTTTGAACTAGAATTATAATTCAATTATTTTTAAAAATAAATAAGTTGGATTTGAAATGGTTTTAAAAATAACCAGAATTTCCAATATATGAATTGGAATGGATTCGAATCAAAATTATCATCGGAATATTTCGATATTGGATTTCGTGATTATACGGATATTGTGGAGGAATTTGAAAGATATATATATCGTTATTCCAATACGATAATTGTTGATTTTAGAATTTGATATTGAATATAAGCCGATATATTTTCTATTCAGAGCCTTGTATTTAATATCGAATGGGATTTGGGTTTGTCGTGGATGGTGTCTTCATTAACACTGTTCTTCAACCCAGTTGAGAAAAGATTAAATATTTTTATTTAGATTTAATGAAGTATACCAATTAATTAATATATTTAATTGGAATTGAATTAGAATTGATTTTTGGGTTTATCGTGAATGGTGTTTTAAATAACACTTGTTCTTTAACCCGATTATAAATGGAACGTGAATTGGGTTTATTGTGAACTGTGTTTTTAATGACATTCGTTCTTTAACCCAATTTACAGTGAAATATGATTTGGAATTTATAAATCTTTTTATAAAAATTTAAAGGAATTTTCCAAAGTAACATTTTCCAATTTATTATATTGAATTGAAATTGAATGGAATTCGATTTGACAATAATCGAAATGAAATTCTGTGGAGGAAGACTGTAAATACATATGGAATTTAAAAGGCTTTGCCGTTATTCCATTTATATTATTGGTCGGATACAAAAATTGATATCGATTATATATATTGATTTGTTTTCCATGAAGGTTCTATAAATAATGGAATGTGAGGGTTTATCGTGAACTGTGTTTTAAATGACATTAGTTCTTTAACCCAGTAAAAGACATGATTACATGTCTGTCGTTATATTTCGAACTGTATGGTTGATCTCTGCTTAATATATATTTGTTTGGTAGCGGAGAATTTATTCTCTTGCTTAACGCCCTTCTCTGAGACGTACAAGCTTAGAGGTTATATATCGGCAGAAATCAATAGTATGGTGTAGATTGTCGATGCGACATGTGTGTGTTTCCAAAGTTAAATAATCATTAATATTGATTTTTGGGAAGATTAAAACTAAGTGGAGTTTTAATGAATCTTTAATTAGGTTGAAAGGTAGATTGATAATTTAAATTATCAAATATAGGAATTGATCGAGAATGGAGTATCGCCAGTTTTGCTCCTAGCGATAGTTAAATCTTTAATTAGATTTGAATGGGAAATGGTAATTAAATTTACCGATAACACTGTGGTGTTAGTTATGGGGTAATAACAGTTATGCTCCGTGGGATGAATAGGTTGGGATTGGGAAATAAAATAAATGATTACTTCGGTTTGGTTCATTGATCCCGACTAGTTTGGAAAACCGTAATATGGTTTGAAATGATATCCAAAGGAAGGTTAAAGAATAGAATTTATCTTTGATAAAATTAATAGGAACAAATCCCTAAAGATGTGAATATTTAAATTAAAAAATATTTAGATTGGAATGAGGCGTATGTTGTGTTTTATAGCACTTGTTTATTATATACGCGAGTTATTCGGAAAGGTCGGGTTTATACCCATTCTGAATAACTGATTCGACGATAAGTCGAAGATGAAGACGGTGGTCGAAGACCGGAGGTCTTCAAATCGTTTGGACGATTACTGGTGATCTTGATTGGGCTGTACACCCAAGAGGAGGGAAATAGTTGGTGATAGTCCAGACGTATTTGGAGATCAATGGATATGCGAGGTATAAGGTGCCTCCGGTTTCGTTCAGACCCAGAACGAACTTATAAATGGATTGTGTGTCTGGCATTGGATTTTATTCTGTGTTGGTTGATTTCTATTAATTATATATATGTTTGGCGGCAGAGAATTTATTCTCTTGCTTAACGCCCTTCTCTGAGACATACGAGCTCAGAGGTTATATATCGATAGATATCAGTGGCATGGCATGAATTGCCTATGTGGCATGCTGAGATGCAAATGATCAAGGCTTCTGTTGAAAAGCAAAGTCTTGTGGTTGATGATCAAAGCACGTCTTTAATACAGCGTAGCTTTGTGTATTGCGTTAATTCGCGAGCCTCACACCTCGGTATGAGTTAAAAACGGGATAAGGACCACTGGGAGAACATGACGTTTCTTTCTAGCTATGGTTGGTGTCAACGTTTTACTAGCTCTGACATCGTTGATTATTATACCTTTATGGATGTTGGAATGCGAGGCGCCTCAGATATATCGGTCTCTTCGGAGCCGATGGATAGGTCTAATAGAACCGGGAAACGTGTGTTCAGGAATTGCCAATCCACTAACGTAAGTGTGGACCGGCCCAGCCGATTCCAAGGGTTCTCAGTGGGGAATCCTGAGGCATTTGCTAGATTGTCTCGAAGCCGGTGAGGAGCTTGCCCCTTGCCTCGACTCATGACGGAAATCCAATTTCCAATACGTGACATTTCGGTTTTGATTGTAGAGCCTAGTATTGGCGACATGATAGATGGTACCCATGCCGCCTATGATTGATACATTTATATTTGAAGTTGTTTTGACACTATACACTTATAATAGTATCAAATGATTTGTTTTAAACGTATCCAGAATTATTTGGCTATTATAAGGGAAAACCCTATCCTCCGCCTTGCGTTGCATTATGTGATGGGACCTGGGTCTTATAATAGCTTTATTTTTCCAAAAAGCATTGCGCTGTTTTGTTTTATGCACTGGTATTCTTGGGAGGAAACCCGTTCCGTGTTTTACGGCGTGGTCCCTTGAATTACTCTCTTTTAAAGTAAAGTTTTAAATAACTGTTTTAGTTCTCATACCAGTCACATGACTAACCTGGAGTTTATTGTTTTAACCTAAACTCTGGGTGCCCCTATTTTCGACACGGGAGCTAGTAGTTTTGGTTTTGCAGATTTGTATTCACAAGATCCTGGTTTACAGCTGGAACGATATTCTGAAAGCTCTGTATCCGTATATCTCCTTCAGTTGAGTTTTGTATTATTTTTCCGCTGCTATGTAATGTAATTTAAATCTCTGATATTTCTCTGTTGTATAATATTTATTCATACTCAGTATATTCTTGTATTCTGATGGAATTGTTGTAATTAGCAATGAAATGTTCTTCTGTTTGTGTTCTGATTTGTCGTGTTCTCAACTCAATCCGTGTTTTCCTTCACGGGGAAGTTCGGGTCGCTTCAAAGGCTTCAGTGTTAGATACATAGTGTTTTATTTCCGCTGTGTTGTAAGTGTTTTACTCTGATAATTGTATGTTATACAGTTAAAATTTTGTATTTCTAAAGTTATGATATATTATATTTTGTTCCGCTGCGATGTGAGGTTCTACGTTGTTATTTTTGTTCTTGTTCTACCTTTTTCTTCTACAAATAAATGATTCGCATTTCTGTGATATTTGGGTTGGAGGTGTGATGTATGTAGTCAACTCAGATAGTATGGATTTGCAGGCCATTACATTGATATTGCAATTAAATAATAAAAATATTCTTTTAATGAATCTACTAAATCCTCTTAGGTATGGATTTCTAAAGTCTAACCCTTGGACCTTAACATAAGAAGTGGGAATGAGAAATATATATATATATATATATCTTACTTTTTGCAGGTACACCATAGAATAAGTGATCTTATTCCAAAATTAATAACTCTAAAAATAGAGATATAAAATAAAGGAATAATCAGAGAAGATAGTAAACTTATTATTATCTATCTCATATTTAGAACTCAATCGTATTCTTCATAGGTTAAAACCTTATATTGTTCCTATTGATATTCATCTCATTTTTGTTGATAACAAATGGAGAGAGAGAAAATACAATCATATCGATTGGAGGAGGTCACATAGATATGAGGAGTATAAATTTAGGGGAGTACAAATTTAGGGGGAGGAAACTATATTATGATTTCTTAAAATTGTACAGTTGTCATTATCAAAGGGGGAGAATGTTAGAACTTGTATATTTGATGTTTTAATAGTGACAACTATGCAATAATATATATCGTGTATAGCAACCAATTGTGCGTGAAAATATATCAATCAAAAATGAGTTCAGCATAAAAGATACACTAGACAAAAAGAATGGAAATATTTATATGGGGATATAAGAAGAGATATACAAAAAGGAGATATTAAAAGTGACATAAAAAGTAGTATTAGTCATCGTATATCTTGTCTGGAGTATGTTAAAATCCTTTCGAGAGTGGTATATACACAAATATACAAACTTGCAAAAATGCATGAAATAGGAGTCAAATGGAGGTCACTGGTTTGGGTTGTAAATGCTCTAAGCAATTGAGCCAGGACCACATCTGGTGTGCATTCAATTGGTTGAGAATAACTATTCGGATGGCTAAATGCTGGACAAATTTATTGTCCGTATGAATATTCAGTCATTTAAACAGATATATTCAACTGGATGAATAAGCCAAAAATGGCCCATCGCCTTGCTGCTCTAATTTAATTCAATTCATGTTGAATGGCTACTTTCTAAAAAGGTGCTTCTCTTCAATGAAAAGATAAAACTCTTAATTAAAGTAATATCCTTTTCCATTGATCAAAATTGTTCATGAAGAGAAACAACTCTTTGTACAATATGTAAGAACTTCAGAATCATTTGTTTCAATAACCTAATAAAATCTAATTCTATCTTATGATTCTTATTCTTTACATACTTTTTTATTATCGATTGCTCTCAAATTCAAACATCCCTTGATTGATAATTATCATTCATTTTCACATTCTTCACATTCAATACAAATTATAACACTCAAGATGAAGAATATAGAAAGGGTGTACTACATGAGACATATCATTATTGTATCTAGAAAAAATTTAGTCAAAACTATCTCGATTGTTTGTATTTGAGTCTTTTTTGGTTGATCGGGTAGGAAAAATCATGTTTGGTTGCTCAGGTGGTAAAAGTCCTATTTGGTTACTTGGGCGGGAAAAATCATGTTCTTTGCTCAGGTATTAGAAGTCCAACTCAGTGTCTCAGGCAATGTAAACCTATTCCTCTGGGTTAAGAGAGGGCCGATGTTAGTTGAATTCTGAAGGAGTTTGGGACTGTATATAGAACGGGAGTATGAACCAGTATAAAAATCCCTAGTGTCACTTTACTTTATTGCTTTTGTATTTTCCACTACTAATGTACTTATATTGTTGCTGTTGTGATTACTATGTTTCAAATTCAGCATATATATTAGCCATTATCGATCCGGTGCGTACCGACTAATCATTCAACGCTGCACCGACTTAACAGCAATGACTATCATGGAACAGTAAAGTACCTAAAAGAATTTAGAGATATCATAGTAATAGAAAACAATATAGTTGGCTCTTTATTAATGACGAACTTGATATTCATCGGAGCAGTAAATAAGTGACCTATAGTTTTATAGAATAGTTGGGTCTCGTACCAATGACGAACTTAATGTTCATCGAAGCGGTAAATAAGTGACTCATAGTTAGACCTAGCATAATTGTGGCCCATAATAATGGTGAATAGACACGCTCGACGGAGTGGAAAATAAGTGGCTAATAGTTTAAGACTTAGTCATATGGGGCTGAGATGAAAGAGCAACTAGATTATTATTCGGGCGTCGTACTAATAGCCAATGGACAGGCACGTCAAAGTGGTAAATAAGTGACCTATAGAGAAAAGAACTAGAGGCAGTGCATACTAACGATGACCGAGCGTGCACTCATTGGTTTGGTAAGATGCTTTGAATTTTTAGCGTAAGTAGACAGATGTCCATTTGAATGGATACGTAGACGAACTCGAAGTGGTATATAAGAGACCACAAAAGTTAGGGTGGCTTATACTAAGTACTCACGTATGGGTGGATTCCGATTTGGTGTAAGGGGCACTGACTACCATGTTTGCTGTGACACCCTACACCCTTTACGTCACTATATGAGGAGTTGCTAAGGTTTATGAATTGGGAATAAAGAAACAACATAGAGACTAAAATTCACAAGACATGAATATAAAACGCAGCGGAAACTTAAAACATTTGTTAATAAGCAATTCAAATCACATTACTTATTACATTCCCAAATACCAGATAGTCGTCATCATACAACAAACTATCTCGTGGAAAATATCATAGTACATAAGTAAAACAACAAAAACTATCCCTCTCATAAGTCAATACAATGGTCTGAAGAAGAAAAAACTGAACCAATACATGAATCTAAAAAGAATCTGAATCCAAAATGAAATAAGTAATCAAGAATCACCATACAGACCTTCCAACCTGCGAACCTAGGGGAAGAAAGAGAGAAGGAGAAAACAGACTAGGTCAGACATACATCTGGTGAGTTCCTGTAATTTCTGACATGAGCATAAGAAAAGGAAGTATTTAGATAGATGCATAGTTTTAAAAGTAATGGATATAAAAGTATAAATGAAATAGAAGGAAAGGTAAACACGAAATATGATAGACTTCTCATTTATATCCGAAAATTGATGCACTAACTACCAAGATATCAAAATTAGGCTTTACCTAATTTCTACCCGTCGATTGGCTCCTACAGACATAATGTGATAACTTGTGCTACCTATGAAATTTAGGGTTATCAATCATGAACACGTCAACTTAAAGGACATATGTGTTACATCGGCTTGTCTTCCCTAATCGGAATGATGCACGCTCATAGTTCCACTGGAACACACCCGTACGCACCTCGTTTGAACCTCTTACTATCGAATTCAGTGAAGCGCACCCTAGCCTCTACCTTGTATGAGACTCCATGATAACAAAAGGATACTGACTGATATTGGTTCTCAACCAAATGCAATTGACACAAGTCACCCTTAGACTTGGTCCTCATTCATTATTTTGTTAGGCCTCTTATCTTCCCTAATGCGCCCTACGCTGTCGGAATGGACCTAAACTAGGATTTCACTATACTATTAGGTCTTTATCTTCCCCAATCAGCCTCACGTTGCTGGAACAGACCTAATCTATGAGCAACTTATCTTTCCCAATCAGCCCCATGTTGTCGGAAGAGACTCCCTCTACCTTAGCTTATTAATTTCATCAATTTTAACTTAGCACATTTAAGGCTATTAAAAAGCCCAATATAACCATGTGTTTAATTTGTAGGTTGTGTTAATTTATAATTAAAGTTCTCATTTTGAACAACCCAATCCCATGTTACTTAACATCCAATTAAGTTCAATATATTCCGGTTTACATGTTCTCCAATTACATATTAAGGTTTTATCCCCAATTTACAGTCCAATCTGATTACAATACTTAATAATTTTCAATATGATTGAAATCCCTTTTTAATCAATTCCAACATTATTCCAATTTAACGCACATAATGATAAAGGCTCTTTTCAGGCCTTGGCTCAGCGTTAAAAGAAAAAGGGAAGCGGTCTAGGCTCGCAAGGCCTAGAATGAAAATAGACAAAATAAAATAAAATAGGCATAAACATAACTATAAATAAACAATCACAAAGAAGGTGATAAGAAGAAGGAGAATTACTTATAAACAATAAACAACGGGAAAGAAACAGGCATAGACATTAAATAAATTACAGTAACTTATAGAAAAATTAAACATATAAATATTGTAAACATAAAACTTGTAAATTAAAACTACTTAACAGACTTGACATTCCTATGCAAATAACTAATCCAAAAATTACAGAAAACTCACAGACCTGATGAACAAAACTTCCCCTGTGGCCTTCTTTTAAAATCTACCGGGACCTCCGCCTCCAGAAGTGTACATAAAAATAAATATAAAAACATAAGAACTTCTTCACCTCTTAAAAGTTTAATTGTGTATCCTTTACTAATTTGAGGATGGGCCTATAAAAGAAGGAGAGAATGGGTGTGGAGAAATTAGAGAGGCTTTGCTAGTCTATTTCTAGGGTCTATTGGATACTTTCAACCATTCAAATCTAAGATTAGATCTGGTCCAGCCAGGTCATCGGACCAATATGAAAGTGCCACATTAGCCCATGGTTTCAAATGAACCGATAAAACAATGCCAACTCAGCCAAATAACTTTACTAAAAATAATTATCGTTTGTTGCCTATGTGCGAAGCACGCAACTTTCTTTACCTGGGTTGACCCACCTGCCTTCCTAGGTTGACGCAAGGGTCGACCCATGGGTCGACTCGGCTTGACTAGGTCGTCCAATGAATGTCGGATTTACTTATTTATTTATTTATTTATTTTAATTTCTTAATTCTTCTTTCTCCGATTTTAGCAAACCAATTGTCCATCTTGATCAGAAAATTACAAAGAATCCAATAGTGATAGTCTGTTGTCTACTTCTGAATATTACTCTGACTAATATTTAGTTTATTAATCTTTTACATTTGATTATTATTTATTAAAAAACTAGGGTGTTACATTCCCCCCTCCATAAAGGATTTCGTCCCCGAAATCTCCAAAGCAAGAAGAATGTTATAAACCATTATTCACACCCATCTACTCAACCATTAACCACTGGCATCCATTGTCCTTAGTTTCTATAATGTTTTCATGAACATATGCAAAGGTGTTGTGTATATTTCCTTAAGTTAATGCGAAAATAGGGGATCCATTAATTCTGTTGTAACGTCCCGCATTTTTGGTAGGTAGATATTTATTTTATTTTATTATTAAATATCGATTTGATATTATAAATGGATTTATAATATATAATTTGTTTATATAATGAAGGTTGAAGTGTACTTATATAATTCGAACTCGTCAATATTGCGGTGTTTCGTAATTTGTGAATTAAAGCCAAAACCATGCTTGTATATTGAATATGATATTAAATTATGCCAGTTATGCGCTACATTGGTATATCACATTTTTTTTAACATAATAAATAGATTTTAAAACAAAAGCATAACGACAAGACCAAACAAACCAAGTATATGCAGATTACGATGATTTCTAGAATGTCTAAAGGGTGTTTGAGATTTCGAAATATTGCGATACTTTCCATCATAACAGCTACCCAAAGTGTAGCCCACTCATAGCTTACCATATGATTTTGATTTCTTCATTGCTACGTGTTGTTATTGTGTACCAAATGAATCACATTCCAACTGTCAACATCTAGATATCAGCTAACGCCTTCGCATCTTTAAAATTAGTGGTACGTGACTCATTGTATTAAAATGGATACTGATATCTTTTTGTTACTTTCCAGCTTCAATATGCAGTAGCCTAATATATAAGGCACATGCAGAATAAAATCAGACAATACACGAGTATGCTTTCCTTCCTAGCAAAGAAAATAGTCTGCAATGTTAAATCTCCGTCAACCTAAATTTGCGTACCTACCCAAATGAAAAGGAAATACTGTGTAAGCTATTTCTTCTCCGAAATGTTCACAGCAGCTATGATAGTGTCTGCTATGTTTATTCTCATCAAATTAAAACTCTAGCAACCCAAATTTTCCCAACATAAGCCTACTGTTGGAAATGAAATTTCAATACAGCTAGCCTAGGTAAATAGAGAACATGCAGACCTTAATGCTATACATGTACCCTCACCTCAAAGTCGCTCAGATAAAACGAATGAAAATACACACTGCAGACTGTTTCATGCTATCCGAAAAGAAAAAACATGCATCTCTTAATTTAAACAGTCTTACGTCGAATCCTACATATGTGTAGGAACTGCATACCTATCGCCTACCTTGCATCACTTGAAAGATGTTATTCTCATCTCATACCATATCTTCGTGTATATATATGGGTAAACAACGTTTCCATTCTCTTGAGAAGAAAACTTTCTTCATCGTATAAGAACAGAAACTCCATTTCAAAATATAAAATATACGCAAGCTGAGCGTGAGTGCAAGGTGAGGACTGGAGTCCGACAGGGCTGTTAAACGCCGTGGGCATGATGGTCTGTGCCATATTAAACTGGTTGGCGGGGTTTGTTGTTGGTCAAGATGGAAGGTAGAATTCGAAGAACTGGACTGGAGTGATACAGTGTGAGGAGCAGTTTGAATAAACAGAAATGGTGATGTGTGTGTTCAAACAAGGGGTGGAACGCAGCAGTCAGGGGTTCGAAGGTTTGGGGTAAGCACGGTGAAGAGGTGAGGAGTGGGTTTGAAAATGGGGGCGTGCTGTGTATGGAAGGAAGGAAGCAGATGGTTTTTGTATGGAGCTAAATAGTGGATGTAAAGGCTGGGTGAAGGCCAAGTTTGAGAAGTAGTATACATGGATGCAGGGTTCAAAAGTGGTAAAATGGAAATTTGAAAAGTGGAGAAGAAAGTCTGAGTTTACAGTTTGGAACAGAGGATAATGAACAGTAAGACTTCAATATGCCAAATTTTACATTGTGCCTAATTGTCCTTAACTTAGCCTAATGACATTTAGAAAATTACAAGTAGTTTTAACTTACCTGGAGTGTTAAATAACAATGCAACATGACCTCGTGATGTTTATATGATAATATACATGTCTGGTGAATACCGAATTTGCTTAATCCATTGTTAAACAAACGCAAGTGGTATTTCAGTTTATTATATATATATATATACAGTATAAGTTTTACTACTTTAAATAGTATAACCCATATTACACCAATGGCCTTATAACTTCTAGCATGTCCTGAGAAGAGTATAAATTAGATACACCTTAATCTAGTTGGTTGACCCACAAGTAATATGTGCTAAACACGTATACCAAATCATTGGTACATCTGAAAATGTATATGGTGGTTTTTTTTTCTGACAATCAAAGAAAGAACTTGCGTTACTTTGGAAGAGAAATGCAACTAGTGCCTTATACAATATATTAAGGCATAATGTCTCTAATTATAGTTTACACACGCCTTGTCAAAGTTGATGTGTTTATATAATAATTGCGGTTAACGGTTTAAATAAGGTATTTAAATAAAACCATACCATATATAAAATATGACGTATCCATATGTTGAAAAATTTGGATAAAACAGGGAACGTTGAAATCGTTGTGATGAACACTTCATTCTGAAATGGATTTGGATGCATCTATTATCAATGCATGTTTAATATAGTCGAAATTTCAGTGACAGATGAACCAAGGTGAGTTCAACTCACTCAGTTTTTACCCCACTTATATTTTGTATAAGTTGGGTTTAAATACTTGTGTGCTATGAAAGTTATTTGGTTGATGAATGCTGAATATATATGCGGTGACTGAACCGATTAAATTAAACATTCGTTTAGTTTAAATAAATCATTATTTTTAATGGTTATAACCGATGGAGGTAACTTACCTCATTAGTCACGTTTATAATAATATAAACGTGTTAAATTTATTGATGAATGTTTGGATGTCTGTTATTGTTGAATTGTCAAATATCATATCTGTTTATTGAAATAAATGATATTGTTGAAATAACATATTTGGATGCAGGGAAAAACAGAATGAAGGGATCCAACTGGATTCCTCAAATTTATCGTTTATTTCCATATTATAATTACATGAACTGTTTAACCCATATGATTAGATGATGGATTGGATCATTGATTGTTGAATCTAAATTCAACATTTATTCTATTTTGGCCAATAGACAGTATTGGTTGAGTAATTGGTAGCCGTTGGCCAAAAAATATATTGTTTTATAAATGTTGATTTACCGTCAAGTGTATTGATGGTAATAGGGCTAAAAAATATATTTTATAACTGAAGTTGGATTTGAAATCAATATACTTGAATAAAGGTTTTCAATAAAAAGGAAATTTATGTGTACTATTTATTATTAAAGTTTTAAGAAGTTAGTAAATGATTCTATAAACGTAAACTCTTATGTAATAAGATTTGTAACCAGATGAGCAGAAATCAACGAAATTATTAAGAAATGGGATTAATCATTTAAAAGGAACAATTAAACGAAATTATTTAAATTAATTATATCATTAATTAATTTGAAAGAATGACTAATTGGAGTTGATTAACAAGATAAGCATGGTCTGCAAAAGTTAACTAGTTTAATTGAAATTAGTTATTTGATTAATTTATTTTTAATTATTCAAATAAAATAGTTTAACAAATAATTATTTTAACTTTAATAAGATTTATAAAGAAATTGCTGTTTAATTTAGTTAAATAAGAAGTTGACTATTTCTATGATAGTTAATGATGGTGTAAATTATTATTTTAATGAATAATAATTTAAGTGAGCAATTTGTAAATGAAATTCATTAAGGTAAGTAATGAAAGTTGTTATTGGAATATAATGGGATTTCTTGAAAAAGGGTTGATGAATGGTTTTATATTAAACCCGAGTTTTATAAACAATGTTATAAAAGGAGTGTGGGGCTAAACGTTAAGGTTTAATTAACGTTACTAAATTCTGGAATTATAAGACGGAATTTAAATTCGCTATATTTAATAAGAGATGAGGTTTCATCAGTTATAATTAAAATGGGATTTAGTTTGATATTGGGAATGAATATAAGTTTTAGTATTACAACTGATATCTATCTTAAGATAAGAACGTTGTTGATCAAGGTTTGAGAGGTAATTTAAAATACCCCAAGTTGAACGACTTCAGGATTATCGAGAGCTAATATTAGTTGTGGTGGTGAAGATGTTAAAAGGAATTTATTTTGAGGACTAATAATGTAACGTTAGTTCAAGAATTTGTAAATATGTACAATAGATTACAAAATTTAAGCAGGCTTAAGAATAGGAAATGATATTTCCATAGGAAAGGAAATAAAAGGAGATTTGTGAAAATATAACGCTATTTCCAAAATAAGAAAATGAGATTTAAAATGAGTTTATTTTTAAAAGGTAAGTGACGATTATAGTATTAAAATAATGAAAATGAAACCAAAGGGATGTCACAACGATTGTTTTAAAAGTGACAAGTTGAATCAATGATAGATAATAAATATTGTTGTCAATTAATGTTTCGAAATAATAATAAAATAGAAATTGGATATGGTTATCAAATAATCTCAAAATATTAGATTTAAATGGTTTTGAGAAGAATAATATATTGAAATGTAAATCAAATACCATGTTTTAAAATATAGAATGTTTTAGAAGTTTAAAATAACCATTTATTAATTATTTATAATTAAATGGGCCAAGTGATGCTAAGTACCGAACCAGTAAATCTATCTTTATTTTTATGGTCATATGGTTGTTTATTGGAAAGCTAAATAACCGACTATCAAATATGGCGAATACGAATGTTGGTACGAAAAGACCGGGATCAAATTTACATTCGAAAACCATTCCGTCTAGCAAATACGTAAATGTTTGAAGATATCAGATGTTGAACAAGACGGAGAAATTGAAGACCGTAGATCTTCATAAAACGGTAGAATTACTTATGATCTCTAGTTTAGCAGCCAGAGATATATTGTGACTCTGTCGTGGTTGAAATCGACGGATTTGCAAGGACTACTCACTACTGATCTATAGGGTGATTCCTAGGATGCAGTAGGAGGGTGCCTTCGGTTTGTCCAATCCCAGGACAACTTGTATGGACGAGTGTTTGACGGAGTATTTCCAAAGGGATTACGTACATAGATTTCTTCAAACGTACGAAGCTGGTGGCAAAGAAGGGAAACTTCTTTAGCCTAACAATCTGAGTATTTTTGTGGAAATCAATTAGTGATTTCCGATGGATCTGACGATGTGGCATTCAAAGTGAATGGTGACGTGCTATCTGGGAAAGAAGGATTATAACCTCAGGCCTCACAACCGGGAAATGGAAAAAATGGGGAAGGCAGCATGGCTATGTGGGTCGGACCCATTAGTATGTGTAATCACCTATCTAGAGAAATTCCTTTTACTTCTTTAATCTATCGATGTTGTCCCTTTTGAGAAACGGTTGCTGATCCCAACCGTTGGTAATATACATTCGATACCCTCAAGCGGAATGAGTGGTCGGTCATGTGTGGGCCGGGTTGCAAGACGTTCTTGTTGAACCCAGTGTATTCGCCTCTAGAGATACACTATCGGCTGATGGTTCCATACCTTGTCGTAGTCGGAATCCAATCTCCAATAAGCGCCCGCGGTTTTGATTGTATACTATATATGTGGAGCATGAGATGCAAGTGTTCTGCTAGATTGATATTTATTTGTATTTAGACAATATTATAATATCAGAAGATATATATGATTTCAAAATTGTTTTGGGTTATCGTAAGGTAAAAACCGTCTGTATTTATGTATGGATTTGGTCTTACGATTATCTTTTTCTTTCAAAAAGATTTTGAAACTTTAAAATCTAGTTGGATGATCCCTTTAAAACTTTATGAGTTGTTATCACTCTGGTTCACCAGACTAACCCGGTATTCGTAATGTTCGAGGTAGACCGGGTTGTATAGGTCCAGGTTATTGGATGCTACGAAGTTCAGAAGACGTGTTGGAGGAGTTCTGGCGTTTTCGTATTTATTCCGCTGCATATTATATATCTGGACAGATCATTATAACTGTCCAGATATGTTGATGTACTCTGATGATTGTAAGTTTATTTCAGGCTCTTAGTAAAGATTATTTCTATATTATATTTTGTTCCGCTACGATGTGAGATTCTATGTTGTATTGGTTCTTCTTCTTCTTCTATTCTAATATTTCTTTCTTATCTTCTTCTCACCCTCTAAATTCTTTTCATTGACATCTGGGTTTCCAGTACAAATTGGGTAGGACTAGTATTGTTTGGTCAGCTCAAATGGTACCGAAAATTTGGGTCGTCACAGTTGGTATCAGAGCGAGGTTTAGTAATAACCTTGGCTCTGTGGCGTAACTCAATAAAGTTGGGGTTAATAATACCCTAGATTGAGTTGGAGTGTATATATATGAGAGCGTATTTGTAAATTCTATAGAAAAATGTTTTATATTGTGTTATTTGATCAGTTCGATTTTGAACTAGCAACTGACACAATAATGTTTTATAAAGATGGTCAAATGAAATAATTTTGGCCAAATTATATTTTATATAGAAAGGAAATAATTTTATAGTTATTTGGATATTGAGTTGTTTGTTTGATTAGATGGAATTCAAATTGAATTGGAAATTTGTAATGACTTAATATAGGAAGGATAATTTCAATATGAAAATAATAAATTATATGAAGTAGAGTTTAACTAATAAAAGTTAAATAGAAATGTGTAGATAAGAATTTAGCCTAGAGGTAAGTTAATAAAGAGAAACGAATGATTTTTGGAAATAAAACCAGAATTTGAATTTGAAACAGAGACGAATAAAATAGAAAACTAAATCGTTAATTGAATTTGGATTTGAAACTGAACTTGGTTAAGACAATTTGAGAAGGGATATTGTAGTTAAAATGGATTTTGGAGTTAAATGAAATCAATTTGGTATTGGGAAATCGAGTAGAATATTAATTGACTGGTTTAGTTAGTTTTGTATTGATTTTGATTATGCATTTATGGTTGGTTGTTTGTTAGATGGATTAAATAAATTCATCACATGATTAATAAACATAAGTTAAATAAATCAAAAACTAAATTCTAGCTTAATAAATTTAACTAAATCTGATTATGAATAAAATCGAATAACCTTGGGTTATTACTTGTATTATAAGTTGAGCTGAGCGCAAAATCTAGAAGGGTATAGAAGTGATTTGATTACACATATTTGAAATATAGATTGGCGAAGAGCTATTCGTTTTGATTTCTTTTGAGATATGTAAGGTCCGAAGTGGTATTTGTAGTTGGTTTGATCGAGCAGTGCAGTGGAGATGCTAGAGATTTTTTTCATAAATTTTTATGACTTAGAAATTTTTGATGATAATTTTAAAATAATCATTTTGAAAATAATTGGGATTAAACACTTCTCTTACTTAATTAATTTCGGGGACGAAATTCATTTAACGGGGAAGAATGTAACGTCCCGCATTTTTGGTAGGTAGATATTTATTTTATTTTATTATTAAATACCGATTAGGTATTATAAATGGATTTATAATATATAATTCGTTTATATAATGAAGGTTGAAGTATACTTATATAATTCGAACTCATCAATATCGCGGTATCTCGTAATTTGTGATTTAAATCCAAAACCAAGCTTATATATTGAGTATGATATTAAATTATGCCAGTTATGCACTGCATTGGTATCTCACATTTTTTTAACATAATAAATAGATTTTAAAACAGAAGCATAACGACAAGACCAAACAAACCAAGTATATGCAGATTACGATGGTTTCTAGAACATTTATAGGTGGTCTGAGATTTCAAGAGATTGCGGTACTTTCCATCATAACAGCTACCCTAAGTGTAGCCCACTCATAACTTACCATATGATTTTGATTTCTTCATTGCTACGTGTTGTTATTGTGTACCAAATGAATCACATTCCAACTGTCGGCTCCAGATATCAGCTAACGCCTTCGCATCTTTAAAATTAGTGGTACGTGACTCATTGTATAAAATGGATGCTGGTATCTTTTTGTAACTTTCATCTATAAAATTAGTGGTATGTGACTAATTTTATTAAAATGGATGCTGGTATCTTTTTGTTAATTTCCAGCTTCAATATATAGTAGCCTAATATATAAGGCACATGCAGAATAAAATTAGACAGTACACGAGTATGCTTTCCTTCCTAGCAAAGAAAATAGTCTGCAATGTTAAATCTCCATCAAACTAAATTTGCGGACCTACCCAAATGAAAAAGAAACACGGTGTAATCTATTTCATCTCCGAAATGTTCACAGCAGCTATGATATAGTCTGCTTTGTTTAGTCTCATCAAATCAAAACTCCAGCTACCCAAATTTTCCAATCGTAAGCCTACTGTTGGAAATGAAATTTCAATATAGTTAGCCTAGGTAAATAGAGAACGTGCAGACCTTAATGCTATGCGTGTACCCTCACTTCAAAGTCTCTCTGATAAAACGAATGAAAATACACATTGCAGACTGCTTCATGCTATCCGGAAAGAAAACACATGCACCTCTGCATTTAAACAGCCTTTCGTCCGATCCTACATATATATAGGAACTGCACTACCTATCGCCTACCTCGTATCACCTGAAAGTCGTTGTTCTCATCTCATACCATATCTTCGTGTATATATATGGGTCGACAGCGTCTCCATTCTCTGGAGCGGAAAACTTTCTTCATCGTATAAAAACAAAAACTCCATTTCAAAATATAAAATATACGCAAGCTGAGCGTGAGTGCAAGGTAAGGGTTGGAGTCCGACAGGGCTATGAAACGCAGTGGACGTGATGGTCTATGCCACATTAAAATGGTTGGTGGGGTTTGTAGTTGGTTAAGATGGAAGGTAGAATTCGAAGAACTAGACTAGAGTGAGTGATAAAGTGTGAGAAGCAGTTTGAATAAACAGAAATGGTGATGTGTGTGTTCAAACAAGGGGTGGAACGCAACAATTAGGGGTTCAAAGTTTTCGGGTAAGCACGGAGAAGAGGTGAGGAGTGGGTTTGAAAATGGGGGTGTGTTGTGTATGGAAGGAAGGAAGCAAATGGTTTTTATGTGGAGCTAAATAGTGGATGTAAAGGCTCGGTGAAGGCCAAGTTTGAGAAGCAGTAGTATATATGGATGCAGGGTTCGAAAGTGGTAAAATGGAAAGTTGAAAAGTGGAGAAGAAAGTCTGAGTTTGTGGTTTGGAACAGAGGATAATGAACAGTAAGACTTCAATATGCCAAATTTTACGTTGTGCCTAATTGTCCTTATCTTAGCCCAATGACATTTAGAAAATGACAAGTAGTTTTAACTTACCTGGAGTGTTAAATAACAATGCAACCTGACCTCGTGATGTTTATATGATAATATACATGTCTTGTGAATACCTAATTTGCCTAATCCATTGTTAAACTAACGCAAGTGGTATTTCAGTTTATAATATATATATATATATATATATGTGTGTGTGTGTGTGTGTGTGTGTTTGTGTATATATATATATAGTATAAGTTTTACTACATTAAATAGTATAACCCATTTTACAACAATGGCCTTATAACTTCTAGCATGTCCCGAGAAGAGTATAAATTAGGTAAACTTAATCTAGTTGGCTGATCTACAAGTAATATGTGCTAAACCCGTATACCAAATCATTGGTACATCTGAAAATGTATATGGTTGTTTTTCCGACAATCAAAGAAAGAACTTGCGTTAGTTTGGAAGGTAAATGCAATTAGTGCCTTATACAATATATTAAGGTATAATGTCTCTAATTATAGTTTACACACGCCCTTTAAAAGTTGACGTGTTTATATAACAATCACAGTTAACGGTTTAAATAAGGTATTTAAATAAAATCGTACCATATATAAAATATGATGTATCCATATGTTGACAAATTTGGATAAAACAGGGAGCATTGAAATCGTTGTGACGAACACTTCATTCTGGAACGGATTTGGACGCATTTGGATGGAACTGTTATCAACGCGTGTTTAATTTAATCGTAATTTCAGTGACAGATAAACCAAGGTGAGATCAACTCACTCGGTTTTTACCCAACTTATATTTTATATAAGCCGGGTTTTAATATTTGTGTGCTATGATTGTTATTTGGTTGATGAATGCTAAATATATATGAGGTGACTAAACTGATTAAATTAAACGTTCGTTTAATTTAAATAAAGCTTATTTTTAACGGTTGTAATCGATGGAGGTAACTTACCTCATTGGTCCCGTTTATAATAATATAAACGTGTTAAATTTATTGATGAATGTTTGGATGACTGTTATTGTTGAATTGTCAAATATCATATCTGTTTATTGAAATAAATGACATTGTTTAAATAACATATTTGGATGCAGGGAAAAACAGGTTGGAGGGATCCAACTGGATTCCTCAGATTTATTGTTTATTTCTATATTATATTACATGAACTATTTAACCCATATGATTAGATGATGGACTGGATCATTGATTGTTGAATCTAGATTCAACATTTGTTCTGTTTTAACCAATAGTATTGGTTGAGTAATTGGTAGCCATTGGCCCAAAAATATATCGTTTTATAAATATTGATTTACCATCAAGTGTACCGACGGTAATAGAGCTAAAAAATATATTTTATAACTGAAGTTGGATTTGAAATCAATATACTTGAATAAAGGTTTTCAATAAAAAGGAAATTTATGTGTACTATTTATTATTAAAGTTTTAAGAAGTTATTAAATGATTCTATAAAAGTAAAACTCTTATGTAATAAGATTTGTAACCAGATGAGCAGAAATCAACGAAATGATTAAGAAATGGGATTAATCATTTAAAAGGAATAATTGAACAAAATTATTTAAATTAATTATATCATTAATTAATTTGAAAGAATGACTAATTGGAGTTGATTAAGAAGATAAGCATGGTCTGCAAAAGTTAACTAGTTTAATTGCAATTAGTTATTTGATTAATTTATTTTTAATTAATCAAATAAAATAGTTTAACAAATAATTATTTTAACTTTAATAAGATTTAAAAAGAAATTACTGTTTAATTTAGTTAGATAAGAAGTTGACTATTTCTATGATAGTTAATGATGGTGTAAATTATTATTTTAATGAATAATAATTTAAGTGAGCAATTTGTAAATGAGATTCATTAAGTAAGTAATGAAAGTTGATATTGGAATATAATGGGATTTCTTGAAAAAGGGTTGATGAACGGTTTTATATTAAACCCGAGTTTTGTAAACAATGTTATAAAAGGAGTGTGGGGCTAAACGTTAAGATCTAATTAACGTTACTAAATTCTGGAATTATAAGACGGAATTTAAATTCGCTATATTGAATAAGAGATGAGGTTTCATCAGTTATAATTAAAATGGGATTTAGTTTGATGCTGGGAATGAATATCAGTTTTAGTATTAAAACTGATATCTATCTTAAGATAAAAACGTTGTTGATCAAGGTCTGAGAGGTAATTTAAAATACCCCAACTTGAACAACTTCAGGATTATCGAGAGCTGATATTTGTTGTAGTGCTGAAGATGTTAAAAGGAATTTATTTTGAGGACTAATAATGTAACGTTAGTTTAATAATTTGTAAATATATACAATAGATTCCAAAATTTAAGCGGGCTTGAGAATAGGTAATGACATTTCCATAGGAAAGGAAATAAAAGGAGATTTGTGAAAATATAACGCTATTTCCAAGATAAGAAGATGAGATTTTAAATGAGTTTATTTTTAAAAGGTAATGACGATTATAGCATTCAAATATAAAAAACGAAACCAAAGGGATGTCGCAACGATTGTTTTACAAGTGACAAGTTGAATCAATGATAGATAATAAATAATGTTGTTAATTAATGTTTTGAAATAATAATAAAATAGAAATAGGATATGGTTATCAAATAATCTCAAAATATTAGATTTAAATGGTTTTGAGAAGATTAATATATTGAAATGAAAATCAAATACCATGTTTTAAAATATAGAATGTTTTAGAAGTTTAAAATAACCATTTATTAATTATTTATAATTAAATGGGCCAAATGCTGCTAAGTATTGAACCAGTAAATCTATCTTTATTTTTATGGTTGTATGGTTGTTTATTGGATAGTTAAATAACCGACTATCAAATATGGCCAATACGATTGTTGGTATGGAAAGACCGGGATCGAATTTATATTCGAAAACCATTCCGTCTAGCAAATACGTAAATGGTTGAAGATATCAGATGTTGATCAAGACAGAGAAATTGAAGACCGTAGATCTTCCTAAAATGGTAGAATTACTTGTGATCTCTGGTTTAGCAGCCAGGGATATACTTTGACTCTGTCGTGGTTGAAATCGATGAATTTGCAAGGACTACTCGGTACTGATCTATAGAGTGATTCCTAGGATGCAGTAAGAGGGTGCCTTCGGTTTGTCTAGTCCCAGGACAACTTGTATGGACGAGTGTTTGACGGAGTATTTCCAAAGGAATTACGTACATTGATTTCTTCAAACTTACGAAGTTGATGGCAAAGAAGGGAAACTTCTTTAGCCTAACAATCTGAGTATTTTTGTGGAAATCAATTAGTGATTTCTGATGGATCTGACGATGTAACATTCAAAGTGAATGGTGACGTGCTATCTGGGAAAGAAGAATTATAACCTCAGGCCTCACAACCGGGAAATGGCAAAAATCGAGCAGGAAACATGGCTATGTGGGTCGCACCCATTAGGGTGTATAATCACCTATCTAGAGAAATTCCTTTTACTTCTTTAATCTATCGATGCTGTCCCTTTCGGGAAACGGTTGCTGATCCCAACCGTTGGTAATATACATTCGATACACTCAAGCGAAATGAGTGGTCGGTCATGTGTGGCCTGGGTTGCAAGAAATTCTTGTTGAACCCAGTGTATTCGCCTCTAAAGGTACGCCATCGGCAGGTGGTTCCATACCTTGTCATAGTCGGAGTCCGATCTCCAATAAGCGCCCGCGGTTTTGATTGTATACTATATATGTGGAGCATGAGATGCAAGCGTTCTGCTAGATTGAAATTTATTTGTATTTAGGCACTATTATAATATCAGAAGATATATATGATTTCAAAACTGTTTTGGGTTATCGTAAGGTAAAAACTGTCCGTATTTATGTGTGGATTTGGTCTTACGATTATCCTTTTCTTTCGAAAAGATTTTGAAACTTTAAAATCAAGTTGGATGATCCCCTTAAAACTTTATGAGTTGTTATCACTCTGGTTTACTAGACTGACCCGGTATTTGTAATGCTCGGGTTAGACCGGGTTATACAGGTCCAGGTTATTGGATACTACGAAGTTCAAAAGACGTGCTGGAGGAGTTTAGGCGTGTTCGTATTTATTCCGATGTATATTGTATATCAGGACAGATCATTATAACTATCCAGATATGTTGATGTACTCTGATGATTGTAAGTTTATTTCAAGCTCTTAATAAAGATTATTTCTATAATATATTTTGTTCCGCTGCGATGTGAGATTCTACGTTGTATTGGTTCATCTTCTTCTATTCTAATATTTCTTTCTTATCTTCTTCTCACCCTCTAAATTCTTTTTATTGACATCTGGGTTTCCAGTACAAATTGGGTTGGACTAGTATTGTTTGGTCAGCTCAAATAATACCGGAAATTTAGGTCGTCACATCTTTTAACCTTCTTAATGCAATTCATGTCTGTGTCATGCATCCAATATGCATGCAAATGAATCATAATGATGCATATAAAATCCTATATGCGTGCAACAGCCATTCACCAAAATGCAATATCCAAGTGATGATCAACCATTTTTCATGCATATAAATAGGTAAATATGCACACAAATCCATATGCAACTATGTAAGTGTCCTAGTTCAGTCGATCTCTAACTAGTGTCTAGTGTGTGTGTATGCATCCACTTGCAAATACTTGCATCCACGTGAATCCATTCAATCATAACACGTTCTGTTAACATGTTTTAAACCATTTTCTACCATCCATAGGCTTCTACCTAAGACTAATGATTCAAATGATAGGAGAAATAGATTCAAATTCGAAGCTTAGGGAAGGAATAAGAGTGTACTATCAAAGAGAAACAGAAAAGAAGCTCGAATCTTATCCTATAGTTCTGAAGTCTCATCGTCGCTGTCTTCTCCCCACTGGATCTAAACTAGCTTGTTCTCTTTATTGCGTAGCTTTTTCACCTTAGATCCTAGTATCCGAGTAGGAACTCTCTTGGCTGATGACTCCCTCTCTACCTCGGTATCCTCTAGGGTACTCGACTCAACTACTACCGCAAAATCATGTAGACACTTCCATAAGTGTGAAACATGGAACACATTATGGACTCGTGCCAGTCTCTCTGGTAGTCTAACTTTGTAGGCCATCTGATAAATCCTCTCTACTACAGGGAATGACTCTATGAACCTCGGAGCCAACTTCTCCACTGAGTGGGACTAAACCACACTCCTCAAAGGTGACACCTTAACAAAGACCATGTCTCCTACCTCAAACTCTATGTCTGTCCCCCGCTGATCTTCTTACAACTTACGTCTGTCTTGAGCTGCCTTCATCCACCTCCAAATCAAATCTGTCTTCTCTGAGGTCTCTCTAACCATCTCATGTCCAAGTAGAAGTCTGTTCATGCAATCCCACCAACATGTAGGTGAGACGCATGGTCATCTGTATAGTGCCTCAAAGGGATCCATTCACATATTTATCTGATGGAAGTTAATATATGCAAACTCTAATAATGGAAGATGCTCCTCCCAAGTTCCTTTGAAGTCTAGGATACGCAACCATAATAAATCCTCGAGAATCATATTAACCCTCTCCGTTTGTCCATCTGCATTAAGGTGCTAGGAGGTACTAAGCCATAGTTGTGTCCCCAACGCCTCCTGCATGCTCCTCCAAAACTCGCTTGTAAAGATGGGGTCTCGATCATTAACAATATTAAAGGTTACTCCATGAAGTTTGACGATCTCTCTAAGTTACACTGATGCCAACAAAGCTGTCGTCCACTTACTCTTAATCAGGATAAAATGAGCGCTCTTAGTCAACCTATCGACTATTACCCAAATAATGGTGTTACTCTTCCTCGATCTGGGCAACCCATCGATAAAGTCCATCGAGACGCTCTCCCACTTCCACTATGGCACATCCAAGGGATGAAGCAATCGACCAGGCTTCCTCTGCTCGGCCTTCACTCACTGATAAGTTATACACCAAGCTACATACTCTACCATGTCCTTCTTCATCCCTATCTAATGAAAGATCCTCCTCATATCTCTATACAGCTTATCAACGACCGCATGGATAGTCAGCTGAGAGTGATGAGCCTCCTCTAAAACCAATCTCAACAAATCATCAATCCTAGGAACACACAATCTCCACCACAATGTAGCCACCCCCTATCATCCGCAGAATACCTAGCGAGGTGACTAGAGGTCTCTCCTCTACTGAGTTGGTCCATGATGCATGTTAACTACTGATCCTCGTGCGGACTAGATCCAATGCGCTCTAAGAGAGTAAATCGCACCTCCAACAACGCCAATAATCCAGGTGAAAAATCCGTAGATGGTACAAAATTGGATGATGAGATAAACTCAAAACTCTTCTACTCTTCGAATAATAGACTCAGAGATATTCCCTGCCCACTCAATGCGTATGCCACTACATTCCCCTTCCCGGGGAATATGCTATCTCGAAGTCATAAGATGCAAGGAACTCCATCTAACACTCCTGTCATAAATTAAGATCTTTCTACGAAAGAAAATACTTGAAAGGCTTATGATCCATATAAAGCTCTAATCTCTCATCTAATAAATACTATCTCCAAAACTTGAGCGCAAACACTATTGCCGCTATCTGCAAATCATGGATATGGTAGTTCTTCTCACGTACCCTCAACTACCTACTCCGAAAGCAGACAACCTTACCCTCTCGCTTAAGCGCCACACCTAAACCCTTTCCACAAGCATCTGTATAAATGGTGAACATCTTCGTACCATCAGGGAGAGTCAATACTGGAGCTGATGTAAGAGTCTTCTTTAATCTTAAGAATGTTTCCTCGCAATCTACATCCCAAGAAAAACTAGGT
The DNA here is from genome assembly GCA_030737875.1 of Allium sativum. Taxonomy (NCBI): domain Eukaryota; kingdom Viridiplantae; phylum Streptophyta; class Magnoliopsida; order Asparagales; family Amaryllidaceae; genus Allium; species Allium sativum. The sequence continues at coordinate 52,976,160 of CM060919.1, forward strand.
TCTTCTTCGTTAGGTGGGTAAGCGAAGCTGAGATCCATGCAAAATCCTTAATGAACTTTCGATAGTATCCCGCCAAACCCAAAAAGAACCCCACTTCTATCGCACTCTTGAGGGCTTTCTAATCCCGAACTGCAACAATCTTAGCGGGGTCCACCGCTATACCATCACTGGAGACAACATGCCCAAGAACCTTACCTCCTTCGACCAGAAATGGCACTAAGAAAAATTCGCCTTCAGCTGATGTGAATGGAGAGTACGGAGGACCTCTCCTAAGTTCAAGGCATGCTCCTCCTTGCTCCTCGAGAAGACCAAGATATCATCAATGAATACCACCATGAACTTACTCAGGTACTCCCTAAATACCCAGCTCATCAAATCCACAAAGTATGTCGGTGCATTGGTTAACCCAAAAGGCATGTCCAACCACTTAAAGAATTCGTTAGGAGTCATAAAAACAGTCTTGTCTATGCTTTCATCTGCCACCCTAAAATGATGAAAACCTATAGCTAAATCCAACTACAAGAAAACTAAATTTCCTGCTAACTGATCAAACAAGTCTTCTATCCGTGGAAGTGGGTGTCTATTCTTCTTCCTGAGTTTGTTCAACTCCTTGTAATCCACACATAGACAGAAAGAGTCGTCCTCCTTAGTCATGAAGACGACTGGTGCTCCCCACTCTGAAATATTCCATCTAATAAACCCTTTCTCGAATAACTCACCCACATGCTTACTAAGCTCCTTCCTCTCTCTCTCAGAGCCATATGCTACACTGGTAACACAATAGACTTAGCATTATCTACCAAGTATATCCGGAGATCTATCTCACGCCTGGGAGGTAGTCCTCTCACCTCCTCAAGTACCTTTAGAAAATCTCAAACTACGGGCACCAAACTGAGATCGTCGGCATAAGCATCTACGGAATCCAAGAAACTAAGCATGACTGACCCTCGCGTGTCGCAAGAAATCTCAAGACTCCTACAGCAGCACATCAAAATCCTAACAACTCTCCTCTCACAGTCAAGGATGTGTAACACCCCACCTCCGTTAAGGTCACTCACCAAGGGAATGCCTTAACTTCAGTGGAGCGTTTTAGGTGAAAGATGCAGATAAATTACAAGACAAACAAATAAAGCAGCGGAAAATAAAGTCATTTTATAAACAATGTGGTTCAGTCAAGCTTTTACAACAATTGTCTCAATCATACTTAAAAATAATACATAGAACTTCTATCTTGATTCAAAAACTTCCAAGTATAAAAGAAGCCTAAAAAATAACAATGATATTCCCCAATAAAGCATAAACTAGCCATAGCAGTAGAGGGGAGAGAGAGAGTCCAAAGCAATTAATCGACTATCTTCGAGCTTGGAAAGAAAACTGAGCTAAGTGGTAACATTTCCTCCCTGTGAACCTAGGGGGTGGGGGAGGACGGAAGAAAAGAGGCGAAACAAACTAGGTCAGACATAAGTCTGGTAAGTCCAGTGACTTTCAGCATGTAAATAGGCAAAAGAATCATGACATGAATAAATTGAATATAAGACAATACCGTGATAACAAGGATAACATGACAACACGATTAGCATAGATATGATAAGGCAAGATAAACTGAATGTGCTTCTACTCTTCCTATGTTTCGCTTCTACCATGTTATTCTGATTTCTATATCTCTACACCACCTAACTAGTGTCCCAACTAGTAATCCGTATAAAATGATCATATGATAATGTGATCCCAATCCCCGCAATTGTGGTAGCCTTTAGGTGTACATCTACTGTGAGGATTCCACCTCAATCTGCCTAATTGCCAGGAATATGTTAGATGTAACCTTACTACCCTATCGATCGACTCCTAACTCATATTAATTTACCTTGTGTCTATGTTAATCATCCCTCTCTTGCGTGTAGATAACCTGTGTTGGTCCCACCATAAGGTGTATCAGTCCCTATGATGGCAACCCGACACGATTCAAGATGCACAGTGTATAACTACTGGTACCTAGTGCCTGCTTTTTCCCACTCCGGAGTACATGCACGCCCGTAATCCGTCGGAACCTACACTAACGTACCCCCTGCCGCTATTTTGACCGCTTATAATCAACCCAGTAATCGTGCCCCATCCTGCCTAGTTTCAGGGTACCTTGATACATCTACGTGGGTTACTACTGAAATGGGTCCCCGTTACTAGGGTTTCTTACTGGTTAAGTTTGTAGACCTATATTTACTAGTATTACCCAGCAATCCGATATGTACTTAACCCTCCCACTGATTCAAACATGTTTACTTAATGGTTAAGTTTGTGGGCTTATATTTACTAGTATTACCCACCAACCCAATATGTAATTAACCCTCCCACACATTATGTCATATTGGTTATGTGTTGTCCATTCATGTTAACTTAACCTACCCACTCATCATGTCATGTTGGTTAAGTGTTTCTTATTAACCCTTCTCACTCGTCATGTTGGATTGGATAAGTGTTTCCTATTAACTTAACCCCGTTCATTCATCATGTTATATTGGTTAAGTATTTCCCATAAACTTAACCCCACTCGTTCATCAGGTTACATTGGTTAAGTGTATCTTATTAACTTAACCCCATGCGTTCATCGTGTTGTATTGGGTAAGTGTCATCAATCAATTCAACTTAACTTAACCCACCCACTTGTCGTGTTACATTGGTTAAGTGTTGCCTTCTTGTGTTAACTTAATCCTTCCCATTCATCATGTTATATTGGTTAAGTGTTTCTCTCTTGTTTTAACTTAACCCTACCATTCATCATGTCATATTGGTTAAGTGTTTCTTATTAACTTAACCCTACTCGTTCATAATGTCATACTGGTTAAGTGTTTCTTATTAACTTAACCCTACTCATTCATCATGTCATATTGGTTAAGTGTTTCTTATTAACTTAAACCTACTCACTTGTCTAATTAACATGTTATAATGGTTAGGTGTTCTAAATTTTGCTTAGCCTTACCATTATTAGCATGTCTGTTTATTGGCATTAATTAATTTATTAATGCCCCAACCTCTCACATTAGAACTGTTGTTTGTGGTGGCTGGATGTGTCGGGCGGTTTCGGGCAGACTTCTATCGCAAACTCATTCTAACCTCGGGTTTTGGGCTAAATGCGCTAACCTCTCACATTAGATCTGTGTTGTTGCGGTTACTGGATGTGCCAGGCGGTTCCGAGAAGTTTTACACCGCAACTCAATCTAACCTCGCATTAGGCATGTTTATCTTTTAGCATATTTACCATACATGTCCGAGTCTAAATTTTATATGCTAATCATCCCAAATTCACAAAACTAGTCATGTTCCAATTCGTAAGTTATACCCTAACAAAGCTGATTGCAAGTTATGCCCCACAAATTCAAATTCAAGTTATTACTCAAATTAGGTTACACCCAATTTTCCCAAATTTGCAATAATAGTCATACCCCAAAAATCACAATATAACACATGCCCTAAGGTTTAGTCATATTGCACCATACAAAATATTCTCCAAAAAGGCCCAATCATGATTCACAGTATAAACTATGCCAAATTATAGCCTTTAATTATAGTGCATGCCAATTACCCAAAAATCTCAATTTAGGTGTGTTCACATTTAACAGATATCCCTATCTTACTATAGGTTTTCATGCCTAAGCCATACATCACTACACACAATAATCTCCTTCTTCCAAGTCATAAACTATCATATATAATATGCACCAATTTTAGGTCTTAAACCACAACATGAACTATGCCTTACATGTTTTCAGTTCAATTTACGCCCTAAACCCCAAGTCATATGTCCAATATACTTTATGCCTCAAATCTCAAGTCATATGTTTGATACACTTTATGTTTTAAATACAACATGTGTTATGTCCTCAAATCAATTGCAAATCAGTTATGCCCAATTATACATAATTTAATACTTTTCCCAATTTTAGCACTGGCCATGTCCAAATCATATATTATGTCCAATTTTTCCCAATGTACTTTCATCTCTTATGAGATTTGGCTCAAGCTCGCAGTAGCCTGGCTATAAAAACAAAAAGGGAAGAAGGAAAGAAGAGACAAAGAATGGACATAATAATATCAATGAGATAGATCCAATAGATATAGAAAGACAGATAGGAATAGGCATAATCTCAGATTCAGATTTATTACAATGTCAGAATCGTAATTAAATTTTATTTCTGAAAGTAACATGAACTTACAAATTATAGAACAGTCTTGAATTCTAGGATCTGATTTCTGAATTTGATTTGCTATTCCTTTGATGTAAACTTTGATTGTTAACTTGAAAACTCTAATTTGATTGATTAGGGTGGAGGCTAGGTCACTTCAGGTTTTAGCAGCATATAAACGCCTATGAATTCGTGTGGAGAAAACAATAGGTTTAGGGGTCTTTTTATAGGTGTATAGGGAGATCTAGAGCCTTCAGATCAGTCTAGAAGTCATAAGAATCATCTCGAGCAGAATACCACGTCAAACAGCGAACCAGAAAGAGACACGTGGCGAAACTCGTCATCGACCAGATCTGGGCCAACATGGGTCGACTCCCCTTTATGGGGTCGACATCTATGTCGACTCCCCCTCGGGGGGTCGACATCTCTGAGCGGAAAATTTCCTGCTCAGACTGCTTTGACCCAAATTCGAGATTTGAACCCTGTTTTGACTTCTGGAATTATTTTATATGTATATATATACTTCCTTGGGCGTATACAAACTTCTAAGGCTTATAACTTCTTCATACGGTGTCTGGTTTATGCAAACTCGGACTCTATCTCAAGCAGAATTCCGAGACGAAAGCAAAGGCGCAATCGTTTCCCTTAATTCCTACTTTTAAAATTAAGTATTCTTTAATTCGTTACTTTAATATCTACAGGAAATACGGGGTGTTACATTCTGCCCTCTTTTAGAGAATTTCGTCCCCGAAATCTCCAAGTCAAGGAGAATGTATCCTAACATCCAACATCCATCTACTCAACAATTCAATCATAAGCGTCCATTGTCCTTAAAAAGATTTCTAATGCTTTCATGATCATATGCATAATGTGTGTACATGTCCTTATCTAATGCAAAATCAGGCGGTCTACCGATTCAGTTGACATCCTTAATGCGAATTATGTCAGTGCCATGAGTCCATTATGTATGCAATCATTCCTAATCATACCTCCACATGAATGCATGATCATTCATACAAATGCAACATCCATATGATAACACATCAAGTTTTAATTCATACATACAAAAATTCACTCATGCATATGCAATATGGAAGTGACGGAGCCGATCTACTGCCTAATGTGTGTATATACATCCACGAGCAACCACTAGCAAACATTTACATCCACTTGCATCCACCAAACATAACATGTCTCAAACACATGTTTACATCCATTGGCTTCTACCTAAGGATTGAGAGGATATACTTAAAAGATAAAGACTAGCAAATAAACTTTATAGAAAAAGAGAGATCAAGGGTATACCCTTAAAAACTATATGATGCGCGTATCTAGTCTTCAGTCTTCTAAGTCGCGTCTTCTTGAGCTTATTCCATATTGCTCTGACTGTCTTAACTTCACGATTGCGTCGCTTCTTAATTTCTGTTTCCAGAATATGCGTTGGAACTCATTTCACTGTCGCCTCTCGTTCTACCTTTTCTTCTTATAGTATACTTGGCACTACAACTTCCGCCGTGTCATGCTAACATTCCAAGAACTATCACTTGAAAATAAACAGATGCTAACCATGTTACCAAGTGTATATACTAAGATGATTAGATTCTTCTTCGTCAATCTAGTAAGTGGGGCCGATACCTTCATAAAGTCCTTAATTAACTTCGTATATTAGCTTGCTAGTCCAAGAAAGCTTCTTACTTCTATTGCATTCCTTGGGACCTTCCAGTCTTGCACCGCAACTACTTTTGCTTGATCTACTGCTATCCCTTCTTTGGGCGCCACATGTCTAGAAACCTTACTTCTTCTCTCCAAAAATGACAACTTTTAGAGAACTTCGCCTTAAATTGATGTGCTTGGAGGGTATCCGAGACTTCCCTTAGATGCAAAGCATGTTCTTCCTCATTCCAAAATATCATCTATGCACAAGCAAAGTGAACCATCCGCCTTTGTAACGAAAATGACTGGAGCACCCCATTCAGAAATACTTCTCCTTATGAACCCTTTTTCATGTAACTCTTTTACTTGTTTACTGAGACCTTCCTTTTCCTTGGAGTCATGTGTCGTACAGGTAATGCAACTGGCTTTGCATTGTCAACAAGATATATGCGGAAGTCTATCTCACGTTTTAGTGGATAAACCCCTAACCTAATAAAAAACATCTGCATACTCATGGAATACTCCCATGGATCGCAAATCGTCGATAGATGCATCTAGTGATTCTAGGTAGCCAAGACAAGCTGATCCCTTAGGATCGCATTCAATCTCGAGGGTATTCCCGAGGCAAGTCGAAAGTCTAACTACCCTCCTTTCACAATTACTAGCTAACCAATCCATGCCTAGAATCAACCCATAGCCCATGAAACCAAAAACATAAGCATTACACTTAAACTCAATACTTAATATAGCTTTTCTCAAATCCTTACAAATCAAAGATAAATGGCCAAACCACCAAATGGATTTGAGGCAATAATAGGATCTTCTACTATACAAGTACTAAGGTGAAGAGACTCGACTATGGAAGCAGATATAAAAGAATGTGAAGCACTAAGATAAAAAAAGTACCAACAGGACGATTAAAAAGAAAAACTAGACTTTTTCAACTGAAACTTTACTATCTCTCTCAGGTACGCTGGTGGTGAGAGCATGCACTTGCCCTCCTGAAAATCCTGTCCTTATTTCTTGTCGTAGTCCTTAATTATATGACCCGTTATAAAGACACTTCCTCTTGTATTAGGTTTTCCTATTCTTCTTCCCTTCTTGTCCAATGATTCTTCCACTTACACCTCTTTCTTTTTACCTCCTTTGTGAACCAAGTCTATATCCATGAGTTTCTCATCCTTCGGTTGTGCTCCTTAGCGAAACTCCTTCATTCTCATATTTGCCATCCTTTTGTAGCTTGTTGACAAGCCTCTTGAAAGCTGCCTCCATCGCACGGGAAACCCTACAAAGCTTGAAAGAAAATTAGCTGTAGGTGAAACTATAGCGGCTATAGATGGAAGTTGGGCACTTCTTCCCCTTTGACAGGTGTCGTAGTCTCATAAAGCCTACGGAACCATGCCGCAATGAGGTTACCTCCTAGAAAGCCAGGAGCCCCGGAGACTCAGAAAAGAAGGAAACAAGGATTCAAACAAAGGATCAGAAGATGGTGCATATGGCTTTGGGGAATATACCTTTAAAACAAAACATTTCTTTTGAAAATGCTTCTTTTAAAACCGTTTTGAAAATAATTTTTCAAATCATTTATCTAATCTAGTAACCTTCAGCTCTGATACCAAGTGCAACACCCCACCTCCATTAAGGTCACTCACCAAGGGAATGCCTTAACTTCGGTGGAGCGTTTTAGGTAAAAGATGCAGATAAATTACAAGACAGACAAATAAAGCAGCAGAAAATAAAGTCATTTTATAAACAGTGTGGTTCAGTCAAGATTTTACAACAATTTCCTCAATCATACTTAAAAATAATACATAGAACTTTTGTCTTGATTCAAAAACTTCCAAGTATAAAAGAAGCCTAAAAATAACAATGATATTCCCCCAATAAAGCATTAACCAGCCATAGCAGTAGAGGAGAGAGAGAGTCCAAAGCAATACATCGACTATATTCGAGCTTGGAAAGAAAACTGAGCTAAGTGGTAACATTTCCTCCCTATGAACCTGGGGGGGGAACGAAAGAAAAGAGGCGAAACAAACTAGGTCAGATATAAGTCTGTTAAGTCCAGTGACTTTCAGCATGTAAATAGGCAAAAGCATCATAACATGAATAAATTGAATATAAGACAGTACCATGATAACAAGATAACATATGGTTAGCATAGATATGATAAGGCAAGATAAACTGAATGCGCTTCTACTCTTCCTCTGTTTCACAACTGCCCTGTTATTCTGATTTCTATATCTCTGCCCACCTAACTAGTGTTCCAACTAGTAATCTGTATAAAATGATCATATGATAATGTAATCCCAATCCCCGTAGTTGTGGTAGCCTTCAGGTGTACATCTAGTGTGAGGATTCCACATCAATCTGCCTAATTGCCATGAATATGTTAGAAGTAAACTTACTACCCTATCGATCGGCCCCGTACTCGTATTAATTTTCCTTGTATCTGTGTCAATCGGCCCACTCTTGCGTGTAGATACCCTCTGCTGGTCCCACCATAAGGTGTATCAGTCCCTATGATAACAACCCGACACGATTCAATACGCACATTGTATAACTACTGGTACCCGGTGCCTGTTTTTCCCACTCCGGAGTACGTGCACGCCCGTAATCCGTCGGAACCTACACTGATGTACCCTCTACCGCTATTTTGACCGCTTATAATCAACGTAGTAATCGTGCCCCACCCTGCCTAGTTTCAGGGTACCTTGATACATCTATGTGGGTTACTGCTGAAATGTGTCCCCGTTACTAGTGTTTCTTACTGGTTAAGTTTGTGGGCCTATATTTACTAATATTACCCACCAACCCGATATATACTTAACCCTCCCACAGATTCAAACATGTTTACTTAATTGTTAAGTTTGTGGGCCTATATTTACTAATATTACCCACCAACCCGATATGTACTTAACCCTCCCACACATTATGTCATATTGGTTAAGTGTTGTCCATTCATGTTAACTTAACCTACCCACTCATCATGTCATGTTGGTTAAGTGTTTCTTATTAACCCTTCTCACTCGTCATGTTGGATTGATTAAGTGTTTCCTATTAACTTAACCCCGTTCATTCATCATGTTATATTGGTTAAGTATTTCCCATAAACTTAACCCCATTCGTTCATCGGCTTACATTGGTTAAGTGTATCTTATTAACTTAACCCCACTTGTTCATCATGCTGTATCGGTTAAGTGTCGTAAACCAATTCAAGTTAACTTAACCCACCCACTTGTCGTGTTAGTGTTGCCTTCTTGTGTTAACTTAACCCTTCCCATTCATCATGTTATATTGGTTAAGTGTTGCTCTCTTGTTTTAACTTAACCCTACCCATTCATCATGTCATATTTGTTAAGTGTTTCTTATTAACTTAACCCTACTCATTCATCATGTCATATTGGTTAAGTATTTCTTATTAACTTAACCCTAGTCATTCATTATATCATATTGGTTAAGCGTTTCTTATTAACTTAACCCTACTCACTTGTCTAATTAACATGTTATAACGGTTAAGTGTTCCAAATTTTACTTAGCCTTACCATTCTTAGCATGTCTGTTTATTGGCATTAATTAATTTATTAATGCCCCAACCTCTCACATTAGAACTGTTGTTTGCGGTTGCTGGATGTGCCGGGCTGTTCCGGGCAGACTTCTACTGCAAACTCATTCTAACCTCTGGTTTTGGGCTAAATGCGCTAACCTCTCACATTAGATCAGTGTTTTTGTGGTAAATGGATGTGTCGGGCGGTTCCGGGCAATTTTACACCGCAACTCAATCTAACCTCGGGTTAGGCATGTTTATCTTTTAGCATATTTACCATATGTGCCTGAGTCTAAATTTTATATGCTAATCATCCCAAACTCACAAAACTAGTCATGTTCCAATTCTCAAGTTATACCCCAACAAAGCTGATTGCAAGTTATGCCCCACAAATTCAAATTCAAGTTATTACTCAAAATAGGTTACACCCAATTTTCCCAAATTTGCAATAATAGTCATGCCCCAAAAATCACAATATAACACATGCCCTAAGGTTTAGTCATATTGCACCATACAAAATATTCTCCAAAAAACCCCAATAATGATTCACAGTATAAACTATGCCAAATTATAGCCTTTAATTACAGAGCATGCCAATTACCCAAAAATCTCAATTTAGGTGTGGTCACATTTAACAGTTATCCCAATCTTACTATAGGTTTTCATGCCTAAGCCATACATCACTACACACAATAATCTCCTTCTTCCAAGTCATAAACTATCATATATAATATGCCCCAATTTTAGGTCTTAAACCACAACATGTACCATGCCTTACATGTTTTCAGTTCAATTTACGCCCTAAACCCCAAGTCATATGTCCAATATACTTTATGCCTCAAATCTCAAGTCATATATTCGATACACTTTATGTTTTAAATGCAACATATGTTATGTCCTCAAATCAGTTGCAAATCAGTTATGCCCAATTATACATAATTTAATAATTTTCCCAATTTTAGCGCTAGCCATGTCCAAATCATATATTATGTCCAATTTTTTCCAACGTGCTTTCATCTCTTATGAGATTTGGCTCAAGCTCGCAGTAGCTTGGCTATAAAAACAAAAAGGGAAGAAGGAAAGAAGAGACAAAGAATGGACATAATAATATCAATGAGATAGATCCAATGGATATAGAAAGACAAATAGGAATAGGCATAATCTCAGAATCAGATTTATTACAATGTCAAAATCGTAATTAAATTAAATTTCTGAAAGTAACATGAACTTACAAATTACAGAATGGTCTTGAATTTTGGGATCTGATTTCTGAATTTGATTAGCTATTCCTTTGATGTAAACTTTGATTGTTAACTTGAAAACTCTAATTTGATTGATTAAGGTGGAGGCTAGGTCACTTCAGGTTTTAGCAGCATATAAACGCCTATGAAATCGTGTGGAGAAAACACTAGGTTTAGGGGTCTTTCTATAGGTGTATAGGGAGATTTAGAGCCTTCAGAACAGTCTAGAAGTCATCTGAATCGTCCAGAGCAGAATACCACGTCACATAGTGAATCAGAAAGCAACACGTGGCGAAACACGTCATCGGCCAGATCTGGGCCAACAGGGGTTGACTCCCCTATAGGGGGGTCGACACCTATGTCGACACCCTTATTGGGGGGTCGACATCTATGTTGACTCCCCCTGGGGGGGTCGACACCTTTGAGCGGGAAATTTCCTGCTCAACCTTCTTTGACTCAAATTCGAGATGTGAACCCTGTTTTGGCTTCTGGAATTATTTTATATGTATATATATACTTCCTTGGGCGTATACAAACTTCTAAGGCTTATAACTTCTTCATATGGTGTCCGGTTTATGCAACCTCGGACTCTATCTCGGGCAGAATTCCGAGACGAACGCAACAACGCAATCTATTTCCCTTAATTTCTACTTTTAAAATTAAGTATTCTTTAATTCATTACCTTAATATCCATAGGAAATACGGGGTGTTACAGGATGACACCATACATGGCCAGTCAATCCATCCCTTAAATAATCTCGTAAACCATAAAACCCATTACATACGCGTCGCATTCAAACTGGAGGCCAAGAATAGAAATCCACAAATCCCTACACATCATAGATAGGTGGGCCATTCCTTCTATGGTATTTGAGACAACTACTAGATTAAAAACTATAGAAGTAACTAGATGCAGACTATCAACACTAGAACTAGATATGAATGAATGAGAAGCATCAGAATCAAACAAGGTCCTAACGGGAAAGTTGTCTTCTTACAATCACCCTTCTTAGTTGCCTTCTGACAATCTTTGAAGAAGTGCCCCATTATACCACAACCATGAAACTTTACTTTGTTCTTGATCTGTGCTTTATCCGTCTTATCTCCCTTTTTCAATGCACCTTTCTTAGGCCATCACTTTTTCTTTCCTGTACCCATCTTGGCCATCTCAGTCTTATCCTCTTGTTTACTCTCCTTTCCATCCTCACGCATAAGAGGCATATCCACAAGCCTCTCAAACATAGCTCTCATCAGAATATGTGTCAACGCTAGTCCTTGGAGGGGTTGGCTCGGCCCCTTCGTAAATCTCAAAGCCATATTGTGTGTAGTATAACCAGATCCAAGCCAAACCTTGCCAACTCATTAAAGCTATTCACATATTCCTTCATTGACATATTACCCTGTCTTAGTCTCAAGAACTTTTCTAACTACATTCCTTCTTTAGCTTACGATAAAAACTTTTTCTCGAACTTATTATTGAACTCATCCAATGTCTCTACGACACGCTCAACCTTGGCTACTTCCCCTTAATAAGATGCGCTAAGGTTTATGAAGCACATAGGTATAAAGTAACAACACAGGCACTAAAATTCACAAGATAGAAATATAAAACGTAGCAGAAACTTAAAACTTTTATTCAATAAGCAAGTCAAATCACAGTACTTATTACATTTCAAAATACCAGATAGTAATCATCATAAAACAAACATACCATATCGTGGAAAATATTAGAGTATAGAAGTAAAACCATAAAAAATATCCAACTTATAGGTCAATACAATGATCAGAAAACAAGAACTGAATCAATAGATGAATCTAGAAAGAGTCCGAATCCAAGCTAAACTAAGTAATCAAGAATCTCTGCTGAGGCCCCCCACCTTGCGAACTTGGGGGGGGGGAGGAAGAGAGAAGAAGAAAACAAGTTAGGGGGTGAACACCAAATAAGATAGACTTCTCATTCATATCCGAAAATTACTGAACCAACTACCAAGATATCAAAATTAGGCTTTATCTAATTTCTACCCGCCGATCGGCTCCTATACCCATAATGTGATAACCTATGCCAACTATGAAATTCGAGGTTATCAATCCTGAACCCATCAACTTAAAGGACATAGCGCTGGCATTACAGTAGCTTATCTTCCCCAATAGGAACGATGCATGCACGTCGTTCCGCCAGAACGCACCCATACCCACCTAATTTGAACCTCTTACTGTCCGGTTCAGTAAAGCATGCCCAAGCCTCTACCTAGTGTGAGACTTCATGATAACAAAGGGATACTGACTGATATGGGTTCCTAACCAAAAATGCAATTGACATAAGTCACCCTTAGATTTGATCCCCATTCATTATTTTATTAGGCCTCTTATCATCTCCAATCAGCCCCATGCTACCGGAACGGACCTAAACAAGGATTTCATTATATTATTAAGCCTTGTATCTTTCCCCAATCAGCGACACGTTGTAGGAACGAACCTAATCTATGATCCACTTATCTTCCCCAATCAACCCCATGCTGCCGGAATGGACTCCCTTTATCTTAGCTTATTAGTTTCATTGGTTTTAATTAATGTAATATTCATATGTTGTGTCAACATTTCTAATTAATGTTATCTCTTTATAAAACCTATTCCTGTTTTACTTAATGTCTAATTAAGTTCAATCTATTCCAGTTTACATGTTCTCTAATTACATGTTAAGGTTTTATCCTAATTTACAATCCAATCTGATTACAATACTTAATCAGTTTCAAAATGCCCAAGAATCCCTTTTAATCAATTCCAACATTAATCAAATTTAACGCATAAATAACAATAAAGGCTCTTTTCAGGCCTAGGCTCAGCGCTAAGAGAAAAAGGGAAGTGGTCTAGGCTACTAACAAGGCCTAGAATCAAAATAGACAAAAGCAAATAAAATAGGCATAGTCATAACTGTAATTAATTATAACAGAAGGAGGATTACTTATAAACAATAAACAACTGGAAAGAAACAGGCATAGACAGTAAATAAATTACAGCAATTTACAGATAAATTAAACATGTAAACATTGTAAATACTATAAAATAAAACTTATAAATTAAAACTACTTAACTATCTAAACATTCCTATGCAAATCCAGATATTACATAAAACTCACAGATCTAATGAACAAAGCTTTCCCCGTGGCCTTCTTCTAAAATCTAGCAGAAGCTCCGCCTCCACAAGTGTTTATAAAATTAAATATTAAATATTTAAGAACTTATTCACCCCTTAAAAATTTAATTATATGGCATTTCCTAATTTGAGGATAGGCCTAGGAAAGAAGAAGAAGAAGAAGAGAGAATGGATGTGAAGAAATGAGAGAGGCTCTACTAGTCTATTTATATGGTTTACTGGATACCCTTAGCCATTCAAATCTAAAATTAGTTATGGTCCAGTCATGTCATTAGACCAATAAGAATGTGACACATTTCCCATGGTTTAAAATGAACCAATAAAACAATGCCAACTCAGGCAAATAACGTTACGAAAAATAATTATAGTTTGCTGCCTGCGTGCCAGGCAAGCACGCAACTTTATTCACCAAAGTCGACCCACCCGCCTTCCTGGGTCGACATTGGAGTCGACCCAGCTGGGCTGGGTCGTCCAGTGAACATTGGTTTTAGATATTTATTTATTTATTTAAATTTTTTAATTCTTCTTTGAATCATAACTAATTCATTTTAACTTTGATTTCAGTAAACCAAGTATCCATATTGATTAGAAAATTACAACAAATCCAATGGCACTATTCCCGTTGTCTACTTTTGAATATTATGCTAACTAATATTTAGTTTATTAATCTTTTACATTTAATTATTATTTATTAAAAAATTCAGGGTGTTGCATTAGCTTCATGGTAGACAGTAGCAAGCGGTTTGGGTAGAATTAAGGATCATTCCTAAACAGTAATTTACTTCTATGTTAAGAATTACAATGTAAACAATTAACAATCATCGTAATTAATCATTCTAAGCAACTATCTTAAATAATCACCTTAAGTAAAGCATTGACATTATATCCTTGTAAAACTTAGAACTACTCTTAAAAAAATTATCTCTTGGTTTTTCTCATTCAAGAAGTCACTTTGTATTCACCATATCTTACCGGCTTGTTGATGCTTATGTGATATGGGACTCTGGCATTGTAAACTATGACAAACCTTTGTCTTTTTCCCCTATACATCCCAAAGGTTAGCTTTTAGACAACCAAGAGTTTGGCCATAAAACAAGGAACCTTTAAGGGGTGGATAGCGTAAAGTCACATTTAGTATCAAACTTAAGGTTTCAGGAACCCTAAAAATGGTTTTAAAAAGTTAATTAATTTTCAAAAAGGCTTTCAAAAAGTAGAGTATTTTAAAAAATATAAAAAATTATACTTCCTTCATTTTCATGTTCTCTCATTCCTTTATTGGACTATCTATAGTATAACTTATCTTGCTTACCCACGAATAGAGATTTCAGTATCTTTATAGGTTAAACCCTAGATTCTTTTTATGCTGATATACCCATCCAATTCCATTAATATTCAAAAATCCATAGTAGATACAGAGTTAGGATATAAACTTGTTACTTGATAACTAATAGGTAAAGTCTAGTATTATTAAGAAGATTGTGGAGGCCAAGGACAGTGATGACTTAAGAATATTGCCATAGAAATTCGAGAGCAAAAGAGAAGATACTTAGAGGAATAAAAGAGAGGAGGAAATAGGAATACTTGCTTCAGAGAAGACCCATTAGAAAAGGATTGAAGTATCATAAGCATTGCAAAATGAGACACTATGCCAAGAATTGTAATTTTGACCATTTGAATAAAGAGTGATACATTTATAACCAAAAGGACCAAGTGATGAAGGGGGATATCCCCAGTTTTTCCTATTTCTAATCTTCCTATTCATGATTTATTCAATTTTGAAGCATTCCGCTCTTTTATCTTTAGTACCCTAAATGGTTGTTTGCACTTAGACATTTCTTTAATTGTATACCCAGTAGATGTTTCTAACCTAGTAGGAAGATCAGTATCGTTATTTATGATATGTCGAGGTTTGAAACTTATGATCCTAGATGTAAAGTGTGCTTATGAATTTCTAGATATGGGTTGACTTTGAGTTTGGACTAACAGGGAGGGTAGTTATTTGGGCACTTATAGTGGACATACCCTAGAGTTTTCCTATATTTTAAGAGGATAAGTTGTGTTGAGCTAGTTTTACTCCTTAGACCTATCTTTTGACGAATTAAGTCCAATGCCTATTGTTAGAAGCTCTCTAGATATGTTTAAGGAAGTCATTGGACTTTATCTGCATAGAGAGAATGAATTACGATATCTGATAATACTAGGTCTATAGCATTACTAATAAGATAGGGATCCAAAGGAAAAATGCAAACCAAGTGAACAAATTGAAGAGATTTTGGGTAAACATATGGATGAACTTTTAGAAAAGGATTTATAAGAAGAAATATTTCAGAATGAGAGGCGTCACTCGTCTCCGCCACGGATATGAATAGTTCTTTAAGCTCTGCATTGATCATAGGGGACTAAGTAAGTTGTCTAAGAGAAACCATTATCCCTGGCCTCTCAATGATGTTCTCTTTGATTAATTGGTATTAACCAAGGTTTTCCCATAGCTAGATCTTGCTAATGGTTGAGTAGCGAAAGGTAATGTGGACAAAACCGCTATTGGAATATCCAGTTAATTTATGAATAGTTAGTTATATCTTTTGGACTAACTAATGCTTTAGCCTAGTTTGTTGACTTGATGAGCTGGATGTTATGTAAATAAGCTTGTAGGAGCCTTAGTGGATACATTTTTGTCCAAACAAAAGATGATAAATAACAGGTTTGGTATTTAGAGAGGTATTCAGTACCTCTAAGCACATAGACTCTAAACTAAGTTTTTCAAGAACCAACTTTGGAGGTAGGAAGTTTTCTTGATTAGTGGGTTAATGTGGGAAGTCTATTAGAGACATTCCTAGGGTATCAATTCCCTTAACCCACTTTACCAAGAAGAGCTTAACTTTTATTGGTAAAAAGTGTGAAGATTCATTTAGGAAATTTAAAAGAGTTTTATAGAGTATCAACCCTACCCACTTAATTATTGTCTTCAGAGATGTTAATAGATGGATAAAGACTCATAAGGGGAACTATCTTGAGATAGCTACCCGTTCTTCTCCTGTTAGTCATGAAGGCATTACTTATTTTGAGAGAGGTTTAAGTTGTTGACTGACCAGAAGGCATTGCTTTATTTATCTTCTCAGAAAAAATTGAATTTAAGAGAATAAAGATAGGTAAAATTTCAAGCACCCTATAATTTTGGGATTTGATTCACTCTTAGCAAGAATAAGGATGAAGTTGATGCATTAATAAAAAAGAAAGTGATGTTAAGTTCTTTATTTTTGGTATAAGAGTATTTGGAATTGAAGCACCTAGAATATATATAGTCGCTTTCGAAATACACCATAGTAAGAGAGAGGAAGCATTTCTATGGATCTTTAGCATACCCCGATTGATTAAAGGATACAACTGCAATTGAGTTTTAGGCTAACCAAATGCATCCAGCAACATTTGTGGCAAGCATAGTTAGCAATAGAGACCCGAACCCCTTTTTTCTTAGTAAGTTTCAAAAGAATCTCCAAGAACTTATAAGAATCAAGACTAAACCTAAGTACAGTTTATCACCCGCCTACAAATAGTCAAACAAAGAAGGGTAAATAGAACCTTAGGGGATTTAATTAGAGAGTACAGTTTAGAAGTATATCTTGGATTATAACAATATTGATCAATAAAGAGAAACGAATTTAATAAGAAGAAATGAATTTAAATAAGGAAAATGAAATTAAAGAAATTTAGTTCAAAATTTCCTATAGAACTTTACCACTGTGTCCTTGGCGAATTACTGGATAATTTTCATATACTTGTGTGAACCTATGCTATGCACACGGGCTTCGCTGAAAATTTAGCAAGTGATATGATTTTATATATTAGTAATGTAAGGATAAAGTGTAAATTTGCAAATTGAATTTATTTTTATTGTTTTATTTGTTGAGCAACAATAGAAATATTTATCAATTAATCTTCCTTAGTAGTGTAGGAGCACACATAGCATAAATTTTTTAGAGAATAATATATGTAGACCAAAAATGAAGATCATAAGTTGAGTATTCCCTACATGGCAGCATGAGCATGCTTATTAATTTAAGTTATATATAATTTCAAAATGGATTCATTTTATATATGGTATATGTTCAGTTATCCCTTGTATAATAATAATATTTCATATATGAAATAAAGAAACTATGTTAAGTGTGAAATTGATATCAATATTGTCACAAACTAATACTGATTAAAGCAGAAAAATACTTCTATGAATTCAAATGTTATATTTTAAAATGATAAAGTATATTATAGTGCAAGAAACATAAGTAATTGATAAATAGTGTGTTATATCATAATGTAAGCAATATAAGTAATAAATATTGTTATGCACAAATAAAACTCTAAATGTTGGGAACTGTTAAATGGAAAAAACAATTTAGATATGGTGCCATCAACGTATTTGTTAATAGGAAAAACAAAAAAAATGGGTTTTTTCCTTCGTCATTGTCATATTTAGTATAGCTCACATTTTCAATAAATTATAGAGGAAAAAATTGTACTGAACAAATATTTTGAATTTTAGTGCGTGTGCCTTTATATATGCACGCACACACACACACATGTATATATGTATGTATGTATATATGTATGTATGTATGTATGTATGTAGAGAGAGAGAGGAAGTGTATATAGACATAAAATATAGACACATTGGTGACACGATGAATTTCCACTGTTGGATTGCCCTTAATTTTCACCTCCCATATAATGACAACTTAATCGAATGGCTGAGCAATTTATGTCGAATTTTTGTGTTCAAATAGCCGACCCTATATATACATACATATACATACATATATATATGTATGTGTGTGTGCGCGCGTGTGTCTATATATATATATATATATATATATATATATATATATATATATATATATATAGACATACACAATTTTGAGATATTAAAGTTGACTTTGTCAAGTCTTTATTTTCCAAAGATTGAATTTTCCAAAATGTTGAAATTTTGAAGCTTGATACTGAAAAAATGAAAACTGAACTTGCAGAGTTTAGATTTAAGATTTATTTGGTTAGTAGACATTTTTTCATAAAACTATATATATAAAGAACACCGCAACTTTTTTGCGAGTAAGCAATATAAGAAAACACCATTTAGTATCATTTTTATAGTTAAAAGTTGCACATTTTTTAGTAAGTGCTTTTAACCATTCACGCATAACATCGTACGGTGACCACAACTGAAAATGATCTAAAATAATCAATATTTACAATGATTAAGTTTACGTTAAATCCAAGAAAATAAGAATTAAGCAACCAAGCACATCTTATAAAAATAATATATTCTCACATATTACCTCGGTCAATTTCAATGCAAAATCAGTTAATAAATCAAGCGTCATATAGTAAGTCATCATATTATTTCAAAAATTCAAAGACTGCAAAATGGCCAAGTTAATTCATTCCGAGTTTATTTGATAATTACCAAAAGCCAAAGTGAGCATAAGCTCTTTACTCTTTGACAACGAGGGCTACAAACTTATGCAACATAAAATTTGGCAACCGTTGCATTACTGTAGAACATAGAAACAGAATTTAGTTACATTTACTAGGTGTTCATATAATATAAAGGTAATATTTGGAAAACGAAAATATAGTGCCAGTTATACATGGTGAAAAGACACATAAGCATGATATTTTTTTTTCTAATAACAAATATTTAAGGTAGCGTTTGATTTTCCAACTGGGCAGTTTAAGTTCGCGTCTGCGTCAGACGCGTCCAATGTGGGCCCCACCACATTGCCCAGTCGAGCTTAACGGTTGAAATCGTAGCTCTGGCGTCCGACATGTCGGACGCGTCGGATGTAGATCTTACGCCAACAACAATATCTTCAACGGCTCTTTTCCCTCCAACTTATAAAAACAACACCCTTCCACCCTTATTTCCAACCCAATCCACACCTCAAACACCATATTTTTCCATGGTCAATGGCTAAAGTACAACGACCGAAAACAACATTGCACGACCTCCGAAAGTTTGGTCTCAGTTTGCAACTTCTGAGTTTCTCTGTATAGCTGTTGAAGCTTACCAAGCAGCTGGAAAGAACAAAAAAGGGATTCACAAGAGGATTGCAAATGCTCTGAATGAGGCTTTAGCTACATCACTGACTGAGATACCAGTCTCGGTTGATCAAGTGACGGTGAAATACAATTCTTATAAGAAGAAATGGACTGTATGGCGCAATTTGAATGACAAAACGGGCGCCGGTTGGAATCATTAATACGGAACAGTCAGTAGAAGCGAAGCTTGGTGGGTTGATCGACTTGCGGTAAAACATTTTAAGGTTTAAACATTTAGTAATGTATTTCATCTATAATTTTACGGTTTAAACGTTTAGTACTGAACATAAACGTCTATTTAGGAGTACGGACATATAGTATTAAAGTACAAGACACAACCAATAGAAAATTTGACCGAACTGGAGCAAATTTTCGGGAACAATGTTGCAACGGGTTCTGGCGCTTACACTCCAGGCTCTACAAGTTAGAACATGCAACCAGAGCGACAATCTCCTCCACCCGAGTTCGTACAATCAACGTTCTTCGATGAATTTCAAGTGCCACTAGAAGACATCCACACTCAACAATCGTTTCATGAGGCTACTAACCAACCACGGGCTATAGGTTCTTCATCTAGACCTCGTTCTGGCAAAAGTGGACGAACTGAAAATTATTCGAAGGTGGAAGAAATTGTTGATATGATACACTCGAGGCAACTGAGCAAGAAATCTCGTTCTGACTCCGACAATCCGAATTCACATCTTGATACAAATGCTAGTAATTCTCCCTCATCTAACGCAAGCCCACTTTGTACTGAAATTCTGAAGGTGAAGCAAGCAATAGACCGTCCAAGAACATTTGATGGTACTGACATGCCCCACGCTATATCAATTCTCTCAAGTAAGGATAATCAGGATACGTTCATGATTCTTCCTGATGACGAAGCAACAAGCTGGTTACGTTTTGAAATCGAGGTCCGCAAGCAAGCACTACAATACAGGCAGTTTAAGATGAATCCACCCCAGTATCCACCTCAGTACGCACCCCGGTATCCACCCCGATATCCGCCTCAATATCCACCACAGTAGCCTATTTTTTGTATTTAATAATTATGTAATTTATATTCAGTAATTTGAATTCTGCAACTTGTATTCCGTAATTTGGATTCTGCAATTTCTATCATGTTCGATATCAAACAAACACATATGCACAAACAATAAAATGATAACTTTGCCCCTTCCAGTTTGTCCCTTTCATAAAAAAACGCATTCCCCGTTCGCAATAATTTCCCTTCTAATACCCCTTCCAAATAACTCTTCCTATTCAAAATCAAACGCACCCTTCCTATTCAAAATCAAATGCACCCTATGTTGAAACGATGAAAAGTGAAGATATAAATCTTTTACTACTCATATTCAGACATGTGGAATAAACTTTAAGCTTCAAACAAATAGTGTCGATCCTAATATATAGCTTACTTTCCCAAAATGGTTTCTACTGACATAACAAATACAAATGAATATATCTAATAGAAGACTCATACAGAAAAAAAATCTTAGCAAAACAGTACTATTCCATCCAAGTTGAACGCATTCATAAAACCTTTTTCATGCTGAAAAAAATACTAATCAAATTTTGATTAAGTTTTGAACTAAAATAAAACGAAAGCATACGGAAACCACTAAAATTGGGATAAAATAAAGAAGTTTCATCAAACTATGAAGCAAAATCAACATCTGAATTTCAGACAAATATTGCAAGAAATATAAATGTATAAATAAGACCATGGAATTCACCCACAACACCTTTGAAGTTCAACTGAAAACGTGCACAATCAATTTGAATCTAAGATGCAATACAAAAGGTACTAGTTACATTATTAGATATTTCTGTCCAAACTTCATTCTTCGTACGCAAAAAGGTTAATGAAGGACCAAAAAATAGAGGTAAATTTCCTAATCACTCTCCTTTCTAGTTACATGCTTACCAGCAAGTGCTACTATTATGGATCTCTGACTGATTGCTAGCACCAACAATCATCATAAATTATAATCTGCACCAAGGAATGGCAAACTTTAGAGTGGCAAAATAACTGAGAACTGTATAGTTGGAATAGTCATACAAAACAACAGTATATTAAATATTGTCTTGGTAACACTGATATTTTTCACTTAAACGATCGTAAAATCACAACATTGTTATATTGACAAACAACAACGAGTTACCTAATTATTGCCACATTAATAAATCTAAGAATTTCATTATACTGATGCTAATACCATTTTAGTATGATTTAATAAACAAATAAAATGAGGTACAATGAATATAATTAATGAAATGAAAATTGCAAAAGAGGTCGCTAGTCACAGAAGATAAGGAAGTAAAGAATAAAACAAATAAAGTCAAACAAAATAAAAGCAATAATCCATGGGGTATATCATCAATAAAACCCAAACGTAAGTTTTTAAAAAATGTTTTCTTCTAAAATCTTAACCTTGGCATGCAAAATAAAATGAAAATAATAAAGAAAAAAAAATCATGATACACTGACCTATTTAGACAAAAATCATTGATGTTAATGCAGAACATTAATTGTGAAACAGTATGTAATACATAATAAAAATAGATGCATAACAATAGCATTAACTGTTAAATTGATAGGCATTATATTCACTCAGTTCATTCATATTTGCTCGAACACATTGATATACTAACTTTGCTCATAGAAAATATAGCATAATGAAATCTGGCAAACATTTGTTCATTTCTACTTCATTACATGCTGACATGATTAGTCTTTTATGGAACATATAAAGCAAGATAAATTGTACTTATTCAACGTAGAGTAAACCACATACCAAGGCAGAAAATACATGAAGGATAATCTTAACTACGGTGTAGTTTCACTCATACTATATTATTTTCTACTTTAAGTATGGATATTTCTTAATGATACCAGATAAAAAGGTCTGCAGAATGGAATACATAAATGACAATAACATTAAGAAAATAATAATGAAAGATACAAAGTAGTCAAATTAAGAAAATTCCTGTATTTAAATTAGGAACAATAATCAATCCACATAATGAAAAAAAAGGAATGCATTTTATTTAATTTTTAATTTTCCCTAGTTCAAGATTCATGATGATAGGACTGTAAAAGGAATATGGGTTAGAATATATATATAAGTCAAAGAGTACCACCCTAGATACAAAAAATAATAGTAAAGACATGTATACGTAATAGAGATTTTTAGCTTGTCTTTCAAGATATTAGAAAATGAAAAACCAAGCATGAAAATAATATATGCAAAATATTGACATTGGTTGAAGGTTTAAAGAATAGGAAAAGGTAGCACTATGATAAGTATTCTTAATCATATTCATTTTATTTTAGAAATGTAACAGATTATCTTTCACCATAGTTTCAATCATAATACGTAATGACCCGCAAATCCGTACTATCTGAGTTGACTAATAACACCACACGTCCAACCCAAATTGCATAGAGATGCGAATCATTATTAGAAAGAAGTTATAGGATGAGAAATAGAAAGAAAGAAATGTTAGAATAGAAGAAAACAAAGAAGACAAATCTCACAGCGGAACGAATAAAATATATTATATAACATAATTTTTGAAATACAAATTAGTAACTTTATATACATACCATCATCAGAGCACAACAGTTATTCCTGGAATAGTTATAAACACCTATTTCCATATACAAACAAGGTTCACAGCGGAATATATGATAGTTTATCGCTAACTGGTGAAGTCTCCTGCTTCCAGGTCCTCCAAATGAATCTGTAAAATCCCTAATACTTGAATGCCCGTACAAATTTGGGCACCCAAGAGTTTAGGGAAAACAAAACAAAATAAACTCTGGGTCAGTCATGGGACTGGTGTGAGTAAACTCCAACCATTTGTTTAACTTTCAAAATCCTTTCGAAAGAAGGATAATAGTAAGACCAGTCCACACATAAACATGGACGGTTTTTACCTTACTATAACCCAAAACACTTTGATACGAAAATCCAGTGATATTATAATAGTGCCTAAATCAAATAAATAAAATCTAGTAGAACGCTTGCATCTCACGCTCCAATACGTAGTATAAAATCAAAAACTGCAGGGCGCTTATTGGAGATTGGATTTCCAACTATGACAAGGTATATAACCACCTTCCGATAGTGTATCTCTAGAGAGGAATACACTGGGTTCAACAAGAACGTCTTGCAACCGGGCCCACACATGACCGACCACTCATTTCACTTGAGTGTATCGAATGTATATCAGCAACGGTTGGGATCAACAACTGTTTCCCGAATGGGACAGCATCGAATAGAATAAGGAATTAAATGAATCTCTAGATAGGTGATTATACATCCTAATGGGAGCGACCCACATAGCGATGTTGCCTGCCCGATTTTTGTCATTTCCCGGTTGTTGAGGCCTGAGGCTACGATTACTTTCTATTCATTGATAGCACAATCACTTTGAATGCCACATTGTCAGATCCGTTAATCACTAATTGATTTGCACAAATATTCTGGATTTTTGTGACGAAATGGAATATCGCTCGGTCCGAAACAGTCGCTAAACCGACCCAGACCGTTCGAAACGCCCTATCGTTTTGAGAACACGACAAAATAGAACGCATACAGAAGAACATTTCATTGTATATTACAACAATGCATCAGATTACAAGAATATACAGAGTATAAATGAATAAATATTACACAGAAATATCAGAGATTTAAAGTACATTTAAATACATAGCAGCGGAAGATAATACAATACGCAACTAGAAGTAGATATACGGATACAAAGCTTTCCGGATATCGTTCCAGCTGTAAACCAGGATCCTGTGAATATAAATCTGCAAAACCAAAACTACTAGCTGCCCGTGTCGAAAATAGGGGCACCCAGAGTTTAGGTTAAAACAATAAACTCCAGGTCAGTCATGTGACTGGTGTGAGAACTAAAACAGTTATTCTTTATTTTTAATGTCATTAGGTAAATCAAGGGACCACGCCGTATAACACGGAACGGGTTTCCTTCCAAGAATACCAGTGCATAAAACAAACAGTGCAATGCTAAATAAAGAAAAATGAAGCTGTTATAAGACCCAGGTCCCATCACACAATGCAACGCAGCCGAGGATAGGGTTTTCCCTTATAACAGCCAAAGAATGCTTGATACGGTTAAAACAAATCGTTTGATACTATTATAAGTGCATAGTGTATAAAACAACTTCAAATCATAAGTATCAATCATAGGCGGCATGAATGGCCCATAACACTATGTCGCCATATATAAGTTTACAATCAAAACCGCCAATGTCGTATTGGAAGTTGGGTTATCATTTATGGTATGAACCGAGGCTAGGGGCAAGATCCTCAACCGATTCGAGATTGTCTAGTCCGAGCCTCAGGAACAGCCGCAACTGCCCCATGGATCGTCAGGGCCGGTTCACCGATGTGGATTATTATGCCTGAACACTACGTTTCCCCGCCCTTTGGGGCGTAAGCCTGGCCCGTCAGCCGACCAGAAGCATCGGCCGAAACCGATATCACGAGGCGCCTCGCTTTTCAGCAAGTAATAATAAGTAACATCCACATGAGTCAAACTCGTCAGCCAGTTCAAGCACTGACGCCACTCATAACTAGAAAGAAACGTAGGTCCTCCCTGATGTCCGTCTCCCGTTTTTGATTCATACCGGGTGTGATACTCGCGAATCAACGTTACACAAAGCTACGCCACAAAGGCCGTGCTTCGATCATCAACCACAAGACTTTGCTTTTCAACAGAAGCCTTGATCATTTGCCTCTTAGCATGCCACACAGGCAATTCACTCCATGCGATTGATATACATCAATATATAACCCCTGAGCTCGTACGTCTCAGAGAAGGGCGTTAAGCAAGAGAATAAATTCTCCGCCACCAAACAGATATATATTTAATAGAGATCAATCACACGGACTAAAATCCAATGTCAGACACACAGTCCATTTACAAGTCCGTTCTGGGGCTGAACGAAACCGGGGGCACCTAGTACCCCGCATATCCATCGATCTCCAAGTACGTCTGGACGATCACTAACTGTTTCCATCTTCTTGGGTGTACAGCCCAATCAAGATCATCAGTAATTACCCAAACGACGTGAAGACCTCCGGTCTTCGACCATCGTCTTCATCTTCGACTTATCGTCGTATCAGTTATTCAGAATGGGATAAACCCGGTCTTTCCGAATAACTCGCGTATATTTTAAATAAGTGTTACACAAACACAACATACGCCTCATTCCAATTCATTAGTCACTAACCGTAAATTAATCAAGAGAATAATTCCCCAAATATTAACCCCGAAGGCCGAGACCAACATCAGATCAATATTCAGAAAACCATTCTGCTTGGCTAACCGACAGTTAGTTTCTAAATTTCACATTCATAGGGAAAGGTTCCCATTAATTTTATCCAAGATAAATTCCTTGAATTTATTCTTTATTCTATTTTTGAATCTCAATTCAAACTAGTCGGGATTAGCGAACCTTACCGAAGTAATCATTTATTTTAATTTCCCCATCCCAACCTATTTATCCCCATGAAGTAAAACTGGTAATACTTCATATCTAACACCACAGTGTTATCGGTAATTTCAATTACCATTTCACGTTCAAATCTAATTAAAGATTTAACTATCGCCTGGAGCAAAACTGGTGATACTCCATTTCGATCATTTCAATCTAATTAAAGATTCATTAAAACTCCACTTAGTTTTAATCTTCGACTGGGTTAAAGAATCAGTGTCATTTAAAACACGGTTCACGATAAACCCAAATCACATTCCATTAATTATCGGGTTAAAGAACAAGTGTTATTTAAAACACTGTTCACGATAAACCCAAAAATCATTCCATTAATTATCGGGTTAAAGAACAAGTGTTATTTAAAACACTGTTCACGATAAACCCAAAAATCAATACTAATTCAATTCCAATTAAATATTATTTAATTGGTACACTTCATTAAATCTAAATAAAAAGATTTAATCTTTTCTCAACTGGGTTCAAGAACAGTGTTAGTGAAGACACCATTCACGACAAACCCAAATCACATTCGATATTCAATACAAGGCTCTGAATAGAAAATATATCGGCTTATATTCAATATCAAATTCTACGACTAACAAATGTCGTATTGGAAATAACGATATAAATATATATCTTTCAAATTTCCATAACAACACCTGTATAATCACGAATTCCAACATCGAAATATTCCGAAGACAATTTCGATTCAAATCCACTCCAATGCAATCATTGGATATTCTAGTTATTTTTAAAACCCTTTTCAAATTCAATTCATTTATTTAAAAATAAATAGAATTATATTTCTAGTTCAAAACTAGTTCATTTCGATAAAAATCTATTTTTATCTTTTCAAATATGGAGTTTTTCATCCCAATTCTTCCCAAATCATTTCTTATGATTTTACACAAATTATTACTATTTTTAATAATTTTATCAAGGCCCGTACAGTCGATTTCCATCAACGGCCATCGAACTGCACTTACAGCGACCTTTTTCGAATTTGATTTGGACGTATCTCCAAATCCAACCGTTAGATTTCAAATTTCTAATATTCGTTAGAAAGCTCTTTTCGATACGAACCCAACGGTTCCGGTTTTCGGAGAATCCGACGGTCGGATCTCCCGTAATGTCCGTTTGAAATAAATGGTCGAAATTCGCGAACTGCCGCGGCGCGGCGCGTTCTATTCAGGCCATTATATTATATATATAATATATATAATATATATTTCGTCGATTTCTATTTAAAACGAATTTTATAAATAGTTTTAAATTCGTTTCAAAATTCATTTATATTCAATTCAAATTTCAGTTCAATTTGAATTCATTTCAATTCGCTTTCAATTCCATTTGAAATCGTTTCCAATTCAATTCATTTCGAAATCGTTTTCAATTCAATTCATTTCGAAATCGTTTTCAATTCAATTCATTTCGAAATCGTTTTCAATTCAATTCATTTCGAAATCGTTTTCAATTCAATTCATTTCGAAATCGTTTTCAATTCAATTCATTTCGAAATCGTTTTCAATTCAATTCATTTCGAAATCGTTTTCAATTCAATTCATTTCGAAATCGTTTTCAATTCAATTCATTTCGAAATCGTTTTCAATTCATTTCATTTCGAAATCGTTTTAAAATCGATATAAATATCGTTCACGTCTAAATGGCGTCAATCTAACCAACACGGCTTCATATATTTCTATTTTCAAATATTCTATTTCAAATGTTTCTTTATTCAAAATAGTCGTTATTATCAAAATATTTCGTTCAACACATGACCAATCTCAATGAATGAGTACTGTCAACACATGAACTTTTATTTTATAATATTAAAGGTGCAAATTTTATTACTAAAATATTTCGTTCAACACATGACCAATCTCAATGAATGAGTACTGTCAACACATGAACTTTCATTTTATATTGATAAAGATGTAAACTTTATTACTAAAATATTTCGTTCAACACATGACCAATCTCAATGAATGAGTACTGTCAACACATGAACTTTCATTTTATAATATTCTTTATTTTCTAAATTGGAATGAGGCCCAATCAATCACCATATAAAGTTAATTATATGGATTCCATACAACAAATGTATATAATAGCAACGATAGATAATCAACCATCAACCAAAGTGCACTACACTGTATAAGCATCAAATATAGATATCTAACGCTTATAACAGCCTGTCAATCAATCGATCGACATATTTAATCAATCGGGATGAGTGAACTTCAAATTTCATCCCAATACCCGTGTGGGGTTTCAAATCAACAAACACAGATTTTTATTCGTGCAGTTGGGCGATGTGTAAAATTTATCGTCCCAATCCATGTCAGTCAAATCAGTGTACATAAACAAATCGGCCGATTTGTTTATGACTATTTATTTATTCACTTTCACGTATATTCATATTCACGTTAAAAATTATATTTTTAACGATAAAACATTTTATCTTAACATATGAATTTCTATTCAGTTCATTCTTTAAATAAAATGATATTTTTATTTTTCTAACATATTTTAGAAAATTTCGGCGGCATAACGGCACGATACTAGAAACGGGACGAGGCCTAGCCTTATCCCCGGTCTAGTGAAGGCCCACGCCATTCACACATCAATCAATCCATTCATTTCACCAAACAATTCAATTTCAAATCAAATCATCTAACTAATCTATGCAACCAAACAAACAAGTCCATGGTCTGTGGACGATTGTGTCGGGTGCTACTAAGCACCGTCTGCATCCTAGTATATATATATAACTAGAAAAGAAATTGAAGAGTGAGAAATTCTCACCTATAGCTATCCTATCATCTTGACTCTTCTTTGATGGAAATCTTCATTGTTTTTGCCTTTTTCGCTTTCGTTGCCCGTAGTCACTACATATATAAAAATCATATTTTTACTTCGATGTTAAATATATAAAAATCACATTTTTACTTCGATGTTAAATATATAAAAATCACATTTTTACTTCGATGTTAAATATATAAAAATCACATTTTTACTTCGCTATTCAATATATAAAAATCATATTTTTACTTCGATGTTAAATATATAAAAATCACATTTTTACTTCGCTATTCAATATATAAAAATCATATTTTTACTTCGATGTTAAATATATAAAAATCACATTTTTACTTCGCTATTCAATATATAAAAATCATTCCTCTTCCATTTCAAAAATCCAATCTTATCTATTTTAAAAATCTTATCTATTCTATTTTAAAAATCTTATCTATTCTATTTTAAAAATCTTATCTATTCTATTTTAAAAATCTTATCTATTTTATTTTAAACATCTTATCTATTTTATTTTAAACATCTTATCTATTTTATTTTAAACATCTTATCTATTTTATTTTAAAAATCTTATCTATTTTATTTTAAAAATCTTATCTATTTTATTTTACAAAATAAAAACCATGTATAATTTTCTATTAAAGATAATGATATTCATTAGACTTTGAATTCCACACTTAAGATAATTACACTAATTAGATTGCTTAACCTTTCTTCTCTGTTGTCTTCAGTATTCAGGAACCCATTTCGTTCGACTTGAGAAACCGGCAGTACACCGCCACCAATGCCGCCGGACTCCCATCAGGACCACCCACATCGAGCGCCTACATGGTGCGCACCTCCTCCCCTGACCCAGTCAAACTCGGTTGCCTCGAGAGGCGTGAAAACTGGTGAGAACGGACGGCCTTTGAGCCGTTGATTTGGCCTTCCCAGGTCGAGATATCTGATCTCGATTGTTGGTCTTATAAAGCTCGAAGAGCTCTTCAGTTTTCCAGTCAAATGTTTTCAGAAATCATTGTTTGATTTGAAGAAAAATTAGGAAGAACAATCGAATACCGTGGCCATTGATATGTAAGTTGGCGGCTGCGTATGTAGAATTAGGGTTAGGGGAATATACGGTGGAGTATATACGTGTATTTATACGTATTCTTTTATTTATTTTATTTTTAATCCCTTATAATTCGAATAATATCTGTTTATCCCCACAAACTCCAAATTAAACTCAACGAGTGTCGCCCCCAGCTAAATACCCCCGTTCCGGACATAATGGAATATGTCCGGTAAGCCAATTCGACTGTTTCGATAGGTTTTTGCCAAAATTAAAATATAAAACAATATATATTTAATTTAAACGTACATTTTGAATTAACGGGGCCACATACTAACTCTAAAAATTATAGAAAAATTATTTCTGGCTATGTTTTGACGATACGGTCCTAACAAAACTAGTTTCGTCGAATCCTGAGGCTGTTTGAAAAATGGCTATTTTCAAGTCGATTAAATTTAACTATAATTGATCAAAACACAGTTTCTTTTACCACGCTCACATATTGATTCGAAAAATTATGAAATTTGAAACCTAGCAATAACTTGACACTGCGGATCCAACAAAACTGGTTTCGTCGAAATCCGAGGTCGTTTGCAAAATGTCTATTTTTAAGGGCCTGAATTCCATAGCGACTATTCAGAATTTTCAACTGGACATATCTTTTGATTCCCGCTATGAAATCTTGATTATTCGGATTCAATAGAAAGATATCATCAATTAGATCCTATCATTTTGGTTTCACTAAAATCCGGATTGTTTTGCACCCGGTACATTCAATTGAAGTTTGAAATCGAATTATCGAACTACCGCGCCATTTTCAATTCTATTTATAATTATATATAAATATTTATATTCTAACGACGACGTATATAATATATACGTTCTAATTATATTCAAAATAAATTTCTCGTCGATTTTATTTAAAATAATCTATTTTAAATATTCAAAATTCGCTAAAATTGCAAAAATAAAAATTTTAAACTGGCCCAGATTTTGCGGGTTATTACAATTTTATGATAAGG
Organism: Allium sativum; assembly: GCA_030737875.1. Lineage (NCBI taxonomy): Eukaryota > Viridiplantae > Streptophyta > Magnoliopsida > Asparagales > Amaryllidaceae > Allium > Allium sativum. The sequence continues at coordinate 53,007,439 of CM060919.1, forward strand.
GAATAAATCCGTTGCAACCATATATATTTATACAGACCAACTCATGCGATCATTGGAAATACTTTGTCAGACATTCGTCCATATACGTTCGTTCTGGGATTGAACGAATCCGAAGGCACAATTTCGATTAATATAAAAAGCCCTTGCACTTTACTCCGTCTTCGATTATCTTCATATAATCTGATTCGCAACACTACTGGCAATACAGAGTGGTTCTCAGATAATAATCCAACCGGTCTCTCCATATTGACAACGCTATTGGCAAACATTTCGATAGTCGGTTATTTAACTATCGAAGAAAAACAAACGTCCATTCAAAACATCAAACAATCATTGGGCCATTTAATTTATATTTCATTAATTCAAATACTTCTCCACTTCCTTTATCAATATTTATTAACTAAATAATTTCAATTATCATCTTGGCTTCTTACCCATTTGGAAAACATTTCCATATCCCGCCTTCTTTTATTTTCTACACTTAGAAAATATTTTCTAACTATAATTGGAGAACATTCCAATTATTTATTTCTTGCTCGACTCATTCAATTCTACCCCAGTAAATATTTATTTATTTTATTTCCAAAATTCCACTTATTTGGCTAAAACGAATGTTGTGTAAAACATCGTTACAAACAACCCAAAATATTTCATTCAACTATCTTTTATTCAACCATCGATCTTCGAGACTGAATCTTGCTATTAATCGGCTAAAAATGAAAACAATCAAGTTGGGGTATAACTACCTCTCAGACCTTGACTGAAAACATCATTTAACTTCAAAACAGACAAGACTGCTAACTCGAATAATCAACACCATATTAAACCAATTTCCCATTTCTAAAACGTATATGCTTTTTCTCTTTCTATTCTTACTCGATTTAAATTCACATATTTTCTTTTTGTTTATAATATCCTATTTTTAGTTCGTTTCCTTATGGAATTCTTTATATATCGATACATTGATTTTTAATTATCAAAATTTCTTAAAAATATTCTAACTTCTTAAATTTACGGAAAATTTCGCCATAACCTCCCTTGTACCAGGAGCATCGGGATATTTTGAAATAGCCTCCCATGGCCCTCACCAATCCAAAGAAAAAGAAAAAGCCAAGCGGCTTGCCGATACGGCGCATAAAATCTCATATATGAAATTAAACATGTACCTTTTTGTTGGGCACATAAATTAAAATCTTCATATACTTCATCCCATACCTGCCTAATCACATGTTCACCTGTTTCAAATTCAATTCAACTCAATCCAATCGTTTGAATTCAGTTTCACTCATTTATTCTTTAATTAGCTATTTTGCCTATTTCACTTGTTTGTTTGAACATAACATATTCAAAGAACATATTTAACTTGCTTATAACCAAATTGAATTTCAAATTCAATTCTAGTTTCTTTTCGGTTTCGAATATAAATTTTCAAATCGAATTTACTTATTTAAAGCCCAATATCAATTCAAAATCTCGTTAACTAATTACTACTCGAATTAGTTAATTCTATTCAATAGTCAAAAATCTGATTTTCGTTTCAAAAATCAATTCATTTCTCCACTTGAGTTCACATATATTTTACAACTTAGATCTGAAATTTTCTAAATAGAATTTCGGATTTTATTCACTTAAAATCCTTTTATAAAATTAAATAAACCGTTATGGTTTTTAAATGGTTATGGCGTTGTTTTTCTGAAAATTTGATTTTGATATAACCCAAAATCTATTCGACGAAATCCAGATTTTTCTCCTCCATTAGAAAACTATTATCAAATCGGTCCTGACGTTTCTTGTTTCAAAGAATTCCGACTCCAATTGAGTTCTATATACTCAACTGAAGTTCGAAACGCCAATTTACGAACTGCCGTGCTGCGGCGAGTTCGTTTTAAATATATTTATATATATAAACGTTTAAACTTCGTTTATAATAAATTCAAATCCATTCTGATATATTTCTAATATATATCAAATCAAATTTTCCAATTCAACATAATATTTTCAATTATCTATAATTGTCGATTTTTCCTTACTCGTTAATATATTTATTTATAATTCGATCTTCTATACTCAAATTCCATTTCAGTTCTATTTGAATTTCCTATATTCAATTTTCCATTTCAACTTTATTTGAATTCTATATTCAAATTCCCTTTTCAACTCTATTTGAATTTCCTATATTCCATTTCCCATTTCAACTCTATTTGAATTCTATATTGAAATTCTATTTCATTTCTATTTCAAATTCTCTATATTCAAACTCCATTTGAATTTCTATATTCAAATTCTATATTTAAAATTTCTTTATTCAAATTCCATTTCACTTTCTATTTAAATTCTCTTAATCAAGTTTCTATTCAATTTGACTTCTATTTAAATAAAATTCTAATTACTCGAATTCAAATCATAAATCCTTACGGATTTATTTTAGTCTAATTTATATTCTGAACATCAGAATACATTCCATCGTTTATTTCTTTAAAAAGATTTTCCCATTTCTATTTTTAAATTCACAATTGAATTTAAATATTCAAATTATCCAATGATATTTTTTCTCACTTTATTTCTATAAACACTGTTTATAATTTCATTTCAATTATCTGATTATCCAACAAAAATCAGTCTATTTTATTTATAAACACCATTTATAAATTCACCTCAATGTCTTTTATTACTTAATTCAAAAAAATCGTTTATAAAATCAATACTTGTTTTATCTATTTTCAAAACAAGTAAGTATTTCTAGCCCATTTTATATTCAAATTCTATTAAAAATTAGAATTTTCCTTTTTGAATCTCAAAATTTCTATCATGATATTTTTATAAATCAACATTAAGACCCAGTGATATTTCAAACAATCAAAACAACCAATTATAAATAATAAGTTTTCTAACACATCATATATGACAGTATAGGTACAAACAAACAAACAAATAGATAATATATTTTCGAGGAATCCGATTGGATCCTTCCAACCTGTTTTTCCTGCATCCACAGATGTTAGTCAACAGAAATAATACCCATCCTGCTTCGAGGCAGGATATCGCGGTATAGAAGGTCATCCACTATCATAGCGTGGGGCATATACGGTAATCATCCGCTAAAGGTACCACGGGCATCCACTAATGATACTGCGTGAAATCCAACCACCAATATATATATAATAGCAACCACCAAGCCTAAATAACTAATATATTTAAGATGCACAACAATATTAAACGCAACCAAACAAGCAACAAACAATTATTTTTAACTGATAAAAATAATTCTAAATAAAAGGTGAGGGAGATTTACTCACCGTGGTTTTCCTTTGCCAAATATCCAATTAAATTCCGACTCGTCTTAGCCACAAATCATCTCGAATTTCTTGCATGAATTTATTCCTATAATATTTTATTTTAAATTTAACGACTAAACATGATTCGTTTAAATTTACTTAACAAATAAATTAACTATTCTATGAATTTAAATTTATTAAAACATAATTTACCCTAGCCACCAACACTACACATCCTTCTATAGATCAACACAATAATCACCACCCCATCACCTGGAGATTTCGTCGCTCAACCCTGACCATCTACAGATCTGCGCTCATTTTGCTTACCAAATCCTCTCTAATTTGCTTTGCATCTCAGCCCCTTTTTGACAACCCCTTTTGCTCAATCCAGACACCCAACTTCCCAAAACTCCACCACATTGAACTCCCAGACCCATTAACTCGTGACCTCCCAGTTAACACTTCATCAGTCTCCCTGCTGCTCAGTAGTACAACCCACTGTCGAACACTTCCTCTTTCATACGCACTCCCTCCTTTTGAAATTACGTCTCCAGGAATTCATGAAAACACAGCCAACGCCCTTCCTCAAAGCAACGCGACTCTGGCCAGAAGCCACGCAACAACCGCACCTAACAGTAACCTTCCAGAAATCGCACTCCCTTAATCATCTAGAATTCGAAACCCTGAACTTCCAATTTCATCTACATCAGACATCGCACAACCCCTAAAACCACCATCCACTTATACTGACACCGTCACACTTTCTTTTTTCCAAGGTCAACACCCTTTGCAATTTTCATTACCCCATCATCACATCCTCCCCATGAGCATTTCCAAGCGCTGATGTCGAGCTTCCATGGAGCTCAGATATTGACTCGCGATTCCTTTTTTCCGAAGCTTATGATTTAAGAGAATTTCATTCAATTTTAATTGGGGGGAAATACTGGAAGTATAACGAACGGGAATAGGATATAAAAGGAGGCACTGAATTTGAGGAAGGCCCCATTTTTATTTATGATTAAGGATCAGCCATTTTGGTTTTCAGCCAAATGAATTACTAGAAGGGTACCGTGGTTTTATAAAGAAGAAAACTTAGGTGCTAAGGAGTTTACACGGTGTAAAGTACACTATATTTAATGTGATTTGAGATAAAGCGATTTTTATTTAATTTAAAAGGATTATGATTTGATTACTGATTCGATTTTGATCTTATCCATAAAAATATCTCAGGGTTCACCCACGAACCACTTTTTCCAACGTACCGACTGACATTTCAATGTTATAACATCATTTTGAATTGAACTATATATATTCTGAAATTTAATTTGAACATAAATATAAATAACCAAAATATATTAATATAATATAATTTAAATTCAAAAACTAATAAATTCCTTGATAATAAATTATTATTATTATCGTTTAAATTCAAATAAAAATTCATATAAATCATTTTGACTCCATTTCAAATTGAAGTACTTAAGATCCTCGTATTACGATAATTATATCGATAATTCAATATAGAAATCGATTTATATTATCAGCTCAATATTTAAAATAGTATTAAATATTCAAAATAAATCGACCAGAAAATCTGGGTCGTTACTTTCTTCCCCCTTAAACTAATTTCGCCCTCGAAATTGCTAAGGTAGGAAAAATGGTATAAATCCATTACTTTTCAAAATCTCACTTATGTTGAAACTCAACTCCTCATATTTCAGCAAATTTAATTCCACCAAAACTTTTGGTTTTCACACACTTAATCTAAATGATTTACACCCAATTCAAATTCTATTCAATCTTATTCAATTTGAATTTCATTAATTTATTTACCTCGATCCATTTAGCTTGCTTAAGTTAAATTTAAACTTCAGAATTCAAATTCCTGGGTTTTCCTTTCGAATCCTTCTGAATTACATGAATATATACATATATATTTATTTTATTTTCAAATTCAAAACATTTGAAATTTCAAACTACTTGTTTTCTTTCAAAACAAATTTCCATCAAAACTTTTCTGAGGTAGCAATCCATCCCTTAGAAACTCAAAAATGAACACTGATGATGCTGCAGTCATCATCATAATTATTTCCCAGCCACTGAAGTGAGTTCAGTGCTTTAACACTTTCAGAATCTATTCAATAATGATTTTTATTCAAAAATCCCTTTCAAACAAAGCTATATTATTTTAATATACTTCAGAAAATATTTTCCAATTTCCCAGGATTTAAATTCTGAGTTCAGTTTTGAATTCGATTTTAATTCATCTCATTTGTATATTTTATTCATATACAAATTCTATTTGGTTCTATATAACCATTTCATTTCTTATAATCTCATTTGATTATAATAATAACAACCAACACATCCATATATTATAATAATTTCAAAAATTATTCTTTCTATATCAAAATATAATTTTGGGTAAAATAATTTCATTCACCCACTTTAAAACAATATCGTGTTCAATCTTCTGTTCAAGTGTTTAGAAATTCTTATCGACTTCGTGGCGTCCCATTATTCGATCAGAATTCATAATCCACTCAACAGACTAGCCAACACAATATAAAACAATTTTTATATCAATTTACAAATACGCGCTCTCGTATATACACTCAGATCATTCTAGGGTACTACTGACCCTATCTCTAATGAGCACAATCCCACCAAAGCCTAGGTATTCGCTCAACCTAAGCTCTAATACCAACTGTAACGACCTGCAAATCCGTACTATCTGAGTTGACTAATAACACCACACGTCCAACCCAAATTGCATAGAGATACGAATCATTATTAGAAAGAAGTTAGAGGATGAGAAATAGAAAGAAAGAAATGTTAGAATAGAAGAAAACAAAGAAGACAAATCTCACAGCGGAATGAATAGAATATATTATATAACATAATTTTTGAAATACAAATCAATAACTTTATATAAATACCATCATCAGAGCACAACAGTTATTCCTGGAACAGTTATAAACACATGTTTCCAGATACAAACATGGTTCACAGCGGAATATATGATAGTCTATAGCTAACTGGTGAAGCCTCCTACTTCCAGCTCCTCCAAATGAATCTGTAAAATCCCTAACACTTGACTGCCCGTACAAATTTGGGCACCCAAGAGTTTAGGAAAACAAAACAAAATAAACTCTGGGTCTGTCATGGGACTGGTGTGAGTAAACTCCAACCATTTGTTTAACTTTCAAAATCGTTTCGAAAGAAGGATAATAGTAAGACCAGCCCACACATAAACATGGACGGTTTTTACCTTACTATAACCCAAAACACTTGATACGAAAATCCAGTGATATTATAATAGTGTCTAAATCAAAAAAATAAAATCTAGTGGAACGCTTGCATCTCACTCTCCACATACATAGTATAAAATCAAAAACCATAGGGTGCTTATTGGAAATTGGATTTCCAACAATGACAAGGTATGGAACCACATTCCGATAGTGTATCTCTAGAGAGGAATACACTGGGTTCAACAAGAACGTCTTGCAACCCGGCCCATACATGACCGACCACTCATTTCGCTTGAGTGTATCGAATGTATATCACCAACGGTTGGGATCAGCAACCGTTTTCCGAATGGGACAACATCGAATAGAATAAGGAATTAAATGAATCTCTAAATAGGTGATTATACATCCAAATTGGAGCGACCCACATAGCCATGCTGCCTGCCCGATTTTTGTTATTTCCCGGTTGTTGAGGCCTGAGGCTATGATTACTTTCTATTCATTGATAGCCCAATCACTTTGAATGCCACATTGTCAGATCCATTAATCACTAATTGATTTGCACAAATATTCTGGATGTTATGCTAAGGGAATAAATCTGTTGCAACCATATATATTTATACAGATCAACTCATGCGATCATTGGAAATACTTTGTCAGACATTCGTCCATATACGTTCGTTCTGGGATTGAACGAATCCAAAGGCACAATTTCTATTAATAGAAAAAGCCCTTGCACTTTACTCCATCTTCGATTATCTTCATATAATCTGATTCGCAACGCTACTGCCAATATAGAGTGGTTCTCGAATAATAATCCAACCGGTCTCTCCATATTGACAACCTATTGGCAAACACTTCGATAGTCGGCTATTTAACTATCGAAGAAAAACAAACATCCATTCAATACATCAAACAATCACTGGGCCATTTAATTTATATTTCATTAATTCAAATACTACTCCACTTCCTTTATCAATATTTATTAACTAAATAATTTCAATTATCATCTTGGCCTCTTACCCATTTGGAAAACATTTCCATATCTCGCCTTCTTTTATTTTCTACACTTAGAAAATATTTTCTAACTATAATTGGAGAACATTCCAATTATTTATTTCTTGCTCGACTCATTCAATTCTACCCCAGTAAATATTTATTTATTATATTTCCAAAATTCCATTTATTTGGCTAAAACGAATGTTGTGTAAAACATTGTTACAAACAACCCAAAATATTTCATTCAACTACCTTTTATTCGACCATCGATCTTCGAGACTGAATCGTGCTATTAATCGGCTAAAAATGAAAATAATCAAGTTGGGGAATAACTATATAACAACCCGGAAAATGTGAGCCAATTTAAAATGTTTAAATTGGTTATTTCAAAGAAATTTAAACAATGGAATAGAAGATTTCAATAAAATAATGAATTAGAAATAGTGCGGCAGTTTGAAAATTTAAATTCAAACTTTGAATGACTGTACCAGGTGCAAAATGAAATAGATTTTAGTGAAACTAAAAGCATTTAAATCTATTTATGAATATCTTTCTAACGAATCTGAAAAATCGAAGTTTCATAGCAGGAATCAAAAGTTACGGCCAAATGAATTTTCAGAAAGGTCGCTATAGAGAATATATAGCCCTTGAAAATAGACATTTTGCAAACGACCTCGGAATTCAACGAAACCTCTTTTGTTGGATCCGGGATGTCAAATTATTGCTAGGTTTCAAATTTCATAATTTTTGAAGCTAGTATGTGAGCGTGGAAAAAGAAAACGCGTTTGGTTAATTTCTGTTAAATTGGATCGACCAGAAAATGACCATTTTTCAAACGATCTCAGATTTCGACGAAACTAGTTTTGTTGGGACTGTAGCGTCAAAACATAGCTGGATTTATTTTTCTGGAATTTTTCGAATCAGTTTGTGGCCCTAGCAAATTGAAATGTACGTTCAAAACTGAATTTGAATGTTTTATATTTTAATTTGAAGAATAACTGACTGTAACAGTCAAATTAACCTATGAAACATATGCCATTGTGTCCAGGATGGGGTATTTAGCTAGAGGCAACGGTCATTGGGTTTGAATTGGTGTTCGTGTGGAGAAACGCTATTTTAAAATTTTAATAAACCATCGACCAATAGGATTTCTCCTTTCATAATAAAAAATTATATCTCAAAACCCCCGTAACCCTCGATCTCGACGGCGGAAGCCATTTCCCCGCTTCCCAGGCGATTTCCGATCGCCACAGGTAGAACCAGCCCCACCCCCAGTTGAACTTTTTGTAGTTCTCCTCCCCCTCTTCAAATCCATATAAAGAACTCCCGCTATCGTCGCTCCTACCTCGAGATCTCCCCCTCCAAAGCCCTGAACTTTCATGCGCCGCCACCCCTCAATCGCGCCACCGAGTTGAATGCCACCATCGGCGATTGGAAGCCCCCTCCTTCCTCTTCGACGTGGTACAAGCTGATTCCAATATCGTGCAACCATTTGTTCGATAAATCAAAACTTAGTTTTGAACAAACGTTGAAAGGTATCGACTTTGGTATGTTTAAATTGAAAATAACACTTTTAAGTGTTGCAAACTTTGAAAAATCATATATTTATGGTGTATTAACGAAATTTGATGAAACAGGAGACACCGTGACCGCAAGGACGCTCACTACAATCTAGAAGAGACCGCGGATGTTTCCTGAGCTAGCTACGATTTTTAGCATCTTGAAAACCAATATGAGATTTCTAAACTGAAATGTGAATAGAAATGTGATGTATAAATTATATGAGCGAAATAAAAATTATATACGTGTTGTATACCTCATGTACACGCGTTGTATAAGTTGTATGAGCGAAGTATGAATAATACATGCATAGTATAAATGATATGTGTGTTGGAATGGAAATAAAATATATTTATATACGAATATTTATATACTCCCCTCGTCCATAAACCATGGACGATATTTATTGATTGTGAATTGGTGTGAAAATTTTGGTGAATAATGCGAATGGTTGATAGAATTGTTTGTGGTTGATATTGTTTGGTTATGGTTGAAAAATACCCATTTGTGATTTAAATAAATTGTGGAAAAGAAAAATCATAATCACCTGCATGCGAATTAGATGTATGATATCCCCATTGTCAAAAACCGCGAGGTCTTAAGGTAGAGCGAGGTGCCGTACTCGGGATGGTGCCGGTTTTAACTACCTTGCCGTTATGCTGCCGAAATTTTGAATAATATTCATGTGTTAGAATTATTTTCATATGTTGAAATTATTTTCATATGTTGAAATTATTTTCATGTGTTGAAACAAAAGTCATGTGTTGAAACGATATCCATGTGTGGAAATGCTCATGTTTGAGAAGCTCATGTGTTGAGAAGTTCATGTGTTGAATAAAAAGATCGAACAATAAAAATTACGTTTTTATTGAGAATATGAAGTGTTAAAAACATTTATGTGTTGAATAAATATTTTTGATGATAAAAATACCATTTTTATCATGTGTGTGAATTGCTAAAAATATACAAGTGTTGAAATAAATATTTGTTTGCTATGAATATTATTTTTAACATGCATAGGAACTAAATAAAATATTCATGTGTTGAAATATATTTTAGTTCACCAAAAATATTGTTTTTAAGTGAAACGTGAAGTGTTAAAAATAACCCTAAGTGGAAATAAACCTTTGTTCGCTAGAAATATATTTTTTAGCTTAGTTTTGCACATATATATACATGTGTTGAACAGGGAATGGATTAGCTGTTGAGTAAAGAATTTATTTGCGTGCCCGACAAATAGGTAAACCTTAATGAGTTGGATGTGCGAATTTTATTATTATATCAACTCCTGTGAATGCCATTGGATGCGGAGTGCTAGTTGTTCTGTGTGTAATAATAAACATCGCCATAGGATAGTAACAATTAATTTTGAACTACACTACATTGCATACTTCTTGTCGATAGGCATACTTCATCATATACCACATAAGCATTTGGAGCTTGTGTGATGAGGTTGAAGATTTACCATACGAGCGAGAGGCTTGTATGGCGATGACTATATATTACAGGTTGAACTGATGACTGATCTGGACTATATAAATCAAAACGGTAAATTACAAGATTAATAAAAACCCCACACGGGTCTGGAGATTACAATAAACACGTCTCTCTAATCATTAAGGCACAAAAACCATTTATAGAGTGACGAGAATTTATTCTCTGGAGTTATGATCTATACACACTCTCCTGTGGATACCGGAATATATCACTATAAATATGTGTATGCTTATTAGGATTTATTGGGTACCTAATACGGACCAATAAATTTCCAAACCCCTTCCCGTACAAAGGAGGTTATGGCGAAATTTTTCGAAATATAAGGTGTTAGTGAAATATTTGAAGTGAAAACGATATTGAAATCGTCGAATGAATTATATATATATATAAATATAAATTAAATTAAAATGAATCGAGGTCGTGCAGTTCGTGTTTTGAAATCATAACTTCAGACGATTATACCGAAAGATCCGACCATTGGATTTTCACGAAACTGGAACCGTTGGGTTCGCTTTGGGAATATCTTTCCAATGATATAAACTTTGTTGAAATCCAACGGTTAGATTTTCATATATGTGTAAAACAAATTTTGGAAAAAACAGCGCCAGTGCTTGGCACGACCTGAAACGTTGTTTAATTAAATATGGTCGTTTTTAAATAAATAAAAATGGCGATATATCGTTATAAAATATTATAGACGATATAGAGTGGAAATAAACCGATTCTGCTTGGTTCGCTTGATATTTGATGGTTGAATGTGTTTGACATGAAAATTATACTGAAGAACTGAAATGTGAATGTCGAATGATTTAACCATGTGAAGAATTGATTTGAAAATCTAAATAAACGTGGATTATTTGAAAAGGTCGAGTTAATTCTCATTTCAAATAATCGATCGACGGTTATAAGTCGAAGAGTTGAAGACTGTTCAAGACCGATGACCTTCACATTGGATGGATGGGCGCTACTAATGCTCGTGATTGGAGTAGCTACCTTGAAGGAGCTAAAGTAGTAGCCGTTCGGACGTAATGTTGATTGTACGGATATGCGAGGAATTTGGTGCCTCCGGCTTCGTTCAAACCCAGAACGAACTGGTAAATGGACTGTGTGTCTGACATTGGATTTTGTTCTGTGTTGATTGATCTCTATTAAATATATATCTGTTTGGCAGTGGAAAATTTATTCTCTTGCTTAATGCCCTTCTCTCAGACGTACGAGCTTAGAGGTTATATATCGATAGAAATCAGTCGCATGGAGTGGATTTCCTGTGTGGCACGCCTAAGTGGCATATGATCAAGGCTTCTATTGCAAAGCAAAGTCGTGTGGTTGATGATCAAAGCATGGCCTGTATGGCGTAGCTTTGTGTATAGCGTGGATTCACGAGCCTCACACCTCGGTATGAGTCAAAAACGGGATAGTGACTGCAGGTAGAACACGACGTTTCTTTCTAGCTACAGTGGTTTCAGTGACTTACCAGCTCTGACATTTATATATACTTTTCGCCTGTGTGGTTATTGGAATGCGAGGCGCCTCGGTTATAGGTCTGTAAGGATCGGAAAATGTGTGATTCAGGAATAACTAATCCTCAAAAGTAAGAGAGGACCGGCCCTGAAGATCCAAGGATTGCTGTGTGCGGTCCTGGGACATTTGCTAGAGTGTCTCGAACGGAGAGGAGCTTGCCCCTTGCCTCGACTCATGATGAAATCCAATTTCCAATACGAAATTGCGGATGTGATTGTATTACTAGTATGGCGACATAGTCGATGGTAGCTATGCCGCCTAAGATTGATATTTATGATTGAATTTGCTTTTGAAACATATATGCACTAGTAATAATATCAAACACCCTTGTTTTATTCGTATGAAGCATTTCTTAGCCATTATACGGTAAAACTCTATCTTCCGGCTTGCGTTGCATTGTGTGATGGGACCTGAGTCTTATAATGGCTTCATTTTTATAAAAAGCATTACGATGATTTAATAATTTACTTTATTTCATGCACTAGCACTCATTGGAGTAAACCCGTTCCGCGAAAGTGGCGTGGTCCTTTGATTTGCCTAATTATTGTTGTTAATTAGTTAAGTAGATTTGTAACGACCCGGCGATTTTCGACTCCGAAAAACGACACAAAACCCAGCGTCGACTGTTCAGACATCGAAAACACCGGACCATTAATAGAAAGAAATTAGAGGGTGAGATAGAAAAGATAGAACTAATAGAATAGAAGAAGAAGAAGAACACAACTGAGCAGAATCAGAGTAAACACGAATCTCACAGCGGAACGAATAAAATATGTTATATAACATAACTTTGAAATACAAAACTGTATTGTATATACATACCATTATCAGAGTACAATACATCATATCACAGCGGAAATAGTCTCTAAATACTAACGGTGAAGCCTTCTGCTTTTAGCTCCTTCAAGCGTATCTGTAAAAGCCTGAAACACTTGACTGCCCGTACAAATTTGGGCACCCAAGAGTTTAGGGAAAACAAACAAAATAAACTCTGGGTCAGTCATGGGACTGGTGTGAGTAAATTCCAACCATATGGCTTAACTTTGAAAAATCCTTTTTGAAACAAAAAGGATAATAGTAAGACCAGCCCACACATAAACATGGACGGTTTTTACCTTACTATAACCCAAATCATTATTGATATCAAAATCCAGTGATATTATAATAATGTCTAATCAAATAAATAACCAAATAGTAGAACGCTTGCATCTCACGCTCTACATATATAGTATAAAATCAAAAACCGCAGGGCGCTTATTGGAGATTGGATTCCAACTATGACAAGGTATGGGACCACCTTCCGATAATGTATCTCTAGAGGCAAATACACCTGGGTTCAACAAGAACGTCTTGCAACCCGGCCCACACATGACCGACCACTCATTTCGCTTGAGTGTATCGAATGTATATCACCAACGGTTGGGCTCAAACCACCGTTCCCGAATGGGCAGAATCGATAGATTTAGAAACAAAAGGAATTTCTCTAGATAGGTGATTATACACCCTAATGGGTGCGACCCACATAGCCATGCTGCCTGCCCGATTTTTGTCATTTCCCGGTTGTGAAGCTTGAGGCTACATCTACCTTTTAGAACATCTGGCCACCATACACTTTGAATGCCACATCGTCAAACCCGTCAAATCACTAGTTGATCTTCCCAAAATATTACGGGTATAAAAGCCAAGAGAAACGAATTCCTCCGCCACCAGACGTTATATCTTGAAAAGATCGTCTTATGTGACCGTTAGGAATACTCTGTCAGACATTCGTCCATACAAGTTGTCCTGGGACTGGACAAACAGAAAACGCCATTCTGAAACAGGACGACCCTTGCATTTCACTCCGTCTTCAATTTTCTTCAGCATAATTTGCAGCGCTTATGCCTATACGGAGTGGTTTCAGATAGTATATCCAACCGGTCTCCCCGTATAGACAACGATGGTCAAAACACTTCGATAGTCGGTTATTTAACTATCAAAGTAAAAACAAACATCCATTCAAATGTATAACGAGCATCACACAATCACTATCCCCTTTTTATTTAACATTACTTCCCCAATTTTCCATATCTTCCCAGATATATTCCAAGACTCGTTTTAGCCATTTACATCTCTTGGAGAACGTTTCCAGTTATTATGAGCCTATATTCGTCTTTGTTCCCCACCCAACATAATACTCCTATATTTCTTTGGGCAAAACATCGTCACTTATTTCTTTAGAATAAGTAGATTCAAACCAACTGTCTTTATTCCCTAGGGAGTAACGCTATATACAAAAATCACGCTTAGCTTGGCCAACAGCGTTAATTTAACATTATGGTTCAAAACTTGTCATACGCTGTAATATTCCCATTTTTAACTAATCTCGACACAACCGTCACGCCTAAACCTCAACAGCGTTATTTTATCGCTATAGTTCACAGACTTGCAATATGCTATTATACTCCACTTTATAATTAATCTCAACGCCTCTTTCCGTTACAAAAGTCTTGATATCTTTTTCCGTTACAAAAATCTTGGCATTTATTTCCGTTACAAAGATCTTGGCTTTTATTTCCGTTACAAAAATCTTGGCTTTTTAAATATGATTTTATGATGTCCTATCCTTATTTGAAAACTCGGTTTAAAATTATTTACATTGGTCATTAACCCTTCACTCCATCTTCCTTAAACATTTCTCTTTAGACTTCTCTTATCTAAACTCGATCACGTTCTTTGTCCTTTTGGCAATTTACTTCTTATTCATATTATGATACCCAATTCAATAAAACATCTCAATATAACTTAATACCAGTTTATACTAGAATTTCTATTATAATTTAAACCTCGCTTTAATTATAAAAATATAATTTTTATAATTGCCTTTGTTGATTTGTCTGACAGTCAATCCACTTCTTAACAAAATGGGTTTACGGTTGACTGTCGTTGATATCGTTTATTTACCAAATCAATATAACGTTGAATTTCCATTCAACATGGTTCAAACAGTGCACAAACAGTACATCTAAATATTTAGGAATCCGGTTGAGTTCCTCCAACCGATTTCCGCATCCATAGGTGTTATTCAAATCAGTATCCAACCAATGATGTGTGCATATGCAATGATATATATTTATTTCAACCAATTTAACTGTAATTTACCTAATCAACCATCACACAACATTCAACCATTATTTAAAATATAATTAAAATATTTTAAAATAAAACAGAGTTAGTGAATTTACTCACCTTGGCGCGTTAACCGTTAAATAACGATTTGCGTCACTTGATTAAACCAGGCGTTCAATTCTGCCATAAAATCCGTAACGACGTCCAAATGGTTCCACCCCAGCTTTATAACATAACATGCATCTGCTCGATCCCATTTCAACGCCAACTAAATCCTATTGCGCTCTCACATAAAATTATCCTCCTTTATTTCCAGTCCGAAACCGTGAATAAACATTATGGCATGCTGTGGTCTCCCCTTCACGATATATAGATATATGTAAATTATTCCTTTTTGTATATACGGGCCTACTTCCCTTTTGAAATCGGCCCACACCACTTCAATGCCCAAGCCTGCCATGTGATGACAGTATCCCCTCCTTTCTGTTACACAAAATAGCGCTCCTTCTTTTTCCATGTAAACGCTACTTCCTTCATCAGCTCATATCATTGATCACTAACTCACGCTCGTCCTCGTCCTGGCGCCGAGCAGTCCTTGACTGTCGACCCTAGGAACTGGCTTCACTTCAGTAAAAGGATGTTCAAAGCTTTGCAAACCCTTGGAAGTTATGAAGAAACAACCGTTTAAATCGACGCTCCTTTTTAAAAGTAACTTGTTTTTAATTACCCTTAATACCGGTGATCCCTCCCAAGCATAATACGCCCAGACCATTATACAATGATCTCTTGAGAATGCGACACTGCTTCTTGTTAACATTTCTTCTTTGGCTTGTATAGATTCTTGTTCCCAAGCGTGTGTACTCAAAATGAACGGGTTCCCTTTTCTACTATTTTATTTTCTTTTTATATAGACCGTGGACCTTACTTAACAAACCATCCTACTGCTTCACGTCCAACTCCACTCCATTGAAAATACCACATCTCCACTCCCTTTTCACCATGGTTTTGAGCGCAACAGTCTCCATCCCCTTCATCCATTCATGTGCCTTCCCTTCCTTCCTTGCAGCCAACACCATTCTTCCTTTCCTAACACCAACGTCTTCTGCCCTCTTCACCAAACCCAGTATTTCCTTCCACCATGTCATTTTCATGCACGTCCCCATCCGCACACATCACGTCCAGTCTTCACCACCTTCAACAAAAACAGCAGAGACCGAAACAAAACGATTGGGGCGTCCCATAGGATTTTGTGGAGAAGAATATTGTGTTTTATATTTTGCTTATCGCCATTAAAGCTTTTTGTTCCTGGAAGATGATTGAGAGAATGGGAAGACTTCTCTATTTATAGCTACAAGGATCCGTGGGTGCCAAGTAATAGTGATGAGTAGGATTATAGGGTAGCTGTTAAATAAAATGCTTGGCATGTGCCCTCTGTTCTTTGGCGTGTACATACTAGGGTAGAACTAGGTTGCTGTTGATTTGTTACTGAGTCGTCTTAGGCAAGTTTAGGATGGGATGTGATTTAGCTTTGCAGGTTTTGGTCTACAGATGTGAAGACATAGGACACGTGAAACTTAAGCTCAAGGGAGTAGAAAGATATAGGTCTGTCTAATTTCTCCTTAGGTCATGTAGTCATTGTACGATACTTGGAGATGAAGTATCACACATGTATTTAATTTAAATAAAATCTTCATATTTTATGCTGAACGTCCTACTCGGTAAGGCACGATAAGTCTGTTGCAATTTATAAACTAAAACGGTGTAAAGGTGGTGTTACGTTGAGTACATGATTTTTCCCGTTCATGCCCGAACTACTATGGACAGAAATAATGATACGACTGTGTCCAGCGAGATATCACGATCCCAAAAATATAATAATATCGGTAGGTTGACTCATACTGTGAAACCCCAAAATATCGATATAGGGTGCAAAATACATCAAATAAAAAGTTGCATATTTAATTAATTAAAAATTATAGTAAAATTCTAAAAATTAAATTATCACTGCGTCTCAAAAGAACCTTGTCTAAATTCGAAACCGATAAGAAGTTATTTCAAATAAACCGTTATGGTCGATATACGATTTCATAGCGACTTTCTGAATATTTGATTTTGACATATCTTGCAATCTATACGCCGAAATCTCAATATTTCACTTCTGTTAGAAAGATACAGTTCAACAGATTCCAACGTTTCTTGTTTTGCAGAAATCCGATTTATAACGAGTCTTGTATACTCAGTTGAAGATCAGGACGTTAAATCACGAACTGCAGCGTCGTTATGAGCTCGATTATATTAAATATATATTTATATACGTTCAACTTCGTTTTAATTAATATATGAACCACTTATATTACGATTTCAGTATTTAAACTGATTAAATATTCGAATACAAACCGATAAAAATGCGGGACATTACATTCCTTCCCCCTTAAAATAATTTCGTCCTCGAAATTGCTAAGATGGGGAAAATGCTACAATCTCTGTTGCAAACAGGTTAAAAATCTTTTTGGTTTACTTCATAATTTCAATTTTCAACTAAACTGGTCAAAATATTAATTCCCTTCTTTGTAACGAAAATTTTTAAAATTCTGAAAATTTTATAACACTTTAATTTTCGGAGAATTTCGTCAGCCTCTCTGCTGCACGGTTCATTCGGTACTATTACAACATGCCACTCTGGGCCTTCTCCCTTTATCGGGCATCTAACTTTCTCGTCTTCATTTGCAATCCATTCAGCATACCCGAATATATCTCCAACTGATCTCGAGTCAGTTTATCTTCAATGAATAATTTTCTTACATCCCGACTCAAATTTCTTTTTCAAACTCCAGTTCAATTCCAATTCCAAATAATCAAATTTCCCAACCAAGTTCGGTTCCCTTTCCAATCTCAATTCACCACTCAACTACTTGGTCAAGTCAAATCCTTATTCCGGTACGTTTTCCACTTACTTGGCTTCAATTCAACTCAAATTTTATTTGGCTTATCTAAATCCTCTGTTTATTTACTTCATAAGTAAAAATTTCAAATTTCAAATCCCTGGGATTTTTTTTTCATATCAGTTTGAAATCATATATTTATTTGAAACATAGAAATTCAAAATATTTGAATTTCTGAACAACTTATTTCAAAACAAAATCTTTGGTAGTAATCCGTCACTTAGAACTCGAAAATGAACACCGATAATGCCGCGGTTCATCATCGGAATTTATTTCCCAGCGATCAAGGTGAGTTCAATACTATATTCCTTTCAAAACCATTTTTAAACACTTCCTTTTTGGAAATTACTTCAAAAATATCTTTCCAACACTTAGAAAATTTCCCAGGATCTTAAAATTTCCTTATATAATTCAAAATTCAATTTCAAACACCAATTCCAGTTTCTGAGATTTTAACTCCAATTCTGGTTTACATTCAGATTCAATCCATCTGATTTCGCTTATACGAATTCTCATTGGTTATATACCATTTCACTTATAACCTTATTCGATTATAATTACAATTAACACACCCAATATATTATAACAATTCCAATATATATGCTTTCTTTATATCAAAATATATTTCGGGTAAGATTATTTCATTTACCCTCTTCTCCAAAACATACCGTGTCGAATTGCTCTATTCAAGAGTTTAGAAACACCTATCGATACAGTTTGCATTACTGTTTCGACCAGAATTCATAAACCACTCGCCAAACCAATCAACACAATATAAAACAGTTTTAATATTAATTTACAAATACGCGCTCATATATATACACTCAAACTCAATCTAAGGTACTGCTAACCTTATCTCTATTGAGTCACGCCACAGAGCCAAGGTAATCACTTAACCTTTAGCTCTGATACCACTGTAACGACCCGGCGATTTTCGACTCCGAAAAACGACACAAAACCCAGCGTCGACTGTTCAGACATCGAAAACACCGGACCATTAATAGAAAGAAATTAGAGGGTGAGATAGAAAAGATAGAACTAATAGAATAGAAGAAGAAGAAGAACACAACTGAGCAGAATCAGAGTAAACACGAATCTCACAGCGGAACGAATAAAATATGTTATATAACATAACTTTGAAATACAAAACTGTATTGTATATACATACCATTATCAGAGTACAATACATCATATCACAGCGGAAATAGTCTCTAAATACTAACGGTGAAGCCTTCTGCTTTTAGCTCCTTCAAGCGTATCTGTAAAAGCCTGAAACACTTGACTGCCCGTACAAATTTGGGCACCCAAGAGTTTAGGGAAAACAAACAAAATAAACTCTGGGTCAGTCATGGGACTGGTGTGAGTAAATTCCAACCATATGGCTTAACTTTGAAAAATCCTTTTTGAAACAAAAAGGATAATAGTAAGACCAGCCCACACATAAACATGGACGGTTTTTACCTTACTATAACCCAAATCATTATTGATATCAAAATCCAGTGATATTATAATAATGTCTAATCAAATAAATAACCAAATAGTAGAACGCTTGCATCTCACGCTCTACATATATAGTATAAAATCAAAAACCGCAGGGCGCTTATTGGAGATTGGATTCCAACTATGACAAGGTATGGGACCACCTTCCGACAATGTATCTCTAGAGGCAAATACACCTGGGTTCAACAAGAACGTCTTGCAACCCGGCCCACACATGACCGACCACTCATTTCGCTTGAGTGTATCGAATGTATATCACCAACGGTTGGGCTCAAACCACCGTTCCCGAATGGGCAGAATCGATAGATTTAGAAACAAAAGGAATTTCTCTAGATAGGTGATTATACACCCTAATGGGTGCGACCCACATAGCCATGCTGCCTGCCCGATTTTTGTCATTTCCCGGTTGTGAAGCTTGAGGCTACGTCTACCTTTTAGAACATCTGGCCACCATACACTTTGAATGCCACATCGTCAAACCCGTCAAATCACTAGTTGATCTTCCCAAAATATTACGGGTATAAAAGCCAAGAGAAACGAATTCCTCCGCCACCAGACGTTATATCTTGAAAAGATCGTCTTATGTGACCGTTAGGAATACTCTGTCAGACATTCGTCCATACAAGTTGTCCTGGGACTGGACAAACAGAAAACGCCATTCTGAAACAGGACGACCCTTGCATTTCACTCCGTCTTCAATTTTCTTCAGCATAATTTGCAGCACTTATGCCTATACGGAGTGGTTTCAGATAGTATATCCAACCGGTCTCCCCGTATAGACAACGATGGTCAAAACACTTCGATAGTCGGTTATTTAACTATCAAAGTAAAAACAAACATCCATTCAAATGTATAACGAGCATCACACAATCACTATCCCCTTTTTATTTAACATTACTTCCCCAATTTTCCATATCTTCCCAGATATATTCCAAGACTCGTTTTAGCCATTTACATCTCTTGGAGAACGTTTCCAGTTATTATGAGCCTATATTCGTCTTTGTTCCCCACCCAACATAATACTCCTATATTTCTTTGGGCAAAACATCGTCACTTATTTCTTTAGAATAAGTAGATTCAAACCAACTGTCTTTATTCCCTAGGGAGTAACGCTATATACAAAAATCACGCTTAGCTTGGCCAACAGCGTTAATTTAACATTATGGTTCAAAACTTGTCATACGCTGTAATATTCCCATTTTTAACTAATCTCGACACAACCGTCACGCCTAAACCTCAACAGCGTTATTTTATCGCTATAGTTCACAGACTTGCAATATGCTATTATACTCCACTTTATAATTAATCTCAACGCCTCTTTCCGTTACAAAAGTCTTGATATCTTTTTCCGTTACAAAAATCTTGGCATTTATTTCCGTTACAAAGATCTTGGCTTTTATTTCCGTTACAAAAATCTTGGCTTTTTAAATATGATTTTATGATGTCCTATCCTTATTTGAAAACTCGGTTTAAAATTATTTACATTGGTCATTAACCCTTCACTCCATCTTCCTTAAACATTTCTCTTTAGACTTCTCTTATCTAAACTCGATCACGTTCTTTGTCCTTTTGGCAATTTACTTCTTATTCATATTATGATACCCAATTCAATAAAACATCTCAATATAACTTAATACCAGTTTATACTAGAATTTCTATTATAATTTAAACCTCGCTTTAATTATAAAAATATAATTTTTATAATTGCCTTTGTTGATTTGTCTGACAGTCAATCCACTTCTTAACAAAATGGGTTTACGGTTGACTGTCGTTGATATCGTTTATTTACCAAATCAATATAACGTTGAATTTCCATTCAACATGGTTCAAACAGTGCACAAACAGTACATCTAAATATTTAGGAATCCGGTTGAGTTCCTCCAACCGATTTCCGCATCCATAGGTGTTATTCAAATCAGTATCCAACCAATGATGTGTGCATATGCAATGATATATATTTATTTCAACCAATTTAACTGTAATTTACCTAATCAACCATCACACAACATTCAACCATTATTTAAAATATAATTAAAATATTTTAAAATAAAACAGAGTTAGTGAATTTACTCACCTTGGCGCGTTAACCGTTAAATAACGATTTGCGTCACTTGATTAAACCAGGCGTTCAATTCTGCCATAAAATCCGTAACGACGTCCAAATGGTTCCACCCCAGCTTTATAACATAACATGCATCTGCTCGATCCCATTTCAACGCCAACTAAATCCTATTGCGCTCTCACATAAAATTATCCTCCTTTATTTCCAGTCCGAAACCGTGAATAAACATTATGGCATGCTGTGGTCTCCCCTTCACGATATATAGATATATGTAAATTATTCCTTTTTGTATATACGGGCCTACTTCCCTTTTGAAATCGGCCCACACCACTTCAATGCCCAAGCCTGCCATGTGATGACAGTATCCCCTCCTTTCTGTTACACAAAATAGCGCTCCTTCTTTTTCCATGTAAACGCTACTTCCTTCATCAGCTCATATCATTGATCACTAACTCACGCTCGTCCTCGTCCTGGCGCCGAGCAGTCCTTGACTGTCGACCCTAGGAACTGGCTTCACTTCAGTAAAAGGATGTTCAAAGCTTTGCAAACCCTTGGAAGTTATGAAGAAACAACCGTTTAAATCGACGCTCCTTTTTAAAAGTAACTTGTTTTTAATTACCCTTAATACCGGTGATCCCTCCCAAGCATAATACGCCCAGACCATTATACAATGATCTCTTGAAAATGCGACACTGCTTCTTGTTAACATTTCTTCTTTGGCTTGTATAGATTCTTGTTCCCAAGCGTGTGTACTCAAAATGAACGGGTTCCCTTTTCTACTATTTTATTTTCTTTTTATATAGACCGTGGACCTTACTTAACAAACCATCCTACTGCTTCACGTCCAACTCCACTCCACTGAAAATACCACATCTCCACTCCCTTTTCACCATGGTTTTGAGCGCAACAGTCTCCATCCCCTTCATCCATTCATGTGCCTTCCCTTCCTTCCTTGCAGCCAACACCATTCTTCCTTTCCTAACACCAACGTCTTCTACCCTCTTCACCAAACCCAGTATTTCCTTCCACCATGTCATTTTCATGCACGTCCCCATCCGCACACATCACGTCCAGTCTTCACCACCTTCAACAAAAACAGCAGAGACCGAAACAAAACGATTGGGGCGTCCCATAGGATTTTGTGGAGAAGAATATTGTGTTTTATATTTTGCTTATCGCCATTAAAGCTTTTTGTTCCTGGAAGATGATTGAGAGAATGGGAAGACTTCTCTATTTATAGCTACAAGGATCCGTGGGTGCCAAGTAATAGTGATGAGTAGGATTATAGGGTAGCTGTTAAATAAAATGCTTGGCATGTGCCCTCTGTTCTTTGGCGTGTACATACTAGGGTAGAACTAGGTTGCTGTTGATTTGTTACTGAGTCGTCTTAGGCAAGTTTAGGATGGGATGTGATTTAGCTTTGCAGGTTTTGGTCTACAGATGTGAAGACATAGGACACGTGAAACTTAAGCTCAAGGGAGTAGAAAGATATAGGTCTGTCTAATTTCTCCTTAGGTCATGTAGTCATTGTACGATACTTGGAGATGAAGTATCACACATGTATTTAATTTAAATAAAATCTTCATATTTTATGCTGAACGTCCTACTCGGTAAGGCACGATAAGTCTGTTGCAATTTATAAACTAAAACGGTGTAAAGGTGGTGTTACGTTGAGTACATGATTTTTCCCGTTCATGCCCGAACTACTATGGACAGAAATAATGATACGACTGTGTCCAGCGAGATATCACGATCCCAAAAATATAATAATATCGGTAGGTTGACTCATACTGTGAAACCCCAAAATATCGATATAGGGTGCAAAATACATCAAATAAAAAGTTGCATATTTAATTAATTAAAAATTATAGTAAAATTCTAAAAATTAAATTATCACTGCGTCTCAAAAGAACCTTGTCTAAATTCGAAACCGATAAGAAGTTATTTCAAATAAACCGTTATGGTCGATATACGATTTCATAGCGACTTTCTGAATATTTGATTTTGACATATCTTGCAATCTATACGCCGAAATCTCAATATTTCACTTCTGTTAGAAAGATACAGTTCAACAGATTCCAACGTTTCTTGTTTTGCAGAAATCCGATTTATAACGAGTCTTGTATACTCAGTTGAAGATCAGGACGTTAAATCACGAACTGCAGCGTCGTTATGAGCTCGATTATATTAAATATATATTTATATACGTTCAACTTCGTTTTAATTAATATATGAACCACTTATATTACGATTTCAGTATTTAAACTGATTAAATATTCGAATACAAACCGATAAAAATGCGGGACATTACAAGATTTCTCATACCAGTCCCATGACTGACTCGTAGTTTGTTTCACCTTGAAAATTCGGGTGCCCTTATTTTCACATGGGCAGGCTAGTAACAGGTAGCTGGCATATTTTGGCTTTGCACCGCAGCAGAGGTGCACTTTTGGCTCATGGCGAGGCTTGACTACACGTTGATGACTATGATTTTTCCTTCATTATTATATATGTATTATGATTCCGCCTCAGGCGATGTAGACTGATGTTTCGCGTATGTACTCCCTATGTATATGATTCCGCCTCAGGCGATGTAGACTGATTATGTATTATTATGCACTAAGTTGTATCCTGCACTGTGCTCTCTGATGTGGTGATATATATATGATTTCGCTGCCATATTTGTGTAAATTATTCTATTTCCTGCTTACGCTATTATCTGTACTATGCTAATGACGATTAATGTGTTATATTCCAATGATTATCGTTAACACCATAGCACGGGGTTTTGAGATCGTCACAAACTACCTCTCAGACCTTGACTGAAAACATCATTTAACTTCAAAACAGACAAGACTGCTAACTCGAACAATCAACACCATATTAAACCAATTTCCCATTTCTAAAACGTATATGCTTTTTCTCTTTCTATTCTTACTCGATTTAAATTCACATATTTTCTTTTTGTTTATAATATCCTATTTTTAGTTCGTTTTCTTATGGAATTCTATAGATATCGATACATTGATTTTTAATTATCAAAATTTCTTAAAAATATTCTAACTCCTAAAATTTCCGGAAAATTTCATCATAACCTCCCTTGTACCGGGAGCATCGGGATATTTCAAATAGCCTCCCATGGCCCTCACCAATCCAAAAAAAAAAAAAAAACCAAGCGGCTTGCCGATACGGCGGATAAAATCTCATATATGAAATTAAACATGTACCTTTTTGTCGGGCACATAAATTAAAATCTTCATATACTTCTTCCAATACCTGTCTAATCACATGTTCACCTGTTTCCAATTCAATTCAACTCAATCCAATCGTTTGAATTTAGTTTCGCTCATTTATTCTTTAATTAGCTATTTTGCCTATTTCACTTCTTTGTTTGAACATAACATATTCAAAGAACATGTTTAACTTGCTTATAACCAAATTGAATTTCAAATTCAATTCTAGTATCTTTTCGATTTCGAATATAAATTTTCAAATCGAATTTACTTATTCAAAGCCCAATATCAATTCAAAATCTCATTAACTATTTACTACTCAAATTAGTTAATTCTATTCAATAGTCAAACATCTGATTTCCATTTCAAAAATCAATTCATTACTCTCCACTTGAGTTCACATATAATTTACAACTCAGATCTGAAATTTTCTAAATAGAAATTCGGATTTTATTCGCTTAAAATCCTTTTATAAAATTAAATAAACCGTAATGGTTTTTAAATGGTTATGGCGCTATTTTTCTGAAAATTTGATTTTGATATAACTCAAAATCTATTCGACAAAATCCATATTTTTCTCCTCCATCAGGAAACTATTATCAAATCGGTCCTGACTTTCTTGTTTCAAAGAATTCCGACTCCAGTTGAGTTCTATATACTCAATTGAAGTTCGAAACGCCAATTTACGAAATGTCGCGCTGCGGTGAGTTCGTTTTAAATATATTTATATATATAAACATTTAAACTTCGTTTATAATAAGTTCAACTCCATTCTGATTTATTTTTAATATATATCAAATCAAATTTTCCAATTCAACATAATATTTTCGATTATCTATAATTGTCGATTTATCCTTACTCGGTAATAAATTTATTTATACTTCGATCTTCTATATTCAAATTCCATTTCAGTTCTATTTGAATTTCCTATATTCAATTTTCCATTTCAACTTTATTTGAATTCTATATTCAAATTCCCCTTTCAACTCTATTTGAATTTCCTATATTCCATTTCCCATTTCAACTCTATTTGAATTCTATATTGAAATTCTATTTCATTTCTATTTCAAATTCTCTATATTCAAACTCCATTTGAATTTCTATATTCAAATTCTATATTTAAAATTTCTTTATTCGAATTCCATTTCACTTTCTATTTAAATTCTCTTAATCAAGTTTCTATTCAATTTGACTTCTATTTAAATAAAATTCTAATTAATCGAATTCAAATCATAAATCCTTACAGATTTATTTTAGTCTAATTTATATTCTGAACACCAGAATACATTGAATCGTTTATTTCTTTAAAATGATTTTCCCATTTCTATTTTTAAATTCAAAATTGAATTTAAATATTCAAATTATCCAATGATAATTTTTCTCACTTTATTTCTATAAACACTAATTATAATTTCATTTCAATTATCTGATTATCCAACGAAAATCAATCTATTTTATTTATAAACACCATTTATAAATTCACTTCAATGTCTTGTATTATTTAATTTATAAACATCGTTTATAAAATCAATACTTTTTTTATTTATTTTCAAAACAAGTAAGTATATTTAGCCCATTCTATATTCAAATTCTATTAAAAAATAGAATTTCCTTTTTAAATCTCAAAATTTCTTTCACGATATTTTTATAAATCAACATTAAGACCCAGTGATATTTCAAACAATCAAAACAACCAATTATAAATGATAGGTTTTCTAACACATCATATATGATAGTATAGGTGCAAACAAACAAACAAACAGATAATATATTTTTGAGGAATCCGGATGGATCCCTCCAACCTGTTTTTCCTGCATCCACAGATGTTAGTCAATAGAAATAATACCCATCCTGCTTCGAGGCAGGATATCGCAGTATAGAAGGTCATCCACTATCATAGCGTGGGGCATATACGGTAATCATCCGCTAAAGGTACCGCGGGCATCCACTAATGATACTGCGTGAAATCCAACCACCAATATATATATAATAGCAACCACCAAACCTAAATAACTAATATATTTAAGATGCACAACAATATTAAACGCAACCAAACAAGCAACAAACAATTATTTTTAACTGATAAAAATAATTCTAAATAAAAGGTGAGTGAGATTTACTCACCGTGGTTTTCCTTTGCTAAATATCCAATCAAATTCCAACTCGTCTTAGCCACAAATCATCTCGAATTTCTTACATGAATTTATTCCTAAAATATTTTATTTTAAATTTAACGATTAAACATGATTCATTTAAATTTACTTAACAAATAAATTAACTATTCTATGAATTTAAATTTATTAAAACATAATTTACCTTAGTCACCAACACTACACATCCGTCTATAGATCAACACAGTAATCACCACCCCATCACCTAGAGATTTCGTCGCTCAATCCTGACCGTCTACAGATCTTCGCCTATTTTGCTTACCAAATCCTCTCCAACTTGCTTTGCATCTCAGCCTCTTTTTGACAACCCCTTTTGCTCCATCTAGACACCCAACTTCCCAAAACTCCACCACATTGAACTCCCAGACCCCTTAACTCGTGACCTCCCAGTTAACACTTCATCAGTCTCCCTACTGCTCAGAAGTACAACCCACTGTCGAACACTTCCTCTTTCATACGCACTCCCTCCTTTTGAAATTACGTCTCCAGGAATCCATGAAAACACAGCCAACGCCCTTCCTCAAACCACCGCGACTCTGACCAGAAGCCATGCAACAACTACACCTAACAGTAACCTTCCAGAAATCGAACTCCCTTAGTCATCTTAAATTTGAAACCCTGAACTTCCAATTTCATCTACATCAGACATCGCACAACCCCTAAAACAACCATCCACATATACTGACACCGTCGCAATTTCTTTTTTCCAAGGTCAACACCGTTCGCAATTTTCATTACCCTATCATCACATCCTCCCCTCGAGCGTCTCCAAGCACTGATGTCGAGCTTTGTAACGGCTGGAAATTTTTGACTCCTCGAGGGTCGAAAATTCCGAGACGTTAGTGAAAGAAAGTAGAGGGTGAGGAAGAAAAGATAGAACTAATAGAATAGAAGAAGAAGAAGAACTTACATCATCAGAGTAAACACGAATCTCACAGCGGAACGAATAAAATATAACATAACTTTGAAATACAAATCAGTACTCGTATATACATACCATTTCAAAGTACAACACTTAACAACACAGCGGAATAATAATAGCTATAATCCTGAAGTCTCCTGCTCCAAGCTCTCCAAGTGTATCTGAAAAATCCCGACTACTTGACTGCCCGTACAAATTTAGGCACCCAAGAGTTTAGGGAAAACAAACAAAATAAACTCCGGGTCAGTCATGGGACTGGTGTGAATAAAACTCCAACACTTGGTTAAATAAAGGATATCTTTATGATATTATAATAATGTCTAAATACAAATAGATATCAATCTAGCAGAACGCTTGCATCTCACGTTCCACATTCATAGTATACAAATAAAACCGTGAGCGCTTATTGGAGATTGGATTCCAACAGACAAGGTATGGGAGCACCTTCCGATCAGTGTACTCTAGAGGAGATACACTAGGGTTCAACAAGAACGTCTTGCAACCCGGCCACACATGACCGTCGACTCATTTAGCTTGAGTGTAACGAATATATTATCACCGATGGTTGGGATCAGCAACCATCCTTCCCGATAAGGGACAACATTGAAATAGATTATAAAGAAGTACAATTGAATATTCTCTAGATGGTGATAATACACCCTGCTTGGGTATGGCCCAACTAGCCATGCTGCCTAGCCCAACTTCTGTTATTTCCCGGTGATGAGGTTTGAGGTCACGTTTATCACTTTGACAGTTTATTGCTTCAATTACTTTGAGTGCCACATCGTCATACCCGCCAAATCAATATCGATTTCTCAAGGCATCACGGGTATAAAAGCTAAGAGAAACGAATTTCTCCGCCACCCAATGTAATACGTTTGAAGAGATCAACATATATGATTCGTTAAGAATACTTTGTCAGACACTCGTCCATATACGTTGTCCTGGGACTGAACAAACCGAAGGCACTATTCAGTGAATCCATCCTACCTAGGCTTTTCAGAATAGCCCTTGCACTTCACTCCGTCTTCAATTATCTTCAGCGTACTTGATTTACAACGCTTATGCTAATACGGAGTGGTTCTTCGGATAATAATCCAACCGGTCTCTCCATATTTACAACGTAAATATGGTCAAAACTTTGATAGTCTGTGATTCAACTATCAAATGAAAACATGTCGGTGTACAAACAACGATCTTATTTACAAATGGAAATTCGATCGATCAATCATCATATGTTCATATTTCCTTATTTCATATATTTAGAAAATATATGTTATTAATCATTGGAAAACATTTCCATAGCTTATTTTCACATCACTATTATTTCGCAACTATCAGTCCCTAACTGTAACTAGTATGAGAACAATTCTCTAAGTATCAATCCGGAAGGTCGAAACCAACATCAGATCGTCACTTAGAAAACCGTTCAACTTACCCTCTCCAGTCAGTTTCTGAATTTGCTTAACTCTATTTCTTAAATTCTTATCATGAAAACATTTCATTTTCTATGTTTAGAAAACATATCTGATTATATTTGGAAAACGTTCCCAAAACTCATTTACGGATTTCAAATGAACGTTGTATAAAACATCGTTACGCTTAATCCATTAATCGCTTATTACCTAACTATATTTCAAATCAACCTTTTCTATCGAACCACAACTATTCCTTTGTCAATTCTGAAGTCAATCAAGTTGGGGTATAATTACCTCGCAGACCTTAATTGAACAACGTCCTTTACTGTGAAATAGATGAAGCTCATCACTCACTTTTTACAATCATCTGTTTACGCAAATTCTCGGATTCAGGTTACGAATCCACTTCTTATATGACAACGTTTGATTATAACTATACCGTTATAATTCCTACCCCTAAAATATCTAACCTAAATTATAAATTTATTTCCTAACTCGAATAATTTAACAGACACCTAATTTCTAAATCAATAACTAAATCTTGATTTAAACCCTGGAAAGTAAATAGTACTTTCCCGAATTCGCTATAATCGAATTCGACGTATAACTCTCTTTCGAGTAATCTCTATTCGATTAACTCTCCATTTTTAATAACTGATATTCGATAAACTCTATTTCGATTAACTCCTATCGAATAACAAATATTCGAATAACTCTTCTTGGTTGGCTCTATTTCATTAACTCTTATCGAATAACCAATATTCGATTTTCTTAAATGTGTCAATTCTTATCGAATAACTAACATCCGATTTAACTTAAATGGATTTACTCTTATCGAATAACTTATTCAATTAACTCAACTTGATTTTCTTAACTCGATTATCTCAACTCGATTTCTTAACTCGATTACTTAACTCGATAAATCTTAACTCGATTACTTAACTCGATAACTTAACTTAACCCAAATCGATTAACTCAACTCTAATCGATTAACTTAATTTGATTTACTCCTTCGAATAACTCATTCGAATAACTTAATTGATTAACTCCTTCGAATAACTAATTCGAATAACTTACCTTCGAATAACTAATATTCAATTTACTCTAACTCGATTAACTTAATTCTAATCGATTTACTCCATTTCGATTCAACTTAATTCAAATCGATTAACTTAACTCAAATTGATTAACTCCTTTCGAATAACTAAATTCGATTTAACTCTTCTCGAATAACTAAATTCGATTAAGTCAAATTGAATAACTAATATTCAATTAACTCTTACGTGTTTAACTCTATTCGAATAACTAATTCGAATAACTTACCTTCGAATAACTAATATTCGATTTACTCTAACTCGATTAACTTAATTCTACTCGATTTACTCCATTTTGATTCAACTTAATTCAAATCGATTAACTTAACTCAAATTGATTAACTCCTTTCGAATAACTAAATTCGATTTAACTCTTCTCGAATAACTAATATTCGAATAACTCTTATTAATTTAACTCTATTCAAATAACTAATTTGAATAACTCTAGCTTGTTTAACTCTATTCGAATAACTAATTCGAATATCTTATATGTGGTTAACTCTATTCGAATAACTAATTCGAATAACTTATATGTGTTTAACTATATTCGAATAACTAATTCGAATAGCTTATATGTGTTTAACTCTATTCGAATAACTAATTCGAATAGCTTATATGTGATTAACTCTATTCGAATAACTAATTCGAATAACTTAACTCTATTCGAATAACTTATTTGATTTACTCCTTCGAATAACTATTATTCGAATACTTTATTTGCTTATAAAGATTTCCCTTTTTATAACGTTTATTCATTAAAAGATTTCCTTTAACAACGTTTATTCATTTATAAAGATTTACTTTTAGTAACGGTTCTTCACTTTATAAATGTTCCTTTAATAACGTTTCTCCCCTTCTAAGGATTTCCCTTTAACAGCGTTTATTTACTTTATCGGTGTTAAAAACAATTTCTACTTCTCTATATAAGTTCAAACTTATATATCCCATTTATCAAACAATAAATATTTTATTTAATTTATAAAACATTATTTATAAATTAAATCTTCTCACTTTATCTGTTAAAAATAGATTTCCTATTTAATATCTCCTTAAAATCTATATCGTGTTATACCCGTGTGCGAAGCACGTGTTTAAATCTATCCTTGTATAATTCTATATATTTTCCGAACAAGTGTTCCTTTATTTATTCCCTAAATAAATATTCCTTTATTCCATTTATTTATAATCTAAATAAATGTTCCTTTATTTATTTCCTAAAATAAATATTCCTTTATATTCTAATTCATTTATTTTCTAAATAAATGTTTCTATTTTATTTCATTTATTTTCTAAATAAATGTTTCCTTTTTCATTTATTTATTTTCAAATTAAATAAATGTTTTCCTTTTATAAAATCCTATCGATTTTATAAATAAGATTCATTTTCAATATAAACATTGAAAATCCCCTTTTCTACGTTCCAGTATTTTCTATGGTATTTAAAAATTGCAAATAACCATGATTAATATCATCTTAACACATACAATCATTAACCAATTATATATCACAGCATATATCAAATCATATGATAAATAGTAAAATAAATGTTGAGGAATCTAGTCTGATTCCTCTAATCTGTCTCCCTGCATCCACAGATGTTAATCACCATATATAACATCACTGTTATTTCAACATGAAATAAACTGATTAAATCAGGATCATGATTTGATTTACGATTCATATATATAACTATATCTACGTTTTCAATCAAATCTATTTAACAGTCCAATTTTATAATTAATACACAGCAATCAATCATTAAAAATATAGTACAGTTTATAAAAATATAAACTGAACAGAGTTAGTGAGATTTACTCACTTTTGCAGTTCATCGTTAAAGAACGATAAACTGTTATTTGATTTGAATCAAACAAATTTATTTCGCCATAAATTCATACAAGCCCCAATCCACTTCCAGTCCGTCTCATTGTAGAGCTCTCGTCCATATGATCCCTACGCAACTTACGGTTCGAATTTCTGATAACGTATGATGAAGATACGATTTATACAAGTTTGAATACCAATTTAAATTAAATAAACACTAAATAAATTAACTCATCGGGCTTTAACCTTTGTCTTCAGCCCATTCAAATATAACAAGGCCCAGCCCCGCTCCTTTTTAAACCCGCTTCTCCCTTTACTATCTTCCCCAAATTAACTCCCGTAACCCACTCCTCCAAATCAGATGTTGACCTCAACGTTGACCCACCACCACTCCTTCTCCGACCACCGATGACTGTCGCCATCACCTCCCTTCGTTTCAGCTCCTCAAACTCCACCCGATGGCCATCGCTAGACCCAACCCGATGCACCTCAAAAACCCTAACCTGCTCCTCACAACGCCTCACCACCTGTCGCATTTCAATCCAAGCCGCCGGAACTTCCCTCAACGCCACCACCAGTTTCGCCTCCTCACTCCAAGTCCACCTGCCACCTTAGCCTGGCCGACACCTCACCCCATCGAAGACAACCCGCAACCCTAGTTCGACTATCCTCACAATGAACTCAAATCGCACCATATAAGAATGGTGTAGAAATGAAGCTCTCCTCCCACTGAGTCCTAAGGAATTTAGTTTAGGATTTTAGGATTTTCTTTGTATTTTAATTTGATTTTTATATTGGGATTTTTTTAACTTGCTGTGATGATGTTATACGGTTATATATACCTGTTTTGGGTTGGTAAGCTTTGTGGTTGTAGGAGGATGTCGCGTGGCCTCTATTTTGGCCAAGAAATATGTTCGGATATTTTTTTATTGATTTTTATATTTTTATTTCTCGATTTTCTGTTTGTCTCCGGCCTTTAAAAATCTCTATGACTATATACGATACCTAAAAATCACCAAACTGGACATGTAGCTAGAGTTCGACATTACGGTCCCAACGGAACTGGTTTCGTCGAATTCCGACTCCGTATGCTCACACAGCGTATTTTTAACTGTC
The DNA here is from genome assembly GCA_030737875.1 of Allium sativum. Classification (NCBI taxonomy): domain Eukaryota; kingdom Viridiplantae; phylum Streptophyta; class Magnoliopsida; order Asparagales; family Amaryllidaceae; genus Allium; species Allium sativum. The sequence goes on from CM060919.1 coordinate 53,040,932, forward strand.
AAAATACTGACTGTTTCTCACTCTAAAAATCCGTACGGCCACACACTGACTCTAAAAATCACGGAACTTGACATCTAACAATAATTTGATGTTGTGGATCCAACAAAACTGGTTTCGTCGAATTCCGACTTCGTTTGCAAAAGTGGCTATTTTTAAAGCTCTAAATAGACGATTTAAATATATAAATATATTTAAATAAATTAAATTAAATATAAATAAATTTATATTATCGTATATCTCCACATATGATATCGTACAGCTCCAGAATATCATATCCGAATTTACAGTTTGATATTTCAGATTTCAGATTTATCGATATTCAATTCATATCGAAAATCCTTTTATAACGTATATAAAGCGTCACAAATTATAAAGGAATTCTACAGCGACTTTTCTGAAATTTGATTTGGACGTACATCAAAATCTACACGACGAATTCCCAGTTTTTCTCTTTCACTAGAAAGATATACTCCACCAGCTCCACACGTTTCTTGTTTCACAGAAATCCGGCTTAAAATGAATCCTGTACATTCAGTTGAAGTCTGAATCGCCAAATAGCGAACTGCCGCGTCGTTTCAAGCTCTTTTTAATTATAATTATAAATTATAAGTTCGAACGTTGTACTTTAAGTTATCGATATCGCCAAATCGATATATAAATCATTAAATAAATTAATTATTCGACAGCTAACAAAACGCGCCATTACAGACTTCCCCCCTTAAAATAATTTCGTCCTCGAAATTGCTAAGTTAGAAAAATGCTACTAACTCTACTAACTAGATTTAAAAATCCTTTTTTGTTTACCTCTAAATTTCAGTTTTCAACTGAACCAATTAATATCGACTAAAATATTAATTTATTTCGACTAACTAAATTTTCAAAAATCCTGAAAATTTTCTGACACCTTAAATTTTCGAAAAATTTCGCCATAACCTCCTTTGTACGGCTCAACACGTCAAACCACAACTCGCCTCTCTAGGCCTCCTCCAATCCAAAAGGAAATCAAAATAGCCAAGCAGCTTGCCAATTCGGCTCATACAATCCAAACTCATATATGATATAAATTTGTACCTTTTTGTCGGGCATTTAACTCTATCCCTTTCATCTGCTACCACTTCAACATATACCAATGTTATCCATTCCAATTGATCTCCAATCAGTTCATATCCTCAAATCCAAATCGAATTTCATTCGAACTCTAATATCAAATTCCAAATTATTGACTTATCAATTTGGTTCCATTCTAGATTATCTCTAATCCAATTCAATTTTATTTAACTCGGTTCAAGTTAAATTTCAATTTATTTTTACCATCTCATTTTATTTAACTTCATTAGTTAAATTTTAATTCCAGAACTTAAGTTCCTGGGTTTCTTTCAAATCAATTTGAAATCATAATGCCAATTCAAAACTTTTGAATTTCTAAACAACTTGTTTTCTCAAAACAATTCAAAAACAAAACCTTTGGTAGTAATCCGTCACTTAGAACTCGAAAATGAACACTGATGATGTCTAGATTCATCATCAGAATCTATTTTCCAGCTATCGAAGTGAGTTCAATACTATATCATTTTCAATTTGAAAAACATTTTCAAAATATCCCAGGAACTTAAAATTTCCTTATTTTAAATTCCAAATTCCAAATTCTGATTTAAATTCATATTTAATTCAAACTTCATATATTACATTCATATGAATTCTGATTGGTCATTTATAACCATTTCACCCTTTTATAATCTTATTCGATTATAATAACAACCAACACATCCAATACATATTGTAATTTCAATATATTTTTCTTATAACCAAATATATTTCGGGTAAAATTACTTCATTTACCCTCTTCCAAAACATACCATGACGGTTCATCGTATTCGAGTGTTTAGTAACCCTTATCGATACAGTGGATCAAACTGATCGACCAGAATTCATAAGCCACTCAACCAATGAGTCTCCACAATATAAAACCATTTTATATTGAATAACAATTACGCGCTCATATATATACACTCAAACTCAATCTAGGATATTACTGATCCCATCTCTATCGAGTTATGCCACAGAGCCAAGGTAATCACTTAACTTAAGCTCTGATACCAACTGTAACAGCTGGAAATTTTCGACTCCTCGAGGGTCGAAAATTCCGAGACGTTATTGAAAGAAAGTAGAGGGTGAGGAAGAAAAGATAGAACTAATAGAATAGAAGAAGAAGAAGAACTTACATCATCAGAGTAAACACGAATCTCACAGCGGAACGAATAAAATATAACATAACTTTGAAATACAAATCAGTACTCGTATATACATACCATTTCAAAGTACAACACTTAACAACACAGCGGAATAATAATAGCTATAATCCTGAAGTCTCCTGCTCCAAGCTCTCCAAGTGTATCTGAAAAATCCCGACTACTTGACTGCCCGTACAAATTTAGGCACCCAAGAGTTTAGGGAAAACAAACAAAATAAACTCCGGGTCAGTCATGGGACTGGTGTGAATAAAACTCCAACACTTGGTTAAATAAAGGATATCTTTATGATATTATAATAATGTCTAAATACAAATAGATATCAATCTAGCAGAACGCTTGCATCTCACGTTCCACATTCATAGTATACAAATAAAACCGTGAGCGCTTATTGGAGATTGGATTCCAACAGACAAGGTATGGGAGCACCTTCCGATCAGTGTACTCTAGAGGAGATACACTAGGGTTCAACAAGAACGACTTGCAACCCGGCCACACATGACCGTCGACTCATTTAGCTTGAGTGTAACGAATATATTATCACCGATGGTTGGGATCAGCAACCATCCTTCCCGATAAGGGACAGCATTGAAATAGATTATAAAGAAGTACAATTGAATATTCTCTAGATGGTGATAATACACCCTGCTTGGGTATGGCCCAACTAGCCATGCTGCCTAGCCCAACTTCTGTTATTTCCCGGTGATGAGGTTTGAGGTCACGTTTATCACTTTGACAGTTTATTGCTTCAATTACTTTGAGTGCCACATCGTCATACCCGCCAAATCAATATCGATTTCTCAAGGCATCACGGGTATAAAAGCTAAGAGAAACGAATTTCTCCGCCACCCAATGTAATACGTTTGAAGAGATCAACATATATGATTCGTTAAGAATACTTTGTCAGACACTCGTCCATATACGTTGTCCTGGGACTGAACAAACCGAAGGCACTATTCAGTGAATCCATCCTACCTAGGCTTTTCACAATAGCCCTTGCACTTCACTCCGTCTTCAATTATCTTCAGCGTACTTGATTTACAACGCTTATGCTAATACGGAGTGGTTCTTCGGATAATAATCCAACCGGTCTCTCCATATTTACAACGTAAATATGGTCAAAACTTTGATAGTCTGTGATTCAACTATCAAATGAAAACATGTCGGTGTACAAACAACGATCTTATTTCCAAATGAAAATTCGATCGATCAATCATCATATGTTCATATTTCCTTATTTCATATATTTAGAAAATATATGTTATTAATCATTGGAAAACATTTCCATAGCTTATTTTCACATCACTATTATTTCGCAACTATCAGTCCCTAACTGTAACTAGTATGAGAACAATTCTCTAAGTATCAATCCGGAAGGTCGAAACTAACATCAGATCGTCACTTAGAAAACCGTTCAACTTACCCTCTCCAGTCAGTTTCTGAATTTGTTTAACTCTATTTCTTAAATTCTTATCATGAAAACATTTCATTTTCTATGTTTAGAAAACATATCTGATTATATTTGGAAAACGTTCCCAAAACTCATTTACGGATTTCAAATGAACGTTGTATAAAACATCGTTACGCTTAATCCATTAATCGCTTATTACTTAACTATATTTCAAATCAACCTTTTCTATCGAACCACAACTATTCCTTTGTCAATTCTGAAGTCAATCAAGTTGAGGTATAATTACCTCGCAGACCTTAATTGAACAACGTCCTTTACTGTGAAATAGATGAAGCTCATCACTCACTTTTTACAATCATCTGTTTACGCAAATTCTCGGATTCAGGTTACGAATCCACTTCTTATATGACAACGTTAGATTATAACTATACCGTTATAATTCCTACCCCTAAAATATCTAACCTAAATTATAAATTTATTTCCTAAATCGAATAATTTAACAGACACCTAATTTCTAAATCAATAACTAAATCTTGATTTAAACCCTGGAAAGTAAATAGTACTTTCCCGAATTCGCTATAATCAAATTCGACGTATAACTCTCTTTCGAGTAATCTCTATTCGATTAACTCTCCCTTTTTAATAACTGATATTCGATAAACTCTATTTCGATTAACTCCTATCGAATAACAAATATTCGAATAACTCTTCTTGGTTGGCTCTATTTCATTAACTCTTATCGAATAACAAATATTCGATTTTCTTAAATGTGTCAATTCTTATCGAATAACTAACATCCGATTTAACTTAAATGGATTTACTCTTATCGAATAACTTATTCGATTAACTCAACTTGATTTTCTTAACTCGATTATGTCAACTCGATTTCTTAACTCGATTACTTAACTCGATAAATCTTAACTCGATTACTTAACTCGATAACTTAACTTAACCCAAATCGATTAACTCAACTCTAATCGATTAACTTAATTTGATTTACTCCTTCGAATAACTCATTTGAATAACTTAATTGATTAACTCCTTCGAATAACTAATTCGAATAACTTACCTTCGAATAACTAATATTCGATTTACTCTAACTCGATTAACTTAATTCTAATCGATTTACTCCATTTCGATTCAACTTAATTCAAATCGATTAACTTAACTCAAATTGATCAACTCCTTTCGAATAACTAAATTCGATTTAAGTCTTCTCGAATAACTAAATTCGATTAACTCAAATTGAATAACTAATATTCAATTAACTCTTACGTGTTTAACTCTATTCGAATAACTAATTCGAATAACTTACCTTCGAATAACTAATATTCGATTTACTCTAACTCGATTAACTTAATTCTACTCGATTTACTCCATTTCGATTCAACTTAATTCAAATCGATTAACTTAACTCAAATTGATTAACTCCTTTCGAATAACTAAATTCGATTTAACTCTTCTCGAATAACTAATATTCGAATAACTCTTATTAATTTAACTCTATTCAAATAACTAATTTGAATAACTCTAGCTTGTTTAACTCTATTCGAATAACTAATTCGAATATCTTATATGTGGTTAACTCTATTCGAATAACTAATTCGAATAACTTATATGTGTTTAACTATATTCGAATAACTAATTCGAATAGCTTATATGTGTTTAACTCTATTCGAATAACTAATTCGAATAGCTTATATGTGATTAACTCTATTCGAATAACTAATTCGAATAACTTAACTCTATTCGAATAACTAATTCGAATAACTTATTTGATTTACTCCTTCGAATAACTATTATTCGAATACTTTATTTGCTTATAAAGATTTCCCTTTTTATAACGTTTATTCATTAAAAGATTTCCTTTAACAACGTTTATTCATTTATAAAGATTTACTTTAACAACGTTTATTCATTTATAAAGATTTACTTTTAGTAACGGTTCTTCACTTTATAAATGTTCCTTTAATAACGTTTCTCCCCTTCTAAGGATTTCCCTTTAACAGCGTTTATTTACTTTATCGGTGTTAAAAACAATTTCTACTTCTCTATATAAGTTCAAACTTATATATCCCATTTATCAAACAATAAATATTTTATTTAATTTATAAAACATTATTTATAAATTAAATCTTCTCACTTTATCTGTTAAAAATAGATTTCCTATTTAATATCTCCTTAAAATCTATATCGTGTTATACCCGTGTGCGAAGCACGTGTTTAAATCTATCCTTGTATAATTCTATATATTTTCCGAACAAGTGTTCCTGTATTTATTCCCTAAATAAATATTCCTTTATTCCATTTATTTATAATCTAAATAAATGTTCCTTTATTTATTTCCTAAAATAAATATTCCTTTATATTCTAATTCATTTATTTTCTAAATAAATGTTTCTATTTTATTTCATTTATTTTCTAAATAAATGTTTCCTTTTTCATTTATTTATTTTCAAATTAAATAAATGTTTTCCTTTTATAAAATCCTATCGATTTTATAAATAAGATTCATTTTCAATATAAACATTGAAAATCCCCTTTTCTACGTTCCAGTATTTTCTATGGTATTTAAAAATAGCAAATAACCATGATTAATATCATCTTAACACATACAATCATTAACCAATTATATATCACAGCATATATCAAATCATATGATAAATAGTAAAATAAATGTTGAGGAATCTAGTCTGATTCCTCTAATCTGTCTCCCTGCATCCACAGATGTTAATCACCATATATAACATCACTGTTATTTCAACATGAAATAAACTGATTAAATCAGGATCATGATTTGATTTACGATTCATATATATAACTATATCTACGTTTTCAATCAAATCTATTTAACAGTCCAATTTTATAATTAATACACAGCAATCAATCATTAAAAATATAGTACAGTTTATAAAAATATAAACTGAACAGAGTTAGTGAGATTTACTCACTTTTGCAGTTCATCGTTAAAGAACGATAAACTGTTATTTGATTTGAATCAAACAAATTTATTTCGCCATAAATTCATACGAGCCCCAATCCACTTCCAGTCCGTCTCATTGTGGAGCTCTCGTCCATATGATCCCTACGCAACTTACGGTTCGAATTTCTGATAACGTATGATGAAGATACGATTTATACAAGTTTGAATACCAATTTAAATTAAATAAACACTAAATAAATTAACTCATCGGGCTTTAACCTTTGTCTTCAGCCCATTCAAATATAACAAGGCCCAGCCCCGCTCCTTTTTAAACCCGCTTCTCCCTTTACTATCTTCCTCAAATTAACTCCCGTAACCCACTCCTCCAAATCAGATGTTGACCTCAACGTTGACCCACCACCACTCCTTCTCCGACCACCGATGACTGTCGCCATCACCTCCCTTCGTTTCAGCTCCTCAAACTCCACCCGATGGCCATCGCTAGACCCAACCCGATGCACCTCAAAAACCCTAACCTGCTCCTCACAACGCCTCACCACCTGTCGCATTTCAATCCAAGCCGCCGGAACTTCCCTCAACGCCACCACCAGTTTCGCCTCCTCACTCCAAGTCCACCTGCCACCTTAGCCTGGCCGACACCTCACCCCATCGAAGACAACCCGCAACCCTAGTTCGACTATCCTCACAATGAACTCAAATCGCACCATATAAGAATGGTGTAGAAATGAAGCTCTCCTCCCACTGAGTCCTAAGGAATTTAGTTTAGGATTTTAGGATTTTCTTTGTATTTTAATTTGATTTTTATATTGGGATTTTTTTAACTTGCTGTGATGATGTTATACGGTTATATATACCTGTTTTGGCTTGGTAAGCTTTGTGGTTGTAGGAGGATGTCGCGTGGCCTCTATTTTGGCCAAGAAATATGTTCGGATATTTTTTTATTGATTTTTATATTTTTATTTCTCGATTTTCTGTTTGTCTCCGGCCTTTAAAAATCTCTACGACTACATACGATACCTAAAAATCACCAAACTGGACATGTAGCTAGAGTTCGACATTACGGTCCCAACGGAACTGGTTTCGTCGAATTCCGACTCCGTATGCTCACACAGCGTATTTTTAACTGTCAAAATACTGACTGTTTCTCACTCTAAAAATCTGTACGGCCACACACTGACTCTAAAAATCACGGAACTTGGCATCCAACAATAATTTGATGTTGTGGATCCAACAAAACTGGTTTCGTCGAATTCCGACTTCGTTTGCAAAAGTGGCTATTTTTAAAGCTCTAAATAGACGATTTAAATATATAAATATATTTAAATAAATTAAATTAAATATAAATAAATTTATATTATCGTATATCTCCACATATGATATCGTACAGCTCCAGAATATCATATCCGAATTTACACTTTGATATTTCAGATTTCAGATTTATCGATATTCAATTCATATCGAAAATCCTTTTATAACGTATATAAAGCGTCACAAATTATAAAGGAATTCTACAGCGACTTTTCTGAAATTTGATTTGGACGTACATCAAAATCTACATGACGAATTCCCAATTTTTCTCTTTCACTAGAAAGATATACTCCACCAGCTCCACACGTTTCTTGTTTCACAGAAATCCGGCTTAAAATGAATCCTGTACATTCAGTTGAAGTCTGAATCGCCAAATAGCGAACTGCCGCGTCGTTTCAAGCTCTTTTTAATTATAATTATAAATTATAAGTTCGAACGTTGTACTTTAAGTTATCGATATCGCCAAATCGATATATAAATCATTAAATAAATTAATTATTCGACAGCTAACAAAACGTGCCATTACAAGCTTCCATGGAGCTCAAATTTTGACTTGCGATTCCTTTTTTTCGCAGCTTTTGATTTAAGAGGATTTCATTCAATTTTACTTTGGGGAAAATACTGGAAGTATAACGAACGAGAATAGGACATAAAAGGAGGGATTGAATTTGAGGAAGGCTCCATTTTTATTTATGATTAAGGATCAGCAATTTTGGTTTTCATCCAAATGAATTAAGAGAAGGGTTCCATGGTTTTATAAAGAAGAAAACTTAGGAGCTAAGGAATTTACACTGTGCAAAGTACACTATATTTAATGTGATTTGAGATAAAGCGATTTTTATTTAATTTAAAAGGATTCTGATTTGATTACTGATTCGATTTTGATCTTATCCATAAAAATATCTCAAGGTTCACCCATGAACCACTTTTTCCAACATACCGACCAACATTTCAATGTTATAACGTCATTTTGAATTGAACTGTATATATTCTGAAATTTAATTTGAACATAAATATAAATAACCAAAATAGATTAATATAATATAATTTTAATTCAAAAACAAATAAATTCCTTGATAATAAAATATTATTTTTATTGTTTAAATTCAAATAAAAATTAATATAAATCATTTTGACTCCATTTCAAATTGAATTACTTAAGGTCCTCGTATTACGATAATTATATCGATAATTCAATATCAAAATTGATTTATATTACCAGCTCAATATTTAAAATAATATTAAATATTCAAAATAAATCGACCAGAAAATCTGGGTCGTTACATAATATGTTTTCTACTTTATGATATGCCTTGATGATAGTATATACAGCAGCTTAGGACAAATAGAGATATAAACAAATGTTGTTTTAAGATTATATCGATGAAAAATAGAAATAGTAATCAAGTAAAGAAAACTTCCATATTTGAAGTAAAAAAATATGATGATCAACATGTAGGTAGGAAAAATAATAATAAACACATGTAATGTAATATGAAGGAAACTACAAATTTTATTTTTATTTCAAATTTTCATCTATCATGATTCATGAAATCATATGCCTAAGCAGTTTAACTAATAGTTTAAGCTCCCATATTTCCGATCATAATCAAAGTATGTTTTCTTCTTCTTTAAATACGAATATATCTCAGTTAAACAGTATAAAGCAACTTAAAACTAATACATATGTAAATAAATATAGTTTCGATAAACATTAATGAAAAATACAAATGGCAATAAATTTAAGGATATTCCATATATAAATTAGAATAATAATCAACAAATGTAATTAAGTACAGAGGACGATACATATTTTGTTTGTTTCCAAATTTTCATCCACGAGTTCATGAAGATATGATAATAAACAGAATATAAATTTATATATATATATATATATATATATATATACACACACGCACACAAATATATATATACAAGTATTTGGGGCTTCCATGATAGAAATTAAGTTGTGAATTTTGCTATGAGAAAGGAAAAATCTTATCCTTATGTGAAGTTTTAATAGTAAAATATACTTCGCACAAAGAAAAAAGGTGTATCCTACAATTTAGGATGAAACTTAAGTAAACACGAATCAAACAATTATACATGCACCTTTTATTTCCAAAATCATCAAGATCAAAGGTCATGGATTTATCAAATGAATATCATCATCTAGAAGCTTTCGTTATAGGAATTTTTTGATAGGAGATCCTGAGAAACAGTAGAAGTAATATAAAGGTTAAATGTATTGAGATAAATGTGATTAGATATTTAAGTTAAAAGACCATTAATTCTTATATCAGATATCTAGCAGTTAAAACAGACTCAACTACAATCAAAATTTATACATGTTGTTGGAAGATGATTATTTTCATTTCTAAGAAAAGAGATACCCTCCTTAATTATGTTGATTATTATATAGCTGGCCCTATAGCTAGAATTTTGAAAACTCAGATGCATAATGATGCCAAAAAGGTATAACGTGCGTATATGTTTTGTTTTCTTTTGTTGTAATACTTCTAATTCTTTGTTTGTACTTACATAAGATTTGAAGCAAGGTTCGAAATCCCGGTTTCCGGTTCTGTTCCGGCCTTATAGAAAATTTAGAGTTTCGGTCCTGTTCAAGAAATTCCGAAAGTTCCAGTTTAATTCTGGTTTGCCAATTCCAGTACAGTTTTTTACAAATACACTACGAATATGGAATACTAATAATTAGTTACACTAAATAATCGAATTACATAGAGGATACAAAGAATACAAAACAAAAAAATTAAATGAAAAGCCATTTCTTTGTCCATCATATAAATTTTGCTCGTCGTATTGTTGTTTTTGAAACTAAAACGAACACTTTCGACCCTGGGTATTTTGGCTTGTTGAAGCATTTCAATATATATAAAAACTGTGATATTCAACTGGTATTAAATTGATGTGGATTCTAATGTATAATCTAGACTGAATTCATAGTTCTTATCTTTATTTTATTGGTTCATATTTACCCGACTAAACAAATGTAAATGTTCGGCCAATAGTCCAAAATAAGAAAAGTAAACTAAAAAGTACATTTCACCTTCCAACTATTCAAAGCATACCACATTTCTTTTTCTTTTCTCTTTTCTTGCCAACAGGGTTTCCTATTTTCCAAACCGCACCATTACGCTGCTTATCTACCTCTCGTTTAGATCCCAACCCTAATTCTTTTTTAAAGTAGAAGGCGGAAAGGGAAAACGAAAAAAAGCCTCGTTCGCTAATCGATTTTCCCCATCTCAAAGAAGAAGTCCGACAGGAGCTGACCAATGCCTCCAAGATCTTTCACTTTCCACGGCGTTGTGCTTTTTTTAGTGAAGATACCCAGAAACGATTTTCTAGTTAAATTATGGTCTGGTCCACGTTGGAACTGGGCCAAGATGGCCAGAAATCCGGCGTGTTGGCCAGAATTTAATATCTTGATTTGAAGACATAGATTGTCAAGAAATTTCCTAAAAACGACAGAACCATTTGTACAATCACAAGGTCGGTTTATGATGATAAAAGTCATACATTTGCAAGCGTTGTAAACCTATAACTTTGGAATACAACCAAATGAAAAGAAAATACATTTTCATAACTTCATCAGATAGAAAATAGAAGTATTTACTTTCTATTTACCATCTATCCAAAACATGCATATGACGTTAAATTAATAATTTATAAACAGCGTATTTTTTTTGAGTAATTTTGTTTTTTTGATCTTTCCAAAACATGCATATGACGTTTTGAATAATAATTTATGAACAATGTATTTTTCATCTATTACATTTGTAATCATCCTCGCAATGAATGTGCTTCGATGCTAAAATAAAAATTGAAGGCAAACTATAGTTAAATTAAAATTTCTAAATTTTAAGTTGAAATGCATAAATTTCTAACCTTTGAATTCATTGCTTCAATAGCTTGACAATCAGTTAAAAGGAAATAAGCCTACATGGTACAAAACTTACATTAGACTCTGTTGTTAGAACTGGATCCATCAAAGAATTCAAAAATTAAAATCCATATAATTTCATAAAAATTACATGTGCCTGCAATAATTGAACATATTGTTCCTGCCATGTGTAGATATCATTTCCAATTTCATTTAAAAGGCGAAACAGATGAACCAAGCTGAGGTGTTTAAGAACTTGTATACCTAATCGATGGAAAGAGAAGACAAAAAGGGCTAATCTGCCTCTTGTGCATAGCAGAACGAAGGGAAGAAATTTGTCTTCACCAAGATTTGGGTATGGATGACCTAAGGAAAAAGGAAAATTGCAACTTAGGTTAGAGTGGAAAAATATTAGGCCGTAGATAATTTGGAAAGGAAAGAGAAAGCATTTTTTGAAGAATTACCTGTAGCAGGTATACCCGATCAATGAAAAGAGAAGGAAAGACATTCTACCTGATGTAGTTGATTGTCAATATTCTACCTCTTCTAGCTAGCAGAAGAAGGAAAGAAAAATCGTGCATAGATCTGGATATAGCTAAGCTTAGGTAATTAGGGAAAATGACGATTTAGGTTACAGAAGGTCGGTTGGAAAACATGGAAATACGGTGCGTTCGTGAAAGGGCAAGATGACTGAATGAGGACGGTTCAGTTTCTTAAACACATGTCAATGCATGAATGGCTTAAACTGAGAGAGAGGCTGAGAGCGAAGGAAAATGAACTCTGTAATAATATTATAGTATGGATAACTTGCCATGATCCGAGTTAGAACGAAAATGTTACCAAGGAAAAACTAAAACCAGACCTTACAAGTTAAAAATAATTATGAAGATTGACCGCCCGAGAAGGCGGGTCGACTGCAAGGGCAAGATCATCCAGTTAAGCTGGTACCATGTGCAGTTAAAGCGCTTAGCGGTCATATAGCGGTGGAGGTGCAAAAATGTGTAACAGTGAAAAAGCAGGGAAATAACAGGGATATAGTGGAGGTGCAAAAATGTTCATTAGATGTAAAACCAAATATTTAAAAATTAATTAATCATCTTCCTTACATTACATGTAAGACCCATATTTAACGGATAATAAATAATTTATTTTATTATTTTAAATAATGGTTTGATAATTTAAAATGATCAAAATTAAATAATATTTAATATTTAATATTTAATTAATATTAATAACAAAATAATATATTTAATTCTGAAATAATCGAATAGTAGAATTGACAATATTGTGTGAATCGGAAAATTTAAAATATATAATTCAGTTTAGAATTGAATTATATTAATTTATTTATAAATGTTGGTTGAATGTATAATTTATATTATAATTATAATCGAGCTCGAAATGGCGCGGTAGTTCGTAATTTGGTGATTCGAACTTCAATTGAATATACAAAATCTGTTTTAAATCGGATTTCTGTGAAACAAGAAACGTTCAGAGCTAGTGAAGTATATTTTTCTAATAGAAGAGAAAAATCAGGATTTTGTTGTGTAGATTTTGAGTTATGTCCAAATCAAATTTTAAAATAGTCGCTATGGAATTCCTATATAATTTATAACGATTTATTTATATTTTAAGTGGATTTTTAATATAAATTGAATACTGATTTAAACTAAATTTTAAATGTTGAGTTATAAATTCAGATAGTAATATTTTTGAGCTAGATATTTTATTGTGAATATATATGATAATATTAATTTATTAATATTAAATTTAATTATTTTTAAAATATTAATATTTAAATGGTTTATTTAGAGCTTTAGAAAGTAACCATTTTTGCAAACGACCTCCGTTTTTGAAGAAACTAATTTTGTTGGACCTAGAATATTAAATTATTTTTAGATTTCAATTTTCGTGATTTTTGGAGTCAGCATGTGGTCGTACAAAATTTTAATGTGAAAAACAATCGATAATTTGACTTTAAAAATACGCTGTGTGAGCAAACGGACTCGGAATTGAACGAAACAAGTTTCGTTGGGTCCGTAATGTTAAACTGTAGTTGCATGTCCAGTTTCATTGAAATTGGGTATCGTATGTGGCTTCAGGAAATTTTTAACGATAAATTAAGCTAATAATCGAATAAAAATATATATTAAAATATGAAGCTTACTTGGTAAGCTAACGTTACCTATAAATATAAACCAAACTAAACCTAACACATATCTCTCTCTGGTCAACAAACTCAAAATATTATAGCCGCCATCATTTTTCTACTCAAAACCATTTTCGTCACATCCTAAATTCATGTCGATTACCAAGATCACAAATTACCCAGGTCGTTACAGTGGTATCTGAGCTTACCTTGGCTCTGTGGCATAACTGAATAAAAATGAGGTTAGTAATACCTTAGATTGAGTTTGAGTGTATATATATGAGCGCGTATTTGTTATTTGATATAAAAGTTGTTTTATATTATGGAGATTTATTCGTTGAGTTGTTTATGAGTTCTGGTCGATCAGTTTGATCCAATGTATCGGTAGGGGTTGATAAACACTCGAATACGATGAACCGACACTGTATGTTTTGAAAAGAGGGTAAATGAAATAATTTACTCCAAATTATATTTTGATATAAAAAGACTGATATTGAAATGATTATAATATATTGGATATATTGGTTGTTATTATAATCGAATGAGATTATAAAAAGTGAAAGGTTAGATATAACCAATCAGAACTCGTATTAATGTCATATATATAAAGCAAGATGAATGCAATCTGAATTTAAATCAGAATTGGAATAAAAATTCCTAAAAATCGGAGAAGTGTTTGTAAATAGATTTGGATTGAAGATATGAGAATTTAAAAATCCTGAGAGATTTTAAATTGTTTTACAAACATTGGAAGAATATTTTGAAACAACTTCAAAATGGAAATGTTTAAGAATGGATTTTGAAGGTGATATAGTATTGAACTCACTTTGGTCACTAGAAAGTAGTTCCGATGATGACAACGCAACATCGTCGGTGTTCATTTTCGGGTTTCTAAGTGATGGATTACTACCAAAGGAATTGTTTTTGAATTGTTTTGGGAAAACAAGTTGTTTGAAATTCGAAAAGGAATATTTTATTTTATAAAAAAACTAAGTGGTCTAAAACTCCCAGGAAGGATTGTTTTGATTTGAAAACAAATTAAAAAGGAATTTGTGAAAGCAAATTAAAATTTAATTAAAGCCAGTTAAGTGGAAATGGAATTGAAATATAACGATATCGATTAAAATTGGAATGTTCAAATAAGAATCTAAAATGGTATTAGATAGGTGAGTTAAGAGTTCAGAATCAGAAAACCATTCCGTATGGCATTAGCGTTGTGAATCAAATATGATGAAGACAATTGAAGACGGAGTTATGCAAGGGCTGTTCAGTAAATCCTAGGTAGAAATTGCCCAAGATGGATTTACAGAATAGTGCCTTCGGGTTGCCCATCACAGGACAACTTGAGTGGACGAGTGTCTAACAGAGTATATCTGGTGGATCGCGTAAGTTGATCGTTTCAAACGTATTTACACTGGTGGCGGAGGAATTCGTTTCTCTTAGCTTATACCCATGGTATTTTTGGGAACATACGTTTGTGATTTGACGAGTATGATGATGTGGCATTGAAAGTAAATGAAATATTATCTGTTAAAAATATGTATTGGCCTCTAGCCTCACTACCAGAAATGGGATAAAATCGGGTGGGTCGCATGGCTAAGTGGTTAGCTGCCAATTAGGGTATATTATCACCTGATCTAGAGAAATTCCATTTACTTCTATAATCTATTTCGATGTTGTCCCTTTTGGGAAACGGTTGTTGATCCCAACCGTTGGTGATAATACATTCGGTACACTCAAGCGAAATGAGTGACCGGTCATGTTTAGCCTGGGTTACAAGATGTTCTTGTTGAACCCGGTGTATTCCTCTCTAGAGATACATAGTCGGAAGGTGGTCCCATACCTTGCCAGTTGGAATTCATTAACCAATAAGCGCCCGTGGTATTATGTATGTGGAATGTGAGATGAAAGCGTTGTGCTAGATGATGATTAGTTGTGGTTGATAGACACTATTATAATATCAAAAGAGTTTTGTTATAAAGATTATCGTTTCTTGCTAAAGGATTTTGAGTGTTAAATCAAATGTTTTGGATTCTCATAAGGGAAAAACCTGTTCTGTGTTATACGGCATTGTCTTATGAAATATCGTTTATTTTCTCAAACTATTTTAAATTGTTTACTCACACCAGTCCCATGACTAACCCGGAGTTATTTTGTTTTGTTTTCCCTAAACTCTTGGGTGCCTAATTTTGTACGGGCAGTCCAGTAGTCGGGATTTTACAGATATACTAAGAGCTTGAAGCATGCGACTTCAGGATTATATAACAGTTGTTTATTTCCGTTGTGTTGTACTTTGATAATGGTATGTATATTCAAGTACAGGTTTGTATTTCAAAGTTATGTTATATAGTATATTTTATTCATTTAGCTGTGAGATTTGCGTTACTCTGATTCTGTTGTTATGTTCTCGTTCTTCTATTCTAACTTTCTTTCTTTCTGTTTCTCACCCTCTAATTTCTTTCTATTAACTATCCGGTATTTTCGATTCTTGAATAGTCGACATTGGTATTTATGTCGATTACGTAGATCACAAATTACCCAGGTCGTTACGGTAGTATACGAGCTGAAGAATGAGTAATTACCTTGGCTCTGTGGCGTAATTCAATAGAAATGATGTTTGTAATACCTTAGATTGAGTTTGAGTGTATACATATGAGCGCGTATTTGTTATTTGATATAAAAGTTGTTTTGTATTGTGGAGATTTATTGGTTGAGTTGTTTATGAGTTCTGGTCGATCAGTTTGATCCACTATATCGGTAGGAGTTGATAAACACTCGAATATGATGAACCGACGTTGTACATTTCGAAAAGAGGGTAAACGAAATAATTTATTCCAAATTATATTTTGATATAAAAAGATTGATATTGAAATGATTATAATATATTACATATGTTGGTTGTTATTATAATCGAATGAGATTATAAAAAGTGAAAGCTTAGATATAACCAATCAGAATTCGTATTAATGTACGACATATAAAGCAAGATGAATGCAATCTGAATTTAAATCAGAATTGGAATAAAAATTCCTAAAAATTGGAGAAGTGTTTATAAGTAGATTTGGATTGATGATATGAGAATTTAAAAATCCTGAGAGATTTTAATTTTTTTTACAAACATTGGAAGGATATTTTGAAACAACTTCAAAATGGAAATGTTTAAGAATGGATTTTGAAGGTGATATAGTATTGAACTCACTTCGGTCACTGGAAAATAATTCCGATGATGATTGCGCAGCATTACCGGTGTTCATTTTCGGGTTTCTAAGTGATGGATTACTACCAAAGGAATTGTTTTTGAATTGTTTTGGGTAAACAAGTTGTTTGAAATTCGAAAAGGAATACTTGATTTTAGGAAAAAACTAAGTGGTCTAAAACTCCCATGAAAGATTTTTTGATTTGAAAACAAATTAAAAAGGAATTTTCGAAAGCAAATTAAAATTTAATTAAAGCCAGTTAAGTGATAATGGAATTGAAATAGAACTATATCGATTAAAATTGGATTGTTCAAATAAGAATCTGAAATGGTATTGGATTGGTGAGTTAAGAGTTTAGAATTGAGAATGGAATTTGAGTTGAGTACTTGACTTAGGTATAAGCGCATATCTGTGTGGAGGATAAATCGATTTTAGATTGATTAGGATGACATTAGTATATGCTGAATTAACAGCATGATGGAAGTGATAGAGTTGATATGCCCGACAAAAAGGTACAAGTTTATATTTTACATTGGTATGAGATTTATGTGCCAATTTGGGCAAGCCACTTGATGTTTTGATTTTCTTTTGGATTGGAGAATGCCTAGAGAGGCGAGTTGTAGTTGTGCCAATTGAGTCGTACAAAGGAGGTGCTAGCGAAATTTTTTAGAAATTTAAGGTGTTGGAAAATTTTCAGGATTTTTGGAAATTTTCGTTAACAAGAATAAATTAATATTTTAATTAAAATTATTTGGTTCAGTTGAGACTAAAGTTAAAGAAGTAAACAAATAATTTTTAACCCAGTTAACAGGGTTTGTTTTCTACCTTAGCAATTTCGAGGACGAAATTATTTAAGAGGGGAAGAATGTAACGACCCGTATTTTAACGGATAATAAATAATTTATTTGATTATTTTAAATAATGGTTTGGTAATTTAAAATGATCAAAATTAAATAATATTAAATATTTAATTAATATTAATAACATAATAATATATTTAATTCTGAAATAATCGAAAATAGTAGAATTGATAATATTGTGTGAATCGGAAAATTTAAAATATATAATTCAGTATAGAATTGAATTATATTAACGAATTTATTTATAAATGTAAATTGAATGTATAATTTATATTATAATTATAATCAAGCTCGAAATGGCGTGGTAGTTCGTAATTTGGCGATTCGAACTTTAATTGAATATACAAAATCTATTTTAAATCGGATTTTTGTGAAACAAGAAACGTTCGGAGCTGGTGAAATATATTTTTCTAATAGAAGAGAAAAATAGGGATTTCATCGTGTAGATTTTGAGTTATGTCCAAGTCAAAAATTAAAATTGTCGCTATGGAATTCCTTTACAATTTATAATGATTTATTTATATTTTAAGTGGATTTCTAATTTAAATTGAACACTGATTTAACCTGGATTTTAAATGTCGAGTTATAAATTCATATAGCAATATTTTGGAGTTATATGATATTCTATTGTGAATATATACGATAATATTGATTTATTAATATTAAATTTAATTATTTTTAAATATATTAATATTTAAATGGTTTATTTAGAGCTTTAGAAAATAACAATTTTTGCAAATGACCTCCGTTTTCGACGAAACTAATTTTGTTGGATCTGCAATATTAAATTATTGTTTGATTTCAATTTTCGTGATTTTTGATTCATATGTGGTCATACAAAATTTTAATGTGAAAAACAGTCGAAAATTTGACTTTAAAAATACGATGTGCGAGCAAACGGGTTCGGAATTGGACAAAACAAGTTTCGTTGGGTCCATAATGTCAAACTGTAGCCGCATGCCCAGTTTCATTGAAATTGGGTATCGTATGTGGCTTCTGGAAATTTTTAACGATAAATTAAGCTAATAATCGAATAAAAATATATATCAAAATATGAAGCTTACTTGGTAAGCTAACGTTACCTATAAATATAAACCAAACTAAACCTAATGCATATCTCTCTCTGGTCAACAAACACAAAACATTATAGCTGCCATCATTTTTCTGCTAAAACCGTTTTTGTCACTTCCTAAATTCATCAAAAATAAAGATAAATTCTACAAATCCCAAAGTAAATATATTTATGATCCTGGGAACTTGCTCTACAAACTGATATCAATTTCAGAATGTTCGAACAATTTTGTTTTGCTGGAAAATCATAGCGTTGATTAGGGTTCACGAAAATTCAAAGCATAAGTTTTAATTGAGGCAATAGTTATGGTTTTTGTGTTTTGGAGAGTGTATCTGATATTGTAATGGGATTTCAGTATCGGATTTAGGCTTGTCGGAGTAGCAGCAGTTTCCTGTAAGCACGATGATGAGGAGGGGAGTGAGTATCGATTTAAGGGTTTTTTCCAGGAGGGTGTGTATTCTTCTGGAAATCGCAAGGAACTGGGTAGCTCGAGTTTTACAAAATAGAGTTGGGTAAAACGAGTTGTAGATGAGCTGTTTAATGGAGTACTTTGTTTGAACGTAAATGAAGAAAGGAGAAGCGCGAGTGGAAAAGCGCGAGTGGAAAGGGAACTGTACAGATAATTGGAGCTCACGTGGAGATGGGAAAAGGTGGCCTTAGTGGTTGATTTGTGAAGACAAGGGAGTTGATGTTCTTCAAATTGTGTATATCTGGAAAGGGATGTCGGTTGTAAAACAATGACTTAAGAAGAACAGTTGTAGCTTCTCTAACACATACTGAATTATGATATGACTTTTCTGGATTCCCAGAAGTGATGTTGATATGGGTATGATATGAGATGAAGTCATCTAAGGAAGAACTGTTTATAGAAAAACTTGTTCGGTGAAGCTTGATTCTATCTCTTGAAAATAAACAGAGTTGTCCTCTGACCCTCAGAACCAGAGGGTGATGATTTGAGTAAGGGTTCAAAGAGAAGAGCTTTGGTGGTGTTCAGTTTGAACTCCGTGAAGTAATGAGGTAGAAAGTAAGAATAAAGAATCGACAATGGAAACATGGAGTTGCGTTCTTTTCTTGTGAATGGGAAAAGATGAACCACTGTATCAAATGGGTCAGTGGGTTAGGAAATGGAATGATTTAAAGCAATGGTAAATGCTCATATGATAAATAAATATTTAGTTTAATTTAATTAAATAAGGGTATTAACTTATATAAGTAATATCATAATTATACTGTATCAGAAGTTCGAACAGGCAGATTCACTGGGATCGTATGGTCGAGCGCTACGCGATGGAACTGACTGGAAGTGAATTGGAGCTCGTTACAATTTATAGCGAAATAAATTGTCTGTCTGAATCAACCGATAGTTATCATTATTTAACGATGATCATCGAATGTGAGTAATTCTCACTAGCTCTGTAAAGTCTATATTTTTATAAATATAATCTAGTATTGATAAATGATGATTGATTACTGTGTGTTGATAGTTTGGTTGAATTGCTGATTTATTGGCTGAAATTATAGATAACGATATATATATAAATTGTTAATCAAATATTGATTCTGTTTATCAGAATATTTCATATTGAAATGAAATTGATGTAAATTATAT
This sequence comes from Allium sativum, assembly GCA_030737875.1. Classification (NCBI taxonomy): domain Eukaryota; kingdom Viridiplantae; phylum Streptophyta; class Magnoliopsida; order Asparagales; family Amaryllidaceae; genus Allium; species Allium sativum. Next base: position 53,061,632 of record CM060919.1, read on the forward strand.
TGTTTAACATCTGTGGATGCAGGGAAACAGGTTGGAGGGATCCAACTGGATTCTTCAATATTTATAATACTGTTTGTTTTCATATATTGTTATATATGATGTGATATAAAACCTGTGATTGATTATGATGACACTGGTCTGTTTAATTGGTATTTCAAATACCATAAGAGATAGTGGAATGTAAAAAGGGAATTTTCAAAATGTATTTTGAAAATGAAATATTTATGGAAAATAAATATAATTATAAAAGGAATATTTATATGGAAAATAAATATAATTATATAAGGAATATTTATTTGGAAAATAAATATAATTATAAAAGGAATATTTATTTGGAAAGTAAATAGAATTATAAAAGGAAATATTTGGAAAACGAATAGAATTTTATAAAAAAAGAGAATTTTACATTAGGAAGGTTAAGACATGTGCTTCGCACACGGGTGTAACATGATATTGATTTAAAGTAAATATTTTGCAAGTAAAATATAATAAAAGAATTTGGGGTTTGTAATTTAAATGGAATTACTGAAATTAGAAACTAATTGGAGATTAGTTAGTTAAATGGCTTTCTGGGTATCGATCTGATGTTGGTTTCGGCCTTCGGGGTTTATACTTGGGAAGTTGTTCTCTTGCTAGATTACAGTTAGAGACTGATAGAGATGGGAAGATATTGATGCATGAATCAGAAATGGAAACATTTTCCAAAGTTAATAATGTATATTTTATAATTTTAGAAAATAAGGAATTTATGAATATAGGGAAATGATAAATGGGAAATTGGGAAATGAAATGATGATTGATCGGTAAGATTTCCATTTGTAAATACGGCCGTTGTTTATACACATATTTTCCTTTGATAGTTAAATCACCAACTATCAAAGATTTTGACCATTTCCGTTGTCAATATGGGGAGAACGGGATCAGTTATATTATCTAAAAACCACTCCGTATGGCATTAGCGTTGCGAATCAAATATGGTGAAGATAATTGAAGACGGAGTTATGCAAGGGCTGTTCAATAAATCCTAGGTAGAAATTTCCCAATATAGATTTACAGAATAGTGCCTTTGGGTTGTCCAGTCCCAGAACAACTAGAGTGGACGAGTGTCTGACAGAGTATATCTGGTGGATCGCGTAAGTTGAACGTTTCAAACATATTTACGTAGGTGGTGGAGGAATTCGTTTCTCTTAGCTTATACCCGTGGTATTTTTGGGAAAATACGTTTGTGATTTGACGGGTATGAAGATGTGGCATTCAAAGTAAATGAAATATGATCTGTTAAAGATACGTTATGGCCTTTAGCCTCACAACCGGAAATGGTATAAAACCGGGTAGGTCGGATGGCTAAGTGGTTAGCTACCAATTAGGGTGTATTGTCACCTGATCTAGAGAAATTCCAATTACTTCTATAATCTATTTCGATGTTGTCCCTTTTGGAAACGGTAGTTGATTCCAACCATTGGTGATAATACATTCAGTACACTCAAGCGAATTGAGTGACCGGTCATGTTTTGCCTGGGTTACAAGATGTTTTTATTGAATCCGGTGCATTCCTCTCTAGAGATACACTATCGGAAGGTGGTCCTATACCTTGCCAGTTGGAATTCATTAACCAATAAGTGCCCTCAGTTTTTAATTATATATTATGTATGTGGAACGTGAGATGAAAGCGTTCTGCTAGATGATGATTAGTTTTGGTTGATAGACACTATTATAATATCAAATGAGTTTTGATATAAAGATTATCGTTTCTTGCAAAAGGATTTTGAGCGTTAAATCAAAAGTTTTGGATTCTCATAAGGAAAAACCCGTTACGACATGGTCTTATGTGATATCGTTTATTTTCTCAAACTATTTTAAATTGTTTGCTCACACCAGTCCCATGACTGACCCGGAGTTATTTTGTTTTGTTTTCCCTAAACTCTTGGGTGCCTAATTTTGTACGAGAAGTCCAGTAGTCGAGACTTTACAGGTATACTGAGAGCTTGGAGCAGGTGACTTCAGGATTATATAGCAATTGTTTATTTCCGCTGTGTTGTAAGTGTTGTACTTTGATAATGGTATGTATATTCAAGTACAGATTTGTATTTCAAAGTTATGTTATATAGTATATTTTATTCGTTCCGCTGTGAGATTCGCGTTACTCTGATTTGGTTGTTATGTTCTCCTTCTTCTATTCTAACTTTCTTTCTTTCTACTTCTCACCCTTTAATTTCTTTCTATTAACTATCCGGTATTTTCGATGCTTGAATAGTCGACATTGGTATTTATGTCGATTACCATGATCATAAATTCCCCTGGTTGTTACATTATATGTATACAAGAAACTAACAGTAATTTTTCTTATATAACAAAATCAAGAAATATCGTAGTTATGAATGCTAAATTTGATGAATGCAATTAACTTTTTTACCATATATTAGGCACTTATGCCTTAAATTTAGTTCTTTACGCTAAATTTACTGAATTTTTTAAAGAGGGAACTAGTCATATATTAATATTGCTAAAGCGGACGCTAAAAAGTCTTGATTTAGCGGATGCATCTGAAAATAGCAGGGAGAAAAGCAAATCTACTGGACATCAGTGCTAAATTGAAATAGCGTAGCGGTTGAAGAGTGCTATGGGCTATAGCGGGGACATTGTAGGGATTTAACGGGGTTTTAACTGCATAACTAGTACTTGACCAGTTTTATAATCAGGTACGTAATGAGATCATCCTAAATGTACATTTTTTAGATTAGTTTCAGATTTTGGTCTATGACATGGTAGTCCCAGATTAGATATGGCTGATCCATTGACCCAAGATCCTCTAGTAAGTCTATAAATACAGCCTAACCTAACACTTTCATTTCACATATTCTTTTTCCTCTAAGTCTAGGTTTTTCCCTCTATTTTTTCAGGTGAGACCAAAATAAAATATTTTCTTTAGGAAGAAGACAATAACTAAAATATAAGAAGGGGATCAAAGAAGACTAATGACTCCAACTTAGGACCTCGGGTGAGTGGTACAATTTTAAAATTTGGAAAATTAAAGATATAGGTTTAAAAGTAGTTTTTAAGTTTACATGTTTTTAGTAATTTACAATTATGTATTGTTTACATTTTATTTATAGCTTTTACAATTAAGTACAGCTAATTGATGGTTTTACAATTAAGTATAATTAATTTATAATTTTACTGTTAAGTTCAAGTAATTCACAGTTTTGTAGTTAAGTACAATTAGTTAACAATTTTATAGTTAGTACAATCAATTGATAGTTTTACAGCTAAGTACAATTAATTTACAGTTTTATAGTTAAGCAGAATTAATATACAGTTTTGCAGATAAGCATAGCCAATTTACAATTTTGTAGATAAGCATAACTAATTTATAGTTTTGTTTACCAAAAATTTACTTTTTTCACATGTTTTAAGTAATTATAATTCTGTAAATTAAGGTTTAAATGCAGTTAATATCCATGTAGTAAGCAAAAAAAAAAAAAACTTTCATGTAAAGCAAATTTAAATAGAAAATACAAAATTATTAGAAAAAACTAAAAATACATGTAATGAAAATTTGAAAGCAAAGTATTAATGTTATAAAATGTTAATAGATGTAAAGAAACAGGTCTTTGAAACTTGTAACTGAATTATAACATATGTTATATATAAGAAAAAGAGAGAAAAATATAATCATTATGATATTAGCTCATGATAGGTAGAGAAGGTTTATTTAAAGCAGTGACTATAATGAAATCGTGAAAAACCTAAAAAAAACTATAAATATTATAATAGTAGAAAACAACATAGTTGGGATTCGAACTTATAACGAACTTGACATTCTTCGGAGCGATAAATAAGTGAACTACAGTTAGACCTAATATCTTTGTGGCATGTATTAACAGCGACCAGACCTACACACCGCAATGGTAAATAAATGGCATATAGCTTAAGACTTGGTTACAAGGGGCAAAGGTGGGTGCATAATTAAATTATTTTTTGAGAGCCTATACTAACGGCGAACTTACATGCACGCCAAACAGTAAATAAGTGGCTCATAAAGAAAAGAACTGGAAGCACCACATGATAATGATGACTGCACGTGTGGGCGTTCGAGCTATAAATAAGACATTGTCGAATTTTAATGTAAATAGATAAATGTTCATTTGAACGAATAAACGGGCGACTTCGAAGTAGTAAATAAGAAACCACAACATGTAGGGTGGTCTATACTAACAATTCCTATTTGGATGGATTCTGATTTGATGTAAGAGGCATCGACTATCATATTAATTTCATGGTAGAGAGTAACAGCCAATTTTTATAGAATTAAGAATCTATAATAAATGATAATTTACTTCTATGCTAAGAATTATAGTACAAACAATCAGCAATCACCCTAAGTAATTGTTCTAAGCAATCATCCTAAGAAATCATTCTAAGCAATCACCTTAAGTGAAGCACAAACACTAAGTTCATGTAGCACTTAGGACTGTCCTAGGACTATTGTATCTTATTTTTTCTCTTCTCAGTAATCACCTTCTACTCATTAAACTTGGATGTCTGATCCATTATCCTTTCTTTTCTTCCCTATAGGCATATAACAAAGTAGCATATTCTTGATAGGCTTGGAGCATTGCTTGTACGCTCCATTCTTATGAGTTCCCATTTCTATCTTATCCAATTCTTTTTATTTAATGTATTTGGATTTGGAAGAGGGATGTTTTGATATATTATGTTCTCTGATATTACAGAAAATTTGAAACTTTGATGTATTGACATTTTATGATTAATGAAATGACATTTTTTTTGAAAAGTTTTAATTAAGAAATCTTGTTACTATTGTAAAAATGTTTTATATTTATGTCATGTTATTTTGATCTCTACATATTTTAGCTATACCGAGATGCTACATATTTCTTTACATATTTACTTGTTACGGATATGTTAAGGGGTGTGGGGTGTACTCAACATCTAGCTTTTGGTGCCTTGAAAATTTATATGTGCATTTAACCTTCAAACTTTTTTCTACATTGGCATGTGAGCCTAATAGGTGGACCAATGTATAGAGGTAGTTATGCAAAGCTATATACATAGTATCATTGACATATAGCATTTATAGAGGTCAATTACAAATTGAAGCATACATTCTTCGGTAGAAGAGCGGAAGCAATCAATATTTATGTAACGAATAACCAAGAGTCTTCTCTGTCGAACTGTAGATTCAAGTATTTTTTTGAAGAGGAATGTAATAAATTAATTGATTTGATTGCTTGATTAATTTTACCATAGAAGAAAGAAATAATAGATTATATTATGGAGATTTTTAAAGTGACAATTGGGATATTTGCCTAGGTCTTCTATTCTCCTATATATATGCAGCCTTCTTGGTTAGATCAAAAATCAGAAACAATATGAGAATATCTGGAGAGGTTGTGTGCCTCCAAGGACTGTGCCTTGAAGAGGAAAATGAGGGAATAGGGCTGAGAGAAGTTATTCATATTTACTACTGATAAACACAGTTGGTGCCTCCAGGTTGATTCAAGAGTTTTTCGTTGTTCTTCTTTGCTCTTCTTCTCTAACAATATTAGTAGTTATTTAGATATTCTCTCCGTTTCTCAATCTGGTTATTGATTCAATTGTATTTTTATTATTTTGGCCTTATTCCATTAAGTGTAAACAAAATTTTGTTGAAACAATAAAGATGGCGGTGGTGTGAAATATTTGGGTATTGCTATTATTTTCGATCTATTATGTTATTTTCAATCAAATTCATCTTCAAGTGATTAGATGAAAAGGAATCTTTTTTGTGTTGTCTTTTTCGCTACACGCAAAACCCTAACATTCTCTTCAAGTTTCGACTTATGTAGTTAAACATTGAATATAGTCAAGTAAAAATTATGGTACAGCAAAAATATACGAAAATATACTTGCACAAGAAATTTATTGGAATAATGTAAAATATGACATTTTCGTAGATTTATCGAGTCAAAGTACAAATTAATTAAAGGTTTCTGCATTTGTTTTGTAAGGAAAAGGAAAAATTCCAATATAGTTGTCCATAGTAGTTCTAATTTCTAATGCACAAATAGAATAGTTAAAAAAAATTATCATAATTAAAAAAAAAGTTTGATTAAAATGCAAAAATAGGTAGAAAGTGATATCAAATTCACTAACATGGAATTTGAAAATCACAATTGAAATCAAAAGTTAAAATGTTGGAGAAGAAAGTCTTGAATTCGGAGATGCATTTGTTTGATGTTTCTTTATATATAGTGATTTCTGACTTTGACGATGGAGCGGAGCACGCAAACGATGAGTATATATTTATAGTGATTTGATATATTTTATGTTGGGCATTGCTTATTGTGTTGGATAATGTAATTACGATGTTGTACTATGACGCATTTAGACATAGTTTGACTATAGATATGAACTTGATATTATATATTGTACGATATTACTAGTTGATTATGTCAGATATTAATATGTGAACGTTGTCTGTATAATGGCACACTGGTTTCTACATAAATGTGTGACAAAGGGGGAAAAGATGCAAAAATGTTCGAGCTTTTAGCATTGAAGATCTAATTTTGGTATTATAGTATAGTGTCGAAAAATACATTTCGACATATAACACTAAAGGTCATCGGTGTGTCGTTGATGAAACATGGTCAAGAAAGGTTTGTGAAACGAAGTTTTTATGACTTTGGGTATCGGCATGTAAATAAAGCAAGCAACACCCCGGATTTTAATTAAATAACAAAATAAAATTCATAAAAAATTTTGAATCTGTTCACGAAACAAGTGTCATTGCGTCTGTGGCGATTTCCTGATCAATTTAGACATATAGTTTGCAAAAAACAGACTTAGAACGTAGAAGTATTATTAAATGAAGTTTTAGAATAAATACGAAAAAGAAGAAATAAGAAAAACATATATAAAACTAAGAGTTTCAAATGTTCTAGTTTTGTGAACAAAATGCAGTGTGGTTTAGTGGTTGACCACTTGCCTTTTAAGTTATAGTGTGTGAGTTCGAATCCTACAAACTCCATGTTTTTAAATTTTAAAAAGGGCAACCAAAAAATGCATGTTCTAAGAGAAAAGTATATATGTACGTACATATAAGGAAAGATTATATATAGACGAGTGTGTATGTGTGTGTATATATATATATCTGTGTGTGTGTGTATATATATATATATATATGTGTGTGTATGTGCGCATATATATAGATATGAAATTCAAAAGTAACGCACAATTAAGAAGTAAATTTCGGGATATCGTTGTTTGAATTTTGAAATAGTAGGGATTGTATGTAAATATATATAATAGTAGATTTAAATTCGAAATTTGAATGTATATTAAATACAGAAAGAATCAATGAAATGGTTATGGAATAATCTTGTTAACAATAATGCTTAAGAAACAAAAATTACGCAGCTATTAATGGTTGATATTTTATGGAGTCATGCATGAATATATGTGCATAGATTTAAAATTCAAATTTGAAACATAAACTAAAAATGGAAAATAATCAATATATTGGAGAGAAATTGGGCAAGAAAATAACATTATAGGCAAACGTTTTAATTGGAGCGACAATCACGAACATCGACTCAATATACGATTGCTTCAATCGTATATGGGTCGACTCACTTAGAAATGGGTCGACCCAGGGGTCGACCTACCTACGGTCTGGGTCGTCCCACATCGGGTCAGGCAACATGGCTTGTTTTGATCTGAATGGTTCGGATTTATTTGTTTTAAATCGTACGAGGGAGGTACTTCTAAGCACCGATAAATAAACTAGCAGGGTCTAGCTTCCAACCCATATTTTCTGGTAGGCTCCAGAACTCTGCCATTTCCTTTCTCTTCCAGATTCATCAAAAAATAAATATACACTAGTTTTAGGATTTCTATTTCAAAATTTTGAGAAGAAAATTGTATATCTAAGCTATATATGCCCAGATTCTGTGTCCAGACAATTCTATGGATCCGAATTAAAAACAAGATAGCGCAAACCTAAATCAGATCCAAAATATTAGAGCGTAATGAGTGGGTTTAAATCATATTTTCTGATAATGTTATATCATATCGTTTGATTCCTGTTGGACTTTACAATATGTTCTACTTCTTCTTTTCCCCTCTTCTGCGTCAGGATATATAGTTTACGTTAAATTTTAGTTATGCACAAAATAAATAAAACTGTGGTTATGAGCAAAACAATTAAAGTGTGATTAGGTGCAAATTTATTTGTTGTGGTTACTCACAAAGAAATTGAATTGTGATTAGACGCAAATTTATGGGACTTGTAATAAAAAGGGAATATTTGATGATTTGGAACTGAATGAATGTATTATGCCAAAATTTTAATAAATGAGAAATTTGAAAGCAGGCAAACTTGCTAACGCTTACTAAATTAATGTGACAATGAATGATATGACATAAACAAAGTTATGTATAGTGAATTTGTAGCTAAAGGGATAAGTTTGAGAATTTCCATACTATTTATAAGGAATCACTTTTCATATTTAAAAGGGAAATAATGCAGAAATTGTAAGGATTAAAAGAAAAAGGGATATAAACCAATTGTGTTCAATTTTATTGTAGCTATGCAAAATAAAAGGGGAAATAAGTTAGGGACAAGAATTAATGTATATCAATTAAATTAGAAAGTTAGTAGTAGCCTATATTGATTGGTTAGGAAAAAGAGATATATTTTCATAGTTTGGTTTTTAAAAGAAGTGGAAAGCATAATTGCATGTCTAAAAATAAGTAAAGATGCGTACTGGTGTGAAATAAGGATTTTACTGTATTGTGACTGTTCAATAGACTAAAAATAATTGAAAGAAATGTCTTGCAATTATGGTTTTCCGTTGCAGTAATTACCTTAAGCTATGGAAATAAATTTGTACAGTTTTAATAACCAATCAGTTAGGAATAAGTCTAATTTCCTAAAGAATAAATATAAAGACGAAAACAAAAAGGGATAACATTTTTGAAAAGTATTATGTAGAGAGAAAGGAGTAAGAAACATGTGTAGTATGCAATGGACGGGGAATGTAACATATTATAATTGCATATAAGATGAGAATGTAGTATAATAAGTAGGCTTGTTTTAGGGACAAGTAGGATTATAACATAAAGGTTATAATTAAAAGATTAAATGGAAAGTAAAAGACTTATTATAAATGAACCTAGTCTCCAGGAAATAAGTTTAATAAGCAAACCCACAATTATACCTGCGGTAATATTATAATATGAGTTTATAATTAGTGGAAAATAGGCTAACGTCCCTATTTAAGTTTAAAATGTAGTGCACGTCCCTACCAAAGTTTAGATGTAAAACCGGTCCCTCTTTTTAAGGTGCCGCTCTTTTTTTTTGGCACTTCTGCCTTCTGTTATCCCTATTTGGGGTGCCACATGTTTTCTGAAAAAATTTAGGCGCTGCTTTATAAAAAAAATCAAAAAATCGAAAATATTCTAGGAAGCATTCGTAAAAAAAAAGTTGCATACTTCTATGCAACTATTTCCAATAGTAGCATACATACATGCATATATTCATATAGTATTTTATGTTGAAAACCTGGATCAATATATGCATACATGTATGCGACTATTGATAATAGTTGCATAAATGTATGCATATAAAGTTGAACTGAGATGCATGTGTTATGAATAGTTGCATACATGTATGCAATTATTTCGTATATATGCATGAATGTGTGCAACAAACTCAAAAGGAAGGAAGACTTCTGAAATGTGCATGGATGCATGCGTGTGTTCTGTATAAGAGCATAAATGTGTGCAACAATGTCTGAAAATAGTGAACGCTTGAAAAAACAGGCCAGATTTGAATATATGCACAAAAGGATGCGTATATTTTTGTTTAGCTGCATACATGTATGCATTTATACTGCAATTGGACGCAACGCTGAAATATAAGCATGAATGCATGCAACTATTTATGAATAGGTGCATGTTTTGATGCAAAAATTTGCTATTTCGCTGTTTCATTGTATTTTTGGGTTTTGACGTGGTTTTTGATTCTTTTAACACCTGAATTTTTTGGCATGTACGTCTTTTATTTAATAATGAATTTTCATGATTTTTTTAATTTTTTTAATGAATTTTCAAAAAATAGGGACCTAATTTACAATAATTTTTGGACCGGATGTGAGCCTAAATTTGAAACTTTCAAGGGACCTGTGCCAATGGACCCTTATAATTAAATGGAAAAAAGTAGAGTAGGTTTATTATTAATAAACTTATAATTGAGGAATTAAGTTTATTGAATATAATAATAGGAAGTGGTGCGTTTCGGCAACAAAGTCTGATTAGGGAAAATAAGCAGCCAACTAGAGCTAATAAAGAAATAACTCAAATTTAGAATAAACAATTTAATGTTTGAGTTAATTAGCAATGCGGTAAATAAAACAAGTATGTAACTAAAGATTACACATAGGGTCGAATAATGTAACGATGAGATGCGTTTGAGCCAATCCGTATGTATTTGGGATGAAGAGCTCAATGGGGCAGATCATTATGGGTGTATGGAGATACGAGAGGAGCACGCTCAACTTCTTACTCGACAGGAGTGAAAGAAGGTGTGGGACTTCTACAATGATGTGAGGATACTCCGATATGGCCCTCTTTGGTAGGGATAATGAAATTGTACCCCACAGATGCATGGTTTGTATGGTTCCATCAAGTGAGTATACCTTGACTGCATCTTTGATGGTGGGCAGCCTAAAGACTCATTGGAATGATCTTAAGATGATTCGATGGCCACCTCAAGGGAAAGGCTTCGTGGTCAGGACCCAACAAAGGATAGTAGATTGTCGGATATCTGTCATCGTCAATCGATGCACGTGCGGGAAAGACTGGAGCTAAGCCTAGAAACCAATGACCTTTTACTATCGGGTCATTGGATGAGGGACCACATGTTTGATCAGATTGGTCGGTAGGGCAGTCATTTAACTCTTTCAATAGTCTTTCATTGGGGTAGGCTGGGTCCCCGGAGTGACGCCCCACCTCTACACTCGCGTTAGCCGAGGTCATCACAAGCAATGATGTCCACTAACCCAAAGAATAAAGCTGTTAAGGAGCAACCATCTATATAATATCTTTGAACGAGTGTTAAACATGTTGGATAATGTGGTCTTACTTTATGAAACCTCCTGAGGAAATCCAACACATCTAATTCAAGTTCAAATTTACTACACAATGACTGTATATAATTCAGAATCAATATAAAATACGTAGAAATATAATCATAGTCAGGCATAGATATTCACATAACTAAGGCGAAAACAAATATGAATATAATACATAAGTGCAAATACAAAGATATCGGTCATAGTCGATCCACTATACAACGAAAGAATAGGTGCATGATCAAGCCAAAAGAATATGTATACATGAAAGTCGCATATACATGTATAATTAAAAATTACCACAATGATAATGTAGTTGCCAATAGTCAAGAGATGGTCCCCGCTAGAACACATGAGAAGCATCTGCAATTCCTCGGTCTGAACCGAGTATTATTTACAAGAAAATAAACAATAAACAGATCATTCTTGCTATACTTATCATAATAATCTGAGATAGGATAAGAGATATAAACAGAATACAACATGTAATCAATAACAACAATGTTTACATGTAAAATGTGAAGGCTTGAAATGTCCATACAATATGTCAAAAAAATCTCAATGCTATATAAGAATATCTCATCCTAAATCATAAAACAACTACTAAGATAGGATACTGCATATCCCATCAATACGAAATCATCTGAAGATCCATCGGAACCGAAGTGCCTCAAAGGATGATCCCAAGATCGTCAAAATGATCCAAGTTCCAAAGAAACCGAAGTTCCTCGAAGGATGATCTGAAGATCCAGCGGAACCGAAGTTCCTCGAAGGATGATCCGAAGAACCACCGAAACCGAAATTTCCTAAAGGATGATCTAAAGATCGTCAAAATGATCCAAAGATCCATCGGAACCGAAGTTCCTCGAAGGATGATCCGAAGATCGTCGAAATGATCTAAAGATCCACCGAAACCGATGTTCCTTGAAGGATGATCCGATGATTGCTAAAATGATCCGAAGATCCACCGAATGCGAAGTTCCTCGAAGGATGATCCAAAGATCATCGATGATCAAAATTGATCAAGTATATAGTGTAAACTACGCTAGGCTAGTAAATATAAAATTCAAGCTACATGTGTGATGACCCCAAACTTCCACGGAGTGAAAGTAAGAGATGATCATTTGGAATACAACATAAATACAATAATACATATCACAGATACAAAATAGCATAGGAAATTCATAGAGTAACAACATCATAGCAGCGGAAATATAATGTCATCAATCCACAGAAAATCCACAGTCACATAATTCTACATTATTACATCAAATTCGCAGGAAAGAAATAAGTTCCAACTCCAACTTAAACAACGTGGAATAAACCCAGTTTAATATCTGAAATAAAAAGAAAGAGAAAAATGCAAAGGCAACGAATGATAAGTCTTCCAGCTCCTAGTCATCACCTCTCCACAAGCAAATCCAAGAGAAATACTAAGCAGCTCCAAAGGGAAGGCTCCAAGCGAAAAATAACCTGTTTACTTGGCTGCTCGTGTAGAAAGGAGGGCACCCGAGTTTGCAAAAAGGTGGAAACAAACAACGGGTCAGTCGTGGGACTGGTGTGAGAATTCTTACCTAACTAATTACTATTAATATGGCAAATCCAAAGACCACGCCGCTAATGCGGAACGGGTTTACTCTAATGGATTTCCGTGCATAAAAGTGTCAGAATAAATGATAAATAAATCGTACAACAAAGCTATGCTTTTTAGAAAAATGGAATCACCATAAGACCCAGGTCCCATCACACAATGCAACACACACCAGAGGATAGGGTTTTACCTTATAGTGATTAAACATGATAAATACGGCAAATACGAGTTTTATATTATTAATATATTAAAAAATTTCAAAGTAAATGTAGAAATCCTAGGAAGAATAGTATCCCATACTACTATGCCTCCATACTAGTAATACAATCAAATTCGTAGGGTCGTATTTGATTTTGGTTTCCATCATGAGTCAAGGCTAGGGAGGAGGTCCTACAAATTCGAGACACTCTAGCTAATGTCTCAGGATTCCCCGCAGTGAACCCTTGGATCCTGCAGGGCCGGTCCACACATACAGCTTCGTGGATTGGCAATTCCTGAACACACGTTTCCCGATCCTATAGGACCTATCCGAGGCGCCTCATCCCATCATCCACATAAGTAAAATGTTGGGCCGTGTTAAAACCCAATCACCACTTCTAGCTAGAAAGAAACGTGTTGCTCTCCCTGCGTTCCCTTCTGCCGTTTTAGACTTCGCCGGTGTGTGAGGCTCGTGAAGTCACGCTGTACACAAAGCTATGCCTAAACAGGCTATGCTTTGATCGTCCCACAAGGCATGCTTTTCAACAAAACCTTGATCATATGCATCTTAGCATGCCACATCATCACTCCATATCGTGCTACCAACCCTTTGCCGGAATATATGAACGGGTGTTAAGCAAGAGAATAAATTCTCCGCCACCAAACATCCATACATTCAACAAAAGATCAATAACATGATATTTGATAGAGTATGATGTCAGACACACAATCCATTTAGTAGCTTATGCTCTGGGTCTGAGCGAAAGCCAAACCCGTGAAATCAACACGTACGTTTGGGCAATGACCAAGACTCTTGAATTGGGAGCAAGTCAAATCAGGGCCTCAATCATCGTCCATTCGAGGGAAGATTTACGGTCTTCATACGCCGTCCTCATACTTCGATTTTAACGTCGCTGGGTTATTTGGAATGAGAATAACTCGGCTTTCCAAACAACCCTCGTATTTATATATATTGAAAATCATTCTTATTCGTTAATAATATATAACGATTCATTCTTATTTTAATTATTTAAAATAATTAAATTTTAATTAACGACGCTTCAGGTCAATGGACGACCCTGTCGCTGCTTTCAACCAATTTTGATTTTCATATTCCTCAAAATCTAACCGTTGGATTCTAACGCAGTTCATATCGTTGGAAGGAATTTTCCAAGGCGGTCCTAACGGTTTCAGTTTTGGGAAAATCCGATGGTCGGATTTTCCGGTATAGTCATTTAAAAGTACGATTTAAAAACGCGAACTACCGCGCTCTATTCGTTTAATTTTAATTATATTTATATATATATATATATATTAATCTTTCAGCCTTTTAATTTTATTACAAAAAGATAAATTCTATATATTTTATAATAAGATGTAAATATAATTTCATGTCACATTCCTACATTATATTAACATGTCAAATTCCTGCTTTATATTAACATAATAAAAATGTAAATTCCAACTCATGTCAATTTCATGTCTTTTTATATATATAAATGTAAACTCTATTCCACTATGTAAAAACTACTTCTTTATTACATAGAAAAAAATGTAGTCTTTAATTTACATGCAAACTCTACTTTATTTTTATTTTTTAATGTATAATAATGTCAATTTACAAACGGGGAAATTCCTACTTTATTTCAAAAAAAAATGTAAACTTTACCTACGGTGAACGTTCTATTAATTTGCATAGATAAAAATGTAAACTCTTCCTATGGTGGAATTCCTATATATTTACATTATTAAAAATGTAAATTCCTCATTCAGTGAAATTCTTATTTAATTTATATTATCAAAAAGGTAGATTCATATTCCATGTCACATTCTTATTTTATTTACAATAATTGAAATGTAAACTTTCATTACATGTCACATTCTTATTTTATTTACATTGATGAAAATGTAAACTTTTCATACGGTGAATATTTCTTTTATCTACATTAACAAAAGTATAAACTTTGTCCTACGGTGAATATTCTAATAGTTTGCATTAAGAAAAATGTAAATTTTGTCTACGGTGAACATTCATATATATTTACATTAAGAAAAATGTAAATTTTGTATACAGTGAACATCCATATATATTTACATTAAAAAAATGTAAATTTCATCTACGGTGAACATTCATATATATTTACATTTTTCTTTCCTCATTCGGTGAAATTCTTATTTAATTTATATTATCAAAAAGGTAGATTCATATTCCATGTCACATTCTTATTTTATTTGCAATAATTGAAATGTAAACTTTCATTACATGTCACATTCTTATTTTATTTACATTGATGAAAATGTAAACTTTTCATACGGTGAATATTTCTTTTATCTACATTAACAAAAATATAAACTTTGTCCTACGGTGAATATTCTAATAGTTTGCATTAAGAAAAATGTAAATTTTGTCTACGGTGAACATTCATATATATTTACATTAAGAAAAATGTAAATTTTGTATACAGTGAACATCCATACATATATTTACATTAAGAAAAATGTAAATTTCATCTACGGTGAACATTCATATATATTTACATTAAGAAAAATGTAAATTTCGTCTACGGTGAATTCATATATATTTACATTAAGAAAAATGTAAATTTTGCCTACGGTGAAAATTCATATATATAATCACATTAAAAATTTGTGTAATTTCATTTATAGTGTAATTCCATGTTTCATCACTAAATCCAAATATACTTTTTCCCAATTACAATGAAAATTCCATTCTTAACATATTGAAAATTTCATTTTTAACATATTGAAAATTCCATTCTTAACATATTGGAAATTTCATTTTTAATTCAATACAAAATCCCATGCTTTAATTCCATACAAAATTGCATACTTTAATTCCATACAGAATTGCATACTTGAATTCCATGCTTTAATTTCATACTAAATTTCATACTTTAATTTCATCCAAAATTTCAATGTAAATGCCATACCTCATTTCAATGTTCAATAATATTCTTATCATATTTCATGTCAAATCCCATAACAACAACATCCAAAACACCAACATGATCAAATCCAAAAATTAACCTCAGGCAATTTACAAGATGAGGTTTAACTTGGCATATGGCAAATCAACAAGAAAGGATTAAATAAATTAACACATAATTAATTCTAATCAATCAATAAATTCGTATTTAACGATAAAATTTTAGATTTAATATCTTGTCATTATAGGCAATTCAGATTCAATATCATACGGTATGAACATTTCAGATCCCTGTTTTATATATCATGTCAAATTAGATCAACTATTAATAATCATGGAAATAATAATTAAATAAATTAAATTAAAAATAAATTCTCACAGTTGTCAGATCTGAGAAGACTCGAGTTCGATCAGATTTGGTGTTCGAATTCAAATTGATTTCGGATCTGGAATGATTCAAATTCAAATTAATATGAAAAATCAAAATTCAGCTTTTAACAACTGACACAGTGACGCTATAAAGCGTGACAAAATCTGAAATGAATAATACCTTAGAACCCAACTTGTTCAAATCTTTGATCTAATTTTTCTCCTAAGTTACTTGATGGATTCAGGAATGGTTTGCTGGAGGTGGTCGGGCTAGGTGAGGCGCAGGTGCGCCGGCAAGGGGGTGGATTGCGGCGGCGACAGGTGGGCGCGGCGGGGGAAAGAAGGCCGTGGGTTGGAGGGTCTGGATCTCGAGCTGTGGTGCACCAATTCGGGTGAAACTTGTCGGGATTGAAAGAGGAGGAGGAGATCTAAAAAAAGTAAAACTGGGGCTGGGTCTAATTCTTCATGGTTTGACGGGAATTTGGGGATGAAAGTTGAAGGAAAGGGGCGGCTATGGGTTCGGTGTGCGGCTTAAAGAAACGACGGGGAAGAAGACCCATATATTTATATTATTATTAAATTATATTAATCTAATTATTATATAATTACCCAATAA
Organism: Allium sativum; assembly: GCA_030737875.1. Classification (NCBI taxonomy): domain Eukaryota; kingdom Viridiplantae; phylum Streptophyta; class Magnoliopsida; order Asparagales; family Amaryllidaceae; genus Allium; species Allium sativum. The sequence goes on from CM060919.1 coordinate 53,078,491, forward strand.
AAGCCCGTTTGGCCACTAACCCAGAATTAGGCCCAACGACTGTCGTTCATACCTAATAGCCCCTATTCTGAACTCATCTGGATATGTCTCGTCGGCCCAAATGGTCATCTTGGCCTCCGTTTTTCAGATTTAAAATAATAAATCATTTATTTTAATGTAACCATACAACTAAATTTACCGGGGCTACAAATTAACTTTAAAAATTCCAGAAAAATTATTTTTGGTTATGTTTTGACGATACGGTCCTAACAAAATTTATTTCGTTCGATTCTGAGCCTATTTAAAAAATGGCAATTTTTCAGCCGATCGAAATTGACTGTAATTTACAGAACACATATCTCTCAGCCACGGTCACAGATTAATATTAAAAATTCTGGAAAATTCAAGTTAACCATTATTTGCCATTCCGGTTCCAACGAAAGTGGTTTCGTCGAATTCCGAGGTCGTTTGAAAAATGTCGATTTTCAAGGCGATATATTCTCTATAGCGACCTTTCTGAAAATTCATTTGGCCATAACTTTTGATTTCTGCTATGAAACTTCGATTTTTCAGATTCGTTAGAAAGATATTCATTAACAGATTTAAATATTTTTGGTTTCACCAAAATCCGATTTATTCTGGATCCTATGCAGTCAGTCAAAGTTCAAGTTTGACTTTTCAAACTACCTTCCTATTTCTAATTCTTTATGCAATTTATTGGAATATATTTGCATTAACTTTGCTCAAAATAAATTCCCATTCATTTTTATTTGAAATAATTTATTTTAAATATTTAAACACCCCTAAAATATCTAAAATGAAAATTTTAAATTAGCCCTAAATTCCGGGTTGTTACAACATGTTCTATAACCACGTGCTCTAATCGAATATTTACGAACAACTTCTATATTCTACTAGAAATACAAAATGACCATTGCCATAGTTTTCAATCAAACGAGTCCAAGAATTAACCTTCAAAACAAACATAACAGTTCATAGTCCTTATTTTTACTAAGGAGTTTAATTGGATTTATCATACAAACGAGGAAAAGTTCTATATAAATATGTACTAGTATATTAAATGACGATTGGTATAATAACTTCGTATTATGATGTAGGATTAAAAACCATTTTAGTAAAAGATTTGGTATCTACTTTCGATTGCAGTAGTATTCAATTTAGATATTTCAAGTTTTGATAACGTATATTAAATCTCATCAAATATCGATTGCAGTAGTATTCAATTTAGATATTTCAAGTTTTGATAACGTATATCAAATCCCACAAGTATCAATTATAAATTCATTTACCATGAATAAATCAAAGGTCCATAAAATCGAGTTGTAGAAATATGTGAATCAATGAAATTGAAAAGTCACAAAAAAGGCCAAACGGGACGAAATCCAGTCGAGAAAGAGTCTGGATGGACCTAACCGGTAAATAGCAGGATTCAGTCGACTGAACATTGGGGTCACTCGATTAACATGTAGCAAATAATTAAAACAGTGCTAGATCAGAATTTCGGTCGATTGAATAAGTCCATTCGGTCGACTGGTTGGTGATTCAATCAACTGAATAGAGTATTTCGGTCGATTGAAACCGGTCCAAAGATGAACTCGAGAGCAACCAATGATTCAGTCGACTGACCTATGACCAGATGATTGAACCTGCTTTAAGATACAGATATTAGATATTTAAGGGAAAAGTTAATATTCGACGATTCTGGATGACTCGTGATGGTTCTAAAGGTTTTAGAGAGGTCGTATACATTGTCTAATACACACACACATGCATAAACATATATACATAAGATTACAATGATGTTGATTTTTGAACTTCAAAATGAAAAAATTCTCTAACCAAGGCAACTAATGGTAATTCAAGCTAAAACTCAATGGTTTGGCAATGCAAAAGGAAATTGTAAGGGCTTGTTTGCACATAAGAACTTCACGTATAGCATGCACAATCGAACATAGAACATGCAAAGATTTACAGTACTCTAAAAAGCAAGGAAATCAACAACCTAAGCAATTAACTACATGCATGACATAACATAAATGCCCCAAGAACACACTAGCCACGCATAACATGCTTGAGTCATAGATGTGAGTTCACAAGAACTCACCTTTGATTGTTGGAATCAATTAGGAGATGCAAAACCAAGCTAAGTAGCACCCCTTCTCCAATATATCGCACTAATCTTCAACTTATACACAAATACACAATATTTCCTAAGAACTAGATTTAGGAAATAACAATGATTGAAGAGAAAACAAGCTGGAGAAGATGGAGATTGAGCTTACCTCTCTTCTCCTTGGATATGCACTTGATTTCAACATGAATTTGAGCTCCTGGGATTAAACTGGCTTTACGGAATTTTAATTTCTCTTTCCTCTCTCCATTTCTATTTTCTTTTCTTAAGTGTGTTAAACAAATGAAGAGATGAGGGAGGAGGAGTTGTTAAGTAGGGCTGAAATGGGTTATGTCACCAACCCAAACCCCACCCGAAGTCTCAAACTTTCCTAACTTCAAACATATCGATGTTTACAGGTTTTATTGTCATAATCGGCATTTTGAACTCAATGGAAATGGGTTCAAATCCAAATTCATTCGTATGCAAAAAGTGACTTTTCAGACATACACTCTATTATCAATGTTATATTTAAATAATTTTTTTAAATATGTTATCGTGAAATATGCAGGTTGTTACAGAATTCCCCCTTAAAGAAATTGCATCTTCATAATTACTTAAGGAAAAACTCAAAAATGAACAAATGAGCATCAACAAAAATCCATCAAAAAAATGATTAACTCAAGAAATTCACTTTTGTTTTCATATTTAGTATATCATCCTTATACTAATATAACTTAAGAATAACTTCTTAGATTTTAACTTTGAGTTATAAATCACTATATAACTTGAATCTATACATGTATAATGGTCAAATAAAACTCATGAACATACATAAGAAACTAAATTATTATAATCATAAGTGGTTTCAACAAATTAGATTTTTCCTTACTTGAATTCTAAATATTATAAACCTCAATTTCAATAATTATTTAGATTTTAAATTGCAAACTAGAACACCGCGATTTTTTGGAAAATTTGATTTGGACATAAACCTCAAAATTTACAAGATGAAATCCAAATCTTTTTTCTCTCATTAGAAAACTATAATCCAATAGATCCGAATGATTCTTGTTTCCAATAATTCTGACTTATATTGGATTCTATATGTTCATTTGAACTTAGATTCTCAAAATCTCGAACAATAGCTACAAGGCAAGCTCTTTAATTATATTAAATTAATTCGTTTAACGTTCAATAAGTTTATAAATTTTCAACCTATTCCCTTTTCCAATATAAACTAATAAAACAGTTAAACTAAACTTGGAAATATCGACTATCTAAAATCATTGAACATTCCTTATCATGTTTTAGCTAGAAAATTTTGTCGATTAAAAAGTTTCTTAAAAGTTTTCTAGCTCATAAATTTTTCTCATTTTGAAAAGGATGTATATGATGGTCATATATATCCCATTCACAAGGATATGTGATCTCATTAGGGAAACAAGATCACGAAAGAAAATCCGGGTTATAAACCCCAAATTGGAAACATTAGTACGTTCTCTAATATTTCAAAAAGAACATCTAAATCATGGAAACATGATAAAGGGTAGAAGTTAAAAGAATTCCATAAAACTTGAAAGCTTTGGTATTCAAATTCAGAAGGACATCACGAATAAGGATGAAGTCAAACCAGTCGGGTTATAACCTTGATTCTTTTTGTTCATTAAGGTTAACGAAATAAACTGGAATATTTGTTAACCTCTAATCACAATATCCCGAAGATCACGAATGGAAATCCAGAAACAAGAGACTAAGATAGATAAGTAAAATATACCTTATTACTTTTGAAACATGATTCGAGATAATTTTTTAAGTAAAAACTCGAATCACCCAAAGAGATCTTGAAGAATATAAAACGGAAAGACACTTGAGCCATAACAAGTGAAAGCGTACAAATACATGAATCGTAAAGCGATCATAAATGATCAACAAGGAAAGCATAATTTACATTAAGCCAGTAAATAAGCGGGTTTAGCCAAATGTCCCAGAACCACCGACTTAACTCAAGTATTTATGAATAAATTGCAAAATCCAGTATAAATTATCACACAAAGCTTTTTGTCTTCTGCTAGGTGGTCTGACATCATAAATAAATCTAACTGAGCTTTTTGTATCACGATGTGATGGCTTCACACCGCAAAGAAATACAACACATGTGATCTCAAACGAAAATGATCAGCGTCGATGTATAAAATGATATACAACACACATGATCTCTTATCGATGTATGTAAAAATATACAACACATGAGACAACTCCTTGTGGATGCATATAAAGATATGCAACACATAAGGTTCCCGCCGATGTATATAAAGATATACAACACACGAGGTCAATCGAAAGTGATCAACATCAACATATTTAACACATGTGGTCTCTAAGTAGCTAACGTATAACGGCCCGAGACCAATACGATCAGAAAATTAATATGGCTCAATGACCAAAAAGATCTAAAGATCAATATGGTCCAATAACCAAAACGATCTGAAGATCAGTACAGTCTAATGACCAAAATGATCTGAAGATCAATACAGTCCAATGACCAAAACAATCTGAAGATCAGTATGGTCCGATGATCAAAACGATCTGAATATCAGTACAGTCCAATGACCAAAATGATTCAAAGATCAACGCAGTTCGATGACCAAAACAACACAAAGATCAATACGGTCCAATGACCAAAATGATCCGAAGATCAATACGTCCCAATGACCAAAATGATCGAATCTCAACTGACTAAGTACAGAAGTTAACCGACAGCGTAAATATAAGTGTGTCGATGCATCCGTTTTTACCATGATGTTTATTAAATCCCTTATTGAATTGAAAAGACGAAATTACTTGTTTGAAACAAGTAACATTCCAAAGCAAATGAGGATACTCAATCATTAACCAAAAAAAGGCTAAAACGTCGTAATAGCCAAAAATACGGGTAAAATAAAAATCAAAGCATGTAAGAATTTTCATAAAACGTAGGTTTGGAAAATTGACATACTTAGATATAGAGCAAGCACCCTAAAGCACCTAAATACATGGTGTCCTCAAGTCCCTTTGACACAAAGAAGGTGAATGGTAATAATCCAAAATAACTCAAGTGAGAAAATCACGGAAGCCGATATCATAAAGAATAGAGAGAAAGGTATCGTGATAGGCATTAGTTTTCTTCCTAAATATCTTCACAACTAAGCCCAAGAGGTTATTTCAACTCAAACTAAGAAATAACTCTAAATTCCTACTCACGAAAGGGACAGACTCCAAGTTTGTCTAGGCCAAGATTTCACAAAGATGAACTCAAATAAATTTGATTGGTCAAACAAAGGACCAAGATATGAGATAAGATATGTCGGATTCTAAGATTCAAGTTAAATCCTAAAAACGATTTCTAAAGAGAGATTTAGGACAATGATCCTCGCCATAATATCTTATTGTTTCGAACATGGCTCTAATACCAAACTGTGATGCCTTACCCCTACCTTCGAGTTAGACGAGTTCATCGCAAGCAATGATGTCAACTAACCTAAAGAATAAGGATGTTGAGGAGCGACCATCTATATAATATCTTTGAACGAGTGTTAAACATGTCAGATAATGTGGTCTTACTTTTTGAAATCTAATGGGGAAATCCGACACATCTAATTCAAGTTCAAATCTACTACATAGTGGCTGTATATAATACATAACAATATAATAAGAGTCAGACACAAATATTCACATCACTAAGGCAGAAATAGATATGAATATAACACATAAATCTAAATAAAAGATAGTTGTTCCAGTTGATCTACTATGCAACAAAAGAATAGGTACATGTTCTTGCCAAAAGAATATGTATACATGAAATTCGCATGTACATATAATCAAAAATTACTACAATGATAATGTAGTTGCTAATAGTAAAGAGATGGTCATCAAGAGAAGCATCTGAAATTCCTCAGTCTAACCCAAGTATTATTTATGATAAAATAAACAATAAACGGATCTGTCTAGATTTACTTATCAAAATATACTGATATAGGATAAGAAATATAAACATAATACGACATGTAATCAATAACAACAATGTTCACATGTAAAATGTGAAGGCTTGAAATGTCCATACAATATGTTAAAGGAATCTCAGTGCTATAAAAGGATATCTCGTTCTAAATCATAAAACTACTCCTGAGATAGGGTATTGCATATCCGGTCAATATGAAATGATGCGAAGATCCACTGGAAACAAAGTTCCTCGAAGGATGATCTGAAGAAAGACAAAATGATTTGAAAATCCACAGGAACCGAAGTTCCTTGAAATATGATCCAAAGGTCATCAAAATGATCCGAAGATCCTCCAGAAACGAAGTTCCTCGAAGGATAATCTTAAGATCGTCAAAATGATCCAAAGATCCATCAAAACAGAAGTTCCTCGAAGTGTAATCCGAAGATCGTCAAAATGATCTGAAGTTCCATTGAAACTGAAGTTCCTTAAAAGATGATCCGAAGATCATCAAAATGATCCGAAGATCCATCAAAACTGAAGTTCCTCGAAGGATGATCCGAAGATCGTCAAAATGATTCAAAGTTCCTCGAAGGATGATCCGATGATAATCAAAGATCAAAATCGATCAAGTATAGTGTAAACCAGGCTAAGCTAGTAAATATAAGAGTCAAGCTACATGTTCCATAACCACTTGCTCTACTCAAATATTTTTGAACAAGCTGTATATTCCAATAGAAATAGAAACGATCATTGCTACAGTTTTCAATCGAACGAGTCCAAGAACTAACCGTGAAACAAACGCAAGGGTTCATAGTCATTGTTTGTACTAAGGCGTTTAATTGGATTTATCTTACGAATGAGGAAAGAGTTTGTACAAACATATACTAGTAGATTAAAAGACAATTAGTAAAATACCTTCGTATAATGAAGTGGAGTTAGAAACAATTTTATTAAAAGATTTAGTATCTACTAATAATTTAAAAACCTTTATAGTTTGTATTGACAAATCTCATCAAATATTGAATGTGATAATAATCAATCTAGATATTTCATATTTTAATAATGTAAATCAAATCCCATGAGTAACGATTATAAATTCGTTTACCATGAATAAATCGAAGGCCCATAAAATCGAGCTGTAGAAATCTATGAATTGGAGAAACTGAAAAGACATAGAAAAGAGCCAAACGGACCGAAACTCAATCGGGAAAGAGCTTGGATGGACCTAAACTTTTGACAGTGGTCTCCACTGGTTGACAAAAGGATTCAGTCGGCTGAGCCATAGAGGTCAGTCGACTGACCTATAACAAATAATTCAAACACTGCAAGATCAAAATTTTAATCGACTGAATAACTCCGTTCAGTCGATTGGTTAGTCATTTAATCAATTGATTGGAGTACTTCATTTAACTAAAGTTGGTTCAATGATGAAGCTGAAAGTAACCAATGATTTAGTCGACTGGCCTATGCTCCACCAGCCAAGTGAACCTGCTTGAAAATGAAGATTATTTTGAGGGAAAGGTCGATATCTGTTGATTCTAAATGACTTATGATGGCTCAAAAGATTTTAAAAAGGTCATATACACTCTCTAATACACATACACACATGCATAAACATATATACATGATACTGCAATGATTTTGATTTTTAAACTCCAAAATGAACAAATTTCTAACCAATGCAATCAATAGCAATTCAAACTGGAACTCAATGGTTTGGAAATACTAAAGGGAAATTGTAAGGGCTTATTTGCACATAAGAACTTCACCGATAGCATGCACAATCTGAACGTTGAACATACTAAAATTTCCAATACTCGAAAAGCAAGGAAATAAACAACCTAAACAATTTACTACATGCATGCACATAACATAAATGTGCTAAGGGCACACTAGCCAAACAAAAAATGCTTGAGTCAAAAATGTGAGTTCGCAAGAACTCGCATTTGATTGTTGGAATCAATTAGGAGATTCAAAAATATTCCAAGTAGCACCCCTTCTCCAGTATATCTCACTAGTCTTCAACCGATGCACAAATGCACAATATTTTCAAAGAATCAGGTTTAGGAAATAACAAGAATTAAAGGGGAAACAAGTTAGAGAAGACGAAGATTGAGCTTACCTCTCTTCTCTTTGGATTTGAACATGATTTCTACATGAATTGGAGCTCCTAGGATTAAAGTAGGTTTAGGGAATTTTAATTTCTCTTTCCTCTCCCCATTTTTATTTCCTTTACTTAAGTGCGATGAATGAATGAAGAGATGAGGGAGGAGTTGTTAAGTAGGGATGTAATGGGTTAAGTTGGCTAACCCAAAATTTACCTAAAGTCTCAAAATTTTCTAACTCCAAACATATAGACGTATATAGTTTTTCTTGTCTAATCGGCGTTTTGAACTCAATAGATGTGGTTTCGAGTCCAAATTCATTTGTATGTAGAAAGTGACTTTTCGGACTTACACTCGATTATCAGTGTTATATTTAAATAAAATGTTTAAATATAATATCGTGAAATTTCCAGGTTGTTACACTTGGAGATCCACCGAAAGAGAAAGACCTATCTTTCGATATCTGTATTGTAGGCTTAACAAAGCTATCCTTTATAGATATGTAATAAAGCCCCGACTTAGTTTCTTAGAGAAACTCAGGGATTAGGACGCCCTTATGGTGCAGTGGTAGAGGCTTATTCGATTTTGCAGCTTAGCCTAGTATGCTTTCAGAGCATGAAGATAGAGATTTAGTGCATTTTCATAGTATGACGATGGGGGTCACTCGAATAGGGTACTGTGGGAAGTACCTCGATATATATTATTGATTATGTTAATCTACTAGAGAGTAGTTGGGTACGATTTATAAGGAAAAATTGAAAGTGTATTGTGAGATAAACCCAAATAACTTAATAAATATGAAATAGTGATAGAATGGTATATGTAGTGTTATTTGTAGAAAGTATAATTTGTTGACCAGAACTTTTGTTTTGACCCCCTCCTCATAAAAAACCTACAGGTTGGTCAGGTGTTTGAGATTCTGCAGCTTAGAAACACCTGTTAGATAATGTCATTATATTGGTAATTATTTACCTACTAATATATTTTATTCCCTTCCACTGTGAGATTTCTATTATGAGATCTAATATATTTATCTTTGACTTTCTGCAGGATAACAGACAAACCGACTCAAGCTTTAATAAATTTGGATTTTTGAAAAAAAAAATAGTCTGTCGAAATTTGGGTTGTTACATTTGGTATCAGAGCTTAAGTTTAGGATTCCTATATATATGTTAATGAATGTAATTGTATTTATAAAATAAAAATATATAAATATATATACCTATACCCATAGAGGAACCCACTAATTAAGTGAACAACACATGGAGAAAGTTGGGATGTCAATTTCGTACACTTAGGAAACAATTATGCAAATTTGAGGATTAAAGGCCCATGAGTGGCAAAAATGTAGAGTTTACAATATGCCTTGGAAGAAAAAATATATTTCATGTGTTAATATTTAAAATTTTGGTATTTCAGATGAGTGATTATTCAATCGGGACTTGTAGATGGAGAAAGAGAAAAACAGAATAGGAATTCATATATATATATATATACACACACACACACACACACATTTGGTGGGAAAGTGGCACTAGTCTCATTTTTTAGTTTAGACATAGTTTTGGAGGAATTTGTAAAGAAGAAATTTAGGATAAAGAAATGTAATTTTATGCAAAGAATTTGGATAATGCAAAAATTAGAAACCACTTTGTACTTAGCCCCACAGTTAGAACTTTTAAAAAAAGATATTGAAAAAAAGGTGTAAATGAAGAAAAAGATTTCTAGAAAAAGTTCTCAATTTTCAAAAATTTAAAAGTTTACAATTTTAGAAATTGACTGGTTTGTAATATTAAGAGTAGCCTTAAAATGATTTTGAGAAAATTGTGCGAACTTGTTTTCAAAAAGTGTTGGATGCAAAAGCAAGTTGTGGGGTTAAGCGATATAAGTGGTTAAGAGAAACTATGAATAAATGAATTAGCCATATGGGGTACCTTGGTGACCCTGAGTGAAATAATACATAAATGTTTTCTTAATGGACGGACGAATTGTGACACACTTTAACTTGTTAGAATAAGAAGAATTATAAGATAAGATTTTATGAATCAATAAGCTTGTAAGTAAACATGTTTTGTTAAAATCACAAGGAAATTTACTTTACACAAAAAACAAAAGTCCTCTCTAGAAAAGGTTCATAGAAACTTGACCTCATTTAATAAAAAAATAATTTAGTGAGAAGGGTCCCATTAGTGTGTATGAACAGTTAGTAAAGGTTTGAGGAAAATTTTGAAACATCAAGTGGTTACTGTTTAAAGAAGTAAAAAGTAAATGTAAAACTTGCATAATCTAAGAGAAGAGGATAAAAAGGAAATAAATAGAAGAAAACAAGTTGATATTTATATAAGTAAATTTATGACATGGTTATTAATTAATAGAATTCTTTTTCAGCACCCCTTGAGGAAATAGGAAAGTTTTCTCTTAGTATAGATTTGTATTCCTATGTAGTGTTCTATTTTATAAAAATAGAATAGTTTAGTTGGATGTTTTCTTCCTAGGTGTTGTGGTAATTGCTAGGTACGAAAAAAAACATAGAATATTGTGAATAAAATGAAAATGAAGGTAAAATATGAACAACTAAAATAAAAACAAACAAAGACGACAACTGCAAAAATTGAGAGCAACAAAAGAAAATGAATTCTTCCGAGTAAGCTTGGAAAACTGAAAAGTAATTTTTTCATATATAAACATTGCTTGGAGTAGAAAATATGAATTTTTATAAGATTAGCAATTAAGGTTTTCAATTACAGGGAAAAAGGTGTATAAAAGTGGATGGAAAATATGTAATTGTCCATTTTCTATCTCTTTCGAACATAAGAAATCAAATTCACAAAATTAGTTTTTCCGAAATTAGCAAATTTAAAGTTGGTTGGTAGGGTTTGGATGCAAAAATTGGATAAACTACACTCTTACTCTGTAAGAGTGTGAGAAAATTAGATAAAAAAATATTTTTGATTTTCAGACTATTACATTCATATAGAAATTGCCAGTATACTTAAGATGTTTGCATCATGTTTTCAAATGATTTTTAAGAAAATTTTACATTCATATAGGTATTGCTTAGGCATTCATTGCATTCATATACTTTTACGATATATTGCACTCTGCACAAGTGCACAAATGGTTTCAAAATTGGATGTACACATGATGGTTATAAATTTTGCGAGGAATTACTTAATTTTACCACTATCAAATTTCGAGGGTGAAATTTCCTAACGGTGGAAGTATGTAAAATAAAATTTGTAAGATTTTCTAAATTTTGTCACAGAACTAGTGTCATTGCATCCGTGATGATTTCTGATCAATTTATACCCATGGTTTGCAGAAAAAAGACTTAAAACGTAGAAGATGTCATTAAATGGAGTTTCAGAACAAAGACGAAAAAGAACAAGTAAGAGAAACATACATAAAACTAAGAGTTTCAAATGTTCTAATTTTGTGAACAAAAACGCAATGTGGTTCATTGGTTGAGCGCTTGCCTTCCAAGTTGTAGTGCATGAGTTTGAATCACACCGTCATGTTTTAAATTTTAAGAAGGCCAACCAAAAAGATGCATATTATAAGAGAAAAGTATATGTATACGTTCATGTATAGAAATATTATATATGGATGAGTATGTGTTAGTGTATGTATATTTGTATGGATATGTGTGTACATATATGTACATACATACATGAAATTCAAAAGTAACACGCAATTAATCAAAATAAGTAATAGATAAATTTCGATATAGCGCTGTCTGAATTTTAAAATAAATGGGATTGTACGTATATATTTATACGCATAGATATAAATTCAAAATTTAAACGTATATGTAAAACGGAAAGAATCAATGAAACAGCTAGGGAATAATCACGTTAATAATAACGTTTAAGAGAAGAAAAAAAATATGTAGTTATTAATGATTGAAAATTTATGGAGTTGTGCGTAAATACGTACACATATATTTAAAATTGAATTTTGAAGCGTAAACTAAAAACAAAAAATAATAAATAGATTGGAAAGAAATTAGGAAAAAAAATAACGTTATAGGAAAACGTTTTAATTGGAGGCGACAATTATGAACGGACGATCCAATGTACGGTTGTTTCAATCAAATATAGGTCGATCCACCTTAGAAGTGGGTCAACCCAAGGGTTGAATCATCTGGTGCTTGGGTCAACCCACTTCGGCACTAGCGTGGTTTGTTTTGATCTGAACAGTTCAGATTTATTCGTTCTAAATCATACGAATGAGGTTCTTCAGAGCATCAATAAATAAACCAACAAGGTCTTGCCTTCAACTCATATTTTATGAGAGGGAACAAGAACTCTGTCATTTTCCGCTCCCAAATCATACCACACTACCTCTTTCTGACCCAACTCCTCAACCTATTCCACCTTCTCCTGAACCGCCGCCAACCAATAACGTTGCCACCGCACCACCAGATCCACAAACCCTAGCGACTGAAAAGAGCCAATGGACAACTCTCTTCGCAAAGAAGCCCAAGAATGTCGGAGTCTTTACCCACCCCCTACGCAGCTTCAATACTATGGCAAGGCTCTGAAACCCACTGAAAATATCTAAGAGGCGGGGAAAGAGGTGTGGAGTGATTATTTGGTTGGAATCTGCTTGGATTCCCCCTTGTCCTTCACAGCTGTCACCAATTGTCTTTGAAGCCTGTGGAAGCCGCGAGGAAGTGTTAAGATGAAAACAACAGGAACCGTTTTCCTTTTCCATTTCACTGACCCTGGGGATAGGCGACGTGTACTGAGCTCAGATCATAATACAAGGTAAGATTTTCATGGTAAAACCCTGGGATTGTAGTGTAATTAGAAACTATATTAAGAGTGTGCCCTTGTGGATCAAACTTTCCAATATTCAAACTTTCCAATATTCCATTATATGCGTGGTCCAATACCAGAATATGTTGGCTATCAACGCATATAGGTAGATTTTTATGCCTTGATGCTGCTACAGAGACACTAGATCGGTTATCGTATGCAAAGGCCCTAGTTGAGGTCACGCCTACCAGTTTGTTGCCCGATGAATTTCCAGCTCTCTTACCCGATGGATCAACTCAAAGTGTGTGTGTGGAGCATTATTGAAGACCGGATATATATACACTATGCACTTGTTTTGGGCACACAACTTATAGATGCAAAAACAAATCTGGTAATGTTGGGGAAAGCAATGTTGTGGTTAGCAAGTCTGGTAATGCTGTCGGCACCAAAACTAGGTATGATCAGAATACTGTATGAAAACAGACTAATGGCAATGACAACTATAATGTTATAAAGAAAATAGATTAATGGCAGTGACCATTATAATGTTATGAAGAGTCAAACATGGATGAAGATGTTAAATAAGAAGAAAAAGCTGGACACAGTGCAGTCTGATGGAGGTAAAACAAATGTTGTGAATGATGTGGACTTGTGTGATAAGAATGTATTTGCTGCTTTGTCGAATGGCATGGACCCAGAAGTGGAAGACGAGGAGCTTGATCAGGATTTTGAAGAAGGAGAAATATGTCGTATTGATGAGCTGTTAACAAGTCTTTTTATGCCTTTCAATGAGCTTCCAATGTGGTTAGCGAGAACAGGAAACACAATATGTTCAGCATAGCAAGCGGGAACACTGTGCAAGGTATTAGCAGTGTTGATGTTGATGTTCCTCCAGTAAATGATGGGAAATCTTCTTGTGTAGCTCAAGAAGCTAAGGCCATGTCTTCGATTGCTTCGATCAAACCAGGTTTCTTGAACAATTCGCTAGCACTTCCCAAAAATGACAACAAGCCCAATGCAACAAAGAATGAAGCAGCTGCTGATGTTGGAACCAGAGAAGATTCAGAAAATTAACAAATAAAACGAGCCTTATGCAAACATTCCGGCGCCTTCGGGACATAAGGAACCCCCTCCTAGGTCGGATAATGCTACAACGTCGCATTCATCTATCTCCGCTTCACACCCAGGCTACATCACGAAGAGCAAAAAGAGTGTAATGGGGGTAGTAGCCTCTTTAATAATGACTGAATGAAGTAAAGCTATTGGCAGCATATTCTTTTTATGTTGCATGGATTTAAAAATGTACTGTTATAATGTGTGACTTTATGGTCCTACTATGTATCCTTTTCTTATGTATCCCTAGTGTAATATGTTATCTGCTTGGTCTTTCTACCATGCGTGGTATAGTTAGCAATTAGCTGGTAAGTACTCTGCTTAGCACCTGTAAACAAATTGCTTATTTTTAATAAGATAGTGTTATGGATCACTATAAAAACCGGTCGGCTTTGCCAAAAAAAAAGAACTCTAACATTACCTTTCTCCATCAAATTCTCCAAAGAATAAATATACATTATATTTAGGATTTTTGATTCAAGATTTAGAGAAGAAGATCGTAGATCTAAGCTATAGATACCCAGGTCCTCTGTCTAGACAAATCTATAAATCTGAAATGAAAAGAAGATAGCACATATTCAAATCAAATCGAAAATAATAGAGCAAAAATCTTAGGTGAGTAGGTTTAAATTATATTTCTGATAATGGTGTATTGTATCATTTGATTCCTGTTGGAATTTACAATATGTTCTTCCTCTTCTTTTCCCCTCTTCTGCGTCTGAATATACGGTTTATGTTAAATTTTAGTTATGCGCAAATTAAATAAAAATGTAATTATGTACAAAATAAATAAAACTGTGATTAAACACAAATTTATTTTGTTGTGGTTATGCACAAAAAAATTGAATTATGGTTAGACGCAAATTGTTGGAATTTGTAATAAAAATGGGAAATTTGATGATTTGGGGGATATATTATGCCAAAATTATTATAAAAGGGAAATTTGAAAGTAGACAAACTTGGTAAAGCTTACTAAATTAACGTGACAAAGATTGATATGGCATAAACAAAATTATGTATAATAAATTTGTAGCAAAAAGGGTAAGATTGAGAATTTCCATATTGTTTGTAAGAAATCACTTTTCATATTTAAAAGGGATAATACAGAAATTGTAGGGATTAAAAGAAAATGGGATATAAACCCAATTGTGTTCAATTTTATTGTAGGTATGCAAAACAAAAGGGGAAATAAGTTAGAGATAGGAATTAATGTATATCAATTAAATCAAGAAGTTAGTAGTAGCCTAGATTGATTAGTTAGCAAAAAAAAGGACATATTTTCATAGTTTAGTTTTTAAAAGAAGTGAAAACTTAGTTGCAAGTCTAAAAATAAATAAAGATGTGTATTAGTGCAAAATAAGGATTTATCGTATTGTGCACTGTTCAATAGTCAAAAAATAATTGAAAAAAATGTCTTGCAATTATGGGGTTCATTGTGGCAATTTACTTAAGCTATGTAAATAGATTTCTATAGTTTTAACAACTAATCAATTAGGAATTAGTCTAATTTTGTAAAGAATAAATTGTAAAGACGAAAATAAAAAGGGATAACATTAGTGAAAGGTACTATGTAGAGAGAAAGGAATAAGAAACCTGCAAAGTATGTAATGGACGGGGAATGTAACCTATTATAATAAATCATATAAGATGGGAATGTAATATAATAGGTAGGCTTGTCTTAGGAACAAGTAGGATTATAATATACAAGTTATAATTAAAAGATGAAATGGAAAGTGTTAACGATATTTTTCGTCAACACTGGAGATAGGTCTATGGGAATGGACCTAAGGAAAAAACAAGTTTATTTAGCTTTTACTAGTTTGCGATAGTTCACCGTTTCCTATATATCAAGGTTTTGAGCACATAAGATTAGTTACTCTTCCCTCAATGAGATGAGTATCACGCTTAAGCGACTCAAGGACCAATAGTTACCTTGGGACAAGGGTTCCCTAAGCTCAACCCTCGATAAGGGCTAAACGACTTATAGGAAAGGGTTTCACACTGATTTTGTGGAAGGGTTTAGTCTAGGGTAAGAGCTTGTATGCATGTTGGAAGCAAATAACATGTTGCACTAGTGATAGCAAAGAAATACCATGAGAAACACATAAGGAAATACACTAAGTATTGATCCACTTTTTATTGATCTTTGATTTGGATTACACAGGTGATTACAACTGAAATCCCCAATTTGATTTAGAAATTATGGTTTACTCTAGAGAAAAGAGAGTACAAGAATGAGAATCAGAAAATCGCCCCAAAAATGAGACCCTCGGGGTCTTATTACAGACAAATCGGGGACCCTTTTATTATTGGGCCAGCTGCACCCCCTGTCGGCCGCTTTTTCCTTTGGATCCGAGAGTCCTGGCTCTCAGTCGTCTCTTCTTTAGATCCTGAAAGCTTTGCCCATGGCTCTTTAAGGTGCCGGTCTTTGCTTTTGGGAGGAGGGTTCCAGTTTGTTGAATTCCTTTTTGGTTGCTTGTTCATCCACTTTGTATGGATCCCGAGTTTGTGACGATCCCAAAACCCCGTGACACAGTGTTAAGGATAATCATTGGAATATAACACATTAATCATCATTAGCAGATCACAGATAATAGCATAAACAGAAAATAGAATAATTCACACACATATGACAGCGGAATCATATAGATATCATGACATCAGAGAAGCACAGTACAGGATACAACTTAGTGCATAATGATACATAATCAGTCACCATCGCCAGAGGCGGAATCATACATAAAGAGTACACAAAAGAAATATCAGTCTACATCGCCAATGGCGGAATCATAATATAGATAAAATAATGGCGGAGAAAATCCAAGTCAGCACGGTGTAGTCAAGCCTCGCCATGAGCCAAAAGGTGCGTCAGAAACCTGTAACTAGGCTGCCCGTGTGAAAATGAGGGCACCCGAGTTTGCAAGGTGAAACAAACTACGAGTCAGTCATGGGACTGGTATGAGAAATCTACTCAACTTATTAACAACAATAATAAGGCAAATCAAAGGACCACGCCACTTTCGCGGAACGGGTTTACTCCAATGAGTGCTGGTGCATGATATAAAGTAAACGATTAAATCATCGCAATGCTTTTTATAAAATGAAGCCATTATAAGACTCAGGTCCCATCACACAATGCAACGCAAGCCGGAGGATAGAGTTTTCCCTTATAATGGCCAAAAATGCTTCATACGTATAAAACAAAAGTGTTTGATATTATTACTAATGCATATATGTTTCAAAAGCAAATTCAATCATAAATATTAATCCTATACGGCATGGGTACCATATATCATGTCGCCATACTAGTAATACAATCACATTCGCATATTTCGTATTGGAAATTGGATTCCTTCATGAGTCGAGGCAAGGGGCAAGCTCCTCTCCGATTCGAGACACTCTAGCAAATGCCTCGGGACCGCACACAGCAATCCCCTGGATCCTCCAAGGCCGGTCCTCTCTTACTTTTGAGGATTGGCAATTCCTGAACACACGTTTCCCGGTCCTTACAGACCTATAATCGAGGCGCCTCGTATTCCAACAACCACACAGGTGAAAAGTAGATATAAATGTCAGGGCTGGGAGGTCACTGACACCACCATTGCTAGAAAGAAACGTCGTGCACTCCTTGGGTCCTTCTCCTGTTTTTGACTCATACCGGGGTGTGAGGCTCGCGAATTCACGTTATGCACAAAGCTACGTCACACAGACCATGCTTTGATCATCAACCACAAGACTTTGCTTTGCAACAGAAGCCTTGATCATATGCCACTTAGGCGTGCCACACAGGCAATCCACCCTATGCGACTGATTTCTGTCAATACATAACCTCTGAGCTCGTATGTCTCAGAGAAGGGCGTTAAGCAAGAGAATAAATTCTCCGCCGCCAAACAGATATATATTTAACAGAGATCGATCAACACAGAACAAAATCCAATGTCAGACACACAGTCCATTTACAAGTCCGTTCTGGGTCTGAACGAAACCGGAGGCACCAATTCCTCGCATATCCGTACAATCAACAGTATGTTTGGACGGCTACTACTTCAATTCCTTCATGGTAGCTACTCCAATCACGAGCATCAGTAGCGCCCACCCATCCAATGTGGAGATCGTCGGTCTTCAGCCGTCTTCGACTCTTCGACTTCTCAACGTCGATCGATTATTTGAAATGAGTTAAACTCGGCCTTTTCAAATAACCCACGTATATTTAGATTTTCAAATCAGTTAATCACATGGTTGGACTATTCAACATTCACATTTCAGTTATTTAGTTATAATTTTTATGTCAAATACATTCAACCATCACATATCAAGCAAATGCAACAAAATTGGTTTATCTCCACTCTATATCGTCTATAGTATTTTATAACGATATATCGCCATTTTTATTTAATTTAAAACGGCCATATTTAATTAAACGACGTTTCGGGTCGTGTCGATGCACTGGCGCTGCTTTTCACTAATTTTGTTTTACACATATCTGAAAATCTAACCGTTGGATCTTCACAAATTATACATCATTGGGAAGGTCATTTCAAAACGAATCCAACGGTTTCAGTTTTGGGAAAATCCGACGGTCGGATCTTCCACACTAGCCATTTGAAGTTACGATTTCAATTTACGAACTGCAGCGTCGTTATTCGATTTAATTTAATTATATTTATATATATATAAATATAATCGTTTCTGGCGCTGTTTTTCTTCAGTTTTGAATTAAACATTCTAGACAATCCAACCGTCGGATCTTCACAAAGTTGGTGCCGTTGGAAAGATGTTTCCAAGCCGAACCCAACGGTTGCGGTTTCGGGAAAATCCAATGGTCGGATTTCCCGCACTAGTCGTTTGAAATCACGGTTTCAAAACACGAACTGCACGGCCACGTTTCGTTTTAATTCTATTAATATTTATATATTTATATAAATATAGTTCATTCAAAAATTCCTATATCGTTTCCACTTCAATTATTTCACTAACGCCTTTAAATTTCGGAAAATTTCGCCATAACCTCCTTTGTACGGGAGGGTCTGGGAAAATTCCCAATAGCCACACGGGCGTCTTATATCAAAAAGAAAAAGAAAAAGCCAAGCGGCTAGCCAACCGACTCATAAAATCATCACCCAAACAAAGCAGTAAATGTGTACCTATTTGTCGGGCACAAAATTTTATTTCTCTTCTCTAGCCCCTTTGCTTTAACCTGTTCAATAGATATGCATGTACATATATACAATTTCTATCACTTATCATTTTCCATTCAATTTCATATTTGATTTACTTTGGTTTAAAAACACCATTCATTATAATGTTGAATGCATAGGCTAAAATCATATCATTAGCTAATTAATGTATATTTCAACTCATGCACGTTTATTTGAACAAGTGGCTATTTTTAACACTTCACATTTCAAAGATGATAATCTTGGCGAACTAAAATATATTTCAACACATGACTATTTTATTTAGTTCCTATGCATGTTAAAAATAATATTTCTTTCACAAATATTTATTTCAACGTCCGCATATCTTTAGCATATCACACATATGATAAAAATGACATTTTTATCATTTAAAATATTTATTCGACAAATAGATGTTTCAACACTTCATATTTTCAATAAAAATGTAATTTTTATTGTTCGATCTTTTTATTCAACACATGAACTTTTCCACTACACACACTTCTCAACAAATGAGTATTTCCACACATGGACATTTTATTTATGTTGTTCATATTAGAAAGATGGAATTTTTGTTGTTGAAACTATTTATATAAGGCGAATATTTTTCATACTTCATATATATATATATATAAAAATGTGATTTTTATTGTTTAAACACTTCATTCATTCACAAATGAATTTAATTTCCACACAACACTTTTCAACACACCAACATTTCCACACATGGATATAGTTTCAATATATTGCTTTAATTTCAACGCATGAAAATAATTTCAACATATGAAAATAATTCTAACACACAAAGATTATTCAAAATTTCGGCAGCATAACGGCAGGGTAGTTAAAACCGGCACCGTCCCTAGTACGGCTCCTTGCTCTACCTTAAAACCTCGCGGTTTTTGACAATGGGGATTCATGCATCTAATTCGCACGCAGGCGGCATGTTTATTTTTATTTCCACAAATATTTCCAATTCATTTCAATCACCAATGGGTATTTTTCAACCACAACCAAACAATATCAACCACAAACAATTATTCAACCATTCGTATTTTTCATCCAATATTTCACACCAATTCACCACAATAAATATCGTCCATGGTTTGTGGACGAGGGGAGTATATATATATAATTGCTATATTTCACTTGCATTTCAACACATATATCAATTATTCTAAGCATGTAAAATTTATACTTCGCTTATATAGCTTACACTACGTATGTACATGAGGTATACAACACGTATGTAATTTATATTTCGCTAATATAAATTATACACGACATTTTCCATTCAATTTCACGTTAATTTAGATTTCTCACCTTGGTTTTCGGAGCGCTAAAAATCGATACGATGTCAGAAAAATCCGCGGCTTCTTCTATTGGGTAGAGAGCTTCCTTACGGTCCCGATGTTTCCTGTTTCATCGAATTTCGTCAACATACCAAAAAGATATGATTTTTCAAAGTGTAAAGATCAAAGAAAAACTCACTTTCACGAAGCTTCAAAACTAGGTTTACAGTTTTCGCGAAAATCGAGGCACGAGGGGATGATCGGCGAGTTGGACGTGGAAGAGGGAAGAGAGGGCTTCCAGTCGGTGGTGGTTTGGTGGCGTTCGGTGGTCTAGATCGGC
The DNA here is from genome assembly GCA_030737875.1 of Allium sativum. Taxonomy (NCBI): domain Eukaryota; kingdom Viridiplantae; phylum Streptophyta; class Magnoliopsida; order Asparagales; family Amaryllidaceae; genus Allium; species Allium sativum. Next base: position 53,099,370 of record CM060919.1, read on the forward strand.
GGCGGCGGCGGTGGAAAGGTCGGGACTTTGGGGCTTCGATTCGGGCAGCACAGGCGACGAGGGGTGGCGATGGTTAGTCGGATTTGAAGAGGGGACGGAGGCGCGTCGAGGGGTGGCGGTGGCGAAGTCTGGAAGCGGCTGTAGCGGCGGCGGCGGAGGAGAGAAGGTCAGGAACGGGTTTCGCCGTTGATTTTGGGGGGGGGTTCTTTTTTTTATTTTTAAAATTTATGAATGGAAAATTCTGATTGGCCGAGGACTATATTAAATTTTTAAATAGTGTTTTCTCAAACGAACTCCTTTTTAAACCCAACGACTGTCGCCCCTAGCTAAATACCCCCATTACGGACACAATGGGATATGTTTCGTAGGCCAATTCGACTGTTACAGTCAGTTATTTTTCAAATTAAAGTATAAAACATTTAATTTTTAACTTTCAATGTACATTTCAATTTGCCAGGGCCACAAACTGATTCGAAAAATTCCAGAAAAATAAATCTAGCTATGTTTTGATGCTACGGTCCCAACAAAACTAGTTTCGTCGAATTCTGAGGTCGTTTGAAAAATGGTCATTTTCTGGTCGATCCAATTTAACAGAAATTGACCAATCACATTTTCTTTTGCCACGCTCACTGTAACACCCCACCTCCGCCAAGGTAACTCTTGCAAGCACTCTGACTTTGGAGGGGCGTTTGAATCAGGTAAACATGCATAATGATATATCAAGGCAGAACAAGAACATATGTATATATGTAAACAGAGTAAATAACATAGATAAAACAGCGGAAGATTTTAAACCATTTCAAAACAAGTCTGGTACAACATAATATCAACTTTCCAAATAAACAAGTCTGGATAAAACAACATCATCTGAAAACTGAAATACATAAGTGCTATCCCCAAAATAAATGATAACCATAGCTAGCTTCATGTCAAGACTGTACATGAGCTAATCCCACAAGCAAGCGATCAGAAATCCAGCTAAGCTCCAATATTCCCTCCCTGAGAACCTGGGGGGGGACGGAAGAAAAGAGGCGAAAGAAAACAGGTCAGTCAAAAAGACTGAGTAAGCCCTACTACAATCAATGTAAACTGATAAAGTTAACTGGCATGAGCAGCAGGGATGAACATAAGGATAACAACATACTAGCATGATGATTAACTAACAAGGTAGATAAAGGTGTCATCGCATAATCAGGTTTAAGGTTTTGCACCACAGGTGTACCAGCATTCTAACATGTCATGTATAATCAAGAATTTATCCCTTGGCCTAAACTTGGCCCAGTATCAGGTGTTTGACTCAAATCAAGATCCAACTTCTTGGTACCAATCCTAGTATAACAGGATTAGGTATTACCCCAATGTTCACATCGAAACAGGACGGAACAGAATGGTCCATACAGAAATAGAGCTTGGGAAAAATGGTCTCTTACCATCCCAACAGATAAAGTACAGAAACGGAATGCTAACAATAATGGGCCTTAACCACCCTAACAGATAAAGTACAGAAACGGAATACTAACTATAATGGGCCTTTACCACCCTAACAGAACGGTACCACGCAGAAACAGACGGGTGTTGCCACCCAACAGAACAGACGGTACCAACAGAATCAGACAGAACTAAGTGTACCCTAAATCCTACCCAAGCGATCGGCTCCCTAATACATAAATACCCTGTGTCGGCCCCACGATAGGGTGTATCACCCCCTAAAGTGGCAACCAATTGGCACAGGCATATTTATAGATGTCACGGCGTCTTACATCCTCAGAGGCAGACCGGGATCCATGCACGCACATGACCCGGTTGGAACGCACCATCAACACCCATCGCCACTATCAGAATGAACCACTTATAATTAGTTCAGTAAGCGTGCCCGGACCCTACCTACAGTTGGGTCAAAGTTTTGATACCAGAAAGGGTTACTGACTAATATGGGTCCCAAACAACAGATGACACAAGTATTCCCCCTTGTGTCCCCAGACTATCAGATTCAGATTAACTTATTAACAGAGTTCAGACATACAAAGTTCAGACGATTAGTTTTCAGACTAACGGATCAGATAACAGATTTACAAACCTGCCTAACTTAGTGTGGGTCCTACAGATCCGCAAAGCAGGTTCGTTTAACTTATCAATCAAGTTAGTTTATCCAGACCAGGTATCAAATCGGTTCTCAGCCTTATCAAATTACTGAGTTGGATTGGTATAGTTCAACTTAACCCCGTGAAATTACCGAGTTCAGATTGGTTAAGTGTAGGTTAACTCAACCCCGTTAATCTACCAAGCCCAAATTGGTTAAGTATTAAATGGACCATGACTTAACCCTAATCATGAGGCATTAATTAATTAACGCGCCTTAACCTCTCACATTAGACTTTGTTGTGGTTACTAGTTAGGCCGGGCGGGTCCGGGTAGCTTTACACCACAACTTGGTCTAACCTCGGGTCCAAGGTACAACATGACCAACTTCTCACATTAGGTCCTATCGTTTGTAGCAACTAGTTAGGCCGGTCGGTTCCGGGTAGGTTTACGCTACAAACTCAACCCAACCTCGAGTTGGCCACACTTATCTTTTCTAAGTGTCATGTCCACCATGTTTCCAAAACATGTTACAAATTTTCAAGCAATTGGGTAGACCTAACTTAATAGGTAAATTCCCAATGGGTAGACCTAACTTAATAGGTAAATTCCCAAGCTTATGTTTTTATGTCTTTTAAGTTTACCCAACCCCAAACGCAATCCCATCGCTTACATATCGCAATAGCGCATAAAGGATAGAAAGAGGGAACTTGGCATAATCATGACATAAAAGTGTTGAAGCCACAAGTTCAACATGGTGGCATATGAAATGTACATATGTTCAAATACTTGCATTAGGCCTCAAAAAGCATGCATAACTTGCATATCATATGACAACTTACATATCAAACTTGCATAGCATAACTTGCATATCATGTGACAACTTGCATATCAAACTTGCATAGCATAACTTGCATATCATGTGACAACTTACATATCAAACTTGCATAGCATAACTTGCATATCATGTGACAACTTGCACATCAAACTTGCATGACACAACTTGCTTATCATATGACAACTTACATATCAAACTTGCATAACACAACTTGCTTATCACATGACAACTTACATATCAAACTTGCATAACACAACTTGCTTATCATATGACAACTTACATATCAAACTTGCATAACACAACTTGCTTATCACATAACAACTTACATATCAAACTTGCATAACACAACTTGCTTATCATATGACAACTTACATATCAAACTTGCATAACACAACTTGCATATCATACATTTAACTTTAAAGTTTAAGTATGAGAGTAGAATAGGGCTTACAATGCTTATGCAGACTCAAATGAGTATAGCAAATGTAAGAAAACCCTTATGCAACCAATTAAACCCCAAAATGCAAGCAAAATAGATCAAAACTCTCTCTTTATGATGCAAAGATAGAAACTTGACTTGAATGCAAGCTAATGATGATCATACAAGTCTAAAAACACTTGTATGCATGGAAAATCTCATAAGAATTTGTTTAGAAATTTATGAAGAGAGTGGAGGCCATGAGAGGATTGATTTTGCCATAGTTTAGTTGCTAGAATGAATAATGATGATTTAGGGTAGGTTAGGGTCTTATTTATAGATTAGGCAAGTGTTTTAGGCCATAGGATTAACCCTAGATTCAATCCAAGCCATCAAAGCATGTCTTGGGGAAGAAGTCAAGTGTAGGAACCATCTAGGGCCTTTAGATTAAAGATGGACCATGAGAACCATTCAAATGCAAAATCTGCATTTGAGCGAATCGGCCCACGGGTTGACAGCCAAATACCCTGGATTAACCCCTAGTCGACCCAGCAGGCTCGGGTCGACCTCAAAAATCGACCGGTTCGGTTATTCCCCTCTCCCAATTCGCTGTTTTGAACATTTTTGCATATTTATTTAATTTTCAATTATATATATATATATATCAATATATATATATTTCTCTGCGCAACCCATTTCACTTAATTAAGTATACTTTAATTTGGGAATTTTTCGTGAAACTTCGCGAGGCCATAGCTTGGTCATACGGACTCCTATTTTCGAAAACTCGGACTCTATTTCGCGTATTTTTCCGAGACGAACGCAATGGCATAGCCTGTTTCCCTTGATTCAGATTTTACAGTTTAATTCTGCCTCCATTTATGTTATAACATGTTATTCAAAAATACGGGTTGTTACATTCTTCCCTCCTTAAAGGATTTCGTCCCCGAAATCTCCAAGTTAGGAAGAACGTATCCTACCATCCAACATCCATCTACTCAAAACACCATCCACGAGCAATCATTGTCCTTACTAGATTCTAAATGTTGTATGAACATATGCAAAGGTGTGTGTATATGTACTTATCTAATGCAAATATCATCAATGCAAATTATGTTAGTGAAATGAATCCATATGTATGCAATTCCTAACATAATGTATAGCATCTATATGTGTGCACATAACATACATCCATATGCAACATCCATGTGCCGAATCAACCATCTTGCAACCATAAGAATTGAAAATGTACACACGTCCATATGCAATATGAGAGTGTATTTCAAGCCGATCTAGTGCCTAGTGTGTGTTTATGCATCCACGAGCAACCACTAGCAACCACTTGCATCCACTTGCAACCATCAAACATAACATGTCTCAAACACATGTTTACATCCATAGGATTCCTATCTCAACAAGATACAGTCGAGTGATGGAAGCGAGTACAGATAAAACAAAAACTTGGTATATATACTTACAGACTACTAGTACAGATCAGATCTTCCCAAATGATTCTTAGGAAACTAAGCATGGTAGGAACCCAGAATGTATTTGTCATAGTCACAGATACTCTCAAATCCCAATTTATCACAAACAGATGAGTTATAACTCTCAGGGAGTTTGAGACTATTACCAGATCAGAAGCAAGACTAGCATTAAAGTACTGAGTTGCCATTACAGAATCAAGATACCAGAAAAAGAGTTTCAAACTGAAAATCAGACAAGGAAAATTAAACATCCTACAGACAAATTATTCTAGCCCTAATCTATTCACCCGCCATGCGAGTATTCACCGCTCCTTCCGATGTAGTCCTTTCTTCTTCGGGCAATCCCTAGTGAAGTGTCCCATCTCTCCACAGTTAAAGCAAGTGCCCTTCCTCTTTCTGCAATCCTTGTTTAGATGAGTTGAGCTTCCACAAGTAAAGCACTTCTTTTCCTTCTTATCTTCAGACTTCTCCTCCTTCTTTTGCATTTCCTTTTTGGGCCCCGTTTTCTTGTTTTGAGACTCATTCACCTTGACCTCCTTCTTTGCACTCTTGTTCTCTTCATTGAGTAGGGCCATATCTACCAAACTCTCAAACGCGGCCCCCATGGGCACATGAGACATAGCTAACTCCTGTAACGGCTCATTCAATCCTCTAGCAAAACGAAGAGCCTTCTTCTGAGTAGTACTCACCATATCCAAGCCAAAACGAGCTAACTGATTAAACTTGTTCACATATTCTTTAACAGACATGTCTCCTTGCTTCAAAGCAATAAACCTTTCCATTTGCAAATTCTCTTCAGTAGAAGACAGAAACTTAAGCCTGAATCTTGTCCTGAAATCGGCCCAAGTCTCCACAGGCCTAGTACCATTGGTGACTTCCCACCAATAAGCGGCTTCATCCTTCATAAGCCAAACCGCCAACAAGAGCTTCCTCTGATCGTCTAACCCAAAGATAGCAAACAAATCCTCGGTCTCTTTCAACCAATTTCTGGCCTCCACAAAAGTCTCAGTGCCTTGAAAGTTCTTGCCACCCATTGCTTTGAAATCTTTGCAAGTCTTTGCGAAGTCCACTTGAGGATGCTGAGGGGGAGGAGGAAGAGGAACCTCAGCGACAGGAGGAGGAGGAACATTAACTACAGGAGGAGGAACATTAACTACTGGAGGAGGAGGAGGAGGGACATCTGCGGGGCCGGCTTCGGTCGCCCTAGCCTCCAAAAGTCTCCTATACCAAACAGGTACGTGCACTCCCTCCGGGATAACAAAGTTATCAGCCATACTGAAAAAGAAAAAGACAGATTCAGAATGGAGAAAAACGAAGGAATTTTGCTAATGGCTTTTTGGGGAATAGCCTTTAAAATAAACTAGACTTTTCTTTGGAAAATACTTTATACTTGGTTTTGAAAATAGTTTTCCAAAAGTTTTCTAAAAGCTTTTTTTTCCTTCTCGTACCATATGCTCTGATACCAAATGTAACACCCCACCTCCGCCAGGGTAACTCTTGCAAGCACTCTGACTTTGGAGGGGCGTTTGAATCAGGTAAACATGCATAATGATATATCAAGGCAGAACAAGAACATATGTATATATGTAAACAGAGTAAATAACATAGATAAAACAGCGGAAGATTTTAAACCATTTCAAAACAAGTCTGGTACAACATAATATCAACTTTCCAAATAAACAAGTCTGGATAAAACAACATCATCTGAAAACTGAAATACATAAGTGCTATCCCCAAAATAAATGATAACCATAGCTAGCTTCATGTCAAGACTGTACATGAGCTAATCCCACAAGCAAGCGATCAGAAATCCAGCTAAGCTCCAATATTCCCTCCCTGAGAACCTGGGGGGGGGGACGGAAGAAAAGAGGCGAAAGAAAACAGGTCAGTCAAAAAGACTGAGTAAGCCCTACTACAATCAATGTAAACTGATAAAGTTAACTGGCATGAGCAGCAGGGATGAACATAAGGATAACAACATACTAGCATGATGATTAACTAACAAGGTAGATAAAGGTGTCATCGCATAATCAGGTTTAAGGTTTTGCACCACAGGTGTATCAGCATTCTAACATGTCATGTATAATCAAGAATTTATCCCTTGGCCTAAACTTGGCCCAGTATCAGGTGTTTGACTCAAATCAAGATCCAACTTCTTGGTACCAATCCTAGTATAACAGGATTAGGTGTTACCCCAATGTTCACATCGAAACAGGACGGAACAGAATGGTCCATACAGAAATAGAGCTTGGGAAAAATGGTCTCTTACCATCCCAACAGATAAAGTACAGAAACGGAATGCTAACAATGATGGGCCTTAACCACCCTAACAGATAAAGTACAGAAACGGAATAATAACTATAATGGGCCTTTACCACCCTAACAGAACGGTACCACGCAGAAACAGACGGGTGTTGCCACCCAACAGAACATACGGTACCAACAGAATCAGACAGAACTAAGTGTACCCTAAATCCTACCCAAGCGATCGGCTCCCTAATACATAAATACCCTATGTCGGCCCCACGATAGGGTGTATCACCCCCCTAAAGTGGCAACCAATTGGCACAGGCATATTTATAGATGTCACGGCGTCTTACATCCTCAGAGGCAGACCGGGATCCATGCACGCACATGACCCGGTTGGAACGCACCATCAACACCCATCGCCACTATCAGAATGAACCACTTATAATTAGTTCAGTAAGCGTGCCCGGACCCTACCTACAGTTGGGTCAAAGTTTTGATACCAGAAAGGGTTACTGACTAATATGGGTCCCAAACAACAGATGACACAAGTATTCCCCCTTGTGTCCCCAGACTATCAGATTCAGATTAACTTATTAACAGAGTTCAGACATACAAAGTTCAGACGATTAGTTTTCAGACTAACGGATCAGATAACAGATTTACAAACCTGCCTAACTTAGTGTGGGTCCTACAGATCCGCAAAGCAGGTTCGTTTAACTTATCAATCAAGTTAGTTTATCCAGACCAGGTATCAAATCGGTTCTCAGCCTTATCAAATTACTGAGTTGGATTGGTATAGTTCAACTTAACCCCGTGAAATTACCGAGTTCAGATTGGTTAAGTGTAGGTTAACTCAACCCCGTTAATCTACCAAGCCCAAATTGGTTAAGTATTAAATGGACCATGACTTAACCCTAATCATGAGGCATTAATTAATTAACGCGCCTTAACCTCTCACATTAGACTTTGTTGTGGTTACTAGTTAGGCCGGGCGGGTCCGGGTAGCTTTACACCACAACTTGGTCTAACCTCGGGTCCAAGGTACAACATGACCAACTTCTCACATTAGGTCCTATCGTTTGTAGCAACTAGTTAGGCCGGTCGGTTCCGGGTAGGTTTACGCTACAAACTCAACCCAACCTCGAGTTGGCCACACTTATCTTTTCTAAGTGTCATGTCCACCATGTTTCCAAAACATGTTACAAATTTTCAAGCAATTGGGTAGACCTAACTTAATAGGTAAATTCCCAATGGGTAGACCTAACTTAATAGGTAAATTCCCAAGCTTATGTTTTTATGTCTTTTAAGTTTACCCAACCCCAAACGCAATCCCATCGCTTACATATCGCAATAGCGCATAAAGGATAGAAAGAGGGAACTTGGCATAATCATGACATAAAAGTGTTGAAGCCACAAGTTCAACATGGTGGCATATGAAATGTACATATGTTCAAATACTTGCATTAGGCCTCAAAAAGCATGCATAACTTGCATATCATATGACAACTTACATATCAAACTTGCATAGCATAACTTGCATATCATGTGACAACTTGCATATCAAACTTGCATAGCATAACTTGCATATCATGTGACAACTTACATATCAAACTTGCATAGCATAACTTGCATATCATGTGACAACTTGCACATCAAACTTGCATGACACAACTTGCTTATCATATGACAACTTACATATCAAACTTGCATAACACAACTTGCTTATCACATGACAACTTACATATCAAACTTGCATAACACAACTTGCTTATCATATGACAACTTACATATCAAACTTGCATAACACAACTTGCTTATCACATAACAACTTACATATCAAACTTGCATAACACAACTTGCTTATCATATGACAACTTACATATCAAACTTGCATAACACAACTTGCATATCATACATTTAACTTTAAAGTTTAAGTATGATAGTAGAATAGGGCTTACAATGCTTATGCGGACTCAAATGAGTATAGCAAATGTAAGAAAACCCTTATGCAACCAATTAAACCCCAAAATGCAAGAAAAATAGATCAAAACTCTCTCTTTATGATGCAAAGATAGAAACTTGACTTGAATGCAAGCTAATGATGATCATACAAGTCTAAAAACACTTGTATGCATGGAAAATCTCATAAGAATTTGTTTAGAAATTTATGAAGAGAGTGGAGGCCATGAGAGGATTGATTTTGCCATAGTTTAGTTGCTAGAATGAATAATGATGATTTAGGGTAGGTTTAGATTAGGCAAGTGTTTTAGGCCATAGGATTAACCCTAGATTCAATCCAAGCCATCAAAGCATGTCTTGGGGAAGAAGTCAAGTGTAGGAACCATCTAGGGCCTTTAGATTAAAGATGGACCATGAGAACCATTCAAATGCAAAATCTGCATTTGAGCGAATCGGCCCACGGGTTGACAGCCAAACACCCTGGATTAACCCCTAGTCGACCCAGCAAGCTCGGGTCGACCTCAAAAATCGACCGGTTCGGTTATTCCCCTCTCCCAATTCGCTGTTTTGAACATTTTTGCATATTTATTTAATTTTCAATTATATATATATATATATATCAATATATATATATTTCTCTGCGCAACCCATTTCACTTAATTAAGTATACTTTAATTTGGGAATTTTTCGTGAAACTTCGCGAGGCCATAGCTTGGTCATACGGACTCCGATTTTCGAAAACTCGGACTCTATTTCGCGTGTTTTTCCGAGACGAACGCAATGGCATAGCCCGTTTCCCTTGATTCAGATTTTACAGTTTAATTCTGCCTCCATTTATGTTATAACATGTTATTCAAAAATACGGGTTGTTACACTCACATACTAGCTTCAAAAATTATGAAATTTGAAACCTAGCAATAGTTTGACATCCCGGACCCAACAAAAGTGGTTTCGTCGAATTCCGAGGTCGTATGCAAAATATCAATTTTCCAGGGCTATATATTCTATATACCGACCCTTCTGAAAATTCATTCGGCCATAACTTTTGATTCCCGTTATGAAACTTCGATTTTTCAGATTCGTTAGAAAGGTATTGACTAACAAATTTAAATATTTTTGGTTTCGCTAAAATCCGTTATATTTTCCACCCTGCACAGTCAGTCAAAGTTTGAATTCAAATTTTCACTATTCCTAATTCACTATTTTATTGAAATATTCTATTTCAATGGTTCAAATCCCTTTGAAATCACCAATTTAAAAAAATTTAAATTGGCTCGTATTTTCCGGGTTATTACAGAGTTTGTCGGTACGATTGGCTTTCGAATGTGGGCTTCTTGATATAGACTTTTGGTCTTGATATTTGCACTTTACGGAGCTTGTCTTTAGGATTCAAGTGAAAGGTTGTCGAGTCCGTCACCCCTGTCGGTATCGACACAAGCAGATTAGTGTATATGGCTTGCCTCTCTTCAGGGTTCCAGCTTTCCTGTCGGTAGACTCCTGAAGCGTGTCCTTACTTCTCCTGAGGTTGCTTCCGATGCTCTGTTAGTTACTCATTAGGGTAACTTCTTGAGAACCAATTGGTGGAGGTCTCGGTAATTGGTTCCCGAATAATCTTCATATGCCTTAAACTTTGTATCGTTGATGCTTTCGCCTCCTTAGGTATCGATATTAATAAACTTAATACCGATAGCCCTTTCTTCCTCCAGTGCCCCGGTTTGTTGGATTATTGGTCTTTCTCCTTGTTGGCTTTCGGTTCCGGGAGTCCTTCTGTTATTTTCCTTTTGTGCCAGGACTACCTTGCCGATATCCTTTCTTTGTATAGATTTTGAGCTCTCTTCTCTAATGATGGTATCAGTTGCACGACTCCTGGATTGTTTCCTTATGATGTCGACTTTTCCTTGTGTTGGGCTTTTGTTGACGGAAGGTTCCCCTCTATTTGCGGCGGTTCACTACCCATTCACTTCCAGCCTATCTCGGTACTTTTTTTGGTAGTAACATCCCCCCCCCCAAGTTAAGGGGGTAATTTCGCCTTTCCAAGTAAAACTTTGATGTCTTTTCGGTGTGTCGGCTATGTGCCTCTTGGTATCCTTTGATCATTCCCATTAACGGGTTTCCATCTGTACAATTCAAATTTATAAGGAGATTATTTTATAAACATTCCTTATTCTTCATCTCTGTCTTTTACCTGCGAATCAAATTCACGAGCCAGATTATCATTTTTCCAAGATCCCTTCAAGTTTTCTCTCTAGAACTTTGAACTTGATTTCTTATAAGTATCTCTATTCCTACTATAGGTTGTAATTTAAATGATGTATTTTGATTGACTAGAAAATCGATCAAGATGTCGCTATACTTAATACGGGTTCAATCAATAGTAGCAGCTTCAATAATAATTAATGGCCTAATTGATACGCTACTTATCTGCTAAATTCCTATTTTAAGAAATTCATCATGCAAGACTAGTTATGTAAAGGGGTTAACTTAATCATGATGCAAAATGTCATGCCTCCGGTGCGAGTTAGTTCAATCACCATCATTGCCACTTTACTTTGCTTTTGGTCTTGCCGACACTATTATTTGTATTTATTAAATTCCCGTCTCAAGGTGCCGGGTTAGTTTAAGGGTGTCGAAAAGACTTCGTAGCTAGATTCACTGGGATGTTCCGACTTTTCAAATTAACTCATACCTGGGTTTTGGAAACAAATTAGGCTTTTGATGGTGACACCGAATTATTTGGTTTTTGTTGAACAATCATCGTGTTCCAGTGGTGATTCGATTTTCCTGGGCATATGGCTTTCATCCTCTTGAATTTTGATGTCGGGATAGCTAATTTTATCATTTCCAAAGGCATAATTGTTTCCAAATAGGATTAACCATGTGCTAGCCCCCTTCTTTTTAACAAGCTTGACATTAACAAGTCGTACTACTATGATAACCTATTTATGGATGTTATATGCATTTTTATGTAAAAGAATGTAGTTCATCTGGCATAGTCATGTCTAGGAAAGGATCCCCACCAAACTGCAGACTAACGGTTCCAATACTTTGTGTGCCAAGAAGGAGTTTGCCTCAAAGTCTTCTTTGATTACTTCTCTAGTTAGGGTGAAGATTATTCTTGATATTTTCAGGATAACTGGCATAGATGCCATTGTTACCTCTCCCCAATATTCCTTTTAGAATACTCCTGAAGGATATTTTCATATTCGGCAATTCATATTTGCCACGGTGGCTTCTTCCCTTTCCACCTTTACTTCTCTGGCTTATGTGTGACATGGAAGTCCCTCCTATCCAACTTTCGCCCAACACATATACCTTGCTTTTATACATAGTAGTTTTAGCACTTGCATCAAATCAACTTTCTCTCAGCCCAAACCTTATTCGCCACATGATACGATTCTCCAAAAGTGCAGAGTCGCCTGTTTGGCGCGCAAACCCTATAAAGAGGCTAATTAGCAATAGTATTAGCAAAATTAAACTTTGGGAGGATCAATTCTTTCTTGTTAAATGTCTTCCTGGTGTTTTAGGAAAACTTGTTGAACGTGGTAAGCTTCTTGTCTTTTGACAACATTTGCATTATGCTTGTATTTCTTGTTTAACCTTTGATTTTTTATAGAACCTCCTTCTAGAGGAGTAACTTTGTCGGAGGAGGAGACCCAAGTTGTTGAGGCTATTTTCAATGCACCGGGGGATCTTAGATGTCAGTCAACCTTGCTTAATGTTGATAAGCTTCGTAAGTATAGCCTTCTCCCCCCGGAACAAAAGATTTTGGGACAACCTCCTATTCAATTTATTGGCTCCAAGGGTTTATCACTGAATTCAAACACATTCAATGCGGCGTCTCTTATATTTTCAGGTATTTTGGATGGGGGTAGTACGGTTCTTTATGCAAGATTTCCCACTTCCCATATTGGTTCTCTTTTCCTTATTTTTCTGACATAGCTTTCTCTATTTTGAGTCCACGGCCTCTGAAAGAAGTTCTACTTTCGATGTTTTTGCTCAGTCCAACGTTAAAGTTTTCAAGAGGCATGCTGGTTCCAACATAGAGCCCTCGCCCAAAAAGTCGAAGCATGCTAACGTGGTTCGTTTTTCTGAGGACACTGATACTATGAAAAAAACTCAAATGATTTCTGACCCTGATGTTTCTGATGTCAATAAGGTTATCGATATCGACAGTTCCCCTAATATTTCTCCAAGAAGAAAAATTATCAGTAGCTCTGCATCACCTGTCCCTCTCGGTACACCAAGCGTTAGAGAGTGCAGCTGATTTAAGTCTTCTTCTTATCAGCATGTTAATCCTTTTTGCTTTGCCTTCACCAGTTTTGGATTTTGATAAACTTGTAAACCTTGCTCTTTCATCCCTCGAGGTTGCCAATATTTCGCAATCTTCCACGTCCTTGCACTTGGTGGATTTTTATCAAAGGTTAATAAAAGACTAGTTTTTTTATATTAACTTGCTCTCTAGCTTCTCTTTTATTATGCTACTTTTGCGGGGAACTCAACATGTTCTTTCTTTTATTTTATAGGTGATGAAAAGTTGATTCTTGTCTAGGGGAGTGATTTTTTCATCTTTTACTGATATAACTGTTCTTAGGGAAGAGAATAAGACATTGAAGGATAAGGTTGACGCTTTGCTACGGGTGAAGATGTAAAGTGACAGCGAATGAGGGAGATTGATGGCCTTGTTGAAGGAGGAGAAGGAGGCCAAGGATGTGTTATCGAAGCAGGTTGAGAGTTCTAAGAATGAGAAGATGGAAATGGAGATTGATCATGCTGTTGAAATGGATAGGATGAACCAAAAACTTTTTGCTGCCAAACGGATAATTTATGAAGCTAGCGACTAGATATCCGACTTTCTGAAGGTTAACCTCCATGACATCATGTTGGAATATTACGAAGATGCTATCCTCCTTTCTTAGTCTGACAATTATAAGAAATTCCTAGGGATTGTGTGACGGCCCGCCCCGCACTAGCCGACATTTCCAATGAAAGTGTGATGTGCCAATGCCCGACTAGCACGGGACAGTCGCCAAAGAAAGGAAAAGAAAGGAATTTGAACAAACATGGAACCTATAGAATGTCTCACAGCGCATGGGATAAAATATAATACAATAACATAACTTTGACATAATACAGGCGAAACAGTGCACAAGCTGAAAACTAAACCATTATAGCAGCGGAAATCCAAAATACAGCTTATCAACCACACCAACATTATTACAACTTTGAAATACTGTCTCTAAAGCAAAAGAAAGAGGTACACTACTAATGCCCAAAGTAGTGACCAGCAACAACACAGGGAGATTATATATATCATACATGAAAGCCTCCTGCTCGTCTTCGGTACAGCTACTCGTGCATAATCACCTGACCTGTCTCTAGTCTGCCTGTTTAAGAGCACCCAGAGTAATAAGAAGAGATATAAAACTATGGATCAGACAAAAGTCTGGTATAAGCGATAAGCAGTAAAACAGAATAATAACAGGTATACATAACCATACCTAAACCTGGACCTTCAACCAAAGAGTTAGCACAACAGGATGTACAATACTCTAAGGTGACATTAACACATGGTGTGAAAATAATGGGGGTGTGCATGTCATGGTGATAGCAAACATCAAACATAGCAATCATCCTTACGTCTCTCACTCAGTGCTTAAAGCATACGATATCCACCACTTTGATCACCCAATTCTTTGTTACGATCAATCTGCCCCCATGGAGTCATGACGGCTCCACTGCACTGATCCGTAACCACTAATACTTTGCTATGTCCACTCTGCCCCCATAGAGTCATCACAACTCCAATGCACTGGCTCATAGCCTTGCTACAATCATTTTTTCCCATAAAGTCATAACAACTTCACGGCACTGATCCATAGCCAATATCCGTCTCTCCATGGTGAGTCAAAGCTATAGACATCGATAACCCCTTTGCACCCGTCCCACAGCAAAGTTCAATCATGAAGTTAACTCGTTGGTTCCCATCTGGATCTTGAGTTCTAACTTCTCACTTGGACTTCCTTTGCATCTCGGGTTTTATTTCTTCCGGATAGGTTCGATGGTCATAGCCCACGCCTTGGTTTGCTTTGAATATGCGTAGTGCTCCAGTCCTCATTGATTCGGTTCAGTCACCCTTGCTCGGTTCGGTTCGGTGGTCATAGCCCTATGGTTTGGTTTAGTCACCCTTGCTTGGTTCGGTTCGATGGTCATAGCCCTCTGGTTCGGTTCGGATGGTGCTCCTACCTCAGTTCAGTTCGTATGGTACCCCATCTCCAGGTTTCGATCCGGTTCCCTCCTCCGTCTCCGATCTGATCCCTTCATAGTTCATGTGGTCTTCCTTATTGCCATGCTTTTCCTCTTGTGCTAGGTTCCGATCCGAATCGAATTCCCTTGCCCAGATCTCTTATCCGATCCGGGCCCCATATCTGATTCGAAACCCTGCACATTTCTTGCAACTTTTCCAGCGACTATTTTACGCCATACGACGACGTTTTAGACCATTCTATCTTTTCTAATCAATCACAAAGCATACAATACAGTCATCACAACATAGAAAATCAACAATAAACACCAAAACAACAATTTAACCTGTCAACATGGATCAAACATACCTAAAAACCTATGTTTTCCCCTTAATCATGTTTAACTATAACTAAATATAGTATTAGCAAACTTACTCCAAATTAACCCAAATTTTTACCAGAGCTCTAAAATAATATTTTAGAATTTTACAAATTTTTCCAGATTTTTCTGAGCCATAATTTCGCTAATTATCACTAATCACCCCTAATTAGCCGCAATTAGTGAAAAACAATGCAAATCACTCACCTTAGCCACAAATAAAACTTAAGATCTGAGACTCTACTGTTTTGGGGCATTCTCCTATGCAACACAGCATCTTCAACTCTAATTTGGTGTTGATTTGCCTTGATTTGATGTTGATTAGCTTAATCCTTGATTAGAAAGTGATTAGAGGTGATTTATGATGATTTTAGAAGGTGGAGGCCATGGCTAGGGTTAGAGAAATGTTTTAGGCTGCTGAAAAAATGAAATAGAATCGTTTCCTAACTGATTTCAGCCTCCCAATAACCCTAATCCCGAGACGGGTTATGGGCCTAGCTGCTAATCACCCTAATTAGCCCTGGTTAAGTTATTTTTCACCTTCTAAACATTATTTCAGCCATATCTCTCAAACGGTAAGTCTATTTGATTAATGTGACCTCTCTATGGAAAGGTAAACCATCATCCGGATCTAATAGGAGTGGTTTTAGGTCAAAACTCCTTACCAGTCAAAAGTTATGGGCAAAACAAGATTTGCTAGGGGCAAAACGATCATTTAAAAATCGGCAAAAATCGTGAACATTGGAAATGACCCCAGTAGTTGTTCCCTAAAGTTACACGACCATACGACCTCATATGAAAAAGAAATAAATATCCTACGATCCTTCACTACGTAGAATGCGGGTCGTTACAGATTGACTTTACTTCAGCGCCCCCTTCATTAAGACTAGAGTTTTGGAGAGAATCCAACAAGTTAAGCGAGAAGTTAAAGTTCTTCTGAAGGACAAGATAAGACCCGAGTCTTTTCTACATATCGAGGAGTTTATTGAGGATTCTGACAATAAAGAAGAAGAGAATCTGATTGTTGACGAGAGACATGAGAAGATGAAGGTCAGCGAGATGAGCCTGGAAGGGATGATGGAGACTCTTCTTCTGTTGCTGAGGAGATCACCACTGATTCCTTAAGCACCCCACCTGCCCAAGGTTCAGTTGCAACTCCTCCCAAGGAAGGTGATTCCTTGGAGCCGTAGGGTAAAGAAACTTCTGTCCAACCTGACATTTCTGCTACATAGGTGTAGCTTTCACTCTCAAAATGTTTCCTTCCTTTCTGACTTTGTGTTAATAACTAGTTTTCTCATGTCGTGGCAGCCACTTTCTTCTTCGAAGATGTAAACCATAATAATGTCTTATGTCTATTGCTTTTGGCTACCGAAATTTTTTAAAGGGCTTGTTCCGTAAACTTCACTACACCATAACTGCAACCTAAGCTATGCTTTTGACCATATCAAATGCAATTTGGCAATGCTTAGGGCCATAACAAAAAATGGCATCTTTTTTACTTTGATACGGTCTTAAGTCGTATCAATTTATAAATTTGATATGGCTTAAAACCGTATCAAATTCATAGATTGATAAGGTTTTAAATCGTATCAATATAGGAATTTGACACGGTTTTAAGCCGTATCAATATAGTAATTAAATACGGCTCATCGTCGTATATAATGATCAATTTGATACGGCCATGTGCCGTATCTAATTGATCATTAGATACGGCCTTGATCGGTATCTAATTTTTAAAAAAAATATAAAAAAATACAATTAGCTACTATTTGAATTTACACAGAAAGAAAAATCAACACAAACATTTATGGATTTCAAAACTCATCATCAACACAAACATAAACTAGTCCAAGAAATAAATCTATAAACCATTTTATTAATGTAACATGACATAAATGATATAGATACGATACAATACAATATACATGATATATATTACATACTGATAGTCCAATACAATGATACTCATACTTCCAGTTCTAGTCTTCCACTCAGTCTCCACTTCCAAGTTCCATCCATCATATCAGGCTATCGGCTGAAAGCCTGAAACCATGAAACGTATTATATGAACATTAGTAAATGTATCCCTGATGGACTACATATGATGCCAGTTATTTTAGCATAGAAAGTAATCTGGGCATATTACTGCATAGAAACTATAATGTAATCTGGACATGTTAAACAGGCTTGGACTATCAACAGATTCAACACCAAGGGGAATTCAATGTTTGTAACATCTTATTGCAACATTATAAGCTGTGGACTTGTATAGATGTAATGGTTTCATTGTAACTATGTAAACTGTATAGATATGATGTAATCTAGACATGTTAAACAGGCTTGGACCTTCTCTATTTTAGTTTGTAACTATGTAAACTGTAAAGTAGGAGCACATCTTGTTGCAACTTTATATAAAGATAGGTCAGTGTGTAAATTGTGGATTGTATAGATGTAATGGTTTCATTGTGCTCTAAACTTACATTACTGCTTAAAATTAAAAGCATAAGAACTATGCACAGAAGGCAAGACATCTATAATGAACTGAACATATGTACTTACTTGATTTGTTTCAAAAAAAAGAAGAATTCGTATACTATCTCGATGCCCATTTACTATAATATTCGGTCAATTCATATAATGAACTGAGCATATACTGTCTTGACGCCCAATTATATAAATATATTTTCTACTACTCTATCACATTCAGTCAATTCATATCAGCTAAAAGTACAACTGCTCAAACATGCAATTCATAGTTAATATAAGAAGTAAAAACTTACCGGTGAACTCAGCGCCGCTGTCCTGTAGATCGTCAGCGGTTCCGATTTGCACCTACAATTAGTATTTAAGCAATTATTAACTTATATGCATCCATAATCAGTTGAGACAATTCCAACTGAAAAAATTAAGATGTTCACAATCAGAGAGAATGATTCGTATCTTCATATTATTTCGTCTTCATACTGCTCATTATGAACTTTATAAGCCAACTAATTATATAATCTATTGAAAAAATAATTATCTGCAACTAATATTGATAATTTTGTCAATAACACAGAGAAACAATGTTGAAATAAATTTATGTTTTTGCTTCCAGGAAACTGAATTATGTAAACAGAAGTAATATCACTACCCTACGCATATCGAACTGAAATAAATCCTAAGCTTAAAGACATAGGTTGAAGTATCAAACTGAAATAAACAGATCCAGAAGAAGACGAGATATACTCAAATGCATTCTCTTGTTCCTCGTCGTCGATCTCATTGCCATGGTTCGATTGAAACGTCGAAGGGAAGAGACGATCCAGAAGAAGACAAGACACGACTGCATCTGGATCTCTGTAAAAACAACGCATAAAACTTCGTACTATTCCATAAACTCAAATTACAAAGACAGTTTTAAATCAAGGTTGATACAATGGAAATTTTCACTTGTATTGGTTGTTCATTTTACATGAGCACTTTCTACCGCTCCTTTTTCTTGACATATAAACCTGACATATTTAGGGTTGTAAATTAAGCGTGCGCTTTCTTACTTTCCATTGTATATGAAAAAATAAATTACAGTATAAATGAGTCCGGAAAAGAATGATGTTCCTTCAAGTTACTTTCAACAGACCGAGGACCTTTTCATACATAACAAATGTAATTGAAGTAGTTGGTATATTTTTCAACAAATTGGAAGTAATCCCCCTGTAAAAAGCCACATATACCTTCAAATCTGCAGGAGGAAAGGAAGATAAATAACATTGAAATATAATTATAATTTCTAATAATATTGCGATCATTAAAAGAAAAAGCAGAACGTATATAGCACAAGTTGAGGAAAATGTTTTGAAAATGTGACAGAAATCAAGCTATATATTCACTTTATATGCTCAACACTTGTATATTAGTAGCTTAATAAATATTCATGCTCCGAAACGATTACGATCTTCTCCATATAATGTAAGCTCGTTCTCTAGAGATGATAACGTCGTTTAAAACACCAAACCATTATTCAACCACACAACCATATTCAGTGAATGTTTTGAATCTTGTTTTTAATTTTAATGCTACCACGAGCTATTAATAAAATATAACTCAAGCATAAGTTGGACATGGTCAAAAAATACCCTTGTGTTGCAATATATTTTAGTATAAAGGTGAATATGATAAATGTCAAAGGACATTATTGTAATTTTCGCTGCTTAATGCTTATAGAATCCATAAATAAATAGCTCATTGTCGCTGTAAACGGATATGAATAAAAATATTTCTCTAGTGGCTTTTCCCCCTCCTATTATACAACATTATCATAAGCATGATAAATATTGTACCTTAAATAAGCTTCAATTTTAATAAAAGGATCATCTATGTCAAATGTTACATATTGGCATTTCACTTCAGACCATTGCAGTTTTACATATTAATTAGCTATTAACCATCTCTGGCTATTCCATTTCACACCCTTCCAATTCTCAACTGAAATATATTGTAATGACCCGCATTCTACGCATCGAAGGATCGTAGAATATTTATTTCTTTCAAATGCGAAGTCGTATGGTCATGTAATTTTGGAAGACGACTGTCGGGGTCATTTCCCATGTTCATGATTTTTGTCAATTTTTAAATGACCGTTTTGCCCCTCGATGATCTTGTTTTGGCCATAACTTTTGATTGGAAAGGAGTTTTGACTTGAAACCACTTTCATTAGATCCGTATGATGGTTTACCTTTCCGTAGAGTGGTCACATGTGAAAAACAAACTTACTGTTTGGGAGATATGGATGAAACAAGGTTTGGAAGGCGAAAAATGGCTTAATTGGGCTTAACCGGGTGATTAACAGTTACGCCCAAAGGGGAATTTCAGGATTAAGAGTATAAGAGGGCTGTTAGGGTTTAGAGAACACCCTTTTTCTCACTTTCACAGCCGCCACTTTCATTCTTGGAACCCTAGTAATGGCCTCCAACATCTAAAACACCCCAAATCACGTTCTAATCGCTAATTAAGCCAAATCCACATCAAATCAAAGAGGATTAGCACAAGAATCGAGGTAGAACTATTGTATAGCCTTGGGAACCACGCCATAATAGAGATTTATTTCAGATCTAAAGTTAATTTGTGGCCAAGGTGAGTGATTTGCATAGTTCCTCACTAATTATGGTTAATTAAGGGTAATTAGTGATAATTAGCGAATTTATACATGTTAAAAATCTGGAAAAATATTGATAAATTTCAAAATATTGTTTTAGGCCTTGTTAGAAAATTTGGTTAGTTTGGTTAAGTTTTACTGATCCTATCATTAGTTTGGCTTAAACATGCTTAAGGGAAAATATGAGATTTTGGCTATGTTTGATCCATTTTAACCTATCAAATTATTGTTTTGGTGTTTGTAGTTGATTATACATGTTGCTATGACTGTATGGTATGTTTTGTGATTGACTGGAAAAGTTAGATCGGTCGAAAACGCCGTCGAATGACGTAAAACAGTCACTGGAAAAAAGTGCAGCAAACTAGCCGAACCGGATCGGATCGGATATAGGGCTCGGATCGGTGGGCAAGAGGATCCGATCGGGATCAGGACTTTGCACTAAAGGAAGCTTGGCAACAAAGGAAGGCCGTTCGTATAAGAGTTGGAATTGGACCAAAGCTGGAGATGGGATCAGATCGGATTTACTGGAGATGAAAGACCACCAAACCGAACCGGTGTCTGAAGGAGGAGAACCACCGAACCAAACCGCACCCAGGAGCATACTATGAAGCATTGCACCGAACCGAACCGAGTTGGAGGATGGCACCTGAACCGAGCCGAATGAAGTAGTTGAGCCAAACCACGATGGAGGACCCGAACCAAACGAAAAATCTGAAGATGATGTATAGTCGAACCGAACCAGACTTAAGCTACTTCTACTCGACGACTCTTTTGAAGACCAACTCCAATTCGACCATAACCCGAGATGCAAAGGAAGTCCAAATAGGAGGTAGAACTCAGGATCCAGTTGGGAACCAATGAGTTAACTTCATGATTGGACTTTGCTGCGGGACGTGTGCTAAGGAGTTATCGACGTCTATAGCTTTGATTCACTACCAAGACGGATGTTAAGCTATGTATCAGTGCAGTGGGGTAGTTACTACTCCATGGGACAAAGTGATCGTAGAAAGGCTATGAACCAGTGCAGTTGTTATGACTTCATGGGGCAGAGTGGACATAGCAAAGACTAGTGGTTATGGATCAGTGCAGTGGTGTCATCATGACTCCATGGGGCAGAGTGATCATAGCAAGGAATAGGGTGATCAAAGTGGTGGATGTCGTATGCTTTACGCACTGAGTGAGAGATGTGAGGATGGTTGCTATGTTTGATTGTTTGCTTTCACTATGACATACACACCCCCACCCCCATATTATTTACACCATATGTTAGTGGCACCTTAGAGTATTGAGCGGTATGTTGTGCTAACTCTTTGGTTGCAGGTTCAGGTATGGTTTAGTATACCTGTTATTGTTCTGTTTTGATGCTTATCACTCATACCAGACTTTTGTCTGACCCAGAGTTTTATGTCTCTTCTTATTACTCTGGGTGCTCTCAAATGGGCAGACTAGAGACATGTTAGTTGGTATGCACAGGTAGGCATACCGGAGACAAGCAGGAGGCTCCCACGTATGATATGTATAAAGATATTCTCCCTATGTCGCTGCTGGTCACTACTCTGGGCATTAGTAGTGTACCTTTTCTTTCTTTTGCTTTGGAGACAGTTTTAAAGTTGTAATAATGATGATGTGGAACATAAGCTGTAACTGGATTTTTCCTCTACTGTGTGTTTAATTTTCAGCTTATGCACTGTCTCACCTGTTTTGTGTCAAAGTATGTTATTATTATATTTCATTCCATACGCTGTGAGATATTCTATAGGTTCTTTGTTAGTTCATCAGTAAGTTCTCTTCTTTTTCCTTTCTTTGGCGACCGTCCCGTGCCAGTTGGACATCGGTACAGCGCACTTTCACTGGAAATGTCGGCTGATGCGGGGCGGGCTGTTACATATATAATCATATTATATAATATATACCTCCTCGTATACAGCACCATATCTACTTCGTTTCTTAAAAAACAAAAAACAAGGTATTATGTCATCCTTTTTTATAAACTGAATATACACCATCATTTGCTGCAGCATCCAACAGGCGAGATACTTTAATCTACAATATTTTATACCATTGATTTTGATATAGTATGAATTTTTTCCTCTTTCTGGAGCTGGTTCTCTCCATGAGTGTATTATCTTCTTTGATCTCCCATTATCAGTTATATGGGACTTGATGTCCAAAAATCAAATTCATTTATAATTCAACCATACTTAAAAATTCATAACATGAGTCTCTTCTCTTTACGTTGCTCGGATAATACTCCTATACCTTACATAATTTGTTTTATCTATAATTCGCAAAATGGCAAACATTAGCAAACTTGAATTCAAAGCTTTAGTTTTATCTGGCAACTACTTATCATGAACATTGGATGCTGAAATCCATTTACAATCTCAATGCTTAGAAAATGCCATTAGAATGGTAAATACTATATCCCTATTGGACAAACAAATTTTCTGATATTTTTAAGACGTCATATCCATGACGACGTTAAAACAAAATATTTAAGTAAAAGAGAGCATAGGACAGTAATTACATAGCGATTCAGGGGAAGTTGCCATCTTTTTTTGGCACACTAGATAGGATTTATTGTCACCCTGATAACATAAGGAATACCTACTGTCAAGATGAACGGTTGTCATAAAATGGTGTAAAACTTGCTTGCATGACTCGCCCAGTGAATTCATCGGCAATCAGTACTTCCTTGGCACGGATGATGTAGTTAACATCCCTAAGAAAGAGCTCTTTTACACATTTATAATATCTGAAGCCCATTGTTCTCGAGGATCATAGAGATCCTTAACATCTAATATTTTTTCGGCATCCTCATAACCTTGCTCCATGAGTAGGACTATTTTCTGCTTCTCATCTACCTGATACAAGCAAGTTTAGCATTAGTTAACAGCATTTTAGCAATTTCTTACACTGTCATGTATCATCTTTCCGTACTTGATTACATTATGGGCTTGAAGAACGTATATAACTAAATATACTTTAATTGTCTTTCTTCTCAAAAAACTTCCAGCTAATTAATCACGTATTTTTGTTTGTTAAAACTTTGAACATGTTTAATAATTTTATAAGATTTATCAACCTTCTACAATAGTGGTTTACAATATAATGTTTAATATAACAACAACTAAAATATAATTAACATGCAGTAAACTACTATATATCAATGTGAAGTATCGTTAGCCTATTCACAGAGCTAGAAGAACATTGATGGAATTCGTGAGTTGTTGAGTGTAAATACTCTTATGAAATCAACCTGGAGTACTATATAATTGCATAAAATCTTATATTCCTAATATTTTTAGTATTATACACAACATATTTTTGCATATAATTTCTCTCAATTAATCCAACATCACTAAAACAAAATTTGAACTATTGTGGCTAAATCGAGTATCATAAATCATCATAAATAGAATTAACGTGAAATTTTGTTCAAATAACCATCAGTTGATAATCGATTAAACAACTGAACACTCAAAAACCCACTCAGTAAATCCAAAATCAAATGAATAAGAACGAATTTTTTTTTCTCCCCAACTAAACCATCAGTTGATAACCATCGAAACAGCCGAACACTTGAAAATCCAATCAATAAATCGGAAATATATCAAAAGAACGAAGGGTATACTAATATTCATATAGACTACAATTAGATTGGGGAAATCTAACTTGGTTTTCTTTAGATAGCCTTCCTTTTGAGTAGCTCGGATGTATAACCTTGCGGTGATTCTAAGTTTGGGCAGAAGCGATGGAGCAAAGATAAACGAATAAAGATGAGTGAAACAAGGCTAGGGTTCAGGAAGAGGGAAACGAAAATAATTAGGAAAGAATTAATTGTGCAATTGGCGACCTACGAAAAAATGGACGGGTTCATGGAGAAACAAAAATAGCGATGTTACTTTGATATGTGTCAAGATCTACGGTTAGATTTTAGGGGTTGAGGGAGGTGCGGATTGGTTGAGCTATAGCATAGGAAATTTGATACGACTATGAACCATATCAAATTTGATATGGCCTTAAACCGTATCATATTTAATATGGCCTTAAGCCGTATCAAATCTCATAATCCTGGTGCATCAAATTTGATGTTTTGGTGTAGTGCCTACAAGACATCATCTAAATAGAAGGGTTTAGATATTTTTGTAGAACATACTCTTAACCTCTTTGTGGCTTGTGGCTTATTTATTATAATATTTATGATCAATTGTATTATTATGTACAACATGGATGGTATGTGTACTTGCTATCAGACTTGTGCTATCATGATCTTGCGGATATGTATGTTTGTCGAAATGATTCAGGATATGTATGATATAAGTTCATGTCGTTGTTTTTCCTTTGATATGTATGACGCTATTAGTGTGATTGCTTGACAATTAGATTTTACACATCTTTATATTTCGTCTTATCTGTGACTAGGAGGATCAATTCCAGACCCCTCCTTCACAATTCAGAGAGGACCCTTTGACCATCGTCGATCGCAAGGATATCTTTGAGGATGCCCCCCTCTCAGGGTGGAAAAAGATGTATTATCAACAAAAGATAATCATTAAAAATCTTAAGGAACAGGTATCCTATTTGGGGAACCAACTTAAGGAGAAAAATGAGATTATTCACGAACTGCAATGCCAGTTAAAGATTAACCCTTCTACTAGCTCAGATGTGAAGATAGACTAATTATACCATCGAATTGACGAGTTAGAGACTGAATTCAAGAAAACAAAGGCAGGTTACTCCTCCTTAGTATTTTCTTTACAGAATCCTGACTCGGATTGACGAATTTGGTCGCCACTAATCTTTTGTGTGCCAAAGTGTGATATCTCCTTTAGGTGTTTTTAATGTTGGACCCTAAAAAATAGTAGTTATACCACAGAACAATTTATGACACAATTGTATGTAAATATGTTTGTGTGTTGTGTGGGTATCAACTGATATGTGGTACTCTTCTTTGACTAGGAAATGTTCTCTTTTCGGAATCTCAATGTACCATTTTACATAAATTTGATGCACCTTGTTTAGTTCGTAAGGCACACATGATGCATCACTTGCTTTCACTGAAATTAATAGCATCATGGCATTGAACATGTGAAATAATTAATGGGTTTGCATATACTTTATGCGCTAGTAAAAGTTTTCCAGAGTGATAGGCACTTCCAGGGAATTTCCCTTTCCAGGAAAAAGAAATTCCTATCCGAAGGCTTTATTGAAGGGAATTTAAGACACATGCTTGAGCTTCCTCCCGAATATGTATTCTAGTGTTGTGTGACGATATGTATTGCATATGTATTTGGCATAGTGAATAATGAATTTAGCGAATATATGGGTTAA
Source organism: Allium sativum (assembly GCA_030737875.1). Lineage (NCBI taxonomy): Eukaryota > Viridiplantae > Streptophyta > Magnoliopsida > Asparagales > Amaryllidaceae > Allium > Allium sativum. The sequence continues at coordinate 53,125,490 of CM060919.1, forward strand.
GGAATCTTCCCTGAATGATACAGAAGGCTCCTGTCCTTGCTTGGATGCTTTTTAGGTAATCGGGCTTAAGCTGTTAGGTTGATCGTACATCCCCTTCTCAAGAATTAGAGCTTTGCGACCCATATTAGGGTATTAAGGACAGGTTTCTAGAAATCACCTCCTAATAGTTATAGGATTTTGATTCACTCCCTGGATTAGGGTGCAAGACTAGGAATCTGCTTCTGATAGTAATGGAAATCTGGTTCCCAACCAGATTCAGATTATCAAGAAGACCAAATATCTTCTTTTTTTTGTAATACTTGAGCTTCCAAACCGACCCAGATTTGGGTCTTTAATAGAAATTCCAAGCAATAATAGATTGCAGACCGGAATTCTACTTCTGTTATAAGTAGAAGCCCCGTACCAAACCTTATTCGGGCATCTGGAGATTAAGGACTAGAACTCCACTCCTCGTATTAATGTCCAGTTACCCCTTTTGGGTTTGATTTATGAAGCGGAGGTTGTACATGCTTCTTGAGCCACTCTCTGGCTTTTATCGTCAAAGCAGAGGATGTACGTGCTTTATTGGCCACTCTCTGGGCCTGTGCGTTCGATGCGCTTAGCTAGCTTATCCATAAGCAGGGCCTAAGGACTTACCCGACCTCCTTCCAGAAGGCTCCTTACCCTGACCATTGTAGGCGATGATAAGGTCTTAGATGCTTAAACTGGGCCATCGTAGACACGTAATTAAGGCTTGCTCTTTTAATGCTCTATCCTGACCATCGTAGGCGATGATAGAGGCTTATACTACACCCCCTCAAAGGGATGGCCTATACTGACCATCGTAGGCGATGATAGGGGTTTGTGTTCCTTCTACAGGTAACGCGGAACATAAGCAGAGGTAGGATGTACTCTTCTGTGAGCAAAGTTGGGACGTGCTTAGTTCATAGCAGAGGCAGGGCGTACTCTTCTATGAGTAGAGGCAGGGCATGCTAATTAGATGCTCTGTCACGACCGTTTCTGGTGTGGGTCGGAGGGTTATACTTTTGATGCTTTAACCTGGCCCTTTCCGATTTGGGCGCGAAGAAAGGTTTACACACCATCCCCCTCCCGGGGGGCCTTGTCCCAGCCAACTCGGCAGTGAAAAGGATTTTTATCCCTTTGTGGGCCAACCTATTTTTGGGTATCCCGGTTCTTGGCAGGGTTTCCATACCCTAAGTCATATAGATAATCCCTTTCCTAAGGATATTTATTGGACCTAGTTTGATTCTTTTACAAATTCCCATAGTTGGTCATGATTGAAGAACTTGATGATCATCCCTTCATGAATTCTGAAATAGTTAGTCTCATGTCCGTTCATCATGTGATTGTGATAATAAGGCCCCCGTAATTTCCTTTCGTACTTGGGCTTATTTTTTGTAGATGGCCAATAATTGAGCTAGTGTTTGGTTAGCAAAAAGATATTTTCCATTGAAGTGGTAAGGTAGTATCCTTTAGGTAGACTTGGTGTAAACTTCCTTTCTTCTTGTTGACACTTAACTCTTTTGTTACCGAACTTTACTGCCTTATTCATACCCTGGCTTTCTCTTTCCCAGATAGGCCGGAATTGGAGTGCCACCCTTTTAGACATTTTGGAAGGAAAGTTGTTGGAATCATTTGTTATTTCTTTCTCAAACATCATTCCTTCGATCTGCTTGTGGATAGCTTTCCTTATAGGAGAGTAGATGTTATAATCCTATGATGTAGAGCCATTTAGAGGAAAGGTTAGGGTTTGTTTTATATGGGAAGGGCTACTGCTCCAATAACTAGAATCATATTGCTCTACCTTCTTTTTCGCTTAATTATTCGCAGAGCTTCCATTCTTAACGCTTGTTCTTCCGTCACTCTTGGGGCAGTAATACCTGACATATCCATTTGAGATCCGGAAGACTCTCGCTGGGACCTCTTGCCCTTGGTCTTGCTTCTTCAAAGCTTAATCCAACCTCGGACGGAACAATACAGTTAGATATGAGGGAAGGTAAACCACAAGGTGGGAGGTTCAACCCCTCTCTCTAGCGCCAAAAATGTTAACGATATATTTCGTCAACACCGGAGATAAATCTACGGAAATAGGCCTATGGGGAAAACAGGGGTATTTAGCTTTTATGAGTTTGAGATGGTTCACCGTTTCCTAGATATCAAGGTTATGAGTCCAGAAGATTAGTTACTCTTCCCTCAATGGGGTGAGTATCACGCTTAAGCGACTCAAGAATGAATAGTTACCTTGGGACAAGGGTTCCCTAAGCTCATCCCTCAATAAGGGCTAAACGGCTTAAAGGAAAGAGTTCCGCACTCATTTTGCAGATGGGTTTAGTCTAGGGTAAGAGCTTGTACGCATGTTGGGAGCAAATAACATGATGCACTAGTGATAGCAAAGAAACACCATGAGAAACATATAAGGAAATACACTAAGAATTGACCCACTTTTTATTGATCACTGATTTCGATTACACGGGTGATTACAACTGAAATCCCCAATTTGATTTAGAAATTAGGGTTTACTCTAGAGAAAAGAAAGTACAAGAATGAGAATTTGAAAATCGCCCTAAAAATGAGACCCTTTGGGTCTTATTTATAGACAAATCGGGGACCCTTTTGTTATTGGGCCAGCAACACCCCCTATCGGCCGCTTTTTCCTTTGGTTCCGTAAGTCCTGGCTCTCGGTCGTCTCTTTTTTAGATTCTGAAAGCTTTACCCATGGCACTTTGAGGTGCCGGTTCTTGCTTTTGGGAGGAGGGTTTCAGTTTACGGAACTCCTTTTTGGTTGCTTGTTCATCCACTTTGTATGGATCTCGAGTTTGTCGGTATGAATGGCCTTTGGATGTGGGCTTCCGGATGTGGACTTTCGGTCTTGATATTAGCACTTTGCGGAGCTTGCCTTTGGGATTCAAGTGAAAGGTTTCGGGACCGTCACCCCTGCCGGTATCAACACTAAGCAGATTAGTGTGGGTAGCTTGCCTCTTTTTGGGGTTCCTGCTTGCCTGTCTGTAGACTCCTGAAGCGTGTCCTTACTTCTCCTGAGGTTGCTTCCGGTGCTCTGTTAGTTACTCATTTGGATAACTTCTTGAGAACTAATTAATGGATGTCTCAGTAATTAGTTCCCAGATAATCTTCATATGCCTTAAACTTTGTATCTTTGATGCTTTCACCTCCTTATGTATCGGTAATAAGCAACTTAATACCGATAGCCCTTTCTTCCTTCAAGGTCCCAATTTGTTTTATCATTTGTCTTTCTCTTTGTTGGCTTTCGGTTCCAGGAGTCCTTCTGTTATTTTCCTTTCGTGACAGGACTACCTTGCCGGTATCCTTTTTCTGTATAGATTTTGAGCTCTTTTCTCTAATGATGGTGTCGTTTGCGTGACTTTCAGATTATTTCCTTATGCTGTCGACTTTTCCTTGTGTTGGGCTTTTGTTGATGAAAGATTCCCCTCCGTTTGTGGCGGTTCGCTACCCCTTCATCGCTAGCCTGTCTCGGTACTTTACTTTAGTAGTAACAGAAAGTAGGAGGCTTATTATAAATGAACCCAGTCTACATGAAATAAGTTTAATAAGCAAACCCATAATTACAATTGGGGCAATTTCATAACTTGGGTTTATAATTAAATGGAAAAGAGTAGAGTAGGCTTATTATTAATAAAATTACAACTGAGGAATTAAGTTTAAAGAATATAATAATAAAGAATGGTTTGTTTCGACAACAAAGTCTGATTAGGAAAAATAATCTACCAACTAGAGCTAACAAACAAATAACTCGAATGCAGAATAAACAATTTATTATTTAGGTTAATTAGAATTGTAGTAAGTAAAACAAGTGCATAGTTGAAGATTAGATATAGGGTCAAATAACGTACTGATGAGATGCACCTGAACCAGTCCATACATATTTGGGATGAAGAGCTCAATGGGGCAGATCATCACGGGTTGTTAGGGAATGCAGAATGAACCATTAAGGCAAAACAAACACTAGAGGGGGGTGAATAGTGTTTGTGAGAATTAAAAAAAAACTAAAACTTATGTGAATAACATAATGAATCAAACACTACAAACACAATCACAGACACAAACTCAAACATAGAAGCAAATAGACAGAAAATAAAAATGCAAAAAAGGAAAGAAGACACCGGATTTTATACTGGTTCAGATTGCTCCTACATCCAGTTCTGCACAACACTAATGTGCAGAGTTTTATTACTATATCAATAGTTAAGTAAAACTCCTTGATTTCACGGCTACAAGGGATACCACCGATTCCTATTTCCTTGGTTTCACGGCTACAAGGAAAACACCGATTCCTACTTCCTTGGTTTCACGGCTAAAAGAAACACACTGATTCCTACTTCACTCAACCCAAGCAATTACAAACTGAAACACCCCACCTCTGTTAGGGTCACTCTCAAAGGGAATGCCCTAATTTTGGTGGAGGTTTATAAGTACAAGTCACAGATATACAAGACAGATAAAAGAACACATATTTGTAAACAGCGGAAGAACAACAAACTTTATTTCATAAAGTCAAATATGTGTTACAACAACATCCTTTCCAAAAACATAACATAACACTTTCATAATCTGTCTTGAGTACATTATTTAAAGAAGCATAAATAAAACATAGATAAACTGCAAAAGCCCCATAGTGGATTGTCCCAAAGCCATAGTTCAAAACAGGAAAGTCCAAGCAATACATTTCTCTTCTTCAAGCTGGATGTTGAGGTTGGTCAAGCTGCTGTGTTCCCTCCCTGAGGACCTGGGGGGGGGAAACGGAAGAAAGAAGACGAAAGAAAAGTAGAGTCAGACATAAAGCCTGAGTAAGTCTAGTACTATTTTGTCTATGAATAAAGAACTGGGTATGATAAGTATAAACAAGAAGTGGGCATGCACTATAAACTTGGTTAAGTTGTCTAGGGTCGAATATACTATCGTACCCCATATTAATCTCTGAACCCATATAAACTAGTTTTCCAACTGGCACCCCACAATCAGGGTGATGTGATCCATTCAATGATGATCGGCTCCTACTCGCATGGTTACATGTGTCTTACGGCCCCCGATGTCTGTAGTTACCTATGCTGGTCCCACCATGGGGTGTATCAAGTCCCATAGTGGCAACCCGACACAACCTTAGAGTGCACAGGTATGCTACTGGTGTCCAGTGCCTTATTTTTCTGCGCCGGAGTGTGTGCACGCCCGCACTCCGTTAGAACCTACACTGCTACACCACCGCCGTCGCTTTTGACCTCTTACAATCAGCCCAGTAATCGTGCCCCACCCCGCCTAGTTTCAGGGTATCCTGATACACCTTTTAGGGTTACTGCTGAAAAGGGTCCCCCGTTACTAGGTTTTCTATCTCTAGCCAACATGCTAAGTTGGTTAAGTGTTTCCTAACCTAACCCCACCAGTCCGTTTAGTTTAGCATGTTCCATTTTGATTAAGTCTTTAGTTCACTTAATCCTATCAAACCTGACTCAGCCTTAATTGTCTTATTAAGGCCCGGACCTCTCACATTAGACAGGTATTGTTGTGGCTGCCTGTTGCCGGTTGGTTCCGGGCAGTCTTACGCCACAACTCAGTCTAACCTCGGGTCCTTGCTGGGCTCCATGTTTAACCTCCCACATTGGATAGGTATTGTTGTGACTACTGGACAGCCGGGCGGTTCCGGGCAGGTTTACATCACAACTCAATCCAACCTCGGGTTAAACACATCGTATGTTCTACATTTACATATCTTGTCATTCTTCTTTATTTCTTATATGTAAATATTTGCGGCCCATTATTAAGTTAATGGTGTAAAGGTTACACCAATCATGGGCCCAACCCATTCTTGAATTTGGGGCCCTTTTACTTTAGTTTCCATTCATTAAATTAATTTAGCCCAACGTTATTTACCCCCGTTCTTACACGTCCGTTTATGTATATTGGGCTTAGCCTTTTAAAGCCCAATTTAGCCATGCGAAGGGGAGGCTTATGGCGTAATTACATACACAAAGTGGGGAAGGGTGAGCGCATGAACTTGCACATGACGTTGGAAATACATACTGGAAACTGGTGTACTTGCATAATGGTAACATAGGTGACATGAATCAAAGCATGCGAACTTGCATAGGTTTAACTGTAACATGAACCTATATTCTTATTTATGCATAATGTCAAACATAAGCATGGCATAAATACTTTTAGCATAAACATGGCATAATGTCAAACATGGCATAAATACTTCTAGCATAAACATGGCATAATGTCAAACATAAGCATGGCATAAATACTTCTAGCATAAACATGGCATAATGTCAAACATAAGCATGGCATAAATACTTCTAGCATAAACATGGCATAATGTCAAACATAAGCATGGCATAAATACTTCTAGCATAAACATGGCATAATGTCAAACATAAGCATGGCATAAATACTTCTAGCATAAACATGGCATAATGTCAAACATAAGCATGGCATAAATACTTCTAGCATAAACATGGCATAGGTATAGTTAAATTTGTTCATGGCATAAATATAAACAAGTCATGTTCATAAGGTTTCTACATGTTTACAAAGAGGATACTTTGTTACTAACACAAAAGCATAGTTCAACTTAATTAAATTTAATCACATAACGATGGTATACTTATGCATAAATATTCCTAATCATGGTGTTTGCTTTTAACTTGCAAAAAAGGGATTTTTGTGTCTAACTTAGCCATGTCTCACATATGTCATCATATAATTCTTTTAAACAAGATAGACTTAATCATGAATTTCAATTATGCCCAATATCATTCATAGCCTAGCCATATTCATAAGTTTTGCAAAAGCATGACTTAATACATGGATTATGGTGTCAAAATTCCAACATAGTTTCATATGAACTATAACAACCAAACTTGTCTCAATTACTTGCAAAATGATTTATGCACAAAATAGACATCATGATGGCATAATAACAAAGCCCCAAACTTGCATGAATTTCAATCAACTACATACATGTAGCTTCAACATAGACTACATAATTTGCGCAATATTCCAAACGTATATTTGCATAGAACTACCGCATGTAGTTCTTTATAATTGAATGACATAATTCAGAATATCCAAAAGTATATAAATCGCACAAATACGAATTTCATTGCCACAATTCAAGCATACATATCTACACAATCATTTGTTCATACCAAAGTAATACTCTACTTACAATGGTTGCGGCAAATTCTCTAATTAAGAGATATGATTCCTTTGTTGAATTGATTAGCTTTAGGTTGCTTGAATTGCTTTAGGCTTTAGAACTTTCTCCCTAATCCTCTCTCTCTAGATGGCGGCTACTCTTAGTCGTTCCTCAGCAACATGGCGGCTATAATCTTATTTTGAATGAATAGATTAGGGTTTAGTCTAGGGTTGTTTATATAGAGGTTAGGAATTGATTAGAACCATTGATGTTGCTAGGTTAGATCGTAGCCATTCATTAGATAGAGAGACCAATTAAAACTTGCCACCTAGCCCTAATGACAAAGCAACCCACAGAAATTCGACCAAACACAGACCAGGCCAGCCAGGAGGGACTGGGTTCGATTTTCAAAAATTAAACTTTAAATTGAGCTGTTTTAGTCTATTTGAATTTTATCTATTGTATACATATATTTTTGCATATATATATATATATTCTCATATATATACATATATTTTCTTTATTTCCTTATATGTACGTTCTTATCCTTTCAAAATTTGAATTTGTATACGTACATGTATTTGCATGCTCAGTTGGCCCTCTCTAAAACAGAGATAAAAATTATGTCGCCGCCGGGGTTCGAACCCCCGACCTCCATGCTACAAATCCAATGCCTTAACCAACTGAGCTACAGAGGCTTTTGTTAATAAGTCTTAGAATAATAATAATAATTGTCCTCTCCTTACTTCTCTTTTTTCATGTTTTGCTGTAATATTTAAATTAAAGATATCTTCTTCATACGTTATCCGTTTTGCGCAAACTCGGACTCTATCTCAAGCAGAATTCCGAGACGAACGCAATGGTGATGTCCGTTTCCCTTAATTTTTCTGTTACAATTTAATTATACTTTAATTTGTTAATTTACTGTTAACGGAAAAATCCGGGGTGTTACACAAACAGCCCTATAACTCTTCAATAGCACTTTATTCAGAGAGAGATGAGAAGTGAGTGTAGAGAAAAGAAGTTTGATCAATATGGAATTGAAATTCGACAGAGTACAAGTATATAAATCATAAAAATGATTCAGAATATTTATATAATGAAAGAGAGTGAAAGTGGGGAAGAAGATATATTTAAAAAATCGAATTCAACCCCTTTTTATAGAGTGAAAGGTTGCAACGTTTCAAATAGTGAAAAGACACTTCCTTTCAAATTTGAATTTCTGACAGTTATATGTCGACATAGTGTTTTTGTCATGTCGACATACTCTAGTGTATTTTTGAATTTTAAAACATTTTTCAAGTGTTTTGATATAAATACAATTCTTGAATAAAAATGTAGTGTTGTAAATTAATATTCTAAGGTAGAAAAACATATGAAAACATAAACTTAAGCTATATAATCATATTTATAAAATTATAATGTTTTAAACTATATAAATATAAAGTATAAGAATATAAATATATAAAACTTAAGTTTGAAAAACAAAGATAAATAAGAAAGGAAAATTTGAAAAGATAAAGAAATAAAATAGAGAGAATTGAGGATAGAATCTGAAAATCAGAATTTGAATATTGAACTTGGAGTGCTATTTAGAGTCTTACATAATCAAGACTCTATAATTATATTAATCTTAAACTCTTGAAATCTTGAATACTCATGAGTCTTGATACTTCTCTTAATTCTGGTTCTCTATTATCTTTAAATTGTACGATCTTCAGTAACGTTCCTGTATATAATTTCTGCATATATGTGTGTGTGTGTGTATATATATTACAATCAATGATAATTGAAATAAGGTTGTTGTCATCAAAACTCCATTCTCCAACAATCTCCCCATTTTTGATGATGACAACCTTAGTTTACAAAATATCATACTTGTTCATGATGATCCTTCTAATACTCCCCCCGACTATATGAATCCTATAAACTATGTCTATATTTTATAATTTCTCCCCCGTTGGCATTATCAAAAAGAAATTCTAAAACTACTTCCCCTAAATCCTATAACTATCTAAATAATTCCTATACTAAAGTAAAGTACTCCCCTTGAATCTGAAATCTATCTATACTTTATAAAATACTCCCCCTAAATTTATGCCTATATAATATCCAAATTCTATATAACTTTCCCAAAATCCATGCTATAAATGATCCTAAATATAACTATCCTTGATTTTGATTCTAATCTAAAAGATTATAACTCCCTCCAAGTTTTTGACCATACTATTCTAATAAACTAAATAGCATGATAACATTCTAAGCAAACTAATTTATAATCAATTATAACAAGCAAGTCATTCCAAATAAGCAATTCAAGCAATCAATTAAAGCAATCAACTCAAGGAATTAATTCAAGTAATCAATTCAAGCAATCAACTCAAGGAATCAATTCAAGAAATCAACATAAGGAATCAATTCAAGCAATCAGTTCAAGAAATCAACCAAATTAAATAATATGTGTTAATAAACACTTCCTGAACCTTTAATTAATCCTAGAAACTATATAAAACTCCCCCTTAATCTAATACAAGACTAAACCTAGCTTATTCTCTAATTCCCTTAAAACTATAATAAGATTTTAATCTAGACCAAGAAATAACTCTGATAAGATATCCTCAAAATTATGATATAAGTTAATTAAAGTAGTTTAATCCAAATAATCAATCAAATTAAGTTTTGTTGTCACAAAACATTAAAAATTTCTTGTAACTTCTATTTATCCTAAAAACTATAAATCTCCTATCAACTATAAATGCATAAGTATATTTCTAACAAACCTATCAACTACTAATGAAATTTAATCATGTCAAGTAAGTCAATCAAGTTATTTAAGTCAAACAAGCCATATAAGTCAATCAGGCCAATCAATTCAACCAAGCCAAATAAATCAAGACAAAGTAAATATGTGATTTGATTAATAATCCTATATTTATACTTAGATAAGAACTTTTCATACTATATACTTGTTATATATGGAGTTAAAGTTAACATGTAATGTAGTGTGTTGGTTATAATGCAGTATGTCATATGCAAATCTACATGAAGCGATACAATGAATGAAATGCAACTTGTAAATGATTTTAATTTGAGATGTACTATAATTTATAATAATGATATGAAATAAGATGTCTAATGATAGTATTCAGAATGATTTGGTAATTATCTATTTAGGTAATAATATATACAAAGTACTATCTAACTGTTATGCATATACATACATACATATATATATGTATATATATATATATATTACAAATTATTTGAATTTAACAAGGGTAATATACATTAATTTCTAGACTTAAGTTAATGATACTTATGCAAGAGATTTAAAAGATAGAAAAGATGAAAGTTTTATGGTATATATAATAAAATATTTAAAATAATTCTATGAGAAATGTGGAGTTAGATAATCTTAATAGGATGTTTCTTTAACAGAGTAAAAATTGAAGATCTATTAAAAAATAATATAAAAATTGTATCATATAAAGAAAAACTATAAACATATATCCATAAAACTATATATAAAAACTGATTTTTTTTAAAAAAGAACCTAAAATTCAATTTATTATGAGATATATATTAATCTTTTTGTTGTAAACTAATGTTAAATTTAAACTTTAGAAATCAAAATATATTAGTTTGCTAAAGAATCATTTATATGTTAAAATATTAAAAAGAAAACTATAATCATAACAAAATTATGAAACTTGGATATAAATAAAACTATAAAACTATAATTTCTTATTTTTTAAGACATAAAATCATATATATATACATATATACACACAATATTATTATTTTTATACCAAAATATTAGGTTAAATATTTAAGCTTTTATAAACCTTAATAAGAAATCAAAATAAGTATTTAAGTTACAAATAATATTTTTGATAATGTAACCCAAAATTGTTATAAAATCATATGAATAATATATAAGTTAAACTGCTCATGTTTAAACTATATGAAAGATGAATAAATTTATATTTTATAACAATATCAAAAGGTTATATTAACTTCGTATATCATATTAACATGTTTATATAATTTTATTAGTTTGAAATAAGGTATAAGAAAATAAGTAGACATATAAAGTTAATGACCAGAATTTGAATTGGCATTTTCTTATTGAAAGGATTGGAGGGAAGTTTGAAAATTCAAAATTTGAATTTATTAGAACATATTTCGACATGCTCATTTATGTATGTCGACATACATATATAATTTCATAGGAAATACGGTTTTGTGACTCTTGGTTTAAAAATTATCGATTTATATTTCAGGTTTAACTAATTCTTGAAATAATACTAATCCTATCAAACATCCAAAATGTTTTTTTTATTTTGTTAATGATTATTTAATTATTATTGAATTCCAAAATTCAAATTTCATATTTGAATTTTAAATTTCAGTTTGAATTTTAAATTTCATGTTTGAATTTTAAAGTTTGATTCTCAAATTCAAAACAAAGCAAAAAAAACATCCATCCAACCAAAAAAATAAAAATTAATTAAGGCATACTCGGTTTTTAGAACCATTTCTTCGATATTTTCTGAATTCTGATTTGTTGTGAAACACATGTTTGAATCTCCGGTTCTGGCTTTCCATCGCTTGATGATGAATCTGAATCATATTTACACCTTCAAGAATTTGATGATGAGACTGATGATTTACTAGTTTAACCAACTTGGCTCCAAAATGTTGAATATTGAATGAACGGACACTTCAACTACTATAAATCCAAAAGTCATATCTCTTCATAAACTCTTCTTTTCTTGATTAATGAATAATCATCTTGGTGTCTTTTGGCTAATCAGTCAGCAGAAATAACTTCTTTCCTGCAAAACAGCATACCTTTTCAAAGAATCAAGTGACTTTTCAAAATAACTAATCATAATTTGAAATAATAACATCATGATGATTCAGTGATATATCAATTTAAAATTTTCAAGAAATCATATCACGATAACTTGAATTTTCAATCATATTGAATGCAGACTCATTTAATATTGATGCAAGACATGAATTCAAACTAGTGTTCAAAATTTGCCATCTAAAATTTTCAAAAATCAGATTATGAACTTTTTGAAAAACCTTGCTCTGATACCAATTTTTAGGGAATGCGGAATGGATCGTTAAGGCAAAACAAACACTAGAGGGGGTTGAATAGTGTTTGTGAGAATTTAAACAAAAATTAAAACTTATGCGAATAACAGAATGAATCAAACACTATAAACACAATCACAGACACAGATTCAAATACAGAAGCAAAATAGACAGAAACAAAAATGTAGAAAAGGAAAAATACACTGGATTTTACACTAATTCGGATTGCTCCTACGTTCAGTCTCGCACAACGCTAGATTGCGCAGAGTTTTATTACTATATCAATAGTCAAGTACAACCTCCTTTTTTTACGGCTACAAGGGATAACATCGATTCCTATTTCCTTGGTTTCACCGCTACACGGAAAACACCGATTCCTACTTCATTGGTTTCACGACTACAAGGAACACACCGATTCCTACTTCACTCAACCCAAGCAATTACAAATAGCCCTATAACTCTTCAATAGCACTTGATTCACAGAGAGAGAGATGAGAAGAGAGTGCAGAGAGAAGAAGTTTGGTCAAAACGGTATTGAATTTGGCAGAGTATATGTGTATAAATCATAAAAATGATTAAGAATATAATGAAAGAGAGTGAAGGTGGAGAAGAAGATATATTTAAAAAATCGAATTCAAACCCTTTTTATAGAGTGTGAAAGGTTGTAACGTTTCTGAAACGTTTCAAACAGTGAAAAGACACATCCTTTCAAATTTGAATTTCTGACAGTTATATGTCGACATAGTGTTTTCGTCATGTCGACATAGTCTAGTGTATTTTTGAATTTTAAAACATTTTTCAAGTGTTTTGTATAAATATGTAACAATTTGGATTTTCCCGATCTCCGAAGAGAAGAGAAAGCCCGGAATGCTTTGAGAACAAGCCACATCAGAACGCAAATAGAAGAACGTTTCATTGCTTATTACAACAATTCCATCAGAATACAAGAATATACAGAGTATGAATAAATACTACACATTTGATAAATATCAGAGATTTAAATTACATTTAAATATATAGCAGCAGAAAAATAATACAACACACAACTGGAAGTAATACACGGATACAGAGCTTTTCGAGTATCGTTCCAGCTGTAAACCAGGATCCTGTGAATATAAATCTGCAAAACCAAAACTACTAGCTGCCCGTGGAAAATAGGGGCACCGAGATCTTAGGTTATAACAAAAAATTCCAGGTCAGGCATGTGACTGGTGTGAGAACTAAAACAGTTGTTAATCTTTGTTTTTAAAGTTAGGTAAATCAAGGGACCATGTCGTATAACACGGAACGGGTTTCCTCCCAAGAATACCAGTGCATAAAACAAACAGCGCAATGCTAAATATAGAAAAATGAATCTATTATAAGACCCAGGTCCCATTACACAATGCAACGCAAGCCGGAGGATAGGGTTTTTACCTTATAATAGCCAAAGACTGCTTGATATGCTAAATTTCATCTTTTATTATTACTATAAGTATATAGTGTATAAAAACAACTTCAAATCATAAGTATCAATCATAGACGGCATAAGTGCCCCATACCACTATGTCGCCATATATAGGTTCTACAAATAAAACCGCAAAGTCACGTATTGGAAGCTGGATTTCCATCTGTGAACAGAGGCAAAAGATAGTCCTCACCGAATTCGAGACTCTCTAGCCCGAGCCTCAGGACAAGTACTCAGTCAAGCCCTTGGATCGTCAGGGCCGGTCCACCGATGTGGATTAAAATGCCTGAACACTGCGTTTCCCCACCATTTGGGGCGTAAGTGAGCCAAATGACTTCATCGGCTCCACACAGTCACCGATATATATGAGGCGCCTTACAACAGCAGCAACCACACAGGTGAAAATAATATAAATGTCAGGGCCAGCAGGTCACTAACACCACCATAGCTAGAAGGAAACGCATGCCCTCCCTGATGTCCTCTCCCGTTTCTGGTTCACAACCTGGGTGTGAGGCTCGCGAATCAACGTTACACAAAGCTATGCCACACAGCCGGTGCTTTGATCATCAACCACAAGACTTTGCTTTTCAACAGAAGCCTTGATCAATTGCCACTTAGGCATGCCACACAGGCATTTCACTCCATGCGATTGATATCCATCAATATATAACCCCAGAGCTCGTACGTCTCAGAGAAGGGCATTAAGCAAGAGAATAAATTCTCCGCCGCCAAACAGATATATATTTAATAGAAATCAATCACACAGAATAAAATCCAATGTCAGACACACAATCCATTTACAAGTTCGTTCTGGGTCTAAACGAAACCGGAGGCACCTTGTACCTCGCATATCCATCGATCTCCAAGTACGTCTGGACGATCACCAACTGATTCCCTCCTCTTGGGTGAACAGCCCAATCAAGATCATCACCAATCACCCAAATGATGTGAAGACCTCCGGTCTTTGACCACCGTCTTCATCCTCGACACCACGTCGAATCAGTTATTCAGAATGGGATAAACCCGGTCTTTCTGAATAACTCGCGTATATAATATACAAGTGTTACACAAACACAACATACGCCTCATTCCAATTCAGAATATTCTTTTATTCAAATATTCCTATACTTTGGGAAACGTTCCCATTAATTTTATCAAAGATAAATTCTTTAAATTTATTCTTTAATCTTCTTTGAATATCAACTCAAACTAGTCGGGATTAGCGAACCACACCGAAGTAATCATTTATTTTATTTCCTGATCCCAACCTATTCATCCCATGAAGTAAAACTGGTCATACTTCATATCTAACACCATGGTGTTATCGGTAAACTCAATTACCATTTCATGTTCAAATCTAATTAAAGATTTATCTATCTCCTGAAGCAAAACTGGTGATACTCCATTCTCGATCATTTCAATCTAATTAAAGATTCATTAAAATTCCACTTGGTTTTAATCTTCCCAAAAATCACTATCAATGATTATTTAACTTGCGAAATCATTTCCTTCTTTAACTGGGTTAAAGAACCAATGTCATTTGAAACACGGTTCACTATAAACCCAAAATCACATTCCATTCCAATTCAATTATTGAAACTTCTGGTTACTTTTAAAACCCTTTCAAATCCAATTTATTTATTTAAAACTAAATAAATTATTATTCTAGTTCAAAACTAGTTCATTTCGATAAAAATCAAATTTTATCTTTTCAAATTTGGAATTTTTCATCTCAATTCTTCACAAATAATTTCTTATGATTTTACACAAGTTATTACTATTTTTAATAATTTTATCAAGGCCCGTACAGTCGAATTCCATCAACGGCCATCGAACTGCACTTACAGCGACCTTTTCCAAATTTGATTTGGACATAATTCCAAATCCAACCGTTAGATTTCAAATCTCTAATATTCTTAGAAATCTCTTTCCGATACGAACCCAACGGTTCCAGTTTTAGGAGAATCCGACGGTCGGATCTCCCGTAACGTCCATTCGAAGTCAATGGTTGAAATTCGCGAACTGCCGCGGCGCGGCGCGTTCTATTCAGGCCATTATATATATAATATATGTATTATATATATTTCGTCGATTTCCTTTCAAAACGTGTTTTACAAATCGTTTTAAATTCGTTTTCGAAATGATTTCAACTTCATATTCTACTTCGAATCAAAATTGAATATTCCACATCATCAATATACAAATGATAATATTTTCAAAACGTTATATTTTGAAATCACTTTCTTTTCTATATTCATTATAAAAATGAATAAAATCGATATAAATATCGTTCACGTCCAAAATGGCGTCAATCTAGTCAACACGGCTTTTATTCAATACATGAATGTTTATTCTATTCAACACATGAATACTTATTCTATTCAACACATGAATATTTATTCTATTCAACACATGAGTTTTTATTTCTATTCAACACATGAATTTATTTCTATTCAACACATGAATATATTTCTATTCAACACATGAATTTATTTCTATTCAACATATGAATTTGTTTTCTATTCAACACATGAATATGTTTTCTATTAAACACATGAATTTGTTTTCTATTCAACACATGAATATGTTTTCTATTAAACACATGAATTTGTTTCTATTCAACACATGAATATATTTTCTATTCAACATATGAATTTATTTCTATTCAACACATGAATTTATTTCTATTCAACACTTGAATTTATTTCTATTCAACACATGAATTTATTTTCTATTCAACACATGAATATATTTTCTATTCAACACATGAATTTATTTCTATTTAACACATGACTATATTTTTATAATATTCCTTATTTTCCAAATTGGAATGAGTCCCAATCAATTAACATATAATATTAATTATATGGATTTTCTACAACACATGTATATAATAGCAACGATAAATCACCAAACATCATTCAGAGTGCACCACACAACTGCATAAGCATTAAATATAAATAATTAATGATTACACAGTTGTCAACCCATCGATTGACATACAACTAAACAATCGGGATTAGTGTACATCAAATATCATCCCAATACCCGTGTGGGGTTTCAAATCAACAAACACAGATTTTTATTTGTGCAGTTGGGCGATGTGTAAAATTTATCGTCCTAATCCATATCAGTCGAATCGGTGTACATAAACAAATCATTCGATTTGTAAATGAACATTTATTTTTCTTCAACACATGAATATATATTTTATTTCAACACATGAATATATATTTTCTTTCAACACCTGAATATATATTTTATTTCAACACATGAATATATATTTTATTTCAACACATGAATATATATTTTATTTCAACACATGAATATATATTTTCTTTCAACACCTGAATATATATATATTTTATTTCAACACATGAATATATATTTTATTTCAACACATGAATATATATTTTATTTCAACACATGAATATATATATATACATATTCTTTCAACACCTGAATATATATTTTATTTCAATACATGAATATATATTTTATTTCAGCACATGAATATATATTTTATTTCACCCTCACAATCAATTTTCGCAACACAACAAAATCAAACAAGTCGTCCATGGTCTGTGGACGACGGGTGTCGGGTGTTACTAAGCACCGTCTGCATCCTAGTATATATTTCAACTAGAAAATAAAATAAAAGTAAGGAGGTCTCACCGAGAGCTAAACCAAACGCCATGACTCTTCATACGTAGGAAATCTTCATCGTGTCTCCAACGAGATCTGTTACACGCGGTTTTATGTTAAAAATCACATTTCTATTTCGATGTTTATAAATAAAAATTCACATTTTTAATTCACTTCACATATAAAGATCTTATTTTTATCGAAGTAAAAATCATATTTTTACTTCACTACTTAGATAAAAATTATATTTTTATTACACTACATAAATAAAAATTATATTTTTACTATCAAACATATATAAAAATTCTATTTTTACTTTGCTATCATTTCATTTTAAAAAAAAATCAACTCTTCTTATTCATATAAAAATCAAGTCCTTGATCTTCACAAAAATCATTACTTAAAATTGTATCTTTACACTCCTAAAAATCATATTTTTATTCTAGCTAACAATCATATTTTTATATATCAAAACCATAGTTTTATTTGCTAAAAATCGAAACTTTACTACTATAAAAATCAGTTCTTTTACACTATGAACACACTTTAAAAATCTCAGAAATGCTAATCTATACATGTATATATATATATATAAACTGATTAAATCGTATGAATAAAAATAAATAAATATAAGTTTAAAAACCTACCTTTATAATTGGACGGGGCTTTATGCGAATTAAAGTGGAAAGGGGGGGTTTTCTGCGAAATAAGGTGGAGAGGGGGTTTCACCGTCGGTGGGAGGTCAGGGGGGTCTGGGCGCTCGAGATCATCGGAGGCTCGATTGAGGGCCGATGAGAGTGGTGATGGGTGAGGCGGTGTGCAGTGGAGCGACGTCCGATTTAAATAAGAGGGGGGGCTCGGGTTGCGGTGCAGAGGAAGGGGAGGGGGAACGAGGAGAGAAGAAGATCGGAGAGAGGGGGATTCACCGGAGCTCGCGGCGGACGGTGGCGAGTCGCGGTGGTGGGGTCGACGAGATCTGGCTTGCAGGTTTTTTTTTCTTTTTCTGTTCGGGTTTGACTATCTGGGAAAGGGGGTGGGAGAGAGAAAGTTTATATAATTATATATTTATTTTATTATTTTTGATTTCCTAAAAGCAACTTTTTATTTTCAACTCAAAATCAAACCTACCGACTGTCGTCCCTAGCGGATTACCCCCCATTCCGAACACAATGGGATATGTATCGTAAGCCTTTTCGATCAGTTTCCATCAAAATCAAAATATAAATCTAAATATTGTATTTGAGATTACAATTCAATTTACCGAGGCCACATACGGACTCTAAAAATTCCAAAAAAATATTTTCTAGCTTCGTATTGACGATACGGTCCTAACAAAACTAATTTCGTCAAATTCTGAGACCGTTTGAAAAATGGTCATTTTCCAGTCGATTAGAATCAACTAAAACTGGTCAAACGAATTTTTCTTTACCACGCTCACATATTGGTTCAGAAAATTATGAATTTTGGAATCTAGCAATAATTAGACATCCCGGATCCAACAAAAGTGGTTTCGTCGAAAATCGAGGTCGTTTGCAAAATTTTCATTTTTAAGGGCCAAAATTTCCATAGCGACTATTCTGAATTTTCAATTGGGCATAACTTTTAATCCCCGCTATGAAATTTTGATTTTTCGGATTTGTTGGAAAGATATTCCCAATTAGATTCTAATATTTTTGGTTTCGCTAAAATCCGATTTATTTTGAATCGTGTACATTCATTTGAAATTTGAAATCGAATTTTCAAACTACAGCGCCATTTTCAATTCCTTTTATAATTAAAAAGAAAATATTTATATTCTAACGATGATTCAAATAAATATATACGTTCTAATTCAATTCAAAATAAATTTCTCATCGTCATTATTTAAAATAATTCATTTTAAATCTTCAAAATTCACTAAAATTTCCAAAATAAAAAAATTAAATTGGCTCGGATTTCCGGGTTATTACAATCGCCCCCACTTAAAACTTTTCGGCCCCGAAAAGGAACAAAACCGAAAGTTGTTTTACAAACCAACTCAACTTTCATTATTTTCATTATGGCTTAAGTTCTTCAACTTTTCAGTTTCTAAGAACTTTTCAAATTTTTCAAAAATTTGGCTAACACCCTAAATTTTTGAAAAATTTCGCCATAACCTCCCCTGCACCGGGAGCTTCAGGATATTTCAAATAGCCTCCCATGGCCCTCACCAATCCAAAAAGAGAAAGAAACCGCCAAGCGACTAGCCAGTCGGCTCATAAAATCATCAAAACCCCAAGAAATACAATAAACATGTACCTATTTGTCGGGCAAACAATTTTGTTCCTCTTCTCTAGCCTCCTTGCTATGACCTGTTCAATGTAAATACATGTACAAGCATGCAAATGTGACAAATTTTCAATACAATTCACTATTTGGTTCAATTTGGCTAAAGGTTCAACATTTTAATTAATCAAACAATAATCAAACAACGCAACCAACAATCAATTTGTTGATTATCATTTCAAACTCATAACTTTGATGTATAGTCAAAAATCACGTTTTTGATGCCAAGTCACAAAAAATAATCGTATGTAAATTTTGGTTCTCACACCAGTCAATTGGAAATATATAGATATCCCACTTTTGACACTCGAACACAAACTACTGATGCTATATAGTCATCAATAGTTTCATCCCCGGGCGATTAGGGTGTGATTCTATATCTATCCAGTATATTAAAACTTCAAATACACGCGGATCAGACGTATACTCCAAAATCTTTATATACTGGATTGTACAAATAAATACAAATAAATATTCAAATACGAGTAATTGAAATTAAATTTTCAAAACAAAACTTGTTTTCAATTTTATTTTGAAAAGTTAACACTCTTCACACTCGTTCTAGGATACTGCTAATCCCATCTCTAACGAGTCATTCTCATTGGATATTACTAATCCAATCTCTGATGAATTCTTTAGTATGGTTTTAATGTTCGTTGTTCTCGAGCTTTGTAAACCAAAGCTCTGATACCATTGTAACAATTTGGATTTTCCCGATCTACGAAGAGAAGAGAAAGCCTGGATTGCTTTGAGTACAAGCCACATCGGAACGCAAACAGAAGAACATTTCATTGCTTATTACAACAATTCCATCAGAATACAAAAATATACAGAATATGGATAAATATTACACATTTGATAAATATCAGAGATTTAAATTACATTTAAATACATAGCAGCGGAAAAGTAATACAACACACAACTGAAAGTAATACACGGATACAGAGCTTTCCGCGTATCGTTCCAGCTGTAAACCAGGATCCTGTGAATATAAATCTACAAAAACAAAACAACTAGCTGCCCGTGGAAAATAGGGGCACCCAGAGTTTAGGTTAAAACAATAAACTCGAGGTCAGTCATGTGACTCGTGTGAGAACTAAAACAATTGTCAATCTTTGTTTTTAAAGTTAGGTAAATAAAGCTATTATAAGACCCAGGTCCCATCACACAATGCAACGCAAGCCGGAGGATAGGGTTTTTACCTTATAATAGCCAAAGAATGCTTGATACGCTAAATTTCATCTTTTATTATTGTTATAAGTATATAGTGTATAAAACAACTTCAAATCATAAGTATCAATCATAGACGGCATAAGTGCCCCATACCACTATGTCGCCATATATAGGTTCTACAAATAAAACCGCAAAGTCACGTACTGGAAGCTGGATTTCCATCTGTGAACCAAGGCAAAAGATAGTCCTCACCGAATTCGAGACTCTCTAGCCCGAGCCTCGGGACAAGTACTCAGTCAAGCCCTTGGATCATCAGGGTCGGTCCAATGATGTGGATTAAAATGCCTGAACACTGCGTTTCCCCACCCTTTGGGGTGTAAATGTGCCGAATGGCTCTATTGGCTCCACACAGTCACTGATATTTCCGAGGCGCCTCGCAACAGCAATAACCACACAGGTGAAAATAATATAAATATCAGGGCTGGTAGGTCACTGACACCACCCTAGCTAGACGGAAACGCATGCCCTCCCTGATGTCCTCTCCCGTTTCTGGTTCACAACCGGGGTGTGAGGCTCGTGAATCAATGTTATACAAAGTTATGCCACACAGGTGGTGCTTTGATCATCAACCACAAGACTTTGTTTTTCAACAGAAGCCTTGATCAATTGCCACTTAGGTATGACACACAGGAAATTCACTCCATGCGATTGATATCCGTCAATATATAACCCCTGAGCTCGTACGTCTTAGAGAAGGGCTGTAAGCAAGAGAATAAATTTTCCACCGCCAAACAGATATATATTTAATAGAAATCAATCACACAGAATAAAATCCAATGTCAGACACTCAGTCCATTTACAACTTCGTTCTGGTTCTGAACGAAACCGGAGGCACCTTGTACCTCGCATATCCATCGATCTCCAAGTACGTCTGGATGATCACCAACTGATTCCCTCTTCTTGGGTGTACAGCCCAATCAAGATCATCAGCAATCACCCAAATGATGTGAAGACCTCCGGTCTTCGACCACCGACTTCATCCTCGACACCACGTCGAATCAGTTATTCAGAATGGGATAAACCCGGTCTTTCTGAATAACTCGCGTATATAATATAAAAGTGTTACACAAACACAACATACGCCTCATTCCAATTCAGAATATTCTTTTATTCAAATATTCGTATACTTTGTGAAAGGTTCCCATTAATTTTATCAAAGATAAATTCTTTAAATTTATTCTTTAATCTTCTTTGAATATCAACTCAAACTAGTCGGGATTAGCGAACCACACCGAAGTAATCATTTATTTTATTTCCTGATCCCAACCTATTCATCCTATGAAGTAAAACTGGTCATACTTCGTATCTAACACCATGGTGTTATCGGTAAATTCAATTACCATTTCACGTTCAAATCTAATTAAAGATTTAACTATCGCCTGAAGCAAAACTGGTGATACTCCATTCTCGATCATTTCAATCTAATTAAAGATTCATTAAAACTCCACTTGGTTTTAATCTTCCCAAAAATCACTATCAATGATTATTTAACTTGGGAAATCATATCCTGTCTTTAACTGGATTAAAGAACCAATGTCATTTAAAACACGGTTCACTATAAACCCAAAATCACATTCCATTCCAATTCAATTATTGAAACTTCTGGTTACTTTTAAAAACCTTTCAAATCCAATTTATTTATTTAAAAATAAATAAATTATTATTCTAGTTCAAAACTAGTTCATTTCGATAGAAATCTATTTTTATCTTTTCAAATTTGGAATTTTTCATCTCAATTCTTCACAAATCATTTCTGATGATTTTATACAAAATATTACTATTTTTAGTAATTTTATCAAGGCCCGTATAGTCGAATTCCATCAACGGCCATCAAACTGCACTAACAGCGACCTTTTCCAAATTTGATTTGGACATAATTCCAAATCCAACCATTAGATTTCAAATCTCTAATATTCATTAGAAAGCTCTTTTTGATATGAACCCAACGGTTCCGGTTTTAGGAGAATCCGACGGTCGGATCTCCCGTAACGTCCATTCGAAGTCAATGGTCGAAATTCGCGAACTGCCGCGGCGCGGCGCGTTCTATTCAGGCCATTATATATATATATATATATATATATATATATATATATATATATATATATATATATATATCATCGATTTCCTTTCAAAACATATTTTACAAATCGTTTTAAATTCGTTTTCGAAACGATTTCAACTTCATATTCAATTTCGAATCAAAATTGAATATTCCACATCATCGATATACAAATGATAATATTTTCAAAACGTTATATTTTGAAATCACTTTCTTTTCTATATTCATTATAAAAATGAATAAAATCGTTATAAATATCGTTTATGTACAAAATGGCGTCAATCTAGTCGACACGGCTTTTATTCAACACATGAATGTTTATTCTATTCAACACATGAATATTTATTCTATTCAACACATGAATATTTATTCTATTCAACACATGAATTTTTATTTCTATTCAACACATGAATTTATTTCTATTCAACACATGAATATATTTCTATTCAACACATGAATTTATTTTCTATTCAACACATGAATATATTTTCTATTCAACACATGAATTTATTTTTATTCAACACATGAATATATTTTCTATTCAACACATGAATTTATTTCTATTCAACACATGAATTTATTTCTATTCAACACATGAATTTATTTTCTATTCAACACATGAATATATTTTCTATTCAACACATGAATTTATTTCTATTCAACACATGAATATATTTTTATAATATTCCTTATTTTCCAAATTGGAATGAGGCCCAATCAATTACCATATAATGTTAATTATATGGATTTTCTACAACACATATATGTAATAGCAACGATAAATCACCAACCATCATCCAGAGTGCACCACACAACTACGTAAGCATTAAATATAAATAATTAACGCTTACACAGTTTGTCAACCCATCGATTGACATACAACTAAACAATCGGGATTAGTGTGCGTCAAATATCATCCCAATACCCGTGTGGGGTTTCAAATCAACAAACATAGATTTTTATTTGTGCAGTTGGGCTATGTGTAAAATTTATCGTCCCAATCCATATCAATCAAATCGGTGTACATAAACAATTATTCGATTTGTAAATGAACATTTTTTTTCTTCAATACATTAATATATATTTAATTTCAACACATGAATATATATTTTCTTTCAACACCTACATATATATTTTATTTCAACACATGAATATATATTTTATTTCAACACCTGAATATATATTTTATTTCAACACATGAATATATATTTTATTTCAACACATGAATATATATTTTATTTCAACACATGAATATATATTTTCTTTCAACACCTGAATATATATTTTATTTCAACACATGAATATGTATTTTATTTCAACACATGAATATATGTTTTATTTCACCCTCACAACCAATTTTCGCAACACAACAAATCAAACAAGTCGTCCATGGTCTGTGGACGACGGGTGTCAGGTGCTACTAAACATTGTCTGCATCCTAGTATATATTTCAACTAGAAAATAAAATAAAAGTGAGGAGTTCTCACCGAGAGCTAAACCAAACGCCATGACTCTTCTTATGTAGGAAATCTTCATCATGTCTCCAACGAGATCTGTTACACGCGGTTTTACGTTAAAAATCACATTTCTATTTCGATGTTTATAAACAAAAATTCACATTTTTAATTCACTTCACATATAAAGATCTTATTTTTATCGAAGTAAAAATCATATTTTTACTTCACTACTTAAATAAAAATTATATTTTTATTACTCTACATAAATAAAAATTATATTTTTACTATCATACATATATAAAAATTCTATTTTTACTTTGCTATCGTTTCATTTTAAAAAAAAAATCAGATCTTCTTATTCATATAAAAATCAAGTCCTTAATCTTCACAAAAATCATTACTTAAAATTGTTTCTTTACACTTCTAAAAATCGTATCTTTACACTTCTAAAAATCATATTTTTATTCTAGCTAACCATCATATTTTTATATATCAAAACCATAGTTTTATTTTCTAAAAATCAAAGCTTTACTGCTATAAAAATCAGTTCTTTTACACTATGAACACACTTTAAAAATCTCAGAAATGCTAATCTATACATATATATATATAAACTGATTAAATCGTATGAATATAAATAAATAAATATAAGTTTAAAAACTTACCTTTATAACTGGAGGGGGCTTTGTGCGAATTAAAGTAGAAAGGGGGGTTTTTCAGCGAAATAAGGTGGAGAGGGGGTTTCACCGTCGGTGGGAGGTCTGGGGGGTCTGGGCGCTCGAGATCATTGTAGGCTCGATTGAGGGCCTAGGAGGGTATTGATGGGTGGGGAGGTGTGCAGTGGCGCGACGTCCGATTTAAGTAAGAGGGGGGCTCGCATCGCGGTGCAGAGGACGGGGAGGGGGAGCGAGGAGAGAAGAAGATCTGAGAGGGGGGATTCGCCGGAGCTCGCGGCGGACGGTGGCGAGTCGCGGTGGTGGGGCTCGACGAGATTTGGTTTGCGGATTTTTTTTTCTTTTTACTTTTTCTGTTCGGGTTTGACTATCTGGGAAAGGGGGTGGGAGAGAGGAGGTTTATATAATTATATATTTATTTTATTATTTTTGATTTCCTAAAAGCAACTTTTTATTTTCAACTCGAAATTGAACCCACCGACTATTGTCCTTAGATAATTACCCCCATTTCGAACACAATGGGATATGTATCGTAAGCCGATTCGATCATTTCAATCAGTTTCCATCAAAATCAAAATATAAATCTATATATTGAATTTGAACGTGCATTTCAATTAACCGGGGCCACATACGGACTCTAAAAATTCCTGAAAAATATTTTCTAGCTTTGTATTGACGATACGGTCATAACAAAACTAATTTCATCAAATTCTTAGACTGTTTGAAAAATGGCCATTTTCCAGTTGATTAAAATCAACTGAAACAGGTCAAATGCGTTTTCCTTTGCCACGCTCACATATCGGTTTAGAAAATTATGAATTTTGGAATCTAGCAATAATTAGACATCCCGGATCCAACAAAAGTGGTTTCGTCGAAAACCGAGGTCGTTTGCAAAATTTTCATTTTTAAGGGCCAAAATTTCCATAGCGGCTATTCTGAATTTTCAGTTGGACGTAACTTTTAATCCCCGCTATGAAATTTTGATTTTTTGGATTCCTTGGAAAGATATTCTCAATTAGATTCTAATATTTTTGGTTTCGCTAAAATCTGATTTATTTTGAATCCTGTACATTCATTTGAAATTTGAAATCTAATTTTCAAACTACCGCGCCATTTTCAATTCCTTTTATAATTAAAATAAAATATTTATATTATAACGACGATTCAAATAAATGTATACATTCTAATTCAATTCAAAATAAATTTCTCGTCGTCATTATTTAAAATAATTCATTTTAAATCTTCAAAATTCACTAAAATTGCCAAAATAAAATTTTCAAATTGGCTCGGATTTCCGGGTTATTACAAAATACAATTTTGGAAATTCTTAAATAAAAATGTAGTGTTGTAAATTAATATTATAAGGTAGAAAAAAATATGTAAACATAAACTTAAACTATATAATCATATTTACAATTTTATAAGGTTTTAAACTATATAAATATAAAGTACAAGAATATAAATATATAAAACTTAAGTTTGAAAAACAAAGATAAATAAGAAAGGAAAAATTGAAAAGATAAAGAAATAAAATAGAGGGAATTGAGGATAGAATTTGAAAATCAGAATTTGAATATTGAACCTTGAGTGCTATTTAGAGTCTTACATAATTTAGACTCTGTAACTATATTAATCTTGAATTCTTGAAACATTGAATACTCATGAGTCTTGATACTTCTCAGAATTCTGGTTCTCTATTATCTTTTAACTATATGGTTTTCAGTAATATTCCTGTATATAATTTCTGCATATATGTGTATATATATTTTATATTGAATGATAACTGAAATAAGGTTGTTGTTATCAAAACTCCATTCTCTAAAACGGGTGTCTAGAGACACGAGAGGATCATGTCCAACTTATTACTCGACAGGATTGAATGAAGTGCGGGACTTCTATGGGACGTAAGGATACTCCACGATGGCCCTCTGTCGTAGTCCTAATGAAGATGTAACCACAAAGGCATGGTCTGTACGATTCCATTGAGTGAGTATGTCTTGGTTGCATCTTTGATGGTGGGCATCCTTAAGACTGACTGAGATGATCATAGGATGATTCAGCGGCTGCCTGAAGGGAGAGGCTTCGTGGTCAGGACCCAAAAAAGGATAACAGGTCGTCGGATACCTGTCATTGCCAATCGGAGCACGTGCGAGAAAAACTAGAGTTAAGCCAGGAGGCATATGACCTTTTTACTATCGGGTCATTGGATGAGACCACATGTTTGTTTTGATTGGATGGTAAGGCGGTCATTTAGCTCTTTGAATAGTCTTTCATTGGTAGAAGGTAGGCTAGGAGGGGCCTTGGAGAACCACCTAAAGAGACATACCTATCTTTAAATATTTGTATTGTAGGCCTAACGAAGTTGTCCTTTACATATATATATGTAAAGCCCCTAACTAAGTTTCGTGGAGGAACTTAGGGGTTAGGGCTCCCTTATGGCGCAGTGGTAGAGGCTTATTCGCTTTCGCAGCATAGCCTAATACGCTTTCGTAGCGTGGAGATGGAGGTCTAGTACATTTTCATAGTATGACGATGGGGACCACTCGAGGAGGGTACTATGGAAGTACCTCGATATATTAGGCATATAGTTATATATAAAAATAATATATATATATATTATTTATTAGGTTAATCTGGGGAGTAGATGGATATGATTTATGCAAAAAAAAATCAAAATGTATTGTGAGATGAACTCGAATAACTTAATAAATATGAATCACTAGAAGAACAGTATATGTAGTGCTATTCGTAGAAAGTATAATTTGCCCATTCACCAAAACTTTTGTTTTGACGACCTCCTCGTGACAAACTCGCGGGTTAGACAGGTGGTTGAGATTCTGCAGCTTAGAGACACTTGTTAGATAGTGTCATTATATTAGAACCATTTACGTATTATTATATTTTATTCCCTTAAGCTGTGAGATTTCTATTACGACCTCTGATATATATTTATCTTTGACTTTCTCCAGGGTACCAAACAAACCAACTCGAGCTTCAATAAATTTGGATTTTTGAAAAACACCCGGTCTATCGAAATTCGGGATGTTACATTTGATATTAGAGCTTAGGTTTTGGATTCCAATATAGATAGTGAGTGAACGTATTTGTATTTTCTAAAATATAAATATTATATATATACACTAGATTTTCCCTCTATTTTACATTTTCGTGGCGGATCCCTCCCATGTACCAAATTTTCAAATTGCAAATTCTCGATCTAATAATTCTTTCTCTTCATCTAAACCTCCGTCTTCATCAACATCTGCAAATCCGGCTTCGAATTATAATCTAAAAGATAACTGTAATCAAGGTCAAGGTTCTTGAATATCAGAGCTTGAATTATGTGAAGCCACCATCAGAAAATGTTTTCATACCTAAAAATATATACAATCAGTCTGAATTTTCTTGGATGAACACAATTCCCATAATTCCGATTCATTTCAGATTGTCGGCGGTTAAATTGAAAGAATATATTAAAAGAGTATGGAAGCCCTCTGGCAATTTCAATATCCATGTTACATCTACATACAAATTTCATTGTTCAGTTTGAAAATCAGATTGATTATGCTCGGATCATAGAAAGCTAGACCTATTTTTATTTTATTCGATTGTTAAGGGTTGAAGCATAGGTTCCTGAATTTGATTACAATAAAAAACATAGTGATATAGTTCAGATTTGGATTCGACTTCATAACTTACCTATGGAATTGTGGACAAAAGATGCAATATAATGATTGCAAATTTTATAGCTCGACCTCTTCTAATTAATTAAAATACTTATGTTAAGAAGTTCACAAAGTATGCTAGAGTTCTTATTGCAATCAATGCTCAAAATGTTCTGAAAACATCAGTTCCAATTCTATTGCATATTGGTCAGAAGACTGTTATTTCCGTGGAATATGAATTCGTGCTTGCTAAATGTGATAAATGTCAAATATTTGGTCATTATGATAGTATTCATGAAGAGAACAAAGAACCTAGATGGAATGCTGATAATCCCTCTAGTTCTTCTGATGATAATAATGAATCAAATCCAGTAGTGTCAAATGAAGCTGCTCAGAATTCCTCTGCTCCTGAAGATGATCTCTCCTTTTTTAATACAAATATTCCTGATGATATTTTACTTGATGATTTAGAAAATGTGGCTGATATGATTACATAAGAAAACAATTAGGTAGCGTCTGATAAGGGTAAACAAGTGGATGTATCTGTTTTTATTGATAAAAATCCAAGTTATATGCAGACTAAAGATAAAGTTGATTCTCATGCTCCATCTAATGCTCCTCCTAAAAGATCTACAAGGAGCTCAACTTCTATTAAATGACAATTTTAGCTTGGAATGTTAGGGGTATTAACACTCTTTTTCATATGAAAGAGGTGTTCAAACTCCTAACTCATGCTAAACCAACTATAGTTGGTTTAGTGGAAAATAAATTGTCTACAACAAATTTAGCTTTTTTTTATTTCTATAATACCTACTAATTGGAAGCACATGACCAATAATTCTGATTCTTCTAAAGCTCATATACTTTTGATTTGGGATGCTAATGTGTGGGATTTAGTTTGTATGGCTTCTTCTTTTTAGCATATGACAACTGCTACAAATAATAAGGGAGGATTTTCTGTGGTTCTTTCAATAATATATGCAAGCAATTTGTTTTTTGAAAGATTAAGTTTGTGGCAAAGTTTAGTCAATGACTTCTCTAGTTGATAACTCTTGTATATCAATGGTGATTTCAATAATATTCTTTCAACAAATGATAAAAGTGGGGGTTTACCAGTGCCATATCAACAACTAAGAGAATTTCATAAGTTCATTTTACAAACTGCACTATCTGAAGTTAAACCTCTGGGATTTCAGTTTACTGGGAGAAGAAAGGGGATTGCTACCCATATAGATAATTTTTTGGTAAATAACTGTTGTTTACATCAGTTTTGAGTATCAAAGCTTTATCTCTCTCTCAACATTCAAGTGACCATAACCCTATATTACTTGATCACATACCTACTTTACCATCAAAGGGTTATCCATTCAGATATAAGAATGAATGGTCTAACATGTTAGGTTATAGAGAAGTTAACAAAAAAGGTTTAAATTGCGTAACTTGGGGTTTTCATAGTTATCAACTTCTTCAGAAATTCCAAAGTTGCAAAGCAAAGCTTAAACACTGGAATAAAGTGAGGGAAAAGAATAATGCAAACCTGGAAAATGTTGAACATCTCCTATCCAATTTGGAAGCAAGAAGACCAGCATCCTGATGATCTATTATTGTACGATAATCATCTAGAAGCATAAAAGGATTATCAGAGATTACAAAACTTTATTTTGAAGGCTTTAAACAACATGAAAAAGTTTCTTGGTTGCACCAGGGGGATATTAACTCAAATTTTTTTTGTGCTCGTATGTCTAATACAATATTTTTCAACCAAATTAGAGCATTACTTGATCAAGGAGGAAACCTAATTTTCAAATCTTAAGAAATTGAAACTGATGCACTTAACTACTTTTCAGACTTATTTAATGGTGGTTGTTCTTCTTCTTTTCTCAATTTTCAACCAATTACAACAATTAATGAACAAGGGCAGAACTTCTTATTGAAACATGTGTCTCTTTCAGAAATTCGAGAAGCTTTATTTTCTATAAAAGATGATACCTACCCAGGCCCTGATGGATCAAATTCTAAATTTATGAAGGTACATTGGGAAGAGCTTAAAGTTGATCTTGTTTCTACTATATCTGATATTTCCAGTTCTGGAAAATTGCCTAAATCTATTAATCTCACATTTATTACTTTGATTTCTAAAAATGATAGGCCAACATAAATCTCGCATTATAGGAAATTTCTTGTTGCAATGTATATTACAAAATCTTTGCTAAAGTCTTATGCAACATATTGAAACATTTCGTGCCCTTTCAAATATTTGATAATCAAAGTGCTTTCATTAAAAATAGATATATTGATGATAATATTTACTCGCTCATATTTATTAAGAGACTTCAAGAAGAGCGATATGCCCAAATTATGTGTTAAGGTTGAACTTTAAAAGGCTTATGATAGGGTGAACAGAGAATTTACATGCCATATCATGTTTTTAATGAAATTTCTTGTTCACTTTATAAACCTGATATACGAATGTATGCCCTCGGCTACATTTTTAATCTTAATACAAGGTGTTCCAGAGGGCTTCATTACTTCTACTAGATGGTTTCGGCAAGGGGATCCACTTTCACCCAATATTTTTGCAATTGCCATGGAATATTTAACCTATCTAATGGATGAAGCCGCATATGCAAAATCTTTTCAACCTAGCAGTTCTGTTCAGCCTATCATTTCACACCTCCTATATGCTGATGATCTAATTATTTTTTGGAAGTCCACTATTCCGAATGCTAATACTCTAAAGCGGGTCTTTCAAAAATTAAGTATCCATGTAGGGTTGCTTGTCAATGCTTCTAAAACTAATGTTTTTTTAGGTACTTCAGTGAGAAATTCAGAAGACATACTGAGTATTCTTGAATATAATCAGGTATGCTGCCTATAAAATACTTGGACGTCCCACTTTCATCTAATTACCTACATTATGCTAAATGTAATTCTTTAATTCAGAGAGTTCAAAGTAAGATTCAGGGATGAGAATCTAAACTACTTTCATTTGCAGGTAGGTGTAACAACCCGTAAAATGCGAGCCAGTTTGAAATTTTTATTTTGGCAATTTTAGCGAATTTTGATTATTTAAAATGAATTATTTTAAATAATATCGACGAAAAATTTATTTTGAATAGAATTCGATCGTATATATTATACGCGTCGTCGTTAGAA
Source organism: Allium sativum (assembly GCA_030737875.1). Taxonomy (NCBI): domain Eukaryota; kingdom Viridiplantae; phylum Streptophyta; class Magnoliopsida; order Asparagales; family Amaryllidaceae; genus Allium; species Allium sativum. Next base: position 53,157,407 of record CM060919.1, read on the forward strand.
TATATAATAATTATATATAATTATAAAAGGAATTGAAAATGGCGCGGTAGTTCGAAAATTCGATTTCTAATTTCAAATGAATATACAGAATTCAATATAAGTCAGAATTGAACGAAACAAGAAATATTTGAATCTGTATAACTATATCTTTGTAACGAAGTTAACAAACTGAGATTTCATCTTAGAAATGATAAGATATGTCCAGTTTAAAATTAGAAATAGTCGCCGTGGAATTTATATATATTTTCATATATATAAGGCCCTTAAAAATGGACATTTTGCAAATGACCTCGGATTTCGACGAAACCAGTTTTGTTGGGTTCGGGATGTAAAGTTATTGCTAGATTCCAAATTTCATAATTTTTCGAATCAATATGTGAGCGTGGCAAAGGAAAATGCGTTTGACCAGTTTCAGTTGATTTTAATCGACTGGAAAATGGCCATTTTCCAAACGGTCTCAGAATTCGACGAAACTAGTTTTGTTAGGACCGTATCGTCAATACGAAGCTAGAAAATATTTTTCGGGAATTTTTAGAGTTAGTATGTGACCCCGGTAATTTGAAATGTACGTTTAAAATTCAATATAAGGTTTTAAATGTAAATTTAACGAAAATTGATTGTAACAGCCGAATCAGCTTACAATACATGTCCCATTGTGTTCGGAATGGGGGTGAAACGCTATGGACGACAGGCGGTGGGCCTCGTTTCGAGTTCGTATTTAAAGGTCAACCTTTTTCCGAATAAAATAATTAAAATAATAATAAAAAATATATATATATATATATAAAAAAAACCTCTTCCTTTATACCTGGCCCCCCCCCTCCTTCTTCCAAAAATCGATTTCCTCCAGGAAAGGAAAAAAAAAAAAAGAATTAGGACGGAGGAGGAAGGGGGAGGAGCCGCCGCTCCTCCCGCCACCTCGCTCAAGACCCCCCTCCCCAGCGGCGCCGCGAGCCTACCGACCCCCCCCCCCTCGCCAGAAACAATCGCGAAGGACCCCCCCCCCCCCCCTCGACTTCACCAGCCGTCCCCACCGCCTGCGACCACCCGCGACCCCCCTCGCGCGCCTCTCCTGAACCCCCACCTCCGACGCCTCTGCCACGAGCCCCCCCTGGTAAGTTTTTCTGAATTTAATTTATTATATAAACTGTTTTTTTTTTGTAATTTAAAAACTGTTTTTATTTTTAATTAGTAATTTAAAACTATTTTGATTTTTTTTATTGGCATTTAAAAACTGTTTTTATTTTTAATTAGTAATTTAAAACTGTTTTGATTTTTTAATTAGTAATTTAAAAACTGTTTTTATTTTTAATTAGTAATTTAAAACTATTTTGATTTTTTTTATTGGCATTTAAAAACTGTTTTTATTTTTAATTAGTAATTTAAAACTGTTTTGATTTTTTAATTAGTAATTTAAAAACTGATTAAAGATTTAGATTTTAAAAGGAGAAAAGATTTAAACTTGAAAAGGTAAAAGAAAAGATTTGATCTTTAAAATGGAAAGGGCGGGATCTATATTTTTGTAAAAATATGATCTTTATATTTTTAAAGTATTAAAAATATGATTTTTATATTTTTAAAGTATTGAAAATATAATCTTTATAGGATAGAGAATATAAAGATATCATCTTTGTGTATGTAACGAAATAAAAATCTGATTTTTATTTTATATACGTTGAGATAAAGTGGTGATTTTTATAAGAAGAAAACTTTATTTTTATAAAGGCGAAAACTTTATTTTTGAAAAGGCTAAATCTTTATTTTAGAAAAGGCGAAATCTTTATGGGGAAAATAGCGTGATAAAAATATAATTTTTATCTATTTGACATAGCGATAGAAAAGTCGATTTTTATATATTGAACTTTGAAGTAAAAAGTCGATTTTTATATATTGAACTTTGAAGTAAAAAGTCAATTTTTATATATTGAACTTTGAAGTAAAAATTCGATTTTTATATATTGAATAGCGAACTAAAAATTCGATTTTCAAATATATGAAGTGATTATAAAAATATGACTTTTAAATTGAAAGTGAAAAAAAAATAAAAATGTGATTTTTATTTTAAAGACATCGAAATATAAAAATGTGTGATTTTTATATTTATAGTGACTACGGGCACAAGAAGACGATAAAAAGGCGGTGATGAAGAAGATTTCTATCAATGAAGTGCCGTGGAGCTAGGATAGCTATATGTGAGAATTTCTCACCTTTCAATTTATTTTTCTAGTTATATATATATACTAGGATGCAGACGGTGCTTAGTAGCACCCGACACAATCGTCCACAGACCATGGACTTGTTTGTTTGGTTGCATAGATTAGTTGAATTATTTGTTTGAATTGAATTGTTTGGTGAGATGAATTGATTTGATTGATATGTGAATGGCGTGGGCCTTCACTAGACCGGGGATAAGGCTAGGCCTTGTCCCGTTTCTAGTATCGTGCCGTTATGCCGCCGAAATTTTCTAAAATATGTTAGAAAAATAAAAATATCGTTTTTATTGAATAAATGAATTGAATAGAAATTCATATGTTGGAATAAAATGTTTTGTCGTTAAAAATATAATTTTTAAACGTGAATGTGAATAAATAAATATTCATTTACAAACCAGACGGTTTGTTTATGTACACTTATTTGAATGACATTGATTGGGACGATAAATTTTACACATCGCCCAACTGCACAAATAAAATATTTGTTTGATTGTTTGAAAACCCCACACGGGTGTTAGGATGAAATATGCAGTTCACTCATCCTGATTGATTAAATATGTCGATCGATTGATTGACAGGCTGTTATAAGCGTTGAATATCTGTATTTGATGCTTATGCAGTGTAGTGCACTTTGGTTGATGGTTGATTATTTTCAATGCTATTATATACATGTGTTGTATGAAAATCCATGTAATTAATTTTATATGGTAATTGATTGGGCCTCATTCCAATTTGAAAAATAAAGAAAATTTGAAAATAGAAATTTATGAAGCCGTGTTGATTAGATTGACGCCATTTTGACGTGAACGATATTTGTATCGATTTTATTCATTTTAAAAATGAATATTGAAAAGTGATTTCGAAATCGACGATTTCGAAATGAATTGAATTGAAAACGATTTCGAAATGAATTGAATTGAAAACGATTTCGAAATGAATTGAATTGAAAACGATTTCGAAATGAATTGAATTGAAAACGATTTCGAAATGAATTGAATTGAAAACGAATTCGAAATGAATTGAAAACGATTTCGAAATGAAATGAATTGAAAACGATTTCGAAATGAATTGAATTGAAAACGAATTCGAAATGAAATGAATTGAAAACGATTTCGAAATGAAATGAATTGAAAACGATTTCGAAATGAAATGAATTGAAAACGATTTCGAAATGAAATGAATTGAAAACGATTTCGAAATGAATTGAATTGAAAACGATTTCGAAATGAAATGAATTGAAAACGATTTCGAAATGAAATGAATTGAAAACGATTTCGAAATGAAATGAATTGAAAACGATTTCGAAATGAATTGAATTGAAAACGATTTCGAAATGAATTGAATTGAAAACGATTTCGAAATGAATTGAAAACGAATTCAAATTGAATTGAAATTTGAATTGAATAGAAATGAATTTTAAAACGAATTTATAAAGAAGAATTCAATTTCGATTTGAATTGAAAAGGAAGTTGAAATAGATTTTGAAACGAATTTTAAAACTATTTATATAATTCGTTTTAAATAGAAATCGACGAAGTATATATTATATATATTATATATATAATATAATGGCCTGAATAGAACGCGCCGCGCCGCGGCAGTTCGCGAATTTCGACCATTTATTTCAAACGGACATTACGGGAGATCCGACCGTCGGATTCTCCTAAAACCGGAACCGTTGGGTTCGTATCGAAAAGAGCTTTCTAACGAATATTAGAAATTTGAAATCTAACGGTTGGATTTGGAATTATGTCCAAATCAAATTCGAAAAAGGTCGCTGTAAGTGCAGTTCGATGGCCATTGATGGAAATCGACTGTACGGGCCTTGATAAAATTATTAAAAATAGTAATAATTTATGTAAAATCATAAGAAATGATTTAGAAAGGATTGGGATGAAAAACTCCATATTTGAAAAGATAAAAATAGATTTTTATCGAATTGAACTAGTTTTGAACTAGAATTATAATTCTATTTATTTTTAAATAAATAAATTGAATTCAAAAAGGGTTTTAAAAATAACCAAAATTTCCAATGATTGCATTGGAGTGGATTTGAATCGAAATTGTCTTCGGAATATTTCGATGTTGGAATTCGTGATTATACAGGTGTTGTTATGGAAATTTGAAAGATATATATATTTATATCGTTATTTCCAATACGACATTTGTTAGTCGTAGAATTTGATATTGAATATAAGCCGATATATTTTCTATTCAGAGCCTTGTATTGAATATCGAATGTGATTTGGGTTTGTCGTGAATGGTGTCTTCACTAACACTGTTCTTGAACCCAGTTGAGAAAAGATTAAATCTTTTTATTTAGATTTAATGAAGTGTACCAATTAAATAATATTTAATTGGAATTGAATTGATATTGATTTTTGGGTTTATCGTGAACAGTGTTTTAAATAACACTTGTTCTTTAACCCGATAATTAATGAATGTGATTTGGGTTTGTCGTGAATGGTGTCTTCACTAACACTGTTCTTGAACCCAGCTGAGAAAAGATTAAATCTTTTGATTTAGATTTAATGAAGTGTACCAATTAAATAATATTTAATTGGAATTGAATGGATATTGATTTTTGGGTTTATCGTGAACAGTGTTTTAAATAACACTTGTTCTTTAACCCGATAATTAATGGGATGTGACTTTGGGTTTATCGTGAACCGTGTTTTAAATGACACTGATTCTTTAACCCAGTCACAGATTAAAACTAAGTGGAGTTTTAATGAATCTTTAATTAGATTGAAAAGATCGAGAATGGAGTATCACCAGTTTTGCTCCAGGCGATAGTTAAATCTTTAATTAGATTTGGACGTGAAATTTAGAAACTAACTGTCGGTTAGCCAAGCAGAATGGTTTTCTGGATATTGATCTGATGTTGGTTTCGGCCTTCGGGGTTAATATTTGGGGAATTATTCTCTTGATTAATTTACGGTTAGTGACTAATGAATTGGAATGAGGCGTATGTTGTGTTTGTGTAACACTTATTTAAATATACGCGAGTTATTCGGAAAGACCGGGTTTATCCCATTCTGAATAACTGATACGACGATAAGTCGAAGATGAAGACGATGGTCGAAGACCGGAGGTCTTCACGTCGTTTGGGTGATAACTGATGATCTTGATTGGGCTGTACACCCAAGAAGATGGAAACAGTTAGTGATCGTCCAGACGTACTTGGAGATCGATGGATATGCGGGGTACTAGGTGCCTCCGGTTTCGTTCAGACCCAGGACGGACTTGTAAATGGACTGTGTGTCTGACATCGGATTTCATTCTGTGTGACTGATATCGGTTGCATAGGATGGTTTGCCTGTGTGGCATGCTAAGATGCAAATGATCAAGGCTTCTGTTGAAAAGCAAAGTCTTGTGGTGATGATCAAAGCACGGCCTTTGTGGCGTAGCTTTGTGTAACGTTTACCTCGCGTGTTTCACACCCGGTATGAACCAAAAACGGGAGACGGACCTCAGGGAGGACTTGCGTTTCTTTCTAGCTAGAAGTGGCGTCAGTGGTTTTTCACGCCCTGACGAGTTTGACTTATGTGGTTGTTGCTGTTGCGAGGCGCCTCGGTTATATCGGTTTCGGCCGATGCTTCTGGTCGGCTGACGGACCAGACTTACACCCCATAGGGTGGGGAGACGTATTGTTCAGGCATAATAATCCACTCCGTGTGGACCGGCCCTGTCGCTCCAAGGGGCAGTTGCGGCTGTTCCTGTGGCTCGGGCTAGACAGTCACGAATCGGTTGAGGATCTTGCCCCTAGCCTCGGTTCATAGATGGAAACCCAATTTCCAAATACGTGACATTTGCGGTTTTATTTGTAAACCTATATATGGCGACATAGTGGTATGGGGCATTCATGCCGCCTATGATTGATACTTATGATTTGAAGTTGTTTTATACACTGTGCACTTATAATAGTATCAAACGATTTGTTTTAAACGTATCAAGCATTCCTTGGCTGTTATAAGGGAAAACCCTATCCCCCGGCTTGCGTTTGCATTGTGTGATAGGACCTGGGTCTTATAACAGCTTCATTTTTCTTTATTTAGCATTGCGCTGTTGTTTTATGCACTGGTATTCTTGGGAGGAAACCCGTTCCGTGTTATACGGCGTGGTCCCTTGATTTACCTAACTTTAAAAATAAAGATTAACTGTTTTAGTTCTCACACCAGTCCCATGACTGACCTGGAGTTTATTGTTTTAACCTAAACTCTGGGTGCCCTTATTTTGACACGGGCAGCTAGTAGTTTTGGTTTTTGCAGATTTATATTCACAGGATCCTGGTTTACAGCTGGAACGATATCCGGAAAGCTTTGTATCCGTATATCTCTTCTAGTTGTGTATTGTATTATTTTCCGCTGCTATGTATTTAAATGTAATTTAAATCTCTGATATTTCTGTGTAATATTCTTTTTACTCTGTATATTCTTGTAATCTGATGTATTGTTGTGATATACAATGAAATGTTCTTCTGTATGCGTTCTGCTGTGGTTTGTTCTCGAACTATCCGTCGCTTTCCTTTACGGGGAAGTTACGGGTCTTCACAGTTGGTATCAGAGCTTTGGTTTACAAAGCTTAGAGAACAAGGCACATTAGAACCATACGAAAGAATTCATCAGATATTGGATTAGTAATATCCAATTAGAATGGCTCGTTAGAGATGGGATCAGTAGTATCCTAGAACGAGTGTGAAGAGTATATTTTTCAAATGAAAACAATTTTTGTTTTGAAAATTTAAATCAATTATTCGTATTTGATTATCTATTTATATTGAGTTGGACAGTCCAGTATATATAGATTTTGCGTATACGTCTGATCCGCGTGTATTCGAAGTTTTAATATACTGGATAGATATAGAATCATACTCTAGTGGCCCGAAGATGATTCTGATGATTGACTAGTCGTCATTAGTATTCATGTTCGAGTAACGAAGGTGTGATATCTATATATTTCCATTAGACTGGTGTGAGAACCAAAAATTAGATAGGGCCTATTGTTGTGATTGGCATCAAAAACATGATTTTTGTATATGTATCAAAATTATGAATTTGAAACTCTAATCCACAAATTGATTGATGTTTGTGTTGTTCGTTTATTTGTTTGCTAATTTTTAGCCATTTAGCCTAATTGAATCAAATATTGAATTATATTGAAAATTGGTCGCATTTGCTTGCATATACATATATATCATTGAACAGGTCATAGCAAGGAGGCTAGAGCCAGAGAATAAAATTTGTTTGCCCGACAAATAGGTACATGTTTACTACATAATTTACTGTTTTGTTTGGGTGATGATGATTTTGTGAGCCTATTGGCTAGCCGCTTGGCTTTTTCTTTTTCTTTTTGAGATCTGAAGGACCGGGGAAGCTATTTGAAATTCCCCGATGCTCCCATTGCAGGGGAGGTTATGGCGAAATTTTTCAAAAATTTAGGGTGTTAGCCAAATTTTTGAAATTTTGAAAATTCTCAGAAACTGAAAAGTTAGAGAATGGAAGCCAGATCGAACATAGAGTTGAATGATCAAACCACTTTCGACTTTGTTCCTTTTCGGGGACGAAAAGTTTTAAGTGGGGGAGATTGTAACAACCCGTAAAATGCGAGCCAGTTTGAAATTTTTATTTTGGCAATTTTAGCGAATTTTGATTATTTAAAATGAATTATTTTAAATAATATCGACGAAAAATTTATTTTGAATAGAATTCGATCGTATATATTATACGCGTCGTCGTTAGAATATATAATAATTATATATAATTATAAAAGGAATTGAAAATGGCGCGGTAGTTCGAAAATTCGATTTCTAATTTCAAATGAATATACAGAATTCAATATAAGTCAGAATTGAACGAAACAAGAAATATTTGAATCTGTATAACTATATCTTTGTAACGAAGTTAACAAACTGAGATTTCATCTTAGAAATGATAAGATATGTCCAGTTTAAAATTAGAAATAGTCGCCGTGGAATTTATATATATTTTCATATATATAAGGCCCTTAAAAATGGACATTTTGCAAATGACCTCGGATTTCGACGAAACCAGTTTTGTTGGGTTCGGGATGTAAAGTTATTGCTAGACTCCAAATTTCATAATTTTTCGAATCAATATGTGAGCGTGGCAAAGGAAAATGCGTTTGACCAGTTTCAGTTGATTTTAATCGACTGGAAAATGGCCATTTTCCAAACGGTCTCAGAATTCGACGAAACTAGTTTTGTTATGACCGTATCGTCAATACGAAGCTAGAAAATATTTTTCGGGAATTTTTAGAGTTAGTATGTGACCCCGGTAATTTGAAATGTACGTTTAAAATTCAATATAAGGTTTTAAATGTAAATTTAACGAAAATTGATTGTAACAGCCGAATCAGCTTACAATACATGTCCCATTGTGTTCGGAATGGGGGTGAAACGCTATGGACGACAGGCGGTGGGCCTCGTTTCGAGTTCGTATTTAAAGGTCAACCTTTTTCCGAATAAAATAATTAAAATAATAAAAAATATATATATATATATATATATATAAAAAAAACCTCTTCCTTTATACCTGGCCCCCCCCCTCTCTCTTCCAAAAATCGATTTCCTCCAGGAAAGGAAAAAAAAAAAAAAAAGAATTAGGACGGAGGAGGAAGGGGGAGGAGCCGCCGCTCCTCCCGCCACCTCGCTCAAGACCCCCCCCCCCCCAGCGGCGCCGCGAGCCTACCGACCCCCCCCCCCCCCCTCGCCAGAAACAATCGCGAAGGACCCCCCCCTCGACTTCACCAGCCGTCCCCACCGCCTGCGACCACCCGCGACCCCCCTCGCGCGCCTCTCCTGAACCCCCACCTCCGACGCCTCTGCCACGAGCCCCCCCTGGTAAGTTTTTCTGAATTTAATTTATTATATAAACTGTTTTTTTTTTTGTAATTTAAAAACTGTTTTTATTTTTAATTAGTAATTTAAAACTATTTTGATTTTTTTTATTGGCATTTAAAAACTGTTTTTATTTTTAATTAGTAATTTAAAACTGTTTTGATTTTTTAATTAGTAATTTAAAAACTGTTTTTATTTTTAATTAGTAATTTAAAACTATTTTGATTTTTTTTATTGGCATTTAAAAACTGTTTTTATTTTTAATTAGTAATTTAAAACTGTTTTGATTTTTTAATTAGTAATTTAAAAACTGATTAAAGATTTAGATTTTAAAAGGAGAAAAGATTTAAACTTGAAAAGGTAAAAGAAAAGATTTGATCTTTAAAATGGAAAGGGCGGGATCTATATTTTTGTAAAAATATGATCTTTATATTTTTAAAGTATTAAAAATATGATTTTTATATTTTTAAAGTATTGAAAATATAATCTTTATAGGATAGAGAATATAAAGATATCATCTTTGTGTATGTAACGAAATAAAAATCTGATTTTTATTTTATATACGTTGAGATAAAGTGGTGATTTTTATAAGAAGAAAACTTTATTTTTATAAAGGCGAAAACTTTATTTTTGAAAAGGCTAAATCTTTATTTTAGAAAAGGCGAAATCTTTATGGGGAAAATAGCGTGATAAAAATATAATTTTTATCTATTTGACATAGCGATAGAAAAGTCGATTTTTATATATTGAACTTTGAAGTAAAAAGTCGATTTTTATATATTGAACTTTGAAGTAAAAAGTCAATTTTTATATATTGAACTTTGAAGTAAAAATTCGATTTTTATATATTGAATAGCGAACTAAAAATTCGATTTTCAAATATATGAAGTGATTATAAAAATATGACTTTTAAATTGAAAGTGAAAAAAAAATAAAAATGTGATTTTTATTTTAAAGACATCGAAATATAAAAATGTGTGATTTTTATATTTATAGTGACTACGGGCACAAGAAGACGATAAAAAGGCGGTGATGAAGAAGATTTCTATCAATGAAGTGCCGTGGAGCTAGGATAGCTATATGTGAGAATTTCTCACCTTTCAATTTATTTTTCTAGTTATATATGTATACTAGGATGCAGACGGTGCTTAGTAGCACCCGACACAATCGTCCACAGACCATGGACTTGTTTGTTTGGTTGCATAGATTAGTTGAATTATTTGTTTGAATTGAATTGTTTGGTGAGATGAATTGATTTGATTGATATGTGAATGGCGTGGGCCTTCACTAGACCGGGGATAAGGCTAGGCCTTGTCCCGTTTCTAGTATCGTGCCGTTATGCCGCCGAAATTTTCTAAAATATGTTAGAAAAATAAAAATATCGTTTTTATTGAATAAATGAATTGAATAGAAATTCATATGTTGGAATAAAATGTTTTGTCGTTAAAAATATAATTTTTAAACGTGAATGTGAATAAATAAATATTCATTTACAAACCAGACGGTTTGTTTATGTACACTTATTTGAATGACATTGATTGGGACGATAAATTTTACACATCGCCCAACTGCACAAATAAAATATTTGTTTGATTGTTTGAAAACCCCACACGGGTGTTAGGATGAAATATGCAGTTCACTCATCCTGATTGATTAAATATGTCGATCGATTGATTGACAGGCTGTTATAAGCGTTGAATATCTGTATTTGATGCTTATGCAGTGTAGTGCACTTTGGTTGATGGTTGATTATTTTCAATGCTATTATATACATGTGTTGTATGAAAATCCATGTAATTAATTTTATATGGTAATTGATTGGGCCTCATTCCAATTTGAAAAATAAAGAAAATTTGAAAATAGAAATTTATGAAGCCGTGTTGATTAGATTGACGCCATTTTGACGTGAACGATATTTGTATCGATTTTATTCATTTTAAAAATGAATATTGAAAAGTGATTTCGAAATCGACGATTTCGAAATGAATTGAATTGAAAATGATTTCGAAATGAATTGAATTGAAAACGATTTCGAAATGAATTGAATTGAAAACGATTTCGAAATGAATTGAATTGAAAACGATTTCGAAATGAATTGAATTGAAAACGAATTCGAAATGAATTGAAAACGATTTCGAAATGAAATGAATTGAAAACGATTTCGAAATGAATTGAATTGAAAACGAATTCGAAATGAAATGAATTGAAAACGATTTCGAAATGAAATGAATTGAAAACGATTTCGAAATGAAATGAATTGAAAACGATTTCGAAATGAATTGAATTGAAAACGATTTCGAAATGAAATGAATTGAAAACGATTTCGAAATGAAATGAATTGAAAACGATTTCGAAATGAAATGAATTGAAAACGATTTCGAAATGAATTGAATTGAAAACGATTTCGAAATGAATTGAATTGAAAACGATTTCGAAATGAATTGAAAACGAATTCAAATTGAATTGAAATTTGAATTGAATAGAAATGAATTTTAAAACGAATTTATAAAGAAGAATTCAATTTCGATTTGAATTGAAAAGGAAGTTGAAATAGATTTTGAAACGAATTTTAAAACTATTTATATAATTCGTTTTAAATAGAAATCGACGAAGTATATATTATATATATTATATATATAATATAATGGCCTGAATAGAACGCGCCGCGCCGCGGCAGTTCGCGAATTTCGACCATTTATTTCAAACGGACATTACGGGAGATCCGACCGTCGGATTCTCCTAAAACCGGAACCGTTGGGTTCGTATCGAAAAGAGCTTTCTAACGAATATTAGAAATTTGAAATCTAACGGTTGGATTTGGAATTATGTCCAAATCAAATTCGAAAAAGGTCGCTGTAAGTGCAGTTCGATGGCCATTGATGGAAATCGACTGTACGGGCCTTGATAAAATTATTAAAAATAGTAATAATTTATGTAAAATCATAAGAAATGATTTAGAAAGGATTAGGATGAAAAACTCCATATTTGAAAAGATAAAAATAGATTTTTATCGAATTGAACTAGTTTTGAACTAGAATTATAATTCTATTTATTTTTAAATAAATAAATTGAATTCAAAAAGGGTTTTAAAAATAACCAAAATTTCCAATGATTGCATTGGAGTGGATTTGAATCGAAATTGTCTTCGGAATATTTCGATGTTGGAATTCGTGATTATACAGGTGTTGTTATGGAAATTTGAAAGATATATATATTTATATCGTTATTTCCAATACGACATTTGTTAGTCGTAGAATTTGATATTGAATATAAGCCGATATATTTTCTATTCAGAGCCTTGTATTGAATATCGAATGTGATTTGGGTTTGTCGTGAATGGTGTCTTCACTAACACTGTTCTTGAACCCAGTTGAGAAAAGATTAAATCTTTTTATTTAGATTTAATGAAGTGTACCAATTAAATAATATTTAATTGGAATTGAATTGATATTGATTTTTGGGTTTATCGTGAACAGTGTTTTAAATAACACTTGTTCTTTAACCCGATAATTAATGAATGTGATTTGGGTTTGTCGTGAATGGTGTCTTCACTAACACTGTTCTTGAACCCAGCTGAGAAAAGATTAAATCTTTTGATTTAGATTTAATGAAGTGTACCAATTAAATAATATTTAATTGGAATTGAATGGATATTGATTTTTGGGTTTATCGTGAACAGTGTTTTAAATAACACTTGTTCTTTAACCCGATAATTAATGGGATGTGACTTTGGGTTTATCGTGAACCGTGTTTTAAATGACACTGATTCTTTAACCCAGTCACAGATTAAAACTAAGTGGAGTTTTAATGAATCTTTAATTAGATTGAAAAGATCGAGAATGGAGTATCACCAGTTTTGCTCCAGGCGATAGTTAAATCTTTAATTAGATTTGGACGTGAAATTTAGAAACTAACTGTCGGTTAGCCAAGCAGAATGGTTTTCTGGATATTGATCTGATGTTGGTTTCGGCCTTCGGGGTTAATATTTGGGGAATTATTCTCTTGATTAATTTACGGTTAGTGACTAATGAATTGGAATGAGGCGTATGTTGTGTTTGTGTAACACTTATTTAAATATACACGAGTTATTCGGAAAGACCGGGTTTATCCCATTCTGAATAACTGATACGACGATAAGTCGAAGATGAAGACGATGGTCGAAGACCGGAGGTCTTCACGTCGTTTGGGTGATAACTGATGATCTTGATTGGGCTGTACACCCAAGAAGATGGAAACAGTTAGTGATCGTCCAGACGTACTTGGAGATCGATGGATATGCGGGGTACTAGGTGCCTCCGGTTTCGTTCAGACCCAGGACGGACTTGTAAATGGACTGTGTGTCTGACATCGGATTTCATTCTGTGTGACTGATATCGGTTGCATAGGATGGTTTGCCTGTGTGGCATGCTAAGATGCAAATGATCAAGGCTTCTGTTGAAAAGCAAAGTCTTGTGGTGATGATCAAAGCACGGCCTTTGTGGCGTAGCTTTGTGTAACGTTTACCTCGCGTGTTTCACACCCGGTATGAACCAAAAACGGGAGACGGACCTCAGGGAGGACTTGCGTTTCTTTCTAGCTAGAAGTGGCGTCAGTGGTTTTTCACGCCCTGACGAGTTTGACTTATGTGGTTGTTGCTGTTGCGAGGCGCCTCGGTTATATCGGTTTCGGCCGATGCTTCTGGTCGGCTGACGGACCAGACTTACACCCCATAGGGTGGGGAGACGTATTGTTCAGGCATAATAATCCACTCCGTGTGGACCGGCCCTGTCGCTCCAAGGGGCAGTTGCGGCTGTTCCTGTGGCTCGGGCTAGACAGTCACGAATCGGTTGAGGATCTTGCCCCTAGCCTCGGTTCATAGATGGAAACCCAATTTCCAAATACGTGACATTTGCGGTTTTATTTGTAAACCTATATATGGCGACATAGTGGTATGGGGCATTCATGCCGCCTATGATTGATACTTATGATTTGAAGTTGTTTTATACACTGTGCACTTATAATAGTATCAAACGATTTGTTTTAAACGTATCAAGCATTCCTTGGCTGTTATAAGGGAAAACCCTATCCCCCGGCTTGCGTTTGCATTGTGTGATAGGACCTGGGTCTTATAACAGCTTCATTTTTCTTTATTTAGCATTGCGTTGTTGTTTTATGCACTGGTATTCTTGGGAGGAAACCCGTTCCGTGTTATACGGCGTGGTCCCTTGATTTACCTAACTTTAAAAATAAAGATTAACTGTTTTAGTTCTCACACCAGTCCCATGACTGACCTGGAGTTTATTGTTTTAACCTAAACTCTGGGTGCCCTTATTTTGACACGGGCAGCTAGTAGTTTTGGTTTTTGCAGATTTATATTCACAGGATCCTGGTTTACAGCTGGAACGATATCCGGAAAGCTTTGTATCCGTATATCTCTTCTAGTTGTGTATTGTATTATTTTCCGCTGCTATGTATTTAAATGTAATTTAAATCTCTGATATTTCTGTGTAATATTCTTTTTACTCTGTATATTCTTGTAATCTGATGTATTGTTGTGATATACAATGAAATGTTCTTCTGTATGCGTTCTGCTGTGGTTTGTTCTCGAACTATCCGTCGCTTTCCTTTACGGGGAAGTTACGGGTCTTCACAGTAGGGCAGAATTAACAAATGGCATTATGACTCCAATTATTTTGTATTGACTATTCATCCACCAAATTCCTAAATTTTCTTTTCAATCTCTTTGTGCTGATTTTTTTAGGGGGTTCTTCTCATAAAGTAGCTTGGAAAAATTTATGTAAGTCCAAAGGAGAAGGTGGCATTGGTTTAAAGAATTTTTCAGAGCTTAAGAAAGCAGCATGTATTAAGCTTTTGTGGAAATTTTTAGAAGAAAAATCATTATGGAACAAATGGACCTATAACAGATATTGCAAAGACAAAAAATTTTGGTCTTTAGCCATATATAACAATGCATCTTCGGCGTGGAAAGCTTTGCCTAGACTTCGTACTAATCCCAAGAAATTATTTAATAAAAGCATTGCAAAAGGAGAGGAAACTTATCTTTGGTATGATCCATGGATAAATTGTCAGTGCCTAATTGATTTGTTGGGATATGATAGATTGAATATGCTCGGGAATGCAAATCAAAAAGTCGGCTCTATCTTAAGAAATGAAGTACAGGATCCTAATATGCATCCTGCAACCAGAAAATTTATTAATAAAATCAATTTTGTTCAAGTATATCCAAATATATGTCATGATGCTTATGAATGGGGGAATGGTGGAAATTTCTCTTTTAACAAGCTTGGGAATTAGTTCGAATTCATGAGGAGAAGAATGTAGCATTTGAGGTTGTTTGGCACAAGAAACACAGTAAGAAAATGGTCTTCATTTCTTATTTGGCAATCATGGGAAGATTAAACACAAAAGACAGAGTAATTCGCTTTGGTAATATTACAAATACTTTGTGCCATTGTGAAGCTTACCCTGAATTATTCAGGATTTGTTTTTTTTAATATAATTATTCTTCATTTATCCGGCTATCAATAAGGAAGAAGTTGTCCCTCTCTCTGATAATTCATCCGAGTCTTAAAGAAGAAGCTATAAATATTCATACTGCTTTTAAATCTTATGATCAAATTCGTGACATAGCTTGTGGGGCTTTTACAACAGCCATCTGTCACATTTGGAAAGAGTGGAATTTGAGAATTTTTCAAGACAAAAGAACTCTTGCAACTTCAAAGTTAGCACAGATTGAAAGAGTGGTTATGTTTCTTGAGAAACTATGGGAGAAAAACAGTGAGAAGCTTAATGAATTCTGTATTGCTGGATCGATGGGGGATTGATATTTTGGATACTAGATAGTTGTGGGAAGAAGTAGCAGATAGTTGGCAAAAGCCATTTGAATAATTGGGCCTAGTTGGGCTTTGTAAGTGGGTCGGTTGTATTTCTTTAAGTTGAGCTTTACTTTTGTAATGCTTTTGATAGATTTTGTTCAAACTTTGTTGTATACCAAATTTATATGTGCTTCTTTTTCCTTGTAAGGCACTTAATTAGGTTAGGGAATTACAGGGTTTTAGCGAGACATATAAAGGAGGTTTTATATTGGTATTAGCAATAAAGAGTACCAATTTTCAATATATATATATATATGGGAAAGTCTACATGAACACAATGTGGACACAAAATTAAACACACAAAATTAAAAACATAAAATCTGAACCATTAGATCTTCCCATGAATTCCACCTCTCACATTAAGAAAAACAAATTTTATGGTCCAAATTTTTTGTTTATAAATTTGTATGTACTTTTGTGTCACAGCTCCGTACGCACACACACATATCCATTGAGAAACCTACTAATTAAGTTAAAGACACATGAAAGAAGTTGGGATGTCAATTTTGTACACTTAGGAAATGATTATGAAAATTTGAGGATTATAGACCCATGAGTGGCAAGAATGTAGAGTGTACAATATACCTTGAAAGAAAGAAAGAAAAAGAAGAAATTTCTTGTGTTGATATTTGAAATTTTTGTATTCCAGATGAGTGGATTGGACGGTAGGGCCTTGTAAATTGAGAAAGAGTAAGAAAGAGAAAAATGGATTAGTAATTTATGTAGAGCAGTGCTAAACGCAGCGCATTATGAACATCTTTTTACTCATTTTTCATTATACCCAAACTTTATAAATTAAGTCCTTGTTTTTCGAAAATCAACAAAAAAACAATGTAAAAATTTACCAAACTTCAAAATTTAATTAACATAGAATCATCATCATATTCATGCTTTGAAACTTCAAAAAAAATGATTCAAAACCAAAAAAAATTTGCACACTACAGACTTTTTATGAAAATTTCCGTATGTTGGGAAACAAAGGCTGAGTCGCGGACTAGGTCGCTTTCTTGAAGACGATTCGGCGATCTGGTCAGAGGTGCAAACTAGTTCGTTCCTTCGCCGCCACCTCTAGGATAAAACAGCCTCTAAAAAGGATAACCGATTTGCTTGCACAACAAATCAATGCAGATTTCCACTTTCGAAAATAATATTGCTCGACTTTTCTGAGAGAAAGATTTAATGGCGGAGGGTAGAAGAAAGTAGAATTCGATATATTTTTTGTGTCCGCAGATAAAAAGTATAAATAGAACGAGAATTAGGGTTTGGGAGAAAAAATCGGATCTGCTAAAATTTCGGGGGACAAACTTTTTACCGTTGCTAAAAAAATTATCGGTGCAGAAAATAATTTTCCAGAAAAAAAGGGTTCGAAAACTGCAAATTTTTATGGTCCAAAAATATAAGTGTCTACACCACCAAGCCCAAGCCCGAGCCCGAACCGGACCGGGCCGGGTCAAGTCGAGTCGGTCGGTCGCGCGCGTGTGTGGTGTTCATGATGCATGGTCTCCCTCCTCACAACAAAGCATGTATTGGGAGCCCAAGGCCCCAACATGATTTCTTAGAAACAAGTATAAATCCTTGCCTCTTCCATATAATCCCATTA
The DNA here is from genome assembly GCA_030737875.1 of Allium sativum. NCBI lineage: Eukaryota > Viridiplantae > Streptophyta > Magnoliopsida > Asparagales > Amaryllidaceae > Allium > Allium sativum. Next base: position 53,174,954 of record CM060919.1, read on the forward strand.
TGTGGGACTATTCACACATAGGAGCCATTCATACACGTATTCAACATTTTTAATAATTCACTTAATGTTTGTAAAACATTTCCAACAATCCCCCACTTGAATTTTTAAAAATATTTTCGAGCAATTTCTAAAACTATAAGGTTGTGCATAAACAAAGGTGTCATCTGACTTGAACCTTTGCTTAGTGAGTAAGATTCAGTTTTTACTAGAGTGACACATAGTCTTGAACTCTATTCCTAACATCAAACCACACACAACCTTTTCTATAGTGCAATCAATTAAGCCTGTGCATTTATGGCCATGTACGTCTATCCTAGTTTAGTGAATGCTCTAGAAGTTTTGCCCAAAACTCCATAGGAAACGACCACATTTCCACATTCACAAAGGTGAGTCTATCAAGAGTACTCCTGAAGGTAGGTACTCCACTCCAAATAGAGTATAGATCTCATTAAGAGTTTCTATTAACTCATCCTCTAATCACTTCAGGAATACATGCTTCTTGGTTTATTAAACAGCATGCTCAACTCCTATCACTACATAACTTGCTTTTACCCATTGTACCTAGTTCTTGGGATCTCCAGTCATTTAGGTCGGGTTACCATTGTGCGTGACTCAACAATCTAAGGGCAATAGTCCCATTCTTTTAGAAGAATTGTGGACTTTCTCTCTTGACAGTCCTTTCGTCAAAGGATCTGCCAGATTTTCTTCACTACGTACGTAGTCCACTCTAACGGTACCTGTGGAAAGTAGTTCTCTAACCGTGTTATGCTTACGATGTATTTGTTGTCTCTTACCGTTATGATAACGGTTCTGAACTTTTGCAATAGCCGCGGTACTATCGCAATGTATCAACACAGCCGGTATCATTTTTTCCCATAAGAGAATCTTAGCTAGCAGGTTTCTCAAATACTCTGCCTCTTCACTAGCTGTGGCTAGTGCTATCATCTCAGACTCCATAGTAGACCGAGCCAAAATAGTCTGTTTCTTGGATTTCCAAGAAACAGCTCCTCCAGCGATGCTAAATATATAGCCACTGGTCGCTTTAGAATCATCAGATAAGGTATTCCAGTCTGCATCAGAATATCCTTCAAGTACCGCTGGAAACCTTTCATAATGTAATCCAAGGTTCATGGTTCGTTTAAGGTATCTCATCACCCTTTCAATAGCATGTCAGTGCTCTATACTAGGTCTACTGGTAAACCTGCACAATAATCCCACTACATAGGCAATGTCGGGTCTAGTACAATCAGTGGCATACCGAAGGCTGCCAATGATGCTCGCATAATCAGACTATCTTACACCTTCACCAGTGTTCTTAAATAACTTTACACTGTGATCATATGGTGTACTTGCAGGTTTACAGTCAAAGTAAATATATTTCTTTAGGATCTTCTCAATGTAATGAGATTGATCCAAAGAAATTCCCTTTTCTGACCTAGTAATTTCAATACCAAGGATTACACTCGCATCACCTAGATCTTTCATATCAAAATTGGCACTTAATAAGGATTTGACGTAGTTTATGGCATGAATGTTTGACCTAAAAATGAGTAGGTCATCTACATAAAGGCATATAATAGTGCAAATGTCATTTTCAAATTTGTAATAAATGCATTTGTCACTTTCATTAACTTTAAAACCATGTGAAATGATTAAGTTATCGAATTTTTCATGCCATTGTTTAGGTGCTTGTTTTAAACCATATAATGATTTATCTAATTTGCATACTTTATGTTCTTGACCATGTACCACAAATCCTTCAGGCTGGTCCATATATATTTCTTCGTCCAATTCACCATTCAAAAATGCGGTTTTCACATCCATTTGGTATATTAACAAATTATGAATAGAGGCAAGTGAGACTAATACCCGAATGGATGTGATTCTAGTAACAGGTGAAAAATTGTCGAAGAAATCTATGTTTTCTTTTTGTTAAAAACCTTTGGCTACTAGTCGTGCTTTATATTTATCAATAGTGCCATCAGGTTTTAATTTCTTTTTAAGTGCCCATTTACAGCCTATATACTTACAACCAGGAGGTAAATCTACCAAATGCCAAGTCTTATTGGATTCTAAAGAATCCATCTCATCATTTATAGCCTCTTGCCAGAAATCAGCATCTAAGCAAGATAAGGCCTCTTGGAGGTTTATGGGATCCTCCTCAATAGTAAAAGCACAAAAATCTGAACCAAAATCTTTTATGGTTCTTGCTTTTTTACTTCTTCTAGGTTCAGCTTCAGAATTTTCATTAAGTTCTGTTCTAATAGGCATACTTGAAGTGCCCCCACTATTCCTTAATTTAAAAGGAAATTTAGTTTCATAAAAATCGGCATCATTTGATTCAATTATATTATGTGCACTAAGGTCATAAAATCTGTATGCTTTGCTATTAATAGCATAGCCTATAAATACACATTCATATGCTCTACTAGCCAATTTTATTCTCTTAGGGTCTGGAATGCGAACATATGCTAAGCAACCCCAAGTTCTAAAATATGAGACATTGGGTTTATGATTCTTTAAAATTTCATAAGGCGAAATTTTATTCTTAGATTTGGGGATTCTATTCAGAACATAGCATACAGTCAATAAAATATTCCCCCACCAATGTTTTGCTGCACCAGAATTTAGTAATATGGCAACTACAAGTTCGGTAAATGTCATATTTTTCCTTTCAGCTTTACCGTTCATCTCAGGAGAATAGGGTGTAGTTCTTTCATGTATTATACCATATTATTTATAGAATTCCAGAATTGAAGTGGATTCATATTCTGTACCTCTATCACTACGAAGTCTCTTAATTTTCCTATTTCCTTGATTCTCAATCTCAGTTTTGAATGTTTTAAACATGTTAAAAGCATCACTTTTATTTTTCATAAGGTATACATATGTGAAATCAGAACAGTCATCAATAAAAGTGATAAAATAGCGATGTCCTTGTCTAGTCAAAGTACCATCAAGTTCACATATGTCAGAATGAATCAAGTCTAAGGGTTCAGAAACTCTATCAACAGATATATGAGGTTTCTTTGTGATTTTTGCTTGTGTACAGAATTCACATTTCTCAAGTTCAGATTCTGTCAATTTAGGAATCATATCTAGGGTGCTCATGTTGTGAATTATTCGTTTATTAACATGACATAATCTAGAGTGCCAAATATTAAAGTCACACAACATATAAGCAGAAGCAGTCACTTTATTAATTTCAACATTCAGTTTAAACATACCCTCACAAGCATAACCCTTTCCCACAAAAGTTCCCTTATAAGTTAGGGTATACAAATCAGCCCCAATAACTTGAGTAAACCCAGCCTTATTAAGGAGAAAGCCAGACACCAGATTCTTTCTAATCTCTGGAGTATGCATAACATCTTTCACAATTACAGTCTTTCCAGAGGTAAACTTAATTTCTGCATTGCCAATCCCTGCAACTTTAGTGGTGTGAGAATCTCCCAACAACACTTTTTGATTTTCAGCAGCCGTGTATGTAGAGAACAAGCCACGATCATAGCAGACATGGCGAGAGGCACCAGTGTCTACCCACCAACCCTCTGATCCACCAACAAGGTGAATCTCAGTAATCATAGCCGTAAGAGGCTCTTCAGTCGGGTTAGCTTACGGTGCAGAGCTTGGCCTGTTCCGACACTTTCGTGCCATATGACCTGGTTTTCCACAGTTGTAGAATAGAAACAACTGTCCAGAATCATTCTTTTGGGCTAGTTTCTGTTGTCCTTTTGGGTTTCCTTGCGGATTCCCATTCTGTTTGTTGCGCCTGTTCTGATTCTTAAAAGATTTCTGATTCGGTTTCAGAACAGCGGGTGTGCTCTTTTTAGTGTTGTTGTTATTGACAATCAACACCTCTTCTTTCTGGTCCTGTTTGCGTGCCTCCTCCTCAATACGAAGGCGCGTGATCAAAATTTCTAAGGAAAATTCCTTAGTCTTATGACGTAAAACATTTTTAAAATCTTTCCAGCCAGGGGGTAATTTGTCAATGATAATAGCAATTTGAAATTGTTCATCCAGTGCCATACCTTCGGAGATGATCTCATGAGCTATTTTCTGCAGCTCATGAGACTGCATCTCAACTGATCGGTCGTCAGTCATCTGATACTTTAGGTAGCAACTTACAGCATATTTCTTTGCCCCTGCCTCCTCTGTATCATATTTCTTTTTCAGTGCTTCCCAGATCTCCTTTACTGTCTTCTCATCTGAGATATAGTAATCATACAGATCATCGCTCAGTCCATTCAGAATAAAGTTCTTGCATAGATAATCTTGTTCAGTCTAGGTCTGCAGTTGCTTTGACTGTTCAGTCCTTGACGCCATCTTCGCTACGTCAGCCTCGTCAGGTTTATCTGGTAGCTGCGGTTTTTCAGCAGTCAGCGCAGCTACAGCCTTTCTGATCATGAGGAAGAACTCCATCTTCTGACGCCATCGCTTGAAATGCAAGCCTTCGAATTTGAATGGAGCAGCAGTCATGAGAGGGTTCTAGAAAGCAGAGGGTGGAGCAGCATCGTCTACGGTTGAGTACGAAGCCATTGTTTCAAATTCGTCTTCAATTTGTTGGAAAACAATGGCTGAGTCGCGGACTAGGTCACTTTCTTGAAGACGATTCGGCGATCTGGTCAGAGGTGCAAACCAGTTCGCTCCTTTGCTACCGCCTCTAGGATAAAACAGCCTCTAAAAAGGATAACCGATTTGCTTGCACAACAAATCAGTGCAGATTTGCACTTTCGAAAATAATATTGCTCGACTTTTCTGAGAGAAAGATTTAATGGCGGAGGGTAGAAGAAAGTAGAATTCGATATATTTTTTTGTGTCCGCAGATAAAAAGTATAAATAGAACGAGAATTAGGGTTTGGGAGAAAAAATCGGATCTGCTAAAATTTCAGGGGACAAAAAATTTACTGTTGCAAATTTTTTACCGTTGCAGAAAAAATTATCGGTGCAGAAAATAATTTTCCAAAAAAAAACGGTTCGAAAACTGCAAATTTTTATGGTCCAAAAATATAAGTGTCTACACCACCAAGCCCGAGGTCGGTCGCGCGCGTGTGTGGTGTCATGATGCATGGTCTCCCTCCTCACAACAAAGCATGTATTGGGAGCCCAAGGCCCCAACATGATTTCTTAGAAACAAGTATAAATCCTTGCCTCTTCCATATAATCCCATGATGTGGGACTATTCACACATAGGAGCCATTCATACACTTATTCAACATTTTTAATAATTCACTTAATGTTTGTAAAACATTTCCAACACCGTATAATTGCTGACATTGCAGCAATTAATTCTAAAATTTGCTGAAATTCATGCAACTTGTGCTTAATGAAAATAATTGATCTCCAGTAAATTATTGCAATTATTTGCAATATTTGTTGATATTTCAGCAATTATTCATCTATCTTTCAACTACATATTATGTGAATAAATGCTGAAACATTAGCAATAATTTACTAAAATTGCTGATATTTCAGCAACATTTTCCTTTATTTGCATCTAGTGTAAAAAATTTGCAGATATATCAACAATTGTTCATCCGCCTTTCAACTAAATTCTAGATAAATAATTGCTGAAATATCAGCATTTTATTCATTAAAATTGATGATATTTTAGGGTTTTTTCCTCCTTTTTTTTGCAGAATACTTCCGTGAATATTTGCAACTTTTTAAAAATTTTATTTTTTATAGGAGCGCAAAAAAAATATTAAAACGCATTACTATAGTAAAACAAGGACCCGCTTTACATTAACACTTAGACAAGGAGCCGTTTTACATTAAGTTTCAAAACGAGGATGTCGCACAAAATTTCACTTATTTTTATTATTATTATAATCTTATTTACATCATTTCCTCCTTTATTAACTGCATCTTCTAAACCCTGATACAGTTTAGGATCAATAAACGAACACACACAAAATATCAGTAATTATATAATGACACTATGTGTATGTGTGTGTGTGATAAAATAATTTACCGTGAAAAGACATCGGCTTACTACAGTTCTTCCTGGCATGATAAACCATTTACAGGCAATTCAGCAAGAATACAGCCAGAATTGCATAGATAGGAAATTGCAGGTGGTCGAACTGTGTAATGACCCGGATTTTCAGCGACTTTGGTTATCGACATAAACTCGATGTCGATAACCAAAACAACGAAAAATCCTGGTAATTAGTGAAAGAAATTAGAAGGTGAGGAAAGATAAGATAGAAACTTAGAATAGAAGAAGAAGAAGAACACAACATCAGAGTAACACGAACCTCACAGCGGAACGAATAACATATAATATATATAACATAACTTGAAATATACATATGTACTTGCATATACATATCATTATCAAAGTACAGCACTTACAACACAGCGGAATAATAATAGCTATATGATCCTGAAGCCTCCTGCTCCAGCTCTTCAATGTATCTGTAAATCCCGACTACTTGACTGCCCGTACAAATTTAGGCACCCAAGAGTTTAGGGAAAAACAACAAAATAAACTCCGGGTCAGTCATGGGACTGGTGTGAGTAAAACAGTTTAAAAACAGTTCGAACAAGTAAACGATATCTCGTAAGACCACGCCGCATAACGGAACGGGTTTTTCCCTTATGAGAATCGAAAATATCTTTATATCAAAAACCTTTTGATATTATAATAATGTCTATCAACCACAGTATATATATATAAAATCATCTAGCAGAAACGCTTTCATCTCACATTCTACATATATAGTATACAATCAAAACCGCAAGCACATATTGGGAAATGGATTTCCAACTATGACAAGGTATGGAACCACCTTTCGCTAGTGTACCTCTAGAAAGGAATACACTGGGTTCAACAAGAACATCTTGCAACCCGGCCATACATGACGACCACTCATTTCGCTTGAGCGTATCGAATGTATATCACCAACGGCTGGGATCAGCAAGCGTTTCCCGAATGGGACAGCATCAACAATAGATTTTTAGAAGTAAATGAAACTCTAGATCAGGTGATTATACACCCTACTTCGGTGCGACCGACTTAGCCATGCTGCCTGCCCGATTTCGGTCATTTACTGGATGTTGAGGCTAGAAGCTACGCTTTATCATCACATCAGATTCACTTTGAATGCCACATCGTCAAATCCATCAAATCACCGATTGACGTCTACAACAATACATTATGTGTTAGCTAAAAGAAGTTTCCTTCTCCGCTTCCACTCTTGGTACGGTTGGAGAAATCAATATACATGATCATCTGGACATACTCTGTCAGACATCCGTCCATACAAGTCATCCAGGAACAGGATGAACCGAAGGCACTATTCTGTAAACAGGATAGCCCTTGCATAACTCCGTCTTCAATTTCCTTTGGCATATATGATTCGCAACGCTTATGCCAATACAGAGTGGTTCTTTGGATAATAATCGAATCGGTCTCTCCATATTAACGACGTTAAAATGGTCAAAACTTCGATAGTCTGTGATTTAACTATCGAAGAAAAACAGGTGTGCAACCAACGATATCATTTCCAAAATGGAAATTTATATCGATCAAACATCATTCAACATTTATCTCTTTATTTCATTTTCATCTCCTGTTTCCCTATATTCAACATTTGCTATTTTCTAAAATTAGAAAATATATGTTATTACCATTGGAAAACATTTCCATTTCTTGTTTTCTATATCAGAAAACATTTCTGGTTTCTTATTTGGAAAACATTTCCAAAGCTTCTTCATTGGACTTAGAAAGATGTTTAAACAAACATCGCTATGCCAATTCAAACCATTTCCTTTACTGCTGAACCTTAACTATTCCTTAGTTAAAACGAAGCCAATCAAGTTGGGGTAGAACTACCTCTCAGACCTTAACTGAACAACATTTCTAACTTTGAAATTGGCAAAGTTCACTTTATATTCCTTTTACTGACTTCCTTACTTAACTCTCGTTCGAATAAATCTCTATTCGATTTATTCGATTTGATTTACTCTATTCACTTAACCCCTTTCGAATAAACTATATTCGATTTACTAACTTTATTCGAATAAACTATATTCTATTAACTCCTTTTACTTTAACTCTAATCGATTAACTAACATCGATTAACTCCTTTTACTTTAACACTAATCGATTAACTAACATCGATTAACTCCTTTTAACTTTATCACTAATTGATTAACTAACATCGATTAACTCCTTTTACTTTAACACTAATCGATTAACTAACATCGATTAACTCCTTTTACTTTAACACTAATCGATTAACTAACATTGATTAACTCCTTTTACTTTAACACTAATCGATTAACTAACATCGATTAACTCCTTTTACTTTAACACTAATCGATTAACTAACATCGATTCTCTTCTTTTACTTTAACACTAATCGATTAACTAACATCGATTAACTCCTTTTACTTTAACACTAATCGATTAACTAACATCGATTCTCCTCTTTTACTTTAACACTAATCGATTAACTAACATCGATTAACTCCTTTTACTTTAACACTAATCGATTAACTAACATCGATTAACTCCTCTTACTTTAACACTAATCGATTAACTAACATCGATTAACTCCTTTTACTTTAACACTAATCGATTAACTAACATCGATTAACTCCTTTTACTTTAACACTAATCGATTAACTAACATCGATTCTCTTCTTTTACTTTAACACTAATCGATTAACTAACATCGATTAACTCCTTTTACTTTAACACTAATCGATTAACTAACATCGATTAACTCCTTTTACTTTAACACTAATCGAATAACTAACATCGATTCTCTTCTTTTTACTCTATTCTCTAATCGATTAACTAACATCGATTAACTCCTTTGCTTTATTTGAATAAACTATTCATTTATAAAGATTTACTTTTAGTAACAGTTCTTCACTTTACAAATGATTTCCCTTTTATAAAACTCTATTCGTTTTAAAAACATTTTTCCCTTTTATTTATTTTCGAAATATTTCCTTTTATAAAATCTGTTGATTTTATAAAATCCCTTTATTTCAATATACATTGAAATAAATCCTTTTTACATCCCAGGGTCTTTTATGATATTTAAAATATCGAATAAAAATGATCAACATCATTCCAATACCCAAAATCCATAACAGATTACATAACACCTCATATATCACAATATATGAAAACAGTAAAATAAATGTTGAGGAATCCAGTTGGATTCCTCCAACCTGTTTCCCTGCATCACAGATGTTAAACAATATAGATAACATCACTTTCAGTTCCATATGATATATTCTGTTAAACAGAATTAATATAGAAAATTTAACTAACTGACTAGCAGTTCAATCAAACAGTCAACACACAGTCAATCAGCCAACATCTAACAGTTCTAAAAATACAACATGAAATTATAAACTGTTCAGAGTTAGTGAGATTTACTCACATTGGCAGTTCATCGTTAAAGAACGATAAACTGTTGTTTGATTTGAATCAAACAGTTTATTTCGCCATAAATTCAAACGAGCTCCACTCCATTCTCAGTCAGTTCCATTGGGTAGTGTCTGTCCATACGATCCTGTCGGATCTTGTTTCGGTGAAAACCCGTGTCGTATGATGAAGTTATGCTTTATACAATTTTATGCACTTCTTAATATAAAAAAAACTTTAATTAAATTCAAAATTGGGCTTAACCTTTTTAAATAAAGCCCATCAGCTTCTAAAATACTCAGGCCCAACCTCCTTACTTTAGAGCCACGGCCCGCTCACACTACTCTTCCCCGTATTAATTTATTTGGCCTCCAGAAAGCCTTCTTCCCCAATCCAACATAATTCACGTCTCCAACACTTCTCCCATTTACACCATTTGCTGTGCATCCCGATTCCTCTTCAATACTTCATTATATTTAAAACAATTAACATCATTGTTCTTTTAAATTGAACTGGGCCTCGGCCCACCCATTTATTCACTTGAGAACCCAACTGGCAACAGTAGTACTTCCAGTTTCCGAACGCAAGAAGTTTCTGCTCCCTCACGCGAGTACAAGCTCCTCCAACCTGCTCTTCTTTCTTCCCTGCGAGCTCAACCTGACTTCGCCGTTCCCACTTAACACCACCGCTTCTCCCTCTGTTTTAAACCAACGCCTTCCAACCAATACCCTACACAGCACAGCATTTGCACGTACACACCACCCGCCTCCTACTCAACATCCCAAAACAGTCGGCATCAGCAACTTCATGTCGAAGTCCTCTTGGTCACGATCTCAACCCGTACCGCAACTCATGGAAACACTCCTCGAACTCCTCCTCGTTCGATACAACTACATGCAACAGTTCTCGATGTGTGTCCCCACCATACTTCGCCAACTGGTGCGGTTCTTTGTTACGAAACCCAAGCTAACATTGAGAACATGCAAGGGTGTCTTGAACTCAAGAATATGAGGACCAAAATCCACGGCAGGTGATAAACAACGAACTGAAATGCTATGGAACCACATGAGACTCATACCAGATTGAAGAGAATGGTTCAACGATAATACATATATTGGTTTCGAGAATTTCAGTGGAGGATTTAGTTTGTTTTGCTTTTGTTGATAACAGAGACGGCGGCTATGATTTTCTCTGAAGAGAATTAGGTTTCTAAGGGGATAGGGTATTTATTTGGTCTCTTTCTCGATTTGTGGCCAAGAATTTAAGTCGCGTGGCCCTTTGTTCTGACCATGGAAATAAGTTAGGATATCTTAAATCTCATCCATTTTATTCATTTTCTAAATAATGAATTAGCCCCTTACGAATCCATACGAGTTCTGTTACGAACAAAACTAAAGATACCGTTGAAATCAACAGTGTGCCCCTATCTCAAAAATATAATAATATCGGTAGATTAACTCATATTGTGAAACCCCAAAATCGCTGATTAAGGGTGCGAAATACTCCAAATAAAAAGTTGCTTATTTAAATAATTAAAAATTACAGTAAAATTCTAAAAATTAAATTATCATTATGTCTCAAAAGAACCTTGTCTGAATTCACACCCGATCTCTAGTTATATCGAATAAACCGATACGGTCGATAAACGATTCTATAGCGACTATTATAAAATTTGATTTGGACATATCTCAAAATCTACACAATGAAATCCCGATATTTCTCTTCCACTAGAAAGATATACTCCACCAGCTCCACACGTTTCTTGTTTCACAGAAATCAGGCTTAAAACGAATCATGTACATTCAGTTGAAGTTCGAATTGCCAATTTACGAACTGCAGCGCCATTTCAAGCTCGATTATAATTATAATATAATTATACGTTCAAACTATCGTTCAAATAATATATTCGTTATTCTACTTCAATTCTAAACCGAATAAAATATCACAGATGATCCAGTTCACACCATATCGTCATTTCAGCCAATTCTGATTATTTCAGAATTAAATATATTATTTAATTTAATATTTTAATTAAATATTCATCATTATTTAATTCCTCGGCCATTAAATTCACTAACCCACCATTTATATAATTAAATAAATTAATCATAATACCCCTGCCAATGCGGGTCATTACAATCTTCCCTACTTAAAATAATTTCGTCCTCGAAATTGCTAAAAGGTAGAGAACGACCCTATCGACTGGTTAGAACATATTTGTTCACTTCTTAACTTCAGTTTCACCTGAACCAATTTAATTTCAATTAAATTATTAATTTATTCTTATCAACGAAAATCTTCAAAAATCCAGAAAATTTTCTAACACCTTAACCTTTTTGAAAAATTTCGCCAGCACCTCCTTTGTATTGGTCAATCGGTCAAACTCCAACTCGCCTCTCTGGGCCATCTTCAACCCAAAAGAAAATCAAACTGCCAAGCGGCTTGCCTATTCGGCTCATCAAAATCTCAAACCCAATATATAATATAAACTGGTACCTTTTATCGGCATATCATTATATCATTTCCACCTGTTATCAATTCAGCAGATACAAGGGTCATCCCAATAAAATTCCAATCAGTTTTTATCTCCAACACAACCATTCGCTTATATCCAAGCCAAATCCCATTTTAACTCTCGATTCCCAACTCTTAACTTGATTATGCCATTACACTTCAAATTTGAATCTCACAATCCAATTCGTCTTGATATCATTCTAATTCAAACTCAGTTACCACTTTACTGGCTTTATTTTAATTCAAATTTGCTTTCAAAAATTTATGTTTAAATTTGCTTTTAATTCAAACAGTCTTTCCCTGGGAGTTTTTAAACATTTCACTCTTTTCAAAAATCAAATTTTCCTTTTGAACATGTCGCTGAGCCCTTAATTAATATTCCATTAGTTAAATCACTTCTCTATTTCTTTATCAATATTTGTTAACCAAATATTTTCAACAACCATATTGGCCTTTTATGTTATTTGGAAAACATTTCCGAATATCGCCTTCCTTTATTTTCTAAACTTAGAAAATATATATTATTTATAATTGGAAAATATTCCAATTACTTATCTCTTTTTCGATCTCGTTTATTTCTATACTTAGGAAATATTTTTTTGTTATATTTCCAAGCTTACATTTGTTTGGGTTAAAACGGATGTTGTGTAAAACATCGGTACGACAACCCAAATACTATATTCAACTAACTCTTGTTCAACATTGATCTTCGAGCCTGAAATCTTACTATTTATTTGTTAATAATGAAATCAATCAAGTTGGGGGTATAACTACCTCTCAGACCTTGACTGAATAACATTTATAACGTCAAAACAGATATGACTACTTACTCGAAAAATCAATACCATAAAACTACTTATTCACTTTTAAACACGTATATGCTTTCTCTTTCTATTCTTATTAGATTTTATTCTTATACTCCCTTTTGATTTTACTATTCTATTTCTAAGTTTGTTTCCTTATCTACTTCTATATATATCGATACGTTGATTTCTAACTATCAAATTATCTTAAAAATATTCTATCTCCTTAAATTCCCGGAAATTTTTTCCATAACCTCCTTTGTACCAGAAGCATCGGAAAAATCCCCAAACTGCCACACAGGCCTTTTCCAATCAAAAAGAAAAAGAAAAGCCAAGCGGCTAGCCGATACGGCGCATAAAATCTCATATATGAATTAAATACGTACCTTTTCGTCGAGCATTCTATTTATATACCTTCATATCTTATCCATACCTATCTCATGTATATTTATACATTTCTAATTCATTACAACTTAATCCAATCATTTTAACTTAGTTCGTTAAGTGATTTTCAAATTACTGGTTTGCCCATTTCACCTTTTTATTTGAATATACATGTTCAAATATAGGTTTAACTTGTTTATCAACTAATTGAATTCCATTTCAATTTTATTTGAATTTCCTATATTCAAATTCCATTTCAATTCTCTTATTCAAATTCTATACTTGAATTTCATTTCAAATCTCTTATTCAAATTTTATATTTGAATTTCGTTTCAATTTCCTTATTCAAATTCTATATTTGAATTTCATTTCAATTTTCTATATGAATTCTATATTCAAATTCCATTTCACCTTCGATATTCAAATCCTATATTTGAATTCCTTTATATTTTCTATATTCAAATTCTGTATTTGAATTCCATTTGAATTTCTATATTCAAACTCTATTCCAATTCCATTGAATTTCATATATTCAAACTCCCTTTGAATTTCTATATTCAATTTCTATTATTACTCTACATGAATTCTATATTCAATTTTCTTATTTCAAATTCTCATTTTGAAATTCAACACAACTTGTCTTTCCCAAAACAAATTCAAAACAGTATCTCTGGTAGTAATTCGTCACTTACAACTCGAAAATGAATACTGATGATGCAGCTGTCATCATCAGAATCTATTTCCCAGCGATCGAAGTGAGTTCAATACTATAAAACCATTTCTAAACATTTCCACTTTGAAATTTATTTCAAAATATAATTCACACTGCTTGTAAAACAATTTAAAATCTCCCAGGATCTTAAATTTTCCTTATTTTTAATCCAAATCCATTTACAAACACTTATCCCATTTCTCCAGTGTTTTAAATTCAATTTCTGGTTAAAATTTCAGATTCAACTCACCTGATTTCACATATTTCACTTAAATGAATTCTGATTGGTTATTCACATAACCATTTAATTTATAATCTTACTCGATTATAATAACAACCAATATATCCACTATATTATAATTCTGATATATATATATCTTCCCTATATCAAGATATACCATGGGTAAACTTATTTTAATTTACCCTCTTTTCAAAACATATCGTGTCGACCATCGTATTCGAGTGTTTATAAACTCCTACCGATACAGTGGATCAAACTGATCGACCAGAACTCATAAACGACTCAACCAATGAAACCACACAATATAAAACAAATTTTTATATCAATAACAAATACGTTCACTCGTATATATACACTCAATCTCAGTCTAGGGTATTACTAACCCTATCTCTACCGAGTCATGCCACAGAGCCAAGTAATTCTTAACTTAAGCTCTGATACCAACTGTAATGACCCGGATTTTGAGCGACTTTGGTTATCGACATAAACTCGATGTCGATAACCAAAACAATGAAAAATCCTGGTAATTAGTGAAAGAAAGTAGAAGGTGAGGAAAGATAAGATAGAAACTTAGAATAGAAGAAGAAGAAGAACACAACATCAGAGTAACACGAACCTCACAGCGGAACGAATAACATATAATATATATAACATAACTTGAAATATACATCTGTACTTGCATATACATATCATTATCAAAGTACAGCACTTACAACACAGCGGAATAATAATAGCTATATGATCCTAAAGCCTCCTGCTCCAGCTCTTCAATGTATCGGTAAATCCCGACTACTTGACTGCCCGTACAAATTTAGGCACCCAAGAGTTTAGGGGAAAACAACAAAATAAACTCCGGGTCAGTCATGGGACTGGTGTGAGTAAAACAGTTTAAAAACAGTTCGAACAAGTAAACGATATCTCATAAGACCACGCCACATAACGGAACGGGTTTTTCCCTTATGAGAATCCAAAATATCTTTATATCAAAAACCTTTTGATATTATAATACTGTCTATCAACCACAGTATATATATAATCATCTAGCAGAAACGCTTTCATCTCACGTTCTACATATATAGTATACAATCAAAACCGCAAGCACGTATTGGGAAATGGATTTCCAACTATGACAAGGTATGGAACCACCTTTCGCTAGTGTACCTCTAGAAAGGAATACACTGGGTTCAACAAGAACATCTTGCAACCCGGCCACACAAGACCGACCACTCATTTCGCTTGAGCGCATCGAATGTATATCACCAACGGCTGGGATCAGCAACCGTTTCCCGAATGGGACAGCATCAACAATAGATTTTTAGAAGTAAATGAAACTCTAGATCAGGTGATTATACACCCTACTTCGGTGCGATCGACTTAGCTATGCTGCCTGCCCAATTTCTGTCATTTACCGGATGTTGAGGCTAGAAGCTACGCTTTATCATCACATCAGATTCACTTTGAATGCCACATCATCAAATCCATCAAATCACCGATTGACATCTACAACAATACATTATGTGTTAGCTAAAAGAAGTTTCCTTCTCCGCTTCCACTCTTGGTACGGTTGGAGAAATCAATATATGTGATCGTCTGGACATACTCTGTCAGACATCCGTCCATACAAGTCATCCAGGAACAGGATGAACCGAAGGCACTATTCTGTAAACAGGATAGCCCTTGCATAACTCCGTCTTCAATTTCCTTTGGCATATATGATTCGCAACGCTTATGCCAATACAGAGTGGTTCTTTGGATAATAATCCAACCGGTCTCTCCATATTAACGACGTCAAAATGGTCAAAACTTCGATAGTCTGTGATTTAACTATCGAAGAAAAACAGGTGTGCAACCAACGATATCATTTCCAAAATGGAAATTTATATCGATCAAACATCATTCAACATTTATCTCTTTATTTCATTTTCATCTCCTGTTTCCCTATATTCAACATTTGCTATTTTCTAAAATTAGAAAATATATGTTATTACCATTGGAAAACATTTCCATTTCTTGTTTTCTATATTAGAAAACATTTCTGGTTTCTTATTTGGAAAACATTTCCAAAGCTTCTTCATTGGACTTAGAAAGATGTTTAAACAAACATCGCTATGCCAATTCAAACTATTTCCTTTACTGCCGAACCTTAACTATTCCTTAGTTAAAACGAAGCCAATCAAGTTGGGGTAGAACTACCTCTCAGACCTTAACTGAACAACATTTCTAACTTTGAAATTGGCAAAGTTCACTTTATATTCCTTTTACTGACTTCCTTACTTAACTCTCGTTCGAATAAATCTCAATTCGATTTATTCTATTTGATTTACTCTATTCACTTAACCCCTTTCGAATAAACTATATTCGATTTACTAACTTTATTCGAATAAACTATATTCTATTAACTCCTTTTACTGTAACTCTAATCGATTAACTAACATCGATTAACTCCTTTTACTTTAACACTAATCGATTAACTAACATCGATTAACTCCTTTTAACTTTATCACTAATCGATTAACTAACATCGATTAACTCCTTTTACTTTAACACTAATCGATTAACTAACACCGATTAACTCCTTTTACTTTAACACTAATCGATTAACTAACATCGATTAACTCCTTTTACTTTAACACTAATCGATTAACTAACATCGATTAACTCCTTTTACTTTAACACTAATCGATTAACTAACATCGATTCTCTTCTTTTACTTTAACACTAATCGATTAACTAACATCAATTAACTCCTTTTACTTTAACACTAATCGATTAACTAACATCGATTCTCTTCTTTTACTTTAACACTAATCGATTAACTAACATCGATTAACTCCTTTTACTTTAACACTAATCGATTAACTAACATCGATTAACTCCTTTTACTTTAACACTAATCGATTAACTAACATCGATTAACTCCTTTTACTTTAACACTAATCGATTAACTAACATCGATTAACTCCTTTTACTTTAACACTAATCGATTAACTAACATCGATTATCTTCTTTTACATTAACACTAATCGATTAACTAACACCGATTAACTCCTTTTACTTTAACACTAATCGATTAACTAACATCGATTAACTCCTTTTACTTTAACACTAATCGATTAACTAACATCGATTCTCTTCTTTTTACTCTATTCTCTAATCGATTAACTAACATCGATTAACTCCTTTGCTTTATTTGAATAAACTATTCATTTATAAAGATTTACTTTTAGTAACAGTTCTTCACTTTACAAATGATTTCCCTTTTATAAAACTCTATTCGTTTTAAAAACATTTTTCCCTTTTATTTATTTTCGAAATATTTCCTTTTATAAAATCTGTTGATTTTATAAAATCCCTTTATTTCAATATACATTGAAATAAATCCTTTTTACATCCCAGGGTCTTTTATGATATTTAAAATATCGAATAAAAATGATCAACATCATTCCAATACCCAAAATCCATAACAGATTACATAACACCTCAAATATCACAATATATGAAAACAGTAAAATAAATGTTGAGGAATCCAGTTGGATTCCTCCAACCTGTTTCCCTGCATCACAGATGTTAAACAATATAGATAACATCACTTTCAGTTCCATATGATATATTCTGTTAAACAGAATTAATATAGAAAATTTAACTAACTGACTAGCAGTTCAATCAAATAGTCAACACACAGTCAATCAGCCAACATCTAACAGTTCTAAAAATACAACATGAAATTATAAACTGTTCAGAGTTAGTGAGATTTACTCACATTGGCAGTTCATCGTTAAAGAACGATAAACTGTTGTTTGATTTGAATCAAACAGTTTATTTCTCCATAAATTCAAACGAGCTCCACTCCATTCTCAGTCAGTTCCATTGGGTAGTGTCTGTCCATACGATCCTGTCGGATCTTGTTTCGGTGAAAACCCGTGTCGTATGATGAAGTTATGCTTTATACAATTTTATGCACTTCTTAATAATAAAAAACATTAATTAAATTCAAATTTGGGCTTAACCTTTTTAAATAAAGCCCATCAGCTTCTAAAATACTCAGGCCCAACCTCCTTACTTTAGAGCCACGGCCCGCTCACACTACTCTTCCCCGTATTAATTTATTTGGCCTCCAGAAAGCCTTCTTCCCCAATCCAACATAATTCACGTCTCCAGCACTTCTCCCATTTACACCATTTGCTGTGCATCCCGATTCCTCTTCAATACTTCATTATATTTAAAACAATTAACATCATTGTTCTTTTAAATTGAACTGGGCCTCGGCACACCCATTTATTCACTTGAGAACCCAACTGGCAACAGTAGTACTTCCAGTTTCCGAACGCAAGAAGTTCCTGCTCCCTCACGCGAGTACAAGCTCCTCCAACCTGCTCTTCTTTCTTCCCTGCGAGCTCAACCTGACTTCGCCGTTCCCACTTAACACCACCGCTTCTCCCTCTGTTTTAAACCAACGCCTTCCAACCAATACCCCACACAGCACAGCATTTGCATGTACACACCACCCGCCTCCTACTCAACATCCCAAAACAGTCGGCATCAGCAACTTCATGTCGAAGTCCTCTTGGTCACGATCTCAACCCGTACCGCAACTCATGGAAACACTCCTCGAACTCCTCCTCGTTCGATACAACTACATGCGACAGTTCTCGATGTGTGTCCCCACCATACTTCGCCAACTGGTGCGGTTCTTTGTTACAAAACCCAAGCTAACATTGAGAACATGCAAGGGTGTCTTGAACTCAAGAATATGAGGACCAAAATCCACGGCAGGTGATAAACAACGAACTGAAATGCTATGGAACCACATGAGACTCATACCAGATTGAAGAGAATGGTTCAACGATAATACATATATTGGTTTCGAGAATTTCAGTGGAGGATTTAGTTTGTTTTGCTTTTGTTGATAACAGAGACGGCGGCTATGATTTTCTCTGAAGAGAATTAGGTTTCTAAGGGGATAGGGTATTTATTTGGTCTCTTTCTCGATTTGTGGCCAAGAATTTAAGTCGCGTGGCCCTTTGTTTTGACCATGGAAATAAGTTAGGCTATCTTAAATCTCATCCATTTTATTCATTTTCTAAATAATGAATTAGCCCCTTACGAATCCATACGAGTTCTGTTACGAACAAAACTAAAGATACCGTTGAAATCAACAGTGTGCCCCGATCTCAAAAATATAATAATATCGGTAGATTAACTCATATTGTGAAACCCCAAAATCGCTGATTAAGGGTGCGAAATACTCCAAATAAAAAGTTGCTTATTTAATTAATTAAAAATTACAGTAAAATTCTAAAAATTAAATTATCGTTATGTCTCAAAAGAACCTTGTCTGAATTCACACCCGATCTCTAGTTATATCGAATAAACCGATACGGTCGATAAACGATTCTATAACGACTATTATAAAATTTGATTTGGACATATCTCAAAATTTACACAATGAAATCCCGATATTTCTCTTCCACTAGAAAGATATACTCCACCAGCTCCACACGTTTCTTGTTTCACAGAAATCCGGCTTAAAACCAATCATGTACATTCAGTTGAAGTTCGAATCGCCAATTTACGAACTGCAGCGCCATTTCGAGCTCGATTATAATTATAATATAATTATACGTTCAAACTATCGTTCAAATAATATATTCGTTATTCTACTTCAATTCTAAACCGAATAAAATATCACAGATGATCCAGTTCACACCATATCGTCATTTCAACCAATTCTGATTATTTCAGAATTAAATATATTATTTAATTTAATATTTTAATTAAATATTCATCATTATTTAATTCCTCGGCCATTAAATTCACTAACCCACCATTTATATAATTAAATAAATTAATCATAATACCCCTGCCAATGCGGGTCATTACAAACTGCATCCACGCCTAGACCTGGTATTGTTGCTAGACCCGAGAACTCGATGTTGAGAACACGGCCTGGTCAAACCTAACAAGTTAAGTCCCCATCTGTAAGTGAACCATCCTAGAAATCCGATCTGCAAGATGATTATTCCAAAATACCACTTTCGTTATGTGCATGTGTGTGTTCTGAGTTTCAACATGTGAAACAAAGGGGGAAAACAGGGGAAAACAGGAAATGCAAAATAACGAAATATCTGCATTTGGAAGAGCACAATTACAGACACATGAATTTTAGCGAAATATTAACGTCCCTAGAGAATGTTAAGTAAAGCTTCTCCTCGGTTAAGTTTCAATTAGCAGTTAGGCTCCAAACAAAATAAGATATCCATGTGGACATAACAAGCAGTGGCGACATGCATATTTACTTTGCATGCATAGGTGACGAAACATGGACCGCAAAGAAAATAAATAGATGCGTGAAGTACGCATTATTGGTACTAGTGACTAAAAGGTTAGCATAGGACAAAATGAAATTGTTAGGGAATGTTATCCTACCCAATCATCAAACTTGATTTGCCGCATGAAGCTGGCATCTTCTACTTCAGTTTGAGCCTTGACGTTGTTGCATGATTAGAACTGATATTGAGAAGGATAATTATGCAAATTAGAATAAAGGAGCCTGATTAAGGAGTATGAACTGAACGCGACCTATACATCTACATACGTACTGATTAAGGAAAGCGTCTAGATTCCACATGCTACATTCTTCCTAAATTCCCCCATCTAATTTATCATATCTGTAACACCCTGAATTTCAGTTAACACTGATATTCACTAATTACAGAATTAATAATCTCAGATGTGAGAATCAGGGGAAACGGGTTACGTCATTGTGTTCGACTCGGAAAAAGACGCGAAATAGAGTCCGAAATTTTGTAAATCGGAGTCCGTATGACCCGGTTAAGGCCCAAAGAAGTTTTCGGGAAATTTGAATTTCGAAACATGCAGAAATGGGGGCCAGGCGGGAAAACTCCCGCCCAGCCAAGTCGACTTGGCTGTCGACTTGCCTGTCGACATGCCTGTCGACTTGGCAGTCGACTTGCCTTGTCGGCTGATTCTGGCCTGAGTGCACCTGGTTGAGTTTTGGGCTGGGTTGGAGGGCTTGGGACGAAATCTGACGGACCTAAACTAACCTAGGGTTAATCTAAGGGTCTAAAACACAACCTAATCCTATAAATATACCCTAAGACTACCCTAATCCATACTAAAAATAGAATCTATGCCATCATGCCGCCAAAATGCAACTTAGAAGGAGCCTCCACTAATTTGAGAAGAGGATTGCAAGCTAATCAACTACTAATCCACCTCTACTTCAACTCTAGCAACTATCTAAGGAGCTAATCTTGGAGTTTTTGAGTTTCTATCACTTTAATAACCAATTGCTAAACTAAGTAGATGAGATGTGATGAGATCATATGGTTTTGCTTGCGGATCAATGGGTTTTAGGTCATATGTTATGATGCTAGTTTGCTAATCACTATGTTTAACACTTATTCATGATGACACTATGTTTATGCAAGTTAAGTGTTTGGGTTTATGCATGTTAAGTGGTGGGTTTTATGCATGCTAAGTATTTGGTTTTATGCATGCTAAGTGTTTGGGTTTATGCATGTTAAGTGGTGGATTTTATGCATGCTAAGTATTTGGTTTTATGCATGCTAAGTGTTTGGTTTTATGCAAGTTAAATGCTTGGTTTTATGCTAGAATCATGTGTGAAATAAGTGACATGACATGCAAGTTTAACCTATGAGTTTGGATCTATAATAAGCATAATCTATGCAAGTTGTTTGGATTAGTGATATGCATAACATATGCGAGTTTACCTTTGTATGTCATACAAACATATGCAAGTTCATATGTAATATGTTACGCAAGCTATATGTGAGATTATATGCAAGTTCATATGTAACATGTTATGCAAGTTATGTGTTTGGATATATGCAAGTTATATGCATGATTATATGCAAGTTCATATGTAACATGTTATGCAAGTTATGTGTTTGGATATATGCAAGTTATGTGCATGATTACATGCAAGTTCATATGTAACATGTTATGCAAGTTATGTGTTTGGTTATATGCAAGTTAACATGTGACATGCTATGCAAGTTCACACCTTTGTATGACATAAGAATCATATGCAAGTTACCCCCTTTGTGACATATGTGCTTCATGCAAGTTTGGGTTAAATGCTAGTTGGGTTTGATGTATGCTCATATATGCAAGTTGACACCTTTTAAACCCATGATAAAGTTATATGCTATGTTGGTTAAACCCATGGCATTTGTGAGGAATCTTCCCTTTATTATGTCATGTTATGAGAACGAATTACGTGGGGAACGATGGGGTTAATATGCATGTTAATAAAATGGTGTGAAATGGGTATGCTTAAGCATAACATAAAGTGAATGGACATAATTGGGAATTTACCTATTAAGTTAGGTCTACCCATATTATGGAATTGGGAATTTACCTATTAAGTTAGGTCTACCCATATTATGGAATTGGGAATTTACCTATTGAGTTAGGTCTACCCATATTCTTGAAATTGGTAATTAATTAGGGATAATTAATACAAATTATGGGGGTGATTAATTAGGTGTAATTAATCGACTAAGACACGAGGTTGGAC
The DNA here is from genome assembly GCA_030737875.1 of Allium sativum. Taxonomy (NCBI): domain Eukaryota; kingdom Viridiplantae; phylum Streptophyta; class Magnoliopsida; order Asparagales; family Amaryllidaceae; genus Allium; species Allium sativum. Next base: position 53,197,562 of record CM060919.1, read on the forward strand.
CCTTTTGTAGCATAAGACTGCCCGGAACCGACCGGCAAATCCAGCGGCTATAAATGATTGGCCCAATGTGAGAGGTCTTAGTCATAAACTAAATACGTGACAAGTGTAAAGACACGAGGTTAGACTCTGTTATGGTGTAAGGCTGCCCGGAACCAACCGGCATATCCAGCTGCCATAAAAGACAGTCTAATGTGAGAGGTCTTTACAAAGGTTACGATCTTAATTAATTAAGAAACACTTAACCAAATTAGCATGTAGTGGGGCATGAGGGGTTAAGTGGGTGCCTTGGGTGGCATGTAGTAAATAGTGGGGGTGCCTTGGGTGGCATGAGGAAACTAGTGGGTTGCCTTGGGTGGCAATAGAGAATACGATTAGAATACTTAACCAAAGTGGAACATGTAATTAAACATGATTAAAGGGTTAAGTAAGTGCCTTGGGTGGCATGTGGGAATCAAGTAAGTGCCTTGGGTGGCATGTGGAAATCTAGTGGGTGCATTGAATGGCAATTAAAATATGATTAATGACTTAACCAAAATTTATAACATGTAAGTGGACATGGTTAAAGGGTTAAGTGGGATTCACTAGAAATGACAAGCTTAGGTGGGTAGCTTGTGGGGGCCCATCTCAACCAATATCCCAAACGTATCTTTGTGGGCTCGACCCAAGTCGAGTACGGGACACGCATATTGGGCTTGACTGTAAGAGGCCAAAACGGGTTAGCGGTGGCAACGCAAGTCCAACGGGTTTCATATGCGTGTGTGAACCCGGGCTGGTAAGTAAGACGTTGTTGCATCGTGTAGGTATAAGCCGTGCACCATTGATATTATCAGGTTGCCACTTTGGGGGATGATACACCCCACTGTGGGGCCAGCACGGGTATCTACGTTAGGGAGCCGATCGCTTGGGGAGTAGTGGGTACACCTAGTGGAGATAGGGGCAGACGGCACCTATGTAGTCAGCTAGGGGTACACGAAACTACTATTAAAAATTACTAAGTACACTTAGTGGGATCAACCTTTAAGTAGGAATTACCCTTGGGTGGGTAGAACTGGTGTGGTGCAGTGTAGGAATTACCCTTGGGTGGGTAGATCTGGGGTGGTGCAGTGTAGTAATTATCCTTGGATGGGTAAATGCGTCTTTACGGTTATCTTAGTTCATCCTAAGTGTAGTTGGCTGCTTAGTGTAGCCATTTATCCCCAGTCGTTACCGTATATCAAGCTTATGTCTTACTCTGGTTACTTTAATGATTGTATTGTTAAAGTTATAGGACTCGCTCAGACTTATGTCCGACCCCGTTGTTTTTATCTTTTTCCCAACCCTCAGGGTATCAGAGTGGGCCTAGCACTAGTGGGTTTTGATCAGACTGCTTTATCTATCTTTTGGAGCTTGGACCGTGGATGTAAAGCTCAATTTATCTTTTCTATTATGGCTATTAAGTTATGTAGTGGGATTATGTACTTTTGTTTTATCAGGATGGATATTATGTACTTGACTCTTGTTTATGGTTTTGGTGTAACCAAACATGTTTACTTTCCGCTGCAATGAAATGATGTTTTAAATTCTCAAGTATTACTTATATCTGTCTTGTTGTAATTTTTCTGTTCTATATTCACTTAAAAATACTCCACCGATGTTATGGCATTCCCTTAGTGAGTGACCGTAGCGGGTGTGGGGTGTTACACGTGGTATCAGAGCTTAAGGTTACCAGAACAGATAAAATTTTTAGAAAAACTATTTTCTAAGAATATTTTTGAAAGGAGTATTTTCAAAAACATGTCTTTTAAGAGAAAAGTTTTTGAAAGAAAAGCATAATCCCCGATAGCCATATCTTTATCTTTCGAATTCTCCGTTTTGAATCTCTTCCTCTCTCGTTTTGAGTTTCCCCTCCGTGTATAGATGATCTTTCTAAGATAGATAAGAATGGAAAACCACTTCAAGGGACTTAGACGTTAGTCGGATTAGAAGTTGGTTCAAGAAGGAGGAGGACTGGTAGGTACCTATTGGATAGACGATGGGAGGAAGGCTCAAATAGTTGTTTGGTTAATGAAGGATGAAACCTCATTGGTGGGAGGTTACGAGTGGAGAATGGGAAGAAGAAGGCGAGTAGTTATCCTTTTGGGAGGAATAGGACACCTTATTAGGGTTGTCCAAAGGGGCAAGGGCAAGGTATGGAATCTTCTGGAGGGTAGTTGTATTCCCTCACGGCTAGTGTACCAGATGGGGATAAGACCGTCTAGGTTGGAATTTGGATTTCTTTATTATCCGGTTCGAACTTTATTTGATTCTGACGCATCGAGTTCGTTTATCTCATCATTGTTAGTTGAGTCACTGCACTTAGACACCAGTTTAGTAGATGATCCCTTAGTTGTTTCAAACCCAATTGGGGGCTCCATGATGTGTTTGGGTTTGAAAGTTTCTATACTTAGCGTTGAGTTTAGATGTGATGCTTCTTGGGCTTCACAGGCTATGGGTTAGATTTGGGCATGGACTGGTTATCCAGTAATGGTGTCGTTCTTGTTTGTGGAAGGAGAGTTGTTAGGCTTACGACCCGCTTGGGTAACACTCTCGAGATCTCTTGTAATCCCATGGAATCTGTTATGCTAAGTTATCTAGAATCGCTTGACACGTCGGTCTAGAGTTTGCGATCTGTTAGAGTGGTCCGGGAATACTCGGATGTGTTTGAGGAGGTGAAGGGCTTACCTCCAGAGCGGGAGATTGACTTCCGAATATATCCGGTAGACAATGCCAAACCAGTATCTTGGCCAGTGTGCCACATAGCTCCTCGTGAGAGGAGGGAACTCCATAAGCAAGTAGGCGATTTGCTTGAGAAGGGGTTCATAAGACGAAGTATATCGGAATGGGGTGCTCCAGTAGTTTTTGCCACGAAGGCGGATGGGTCCCTCAGACTTTGTGTAGGCTAAAGAGAACTAAATAAACTCACAAAGAAGAATAGACACCCATTGCCGAGGATTGATGATCTCTTTGATCAGTTGGTTGGCGCCTCAGTGTTTTCGTAGTTGGACTTAGCCACGGGGTTTCATCAGTTGAGAGTGGCTGAGGATAGTATAGAGAAGACTACATTTAGGACTCCGGATGGTTTTTATGAGTGGCTGGTGATGCCATTTGGTTTGACGAACACCCCCGCATACTTTATTGATTTGATGAGAAGGGTGTTCAGGGAGTACCTAAATAAGTTCGTGATGGTCTTTGTAAATGACATCTTGGTCTTTTCTAGGAGCGAAATAAGTTTTAATATGTGCTCAATAGGTTGAGCAAAGCCAGTTATGGGATAAACGGTGGTTTTGGAGCGAGACTGGCGAGGACATCCAGAGTTGGACAAGGGCTTAATTATTTAGCCGTTTTTACTAGTATCATCTCACGTAGGTCGTCTGAATTCGAAGGAGGTATCCCTTGGGTGTTTGTCTGATATTGGTTTAGGCCTTTGGGGCTTGCATTTGGGGGATGTCGAGTTCGACTAGGGTGGTCTGCGTGAGAGATGGATAGTTGTGACGATTTTGCATGATTTTCTCTAGAAGTGTAGAAAAGCATGCCCTACATCTTAGGGAAGTGTTGGAGACTCTTTGAGCGCATTGTCTTAAGACAACAAAGGTGGATGGAATTCTTAGCATCCTATGAGTTTGAGATAGCGTATACCCCTGGCAAGGGTAACGTGGTGGCAGACGCCTTAAGCAGAAAAAGGCTGTCTTTGAGTCCATTGTTCGTGGAATGGCGAAGCTTGGAGTTTATTTCTATGTTTGACTTTAGACCTTCCGTTGACTTTGTACCCGGTTTGCTAGCCTCCTTGGAGGTTTTGCCTACTCTTTTGGGACGGATTGGTGAGGCACAGCGAGACGACCCACAGTTGGTTGAGTTTGTAGAGAAGCTCATAAGGGGGGGAGTCGTCCAGCCATTTGAGTAGGTACACCCTAGATGGTAAGGGGTGGTTGCGGAGAGACGGTAGACTTTGTGTACCGCAAGACGAGGGTTTGAGGAAGGCTATACTTGATGATGCACATCGGTCGAAGATGACCATTCATCCCGGTGGGGACAAGATATACCAAAACATGAAGCGAGTTTTCTTTTGGGCCGGTATGAAGAAAGATGTGGCCGAGTATGTCGCTAGATGCTTGGTGTGCTAGCAAGTGAAAGCGGAGCAGAAGAAACCCGGTGGGTTGCTTCACCCATTGGAGGTTCCGCTATGGAAGTGGGATAGTGTCTCGATGGATTTCGTCAATGGATTACCGAGATCGAGGAAGGGTAATACGGGAATTTGGGTTGTGGTAGACAGACTTACTAAGAGCGCCCATTTTATACCCGTGAAGAGTAAGAGAACTGCTCCATGGCTAGCTTCAGTTTACATTCGAGAGATTATTAGATTGCATGGTGTACCCTCCAGTATAGTGAGCGATCGAGATCCTATCTTCACTAGAGAGTTTTGGAAGAGTTTGCAAGAGGCGGTAGGGACTCAGTTGTGTTTGAGTACCGCATATCATCCTCAGACGGACGACCAGACCGAGAGGGTGAATCGTATTTTAGAAGACCTTTTGAGGCTATGTATCTTGGACTTTGGAGGTACATGGGAAGAGCATCTTCCATTGGTGGAGTTCGCATATAATAACAGCTTTCAGTCTAGTATTGGCATGGCTCCTTTCGAAGCTCTTTATGGAAGGCCTTGTCGATCACCTACATGTTGGTGGGAATCTACGGATAAGATCTTGCTTGGGCCCGATATGGTTAGAGAGACTTCGAAAAAGATTGATTTGATTCGAAGAAGGATGAAAGCGGTGCAAGACAGACAGAAATCTTATGCGGACAAGAGGAGGACGGATCTTGAGTTTGATGTTGGGGACATGGTCTTTGTCAAAGTATCTCCGTTACGAAATGTGGTTCGCTTTGGATCTGTTGGAAAGTTAGCACCAAGGTTTGTTGGACCGTTTCCTATTAAGGAAAGGATTGGACAGATGGCCTATAGAGTGGAGTTGCCCGACAGACTTAGTGGTGTACATGATGTATTCCATGTGTCACATTTGAGGAAGTGCTTACATGAGACCGCAGAGGTGGTAGAGCCGAGCTTGCTTAGAGAAGTGGAAGTAGAGCGTGATGCGACTATTCGACGAGCTTCTACTCGCATCCTTGGGTCAGAGACTAGGAAGTTGAGGAATCGAGAGGTTCAACTAGTCAAAGTGCAATGGGGAGAAGAGGAGAGCAACGCTACTTTAGAGACGGAAGGGAAGATGCGTTCATTATTCCCATTCCTTTTTAGGATATTCCTTTTAATTTCTCCTTTATCGTTTGACTAGTACTTATCTTATCTGTAGTATGTCCTCTCGTTAGTACCTTTGACCTTTAGATAGGGTAAACCTATGGTTGAAACATGTGTTTGAGACATGTTATGATTGATGGATGCATGTGGATGCAAGTGTTTGCTAGTGGTTGCTCGTGGATGCATATACACGCACTCTAGACACTAGATCGGCTCAGTCACTTCATATTGCATATTGCATATAATTGTGTGTAGGTAGCTAAATTGATGGATGTATAATGGTTGTGTTATCATATGGATGATGCATTTTGGTGAATGATTGTGCACTCATGTAGATATAGTATGTGTCGATAGGGTTCTTTCGCATACATATTGGATGCATGGCACTATCACGGTTTGCATATGTTCATACATTAGATAGGGAACATATACACACACTTTTTGCATATGCTCATACATCAGTAGAAATTGTTTTAAGGACAATGGATGCCCGTGGTTGATGGATTGAGTAGATGGTTGTTTGGATGGTAGGATATGCATTCTCCTTAACTTGGAGATTTCGGGGACGAAATCCTTTAAGGAGGGGAGAATGTAACACCCCGAATTTCAGTTAACACTAATATTCACTAATTACAGAATTAATAATCTCATATGTGAGAATCAGGGGAAACGGGTTACGTCATTGTGTTCGTCTCGGAAAAATACGCGAAATAGAGTCCGAAATTTTGTAAATCGGAGTCCGTATGACCCGGTTAAGGCCCAAAGAAGTTTTCGGGAAATTTGAATTTTGAAACATGCAGAAATGGGGGCCAGGCGGGAAAACTCCCGCCCAGCCAAGTCGACTTGGCTGTCGACAGGGCTGTCGACTTGCCTGTCGACATGCCTGTCGACTTGGCAGTCGACAGGGCTGTCGACTTGCCCTGTCGGCTGATTCTGGCCTGGGTGCACCTGGTTGAGTTTTGGGCTGGGTTGGAGGGCTTGGGACGAAATCTGACGGACCTAAACTAACCTAGGGTTAATCTAAGGGTCTAAAACACAACCTAATCCTATAAATATACCCTAAGACTACCCTAATCCATACTAAAAATAGAATCTATGCCATCATGCCGCCAAAATGCAACTTAGAAGGAGCCTCCACTAATTTGAGAAGAGGATTGCAAGCTAATCAACTACTAATCCACCTCTACTTCAACTCTAGCAACTATCTAAGGAGCTAATCTTGGAGTTAGTGAGTTTCTATCACTTTAATAACCAATTGCTAAACTAAGTAGATGAGATGTGATGAGATCATATGGTTTTGCTTGCGGATCAATGGGTTTTAGGTCATATGTTATGATGCTAGTTTGCTAATCACTATGTTTAACACTTATTCATGATGACACTATGTTTATGCAAGTTAAGTGTTTGGGTTTATGCATGTTAAGTGGTGGGTTTTATGCATGCTAAGTATTTGGTTTTATGCATGCTAAGTGTTTGGGTTTATGCATGTTAAGTGGTGGGTTTTATGCATGCTAAGTATTTGGTTTTATGCATGCTAAGTGTTTGGTTTTATGCAAGTTAAATGCTTGGTTTTATGCTAGAATCATGTGTGAAATAAGTGACATGACATGCAAGTTTAACCTATGAGTTTGGATCTATAATATGCATAATCTATGCAAGTTGTTTGGATTAGTGATATGCATAACATATTCGAGTTTACCTTTGTATGTCATACAAACATATGCAAGTTCATATGTAATATGTTACGCAAGCTATATGTGAGATTATATGCAAGTTCATATGTAACATGTTATGCAAGTTATGTGTTTGGATATATGCAAGTTATATGCATGATTATATGCAAGTTCATATGTAACATGTTATGCAAGTTATGTGTTTGGATATATGCAAGTTATGTGCATGATTACATGCAAGTTCATATGTAACATGTTATGCAAGTTATGTGTTTGGTTATATGCAAGTTAACATGTGACATGCTATGCAAATTCACACCTTTGTATGACATAAGAATCATATGCAAGTTACCCCCTTTGTGACATATGTGCTTCATGCAAGTTTGGGTTAAATGCTAGTTGGGTTTAATGTATGCTCATATATGCAAGTTGACACCTTTTAAACCCATGATAAAGTTATATGCTATGTTGGTTAAACCCATGGCATTTGTGAGGAATCTTCCCTTTATTATGTCATGTTATGAGAACGAATTAGGTGGGGAACGATGGGGTTAATATGCATGTTAATAAAATGGTGTGAAATGGGTATGCTTAAGCATAACATAAAGTGAATGGACATAATTGGGAATTTACCTATTAAGTTAGGTCTACCCATATTATGGAATTGGGAATTTACCTATTAAGTTAGGTCTACCCATATTATGGAATTGGGAATTTACCTATTGAGTTAGGTCTACCCATATTCTTGAAATTGGTAATTAATTAGGGATAATTAATACAAATTATGGGGGTGATTAATTAGGTGTAATTAATCGACTAAGACACGAGGTTGGACCCTTTTGTAGCATAAGACTGCCCGGAACCGACCGGCAAATCCAGCGGCTACAAATGATTGGCCCAATGTGAGAGGTATTAGTCATAAACTAAATACGTGACAAGTGTAAAGACACGAGGTTAGACTCTGTTATGGTGTAAGGCTGCCCGGAACTAACCGGCATATCCAACTGCCATAAAAGACAGTCTAATGTGAGAGGTCTTTACAAAGGTTACGATCTTAATTAATTAAGAAACACTTAACCAAATTAGCATGTAGTGGGGCATGAGGGGTTAAGTGGGTGCCTTGGGTGGCATGTAGTAACTAGTGGGGGTGCCTTGGCTGGCATGAGGAAACTAGTGGGTTGCCTTGGGTGGCAATAGAGAATACGATTAGAATACTTAACCAAAGTGGAACATGTAATTAAACATGATTAAAGGGTTAAGTAAGTGCCTTGGGTGGCATGTGGGAATCAAGTAAGTGCCTTGGGTGGCATGTGGAAATCTAGTGGGTGCATTGAATGGCAATTAAAATATGATTAATGACTTAACCAAAATTTATAACATGTAAGTGGACATGGTTAAAGGGTTAAGTGGGATTCACTAGAAATGACAAGCTTAGGTGGGTAGCTTGTGGGGGCCCATCTCAACCAATATCCCAAACGTATCTTTGTGGGCTCGACCCAAGTCGAGGACGGGACACGCATATTGGGCTTGACTGTAAGAGGCCAAAACGGGTTAACGGTGGCAATGCAAGTCCAACGGGTTTCATATGCGTGTGTGGACCCGGGCTGGTAAGTAAGACGTTGTTGCATCGTGTAGGTATAAGCCGTGCACCGTTGATATTATCAGGTTGCCACTTTGGGGGATGATACACCCCACTGTGGGGCCAGCACGGGTATCTACGTTAGGGAGCCGATCGCTTGGGGAGTAGTGGGTACACCTAGTGGAGATAGGGGCAGACGGCACCTATGTAGTCAGCTAGGGGTACACGAAACTACTATTAAAAATTACTAAGTACACTTAGTGGGATCAACCTTTAAGTAGGAATTACCCTTGGGTGGGTAGAACTGGTGTGGTGCGGTGTAGGAATTACCCTTGGGTGGGTAGATCTGGGGTGGTGCAGTGTAGTAATTATCCTTGGATGGGTAAATGCGTCTTTACGGTTATCTTAGTTCATCCTAAGTCTAGTTGGCTGCTTAGTGTAGCCATTTATCCCCAGTCGTTACCGTATATCAAGCTTATGTCTTACTCTGGTTACTTTAATGATTGTATTGTTAAAGTTATAGGACTCGCTCAGACTTATGTCCGACCCCGTTGTTTTTATCTTTTTCCCAACCCTCAGGTTATCAGAGTGGGCCTAGCACTAGTGGGCTTTGATCAGACTGCTTTATCTATCTTTTGGAGCTTGGACCGTGGATGTAAAGCTCAGTTTATCTTTTCTATTATGGCTATTAAGTTATGTAGTGGGATTATGTACTTTTGTTTTATCAGGATGGATATTATGTACTTGACTCTTGTTTATGGTTTTGGTGTAACCAAACATGTTTACTTTCCGCTGCAATGAAATGATGTTTTAAATTCTCAAGTATTACTTATATCTGTCTTGTTGTAATTTTTCTGTTCTATATTCAATTAAAAATACTCCACCGATGTTATGGCATTCCCTTAGTGAGTGACCGTAGCGGGTGTGGGGTGTTACAATATCAAAACTTATAGGATTGTGCTAAATTCTCGCACATATATCCTTAGAAATTAGAGACAAAGTTGAGAAAACAAGCTTAGTTTGAAACTGAGGGAATGCTCAATTTCTGACTATACATATGCTTGAAGAGAATACTATAACTTGGCACACAAACGAGTGTAGGCAAGTACATGCATAGACAAGTGTGTAAAGAAACAGGAAGGCTAGACTGATGCTTAGCCAAAGAAAATTCCTGCAGTGTTTAATGGATGGATTCACAAGCATGAAACAACATCACTCGAGAGTACAAGGATTTAGCAAGGATAAAGAGAGCATCATACCACTCCAAATCATAGCACTACAAGGCCACAAAACAGAGCAAAGCACATAGACTAGCATAAAGGCACAACCACATCAAAGTGGTCAAGCACATATGAATGCACCAAAAAAGATGCAGGTTCAATAGTCATATAGTGCCATATAATATGCACATAGTGTTGTTCTTTAAAATTTATAAAACCAGAACTAAAGCATCTGCATGTGCATCTATTTAAACCAAATGGCATTGGCTGCTATTTTCCAATACTATTGTCTAATGGTTTTGTAAAGTATAAACATAATCTTGCGAGAAACAAAAGCCAAAATCGATTGAAAGTGGTTGCTCTCTATTAGTCCATTCTATTAGCAGACGGTTTACTAAAATTAGAAAATAGAAAACCAAGAGTATAAAGCTAAATGGAATAAAATTGGTTGTCCCCTAGTACATTCTTCTAGTAGAAGGTTTTATGAACTGAAATAAACACAGAACTACTGATGCAAAGTTAGACCGACTTAAAAATGTTACTCTTTGTTTGTCCATTTTGTTACCATAAGGTTTAATGAAACTGAATAAGACAACTACGACCATTTAAAAGAAATATTGAATTTTACCGGATTGGCTAACCTAGCAATTCAGAATGAATCTGGAAAGTTGATCCGTATCAATCCAATGCACTCTGTCGATTAATATCTGTCCTGAAAATACCCACCATGGATAGCAGACCTGAAATGGGATAGTTTTTGCCTTACCAAAGGAAAAATAATAGTAAATATCATACTATAGAGTTATTCAAGCTCTTACTTCTTCATAATGTTAATATATCTTCACATCACTTGACCGAACCATGTCGAAGATAGAGGAGACCAGAAAAGCTCAGTGTGCCGAAGGGCCAGCCACCATGTTAGCTATCGGTACAAATCTATAAACAAGCTTATAATTATGTTAGTCGTATTTTAACACATCTAATTTTAACATATCTATAAACAGGCTTATAATTTAATTTCTATTGAAGGACCAAAACAGGAAAAAAATAATTAAAAATAATTATTTTTTAAAACAGTGAACACTAACCTAGATTTCCAGCCAACAATAAGTGTGACGAGCAGGAATTTCGCTCGGTCCGAACCAGTCGCTAAACCGACCCAGACCGTTCGAAACGCCCTATCGTTTGAGTACATGACAAAACAGAACACATACACAAGAACATTTCATTGTATATTACAACAATGCATCAGATTACAAGAATATACAGAGTATTAATGAATAAATATACACAGAAATATCAGAGATTTAAATTACATTTAAATACATCGCAGCGGAAAATAATACAATACACAACTAGAAGGAGATATACGGATACAAAGCTTCCGGATATCGTTCCAGCTGTAAACCAGGATCCTGTGAATATAAATCTGCAAAACCAAAACTACTAGCTGCCCGTGTCGAAATAAGGGCACCCAGAGTTTAGGTTAAAACAATAAACTCCAGGTCAGTCATGTGACTGGTGTGAGAACTAAAACAGTTATTAATCTTTAATTTAAAGTTAGGTAAGTCAAGGGACCACGCCGTATAACACGGAACGGGTTTCCTCCCAAGAATACCAGTGCATAAAACAAACAGCGCCATGCTAAATAAAGAAAAATGAAGCTGTTATAAGACCCAGGTCCCATCACACAATGCAACGCAGCCGAGGATAGGGTTTTCCCTTATAACAGCCAAAGAATGCCTGATACGGTTAAAACAAATCGTTTGATACTATTATAAGTGCATAGTGTATAAAACAACTTCAAATCATAAGTATCAATCATAGGCGGCATGAGCGCCCCATCCCACTATGTCGCCATACTAGGCTCTACAAATAAAACCGCAAATGTCACGTATTTGGAAATTGGATTTCCGTCTATGAACCGAGGCAAAAGATAGTCCTCTACCGATTCGAGACTGTCTAGCCCGAGTCTCAGGATCAGAACGCATCGACCCTTGGAGCGACAGGGCCGGTCCACCGATGTGGATTAAACTTAAACCCTGAACATGCGTTTCGCCGCCCTTTGGGGCATAAGTGAGCCAACTAAATGACTCCATCGGTTCAAGAACGACCGATCAATCCGAGGCACCTCGCAACAGCAACAACCACATAAGTCAAACTCGTCAGGGCGTGTAAAACCACTGACTCCACTTTTTAGCTAGAAGGAAACGCATGCCCTCCCTGAGGTCTGTCTCCCGTTTTTGGTTCATACCGGGTGTGATACTCGCGAAGTAAACGTTACACAAAGCTACGCCACAAAGGCTGTGCTTTGATCATCACCACAAGACTTTGCTTTTCAACAGAAGCCTCGATCAATTGCCACTTAGGCATGCCACACAGGCAATTCACTCCATGCGATTGATATCCATCAATATATAACCCCTGAGCTCGTACGTCTCAGAGAAGGGCGTTAAGCAAGAGAATAAATTCTCCACCGCCAAACAGATATATATTTAATAGAGATCAATCACACGGACTAAAATCCAATGTCAGACACACAGTCCATTTACAAGTCCGTTCTGGGGCTGAACGAAACCGGAGGCACCTAGTACCCTGCATATCCATCGATCTCCAAGTACGTCTGGACGATCACTAACTGTTCCATCTTCTTGGGTGTACAACCCAATCAAGATCATCAGTAATTACCCAAACGACGTGAAGACTTCTGGTCTTCGACCACCGTCTTCATCTTCGACTTATCGTCGTATCAGTTATTCAGAATGGGATAAACCCGGTCTTTCCGAATAACTCGCGTATATTTTAAATAAGTGTTACACAAACACAACATACGCCTCATTCCAATTCATCAGTCACTAACCGTAAATTAATCAAGAGAATAATTCCCCAAATATTAACCCCGAAGGCCGAAACCAACATCAGATCAATATCCAGAAAACCATTCTGCTTAGCTAACCGACAGTTAGTTTCTAAATTTCACATTCATAGGGAAAGGTTCCCATAAATTTTATCCAAGATAAATCTTTAAAATTTATTCTCAAATCTTCTTTTGAATTTCGATTCAACTAGTCGGGGTTAACGAACCTTACCGAAGTAATTATTTGTTTTAATTTCCCAATCCCAACCTATTCATCCCATGAAGTAAAACTGGTTATACTTCATATCTAACACCACGGTGTTATCGGTAAATTCAATTACCATTTCACGTTTAAATCTAATTAAAGATTTATCTATCGCCTGGAGTAAAACTGGTGATACTCCATTCTCGATCTTTTCAATCTAATTAAAGATTCATTAAAACTCCACTTAGTTTTAATCGTTAACTGGGTTAAAGAATCAGTGTCATTTAAAACACGGTTCACGATAAACCCAAAATCACATTTCCATTAATTATCGGGTTAAAGAACGAGTGTTATTTAAAAACACCATTCACGATAAACCCAAGAATCAATATCAATTCAATTCCAATTAAATATTATTTAATTGGTACACTTCATTAAATCTCAATAAAAAAGATTTAATCTTTTCTCAACTGGGTTCAAGAACAGTGTTAGTGAAGACACCATTCACGACAAACCCAAATCACATTTGATATTCAATACAAGGCTCTGAATAGAAAATATATCGGCTTATATTCAATATCAAATTCTACGATTAACAAATGTCGTATTGGAAATAACGATATAAATATATATCTTTCAAATTTCCATAACAACATCCATGTAATCACGAATTCCAACATCGAAATATTCCGAAGACAATTTCGATTCAAATTCACTCCAATGCAATCATTGGAAATTCTGGTTATTTTTAAAACCCTTTTCAAATTCAATTTATTTATTTAAAAATAAATAGAATTATAATTCTAGTTCAAAACTAGTTCATTTCGATAAAAATCTATTTTTATCTTTTCAAATATGGAGTTTTTCATCCCAAATCTTCACAAATCATTTCTTATGATTTTACACAAATTATTACTATTTTTAATAATTTTATCAAGGCCCGTACAGTCGATTTCCATCAATGGCCATCGAACTGCACTTACACCGACCTTTTTCAAATTTGATTTGGACGTAACTCCAAATCCAACCGTTAGATTTCTAATTTCTAATATTCTTTAGAAAGCTCTTTTCGATACGAACCCAACGGTTCCGGTTTCAGGAGAATCCGACGGTCGGATCTCCCGTAATATCCGTTCGAAGTCAATGGTCGAAATTCGCGAACTGCCGCGGCGCGGCGCATTCTATTCAGGCCATTATATTATATATATAATATATATAATATATACTTCGTCGATTTCTATTTAAAACGAATTATATAAATAGTTTTAAATTCGTTTCAAAAGCAATTTCAACTTCCATTTCAATTCAGATCAAAATTGAATTCTTCTTTATAAATTCGTTTTAAAATTCATTTCTATTCAATTCAAATTCATTATCTATTCAATTAAATTCGAATTCGTTTCGTTTGCTATTCAATTGAAATCAAATTCATTTTCCATTCAATTCAAATTCATTATATATTCAATTCATTTCGAAATTGTTATATATTCAATTCATTTCGAAATCGTTATATATTCAATTCATTTCGAAATCGTTATATATTCAATTCATTTCGAAATCGTTATATATTCAATTCATTTCGAAATCGTTTTCAATTCAATTCATTTCAAAATCGTTTTCAATTCAATTCATTTCAAAATGAATAAAATCGATATAAATATCGTTTACGTCAAAATGGCGTCAATCAAATCAACACGGCTTCATAAATTTCTATTTTCAAATATTCTATTTCAAATATTTCTTTTTCAAAATAGTTGTTATTATCAAAATATTTCGTTCAACACATGACCAATCTCAATGGATGAGTACTGTCAACACATGAACCTTTATTTTATATTGATAAAGATGTAAATTTTATTACTAAAATATTTCGTTCAACACATGACCAATCTCAATGGATGAGTACTGTCAACACATGAACCTGTATTTTATATTGATAAAGATGTAAATTTTATTACTAAAATATTTCGTTCAACACATGACCAATCTCAATGGATGAGTACTGTCAACACATGAACCTTTATTTTATATTGATAAAGATGTAAATTTTATTACTAAAATATTTCGTTCAACACATGACCAATCTCAATGGATGAGTACTGTCAACACATGAACCTTTATTTTATATTGATAAAGATGTAAATTTTATTACTAAAATATTTCGTTCAACACATGACCAATCTCAATGGATGAGTACTGTCAACACATGAACCTTTATTTTATATAATTCTTTATTTTCTAAATTGGAATGAGGCCCAATCAATCACCATATAATGTTAATTATACGGATTTTCATACATTACACACATATAATAGCATTGAAAATAATCAACCATCAACCAAAGTGCACTACACTGTATAAGCATCAAATATAGATATCTAACGCTTATAACAGCCTGTCAATCAATCGATCGATATATTTAATCAATCAGGATGAGTGAACTTCATATTTCATCCCAACACCCGTGTGGGGTTTCAAACAATCAAACACAGATTTTATTTGTGCAGTTGGGCGATGTGTAAAATTTATCGACCCAATCAATGTCCTTCAAATAGGTGTACATAAACAAACCATCTGGTTTGTAAAGGAATATTCATTTATTCACATTCACGTTAAAAATTATATTTTTAACGACAAAACATTTTATTATAACTTATGAATTTCTATTCAGTTCATTCTATAAATAAAATGATATTTTTATTTTTCTAAATTATTTTAGAAAATTTCGGCGGCATAACGGCACGATACTAGAAACGGGACGAGGCCTAGCCTTATCCCCGGTCTAGTGAAGGCCCACGCCATTCACACATCAATCAAATTCACCAAACAACCAAATTCAAA
The DNA here is from genome assembly GCA_030737875.1 of Allium sativum. Classification (NCBI taxonomy): domain Eukaryota; kingdom Viridiplantae; phylum Streptophyta; class Magnoliopsida; order Asparagales; family Amaryllidaceae; genus Allium; species Allium sativum. The sequence goes on from CM060919.1 coordinate 53,213,201, forward strand.
TCAAATCATCTAACTAATTTATGCAACCAAACAAACAAGTCCATGGTCTGTGGACGATTGTGTCGGGTGCTACTAAGCACCGTCTGCATCCTAGTATATATATATAACTAGAAAAAGAAATTGAAGAGTGAGAAATTCTCACCGATAGCTATCCAACTTCCACGGCACTTCCAATGCAGGAAATCTTCACTGTTCTCGTCTCTTATCACTTTTGTTGCCCGTAGCCACTATATATATAAAAAATTGAATTTTCACTACGCTATTCAATATATAAAAATCGAATTTTTATTATGCTATTCAATATATAAAAATTGAATTTTTACTTCGATGTTCAATATATAAAAATCATATTTTTACTTCAAAGTTCAATATATAAAAATCATATTTTTACTTTGTTATATAGATAAAAATTCTATTTTTATATTGCTACTCTCTATATAAAAATTTCGCCTTTTCTATTATAAATACTTCGCCTTTTCTATTATAAATACTTCGCCTTTTCTATTATAAATACTTCGCCTTTTCTATTACATCACTAAAAAAAATCAATTCTTTTCCTAATTAAAAATCAATTCTTTTCATTCTTTTCCTAATGAAAAATCAACTCTTTTCTATATGAAAAATCAATTCTTTTCTATATGAAAAATCAACTCTTTTCCTAATGAAAAATCAATTCTTTTCTATATGAAAAATCAACTCTTTTCTATATGAAAAATCAACTCTTTTCTATATGAAAAATCAACTCTTTTCTATATGAAAAATCAACTCTTTTCCTAATGAAAAATCAATTCTTTTCCTACTGAAAAATCAATTCTTTTCTATATGAAAAATCAATTCTTTTCTATATGAAAAATCAACTCTTTTCCTAATGAAAAATCAATTCTTTTCCTAATGAAAAATCAATTCTTTTCTATATGAAAAATCAACTCTTTTCTATATGAAAAATCAACTCTTTTCCTAATGAAAAATCAATTCTTTTCATTCTTTATTTACCTCTAAAAATCGAATTGCTAATGTACAGATAAAATTGATTTTTAGAATACGTTTAACTTATAAAACAATAGGACACTTACAGCAGGGGAAGGGGAATCGCAGTTCTTCTGAGGAGTGGTTGCGCCTCGCGGTGGCGCCGGTCAGTGGGAGGCCGCGTCGGAGTGCTGTAGCGCCAGAGGTGGCGATGGGGGTCTGGGTGGCTCGCGGTTGTTGCGCTTAGGGGGGGTTCGGGGTCTCGTGGAAGTGGAGAGCGCGGAGGAGATGGAAGAGGGGGTGGGAAGGCTGAACGAAAGGGGAGGTGCTTGGAGGAGCGACGGGCGGTCAACGACAAGGGGGGGCACGAGATCGAGAGGCACAATTTTTTCCTTTTTTTTTTAAACGATTAGAAGAATGAACGGGGGGGCCAGAACGAAGAAAAGGGGAGAAGGGATATTTTTTAATTTATTTCTTTAATTTATTTTCAAAAAGTTGACTTTTACATACGACCTCGGAACGAGACCCACTGCCTGCCGTCCATAGCTAATTACCCCCATTCCGAACACAATGGGATATGTATCGTCGGCTGATTCGCTCGTTTCGATCAGTTTTCGTCAAAATCAACATATAACTCTATATATTGAATTTGAACGCGCATTTCAATTTACCGGGGTCACATACGAACTCTAAAAATTCCAGAAAAATATTTTCTAGCTTCGTATAGACGATACGGTCCTAACAAAACTAGTTTCGTCGAATTCTAAGACCGTTTGAAAAATGGCCAATTTCCAGTCGATTAAAATCAACTAAAACTGGTCAAACGCGCTTTCCTTTGCCACGCTCACATATTGATTCGAAAAATTATGAAATTTGGAATCTAGCAATAATTTAACACTGCGGATCCAACAAAACTGGTTTCGTCAAAATCCGAGGTCGTTTGCAAAATTCCCATTTTTAAGGGCCTGAATTCCATAGCGACTATTTAGAATTTTCAACTGGACCTATCTTTTGATTCCCGCTATGCAATTTTGATTTTTCGGGTTCGTTGGAAAGATATTATCAATTACATTCTAATGTTTTTTATTTCACTAAAATCCGGATTGTTTTGCACCCGGTACATTCAATTGAAGTTTGAAATCGAATTATCGAACTACCGCGCCATTTTCAATTCTATTTATAATTATATAAATATTTATATATTCTAACGACGGCGTATATAATATATACATTCGAATTATATTCAAAATAAATTTCTCGTCGATATTATTTAAAATAGTTCATTTTAAATAATCAAAATTCGCTAAAATTGCCAAAATAAAAATTTTAAACTGGCCCAGATTTTCGGGTTGTTACAATAAGGCACCCTGGCAACATACACTGGCTGCAATATCGGTTAATAAATCATATCCATTGATGCGTCACAGCAACACGACCGCATATCAGACAGCCATTCCCACACATACTTATTCAGTAAATTCCACTGAACTTCATGAGAAGTAAAACTGTCATAAAGAGATGGCAACAAAAGAAGGTAATATTTTCAATTTATAACTTCTTATATCATATATCATATAACTAATGATGGTTACCAACAAATATATCAAGAGTAATGCATCAATGGACTATGTGTATGGCACAGGAGACGCACTATATTTTTGGACAGAGTAATCTAACCCATAGTGAACAGAATTCGAAGATTAGCGGTTAGGACTGAATTAAATAGTATGGTTACCTTTAAGCGAAATGTTCCTCTTGATCGCACTCGGTATGCTTGTTTCTTTCAATTGTACATTGTAGTGAGCCCTGGCTTTTCTGCAGCTTAAATTGGTTTCTTTCATTAATTCCCCTCCTGTATGTTACGTTTGCAGATTGATGTTAGTTACTTGAGAAAGAACTGTATTTACGTTCACTATAAACAGTTTTCCTCCTCAAGTACTTGACCGACTCTGTGTGGAATGCTCAAAATGTAAAAACGAGCGGTCTATGAAAGGATTAAAAAAAACTTATTAAAAGTTGTTGACAGGCGGTTATAAATCTTATATTCACAGTACATAAAATTTGATAACACAAGGCTATGCCTTTTTATATCTAAAATCTATCCACATCCATGTGTCCAAAAAATGAACAAATATCCAGTATCTAATAAGAACATATATGGATGTAGATATTTATGATTCTAAAACAGCATCTTGCACCACTATTGAATATAGAATGTGGAAGTTCAGGGCCTTCTCCACCAACTATAGGTAAGCACTCATAATACACTAGATTATCTAGAGGTATTAGGTTACATAGGAATGCAGTACTAACAGTAAGCACCCCCTTTGTTCATTATCCAGTTACCAGAATTATAGATCGATATTTATTTACAATTTTATTTTTGCAGTTTTATGGGATTTTGGTTCCAATCAGCTATAAAATAGGAACACTTAACCATTCATCCAATTTGAAATTAAATATCATATCTTTATCTTCAATATGCAATGAACAGCAGTAAGAGAAATTGAGTTAAACATCAGGGTTCACTATGCTCAATTTACAACAGTTAGTGATAAGATGTTGGAACTTACCTCATCAGCGTAGAGACCATGGAATTCCGCGGTCATTTCATTAGCTAATTTTGACCATGTTGTCTATCTCTGGACAGCGCAGAGACCACGGAATTCTGGGACTGCGATTGATGGACTTAGAGTAGTTGGAGAGTGGGGCGGAAGCAGATTCCCGGAGGTGACAGTGGATCTTTCTGAAGTAATATTAATTTTAGGGTTTTCATGAGGAAGTGAAGATGGGAAAGCAAATTAGACGAAGCGAGGGAAACATAAGAAGTGAGGGAAACAGAAGAAGGAAATTGGAAAAAACGTGCCCTCTGAAATTAATTAAAAGACAGCCAATTATTTTTTAGGTGCATTAATTAGACAACGTTTTGCTATGTCGTTTTAAGAACAACAACAATCTTCCTATTTACAAATAAGGTTCAACAACAACAATCAACCCAAAATGATGTCTTCTAGTATTATGGACAGACACTTTTCTTACAGTGATATATGCAAGAAATTTGTTTTCTGAAAGATTAAGTTTGTGGCAAATTTTAGTCAATGACTTCTCTAGCTGATAACTCTTGGATATTAATGGGTGATGTCAGTAATGTTCTTTCTCTAAATGATACAAGTGGGGGTTTACCAGTGCATATCAACAGCTCAGAGAATGTCATAAGTTCATTTTACAAATTACTCTATCTGAAGTTAAACCCATGGGATTTCGGTTTACTTGGAGAAGAAAGGAGATTGCTACCCATATAGATAAAGTTTTGGTAAATAACTATTGGTTACATCTGTTTTTGAGTATGAAAGCTTTATCTCTCTCTCTCTCTCTCTCAACATTCAAGTGACCACAACCCTATATTACTTGATCTTATTCCTACTTTACCATCAAAGGGTTATCCATTCAGATATAAGAATGAATGGTTTAACATGCCATGTTATAGAGAAGCTATCACAAAGGATTTAAATTGTGTTACTTGGGGTTTTCATAGTTATCAACTTCTTCATAACTTTCAAAGTTGCAAAGCAGAGCTTAAACACTGGAATAAAGTGAGGGAAGAGAATACTGCAAACCTGGAAAATGCTGAACATCTCCTATCCAATTTGGAACAAGCAACAGACCAGCATCTGGATGATCTATTGTTGTACGATATCTATCTGGAAGCAAAAAAGGATAATCATATATTACAAAAGCTTTATTTAGAAGGCTTTAAACAAGAAGAAAAAGTTTCTTGGTTGCAACAGGGGGATACTAACTCAAAAAATTTTGCGCTCGTATGTCTAAAAGAAGATTTTTCAACCATATTAGAGCATTACTTGATCAAGGAGGGAATCTAATTTTCGAACCTTAAGAAATTGAAACTGAGGCACTTAACTACTTTTTAGACTTATTTAATGGTAGTTGTTCTTCTTCTTTTCCCAATTTTCAACCAACTGCAACAATTAATGAACAAGGAAAGAACTTCTTATTGAAAGATGTATCTCTTTCAAAAATTCGAGAAGCTTTATTTTCTATAAAAGATGACACCAGCCTAGGCCCTGATGGATTAAATTATAAATTTATGAAAGTACATTGGGAAGAGCTTAAAGTTGATCTTATTTCTGTTATATCTGATATTTTCAGTTCTGGAAAGTTGCCTAAATCTATTAATCACGCAATTATTACTTTGATTCCTAAAAATGATAGGCCAACAGAAATCTCGCATTATAGACCAATTTCTTGTTGCAATGCATATTACAAAATCTTTGCTAAAGTCTTATGCAACAGATTGAAACATTTCGTGCCCTTTCTAATATTTGAGAATCAAAGTGCTTTCATTACAAATAGACATATTGATGATAATATATTGTTGGCTCATGAGTTATTAAGTGACTTCAAGAAGAGTGTAATGCCAAAATTATGTGTTAAGGTTGACCTTCAAAAGGCTTATGATAGGGTGAACAGAGAATTTATATGTCATATCATGTTTTTAATGAAGTTTCTTATTCACTTTATAAACCTGATATACGAATGTATGTCCTCGGCTACATTTTCAATCTTGATACAAGGTGTTCCAAAGGGCTTCATTACTTCTACTAGAGGGGTTCAGCAAGGGGATCCACTTTCACTATATCTTTTTGTAATTACCAGCAATATTTCACCTATCTAATGGATGAAGGTACATATGCAAAATGTTTTCATCCTAACAGTTCTGTTCAGCCTATCATTTCCCACCTCCTATATGTTGATGATGTAATGATTTTTGGGAAGTCCACTATTCAGAATGCTAATACTCTAAAGTTGGTCTTTCAAAAATTAAGTATCCATGCAGGGTTGCTTGTCAATGTTCCTAAAACTAAAGTTTTTTCAGTACTTCAGTGAGAAATTCAGAAAACATACTGAGTATTCTTAGATATGATCAGGGTATGCTGCCTATAAAATACTTGGGGTCCCTCTTTCATCTAATTACCGACATTACTCTGAATGTAGTTCGTTAATTCAGAGAGTTCAAAGTAATATTCAAGGATGAGAATCTAAACTATTTTCATTTGCAGGTAGGGAAGAATTAATAAATGACATTATAACTAAAATTATTTTGTATTGGTTATTCATCTACCAAATTTTTGAATTTACTTTGGATAAACTTAATTCTCTTTGTGATGATTTTTTTGGGGGAGTTCTACTTATAAAGTAGCTTGGAAATTTTTATGTAAACCCAAAGGAGAAGGTGGCATTAGTTTAAAGAATTTTTCAGAGCTTAAGAAAGCAGCATGTATTAAGCTTTTGTGGAAATTTTTAGAAGAAAAATCATTATGGAGAATATGGACCTATAACAGATATTGCAAAGACAAAAAATTTGGTCTTTAGCCATAGATAAAAATGCATCTTCGACGTGGAAAGCTTTGCTTAGACTTCGTACTAATTCAAGTAATTATTTAATAAAAGCATTGCAAAAGGAGAGGAAACTTATCTTTGGTATGACTCATGGATAAATTGTCAATGCCTAATTGATTTGTTGGGATATAATACATTGAATATGCTCGGAAATGCAAATCAGAAAGTCAGCTCTATCTTCAGAAATGAAGTACTGGATCCTAACATACATCCTGCAAACAGAGAATTTAGTAATGAAATCAGTTATGTTCAAATATATCCAAATAAATGTCATGATGCTTATAAATGGGGGAATGGTGGAAATTTCTCTTTTTACAAAGCTTGGGAATTAGTTCGAATTCATGAGGAGAAGGATACAACATTTGAGGTTATTTGGCACAAGAAAAACAGTAGAAAATGGCTTTCATTTCTTACTTGGCAATCATGGGAAGATTAAACACAAAAGACAGAGTAATTCGCTTGTGGGGCTTTTACAACAGCTATCTATCACATTTGGAAAGAGCGGAATTTGAGAACTTTTCAAGACAAAAGAACTCTTGCAACTTCAAAGTTAGCTCAGGTTGAAAGAGAGGTTATGTTTCTTGTTAGAAACAATGGGAGAAAAACAGTGAGAAGCTTGATGAATTCTATATTGCTGGATCGATGGGGGATTGATATTTTGGATACTGGATAGTTGTGGGAAGAAGTAGTAGATACTTGGCAAAGACATTTTGAATAATTGGGCCTGGTTGGGCTGTGTAAGTGAGGTCGGTTGTATTTGTTGTATTTCTTTTAGTTGGGTTTTATTGTTGTATTGATTTTGATAGTTTTTGTTCAAACTTTGTTGTACACCAAATCTATATGTGCTCTTTTCCCCCGTAAGGCCCCCATTTATATTAGGGGATTACAGGGTTTTAGCGAGGCATATAAAGGAGGTTTTATATTGGTATTAGCAATAAAAAGTACTAATTTTCAAAAATATATATACATACGTATCCATAGAGAAACCTACTAATTAAGTGAACGACACATGAAAGAAGTTGAGATGTCAATTTTTACACTTAGGAAATGGTTATGGAAATTTGAGGATTATAAACCCCATGAGTGGCAAATGTAGAGTGTACAACATACCTTGAAAGGAAAAAAAAAAAAAAAAAAAAGAGAGATTTTATGTGTTGATATTTGAAATTTTTGTATTTCAAATTAGTGGATTGGATGGACAGTAGAGCTTTGTAAATTGAGAAAGAGCAGGAAAGAGAAAATTAGATTGGTAATTTATATAGATTAGTGCTAAACGCATCACGTTACGAACATTTTTTGAACTCATTCTTCATTTTACCCAAACTTTATAAATTAAGTCTCTGTATTTCGAAAATCAACATAAAAACAAACGTAAAAATTTATCAAACTTCAAAATTTAATTCAACACATAATCATCATCGTATTCATACTTTAAAATTTCCAAAAAAAAAAATTAAAAAAAAAAAAAAGATGATTCAAAACCCAAAAAAAAATGCATGTTACAGAATTTTTTATGCAATTTTTTGTATAATTACTAACATTGCACTATTGCAGCAATTAACTCTAAAAATTGTTGAAATTCATGCAACCTATGCTTAATGAAAATAATTGATCTCCAGTAAATTGTAAATTGTAAATTGTTGCAAATGTTGCAACTAGTTGTAATATTTTCCTGTATTTTTATTTATTGGGGGAGGGGGGTATTAGGGGTATTATATTATTTTATTGTATTTATTTATTGTGCTGATATTTCAACGATTATTCATCTGCCTTTCAATTATATATTATGTGAATAAATGATGAAATATCAACAACAGATCACTAAAATTGCTGATATTCCAGCAACATTTTCCTTTGTTTGCATCTAGTGTTAAAAATGTGCTAGTATATCAGCGATTATTAATATGCCTTTCAACTAAATTCTGAATAAATAATTGTTGAAATATCAACATTTATTCACAAAAATTACTGATATTTAAAAGATTTTTTTTTTCCAGAATACTCCTCTGAATATTTGCAATTTGTTTATATAGCAGCGCAAAAAACATTAAAACACATTTCTCCAATAAAACAAGGGCATGTTTTACATTAAAACTTAGACAAGGAGCCGTTTTTTACATTAAGTTTCAAAACGAGAACGCCGCACAAATTTTCACTTATTTTTATTATTATTATTTTACTAAAGAAAAGATTGAAATCGAAAGGCATGGCTACGCTTGTGTCAGAAACTTTATTTTTGCTGCTTTGAGCGGCATTATGAATGCGGCATGTCAATTGCCGTTGAGGACCTGTAGCATGTGCGTACAAACATATTAAAAGCGGCTGTGTAAACGTTACATTGTTGGGCCTCATGGATTTCTCCATACTTAGGCTTCAACTACATGTATATTTTACGTTAAACGGAACCTCTGGCTATTCTTTAATTCATTTAATTCTTGAATTTCATCATAATATTAAATATAAAGTCACCTTTAACAAATGTATACGTGAGTGTACGCACAAACACATGCGTTACCATTTTCCCATCAAAATCCAGATTACCACCCCCCCCCCCCCCCCGGCGCAGGTTGCAAGGTTTGGGGGATTAGCTTCATCAAATAAATTGGCACTCAGTTACCAAGTTACCAGCAGTTCTCAGTAAAAATTATCAATTAACCATTTCATTATCAAGTTTCATCATATAAATTTAAGTATACATGTTTGTCTCAGAATACAAATACTCTTGAGCTTCAATCACCATATAAATTGGTTTATGTCATACATCACAAATTTATTATGCTATACCAACCATTGCTATTGCAATCCAATATTGTAAATGGCTTCAAACATTCATACCCTAAGATTCGGCTATCGGAAAAATTGATCCAATCTTATCTTGTCCTAGTCGGTAGCATTTAATATTGACATCATAAGGACCCATATAAATATGGTTATCTTCTCCACCGACGAAGTAACATAGCGTATAAAGTGCAATTTCAAACTCAGGACTGACACCTATAAAAGTGCTCGAAAGAGATTTCAAAACTCCATTCCATTCGAATTGAACTGTAAGCAACTGAGTTTCAGAGTCAGGCTGCATTTATAAACAAAAGAAACCATTAGTTTAGTGTTGCATCATAAAAACATCTAAAGTCACTCATATGTCCTGCCAGTTTCCAGTATATAGCTTTTGTTACCAGGAATTGGTATGGAAAAATCGTCTTGTCCTATAAGATAATGTGGAGTTTTCTGTACTTACACTTTCTCCACGCCTCCTTGGAAAAATATAGCCTTGGTAGTCTACATGCCCTTTAGCTTCTTCCAGATAAAACTACAAACATATAGTACAATATTTATTAATTATAAGAGATTTCAGAACTTGCATTCCGACTTTGACTGGATGCATACTTTTTACAAGTGTTAAAATTGCACATCTTTTTGATTGGTCAATGCATATGAAAAATTGTGATGGGTCATTTGTGTTTTTGGTATTAACCAATTAAAATGAGTGTTATTCCAAGTTTTTAGCAACTCTGAAAAGGATATAAAATTGCAGCCTTCGGTTTTCGCAGATTAGATGTATTCCATGTTAATTAATCTCCATTGTATCGGAGCGCTTAGAACAAACATTTGGCTTTCAAGTATAAACAGCCAGTACATCATATGATGATGTCATAGAGACCAAAAATTTAAAACATGAAAGTGTATACCATGCGTCCTTTTGCTTCTGAGGTGAAAGCGGAAATCTCAAAACGTAGACATTAAAAAAAAAAAAAATATGGGGTTATTATTGCTTTGTTATCAACTATCATCCATTTCTAATTAATAAATAAAAGTTAATAAATTAATTGTATAAAATTGTAAATAAATAACAATAAATGCTATCTTTAAAGAGTTTAATCATGTTCATTCAAAGAAGCATAGGTAAATTAAACTATAAATAAATAGAACTTAAGCACTTGATAATATATATAAATGTTTTAATCCTTCGAAGAATTCATATTCACTTATTCAGTTTCAGCTCTGCAATAATATATTTTCGTTTTTTTTTCCTTCCTCCCTATATGGTCTTCAATATTTTTCTAAAATTTTCAAAATGTATTTAACAGATTCTAGTGGAAACAATCTCAATTTCAAGCACTAGTAGAAAATCATATAAGTTATTATTTTATTTTTTCTTCAACCAGTTTAAAATAGATCCGAAATATCTATTTGGAGGTTCAGTGGTGACAAATCAAACTAATACTTTAAATGGAAACTGAGAAAAACAGTAATGTAGCCTCAGTCGTTGTTTCAAAAACAATCTCACTTAATCATGTCAATATTAAAAGGGATTATTTTTTTGAAAAAAACACCAAAATTAAATTTTCTTAAGGTTTCATTTAAAAAAACTAACTTAATCATGTCGAGTATTCAGGTTTGTTTTTTAAAACAATGGTAGTGACCATCAGTCACTTATTGAGAAGCATACATATATGAGTCATTTTTTCATATCAGTGCACTGCTTCAATCCCAACATCTATGTATTTTGATGATGATGTGCTATTTTTTCTTGTTATAGATTAAATTAGGAACTCAATCAATTTCGTCATAAAGTTGCCTAAAATCGATGACCTTTTGAGGATTTCATGGAAAAAAAAAAAATCTCTTCTGTTAATGCAAGCTACCACATTAAACAAATGTTAGCACATTGCAAACGAACAAATGCCATATCAACTGAAGAAGAAGAAAAGGATTGAGAAAGCGCTCCGAAATATAGAAGTAACTTTTTCTAGTGAACGTTACAGAAGTTGAAGGATAGTGAAAAACCTTTCCTTTTCTATATGTTGATGCTGTAACAACATCCCATTATCAGTAACTCAGCAATAACAATAGTGACATAACACTTCCTTCCTCTTGTAAAATTTGTTTTAATAAAAAGTTTACACCTTCACCGAAGTCGATAGTCTGATATATAAAATTAAAATTAAAATAAAAACATATCTATGTTGTACTTAGTTATTGAACCAGATACAGCGGAGCTATAGCATATATAATATACGAGCGTAACGGTGATCGTGGCACGTGCTTCGAGCGTGGATGGTTATTGACCTATTATTCAAGGGCCAGCGCGCATACATAAATGAAGTTTTCAAAAGAAAGAAGAAATCAACCGCACAGATCCTATTTTTATGGGAATGTTTTTTAATTAAATAAAGGGCAATTTTGGCACTTCACGGTCGGACCAAAAATGTGTTTCCAAGAGAATTACTAATAAAGATTTAGTGGACTTATTGAATCAGATGAATGCACCATGTAAGTCCCAATATAAAAATTATTTTATGATGGTGTACATAATTTTCCTTATTCAGGTTCAGACTAGGAAGAAGCTACTCTACATACTCATAAAGTTGCCTAAAATTTATGACCTTTGTGGATTTCATGAAAGATAATTTTCCTTTTCAGTTAATGCTAACTACTACATTAACAAAAATTTGCACACACATTCCGAAGCAAACAATTGTCATATTTAAAAAATTATAAAAGCAGCAAAAGAATTTTTGTAAATGCTGAACATATAAGAAAGAATATGACAATAACCTACACTGTCTGTACTGAAATGCTCACAAGTACTGGCATGATCATGAAAACTTGTCCTATCTCATTTTTCTTTTCTTTTTCTTTTCTGGATATTGTTACGACGCCCCATCATCGGTAGCACAAGTGCACAACATAAAATACTGAGATAGTACTTACTACCCTCCAGAAAACATTGTTTTAGAAGAGAACTGTACTTCACTGAAGTAGATAGTTTCAACATTCATCGATACAATATTTTGTATATGCATATGTGTATACATACATACATACATATATATTCATATATATACATATATATATATATGTGTGTGTGTGTGTGTGTTAATACGCAATTTTTGACAAAACCCCAGTGCTAATATGAGACTTGACCCATTATATTAATTCTTCAGATTAATCTCCGAACCAAAAATCCAGTATCTTCTTTTTTTCACTAAGTTAGCTTGATTTCTATATGTACTGCTACAAAATTAGAAATATAAAGGAGGTAAGTCTATTAAAATGTACAATAAGGTTATTGCTAATATCCCATTAGTATACGGAAGGCAATGCAAAAATAAATAAAAGCCAAAAACATGTTACCTGAATCCAATTGTGGAATCCTGAAACCTCATTTTCACCACGATTCTTGATTTCTCCAACGAAAACATGCTCAAAAGCAGAGGAACAACTACGTCCACCACCCCTTCCATGGAGATCAAACCACAAGCTTATCATCATCTTCTTAAACTCTTCATTGCTCTCGGATACAAAGCCTTTCTTACAAAGATACCTGTGAAGGTATCTAATTGGAGCTGTCCTACTTATTTCCTCGATGAATGCAACTTCTTCATGCTTCTCTTCAGAAGTGACCACTTCTTTGCTCCCTTGATTTGGATTGTAGTTATCCAAAAGACAACAAAATCTACCGTATGTAGCTCTATTAAACACGTCATTAGCAACCCAGCTAAACAGACAGTTTGATGCCATATCTTGCGGCTGATAGACCTTTTTACCTTCACCGCAGTCGATTTCATAGTCTTTACCAGGAGTTAAGCGGTTTGAATCAAGTTCCCAAAGCTTGTTGCATGCCTTGGCCAAATCATAAAGCTCGTCCCTTGTTGGATCTACATCCGCGTTTTCCTGAACATGGCTTTTGTATTCTTGTTCGCTGGGTGGTCTCTTATAGCTCTGTCGGTTATTTAATTGAACCTGATTTTGAAATAATAAGGACATTTAGAGCCCAAGTGGTGACATCTTCTATTATAATTGTTTTTAGATATAGTAAAAAGTGGAAAGTAACGGTATGAACACATAGGAAGAAAGAATTATGATGCACTAGTAAGGAGAAGATTATATCTATATAGAAGGAAAGAAGGGGAAAATAGTACTAAAACGCTTTTGTTTTACTATTTTATTGTTTTTTTTTAGATTTAACCAAGTATATGTCTCAAGATAGAGCTTTATGGAAAATGAGAATTTATATGGCTGGTCTCATTCGGTTGGGAAAGATGCAAGGATACTATAATCATAAATTGAATAGTAAAAAGTAAAATGTTTGAACAGATAAGTTGAACTTTTGATAAAATTTAGTTCTAAAAAATAAAAATAAATGATAACTTGTGACTTATCCTTCTAAGTAGGTTTTTCTCCTCTTTATAAGCTGCTCAAAATTCACATACAAACATAAACAAATAAGGTTGAACAATTACTGGTTAAATCAAATAAACCAACCAAACCAATTAAGTTTGGTTTGGTTTTTCTAGTTAGTTGGTTGGTTTTGATTTTTCTAGTTAATTGGTTGGTTTTTGTTTTCAAATTATTTTGGTTCATTGGTTGGTTTTGATTTTTAATATTTAAAAACCAAACCAACCAAATATAAAAATTAACTTATTTTAAGGCCAAAAAATTACCACTAACAATACTATTATTCATAAATTTTAATTTTTTTCAATTGATATTAATATTTTTTGAAAATAAGTCCGTTTTTGAAAAGTAGTTGCATTATATGTACTTAATTAATTGTTTTAATCTTATATTATCTGTACACCTAAATGATTAGATTAATTTAAGGTAAACCAAATAAACCAACCAAACCAAACAAAATATAATCGGTTTAGTTGGTTTCAGTTTTTAATTTTTTTTTGGCTTGGTTTATGATTTTTGAATGGTTATTTTGGTTTCAAAATTTTTGATTGGTTCAAACCGAATCAACCATTTGCTCACCCCTAAAACAAATAACAAATAACTATTTTGACTACTGATAAGTCTTTCTTACTTGGGTCATATTGATAACAAAGGGAACACTTAACAAGTAAATTTTTATAAGTATTGATACAAATCTTAACTCGTCGTGAGCACTACATAAATTTAGTTGCGTATTAACAGATACATCTACAATAGCAAACCAATGGAAGGAAATGACTGGATATCATACTGACAACAGTTGGGAGCATACTTATTAATGGTGCATGGCGCAAAAAGACAGCATCGTGGAGCCTTGGCGCTTCAAATGACGTATACATTTTCAATGTACTGCGCACGTCCAGAATTTATTTTGATAAATTATATATATATATATATATATAACAATTAACTTATAAAATTTAATATAATTTATATTTTCTACTAAAACATATATGTAACAAGGACTCTTTATACTTTGTAAAAATTATCATTTAATGTAATATCATAAACATATAATTTCAAATACAGTAGTCTTAAAAGTCAAAATCCAGGTTAATAATACATATTATTGATAAACTGGAAATTTAAATTTGATTAAGCAGATACATTTTCTGAAATAATATCTACATCATCAGATTCATTAGCTTTGTCATTTTCTTCTTTTGTATCATCTCGATTAACAATTTGTTGGAGCGACCGTAACATGTGCAGACAGTTCGAACTTGGTTGGAGATCAATTTGCAAAAACATTGTTTGATGCAACAACAATTAGAACAGATAGTTCAAATTTATTTGAAATTCATTTGGAGAATGCGACCATTCGAGATAACTTGTTCGATGCAAGGGTAATAATTAGATGCATCGGGTTGGATCTAGACCCGACCCAACGGTTCTCGGTTCTAGTCGGGTTGGGTTTTGTCCAGTCTAACTTGTATATTTCAAAATCTTAACCCAACCTGAAATTTGATTTGGTTCCAGTCTGATTGGACAATAACACTGGCAATGCATATATTTTCTAGCTTTTTATTTAATTTTCCAAATCAAATATGTTTTCATGTTATTTTTTCATCAACTATATCAGACCGGGGACCATTGGGTTCAAGTCGTGTTCGGACCAATTTGATTCAGTTTCGAATAAGGCTGTTATGGTAATGGTTACCGTAACCGTTTGGCAAATACCGTTACCATATCATCTTTACTGGTAAGTCAGAACTGTTTACCGCTACCATTACCGATTAACTGGTATACCGAAAACTGGTATACCGATAATCTAGTAACTGTTATAATGGTAATGGTAAATTACCGTTTGTCCATACAAGTTTGTATCTTGATATGTTTTTTGTACATAGTGCATCTTTATTATACTATATATGTAGTGTTAGTTAATAAAAAAATATAAATGAGAAGGAAAATAAGTGTACTTGAAATTATTTAATCTTATTGTTAAACTAAATTTAATCATTTATTTGGTTTTAAATGCATGCAATAAAGCATATCAGATGGATATACATATATTTTAAAGTGACTAGTAAAACTACCGTTACCGTTGGTATTGAAGAAACGTTACCGGTAATTTAACGTTAAAAGTGGTAAATTTACCGTTACCATAACGATTTAACTGGTATACCCAATTTCAATTAAAAATCGTTACCGATTGACTGGTATCGGTATAGGAACGGTAAATTTATCATTACCACAACAACCATAGTTTCGAAAGTCTCAATTCTAATTCTCCCTCGTAACTTGGCACGACAGTAATATAAGTAATAGTTCATAGTTTGTTGGACACTAGTTTGAAGTACAATCGTATCATTGCATTAAAAAAATATAATTCGTACAACCATTGTTTGATATTAGTTTGCACTTTGAAAAATGCATATATATAAAACTAAAAATGAAAAAATGAAAAGGCACGTCATATGTGCAACGCATGTCATTTGCGCCGTAAGCACCATTTTGAATCTTTCTATGTGCGCCGTGCCATACGAAATAAAGGCATAAATGATGAGTTGGGTCGTGCCGCGCCTTTCATAACTAGGGTTGAGAGCAAATTCAAGTCTCACATCTATGGTGAAATTGATTGAAAAAAGTGACACTGCATGCATGGTAGTTTGAGAAGTTAAAGTTACTTAATAATGGGAATATGATCTTGATGGCTATGAACTAAAAATAGGAGTTTAAAAAAAACTAACAAAAAGAACAATAATCAACACATGGTAACATATCATATATGGCAATTCAAGAAATTTATACTGCTTAATGATGGAAAATAGGATATGCAAATAAAGTAATCAATGCAACTCTAATCAATTTTTGGTGGTATGTGATACTTTGAGAAATTTTAATAACTTCACAAATGTGAATATAGTTATTTCATGCCAAGAGAAAACAGTCATACTACTAAATACATGGATCACCTACATCTATAACTAATTACAATTATGTAATAAATTATTGCACAAATTAAAATATATTAGCATAGATAGCAACTACCAGTAAACAGGTAATAACAAAGTCGCATTTGCAGTCCAAATATATGCAAAAAATAGTTATGTAGTAATAGCAACTTCAGCTATGCACATGACATGCACGACGTGAATAAACTTGAAAAATGGATCTGTGATTTCTGTACTAAACAAAAATGGTGTATAGCCGATGAAAAACAAGACCATATGAATGACCTGTATTAAACTGTATGGGATGTGATATGCACACTTAACTTTATATAGTGGCTGTAGCAGCTAATACTGAAATTCAAGTTTATCTTCAAAAAATAAGCACACTCATCCGGATATATACAAGTCACAATGTGGCAGATATAGATATTTCGCTATTTTATCCTTAATACAAATTTGATGGAAGTAATGTTTACTTGATCATCTAATATCAAACTTTATAGCATCACCAAACATACTTACACAAATAGTCATTGTATAAAAACCAAACCTTGTGTTGTTTTCCAGATGAATGATGCTGCTTCTTATTCTCGACAGTCTCCCAGCCTTCATCATTCCTCATTTCTTCAGTCTCTTCCTATACAACACATTCAAAGAATTCAAAACGTTAGCACAATACAAAACAGTAAAGTAATGTTTTTCTTAAAGTTCAAGTAAACTAACATTTGGTTGTCTCCTATATGACTGCTTTTGCTTCTTATCATTACCAACTGTTTCCCAATTATCATCATTTCTTCCTTTATTTTCTTCCTTCAAAATCCACACAATACAAACTCGTCATTTAAAAAAAAAAAAAAAAAAAAAAATGAAGTTGGCTGCTTTCAAACGAAATCGAATGAAAAAACAAGTCTACCTTTCTTGTACCCAAGTGACTAGAGTAGCTATTAGTCTTTTTCTCGTATTCATTTTCTTCTTCATCTTCGTCTTTTCCCTTCGAAACAACCTAACAAGAAACCCAAAATTTTGGAAGATCGGCAAAGATTACATTTTTATAGATTACATTTTTATAGATAGGAAAGTGAAAATACCTCAGCCCAAGTGGATCTAGAACGCACTACATTAGTGATGGGATAGTCTTCATCGTTGTCTTGTTTATCTTCATTCCTGTTTAAAGATACATTGGTCAAGCCGTGAACAAGATCATCCATTTGAAATAGTTGAAGCTTGTTTGGATCTGAGAAAGCAGTGAAGCGACCAGTTGAAATGTACAAAGGGAGACGTATGATTGTGGAGTATTTTGTAAAATAATTTCGTATATATTTTCGGAGGATTGTCAATGACACCGCTGATTCGGCCAAGGGATGTCATTTTGTTAAGGGCAAACCGACGTTAGAAAATTTGTTAAGGGGCAACATCAGGTAAACTTTTACGGGACAAAAATAACCCTGTAAAAACGGTAAGAGTATACCGTTTTTATTTAATAAAAATGATTTCATTAGACCATTTTTTCTATTTCTATAAGAAACTTTAACAAACAACGAAAACGGTAAGAGTATACCGTTTTCAGTTTAAGGGTATTTTGGTCTTATTATTTCGTATTGTTAAGGGGTGTCTAGCCTGTAGCGTTCGCCCCTTAACAAAAATTGAAAAAGCCACTTTCGTGACACCCCTTAACCAAAAAAAGGGTGTCATTAACAATCCCCTATTTTCGGTGTACACCAGAATCCACAGCATCCAGAGTGTTTCAACACGAGTTTGATAGTGCGTTCAAACTTCGGTGTTGTCTCTTGCGACAAACAAAAACCGAACATTAAATAACGGAAATTGCTTTCTTTTTTTTAAAGCAAAAGAAATATATATATATATAGAAATAAACTTTTCTCCAACGGCTCACAAAAACAGATTTCGGCAAGCGAAGCCGTGCGCATACAAAAGACATAAAGAAAAAGGTAAACGCAAATACAGACAATACGAATAAGGAAAGACCCCAAGCCAATGCCAGGATGGAGCATCCGCCGTAGCCAACTGAGCTGCAAAGCAGACCTAATCTCCTCCAAGTGGGGTAAGGTCCAGTACAAAGGGCAAGACCTCCAACTGAAACATGGAGAGATGGACTAGTAGATGATGAAGGACCATCAACCACCCTCCAACTCTACCAAGATCTAGTGTCGCTCCTGCATCACTGTGGAACCTTGATATCCAACTGAAACTCCCGTCAAAGCAAAACCAGCACCTAAATATGCGACCTCTCTGATCCTAGAAGAGGACAAGGATCCCACAAGCTTGGGTGGAGAGTGCTGGTAGAGAAGCTCAAACAAATCCAAGATCTCGAATAGCTATCAAAGCCTCAACTGATCCAGCAGTCTGACCAAGGGGGTAGAGAATCAACCCGCACGTAGCACCAATAGATCCTGCCCAGCAACCTGTACACCAAGACCTAAACAACTAGCAAGCAGTTAGCGTTGAAATATCAAAGTTAACAGCCAACCTCCTAGACCAGGAACCTACCACACCTCTGAACGATCTTCCCGAAACTCTAGGAAAACATCGTTCCTAATTTTCCGGATGATGGTCGGAGGGTCCATAGCCTCTTCGTCAATGATTGCCTTATTCCGCGCGCACCAGATGTGCCAACAAATCAAATAAGGAATCAAACGAAAGAGGCTTGCACGAAGACTTTTTCCTGAGATGTTAGTCCACCAAAATCTCAAGAATTCATCAAAAGAGTTAGCATTACAACGACAACCTAGCAGGTTCTCGAAATAATTCCAAATAGGCCTGGCACAAACCCCAGAAATCAACAAATGAGAGGAGGTTTCGGTGTTGCCAACTATGCAGTACCTGCATCTGGAAACGAGCAGGATACCGATTCTTTGAATATTCTCATCCAGTGGCAAACCATTATGCATGGTTTTCCACATAAATAGAGACACCTTTAGTGGAATACGAACATTCCAAATAAAAGAGAAAAGAGGAAGCTCAAGCGTTGGATTCCGCATAGAATTCAGTCGAAAGAGAGAAGGGATTGTCGTCCTAAGAGGTACCCCCACCATGATCATTTGATAAGGCCTTCACGGATTGCATCCGTTTCCACGTCTCACTAGCGTAGGACGGGATACTAGAGTAATGCGTACTTGACAACCTTTGGTAATTGGCGTGAAGGAATGTAGTCCAAAGGGAGTTGTTCGATTCAAACCTCACCCAAAGTTGCAAGAAAAGGCCACACAGACGTCATGAGTGTTACGGAGGCTCAGGCCTCCATCACTTTTCGGATGACAGATAACGCTCCAGGAGATCCAATGGTGACGAATAGTAGCAAATATATGAGATCCCATGGAGTCTAGGACAGACTTAATGAGAACATGCCTACCAGCCTGAGAAAGTAGTGTAGCATTCCATTTAAGGATCTTCCCCCTAACTTTGTCAGTGATAGGATCAAAAGAGGCGTTGAGCTTCCTTCCTCGATATAAAACAATGCCCAGATAAGGAAGCGGAAGCGAGGCTTCCTTAAAAGCAGTATAAGACTCAATACAAGCAGCTCTTGCAGCCATAAGATCTTTTGCGGGAACGAAGCAGCTTATGGAAGAGTTAAAAAGTTGCCCCGAGCATCTCTCATACCACCGAATAAGGCCGAAGAGGCCTTAAAAAGACTGACGACTGCCATTAGTAAAAATGATGATGTCATCGGCAAAGGATAAGGAAGAGATAAGAGGGCATGCCCTAGGGATGTCGAATCTGTGTATCTGCCCAGCAATCATAAGGGAGTGCAAGCCCCGAATAAAAGCCTCAGCGGCAAGGACGAACAAGGTAGGGGAGAGGGGGTCTCCCTGACGAAGTCCTCTCCCGGACCTGAAAAAACTGGTGGCCATCCGTTGATGAGAACGGAAAACCAACAGTTGGATATAAGCCTCCAAACAACATCATAAGGGGCTCCAAAAAACCGAAAGCTCGAAGGATCTTGAAGATGAAGAACCAAGACATGCAATCATAAGCCTTAGCCATATCCAGCTTGACATCTACATTAGACCACGGACCTTCCTATCGATCCGGGAAATCAACTCCTGCATTAAAAGGACGTTACCGGTGATTGAACGTCCTTTTACAAACCCAGTCTGGGAGGAAGAGATAAGAAGCTCAAGAAGCGGAGCTAATCTGGAGGTTAGAACCTTCGAAATAACTTTGTTAGAGAAATTACATAAACTAAGGGCCTAAAATCAGAACAATAGGTAGGGTGGTCACATTTTGGGATGAGGATCAGGTTGGCTGAAGTCCACCTCGTGGGTAGATCTTCACTGGAAAAGAAGGAATGAATGGCAAGACAAAAGTCCCGTTGGATGATAGGCCAAACACTCCTGTAGAAAATCCTGTTGTAACCATCAGGCCCGGGCACACTGTCCTTGCTAAGAGCAAATACGCAAGCACATATTTCTTCTGATGTAGGAGGAGCGACAAGGTCCGAGCTATCCGACGGGAGAATCAACCGTGGAATGAAGGCAAGAAGGGAAGGATCAGACACTAAAATCGAAGAGTGCTGAGGAAAGACTAGAAGTGGGATAGAATAGTATCATTGACCTCTGCAGGAGAGGAGGTTAAAGATAAATCCGGGCGGAGAATCTGGGAAATGGGGAGACACCTATTCTTCTTACGAATAAAGGAGTGGAATAAACTAGAGTTCGAATCACCTTCAACAATCCATTTGATCCTGGCTTTTTGGCACAAATGGTCTTGCTCAATGCGAAGCTCAGACGAGTAGGCTAGTTGGGCAATCGCCCACGCCTCCTTATTAGTGGAAGAGGATGCGTCATCAAAAGTCGCTTCCACTAGAACAAGGGTTTCTTCAACAGCTCTGACGTGATCATAGATGTTCTTGAAAACAAGTTGATTCCACGCCTTAAGACAAGTCTTAAGACGCTTCAGCTTGCGAGAAAACACATCACGGGGGAACCGCTCAACGAAGAGATCCAAGATTCTTCCATAAGGCTGTGAAAGGAGTGATGAGATCTCCACATACTTTCAAACCTAAAGGAGGATAGACTGGGAAACGAAAGGGGGGTGCAAGAAAGAAACATAGGAGCGTGGTCAGAGAAGGACCGATGAAGGTGAGAGACGGAGTACGAGAAGGGCAGATCGAACCAACCTTCCGAAAAGAAGACCTTGTCAAGCCTTGAGAGGATCCGATTATGACCTTCTTGGTTGTTACACCAGGCGATAGCCGAACCGGTAAAGGACACTTCTGCAAGACCCGAGCTGATAATGAAAGTGTTGAAATCCGCTATCGCAAGGCGGTTAACAACAATTCCTCCTCGTTTCTCTGCTTGGCTAGCTACTACATTGAAGTCGCCACCCACCACCGATACAGAGTAACCTAAGTCAGAAAAGGAGAGGCAATCGGCCCAAAGGGCTTGCCTGTCTAACCTGTTGCATTTAGCATAAACACCGACAACAAGAAGGAAGAGGAGAAGGAGGAAGACGAACAAGCTACTAAAAGCAGCTGGTCCGAGTCGAACAGAGGCAGAACAACAAGATCTTTGAACCATAGGATCCAAATCTTGTCGAACACGTTGGCTTTGGCATCGCCAAAGCACAGTACAGACTTGGTCATCGCATCCGCTCCCATCATAGGTTCCGGAAGTGCTACCAACCAAACAGAATGCTTCATGACAATGCGTTTGAGTCTCGCCAGAGACTCTTCATTGCCAATACCACAAACATTTCGGAAAAGGAAGTTCACCGTTAAAAACCGGAAAGAAAACGGAAAAGCCAAAAAGGCGAGGGAGACTACACCCACCTCCAGCCTTAACTACAATAAAGAGTGTGTCGAGTAGATCTAATGATATGCTCGGACGCCGCTATAGAGCATGTGCGAATGGTGCGAGGGGTGTGCGGGTTCGGACCCCTACGACGCCTAAATGGACGACTAGTCGGTCCGGGCGAGCCAACAGCAGCAAATGAGGATAAGATGGGACAAGCAAGGAAAGAATTCTTAGTAAGACGAGATAGACGACCGTGAATGATCGCTATTTCTGCCTTACTAAGCAAAGGGTAAGAGAAAAGGGGGGTGACAGACAAGAGGACGACAGTAAAGTAGAAGGGACGAAACCTAGAAGAGAAGTGGATGAGGATGTGGAGTTGCCCGACAAAGCCAATACCAATCTTTGTAAGAACTGTACCGATGCCGAGTTGTCATGAGGTTTATTGTACAGACTAAAAGGTAGAGTTTTGAATCCAACAAACCAAACCCGACTCCAAAGACAAGTGAGGAGTGGCCAGGAAGAAAACGATAGCGTTCCAGTAGGGGTACATGTAGTTGCCATGTAGCGAGAAGCGGATGCGCTCGCTAAATGGTAACTACGCATGCCAAACCTAATGTATCGCGGATGGATAGGAAAGGACCCAAAAGCTGGCGAACAAGTGAAAGCATCTGATGAAACAGACACGAACAAACAACTGTCATGTCTTCCGTGTTCCAAAACAATCAAATCCCACCGAAGCACCACCGACCGAAGAAACCAACCAACTAGCCATCCCAACAAGGCTAAAATCCAACAAGCGCAAAGGCACCCCGCATGGGACGAATGCAGAAAAGAAAATACCGACAAAATCATACTGAGAAACCAGAAAGAGGCAACAACAAGAGGCGACCATCAACAATATAAAGATGGAGCGAAAAACCGCAGGAACCATCAACGGATAACACGACAAGGTGCTTAATCAGCACTGAAAAACCCCCAAAAATGCACACATGACAAGGCATGACCACAATCGAAAGAAGTGTAGTTGTGTCAGGGAGCTTGCACAAAGACGTGACAGAGCTCAATAAAACACAATCACAAGCACAATGCGCAAAAGAGCGCTCGGGAAGAGGGGAACTAGTGGAGCCGAAGTAATATAAAATGATCAAGCACATCCATCAATGAAAGAGAAGGGGGGATAAATGCCCATACAAACCATAGTGAACAAAATCACAAAAATCAAGCAAACATACCTTTCTGCCAATTTGGGCATCAAGATAGATGCTGTTATTGCCTACAAAAGCCATCCAACAAACAAAAGAATTTGCGCCTCCAATAAAAGGAGCAACATCAACACCCTCAAACAAGCCTAAGGAACCACTGACTCGCAACGTTGCCACGCCAGACGAGTGAACCTCTGGCTGCAAACGTCGTCCAGATTTCAAGTGCCTTCTCTTACGCCTTAAAGAAGAATAGCCCATCGAACCAGGGGAAACAGAGTTTCCACAAGCAAGATCAAAAGCATCGGAGGAAGGGGGAACTTCCACCACACAATCTGTAAATACCTCGTGCTCCAAAACAGAGAAGGCGTTGGACAAAACAAGGCCTGGAGCAGCCAGCTTGCTTGCCAAAACATTCTCCTCTGGAAACACAGAAGCACAAGAGAGAGACTATAAAGGAAGAAGTCGCACTCACCTGCCTCGCTTGACGAACAAGACGACGACCACGACACCGAATAAAAGGACCATGCAGATCTGAAACTGCATGAGCATAAGGCACTTCATCTACCACCGATGGATAGAAATTGGACGGGGTGATTAAATCCCCACTAATCACTAGTTCGAGGGGAGATGAATTTGCCAAAACCGGGTCCAAACACACTGCAATAAGCAATAGAACCAACATAAAAACCATGTTCAGCCACTAACGGAAATTGTATTAGGTGCCACGGACGAAGTACTTAAATTACGATTCTTAATTTTGAGAAAAACTCATTGTACACAAAATGATAACATAAATTTAAGCATAAAAATTTCAACTATTAGATCTCTCTAAATTTCACCTCCAATAAGCAAACTCAATTGTTTGGAATTTATGTATTTAATTTTGTGCTAAATTTTGTATTCCAATATTCGCTCCCTTAATTTAATTGATTTATAATTTACTAATTATTATTGTTATTATGTAATATGAGTTTAATACTTGCAAATAACGAAAAATTAATTACTCGATTTTCATTAAAACAAACTAATATATTTCAAACTAAACACTACAAAAAAGAACAAACTAAAACTATATACGATGATTGTGGAAATAGTCAATTGCTATGTCTTAAATCAATGTATCTCATTATCAAGCAATGTGTAACAAACCACATATATTTTATAATAATATATTTGAATATTTTATTTAAATATAACATCGTTAATAGAGTTATGTCCTAAAAGTCACTGTTTGCATATGGAAGAATTTGGACTCGAGACCACTTTCATTGAGTTTAAAATGCATTTTACGTGATTAAAAACTGTAAACATCGATATGTTTGGAATTAGTGCAAATTGGGACTTCGGGAAGAGCTATGTTTTGCAAACCTAACCCACTAAGCCATAAGTAGGCAACCCCCTCTCCTCCTTGCTTGATTCCAAATACTTACCAAAAACAAAAATGAAGAAAGGAAAGGGAAATTAAAATTCTCTAAGCCCTAACTTGATCTTAGGAGACTGATTCTTATTGAAATCAAGTGTAAATCCATAGAGAAGAGAGGTAAGCACAATCTCTATCTTCTCCAACTTAATTCCTCTTCAACTTGTGATATTTCCTAACCTAGTTCTTAGGAAACATTGTATAATTATGTGTAGATTGAAGATCTATATGCTATATTTGAAGAGATGTTGATCTAACTTGACTTTAGTTCATCTCCTCGCTCCCAACAATAAAAGTTGAGTTCTTGCGAACTCACATTTATGACTCAAACTTCTATGCTTGGCAAGTGTGCCCTTGGCACATATATAATTGTGTATGAATTGTGTGATTTGATTGTTTGTGTGTGAACTTTCCATTTTGTGAGTTTTGATTTCATTTCGATGATTTCTAGCGTAAATCTTTATGTGCATTTGTGTTGGTGTTATTGTATTGTTTCGGCAAGTCGTTGAAGCTTCATTTCCACTTGAATAATGTAATAAGACTTCTCCATTCGTCCGAAAACGGGTTTGATTCTCATTGCCTAAGCAACAGTGCTCATGTAATAAATCAGCCAGTTGAATCATTTCAGTCAGTCGGTTGACCTATAGATATGTTTATAAAAAAAGTGCACATCACATTTCAGCTGGCTGAATGGATTAAATTAGCCGGATGAATATCAATTCAACCGGCTGATTAAGTCATTCAACCATCTAAAGTTCAAGAAATAGAAATGAGTTTCTGGGAAACAGATTCAGCCGTCTGAATCTTTTTTTTTTTGCAGTTACCGGTGCAGACCACGGTCATTAGTCTATTTTGATCCAGATTTTATCCCTGGCAGAGTTTCGGGCCGTTTGCGCTTTTCCTCTAACTTTTTAGTTTCTTTAATCCACGTATTTCAACAACTCAGTTAGATAAACTTTTGATTTATTCATGGTGAACGAATTTATAATAGATATTCATGAGATTTGATTTACGTTATTAAAACCTGAATTTTGAGATCTGATATTACAATCAATATTTTACGAAATTTGCCACTTCAAACTATAAAGAGTTTTATATTATTAGTAGATAACAAATCTTTTACTAAAATGTTTTCTAATCCTACTTCATTATACGAAGTTATATTACAAATCATCTTTTAATCTGCTAGTATATATTTATATAAACATTTCCCTCGTTCGTATGAGAGATCCAATTAAACGCCTTAGTAAAAACAAGGACTATGAACCCTTGAGTTTGCTTCGACGGTTAATTCTTGGACTCGTTCGATTGAAAACTATGGCAATGACCGTTTTGTGTTTCTAGTGGAATATACAACTTGTTTATAAATATTTGAGTAGAGCAAGTGGTTATGGGACATGTAACTTAACTCTTATATTTACTAGCTTGGAGTAATTTACACTACACTTGATCAATTATGATCTTTTTGAGATTTAGACTAGATTTGTGTGACGTCTCTAAGTAGCGGAATTTATTCCACACTCCAAGGAACTTCAGTTCTGGTGGATCTTCGGATCATTTCGAGGAACTTCGGTTTTGGTGGATCTTCGGATCATTTTGACGATCTTCGGATCATTTCAAGGAACTTCGGTTATGGTGGATCTTCAGATCATTTATCTTCGGATCATTTTGGGGAACTTCGATTCATGGAGTTTTCAGACTCCCTTCTTGTGACGATCTTCATATCATTTTGATCTAGGACTGTATCGGTGTTTTGACATCGTGTTATCAATTTTATGGTTATTTAATAGTGGAAATCATTTCTTGTGAGTAGCTATATCATTTAGAATATGATATTCTTTTATAGCTCTGAAATTTCTTTAAGATATCGTATGGACATTCTTAGGGTTTCACATTTATTTGTGAACATTGTTTTTATTGGGTATATGTCATTATCTTCTTTTATCTCTATTTCTATTTTGACTTATTATGATAGTGCAGCTTGACTGATCCGTTTATTATTTATTTTCTTATAAATAATGCTTGGATCGGACCAAGGTATTACAGGTGCTTCTCATGACTTCTAGCGGGGAACAACTCTTGATTTTTGGCAACTACATTATTATTGTAGTAATTTTGGGTTATATGTATATGTGACATCTATGTATACATATTCTTTTGGCTAGAACATATATATCTATTCTTCTGTTTATAGCGGATCAAAAATAAGTACGACCACTCTCTTTGTGTACACATTAATGTGCTATATTCATATATGTTTCCGCCTTAGTGATGGGAATATTTGTGTCTAACTCTGATTATATTGTTATGTATTTTATATTGATTCCAAATTATATTTGGCTAATGTGTAGTGAATTTAAACTTGAATTAGATGTGCTGGATTACCTTATGAGGTTTAAAAAGTATAAACACATTATCTGACATGTTTAACACTCGTTCAAAACATTATATAGATAGTCGCTTCTTAACAGCTTTACTCTTCGGGTTAGTTGACATCATTACTTATGATGACCTTGGCCAATGCGGGTATAAAGGTGGGGCATCACATCTTGGTATTAGAGTCAAGTTCGGAACAATATAAGATATTATGGCGAGGATTGTTATCTTAAGTCTCTCTTAGGAAATTGTGTTTTAGGATTTAATTCGATTCTTAGGACCCGTCATATCCTATCTTATATTATGATCCTTTGTTTGACCAATCAAATTTATTTGAGTTCAATTTGAGTCTAACCTTTTTGCTCTTCTCTCTTTTAAAGGAGAAGAATTGTTTGGACTTCTCGCTATGGTGTTGGCTCTTCAAGCAATCCCTCTCAAGAGGGAGTATTTATGACCGCCCAACAACTCTTGGATCTCGTGACTAAGACGCATGCTGCTGGGGCTACTTTCGTACCTACCCGTCCTAAATCCGAGTTCGCACAAATATGTAGTGACTTCACCAAATTAGGGGAAAGCCGTTCAAAGGCTCCAAAAATGTTATTGAGGTCCAATCATGGTTAAGGACATGCGAGCATATGTTTACGCGTATGGCCCTTGTGGGGTTGCACTGAGTCCAAGTTGCTTATAGCATGCTCCAAGATGGAGCATTATATTGATATGAGCTCCTGATTTCCAAGACCTCGGAAGCGGAGAACATTTCTATGCGAGGTTTGAGATGAAATTTATTCCCAAAGGGATAAAGGTAACACTAGCCCAACGTTTTATCGAGCTCACACAAGTGGAATCCTCTTTTGTTGAATATGTGGCATCTTTCGAATCTTTATCAACATATGGGGTTGAATACATCAGCACACCCCAGAAGAAAAACCAGAGGTTCATTTCTAGATAAAATAAAAGCTTAAAGAATTATCTGCTTTTAAAGCTCGTGACTCTTTATGATGAGCTTGTGGATATCTCCCTCCATCTTAAGGAAGCCGTCAATGAGAGCGATAATGATGCGACGGTTACTAAGAAAGGAAGGAAGGGGAAACACAACCATGAATCCTAAGACTCCTACCTTAGGAAGAAAGGGAAGGAAGCAACTTCCACAGAATGTTTCTACTCGAGTTCGTGGAGAGTGCCACAAATGTGGTGCCAAAGACCACTATGCTACCAAGTGCCTTAGGCCTCTCTTTTGTCGCTATTGCAAAGACTCGGGTCATGTCTTGCTTTCATGCCCCAAAGCATAAGGATAAGTAGAAAGAAAACTAATCTATCAAGGTATCTTTCTCTTTATTTTTTTATGATTGTTGATTTCATTGATCATCCCATTTATGTTCTTTTGAATTGTGATTATTCACTTTCTTTATGTCGAAGGAACTTAGGAACACGGTGTTCTTAGATGTACAGGGAATTTGCTTTATATCTAAGTATGTCAATTTTCCAAACCTATGTTTTATGAAAATTCTTACATGCTTTGATTTTTTTTTAATCATATATCTTGTTATTACGATGTTTTAGCTCTCTTTGGGAAATGAGTGAGTATTTTTATTTGCAATGCTCGCTATGGTATATTTCTTGGTTGCAATAAGTGACTTGATTTGTTTTTCAATCGTATAAGAAAATTTTAATTGGGCGTCCTAGTAAAAGAAATGGTTTGAAACACTTGCATTTACATTGTCGATTAATTTATGGACTTAATTGATTGAAAAGTATATTTCCTTGAGTCAAATCTCTTTGCGGTGTGAAGCCATCACTTCGATGAGACGAAAATCTTAGTGAGGTGTGAAGCCACCTTATCTTCAGACAAGAATGCTTAGTGAGGTATGAAGCCACCATGTCTTCCGATGAAACACTTTGTCAAATCTCTTTGCGATGTGAAGCAACCATATCGGTGAGAGGAAAAGCTTAGTGAGGTGAGAAGCCACCTTTTCTTTAGACGGAACGATGCATTATGTATATCGTGTACATGCGCACTTGGTTGAAATAATTGGTTGTTTAGTTTAGGATAATTAGGCGTCAACGCCATGACTTAGTCATTGGTAAAGTTTCATGATAAAATTTCTTTTAAGAGGGAAGAATGTAACAACCCGAAATTTTGGCAATAGTTAATTTAGTTATTTAATTAGGCTCCGAAAATGGAATTTTCACAAACGATAGAATTTGACTATGAAACTTACACCATTGCATTCGTGACAAAATTTTGGTCTTACGTGTTGAATGGTTATATGCATGAATGACGGAAGCCTTGAATTACTAGGACTTAGTAGCTAGTTTCCTCTAATTCATATTAGGTTAGAATAAACAACCGTATAAGATATTAAGTGACCAATAGGTTCGCCTTGGGTATTAAGTGATCGAAAGGATTCACCCTTACATTACATTGGTAGTGAGGTCTTAGGTGGCTATATGTAAAACAAGTACCCTCCTTATGTGATAGCAAGAAGTTAGTTGCCCACCTATTAGTCTTTGGAAATGAGTTAATGGTTTAAAGGCTTGATATTTATGCATAAGTATTCTATCTCAGTATTGTGATATCGTTATGTTTACCTTAGGTTTAGTGGTTAGTCGTCGTGCATAAATCTCTATAAGGTTAGGTGAGAATTACTAGGCTTGTTAGACATGTTTTGTTTTTGACCAAATGGTATACATTTGTGTATTATAGGCAGTGTTATACACTTTCTACACTCACAGGGACTTGTTGTTCTGACCCTCACTCCTCATAATAACTCTCAGGTTTAGCTCGGGGAAGACGGGTCTTGGCAAGTGTTCAAGTTTGGTTTTTTGGTCCTTGTTCTCTCATGCTCATTATCAATGTGGTGGCATGCCTTAAGGTAGTCGCCTTAGTCGGTATTTGTTATCTTGTTTTGTTTCTACTATGAGTTAGTTTATTTTACTTCAATTATGTTCATGCCTATTAATTGTAGGTGCCAGATTTATACCCTCCATTCTTGGATGGGTTTGAGTTTTGGTATTTGTCAAAATTCGGGCTCAGAAAAGTGTGGCGTGTTACAGTTGTAGTGCTTTATTTAGTTATTCAGTGTATGTGAAATGGAATGGTCATCATATTCAGGATCAAAGCATTGTTACTCGATTAATTAAAGTGGATGCAAGAATCTAGTATAGATGAAAAATGAGTTATCACCATAGACATGATTAAGAGTAAGTATATGCTAGTGAGGGAGCAGCTTGTTATTTGACAGCTTTATAGTTATATAATAAACTGTATATTGTTGTTGCATGCGCTTGAATGAGCATTATTTATGGTTTCCCCTCGTAAGAGATTAATCATTCTTATTATAGATAAAGAATGAATCAGAACACAAGGAATGTTGTTAGGAACTTTTCTTCGAGAGTTAATAAAGGGATATGATAGGGCGTTGCCGCACCCGATTATTAGGCTATGTTTGACGTGATGATGACATAGATATTGAGGAGAGCCCAAACTACTCCTTGGTGGCTATAGAGGGTGGTGCTCCTGTGTAAATGCCTATGGTTGACTTTGCCGATCTTTGAAAGGATTACTCTACTTTAGGAGGGAAGTCATTCCTTAGGACAGAGTCGGCTATGGAGATTCAAGAGGGCGTAGATACCTGCTAGTGCATCTTCAAAGTAGAGGATGCCATAAAGAGGAAATTAGCTTCAAGACAACTTCAGATCCGAGCGTGAATTAGTAGAATGCTTCACCATTGAGATTAGTCTTTATGGGATCATTTCAAAACCAGATTCGAGGATAAGTTTGTTTAGAGACTCCAAAGTCTGTGCTATTGATTTGAAGCATGTTGATAAGAGTGTTTCAAAGTATGTGGCAGAATTCGAAGCCTTGTCTAATCATAGGATTTCTTCCATTGATACTCCCTTGAGAAAAAACGAGAAGTTCGTTGATTAACATGAAAATGTGTTTATTTTATGCTCTTATATCTTATCTTTTGTGGATAAATAAATATTATTTGGGTATTATTTTCTCACTTTTTACAGATATGCCGACTAAGCCACATGCAATTAGAAAAATAGAAAATAGAGATCAAAATGCTGTGTATTTGTATATAAAGACTTGCAGATGAAGATCTCACATCAAATTGATTTTTGGACAAGAAAATAATTGGTAGAAAGGATATGCATATCACAAATCAATGAAGAATTGTCAAGGAAGCAAAAGGAAAAGAGGAAAGGCCCAAATTTACTAGATTTAACTAAGGACAATTTGTGATTATATTAGGGTTTAGGTTGGCTATCTATCCTATAAATACCCATGTATTCTCATTATAAACTTCATCCAGGAATTGAGAGTTCATTCTTTTCTTTTCGATACTCCTCTTGGGCCTAGTAATTTTTTGTCGTCTATTCAATTAGATTTGGTAGAACATAGTTTACTGTTGCAATTTCCTTTTGTCGTTGGTGATTGAACGTCTGATTAGATTCAACGGTAATCCTAATTTTTATTTCTATTTTTTTTTTTGCAATTTTATTTTCAGTATTCTGTTTATTTTTCTATCATTGAATTTATTATAGATCCAATTAAATTTGAATCTGTAGTGAATTCAATTGCATTTTTAATTTGTTTCAATTGATAATTGGGTTTTGGTCGTCGATTCAATTAGATTTGTTTTGAACCAATTTGCAATTTCAGTTTTTATTGTTTTCATATCAAATCCTCTAATTTCGTCTAACTCGCCCATGAAATATATAAATAATAAATTTTAAGTTTCCTTCTAGTGTTCAACCTGAAGACTACACACCTGTGTGTTTGTAGTAATTTATAATAAATTTGTGTTTTCTATTCCATGGAAAAGTGTCAAGCAAGTTTTTGGCGCTGTTGCGTGGAGGCAACAATTAAGTTTTATTATTTATTTAATTTATGATTCGTATTAGTTTTTATTTTATTTTTTTCCTTTTGTTTTCTGTATACATAGAAGAAAAAAAATTCTTGATTAGCTGATTTGGAATTACTGACTGATACCATAATCTCTAAGACAAAAGAAAGAAAAAAACTTGCCAATTTTTTTATTTCTTTCCTTTCAACCTTCTTTCATGTTTTCAACTTCCTTTCATAATTTCAAATTTCTCAATCCTCTTTTCAACTATTTCCTTTTTATTACATTACTTTACCTTTTTAACAAATTCAAAAAAAAAAATCTTTCCAAATTTTCTTTCCTTGCTGCAAATTCCTCATCTTCAGCTGCCCTTTCATCTTGCCATACAAGTTTCTTCTCTACCCTTTCAG
Organism: Allium sativum; assembly: GCA_030737875.1. Taxonomy (NCBI): domain Eukaryota; kingdom Viridiplantae; phylum Streptophyta; class Magnoliopsida; order Asparagales; family Amaryllidaceae; genus Allium; species Allium sativum. The sequence goes on from CM060919.1 coordinate 53,245,717, forward strand.
TTCATACATCAATCACTCTCCAGCCAATCTACAACATGAGCTAACCACAAAAATTCGAAACCTCTCATCTGCCCCATAACATCCTCACATTCCTCACAATCCACTTCGCCCAATTTCAAACAATCTCCATCCACCGCAAGGCACAACTCAGTGCCAAACATAGTCAAACACTACATGTACAACTTTCACAACGCCCCCACCAACCTGTTCCCGACCATCCAACAACCCAGTCACAACAAAACCCTCCATCATCCTCCTGTCCTCAGCTTCCAACCTCATTACCACGCCACATCACACGAACTACAACCATCCCTCATCATCTTCAAACTCTCTACATAGCTTCAACTTCCTCGACAAACAAGCTCACATTTTTTTCCTCTTTACAACCTCCTACACTGCCCTTTCTCTACCTCCTCAAGTTTTATAGCCAACATACCTCATCTGATCAAACCATACAAGCACCAACCCTATCGCGAAGTTCAAAAGCTAAACCGAGCTCACCAATTTCCAGAACCTCAAACCCACATCGCACAACATCACAATCTTCCTACCACAATCACCTTTTGACCATCATCAAAACAACACCCAACGTCAAAAACATCCATCACCTGATTTACAATTCCCCAGCGTCCTCCCCTAATTTCTGAAAACTCACATATCCATCTACCAAACCACAACAAAGCCTCCTACCATAACCAACGAGCCAATCCCCAAAAATGACCACCTACCCCAACAAATTCGCTCCACTGCAATCTGACAGAGTCTCATCAACCTAAAAACCGAACCACCTATTTCGAAGAACATGCAAACAACAGTACCTCCAGTTTTCTCCACAATTGAAATCGCACTTCAAACCCTCCAATCACCAAATTCCAAACCCCAATTCATCGCGCTAATCGCCCCTCGAATCAGCAAAACCCATCTTCACCACGATTCGAAAAACCTGTGACTTCGAATACCTCTTCAACCAAAAATCCACATCGAGACTTGAACAATTATGGCATCCACAATCCAAACCAATCGCACAAACCCTATCAAACACCCCTTTCCGCGAAACTCTTCATCGACCTCGATACTAACATCTGAATTTTCGGAACCCCGATTGGAACCCAGACCGTGAATACCCATTTGATTTTGATTTTCAGTGCGTTTATTTATGGAATTTTATAGGTGGCAAGTCATTTCGTTTTGAGGGTATTTGGACCCTTTGTTTTCCAGCAAGGGTCTGAGTAAAAATTAGGGTTTTGAGTGCGTTCCTTTTATATTTGAGTGTGTGGTTTTTAATTAAGCATTGCTTTCCTTTAGGTCTCAGTTAGTATGCATGTGGCATGTCTGGATTTTAAGCATTTTCTTTCTTTGGAGAAATAATATTTGGGGTATTTGTTTCCTTTTAGGTTGTTGTGTTCATATGTGTTATTCAGAAAGGTTTATTGATATTGAGGCAACGTAGTTGTGAAATTTTTAGTTTGTTGCTTGAATTGCTTGTTTGTTTTTTTATTTTTTTCTCCTTTGCCTTATATTTTCTAATTACTTTTCTTTTTCAAAAAAATACAAAAAATCAAAAATTAAAGAGAGAAAGAATTCAAACAACGAACAGAGATTTCAAAGGTCAACCGATTTGTAAATAGGTGGAGTTGAATTATTAACATCATTCAATTGCTCTAGTAGGACAACCATACCACCACAGTAAAAATTTAAACGCTATAAGTGCTGCATTTGCTAAAAAAAATAGAAACTGCTTATAAAAAATTTCTACAGCTGCAGCGGCTTGCTTGTACAATTTTTTTTAATTTCTGCAGTTATTCTTGTCTGATTGTTATATTATTGAAATTTCTGAATAGATTTGGTGAGGAATGAATTTCCATAACTAATCGCTCTCTTCTATTTTCAATTATAAAACTTGATTTAATTTGCAAAATAATTAACTAAAGAGTGTATTAATGAAATTGATTCTCTCAAGGGTTTGATCATGAATATATATTAGTTCAATTTATTGAACTTCTAACAAAAGAGGTTGCATACGACCCGTAAAACATTGGTCGTATCCTTTAATATTTATACTATACGTGAACAACCATAAGACCCTCTTTCCCTTCAAATCAGGATTATCAACTAATAAGATATACTTGAGTATGTTATATATTTTGTAATAACAGCTACTTGGGTCAACCTTAAGGTCTGGATTTTCTACATTTGATAACGATGAGTGAAAAAGTGTTAGCCACCATAATTCTCCTAGGGGTTCTCGAATAAACCAAAAATTTCCAAATGATATGGATTATAATCGAATAAATCAAAACTTTCAAAATCTCAATTTCGGAATGGATAGACCCTTATCCCTTCGAGATCATTGTTACCTTACTAAGATTGTTCAACCTTATGTTATTGTATTTCCCCCAGTTGAAGGAAATTTTGAGCTTAAACAATCTTTCATTCAAGGGGTACCAAAATTTACCAGTTCTGGAAATGCATACGAATTTTTAAGTGAATTTGAAATGTACGCATACACAACTAAAATGCAACAATTATCCAACGAATCAATCAAGCTAAAGCTAATTCCATTCGCATTACTTAAAAGATCTAAATGATGGCTAAATTCTCTTCCAAAACATTCCATAAGAAGTTAGGATGAATTTGTCACTGTATTCTAAAAGAAGTTTTTCCCTTTCCATAAAACTCTAAAAATCCAAACTGAAATAAATCGACTTAGTTAAAAAGAGGGGGGAACTTTTTCAAAATACTTTGTGAGATTTGTCCAACTTCTGTATAGTTGTCCTCATCATGCAATTCCAAAATATAACTTATGTCAAATTTCATATAAAGGGCTAAACTTCAAACTAGAACACAACTAGAATCAATGTGTAGAGGAGAATTTATGTCTAAGACAACTGATGAAGCTTGGGAATTCTTAGAGGATTATTTTGAAAAGGACATGCAATGAGAGTCAATTCACGTTCCTATCCATGCTTCTACTAGAAGAGTGCATGTTATGGATCCAGTTTATATTCCTTTAGAAACTTAATCTCCACAAATCATAGAAGGAAAGCCCCATTATTACGTTCAAGATCAAGCCAATGTCATAGCTCAAAATAATCCTTATTCATCCACGTATAACCCTAGTTGGAAGAATAATCTAAATTTCTCGTGGTCTAATCCCAATGATGTTGCGAATCAATCTCATATGATACCGAATTCGAATTACCAATCTCCATTTTCTTTTAGTCCTCAAACTTCTCGAGTTTCTCCTCTGTCTAAGTCTTCGAGTCAACCATATAGGCATTCTAACTTTCAATCAACAATTCAATCACCTCAATCTTCTCAAGAAATTGTTCGATCAGAGAAACAAATAAACGATCAACATGCTAAACTCGAACAAATGATGAATATGATGAAGAATTAATTAAAACTAATTAGAAAGGAAAATTTCCTACCCAACCCAAGGTGAATCCAAAGCATAATTCTCGTACTGTGAATCCTTGTGAGGACGGAAATAGTTCAATTAACGCTGTCAGCGCCCTTAAGTTCAGACAATCGATTTACAACAATGTTAGAAATCCATACAATCCTTCAATTTCAACTCCTATCCAAATGCTTAACACTCTTCCGATGGCAACCAAGGTTAAGTCTTTTGAACCTTTCTAATCTCCATCTTCTTCAAATGTTCGCAATCCTAACAATTCATCTTCTACACCCTTACCTCCTTCACTTCCCATATCGAAACCTTCTTCTTTGCATGATCAAAATTCTGAAAGAGTCCATAAACCAGTAACTCCATATCCTCATAGAATTAACAATAAGAAGAAGGATGCAAATTTCGAAAAAAAATCAAATTTCAAAAAAAAAATCTTGAAATCTTCAAACAAGTTCATGTCAATATTCCACTCTTAGACACCGTCAAACAAATTCCACAATGTCAAGTGTCTCAAAGAACCATGCACCCAAAAACAAGCCATTAATGTTCCTAAAACCGCCTTCTTGACTAGGAATCCTAGCTCTGTTTTCTCAAATCCTTCACCAATCAAGTATAAAGACCCCGGTTGCTCTACAATCGATTGTAAAATACTCATATCAGCCATGCCCTACTTGATCTTGGTGTAAGTGTCAATCATCTTCCTTACACTGTTTATCGACAACTTGGAGTAGGGGAATTGAAACCCGAACATCATGATTCAACTAGCCGATCGATCTGCTAAAAATCGTTGGGTGTAATTGAAGACATTTTGATACAAATTGAACAATTCTATTTCCCTGTGGATTTCATAGTTCGAGAAACCGAGCTTTTTTCGAATCCAAATAATCGGGTTCCATTGATACTAGGTCGTCCCTTCTTAGCTACATCAAATGCCATTATTAATTTGTTGGATCGGCCTACTTCGACTATTATTTGGGCACTTAACCATTGAATTGAATATTTTTCATCAACTTAAAGAGATCGAAATAGGAGAAGTCGACATAATAGAAACAGTTTTAGATGACACGACTGATTTATCTCCTCAGAAAACTTCACTTTCCTCAATAGACGTATCCACTATGTCTTTTGAAGAATCATTCGAAGATGGGCTTAAATATTAAATGACGAATTGGGAGTATGTCTCGAAGATAATCTTTGTTCCACACCATCGGATGAAATTATTGTTAAAAGCTCAACTTTATGGGATTATGATAATCTTCAATTGTATAATATAAATCATTAGCACGAAAAAAATTCATAGGAAGGATTTTCATTTCAAAATTCACTGGCATGCCTGTTGCACCTCACAAATCTGATAAGAAATCATCATGCATCATTTTCGATAGAGGCAAGTGTGGGGGGAAAAGGAAATTTCATTCTTCACAAAACATTCATTATCATTATAGATTTCATTTTTCATATGATTTTCACACACACATAGTGGTTAAACTTCATTTCATTTTACAAATAATTTTGCATCTCATCCATCTTTGGGTGTTATCTTTCAAATTTAGGAAACGTGTTTACAGTGTTTACACTCTTTTAACCAAATGTGGGGGAAGTCTTTATTACATCCTTTTTCTTTTTTCTTTAATATGTTTTCTTTTCATTTTCATGCATTTCGATAGGACCATCATACATTTTAGGTCGTAATAACATACCATACTTTTTTTTTTTGAAAATATGACTCATTTTAGATTGGTACAACGAACCAATTTAACATTTTTTTTGTTAGTTGATCGTAATTTTTTTCTCTCAACTAAGATCGAATAAGAAATGCAATGAAAAGTTGAATTATGTGTGATAATAGTGTAATCGATACATAGGAATATTCTTAGGTGATGGTCATGAAGTCAATTCTAAATTATAGTCTTTGTTCAATGAGTGGAGGACTTAAAATAGTTATACTAGTTTTTCGAATTTTTAAAACTAAGTTGTGTTAAGCTGAAATTGCATAACTCTCTCTTCTTATAATATTCAATAATAACAGTAATCCAAGGGTATCCAACATTGCTTGTAAATCTAGCGTTGGTGTGCAAACCCGCCAAGCTCTTCCCAACTTTCACGTCAGTCCGTGAGGTAGTGCATGGGTGGTATATCTTGGTCTCATTTTATGAGTTGGACACCTAAGGATTACCAACATCGTGTTGACAAAGTAAGCGTCGGTCTGCACAATCCGTCAAGCTTTGTCCCAAACTCTCACGCCAGTCCACGATGCAGTGCATGGGTGGTATATCTTGGTCTTTAAGTTAGGTGTGTGTAATTAATTATAAATCTTCATTTTCATAGAGATAGAGAATAAGTAATGATGCCCAAACACTTCTTGACCTTATTTATTTGATTAGCCATACACAAGAAAATAAAAATACCACTTTGCAAACTATGACAAGCAAACTAAGAATTTATTTCACGGCTGCACTATGTTATCAACCAAACCAACTTGCCAAACTGGAATCTAACATTTGAAAATTTGTGATGGATTGAGGAACCAAAATTTCTGTAGATTGATTTCCAACTATATACTACTATGTTGCAACTTTTCTGAAACAAGTTGTGTTTTCATTTTTGTTTCCATTTTCATATGTATGTTGCATTCATGTAGATGCATTAGAATCATAGCATACTACTTTTGGATTTTGTGGGTAGTATCCACTGAAAACCCTCACGAGGCACCACCCATCGTGCTAGGGACACCTAGATGTTTAACGGCTTGTTGCATACGCTCAATACAATCGTGTTTCGTATGAAAATGTGACCTACCTAGTTTAGTTTTTCATTTTCGTTTTACTCGAGGACGGGTAAAAGATAAGTGTGGGGGTATTTGATTAACATGAAAATGTGTTTATTTTATGCTATTATATCTTATTTTTTGTGTATAAATAAATATTACATGGTTATTATTTTGTCACTTTTTACAGATATGCCGATTGAACCACATGCAGTCAGAAAAATAGAAAATACATATTAAAATGCTATGTATTTGTATATGAAGACTTGCATATGAAGATCTCACATCAAATTGCATTTTCGATAAGAAAATAATTAATTGAAAGGATATGCATATCACAAATCAATTAAGAATTGTCAAGGAAGCAAGAGGAAAAGAGAAAAGGCCCAAATTTACTAGATTTAACTAAGGCTCATTTGTGATTGTATTAGGGTTTAGGTTAGCTATTTATCCTATAAATACCCATGTATACTCATTGTAAACTTCATTCAGGAATTGATTTTTCATTCTTTTCTATAATCCTTTTGGGTCTAGCAAATTTTTGTCGTCTATTCAATTAGATTTGGTAGAGCATAGTTTAGTGTGGCAATTTATTTTTCTCATTAGAGATTGACCATCTAATTAGATTCAACGGTAATCCTAATTTTTATTTCCGTTTCTCTAATTCTGCAATTTTATTTTCAGTATTCTGTTTATTTTTCTATCATTGAATTTATTGTAGATCTGAGTAGATTCGAATCTCTAGTGAATTCAATTGCACTTTTAATTCGTTTCAATTAATAATTGTGATTTGGTCGTCGATTCAATTAGATTTGTTCTGAACCAATTTGCAATTTCAATTTTTATTGTATTCATATCAAATCCACCAATTTCGTCTAACTCGCCTATGACATATATAAATGATAACTTTTAATTTCCCTCTGTGTGTTCGACCTACATACTACACACTTGTGCGCTTATAGTAAATTATAATAAATTTGAGCTTTTCTATTCCATAGGAAAGTGTGAAACATTCGTTATAGAGTTGAATGACTACTTAGGGGAGAAATTAGTTGATCATATTGATTTACCATTGAGAAGTTGTGGAAAAATTGCTTAGGCATAAGAATCTATAATTAACAGATAGAGCTACTATTTTTATCTAAGGATGAGTAGAAAAAACTGCAACATGGAAGTGGAGGCAAGAAGAAATGAAAGGATAAAAGGAAGCAGTAGCAAGGTAAAGGAGGATAGATGAAAGGAAAGGTTGTGCTGACTTGTTATGGATGTAAGGGAAATGTCATCCAATCAAGGACTACAAAGCGATGGAGGAAAGGAAGTGTAACAACTCTGAAAAATCAGGGAATTTGAAGAAGGATTTTCCAGAAATGGTTAAAGATAAGTATATAGTGAAGGCATATGCTTTAGATGTGATCCCTACTTCTTTGAATGCTCCTTCGATGGAGGACAAAGGAAAGGGAGTATGGTACAAGGCATGTCTTCCATTAGAGTATTTCTATTAGAGTTTTATTTGATACCCGGGTTTCACGTCCATTGATAAATAGTGACCTAATTAACCGTTTGGGGCCAGAAACTAAGATAGTACATCGACCCCTTGTTGTAAATAAAACTATCAATGACTCTACTATCCTTTACATGATTTTCGTGGTCGTATGTCATCAAATCATGGATGTTTGGTTCAGGATTATCTTGGGGATGAACTATTATAGGAAGTATGTGGCAACAGGGTAACGATTTAAAATTTTGTCATTTTAATATGGAAACATTTAATTCAATTTAATATTTAACTAATGGTTTTTAATAATAATAATGCCCACCTTTTGTTTATAATTTATAGTATAAAATAATTTTTTAAAATTTTTTTTACATAAATAAACGGTTTAACGATAAATTGAAAGTGTAACCAAAAAGCAATTCCTGGATTTTCATCTTTTTTGATCGGAAATGATGGATTGGGTGATGTCAACCTCATGACGTACGGGGATGCAATGATGAGGGTTTCATGCTTTTTTCTCAGTGATGGTGAAGCCAAATAGGTTGTTGCGGCTCCATGAATTCCACGTAGTGTATGCATAAGCTGAGGATGATGCTTTAAGAGGTGGACTAGGGTTTCTCTTGATAGTGATGTAGGTATTTTGGAAGCGCTTATTGGTTTTGCTTTGGAGGCAGAGTCGAAGAGGTATGTGGGCTCGAGCGAGAAGGGGTTGCTCTCGATGGCATAGTGGTTGAAATCATAGCGTAAAGGAGAAAGTTGAATCTCGGTTTGGCATGTAGGGTTGCGTAGAAGGAAGGTAATTTGCATGTTAATTTGTCATTTGTTTTAAATTAATTTGTGTGCACATAAATGTGTACATTTATATTCACATTAATTCTTGTCTTAGTTAAAAAAATAACATATTGGGCTATTTTTACATGTTTTAACCAAAAAATAAGATTCTCAAATTATCATGCATTCATCTCCATATTGGGGTAAAATGGTCATTTGTGCATGTATTAGTTTTTGATAAAATTTACTTGTTCAATTTCACGTGTCTTATAGGAATTTAGGAGCAAAAATAAAGTATGCACATGAAGAAACGAAGGTAGGCATGCACATACACGAGAAGATGGTGATGAAATTAACTCACACACCATTTAGTGGAGAACCCTACCTACCCATTGTCCCTCTTTCTTTAATGGTACAATTAAAGACTAATGTATTGGATGGAGACAAAATAGGCTTCATGCACTTTTAACGATTTATTAGAGGATATAGACAAAATGGAAGCTTCATGAAGAGGGTATTGTTGGTAGTTCCCAACATGTCATGATCTGGCATTTAACCTCTGTAGTGTTGCATTGTTGTGTATAACAACATCATACTTATTTACCAACATTTGCATTGCCCTGTCCCGAGTTATAAGCAGTATTGATATTTTTTTCATACATCTGTTTCTATGCTGCAACTAGTTTGGGTGTTATATCCAGTTGTACGAATAAGGGTGAGCAGCAAGATAGGGAAACTAGACGGTTTCACAGTGACACAACAACAATAACAAGCATAAACATCTCAACAACTAAAATGACGAAATGCAGTGGCCAACATCCTAAACTAATCCTATTTAGTGAAACCGAGGTTAGACAACTTGAAATAACTTCAATCGTAAGCTAAACTTACATTTTGACCAGCGACGCAGGCAATCAGGGAGAAGCATGACTCGACCAAGGGAAAGTGGATGACAGACGGCCGTGGATTTTGGTCTGAGCTCGTGGTGAAGATGAAAACCGAAGATGCCGATTCATTACAACGGAGGATGGAGCTCGCATTGTCCTAGTCGATAAGGGGGTTCGATGAATTTCCCAACTTTAAAATAAAACTTAAAGCAACTGTTTTATGTTCGCACACCAGTCTCATGACTGGTCTGGAGTTTATTGTTACTTTCTAAACTCTAGGTGCCCATAAATTTTCGCACGGACAGCTAGTAGTTTAGTTTTGCAGTTATGATTCGTTGGATCGAGGTTCGAAGCACTTTCTGAGTTGGAGTCCATGCTAGGGTTTGAAGCTTCCGCTGTATCATTTCGATCTTCCGCTGAGAGAGTATTTTCTTTCTTCCACTGTATATTTTATGTTGTAACTCTGATATTCATGTGACTCTGATATAATATTGTTTTGAGCAATGAAAAAGTTCTGTTATTTTGTTCAGTATATGTATGTATCCATAACAATTCGTCTTTATGAGTGATTTAAGTTGGTTTAATTACATGGCGAGAATCGGGCAAAAAGGCGGGTCGTTACACAACAATTATGGATTAGGGTTTGGGTTTTAAAGCACGTATAAATACCCCACATATGTTCATGTAAAATCTCTCTCTTTTAGTTAGTAGAGTTGTAGGATCAAAAATAAAGATCTTTCTTTCATGACTTCTTAGCTATTTCCTCTTATGTAATTTCATTCTTTTATGCAATGTTAGTTAATTAGTTCTCTTTTATTTACGTGCTTCTTATTTCTTTATTTTAGTAGTGTAGATTTACATTTCATGCAATTAAATTAGATTTATTTTACAATTGTTAATTAGTTTTTCCCGTTACTTTGCTCTCTTTTTCCTTTGTTTCATATTGAAAACTACATTGTTAATATGATAGCAAGTATTAGAAGTTAAACCCCTTCAATTTATGAGTAATGAAGCTCACTAATCATGTGGCTTCAACCTATTTTTATTGTTGATCTCTTTAAGTGCTTAATAGAAAAATAGTTGTTTATGTTAATTTGAGTTTCATGAATGAATTTGATAGTTATGTTCTAATACAAAGTCTGAATATCAGTTTAAAAGCTAACAATAATTCATTAACGATCAGAACATACAAAAACATGTTACAGTTCGGGAACTACCAAACGACAGCGTTTTATTCAATGATGACGACGACGATACAACGTGTATAGTCAATGATTCGGATTGAACCAACTGCTCCATACGTGCACAGGTCGTTCGATAAGGAGGGTTTGAAGTGCGGACAATGGAAAATGAAACCATAGCCGGGGGCTAGATGCCATTGAATTATCTTGGGAGGATGAAGGGTGGTGGCCAAATGAGAACGGATGTAAATAGACTATGCTTGAACACATTATTCACAAATTGCATTCTCATCTAAATATGATTACGACAATGAAGAGAAATTATTATTAAAATTTGATGGCCTATATTTCTAATCCATAGTTAATAGGCCATGCTTAAAATAGATTTTGTTTTCAACATTGTTGCCATTTTCATAGAAGTTAATAAGTGGTTTAAGAGGTGTGTTATAGTTTGATGGTTAATGATGAGCTAATTTATAGTTCAAATTAGTCGTACTTATGATAAACACATCAATTAAAATAACCAATGACCAAATAAAGTGATCATGATTTCATATGTTGTTGAACTATGTGATCTAGAGAGTGGGATCATCCCTGAGTTGATATTTAACTTTCATATTTTTATCCATCTTCTTTTGTTAGTTTAGTTGTAGTTGTAGCTAGTATTTCTCCCGACATCGATTTAATTTGATTGATTAGAATTTAAAATTATTTCTTTCTCCGTGGATCGACCCGTATTCACCACGTACTACAAGTGTACGCCGTGCGCTTGCGGTTTAATATACTTCATGATGGATTTCTAATTGATAGAATATTCGTCGTTGAATAAGTTTTTAGCGTCGTTGCCGGGGATGGAATTTTAATTTTAATTTTGCTCTTCGGATTAATTTTCCTTTTTTCTTTTTGTGTTTTAGTTTTACAAAAAAAAATTCATTTTGTTTTTATTTTTTCTTTTCTTTATTAGCTTCTTTTTCTGTCTACATTCTATTTTATTTTTGGTTTCCTTCTTTCAACAACAGACTCCACCTTCACAACCATCCACACACCTACATTCAAACAACAACCATTACTTAACTTCGTCACTTACTACTAGCCACTGCTACCAACTCACAATACTCCTACACATCATCATCAACACGAAACCTCCAAATCACCAAGAAACTAAACCCACGAATTCCCAACCAACCACTTCCATATGGCTGTCAAACTATCGCAGGTCACTAATAAATTAGAACCACAAACACTAGTTCGACACTCACACACAAGCCCAATCCCCTCTTCTTGATCAACTCTACTACATTATACCCCTGCCACTAAACAAGTCATTTCATACTTCCAAACAAGTCACCTCCTTCAACTCCTCAAACACCAACCCCATTCAAACTGCTCAGCTTCCTCGCTATCCTTATCAACCAACATCACCTTCACCAAGTACCTTCCACTATATCAAACTAAGCAACTACACCATCTAACCATTACCTCTACCATCAACAAATAGGTCCTCACCTTCAACATTCACCCCTTATCATTTCATCACATACACCACAAACCGACAACAACCAGATCAGCGACCTTCACTTCATTCCCCACTCTTCATCAAAACCACTGCATCACAACTAACTTCTACTTCAAACAACATCAACCACTGTCAACTTCCTCATACAACATTTTCACTTCGGTCAAGCTTCACATCTCAAATCTGCCACCATCAAACAACTCCTATAACACTTCACTACTTCAACATCCACTCAGTAACTATACATCCACACTGCCAAATCCCCAAATTTGACTTCTCAACTACCTAAATCCGAACAAAACTCAACGAAAACGCCACTTAAAACCCTATTCAAACTGTAACTCTTCATCTCGAACCTATAATCACCACCAGTGGTGGAACCGACTTGAAATTTACTTGAATCACCCATTTCAATATTTTCTACCCTTTTTCCCCTTTTGATTTCAATTTTTTTAGTCGAGATTTTTCTCTTTCATTTTTTTTCTACCGACTTGAAACTTACCTCAAGCAAAGGGAATTACTCGGTTTTGGTAGATTTTGTTATTTTGGTTTGTGGGCTTCCAATCGGGCCTTGGTTTAGGTTAGTTCTAGTTTCTTAATTTTAGGTGTAGGCTTTCAATCATTGCCTATTTGAGTAGTTAGTTTTAGTTGTTTTTGTTTTAGTGTGAGTCTTAGTTGTGCTTTTGTTTAGTTGTTATTGTTAATCGGTTCATGTTCTTTAAAAAAGGGAAAGAGTTTTCCAAGGCTTTGAGGTTATTGTCTTAGTTTTTTTATTTTTGTTTGGTTTTATTTGGTAGTTCATTACCTTTTTTTTTTTTTGCATTTATTTGAGTTTTTCACAAAAAAAAGCTTTATTTTCCATTTTTCAAGTTGCTATCGATTCATTTTGCAAAAGACGAACATGTTTTGCTTGCTAGGAATTCTCAACTTACTTTGCTTCACTTTACATTGATAAATCGCGTTGCTTGCTTAAAAAAATAATTGCCGCATAAAATAATTAAATTGCTAATATGCATGCTATAGTAATATATTTTAACTTATTTTATTTTAATTGCATTGTTGATTGCTTGCATTTGCATTCACACAAAAAAATCCAAAAATAAAATATATTTTTTCGTAGTTGCATTGCTAATTCACGTTTACTTTCGTTTTGCATTCATCTTATTTTATTTTTATTTTCCATGGACATTATTATATTTTGAAATTTGGTTTCTTTCCAACGAATTATTTCTCAGTGTCTAGACTACGACAGAGAAATAACCATTTATATATATTACGGTGATTCGTAAATATTATAGCAGTTGTTCCTCTAAAGGTACTTAAATCTTCGGCTGCATTGTTAGGATGAATCCTAGTGCACCGATAACTCCTATCCTTTAACATGTTCAGAAATCTTTTGTTGAAATTAATCTAGTTGTCATTATATAATCTGTATATAAGTAATTTGCATCTATATAGTTGCATTAGGTTCATGCATATATATATATATAAAATCAAAATCTTAAAAAAACATTTTCTTTTGTAAATTTTGTCATTTTCCTTTTCTCTTTGAAAATAAAACAGTTCAAAATAAAAAAAACATTTGTAATCAATCTCTTTCCCTTTTTTTAGCATTTTTTTTAAAACATTCAAAAATCCGAAAAAAAAAATCAAAAATCCAAAAATGAGCTCTCTCTTTTGTGTATATTTCCTTTTCTCTTTTAAAACCAAAAGGAAATTTCAAAAAAAAAACATTTTCTTACAAATGTCCAAATTTCTTTGTTTCCATGGATATCATGGTACTTGTGAAAATCAATATAATCCATATAATTTCACACCAAATTCATATGGATATTTTAATCACAACTATTATACAAACAATTCAGATTTTGCGCCACAAAAATTTCAAGCTAATGATCAGCCCTCTTATCTTGAAACAAGTATTGAATCTTTACTTGAAATGAGCATACAGCAAAATCGAAGAATAAATAAATGGTGTGATTCATACTTGTGCAATAAGTCAAGTCAAAATTTTCAAAATAGTCGAAATTTAAATTCACTTCCAAATTCAAATGATTTTGATTGTAACCCGTGCCAATTCAATTTCGAACTCCAAAATGAATTTCAAATTCAAAATGGAAATATGAATAATTTTTCAAATGATTTTGGCAATGGGAATGATTTCAATTGTGGCGCAACTTAAAATTTTTGTTCTTAACAATTTCGAATGGGAAATTCTCAAGTGAATAATTATAAATTTGATTTTGTTGAACAAATGAATGAAACTTCGATAATCACATAGATTTGGTATTTGAAACATGCTTGAAACGACATGACCAACAAAATCAAATTTCAACATGTGATGGGTCAAATGATAATCCACCTTTTACCACAATCGACAATTTTCAAATAAAAACTTTCCAAATCGAAAATAATGATCTTAACGAAGTTGTTAATAATACGTTAATAGAGTTGGATTTTAATTCAGGGTGGAACAAAATTTAGAATTCGATCTTCCTTTTTCTGAAAACAATGAATTTTAAACAACGACTTTGGAGTTTGAAAAGCAATGAAGTTGTAAATAATTCAAAGGAAGATGAATTAAATGAACACGAATTCTTTGTTCTTTTCGAGGAAGAGTTGTTGAGTTGTAAAGGAATAGATTTGAACCACCCTTTAGATTTTGAAATCAATAATTTCGAACATTTTTTCAATGGCAAGTTTGAATTTCAAATTGGAGATAGTAAACATGAACTTCAATCATTTATTCAATCTCCCTAAAATCATTGAAAATGAAACGACTCATTCGATATTTAATAAAACGATATTCGTTTTTCCTAATCAATGCTCAACTTCGAAATCTTTTACGATTTGGTTTCTCATGCTTAAGTTGTCTCTCTCATGCTTGAAGAGACGAATGAATTGGTCTTTAGAAGACTGTTTCATTTACTTCTTGTCGATATAATTTGTTATATACTGTAAATAAATAAAAAATCCTTGTAAATATAGGTCATATTTTCAAAATTTTCATTTTCCTTTCACTTGGGTTAACTGTGGGGTCACAGTCGAAATCAAGTATAGGGAGTTTCATATTTATTTTGGTTTTGCATTAAAAAAATTTGATTAAAAAAACATTTTAATTTACTTTTAAA
The DNA here is from genome assembly GCA_030737875.1 of Allium sativum. Taxonomy (NCBI): domain Eukaryota; kingdom Viridiplantae; phylum Streptophyta; class Magnoliopsida; order Asparagales; family Amaryllidaceae; genus Allium; species Allium sativum. Next base: position 53,260,877 of record CM060919.1, read on the forward strand.
TGGGAATGATGAAGTAAACATACAATTTTGGTCATACAATTAAAATGTTTAGAAAATTACTTCCCTTAACGAATAATGAAAGAAAAGTTTGAATTGTGAGCAATTTTAGTGTAAGTGGTATATATAGGGATTCATAGGTGATGAGTATGAAATGTTATCTAAATTGTAATCGGATTAAAATAGTGGTTGATTTAGAGTCCTTGTGATAACATTTTCGATTTTTTAAGTGAAGTTGTGCCAAGATATTCTCGCTTAACTCTCTCTCTTTCAAAAAAAAAGAAGAAAAGAAAATAATAATAATAATAATAATAATAAACAATCCAAGGGTATCCAACATTGCTTGTAAATCTAGCGTTGGTGTACAAATCTACCAAGCTCTATCCCAACTCTCACGTCAATCTGTGAGGCAGTGCAGGGGTGGTATACCTTGGTCTCATTTTATGAGTTGGACACTTAAGGATTACCGACATCTTGTTGACAAAGCCAGCGTCCGTCTGCACAATCCGCCAAGCTCTCTCCCAAACTCTCACGTTAGTCTCTGAGGCAGTGCATGGGTGGTATACCTTGGTATTTTCAGCTAGGTGTTTGTAAATAATAATAATGTAAATATTTTTCGAAATAAAGAGAGAGTAAGCACTTGAGATCCAAGCACTATCTTCACTTCTTTGACCTAACTTGTTAACCAAAAGGAAATAAAGATGTCATTTTACGATTATTGATAACCGATTATAGAATTCATTTCATAATTGCACTATGTTTCAACCAAAATAGCTGGCCTAGCTAGAGGAGATTATAATGATAACCAGACATTTGCTTGAAGTTTTGATTAGTAACAGACTAAAATTTCATAGTGACAAGCCAAATTGTATTTAACTCACTCGCGTTAAATTTAAAAGTAAATTGCTCATTTATAAATATTCTTTTGAAAAATTTCATTCATCTTGTAAATAAACTTGCATTTAGAAAATTTTCGCATTATATTTGGATTTTGTGGGTAGTATCCGCTGAAAACCCTCATAAGACAACACTTGTCCTACTGGGGACACGCGGAGGTTTAACGGCTTGTTGCATACGCTCAGTGCAATCGTGCTCCCTACGAGAATGGATTTATCTTAGTTTTTTGTTTTGTTTATTCGAGGATGAATAAAAAGATAAGTTTGGGGGTATTTGATGTGCACGTAAATGTGTACATTTATATTCACACATTTATTCTTGTTTTAGTAAAATAAATAACATACTGAGCTATTTTTACATGTTTTAACCAAAAACTAAGATTCTCAAATTATCATGCATTCATCTTCATATTGGGATAAAACGGTCATTTGTGCATGTATTTATTTTTGATAAATTTACTTGTTTATTTTCATGTGTTTTGTAGGAATTTAAGAGCAAAATGAAGTATGCACATGAAGATACGAAGATAAGCATGCTTATACACAAGAAGATGGAGATGGAATTAATTCATACACCATTTAGTGGAGAACCCGACCTACCCATTATCCCTCTTTCTTTAATGGTACAATTAAAGGCTAATGTATTGGATAATGGAGACAAAGTATGCTTCATGCACTTTTACTGATTCATTAGTGGATTGAGACAAAATGGAAGCTTCATAAAGAGGGTATTTTTGGTAGTTCCCAACAATTATGGATTAGGGTTAGGGTTTTAAAAGTACTCCACATATGTTCATGTAAAATCTCTCTTTTAGTTATTAGAGTTGTAGGATAAAAAATAAAGCCCTTTCTTTCATGGCTTCTTAGTCATTTCCTTTTATATAATTTCTTTCTTTTATGCAATTTTAGTTAATTAGTTCTCTTTTATTTACATGCTTCTTATTTCTTTATATTAGTAGTACTGATTTACATTTCATGCAAGTATATTAGATTTATTTTATGATTGTTAATTAGTTTTTTTCCCTTTACTTTGCTCTCCTTTTCCTTTGTTTCATGTTGCAAACTACAATTGTTAATATGATATGTAACAACCCGTATTCCGATAACATGTTAAAACGAGAATCAAGGCAGAATTTAATTTTAAATTCTGAATCAAGTAAAACGGGCTATGCCATTGCGTTCGTCTCGGAAAAATACGCGAAATAGAGTCCGAGTTTTCGAAAATCGGAGTCCGTATGACCCGATTAGGGCCCAACGAAGTTTTCGGAAAAATTCAAAGTAAAAACAGATTTCAAATTCAAGAAAGAATTTGGAAATTTGGGCCAGTTTGGGCCAGGCGGGAAAATTCCCGCCAGAGCACCCAAGTCGACAGCCCTGTCGACTTGGGAGTCGACTTGGTTGGACCCAAGTCGACAGCCCTGTCGACTTGGCTGTCGACTTGGTCCAGCCGGGCAGTTCTGCCTGGTGCACCTATTTCCTGTCTTGGCTGGGTTTTTGGGCCTGGTTTGAAATCTGATGGTTCAGGTTGATCCTAGGGTTAATCTAAGGGTCCTAACTAATCCTAATCTCTATAAATAAGCCCCTAACCCTCTCCTAAACCCTCATTATTCATTCATGCAACTAAACTATGGCAAAATTTTCACTCTCATGGCCTCCACCCTCATTCTAAAATTCCTAAGTAAATTCCTATGAGAGGTTTCATGATCATGTGAGTGTTAGAGAGTCTCTATGTTAGTATGAGAGCTTCTCAAGTTGATTTCAAGGCTAAAGCTTTGACCTTTGTTCATCAAGATGGGGTTTTGATTGATTTGGAGCTTTCATCTTTGGGTTTTTGGATGATAGCATGCATAAGCTTTGTCTCAATCTTTAATTAAATCGATTTGTGCCTTCATAGCAATGTAAGCCCTTTCCCTACTCTTAGATATTAACTATGAAGTTAAATGTTCATGTTGTAAGTTTGGGTTTGATCATTGAGTATGATACATGCTATCATGTCATGCAAGTTTATGAAGCCATTATCTTGATCTTGTGGGCTAAAAGCTACAACCTTTACGTTGAAATGTTGCATTATGCAACATGAGAACCCTCATAACCTTTATGTCAACTTGCATATGAAGTCATAACCCTTATATGATGATATATGCGAGTTACTAGTCATCATTCCATGTCTTTTGTCACCATGATTCGCTTATGTGCCAAGTTTGGGTTTATGCATGTTTTTGAGGCTTAAGAATGTAACATGCAAGTTAATTAACACATTTGTGCTTCATTTTCCACCATGATTAACTTGTGGCTTAATATCCATTTTTGTCATGCCTTTGCCAAGTCTCTTCTTTTAATCCATTACGTTGTTGCGAACGTATATGCGAGTTTAAAAGCGTTGGGTTATGTTATGGGTAATTTGTAGTGACATGAAAATACAACTTGAAACATGACTTGAAATATAACATGGAAGTTGACATGTGAGTATGTTTTTTGGGAATTTACCTATTAAGTTAGGTCTACCCATACTATGGAATTGGGAATTTACCTATTAAGTTAGGTCTACCCATATTCTTAAAAACTTGAATATGAACATGACACTAGACTAAACATGAAAGTGACCAACTCGAGGTTGGGTTGAGTTTGCAACGTAAAACTACCCGGAACCGACCGGCCTAACTAGTAGTTGCAAACAATAGGACCCAATGTGAGAAGTTGGTCATGTTGTGCTTGAACCCGAGGTTAGACCAAGTTGTGGTGTAAAGCTACCCGGAACCGACCGGCTTAACTAGTAACCACAACAAAGTCTAATGTGAGAGGTTGAGGTGCATTAAGTAATTAATGCCACATGATAGGGTTAAGTTAATTTGATTAATGACTCTTAACCAAATATGACATGGACAATGGGTTAAGTAAATTGATTAGGCCAATGATACTTAACAAAACATGACAAGGTTGGGTAGGTTAAGTAACTTGATTTGCCTAATGACACTTAACCATTTTTATACGACTAGTGGACGGGGTTAAGTTAACCAACACTTAATCAATCCAACACGATAATTTGGTAAGGTTAAGTAAGTTTTCTTAATGACACTTAACCGAAAAATACAGTTAATGGATGGGGTTAAGATTAGACTCAACTAGTCTAAACATGGAAATCGGATGGGGTTAAGTTAGCCTAGACTTAATTAATCCCACTTGGCAGTTTAATGGGGTTAAGTTAAACACTTAACCAATCTAACATGATGACTTGAGGTGGTTAAGTGACCTATACTTAACCAATCTAACTCGTGAATTTATTGAGGTTAAGTTAACCTATACTTAACCAATCTAACGTGAAAACATGATAAGGCTAAGTCACGAATCGCTTAAATACGCTTGACCGATTTGACTCAGTAATTTGATAGGGTCAAGTTAATATATACTTAACCAACTTGAGCATGGTTTGTAGGGTTAAGTCTTGAACTTGGATACTTAGCCAATTTTGACATGATTTGTAGACGGGTTAAGTCATGAACTTAAGTGACACTTAATCCATTATGTAAACCCCAGTTCTGAGGATTAGGTGGATAACCGTAGTTAACAAGGATAACGGGAATAAGGCTAAGTGGTAAACCTTAGTTGAAGAATAACAAAGTAATGATTCTTAGTCAAGGAAATTTAGACCAGTTCATAGATAGATGAGTAACCTGATACGGTAGGTCATCGTTTAAGTATACGAGTAGGAGCAAGTATCTGATTTAGATAAAGGCTCCAGCGAACTGGGTAACGAAGCAGCGGCTTCGGGGAACGTGAGGATATTCTTGGTATTCCTCTGTGAGGTGCCAGGTGATCATACTAGGCCCATGAGAGGTTAAGGTCTGCGTTAGAAGAACCAAGAGTATGCCTTGGTTGCTATACGAGCGACCTAAAGACGGGGATGGATAGGGGATAGTCGACGATACATGGTCGTACCCTAGATAGCATTTCGTTAGGCTACCTACCATCTTTGGTCAAGCGTGTACGTACGGAAAGGCAGAGAACACCCAAAAGACCATAATTGCTATCTAATTATGGTTGCGGTAAGGCTAGGATTGTGGGTTGGCCAGTAGTGTGTTCTCATACAGGATTTATCCTGTCTTGTCTTTCACTAGTTGAGGGAGTGGTCTCGTGGGACCATAGCCACGTATAGAAAAAACAGACCTTAGCATCTGCATCGGCAGATAAATCGAAAGCTCCCGACCGAGTCCTGTATTTCCTGGTCCGCCCTGTGACAGGACTCGGATGGCACGATGTGATACATGTGCATACAGTCATGGAAAAACGATTCACGATGAATGCGTGGGAAAAAGGGCGCGGTTGACGGTTAACGTAAATCCTAGTGGCCCTGGGTGGTTGAACCAAAACCGAGATACGAAAACGTGCAATAGGTAAGCATAATCCCTAGTAGTCCTAGGTAGCATAAGTCCTAGTTGTACAAACAATGATTCATGTTGAAAGACCCTAGTTAGATATAGGGTGACAACCCAAAACGATCTTAAGGATCATGGAACTATGTTAAAGTAATATAGAATCTCATAGGAAAGCCCGTATGGTCTACGGCAAGGGACTGAACATTTACATGGAATAAAACATACGAGTTGAGTAACCTATATATGTGATATATTAGGTTGACATGGACCATTACACGACTTTTGAGTAAGGGTCATTCATAGTTAACACATGATACGGTGGGGATACTAGTACGGTAGGTGCAGAGCTAAAAGATAGGATATATACCATGGGATGTTATACGTGATAGATATCTTGGGGATATTATACTTGACAGGAACTTGACGATGGGATACCTTGTTTTATCTTGACACCGTAATTTATCATGACACCTTAGTTTATCTGAGTTCAGTAGTTCATCCGGTTATTTTAATTTAGCTTATCTATCTTGTCACCATGCTTATGTTCATCTCAGTTTCTCATGTCAGTTAACTTTACTAGTTTTTATGCTGATAGTAGATACGGCTTACTCGGTCTTTTTGACTGACCCGTTTTGTTTCGCCTCTTTTCTTCCGTTTCCCCCCCAGGTTACAGGGAGGAAATACTGTTGTTTAGTTCGGACTTCTTCTGCTTGAAGGTCATCATGGATGGCTTGGACTTTTCTTGGCTATGGCTACTTTACTGTTTTACTTGGGGAATAATTTATGAAAAAGTCTTTATGCTTCTTTACTATTGCAAGACAGGTTTTGATGTACTCTGATGTAAAAGGCTTTAGACCTTAATTATAAAAGTTTATGAAAGTTCGATTTTACTTCCGCTATTTTATATGTTCTGTCTTGTGATATTTCTGTGCATGTTTACCAATAATGCCCCTCCAAAGCTAGTGCATTCCTTTGTGAGTGACCCTAGCGGAGGCTGGGTGTTATACGTGGTATCAGAGCAGAAGGTTACCAGACTGGGCAAAAGTTTTTAAAGACCTTCTGAAAACTATTTGAAAATCGTTTACAAAGAAGCATTTTTCAAGAAAATTTTCTTTTAAAAGAAAAAGGCTATTCCCCAAGGGCCATTAGCACTATCCTGGTTTCCTTAATTGAATCTCTTTTCCTTTTCTTTCCTCCATCTGTAGTCACCGTGGTTTTAACTGCGACTAGTCTTTTCTATCTACGAAAGTGCTTTCCATACGATGGAGGTGGTTCTCGAGAGACCAGTGGCCGCGTTATAAGAAAGGATAGTGAGAAGGAGGATAAAGGATACGAGCTTAAGGATGAGCAACTTGTGGTATGGCTTAGTCCTCAAAGGAGGGAGAAAGATGAACAATGAAACCCATGACGAGAGAGTACCTTTGGCATGGTAAAACGGGGCGGATAGTTAAGTATTGTGGGACAAGGACAAGATCATCGGGAGGGCAATAGTATGCTCTCATTTCTAGGGTACCTCGGAAGGAGGGTAACGATCTTGTTAAAGGTTTTTCTTCTCTATCATCCCGTTAGGACTTCGTTTTTCGTATCATTTAAGTCTGCTTCGATAGTTGAGTCTCTGCACCTTAAGTACTAGTGTAATAGAGAATCCCATTTTTGTCTCAAAGTCCTATTGGAGAATCAGCCCATTTATACATGACTTGTTTGGATTTGAGAAGGTCTATGTCAAGTGTTGAGTTTGGAAATAATGCTTATGTTTATAAGCTATGGATGGATTCTAGGGATGAAGTGGTTATCCAGTAGGGGGTGCCACTCTCGGTTTTTGATAGGAGGGTAGTTAGACCTTTTGACTAGCCTTGGTAATACCCTCGAAGTATCGTGTAACCTTTTTGAGGTTCTGTCATGACTAGTTACTTAGAATCCCTTGATGCCTTTATTGGAAATTTGAAGCCCGATCGAGTGGTGTTCGCCAATAAGACGGATGGTTTACTTCATTTATGCACGGGTTATAGAGATCACCCTAGTAAGTGCGCATGATAACCTGGTTGACATCTGTTTACTTTCAAGAGAAAGTTCTTCTACATGGAATACCATATAGTATATAAACGAGATCCAAGATTCACTAGTGAATTTTGGAAAGCTTGCATGAGATCATGAGTACGCAGTCATGGTTGCGCCAAGTGTGCAAGTGGAACGAGAGGCGACGAAGAAATGAGTTCCAGCGCATGTTATGGAAACAGGAAATAAGAAGCTACGAAATCGCGAAGTTAAAAGACGGTCAAGGCACAATGGAATTAAGCTCAAGGAAATACGACTTTGATGGTCAAAGACTAGATACGCGCATGATATCTCTTTTTGGGAGTATATCCTTGATCCCTGTTTTCTGTAGAGCTTACTTGTAGGCTATCTTTTGTGGACATCCTCTCGGTCCTATTTTCTGTTACAAACCCCGTAAGGAGTTTGTCTTGTTTATCTTCTCGACCCTGTTTCAGGGGATCCTAGGTAGAATCCTATGGATGTAAACATGTATTTGAAACATGTTATGATTGATATGGTTGCAAGTGGTTGCAAGTGGTTGCTCGTGGATGCGCGAATACACATTAGATACTAGCTCGACTCGGTCACATTTCATATTGCATATGCACGAGTATTTATACTTGTTTATGGATGAAATCGAATGTATTATCATGCGGTTGTTGCATATGAATGAATGATTGTGCACGCATATAGTATCTATATGACTAGGACTATTTGCATACATGTTGGATTCATGGCACTATACATATTTTGCATTAGAAAGATTATTCAGGCCTGATCATTAGCATTAGCTAAGGGACATGTACACACACGTTTTGCATATATTCATACAGCATTAGAAATCATCTAAGGACAATGGTTGCTTGTGGATGATGTTTTGAGTAGATGAATGATGGATGGTAGGATATGTTCTTCCTAACTTAGAGATTTCGGGGACGAAATCCTAAAAGGTGGGGAGAATGTAACAACCTGTATTCCGATAACATGTTAAAACGAGAATCAAGGCAGAATTTAATTTTAAATTCTGAATCAAGTAAAACGGGTTATGCCATTGCGTTCGTCTCGGAAAAATACGCGAAATAGAGTCCGAGATTTCGAAAATCGGAGTCCGTATGACCCGATTAGGGCCCAACGAAGTTTTCAGAAAAATTCAAAGTAAAAACAGATTTCAAATTCAAGATTGAATTTGGAAATTTGGGCAAGTTTGGGCCAGGCGGGAAAATTCCCGCCAGAGCACCCAAGTCGACAGCCCTGTCGACTTGGGAGTCGACTTGGTTGGACCCAAGTCGACAGCCCTGTCGACTTGGCTGTCGACTTGGTCCAGCCGGGCAGTTATGCCTGGTGCACCTATTTCCTGTCTTGGCTGGGTTTTTGGGCCTGGTTTGAAATCTGATGGTTCAGGTTGATCCTAGGGTTAATCTAAGGGTCCTAACTAATCCTAATCTCTATAAATAAGCCCCTAACCCTCTCCTAAACCCTCATTATTCATTCATGCAACTAAACTATGGCAAAATTTTCACTCTCATGGCCTCCACCCTCATTCTAAAATTCCTAAGTAAATTCCTATGAGAGGTTTCATGATCATGTGAGTGTTAGAGAGTCTCTATGTTAGTATGATAGCTTCTCAAGTTGATTTCAAGGCTAAAGCTTTGACCTTTGTTCATCAAGATGGGGTTTTGATTGATTTGGAGCTTTCATCTTTGGGTTTTTGGATGATAGCATGCATAAGCTTTGTCTCAATCTTTAATTAAATCGATTTGTGCCTTCATAGCAATGTAAGCCCTTTCCCTACTCTTAGATATTAACTATGAAGTTAAATGTTCATGTTGTAAGTTTGGGTTTGATCATTGAGTATGATACATGCTATCATGTCATGCAAGTTTATGAAGTCATTATCTTGATCTTGTGGGCTAAAAGCTACAACCTTTACGTTGAAATGTTGCATTATGCAACATGAGAACCCTCATAACCTTTATGTCAACTTGCATATGAAGTCATAACCCTTATATGATGATATATGCGAGTTACTAGTCATCATTCCATGTCTTTTGTCACCATGATTCGCTTATGTGCCAAGTTTGGGTTTATGCATGTTTTTGAGGCTTAAGAATGTAACATGCAAGTTAATGAACACATTTGTGCCTCATTTGCCACCATGATTAACTTGTGGCTTAATATCCATTTTTGTCATGCCTTTGCCAAGTCTCTTCTTTTAATCCATTACGTTGTTGCGAACGTATATGCGAGTTTAAAAGCGTTGGGTTATGTTATGGGTAATTTCTAGTGACATGAAAATACAACTTGAAAGATGACTTGAAATATAACATGGAAGTTGACATGTGAGTATGTTTTTTGGGAATTTACCTATTAAGTTAGGTCTACCCATACTATGGAATTGGGAATTTACCTATTAAGTTAGGTCTACCCATATTCTTAAAAACTTGAATATGAACATGACACTAGACTAAACATGAAAGTGACCAACTCGAGGTTGGGTTGAGTTTGCAACGTAAAACTACCCGGAACCGACCGGCCTAACTAGTAGTTGCAAACAATAGGACCCAATGTGAGAAGTTGGTCATGTTGTGCTTGAACCCGAGGTTAGACCAAGTTGTGGTGTAAAGCTACCCGGAACCGACCGGCTTAACTAGTAACCACAACAAAGTCTAATGTGAGAGGTTGAGGTGCATTAAGTAATTAATGCCACATGATAGGGTTAAGTTAATTTGATTAATGACTCTTAACCAAATATGACATGGACAATGGGTTAAGTAAATTGATTAGGCCAATGATACTTAACAAAACATGACAAGGTTGGGTAGGTTAAGTAACTTGATTTGCCTAATGACACTTAACCATTTTTATACGACTAGTGGACGGGGTTAAGTTAACCAACACTTAATCAATCCAACACGATAATTTGGTAAGGTTAAGTAAGTTTTCTTAATGACACTTAACCGAAAAATACAGTTAATGGATGGGGTTAAGATTAGACTCAACTAGTCTAAACATGGAAATCGGATGGGGTTAAGTTAGCCTAGACTTAATTAATCCCACTTGGCAGTTTAATGGGGTTAAGTTAAACACTTAACTAATCTAACATGATGACTTGAGGTGGTTAAGTGACCTATACTTAACCAATCTAACTCGTGAATTTATTGAGGTTAAGTTAACCTATACTTAACCAATCTAACGTGAAAACATGATAAGGCTAAGTCATGAATCGCTTAAATACGCTTGACCGATTTGACTCAGTAATTTGATAGGGTCAAGTTAATATATACTTAACCAACTTGAGCATGGTTTGTAGGGTTAAGTCTTGAACTTGGATACTTAGCCAATTTTGACATGATTTGTAGACGGGTTAAGTCATGAACTTAAGTGACACTTAATCCATTATGTAAACCCCAGTTCTGAGGATTAGGTGGATAACCGTAGTTAACAAGGATAACGGGAATAAGGCTAAGTGGTAAACCTTAGTTGAAGAATAACAAAGTAATGATTCTTAGTCAAGGAAATTTAGACCAGTTCATAGATAGATGAGTAACCTGATACGGTAGGTCATCGTTTAAGTATACGAGTAGGAGCAAGTATCTGATTTAGATAAAGGCTCCAGCGAACTGGGTAACGAAGCAGCGGCTTCGGGGAACGTGAGGATATTCTTGGTATCCCTCTGTGAGCTGCCAAGTGATCATACTAGGCTCATGAGAGGTTAAGGTCTGCGTTAGAAGAACCAAGAGTATGCCTTGGTTGCTATACGAGCGACCTAAAGACGGGGATGGATAGGGGATAGTCGACGATACACGGTCGTACCCTAGATAGCATTTCGTCAGGCTACCTACCATCTTTGGTCAAGCGTGTACGTACGGAAAGGCAGAGAACACCCAAAAGACCATAATTGCTATCTAATTATGGTTGCGGTAAGGCTAGGATTGTGGGTTGGCCAGTAGTGTGTTCTCATACAGGATTTATCATGTCTTGTCTTTCACTAGTTGAGGGAGTGGTCTCGTGGGACCATAGCCACGTATAGAAAAAACAGACCTTAGCATCTGCATCGGCAGATAAATCGAAAGCTCCCGACCGAGTCCTGTATTTCCTGGTCCGCCCTGTGACAGGACTCGGATGGCACGATGTGATACATGTGCATACAGTCATGGAAAAACGATTCACGATGAATGCGTGGGAAAAAGGGCGCGGTTGACGGTTAGCGTAAATCCTAGTGGCCCTGGGTGGTTGAACCAAAACCGAGATACGAAAACGTGCAATAGGTAAGCATAATCCCTAGTAGTCCTAGGTAGCATAAGTCCTAGTTGTACAAACAATGATTCATGTTGAAAGACCCTAGTTAGATATAGGGTGACAACCCAAAACGATCTTAAGGATCATGGAACTATGTTAAAGTAATATAGAATCTCATGGGAAAGCCCGTATGGTCTACGGCAAGGGACTGAACATTTACATGGAATAAAACATACGAGTTGAGTAACCTATATATGCGATATATTAGGTTGACATGGACCATTACACGACTTTTGAGTAAGGGTCATTCATAGTTAACACATGATACGGTGGGGATACTAGTACGGTAGGTGCAGAGCTAAAAGACAGGATATATACCATGGGATGTTATACGTGATAGATATCTTGGGGATATTATACTTGACAGGAACTTGACGATGGGATACCTTGTTTTATCTTGACACCGTAATTTATCATGACACCTTAGTTTATCTGAGTTCAGTAGTTCATCCGGTTATTTTAATTTAGCTTATCTATCTTGTCACCATGCTTATGTTCATCTCAGTTTCTCATGTCAGTTAACTTTACTAGTTTTTATGCTGATAGTAGATAGGGCTTACTCAGTCTTTTTGACTGACCCGTTTTGTTTCGCCTCTTTTCTTCCGTTTCCCCCCCAGGTTACAGGGAGGAAATACTGTTGTTTAGTTCGGACTTCTTCTGCTTGAAGGTCATCATGGATGGCTTGGACTTTTCTTGGCTATGGCTACTTTACTGTTTTACTTGGGGAATAATTTATGAAAAAGTCTTTATGCTTCTTTACTATTGCAAGACAGGTTTTGATGTTCTCTGATGTAAAAGGCTTTAGACCTTAATTATAAAAGTTTATGAAAGTTCGATTTTACTTCCGCTATTTTATATGTTCTGTCTTGTGATATTTCTGTGCATGTTTACCAATAATGCCCCTCTAAAGCTAGTGCATTCCTTTGCGAGTGACCCTAGCGGAGGCTGGGTGTTACATGATAGCAAGTATAAGAGGCTAAACACCTTCAATTTAGATGTAATTAAGCTCTTTAATCATGTAGCTTCAACATATTTTGATCGTTGATCTCTTTAAGTGCTTAATGGAAAAATAGTTGTTTATGTTATTTTGTGTTTCATGAATGAATTTAGTAGTCTATGTTGCTTATTGCAAATAGACTATGCTTAAACATATTATTCACAAATTGAATTCTCATCTAAATATGATTATGGCAATGAAGTGAAATTATTATTAAAATTTGATGGCCTATATTTCTAATCCATAGTCAATAGGTCAGGCTTAAAATATATTTTATTTTCAACATTGTTGTCATTTTCACAGAAGTTAGTAAGTGGTTTAAGAGGTGTATTATAGTTTGATGGTTGATGTTGAGCTAATTTATAGCTCAGATTGGCCATACTTATGATAAACACATCAATTAAACTAACTAATGACCAAATAAAGAGATCATGATTTCATATGTTGTTGAACTATGTGATCTAGAGAGTGGAATCATCCCGAAATTGATATTTAACTCCCATATTTTTATTTATCTTCTTTTGTTAGTTAGTTGTAGTTGTAGCTAGTATTTCTCCTGAAATCGATTTAATTTGATTGAGTAGAATTCAAAATTATTTCTTTCTCTATGGATCGACCCATATTCGCCACGTACTACAAGTGTACGCTGTGCGCTTGCGGTTTAATACACTTCGCTATGGATTTCTAATTGATAGAATATTCGTCGTTGAACATTAATCATCAAGTAGAATGGAAACTTTTAAGTGCAAAATATAACTTATTTTAGATTTATTACTGCCAAATTCAAAACCAAAGCCGAATACTGGCGAAGGGGTATTGGAGCACTACCGGCACCAAGAGAAAGTTTCGAAAGAAAATAACCTGTATTAGACTACAGAAGAAACTGGTACCGAAAGCAAAAAGTGGAAGATCTAGTCAATGTGATATCGGTACCAACACAAGGTGCAAAAGCTTGGTACCAATACGGAAAGGGAATAGTAGTAAAGCAGGGCTAGCACCGAAAGCGACAAACAGGGTTCGAATCCGTAAGCATACCACTTGAAACCAGAAGCAGATAAAGGGGCTGATCAAAATGATAAAAAACCGTGAATGAAAGGCATAGAGTCAAGCTAGAAGGAAGCAAAAGCCTATCGGCATCTGGTACTGATACTGACACCAAGAAGTATCTTCAAAATCATCAGAAAGCATACTGAAAGTGTGTTGTCGCAAAGCCTGAGCTAAAACTAAGAATTCACTGAAGTAATTCAAAGTTATAAGAAGAGATGCTATCCACACTAATTTACTTAGTGTCGATACTGAAACAGATGAAGATAATAAAAAGAACGGAAGCATGAAAGTAGTATTTTCTGAAGACTTAATACCGAGACCGAAGCTTATCTCTGAAACTGCAAGTAGCTCTCGAAGCTATCAATACCAATGGACTTGGTATCGATACATTATGAAAAAGCAACATCAAAGCTAAGCTCCTAAATCTCGAAACCGACACTCCGAAAGTAGGATAGACCCGATAACAATGCTCAATAGAAAGAAGGTTGGCGAAAACTGTCGTAATTGAAAGGCATAAAAGCGGACGAAACCCTATTGTCGCATCCGGAAGTGACTTCTGCTGAGCAGTTACCAAAAGGAATCCTAATACACCTATAAATAATACCCAAGGGTCTCATTTGGAGGGACTTTTCTCATTCTCCAATTCTTGTAATCATTTCCTAGAGAGTAAATCCTAATTTCTAAATCGATTTAGGGATTTTACTTAGAAACTTCTATGTACTCAACAAAGTGATCAATAAAGAGGGAATCGACACATTAGATTAATTTCATGAATTTATTCTATGCTTATGGTATTAATTTCTTTGATACTTCTTCAAGGCAATGCTTCCTACACAAACCGAAGTACCCAAATTACCCCTTTATAAGCTGTTTAGCTTTCTAACTTGCATTGTGCTTAGGGAATCTTTATCCCAAGATAACTATTGGTTGTTGAGTCTCATAAGCGTGATACTCACCTCTTGAAGGAAGAGTAACTAATCTTCAGAATCAAGACCTTAGTACCTAGGAAATGGTGAACTTACTCAAGTGCGTAGGAGATAAATAATCCTTTTGGTTCCCTTATGTCCACTTCCGTAGACCAAATTCCAGTGTTGACGAAAAATATTGTTAACATTTTGTCATTAGAAGGAGGGCTTAAACCTTCGGCCTTGTGGTTAACAGCCACATTCCTAACTAAGTTGTTCCACCAGGGATTGGACTAGGCTTTGAAGAAGCAAAAGCATGGGCAAAGGGTCCCAATAAAGATCTTACGAATCTCAAATAGCTAAGTCAGATACTACTGATCCAATAGTGATAAAAGAACAAAGATTAAGAGTGAAAGCCTTGCGAATCATCAATTGGAAAAAAGAAATATAACAAAACAATCCTAATTGCTGGACCAACAACCTATTCCGCACAGGACAAATCCCAACCTTTGATCTAAGTGGTTCTACATCAAAAGAGTATTCTCTCACATAAGAAAAGTCATCCATGGAAAAACTGAGGGAATAATATTCGAACAAGGGATAATGAAAAACTTCAACCATTTCACTTTTAAGTGGACTAAAAGAATAACACTTCAGTCTCAAAATAAATCAAAAAGAAGTTTTGAAAACACAAATGAAGCAACAAAGATCATCATGAACCAAGGAAAGGGGGCATCCTTATCGATTTCGAGACACTCTAGCCGGTTCCTTAGGACTCAGAATCAGGTGAGCCCTTAGATAACATGCAGGGCCGGTCCACACTAACTGCGATGGTGGATTCATAATTCCTAAGCATGCGTTTCTCCGCCCTATAGGACGTAGAATCTGGTCAGTAATGTCGACCATAACAATATCAGAGGCCCCTCTATCCATCAAGTAATAATAAGCAACATCCATATGAGTAAAATGTCAGGACTTGCAAAACGCTGACACCCCTCCTAGCTAGAAAGAAACGCAATGCCGTCCCTGCTGTCCTCTCCCATTTCTGGTTCATATCGGGGTGTGAGGCTCGCGAAGTTACGCTATACACAAAGTTATGCTTATATAAGTTGTGCTTTGATCATCATCCATAAGACTCTGCTTTTCAACAAAAGCCTTGATCATTTGCATCTTGGCATTCCACATTGTCAATCCGTACCATACCATTGATTTCTGCCAATATATAACCTCTAAGCTCGTACGTCTCAGAGAAGGGTGTTAAGCAAGAGAATAAATTCTCCGCCACCAAATAAATATATATTTAGTAGAGATCAACGAATACAACATAAAGGAATACAACATCAGACATACTATCCATTTACAAGTCCGTTCTGGGTCTGAACGAAACCGGAGGCACCTTATTCCTCGTCCCATATGTCCAATACAGGAGAGAGGCCCTGGCATATCCGTCGACCTCTGAGTGCGTTTGGACGATCACCACTTATTACCTTATCTTGGGTATACGACCCAATCAAGACATCAGTATTTATCCAAACGATGTGAAGATCTCAGGTCTTCAACCACCGTTTCCATCTTCGACTTTTAATCGTCGTATTAATTATTTAGAATGGGTTAAACCTGGTCTTTCTGAATAACTCGCAAATTTTATAATCAAGTGTTATAAAAACACATAAAATGCCTCATTCATATTCATAATATTCTTTTAATAAAATTTCACATTACTAGGGAAAAGTTCCCATTAATTTCATCAAAAATAAATTCTTTAAATTTATTCTTTGATCTTCCTATGGATCTCATTTCAAAAGATTTTATTTTATCATTTATCAAATATAAACCAAATTAAGGTTTATTCACTAGTTGGGATTAACGAACCTTACCGAAGTAATCATTTATTATCCCAATCCCAACCTATTCATCCCATGAAGCAAAACTGGTAGCACTACATTTCTAACACCCACTGTGTAAACGGTAAATTTAATTACCATTTTCCGTTCAAACCTAATTAAATATTTAACTATCGCCTGAAGTAAAATTGGTGGTACTTCATTCTCGATCATTTTAAGAATTCGATAAATTTAATTATCTCTTTCGCATTTTAATCTAATTAAAGATTCATTAAAATTCTAGTTTAGTTTTAATGTTAAAAATCATTACTTAATGATTATTCAAATTTAAGAAATTAATGTTATATTTAACTGGGTTAAAGAACTAATGTCATTTAAAACAAAGTTCACGATAAACCCAAAATCATCTTCCATCAACATGGAATCTTCACAGAAATCAGATCAATATATAACCAATATAAATTCCTGTATCAGACAGATAATATAAATGGAATAAAGGCAAAGTCTTTTAAATTCCATATATAGTAACGGTCTTCATTTATAGAAGCTCATCTCGATTATTATTAAATCGAATTCCATTCAATTCCAATTTAATATATTAAATTGGAAAAAACTTTACTTTGAAAATTTCCATTTAAATCTTAAATGTTTTGTAAATTCCAAATTATATTTTCACTGTTAACTGGGTTAAAGAACAAATGTCATTAAAAACACAGCTCACAATAAACCCAATTCACATTTCATTTTATTTTATTCCAATTACTAAATATAATTGGAAACTCTAATAATCTTAATTAAAAGATTTATAAATTCCAAAATTATATTCTATTTAATTACAATTAAATATTAATTGGAAAAATTCATTAAATCTTATTTAAAAGATTTATTCTTTTCTAATTGGGTTTTAAGAACAATGTTATTAAAGACACCGTTCACGACAACCCAAAATCCAATTTTTCTCTTTAATTCCAATTAAATAATAATTAATTGGATTTTTATTCTAGTTAATAACTAATTCAAATCGATAAAAATATTTTTATCTTTTCAAATATGGAAATTTTATCCAAAATCTTTCCAAGCCATTTGTTATATTTTTACATAATTTTTCCATATTTTTAATTTTTTTTATTATCGCCCGTACAGTCAGTTTCCAATAACGGCCACCGAACCGCATTTACACCGATCTTTCCCAAAATTGGTTTGGACATATTTTAAAATCTAACAGTTAGATTTCAAATCTCTTATATTCATTGTAAAGCTCTTTTCGATACGAACCCAACAGTTCCGGTTTTAGGAGAATCCGACGGTCAGATCTCCCGTTACGCCAATTTGAAATTAATGGTCTAAATTCGCGAACGGTCGCTATGCGGCGCGTTCTATTTAGGCCATTAAATATATATATTATATATTTCATAGATTTTCATTTAAAACATATTTATAAATTCGTTTTAAAACGATTCCAACTTCATTTTCAATTTTGAATCAAAATTGAATATTCTAAATCTTTATCATATTAAAATGATAATATTTTCAAAATATTAAATTTTGAAGTCACTTCTTTTCGATGTTCATTATAAAACGAATAAAATCGATCGATAAACCCATTTGGGTTAAAATGGCGTTTGCTACTTAACTCGACTTCATATTTTTATATTTTTGTGTCCATCCAAGATCGAAAATCGAAAACATGATTTTATTCTTCACTGAATATTATTTTAAAATATTTGTTATTTTAAAATATTCTTTATTTTAAAAGATTCTTTATTTAAAATATTCTTTACATTATAATGTTCTTTTACATTATTTACATTAAAAATGTTTGATTACATTAAAATGATTCTTTTACATTAAAGTGATTCCTATATTTTGTTTACAGTTCTATTTCAACACAATGATTAAGAACGATCCTTTTATTTTGTTGACAATTCTATTTCAATAAAACGATTAAAAATGATTCTTATATTTTGTTGACAATTCTATTTCAACAAAATGATATTCTTATATTTGTTTAACTCAATTCTAATTAACAAATATGTTAATTTTTTTGTTTAACTGTAATCTAATTAACAAAAATGTTAATTTTTGTTTAACCATAATCTAAATAACAAAAATGTTAATTTTTGTTTAACCATAATCTAATTAACAAAAATGTTAATTTTTGTTTAACCATATATTTTGTCAAAAATGACAAATTTTTTCAACAATTCTGAATTGACAAGATTGACATACGAAATCCAATAATTCTAATTTGTCACAATGGCAATTTTATACCAACTCTTTTTCTTTTTCAACAAAAATTGGTATTTTGTTTCCGATAATTTCATTCAACACAAATATCATCAAAACAATGGATCTACATAACTACAGTGGTTCTAGATCAAATCACGTATCATACATATAGAATTTAACAGCATTGGGGTAGTATCACAATCATGATTAAGTAATTTTGATTATATAAATAAAAAAAAAGAGTTTCTCACCTATGGTTTCCACCCCATCAGTTTGTATTTTTGAATTTCTGGTACGGTTTGGATTCCGCTTTTCCGGGTTGTTACAATCTTCCCCACTTAAAATCTTTTCGTCCTCGAAAAGGAACGGAGATGAAAGTTGTTTAACTAATCAAATCAACTTTCAATTCTAATAAATTTTCAATTCAATTCAATATTAAGTTCGTTTTAGCTAAATTTATCATTTTTTTATATATTGGTTTTTATTAATTTTCATTCCAATATTTTGATTAGTTAAACTAATTATCAAACATCACAACCAGCAATCTATTAGGTGATTAACTTTTCAAATATATATAACTTTTATATATAGTCAAAAATCATATTTCAGTGCAAATCACAAGATTCACAACAATAAACCTTATCTAGTTTTGGTTGTCACACCAGTCAGTGGAAATATACAGATATACCACTTTTGAAACTCAAACATAAATACTAATGATGGGGCCACATCATCAAAATCATACCAGGGCGATTAGAGTGTGATTCTATATCTATCCATTATATCCAAGGCTTCGTACATATGCTAGCTAGGTGTATTTGCAAATCTTTATATACTCGATTGTAACACCCCGCCTCCGCTAGGG
Organism: Allium sativum; assembly: GCA_030737875.1. Classification (NCBI taxonomy): domain Eukaryota; kingdom Viridiplantae; phylum Streptophyta; class Magnoliopsida; order Asparagales; family Amaryllidaceae; genus Allium; species Allium sativum. The sequence goes on from CM060919.1 coordinate 53,280,363, forward strand.
TCACTCGCAAAGGAATGCACTAGCTTTAGAGGGGCATTATTGGTAAACATGCACAGAAATATCACAAGACAGAACATATAAAATAGCGGAAGTAAAACCAAACTTTCATAACATGAATAAATAAGGTCTAAAGCCTTTTACATCAGAGTACATCAAAACCTGTCTTGCAATAGTAAAGAAGCATAAAGACATTTTCATAAATTATTCCCCAAGTAAAAAAACAGTAAAGTAGCCATTAGCCAAGAAAAGTCCAAGCCATCCATGATGACCTTCAAGCAGAAGAAGTCCGAACTAAACAACAGTATTTCTTCCCTGTAACCTGGGGGGGGGGGGGGGAAACGGAAGAAAAGAGGCGAAACAAAACGGGTCAGTCAAAAAGACTGAGTAAGCCCTATCTACTATTAGCATAAAAACTAGTAAAGTTAACTGACATGAGAAACTGAGATGAACATAAGCATGATAACAAGATAGATAAGCTAAATCAAAATAACAGGATGAACTACTGAACTCAGATAAACTAAGGTGTCATGATAAATTACGATGTCAAGATAAAACAAGGTATCACATCGTCAGGTTTCTATCAAGTATAATATCCCCAAGATATCTGTCACGTATAACGCCCCGTGATATCTATCCTGTATTTTAGCTCTGCACCTACCGTACTAGTATCCCCACCGTGTCATGTGTTAACGAAGAATGACCCTCACTCAAAAGTCGTGTAATGGTCCATGTCAACCTAATATATCGCATATATAGGTTACAAAACTTGTATGTTTTATTCCATGTAAATGTTCAGTCCCTTGCCGTAGACCATACGGGCTTTCCCATGAGATTCTATATTACTTTAACATAGTTCCATGATCCTTAAGATCGGTTTGGACTGTTACCCTAAACCTAGCTAGGGTCTTCCAACATGAATTATTGTTTGTACAACTAGGACTTATGCTACCTAGGGCTGCTAGGGATTATGCTTACCTATTGCACGTTTTCGTATCTCGGTTTGGGTTCAACCACCTAGGGCCACTAGGGATTACGCTAACCGCCAACCGCGCCCTTTTTCCCACGCATTCATCGTGAATCGCTTTTCCATGACTGTATGCACATGTATCACATCGTGCCATCCGAGTCCTGTCACAGGGCAAATCCAGAAATACAGGACTCGGTCGGGAGCTTTCGATTTATCTGCCGATGCTAAGGTCTGTTTTTCTTATACGTGGCTATGGTCCCACGAGACCACTCCCTCAACTAGTGAAAGACAAGACAGGATAAATCCTGTATGAGAACACAACACTGGCCAACCCACATCCAAGCCTTACCGCAACCATAATTAGATAGCAATTATGGTCTTTTGGGTGTTCTCTGCCTTTCCGTACGTACACGCTTGACCAAAGATGGTAGGTAGCCTGACGAAATGCTATCTAGGGTACGACCGTGTATCGTCGACTATCCCCTATCCATCCCCGTCTTTAGGTCGCTCGTATAGCAACCAAGGCATACTCTTGGTTCTTCTAACGCAGACCTTAACCTCTCATGAGCCTAGTATAATCACCTGGCATCTCATAGAGGGATACCAAGAATATCCTCACGTTCCCCGAAGCCGCTGCTTCGTTACCCAGTTCGCTGGAGCCTTTATCTAAATCAGATACTTGCTCCTACTCGTATACTTAAACGATGACCTACCGTATCAGGTTACTCATTGTAACGACCCAGATTTTTGAACAGTTTATTTTAAATATTTAGTATGGTTTTAAATATTGAATTCATAATATAAATGAATTTTATATTGGATTTGTCAATTTAATTATCGATATATGATTTAATATCGAATATATTTAATTATCGTAATAGTAACAATTGAATTCCCAGTGTAACACTAAATCAGAACAATTCAGTCGACTAATATAAATTCTGTATTGACTTAAAAAGATAATAATTTATTTTCGATGAATTTATTTGTTGAGAAATCGATTTACATTCTAAACGGTTTAACTTAATTTACTAGTGTTATTTCATTTTAAACCGATTCTGTTATGTTCAAATTATTGTATAAGCTTGAAAAACGTCGGTCGTTGCGACTAAATAGCGGTTCAGGATTTTAAAATAAGGGACTGTGAGATATTTTAGTTTTTAATTAAAATCAAATCAAATCTTTTAGCCGACCTACAAACTAAAAACCTCGCCACCCTATTCTTCTCGAGCCAACTAAATTGTCTGCTATTCTTCATATCAAGAAGGCAACAAATTAATGGCCTCGTACCCCTGTCTGCTCTCGTGTACCTATATAATCAGTCCTCTGCCATTCGTTTACCATTTTTCTCCAACTCACGAGAGCCATTCAAGTTCTCATTCAATTCTTTTTCAGTAAAAATCGAAATCAGTTCACCGAAATCAAAAGAAAATGGCCGTAGTCCTTATGCTCTCTAAATCGAAATCGATCTCCTCTATAAAAAGAACCCGCATCTTTCCTTAAATTGAAAATTGAATCATCGCGAGTTCTCAGGACAGAAGGGTGGTGCGACACTCATCTAACTATCGCGATGTTCAGGTTGATGTTCGCTGTCGAGATTTAGCGAGTTGACCGAGACTAAGGTTCTGGAGGACGACGTCGAGGGTTTTTGGGTAGATCAACCTTGCGATTTGTGGCACGAACTTGAAGTCGCGATGCTGATAAATCGCGATGGTCTTTTGGGTTCGACAGCGGAGCACCTCGTGATGGTCAGTAGACGTTCGTGATAGGAGCAGTGACTTTAGGTGAAGCTGGAGGAGTTCGGTTTTTCTGGTGACGATTTGGGGAGATAGGCAGAGGAGTTCGAATGGGGGATTGCGGCTGTGAGGAGCAGTTTCCGAGATTGAAGGAGAAGTGCTTGGTGAAATGCCGAGGAGAAAGAAGTAATTAAGGTAATATAAATTATTTAATTTAATTCTAATTTGCAAGTTAATAACGGTTGTTAAATTTGTTAATAACATTTTTTTTAAGTTAATTTAGTTAATTTATAAAGTGATTAGGATTTTTAAGTTAGTTTATATAAAGGGATTAGTTAGTTAGAAATAAAATATGTAAAGTAATCAGTTAAGATTTTAGTTGGAATTTAGTTAACACATAAGTAATTAATTTAAAGTAAGTTAAAAATCAAATTAAGTTTACCTTTAATCCTATTAGTCGATATAATCCGTATATCTGATAAATGCAAAATTTAAATTTATACAAGGTAATTAAATCGAGAAGCCAGTTCCTTAGAATATAGTTGCGGAAAATACTATTGGATGTTGGATTGGAAATTTTCTAAAATCAATTGGATCAGAATGGATCGAACAATGAAATCAGGTGAGTAAATCTCACTCACCTTTTATTTATAATTATTTTTACTTCGTAAAAATAATTGTTGTTGCTTGTTTGGATTTTTCTGCTTGTTTATATATATATATATTAGTTATTTAGGCTATTATATATATATTGGGTTGATTGATTGGTTGGATTCCCGCAGTCTCATTAGCGGATGCCCGCGGTACCATTAGCGGATGATTACCCTATACGCCCCACGCTATGATTAGTGGATGACCTTCTATACCGCGATATTCTGCCACGAAGCAGAATGGGTATTATTTATGTGCTAACGTCTGTGGATGCAGGGAAACAGGTTGGAGGAGTCCAACTGGACTCCTCAAAAATATATTATCTGTTTGTTTATTTGCATATATATTATCATATATGATGTGTTAGAATCCCGTGATTTGATAACTGATTGTTTTGGGGTGTTTAAATATCACTGGGCTCGAATATTGATTTATAAAAATATCGGAAAAGGATAATAGAGATTTGAAAATGGAATTCTATTTTTATAAATAGAATTTGAATTTTTAATGAAGTATAGAAAATATTAACTGTTTAAAAATATAAAACAAGTGAATTTATAAACTTGGTTTATAAATTAAAATACGGGATTTGAATTGGATTTATAAACTTTATTTATAAGTTTATAATGTGAAAATTTAAGGGAAGTTATAAACATTGTTTATAAATTAAATAATACAAATAGAATTTGAATATGAGAAATTAGAATGAAATTTGAATATTTGAATTCAAAGGAATTAAAATAAAATTTGAATTCAAAGGAATTCAAATAAAGAAAATTCAAATAGAGATCGTGATATAAAATTTGAATAAAGAAATTCAAATAGAGATTTGAAAGTAGAATTTCAAATAGAATTTGAAATAAACTTTGAAAATAGGATTTTCAAATAGAATTTCAAATAGGATTTCAAAATAGGAAATCCAAATGGTTTTGAAATGGAATTTGAATTCAAGGGAATTCAAATGGATTTGAGTGAAGAAATTCAAATGGGATTTAAATAATGGGTTTTAAATAAAGAGGATTCAAATATAAGAATTTAAATAGAATTTGAATGGAGTTTAAATATAAGAATTTAAATAAAACTCAAATGGAGTTTAAATATAGGATTCTAATAGAATCCAAAAAGAATTTGAATAAGGGGAATTCAAAGAGAATTAAAAGGTGGTATTTGAAATTCAAATAGTATTAGAATGGAGTTTTGGATATTTGAATTTAAAATAGAAATCCAAAATGGAGTTTGATTATTTAAATTCAAGTATGAATTTCAAATATAACAATTCAAAAGGGAGTTAATTATAGAAATTAATGTGGTTTTTAAATTCAAGGAGATTAAAATGTGGTATTTGAAATCAAGGAAATAAAATATGGTATGTGAATTCAAGAGAATTAAATTTGAATATTAGAATTCAACTGGTGTTAAAAATGAGTTTGAATATTAGAATTCAAATGGTGTTGGAAATGAATTTGAATATTAGAATTCAAATGGAGATGGAAAATGAAATTTGAATATAGGAGATTCAAATTGAATTCAAATAGAATTTAAACTATGGGATTTGAGTATGGAATTCAAATGGAATTTAAACTATGGACTTGAATATATTAATATATATCAGAATGGAGTTGAATTTCATTCAAACGAAGTTTAAACATATATATATATATTAAATATAATTAAAACGAACTCGTCGCAGCGTTGCAGTTCGTAAATCGGCGTTTCGAACTTCAATTGAGTATACAAGACTCAATTGAAGTCGGAATTCTTTGAAACAAGAATCGTCAGGACCGGTTGAATAATAGTTTTCTAATGGAAGAGAAAAATCTGGATTTCGACGAATAGATTTTGAGTTATGTCAAAAATCAAATTTTGAAAGGTGCAACGCCAGAAACCATTAAAACCATAATGGATTTTATATAATAAATATAGGGATTTTTAAGCAAATAAAAATCCGAATTTCCATTTAAAAAAAAAAACCTGGTCCTGAGTTAGAACATAAAGGTAAACTCAAGTGAAGTAAGTAAAGTGATTTTTGAAACAATAATCATATTTTTGATTATTGAATAGAATTAACTAAGTCAAAGAAAATTAGTTAATCGAGTGTTGAATTGAAGTCAAACCTTGAAAGGCGAATTTGGAATTGTAAATATATATTCGAAATCGAATATAGAACCTAAATTGAAATTTGAATTCAATTAGTTGATAAACAAGTTGAAATATATTTGAAACGTGTTATATTCAAATATACAAGCGAAATAGGCAAAGAGATAGTTAACGAGTTAATTTAATGAGTGGAGTCAAAACGAGTGTATGGGGTTGAAATAAATTGGACAGGTATAAACACACAGGAGACAGGTATGTGATAAAGTGATGAAGGTATAAAATTAGTGTGCTCGACAAAAAGGTACACGTTTAATTTCCATATGAGATTTTATGCGCCGTATCGGCAAGCCGATTGGCTTTTTCTTTTTCTTTTTGAGATGAGAAGTTACCGGGAAGCTATTTGAAATTTCCCGATGCTCCCGATACAGGGGAGGTTATGGCGAAATTTTCCGGAAATTTAAGGAGTTAGAATATTTTTCATTGTATCGACGTATAGAATTCGATAGGTAAATGAATATAAAAATCGAATATTGTAAACAAAAAGGGAAATCTATAAATTAGAAATAGAAAGCGAACTTTATACATGTTTTAAAAAAAATGAATAATTGGATTGTATAGTGTGTTTATTCGAGGTAAGTGATTTTGCCGTTTTGAAGTTGAGGATGTCTTCAGTTAAGGTCTGAGAGGTAAATTTACCCCAACTTGATTGATTTCATTTTTAATGGATAAACAGCAAGATCCAGTCTCGAAGAGAAGTGTTTGAAAAGGGGATAGTTGAATAAAATATTTTGGGTTGTTGTAACGATGTTTTACACAACATTCGTTTTAAACCCAAGTGATGGAATTTTGGAAATATAACAAGTAAATATTCCTGAGTATAATTAAAATAGTCGGGATAGAGATAAGTGGTTGGAATTGTTTCCAATTGCAAATAGAGATATTTTCTAATATATAGAAAATAAAAGAAGTTGACATTTGGAAACGTTTTCCAGATGGCATAAGAGGCCAAGATGATTATTGAAATATTTGGTTAACAAATATTGATGAGGAAATGGAGAAGAGATTTAATTAATGAAATATTAATTAAAGAGCCCAGTGATTTGTTTGATATGTTTGGATGAACACTTGTTTTTATTCGATAGTTAAATCACAGACTATCGAAGTTTTTGACCATCGTTGTCAATATGGAGAGACCGGTTGGATTATTATCCGAAGAACCACTCCGTATCGGCATAAGCGTTGCGAACCAAGTATGCTGAATATATTGAAGACGGAGTAAAGTGCAAGGACTCTTTCTATTAAATAGAAATAGTGCCTTCGGTTTCGTTCAATCCCAGAACGAACGTAAATGGACGAATGTCTGACAAAGTATTTCCAATGATCAAATGGGTTGGTCTGTATAAATATATATATGGTTGCAACGGATTTATTCCCTTAGCATAACATCCAGAATATTTGTGCAAACTCAACTAGTGATTAACGGATCTGACGATGTGGCATTCAAAGTGATTGTGCTATCAATGAATGGTAAGTATTCGTAGCCTCAGGCCTCAACAACCGGGAAAGGACAAAAATCGGGCAGGCAGCATGGCTATGTGGGTCGCACCCATTAGGATGTATAATCACCTATCTAGAGGTTCATTTAATTTCTTATTCTATTCGATGCTGTCCCAGTCGGGAGGCGGTTGCTGATCCCAACCGTTGGTGATATACATTCGATACACTCAAGCGAAATGAGTGGTCGGTCATGTGTGGGCCGGGTTACAAGATGTTCTTGTTGAACCCAGTGTATTCCTCTCTAGAGATACACTAGCGGAAGGTGGTTCCATACCTTGTCATGTTGGAAATCCAATCTCCAATAAGCGCCATGCGGTTTTTGATTTTATACTATGTATGTAGAGCGTGAGATGCAAGCGTTCTGCTATTTGGTTATTTATGTGATGTAGGCATTACTATAATATCACTGGATTTTCGTATTAAAGTGTTTTGGGTTATAGTAAGGTAAAAACCGTCCGTGTTTATGTGTGGGCTGGTCTTACTATTACCTTTTCTTTTGAAAGGATTTTTAAAGTTAAACAAGTGGTTGGAGTTTACTCACACCAGTCCCATGACTGACCCAGAGTTTATTTTGTTTTGTTTTTCCCTAAACTCTTGGGTGCCCAAATTTGTACGGGCAGTCAAGTAGTTCAGGTGTTTACAGATACCATTGGAGGAGCTTGGAGCAGGAGGCTTCAGCGTTAGTTACCTAGTGTTATTTTCCGCTGTATTGTAAGTGTTGAACCCTGATTCTGAATGTACATGTATACAGAAATTTTGTATTACAAAAGTATATGATATATTATATTTTATTCATTCCGCTGTGAGGTTCATGTTTTACCCTGATGTTGTGTATTCTTCTTCTTCTATTCTAATATTTCTTTCCTTCTATTTCTCATCCTCTAACTTCTTTCTAATAATGATTCGGTATTTTCGATGTCTGAACAGTCGACACTGGGTTTTGTGTTGATTTTCGGAGTCGAAAATCCCGTGGTCGTTACAGTTGGTATCAGAGCTTAGGTTGAGTTAATACCTAGGCTTTGTGGAGTTGTGCTCATTAGAGATAGGATCAGTAGTATCCTAGAATGAGTTGAGTGTATATATATACGAGAGAGCGTATTTGTTATTTGATATAAAAGTTGTTTTATATTGTGTTGACTAGTCTGTTGAGTGAATTATGAATTCTGATCGAATCGTGGGACGCCACGACGTCGATAAGAGTTTATAAACATTTGAACAGAAGATTGAACACGATATTGTTTTTAACTGGGTAAATGAAATAATTTTACCCAAAATTCTATTTTGATAGAAAAAGAATAATTTTCTGAAATTATTATAATATATGGATGTGTTGGTTGTTATTATAATCCGTTGGGATTATAAAAATCGGAATGGATATATATATATAAAATTGTATATGAATTAAATATACAAATGAGATGAATTAGAATTTAATTCAAACCAGAATTTGAAATTTAAATCCTGGAAAGTTTGAAATATTTTTGGAAGTATATTAGAACAATATAGCTTTGTTTTAAAAGGATTTTAAATGGATTTTGAAATTGTTAAGCACTGAACTCACTTCGGTGGCTGGGAAATAATTCTGATGATGGTCGCGACATCATCAGTGTTCATTTTCGAGTTTCTAAGTGATGGATTGCTACCTTAGAGAAATTTTGATGGGAATTTGTTTGAAAGAAAACAAGTTTAATTGAAAATTCAAATATTTTGAATTTGAAAAGATTATAAATATATGTACATGTTTAAGTGATTTCAAAAGGATTTGAAATGAAAACCCTGGGATTTGAATTCTGGAATTGAAATTTAACTTAAGCTAGTTAAATGGATTGAAGTGAATCAATTAACTAGAATCAATTTGAATAGGTTTAATGGAATATAGATTGGATATAAATGGATTGATCGTAGATCATTCGAATCAAATGTGTGAAGACCAAAAGTTTTGGTTGGAGTTAATTTGTTGAAATATGAGGAGTTGAGTTTCAACATAAGTGAATTTTTTGAAAAGTAATAGATTTGTATCATTTTTCCTACCTTAGCAATTTCGAGGACGAAATTATTTTAAGGGGGGAAGAATGTAACGACCCAGATTTTTGAACAGTTTATTTTAAATATTTAGTATGGTTTTAAATATTGAATTCATAATATAAATGAATTTTATATTGGATTTGTCAATTTAATTATCGATATATGATTTAATATCGAATATATTTAATTATCGTAATAGTAACAATTGAATTCCCAGTGTAACACTAAATCAGAACAATTCAGTCGACTAATATAAATTCTGTATTGACTTAAAAAGATAATAATTTATTTTCGATGAATTTATTTGTTGAGAAATCGATTTACATTCTAAACGGTTTAACTTAATTTACTAGTGTTATTTCATTTTAAACCGATTCTGTTAAGTTCAAATTATTGTATAAGCTTGAAAAACGTCGGTCGTTGCGACTAAATAGCGGTTCAGGATTTTAAAATAAGGGACTGTGAGATATTTTAGTTTTTAATTAAAATCAAATCAAATCTTTCATCCGACCTACAAACTAAAAACCTCGCCACCCTATTCTTCTCGAGCCAACTAAATTGTCTGCTATTCTTCATATCAAGAAGGCAACAAATTAATGGCCTCGTACCCCTGTCTGCTCTCGTGTACCTATATAATCAGTCCTCTGCCATTCGTTTACCATTTTTCTCCAACTCACGAGAGCCATTCAAGTTCCCATTCAATTCTTTTTCAGTAAAAATCGAAATCAGTTCACCGAAATCAAAAGAAAATGGCCGTAGTCCTTATGCTCTCTAAATCGAAATCGATCTCCTCTATAAAAAGAACCCGCATCTTTCCTTAAATTGAAAATTGAATCATCGCGAGTTCTCAGGACAGAAGGGTGGTGCGACACTCATCTAACTATCGCGATGTTCAGGTTGATGTTCGCTGTCGAGATTTAGCGAGTTGACCGAGACTAAGGTTCTGGAGGACGGCGTCGAGGGTTTTTGGGTAGATCAACCTTGCGATTTGTGGCACGAACTTGAAGTCGCGATGCTGATAAATCGCGATGGTCTTTTGGGTTCGACAGCGGAGCACCTCGTGATGGTCAGTAGACGTTCGTGATAGGAGCAGTGACTTTAGGTGAAGCTGGAGGAGTTCGGTTTTTCTGGTGACGATTTGGGGAGATAGGCAGAGGAGTTCGAATGGGGGATTGCGGCTGTGAGGAGCAGTTTCCGAGATTGAAGGAGAAGTGCTTGGTGAAATGCCGAGGAGAAAGAAGTAATTAAGGTAATATAAATTATTTAATTTAATTCTAATTTGCAAGTTAATAACGGTTGTTAAATTTGTTAATAACATTTTTTTTAAGTTAATTTAGTTAATTTATAAAGTGATTAGGATTTTTAAGTTAGTTTATATAAAGGGATTAGTTAGTTAGAAATAAAATCTGTAAAGTAATCAGTTAAGATTTTAGTTGGAATTTAGTTAACACATAAGTAATTAATTTAAAGTAAGTTAAAAATCAAATTAAGTTTACCTTTAATCCTATTAGTCGATATAATCCGTATATCTGATAAATGCAAAATTTAAATTTATACAAGGTAATTAAATCGAGAAGCCAGTTCCTTAGAATATAGTTGCGGAAAATACTATTGGATGTTGGATTGGAAATTTTCTAAAATCAATTGGATCAGAATGGATCGAACAATGAAATCAGGTGAGTAAATCTCACTCACCTTTTATTTATAATTATTTTTACTTCGTAAAAATAATTGTTGTTGCTTGTTTGGATTTTTCTGCTTGTTTTTATATATATATATATTAGTTATTTAGGCTATTATATATATATTGGGTTGATTGATTGGTTGGATTCCCGCAGTCTCATTAGCGGATGCCCGCGGTACCATTAGCGGATGATTACCCTATACGCCCCACGCTATGATTAGTGGATGACCTTCTATACCGCGATATTCTGCCACGAAGCAGAATGGGTATTATTTATGTGCTAACGTCTGTGGATGCAGGGAAACAGGTTGGAGGAGTCCAACTGGACTCCTCAAAAATATATTATCTGTTTGTTTATTTGCATATATATTATCATATATGATGTGTTAGAATCCCGTGATTTGATAACTGATTGTTTTGGGGTGTTTAAATATCACTGGGCTCGAATATTGATTTATAAAAATATCGGAAAAGGATAATAGAGATTTGAAAATGGAATTCTATTTTTATAAATAGAATTTGAATTTTTAATGAAGTATAGAAAATATTAACTGTTTAAAAATATAAAACAAGTGAATTTATAAACTTGGTTTATAAATTAAAATACGGGATTTGAATTGGATTTATAAACTTTATTTATAAGTTTATAATGTGAAAATTTAAGGGAAGTTATAAACATTGTTTATAAATTAAATAATACAAATAGAATTTGAATATGAGAAATTAGAATGAAATTTGAATATTTGAATTCAAAGGAATTAAAATAAAATTTGAATTCAAAGGAATTCAAATAAAGAAAATTCAAATAGAGATCGTGATATAAAATTTGAATAAAGAAATTCAAATAGAGATTTGAAAGTAGAATTTCAAATAGAATTTGAAATAAACTTTGAAAATAGGATTTTCAAATAGAATTTCAAATAGGATTTCAAAATAGGAAATCCAAATGGTTTTGAAATGGAATTTGAATTCAAGGGAATTCAAATGGATTTGAGTGAAGAAATTCAAATGGGATTTAAATAATGGGTTTTAAATAAAGAGGATTCAAATATAAGAATTTAAATAGAATTTGAATGGAGTTTAAATATAAGAATTTAAATAAAACTCAAATGGAGTTTAAATATAGGGTTCTAATAGAATCCAAAAAGAATTTGAATAAGGGGAATTCAAAGAGAATTAAAAGGTGGTATTTGAAATTCAAATAGTATTAGAATGGAGTTTTGGATATTTGAATTTAAAATAGAAATCCAAAATGGAGTTTGATTATTTAAATTCAAGTATGAATTTCAAATATAACAATTCAAAAGGGAGTTAATTATAGAAATTAATGTGGTTTTTAAATTCAAGGAGATTAAAATGTGGTATTTGAAATCAAGGAAATAAAATATGGTATGTGAATTCAAGAGAATTAAATTTGAATATTAGAATTCAACTGGTGTTAAAAATGAGTTTGAATATTAGAATTCAAATGGTGTTGGAAATGAATTTGAATATTAGAATTCAAATGGAGATGGAAAATGAAATTTGAATATAGGAGATTCAAATTGAATTCAAATAGAATTTAAACTATGGGATTTGAATATGGAATTCAAATGGAATTTAAACTATGGACTTGAATATATTAATATATATCAGAATGGAGTTGAATTTCATTCAAACGAAGTTTAAACATATATATATATATATTAAATATAATTAAAACAAACTCGTCGCAGCGTTGCAGTTCGTAAATCGGCGTTTCGAACTTCAATTGAGTATACAGGACTCAATTGAAGTCGGAATTCTTTGAAACAAGAATCGTCAGGACCGGTTGAATAATAGTTTTCTAATGGAAGAGAAAAATCTGGATTTCGACGAATAGATTTTGAGTTATGTCAAAAATCAAATTTTGAAAGGTGCAACGCCAGAAACCATTAAAACCATAATGGATTTTATATAATAAATATTGGGATTTTTAGGCAAATAAAAATCCGAATTTCCATTTAAAAAAAAAAACCTGGTCCTGAGTTAGAACATAAAGGTAAACTCAAGTGAAGTAAGTAAAGTGATTTTTGAAACAATAATCATATTTTTGATTATTGAATAGAATTAACTAAGTCAAAGAAAATTAGTTAATCGAGTGTTGAATTGAAGTCAAACCTTGAAAGGCGAATTTGGAATTGTAAATATATATTCGAAATCGAATATAGAACCTAAATTGAATTTTGAATTCAATTAGTTGATAAACAAGTTGAAATATATTTGAAACGTGTTATATTCAAATATACAAGCGAAATAGGCAAAGAGATAGTTAACGAGTTAATTTAACGAGTGGAGTCAAAACGAGTGTATGGGGTTGAAATAAATTGGACAGGTATAAACACACAGGAGACAGGTATGTGATAAAGTGATGAAGGTATAAAATTAGTGTGCTCGACAAAAAGGTACACGTTTAATTTCCATATGAGATTTTATGCGCCGTATCGGCAAGCCGATTGGCTTTTTCTTTTTCTTTTTGAGATGAGAAGTTACCGGGAAGCTATTTGAAATTTCCCAATGCTCCCGATACAGGGGAGGTTATGGCGAAATTTTCCGGAAATTTAAGGAGTTAGAATATTTTTCATTGTATCAACGTATAGAATTCGATAGGTAAATGAATATAAAAATCGAATATTGTAAACAAAAAGGGAAATCTATAAATTAGAAATAGAAAGCGAACTTTATACATGTTTTAAAAAAAATGAATAATTGGATTGTATAGTGTGTTTATTCGAGGTAAGTGATTTTGCCGTTTTGAAGTTGAGGATGTCTTCAGTTAAGGTCTGAGAGGTAAATTTACCCCAACTTGATTGATTTCATTTTTAATGGATAAACAGCAAGATCCAGTCTCGATGAGAAGTGTTTGAAAAGGGGATAGTTGAATAAAATATTTTGGGTTGTTGTAACGATGTTTTACACAACATTCGTTTTAAACCCAAGTGATGGAATTTTGGAAATATAACAAGTAAATATTCCTGAGTATAATTAAAATAGTCGGGATAGAGATAAGTGGTTGGAATTGTTTCCAATTGCAAATAGAGATATTTTCTAATATATAGAAAATAAAAG